>JAVTVJ010000228.1:0-1200000 GCA_034509425.1 Eopsaltria australis | reverse complement strand
CTTTGTTTGCCACCAGAGAATTAAGTGCTCCATTATCATTAAGAAAATCAGGAGAAAAGTGACCTTGGTCCAGTGTCCTGCACACAGATGGCAAAGGGCCACGTTCATACCTGACCACAAACACGGGGACTGTCTCACCTGCTCGCAGCAGCTGCAGTTTCTGCAGGCA
Organism: Eopsaltria australis; assembly: GCA_034509425.1. NCBI lineage: Eukaryota > Metazoa > Chordata > Aves > Passeriformes > Petroicidae > Eopsaltria > Eopsaltria australis. The sequence continues at coordinate 1,199,831 of JAVTVJ010000228.1, read as the reverse complement.
CTGGGACACTGTGGTTTGCAAACCCTCCAAGGTCAGAAGGCTTTCATACTCGCCTTGCAGAGTGGGAGGGTCTACAAGAGAAGCACAGAAAAGGTGTGAGCACTGGAACCTTGCCCCCCAAACAGCTTCCAGAGTGGTTTTGGCTTCACCAGCCTTCATTTCAGGTGGAGAATGGTCCTGTCCCTCATGTCCAGCACATGCCAAGTACACAAAACACATGGAACTGGAGCCCAAATCATCCTTATTCCACCTTCTGCTCCCCTAATGCCTTTTCCTGGTCTTAGGAAACAGAAGCTCAGACACAGTTAGAGGGTTGGGGGTCGTTTCCCTCGGTATTTTAATAGGATCCCATTCCATGGCTTCTGCCATCCCGGTAGAACGCGTCACAAAAACCTCATCCCCCCAGTCGAGTGTACAATTAAAGACCTTACACATTAGCATATCTAACAAGAGGGCCCAGTAAGGGGCTTGGGTGGGCTAACTTCTACTTAACAGGATCTGTCCTGCTAGAGGACCCTGAGTGCTTACGACAATAGAGTGTTTGGTCTCTAACTCTACAGCTCTGGGGTGTTTGGTCTCCCGGCCCTATAAACACCACGAAACCAGGCTAAACTATCACCTAAAGCATCACAAGTATGCATGCTAATACTTGTGAATATAGGGAACTGTGTAAAAAGTATTTAGGAAAAAAAGCAAAAAATCCTTCAGGCATCACCCCCACTGCCCCTTTTCCCTCCTTACCTGCAGGCTCAACGTCCACATACTGCCTCAGACGGGAAGGGACATCCTGGAGGCCCCTTAATTCCTCCTCTATCTCTGCAGGACTGGGAGTTGGCTTCGGGGAGCAAAACTCAAACAGGAGCAGCTTAAGGAAGGTTCCACAGCAGCAGCTCTGTGCAGCACCCTGAGCCCCAGGCCACACCAGCTGGGATCAGGGCAGAGGGGACCAGCCTGGGAAGCGGCACTGCAGGGGAAAGATGAGGGCAGCACAGCACAGCTGTGTAGGGCATGTTTGCCTTGTGGCCACGTTTGGCTGGATCAGAAGTTTTATAAGTGCTCAACAGCTGTACTATGAAAAACCCCACCGCCTAGTGACCCAACTGGAACTGCTGTTATTGGAGGCATAACTCCAGCTGGGAGCTCACTGCAGAGCAATTGCACCCTGTGCCCGCTGGGAAAGGATACAGTTGTCTGGATCCTCTCCATGAAACGGGTCCTTGCAGCTGCTGCATCTGCACTTGTTTGGCACAGATGACATCTCTCCCATGCCCTGAAATTCCAAAGTGGCAGGAGGTGGAAGTTATGCTCCTTTGTACCAGACAGTGCTCACACTGAGCTGTGACACACCAGTGTGGTGTATCAGTGCTTTAATTACAAGTGTCTCCCTCCCCCCTCTCTCTCACAGGTTGTTTACCAGCTACCCCCAACTCATTCCCACTGCTAGTATCAGATCAACAAGGACACCATGCAGAAAGCATCAGACACTGCAAAACACCTGTTACTCTCTCCCCTTGTTTTGAGGGAAAGGCTCAGAAGACAGACAGCATATTTCCATAAGCAGAATGTGAACTGGCAGCATACTCCTCATTCTGTTGTATTGTCCTGCCTGTGTTTATATCCCATAGGAAACAACAAGTCTTCCTTTCTTAGGAGTAAATAATTTGCATTTCTGTACATTTATTCTGTTAATAAAGGTGTACAAAAAAAAAAAAGAACAGACAGGACAAACTCTCACCCCAATTATTTCATATTCCAAACTTCCTCAAGGTTCTTCTTTAATATTTTTGGGAGGGGACAAAGTATGTTTGGCAAGCAGAATCACAGCAGCATGTCAGGGATGCAAGACACAGGTTTAAGGACAGTACCATGAGGAGGCTGGCCAGGACTTCATACAAGAGTCCAGTTTTTTTAAATAAAGAATTGCACAAATAACAGCACTACCAGAGAGATGCATTTCACCCACAGAGTTCAACATCCTCATGGATGCACAGTCCACATAATATCCTTTCCTTAAGGACTGTCCCCCAAAACCTGCCACAGTAAGTGAGAGCCGTCAGGAGGAAGCTTAAAATAGTTCTGCAGTGCCTGACTATCTCGAGTGTGCATGTGTCTTCTTCCTAGCCTAATGGGTCTTTTAAATCATGTTAGAATCTGCAATTTCAGAAATATATTATGCAAAGAAATGGCAAGGTTAATGGAACAGGAAAGAACAGAAGTTCCCAGGCAAGATGCAAACCCTCTACAAGGGATCTTTAGCGCAAAGGTTATTCTCAATCTGTTACTGAGCTGAAAGCAATAGCGAGAAGTATAAAATTACACCAAAGTGATTAGAATGCTGAAAGGCTCAATTTAGAAGTGAAAATTAAGGGTATAAAGTCTTTACAACTTGCAGAAGGGCAACTAACAAACTGGTGTCTGATAAATAATAAGTTTCCAAGAGGAGGAGGAATTCTTGAGGGCAGCTCAAGGGGCTATAGTTAGATTTAAGAAAGGGTTTGTGCTTAATATCTGAACAAAGCACATAATGAGCAGTCTGCTGAATTATGGCAAGATTTCTCAGAGGAAATGTGGGAAACCCTTCCAGAAGACTGGAGAATGGACTAGAGCACACAAACCCCAACCACCTGCACCATCACTGCAGTAACACTGTAGTTTGCTCTGTGTAAGAGTTCAGCAGCAGCAAACAGCCTCAAACACACACAGCTGAGGTGCTTCCAGGCTGCAAGGTCAGGGCAGGGATGGTTTGGGAAACTCTCGTTGGATAGTGTTTAGAGACACCCACCCCACGTGTCCTTACTTCAGCAGGTGTATGGCACCAGCAGAGACTTCTGCTGCTCGTTAAACCCACGATTAAAGCTTTCCGTGACCTTTATGACTCAGTGATTAACAGTAATTAGCAGTCAGAAAACAAAAGCGGCACTAGTGGCTACAATAACACCAGAACACATCCTCAGCAGCAGCCTTGCAGCATGGGATCTCTTCCTGCTCCCAGTTCAGGCCCCATGCCCTGTGGGGTCACTGCCTCCCTGGGGCACACAGAACAGCCACATCTGACCCCTCCTCACAGCCCTGAAGCTGAGGGTAGTTTTGGACTGGAGTGGTCAGACTGGTCTTACCTGGAGTTCCTGGAATAGGCTTTCCTGTAGGGAAGGGGGAGCTTCAGCTGGCATCTGTAAAAGAGGAGGAGGATCAATCCTGGCAGCAGGAAAGCAATGAACTGAGCTTTGCCTTCCAAAAGGGAAAATGGTGTTTAGTCAAAATCTGAAATTAATTTAGCTGCAATGGGAGATGTCAGCAACTTAAGAGATTGGATCCACCACTGTCTTCAGACTGTCCTCAAGGAAGAAAGATTAGGTTGCTCATTCAACTCCACAGGCATCATGGAGCTGAGCTGGGAGAGCTCCTGCATCCTGACACCATCAGAGGTTCATCCATGGTGGGGAGCTGGGAGAAAAGCCATGGCACAGCAGAGTACAGACATGGAAACAACACCTTCAGGGATGCTGGTCTGCCATCCCCTGATGCCCTACCTTAGCAGGATAAGGCAGCTTTGCTTAGCACCACATCACACTCAAAGAAATAGGAAAGGGACATTCCAGCTTCCACTGGGAATATGATTCTTAACCCTGAAGCAGAATAATCCGTAAATTGTTATTACAAAAACAGGAGGGTTGGCAGTTGTTAGTCACATGCAGACTAGGAATGCAAGGCCACAGTTGGGAATTTAAGTAAATGTTTGAATCCAGATCCCTGTTCCCACAGCAACTGTCACTAAAGTGTCCTGGGGCCCTTCCAATGCCAGTGAAAAAGGATCATTTCCTCCCTGCACAGACACAAGAGTTAGGTTGTGGCACCTGAGAGAAATAGTCCCCAAAACTTTCCAGGAACATCAGATTCAATGTTTTGTTAAAGCAAAAGAGGAAAGAAATTGCTTAAACAAGACAGACTGGCCTGAACGCAATCTTCCAAGTATTATTTTGCCTCTTTTCCACAGAGAATCTCAGTAACATTCCCTTCATAATCCTTCCTACACCAAACCCTTGAAACAACTGCATTCTAGTCAGTCCTGATTTGTGTAATTACATGGGCAGTATGTTACAGGTTAACAGGGACAGTATTAAACCCATATGCCATCACTCCAAACAGCACCAGGCACATGCTTTAGAGAGAGAGAGAAAATTCATGCATTATGTATTATCACTGTATAAAAAACAGAATAAATAAGAAAATCAATATGGTATAATAGAGAGTACACTCAGAGGAAAGCTAAGGCTCTACAGAGACAACTTTCCAAAACACTCACAGGGGACTATGAAACATCAAAAGTCTTAATTGAAAGGCTTTCAAAGTCCCAGCCATCCAAGAATAAGCCCTTAAAATGAAAACACTTACTCAACCACAATAAAGGCTTTTAAACTGTTTAGGATCCTTCCTCTTGAGAGGGATGTGAGGAGGATGAAGCCAGGCTGGGACCCCCAGAGCAGTCGCAGCCAGCAGGATCTGTACACGTGCCTGTGAGTGTGGAGCAGAGCAGGAGAGGTGCCCAATTCCCACACTTACCCCTTTTCCTGCAGGGTGCCTGTTCCTGGTGAGGTGCTCCTTCCCCATGCACCTGCAGTGTCCTCCTTTTTGCTGGACTCGCCCAGGAAATCACAACTTTTCTTCCCTGCATCAAGTAACTGCTTGCCAGCAGCTATGGAATTCCTTCCTGCAGCTGAATCCCCTCCAGAAAAGCTCTGCTGCTCATTTGGGACAGATTCAGACAAGCCAGGTGTCTCTGGGGATTCAGCTGCAGCACAGACCTCTCTGGCACTGGCACCAGTTGCTGCCCTGTGACTCCTTCCTTCTTTGGAAGTCGTACCTTTTGAAGAAATCTTCCCAGTGGTCCTGGAGCCTTGAGAAACACATTTGACTGCGACTTTCCTTTGCAGTTTCTTCACATCTGCGTCAGTCCTGTAAGGGGCTCTTAACTGGTATGGAGAGGGCTTCTTCAACAACAAAGGCTGTTTGCTCCCAGCTCTCACCTTCCTGCACTCAGGAACATCCTCAACAGACACAGGCACCTGCTGCTCTTCAGCTTTCTTGGGAGCATGTGCCTCACCTGCCCATTTCTGTCCTGTAGCTCCCTGAGCCTCTAATGGAATTTTCAAGATGCTTTTTCTGACTTTCAGCGCCTTCTCTAAGGCCCTGTTCAGCAGTTCCAGCTCCTCTAGCTCTTTGGTTGAAGGCCTGTCTTCTGCAAGAGGAGAAAACATGTCAGAAAGCTCAAACCTGGATATTTCCCATTTGACTCTTCACTAACTTGCTCTTCCAGGTGGCAGAGAAGGAAACGAAACCTAATGAATAGTGCAGGGGGTATTGTTTTGGCTGTGGGAACAGCCACTGCACAGAGGATGCAGGCAGGCTTGCCAGAAGCTTTGAAGACCTAGGATGGATGTGAGTGACAGGAGGACAGTTCTCCCGAGTCAACCTCAACAAGTGCCATTCCCACACCTGAGTCAGGCCCACAGTCACCTCATCGCTGACCTTGGCTAACGAGGCACGACTCCAAGCTAACCCCAAGGAGGAGGGCGGGAGAAAAAAGGCAGAAGGGGTATTTAGGTCGATGCAGAGCACTCGAATGACTTCTAACACCGCAACTGGCCCGGGCCCGGTGTCACACGAAGAGACACCAGCCCGGGGGAAGCGCTCACCATGCTCAGTGCTGGAGCCTGGCTGTGGCTGTGGCAGCTCCTCTTCCTCATCATCCCTGGAAGGAACAAACAGCGACGGAAGCCGGCGTTGCTGCACCGGGACGGGATCAGCACCTCCGGCCCCAGCGGTCTCGGACACGGCTGCGGGACCAGCGCCCGGGCCTCCCTCCTCCCTCCGGGCCGCCGGGGTGGGGCCGTGCCGGGCGGGTCCCCACTCACCCGGCTCCGGCACTCACCAGCGCCGCAGGAGCGCCCGGCTCCGCGCTGCCCGCCGCTCCAGCTCCCGCCGCCGCTCCGCGCCCTCGTCCAGCGCCGCCCTCAGCGCCGCCGCCGCCCTGCAAGGCCCAGCGCGGTCAGCGCCCCGCGGGACCCGGCCCGGCCTGGCAGGGTCCCCTTCCCCTCACCTTCGGCCGCGGCCTGCGGGCAGCATCAGCCCGGCCGCGCCGCCCGCCGGCCCCGCGCTCTCTACGGCCCTGCCAGGACCTGCGGGCGGGGCGTGTCCCGCGCGCGGCCGAGGCGGGAGCGGCGCCGGGCCTGAGGCGCTGCGGGCGGTTCCGGGCGGTTCCGGCCTCTGCTCCGCCGCAGCCCGGAGGGTGTCGGGGAGGGGGCCCGGTGGTCGCTGTGCCTGCCCGGCGCGGGCGGGACAGTGTCGGGGATCCCCCGCTGGGCCCGGGGAAGCCGCTTTTCCTTCCGCTGCTTTCGGCGCTTCCCTCTTGGCAATGCCTCTGGGGGGGCTCGGGCCCGTCCCACAGCCCGAGGCACCCGGCACTCCTGGGGTCAGGATACAAAGGGGGGATTAGCTCCCCTCAGCCTTGGCGGCGGAGCGCCCCGAGAGCACAGAGCCCTCGGCGCTGTGGGGCTGGAGCCCCCCGGGCGCCGCACGGGCCCCGCAGCTGCAGGTGGAAGCGGGGGTGGAAGCGGGGGTGGAAGCGGGGCCATCCCGGGAGCGGGTGTCAGCGCTGGCCCCCAGGAACCCGGGCAGAACCGCCCTCAGCCCGGCGGACAGCGCACGGCAAACTGCTGCTGCCGCCCTTGGTTTGCATCGGCATGAAAGGGAACTTGTGGGGTTTTTGGATGGAGAGGGGAATCCCGCCGGTGTGGGAGCTGCCGGGTTGGTACCACGGACTCCGAGTGCTGCTGGATTCCGTCAGGATCAGCTCTTGCTGCGGAGCAGTGCAGTTCTCCAGAAGAGCCCGTAGCTGGCACCTGGCACTGTCTGTTCAAGCAGCTGAAGAACAGGAATCCAGTCCTCCCCTTTACACAGTCGAATGAAAGTTAACGAAAATTTAGAAAGTAGGAAAGAAGTGGTTTCCTTCAATGGCTGAATCTTCAGCTTGAGATGCTGGTGATTCTCTGCAGCCACGTGATCACAGGCTTTTAAAAAGACAAGTTGAGAATTCCAGGTTCATCGAGACAAGTCTTTAAAACCCTTATGAAACATTACAAAATATCAGAAAAATCATCACACATCGTGAGTTCCCACATTCACCAACTCAACATTCTTCCAGTTGTAATTTGTACTTCTGGCACAGACAAAGAATGATTTCTCTCTCTACAGACTTTGCAACCAAATCTGGCAAATAGGCTGACCCCCTCCTGCCCTGAATCTTGTAAAGAAGTGTGGGTTCACTGTCAGAACACTATGAACAGTTAAGCTTCTGAGGCATGAGCCAAGATAGAGCCTAGCCAGATATCCCTGGGCTCAACAGGGCTAACAGGGATTTCAGATACTAAGAAAATAGTTAATTCAACAAAGTCACCAGCTGCAATGCTGTGAGACCCTGAGAAGCACAGCAGCAGGACAAGAAGAGCTCGTTTTCAGACAGCAGCTTCTCTGTAATCATGAAATATCCTGAATCAGAAGGGACACACAAGGATCATGAGTCCAACTCCCAGCCCTGCCCAGATACCCCAACAATCCCACCCTGGGCATCCCTGGCAGCGCTGGCCAAACACTCCTGGGGCTCTGGCAGCCTCGGGGCCGTGCCCATTCCCTGGGGAGCCTGGGCAGTGCCCAGCACCCTCTGGGGGAAGAACCTTTTCCTAATATCCAACCTAAACATCCCCTGGGCCAGCTCCAGCCATTCCCTGGTCCTGTCCCTGGTCACAGAGCAGAGATCAGAGCTGCCCCTCAGGATGAAGCTGCAGCCCCCTGTGAGCTCTGCTGTCAGTCTCCTCCAGGCTGAACAAACCAAGTGCCCTCAGCCACTCCTAACGCAGCTCTAGTTCCCTCGAGACCCTTCACCATCCTCGTGTCCCTCCTTTAGATGCTCTCCAACAACTTTAGATCCTTCTGATACTGTAGTGAACGAAGTTGTGCCCAGGGTAGGCTGTTTCTTGCAGGCTGGAACTGGCCAGGAGATGGAGCCCTGGACTTCTGGAGCCTCCAGCTTCCTGCTGTCCTAGGAAGAGCACAGCCAGGGCCGTGAGAGTGGCACCTCTTCTCAGGCTCCTGCATGCTGTTGGCATTTAAGTATTAAAAACAACCAAAAAAGGGATCAGGCTGCTGTAATCCGGGAAAGTCACCTGAGGCCTGAAGCGTGCTGGAGCAGCACTACTGACACTGCTACCTTTTGCTTAAGTCTCTGTGTTTTGGCAGTGCCAAAAATGATCCCCAAAACCCAAGGGTCTGTTTGTACAGGAGTCAAACCAAGTGTGTGCCCCTCCCAAGCCTCTGGCTTTGTGCAGGCAGTAGAATTCCCCCGAACCGACAAGAAAGTTTTACTGCAGGCACTTTGGAGTTAAGTTGCACCTTGCTGGGAGGAAGGGCAGATGACTATCCTCATGTTGACTTGGAGTTAAGATTTGGGTGAGGCAAGGGCTGCTGCCATCACAAAATCAGGAGGGGCAGCATGGTGGGAGGTGGGAAGGGCAAGGCTTTCCCTGCTCCCCTTCCAGCCATAGTGAGCAGTGGTTAAACCATGGGTGAAACTGTGTGAAACCATGGCAGAGGTGTTGAGGTGAGGTGATAATTGGCAGGTGGAGAGCAGAAACTTCCTGACAGAGATAAAACCACTCCTCTGCTGACACTCAGGGCTCAAACGTACTGACACTGGACATCCCAGCCCAGCTGCTCCCACTCCCCTCTCCTACTCCCCTCCACACCTCTGTGATGGGCTCCTGCTGCCTCACCTTCTGAGGAGTCCTGCAGTAGGTCCTGCTTTCTCTTGTGGGTGCTTAGGTTTCCAGTGGATCATCTGACAAAGCCAGTTGAGGAAGAAGTCCCAGTTGTGTGTATCTACCTCTTTTCACTGAGAGCAGCTGTGCTGGAATGGGTAAATGCAGCAAAGAGCCATATTCTGTTCATGTAGCAACAGGCCCTGCCCCAGTACAGACCTTATGTGGCACAGCTGGCATAGGAGACCTTGTGCCAGGGCCTGGATTTTAAGCTAACAGTCTGAACTGTGTTTCTGCTTCATGACATTGCTTGCCGGGAAAATGCTGGGTACCTCAACCTGGCACACATCCTAAGTAACATTTCAACTGGTTCAAAGATTTAGTTACAAAAGACAGGTTAAAATACTCATGTGATGTACAAGGGACAGCTGCTGGTACACAGCTCTGGCGCCAGTTATTTTTGGGCCTGAAGCCATGAGAGTCTTGCACAGGTGAGATGTAGTGGAAGTTACACTGTCAGCACTCATTCATTGCTCAGACTGACAGGTGCCAGGTAATATTCTGCAATCCCTCTATCTATTTTCCTGAGAGCCCAAATATCAAATACCTGTCAGCTAATAAAAATAACTGTCCAGGCACTGGCATCTCCTGCTGGGTGCCTAAAGCTCCTTGAAAGCCACGCCCATAACCCATCATGGTGGGATTCCCTGGGGTAAAATTCAAGTAGATATCACTTAGCAACAAGAAGAGAAAAAAATTAAACCAGAAGATAAACTTCATCACTAATACACCTCCCCCCAGTTTCTATATTATTGCTATATTATATTATTCCATGAGCTGTGCTCCTCCTGTGTGCTGCCCGTGGGGATCAGTGCTGTTGGCTGAGCTGACACCGGAAGATCCTCCCTATCCACACGGGGATGTTGTGGTTTAACCCCAGCAAGTAACTCAACCCCACACTGCTCACTCACCCCTTCCCAGTGAGTGAAGGGATAAAAGTGAGAGAACTCATGGGTTGAGATAAAGACAGTTTAATAGGGAAAGCAAAGGCCATGCAAGCAAAACAGCCCAAGGAATTCATTCTCTGCTTCTCCTGGGCAGGCAAGTGTTTCGCCATGGCCAGGACAGCAGGGGCTGTCACAGGTAACAGTTCCTTGTGATAGGAAAGCTGTGTGCTAATGTCTTTACAAACAATTCCACGGGTGAGGGGATGGGTGTGAACGTCTTTGAAAAGGGTCTTAATGTCTCTACCAACTTCAAGCCGCAGGTTTGTTACAGAGCCCAGACAGCCCGGGTCCTGAAACAGGATCCAAGTGGGCCTGCTCGAGCTTGAGATTCCGAACTTTGGGTAAGATGACAGGTTCAACGGGGATATGTGGTAGGCGTTTCGGGAAGACTGTACCTTCCTAGTACCTCAGCAATGGGGAAAGGAAGAGGGCAACATACGGCCAGGAGTTTAGGATAAATGACGGCTGCGCCCTCCGAAACCCTGAGAGAGAAAACCCCGTGAGTGTGTGCCCCGGTGGACTCTCTCCCTTTATTTGAATAAAGTTGCAGGACTCCTCTGTCTCCTTTATGGACACTGGCTTTTTATAGAGTGATTTTCCATACAAGTCCAGCCATTAACCCACCTAAACCACGTCCCCAGGTGCCACACCTACATGTTTTTTGCACACCTCCTGGGCTGGTGACTCTACCGCTGCCCTGGGCAGCCTGTACCAGTGCCTGACCACCCTTACAGTGAAAACATTTTTTCTAGTATCCAACCTAAACCTCCTCTGGCAGAACCTGAGGATGCTTCAGCTTTGTAAAGTTGGCTAGGTGAAAAATGCTGACAGCAGGGACACTCTCACTGGGAAATACTCTGTATCCTCACCCTCTTCCTGAATGTTACATTGGATCAGCCCTGTTTGAAACAAAACAGTGTATGAAACAATGAAACAGATGGAGCTACAGCGTAATCCAAGTTGGAAAAGACTACAGCTGAGGTGGGAAGATCCAAAAGAAAAGGGAAGATTTTTCCAAACGTGATGTGTCCAGTTCAGAGTTTGGACTGGGGGAGAAGCCGATGTGGGGAGTGCAGGGGTTTCCCTGTTCTGTGTCACCTTGGGCTCCAGCGCTGCTTGCTCTGGATGCGGCCCTGCTGTGGCTGCAGCTCCCTCACTGGGACACAGGAACTGCTGGGATGAGCCTTCCCAAGAGGCTCTGATTTCACTGCTGGAACAGAGCAGGGACGGGAGGGTCCACTGTCCCACAAGAATTCCTGCCAACGGCAGAGGCCAAAGCCCTGGGCTGTGGTGCAGGTGATCCCTGGCTGGGCTGTGCAAACCCGGGCTGGCTCTCAAGAGATCCTGTCTGGCATTATGGGAAGGAGGTGAGGTACTGTGGTTTGGTGTTTCAGCAAGGAGAGCTGGGTTGTGGAGTGAGACCTGGGGAGAGGGAAGGCTGTGAATCTGGAGATTTGGCCAGGGTGTTTAGAAAACATCTGCAGCTATTCATCACTAGCCCCTGTGAGCACCATGTGCAAAAGGAGTGTTCTGCCTTTGCTGTGTTACTCTGCCAGTGGGATTTTTTGACATGCTGCAGTAATAAGGGGGTCTTTCCTCCCCTGTTTCTGTAGAAAATGATGCACTTAACACATGCAGGTCCCCATAAAGCCAGGCCAGGAGTTTATAAACCACAGGGAAAGCAGTGGATTAATACCGTCCCTGGGGACTGAATGTGTTAAGGATCATCACATTAACACATCTTCAAAATCCTGAGCCCGGGCTGAGGTCTCAGTTCACACCAAATGAAAACCATGTCCCTCCTAGCTTTTGGACTTTTTGGACGAGGGAAGGGCCAGTTGTTTGCAGAGTCACCCACAGTACTGAGGTATTTATGGGGCCCAGGCTTCTCACTACCTGATTTACAGTCTGAGAAAATGCAGCCAAATGGAAACCTGAGGGATTTTGCCTTTTTTTCTCTCTGGCCTTCTCACAGGACAGAATGTTGTGAAAAGGAGATGGGGCTCCTGTGGTACAAAGAGTATCCACCCATTGACCAGGGCTTCTCCTGCTGAGGCTTCATGCAAGACCTTAAACAATCCCGGGAGCAAGCATGGCTGTGAGATTTGCACGTTCATTTCGTGCTCTGAGTGTTTGCACAGCACCATTAATTCCCTGGAAAGTGCAGCTTCCAGGAATGGGGGGTGAACTCTGGACTCATCACCACCAGAGGCTGTGGATACTGAAGTTTGCATGAGTTAAAAGGGCGGGGTGGGTGGGAGGGTGGGAAGAAGCTGTTAGCAAAACTCATGGGGAAAACAAACAAAAACCAAACACCATCAGGAAAGAATTGCAAAGATCTGAGCTCTGGGGAAGTTTGAGCCCCATGGAGGATGGAGAAGAGCAAGGGCCAAAACCAAGTATTTTTTTTTTTTACTCAGTATTGCTGATAAAGTGTACAAATTTACTTTCTTGTCTTCCATTTTGATATTCCTGGATAAAAGCTAAAACACTGCTGGCTGCTTCTTGGAGAAAGTTCAAACATGGGGCATGCACACCTTGGAGAGGCAAGGCAAGGCTCAATCACATTCACATCTATTCCCAAATGTTTGCCTTCCACCTGAAGAAAAGAACACCAAGCCTTTAAATCTGACAGGACCTAGATTTCCCATCTCAGGACATTCTGGGCCAGCACAGCGAGGGTTGTTTGGGAAGCGTCTATACAGGGAATGGAGCAGAGCACAGGCAGGCTCAGCCTGACCACCACACTGCCCCACTGCCTCTGCCATCTTACCATGGTCCCACTGGCAGCAACTGGGCAAACTGGGCACTGCAGCAGGGGCCCTTTTTGGCTACTGCCCAGGTACCAGCTGCCTGCTGAAGGAGCAGATGTCTGTGCTGAGTCAGCAGGGCCTGATGGGACCATGTGTGATCCTGGTGGAGGTGGTCCTGTGGTACAGAAAATTAAAACTGGTGAAAGTCCAAAATTTTGAAAAAACATGTGATGCAAAGGCACAAGAGAGAAGTGAGCTGGCAGTAGCTGGCAGTAGCTGTACAAATAAATCTGCTTCAGTGCTAACTGAAAAAGAGCAAAGACTGAGAAAGAAAAACCTCTGGATACTCCTGTATCCGTGTGGAGAGATCCACAATCAGTGTCCACAGGGCCCTGCTGGTAGCAAAGAAAGGACAATAAGCCATGGCTTTTTTGATTGCTCTCCTCCCTGTCTTTTATTATTTCCCCTATTTAGTTAATAATTAGGAGTTAGAGGAGAAGGGAATTGTCAGCTCTGAGTCCAGGGAGTGGTGATTGATGCCAGAAGAGATTGCAGTAATATATTTAGATTTTACTAAAGCACTTGACACTGTGTCTCAAAGTCTTCTGCATAAAACTGATGAAGTCAAATTATATGTGAAAGCTGATGATGGAGAAGACTGCATCAAGTGGAGGAAGGTATCTAAGTTTCTGCAGACATCACTGCCAGATTAAGATCTGATTAATCAATGCAGATTAACATCACCTTTATCTTTGCTGCTGGTCTCAGACAAGACCTTTCAACTCCAGGCCATCACATCATCTATTGCTCAGGTAAGAGCATTTGATGAGCTCCATCCTGTTCCCTGTGGGCAGCAATCAAGCTCAGAATTGAGCTTGTTTTCCTTTATTCAGTTTCATCTTCCTCTTCTAAAATTCAAAAATTTCTGTAGGTCTTCATGTGCTGGAAACCTCTTTTTCATTGCTCCTGAACTTCATTTAAGACCTAGGTTGGAATTTTTCAGGGCAGTTGAAATTCACTTAAAAATTCAGCTGTCCATTTTGCATCTCTGAGGGCATTGAGCTGAAATCAAGTAAAAGTCTTCCATCTACAGCAATTTTGATGTGCAAACACATGCATGTCATCTGTGGAAGGGCTTCTGATTTCTACTTGTATCTCATACTCACTTTCTAACTCACAGGTCTGCTCATCCTTTCCTTCGCTGGTGATATTTGTACTAAAATCAACTTCCATTTCTCATCCTTGTGGAGCATGTCAGTGCTTTCAGACAGATCCAGCTCTCAGATTTTTTCAGAAAAAAAATTTCCCCATCTGCTGTTTTTGGTGCCATAGAAATAAAAATTCCTTTCTTGTATCATCATTTTAATGCCTCGTCTCTGGAAAAAAATACTAGTTGTGGACACCTGGATCGTCTAGGAAGGGTTGTTGTTTCCATACCACGTCATCTGCCCAAAGCAGGAGTTCTCCACCTCTTGAGCAGCTCCACACTCTGAGAACATCTCCACAGAGTGCATGAGTTTCTGTCTCACCAAGAGACAGAAACTCAGCCATCAGCAGAGGTGGTTATTGGTTCCTAGCAGGGAGCCAGATCAGCCTGCAGAGGAAAAAGTTGCTTCAATTCTCCTCCGTGCTTTGAAGCAAGGACTGATTCTGAGCCATCAGAGGTACTGTGTCCTAATCAGCAGCTATGGCTTTTACAAGCCAGCTTTTTAAAGATAGTCCAGCCATGGAGACCCTCTTCCACAACCTCCCAATTTCTCCAGGCAGTTTGGTCATGCCTAACACTCTGGAAGACCACAGCAACTTTGAAGATGTTTTGTTTCCATCATAATAAATCAGATACCTCATTCCAGAAGGCATCACTATACATTGTCTATAAAAATACAAGGTGAAATTCCTATGAATTGGGTTTTTATCTTGATTAGATCTGACCCCAGCTTTGGCCTGAATGAGGAAGTGTCTGGTACAGCTTCTGTAAGGTGAGGGGAGTGCAGGAATCAGTGCAGAGCTGCTGATGAGGTGGCTGAGAAGGTCTGAGAGATCCTGATGCCCTCAACACATCCTCCTGTACTTTATCACAGAATCACAGGATGACTTAGTCTGGAGGGGACCTTAAATTTCCTCTTGTTCCAACCCTGCCCTGCCATGGGCAGGGATGCCACTCACTAGATCAGGTACCAGGAAGATGTTTTACCACCTTTGTTTTAGTTTTTAACTCTAAGTTGAGCTGACAAAGTTGTTCTGTGGTTCTCTTACAACAGGGGTTGAGTGGCCATGGCCTCCATTCAGATTCAAAAACTCTGGATAAGGGGCTAATTGTGACTGTGGTGATGTGGTTTGTAGGGGACTGTGTTCCCTTGATAATGAAATCACCCGGGAAAAGATTGCTCTCCTGCAAACTGGAGCAAGGTGTGGACAGAGTGGGTGAGAAGTACTAGAAACTAGGAATAAAGAATTTTCTTCTGTCAGGTGAAATAAGCTTTAGCAGGAGCTGAAAGCAGGAGGGAACAGCAAAGCTGTGGCTCTTTTCCCGAAGCAGAACAGATGCACAGAGTGGTGCTTTCAGGTGCCTGTGATTTTCTCCAGTGTCTCCCTCTCTCTGACAGGCATGGGAGGTATCAGTGGTGTGCTCAGACATTTGTTGCACGGGCTGTGGTTGGGGTCTGTTTGGTCAAACATGTCTGTTTGTGTATTCTAGACCTCATATGGCTGAGGAGTTAAGCAGGGGGATCTCAAGGTGAAGTAAGAGTCCAGAAAGGGGGAATTAAGGCCTGTGTGTTTTGGGGGCAGGAGTGAACCCCTGGAGTTATTGTCTTGGACATAACCTGGCAGTCTGTGGCCAGGCAAGAAACTCAGAGTACAGGACCAAAGAACTGCCTTGACCTGGTTGTATGGAAGATTGAAAAGGATTCAGCAGCTCCCATTCCTTTAATTTCTCTTCTTCTGAGGCAGAAATCTCCTAAACCACTATGAAGACTGCCTGCTTTCTTGGAGCAGGCTCTCCGCTTTGCTTCTGTTGGCATCAGAGCCCTCCATCCCCACCAGCTGTGGGGATGCACCAGATGTGCTACACCTCTCTGGAAGTGGGGCAGCATGAGAACCTTGAGCATCTGCTGCCCACAGAGGGATGGTCCCATAGCCCTGTGAGCCCTCCTGGGGCAGATCCATCACCCTGCAAACCCAAGGGATTGCAGCCTGGTGGGAAAGGAACAAAAGCCCTTCTCCTGCCTGGGGAGGGGGAACACCATGCTGAGTTTATGCTGTATCTGTGCTGCAGATCATGAGACATCTCAACACTCTTCAGCTGTCAGATGGCATTTTTAATCAACCCAAACTTGACTTTTTAGAAAGTGTTGTTAATTATGCTCTCCAACCAGAAAGCACAGGGCTTTGATCAGTGCTTCTCAAAGCAAGTATGATCCAATGTTGCATCCTGTATCAGCTCGTTAGGAGCTGCCTTCATTACAAACCGTGCTTGTCAGCTGTGTCTGAAGTCCTGGAACTGGAAGCCTGTGAATTATGAGAGGAGTTAGACAAGGTTTTGTAGCTGGATCTCAAACCATAGACAGCATAAACATAAACATGGTTTATGCTTTATAGACATATAAACATAGTTTTTAGGAAGGAGCCCTGGTAGGAAAGGTGCAGTCACTGATGAGCAGAAGATAAGGCCCAGCAAGTGTCCCAGAAGGGAAGCAGGTGAGTTAAACAGGGGGATTTGTCATTGTCTCATCTGCAACCCCAGGCCAGGGTAACCAATACCATGTTTGAAGCAGAATAGATAAACAGGAGTGCACATGCACCAGGTTCCTTGGAGCTGACCTGCCAGGGAAGGGTTTGGCCTCAGAGATGCAGTGCCAGTGTTGATGTTGGTGTGGTCAGCCTTGCTCACCACATGGACAGGGACTTCCAAGCACAGCTGGTGTCTTGACCCTGGAAAAGCAACTCACTCCAGAAGACTTGTCCATGAGGCTGCTCTGCCATCATGGAATCACTGCTCTTCATAAGCTTATAGAGGACTGGAAAGTGAGGGATGTTCAGTGTTAATTTTAGTTCATTTTTCTGGTAACCCACTGTTCCACAGCTGATTTAGAGTCACCTGGAGGGAGGTTAAGAGCCACTTTGTCCAACTGTCTGAAGAATAAATCTAAAACAGGAATAGTGTGATGAGGGAGTACTGTGGAGGCTTGTAAAATTGAGACACATAATATATTCAAATAAGATTTATTTTATATATCAGTTAAACCAGATTAACTGGTTTTATTAAAACCAATTCAATAAATTAAGCCAGTTAAGCTCCATCAGCATTTGAATACAGATTCATTATGTCCAGTGGAATTGGTTCTACTCTACTGATTTCAGATTTCTTAAGGTTTAGAAGAGTAACCCAGAATGAGCTGGGTTATCCCAATGAAGCGAGGGTTCTTAGCCTCATGGAGTTACCTGAGACAACACCCTGACACAATGGAAGAATCCCAGCTGCAGACCAGCTTGCTATTTCGAGGGGGGTTCACTCAACTGATCCCCCAACATCTGTACCCCAATGGTCTCTGCTGTGTGGTGAGACACGGTCAGGTGAGCCCTCGCTGGCTGGGCTCTGACCATGCAGTCATGGTGGGCTTTGGCCTGCACAGGAGGAGGGAAGGGAAGGCAGCCATGACTGGCCAGACTGGGGGCAGTGGCAGTCACTGACTGAAGGGAGAAGGGTGCTCATGACACTCTGTCAGGCCTTTGCAGCAGCCTTTACTCCCTGCTAAGGCAGAGTGGTGAATCACAGCATCACAGAATGATTTGGGTTGGAAGGGACATTAAAGTTCATCTCATTCCACCCCCTGCCATAGGCACAGACACCTTCCACTATCCCAGGCTGCTCCAAGCCCTGTCCAACCTGGCCTTGGGCACTGCCAGGGATCCAGGGGCAGCCACAGCTTCTCTGGGCACCCTGTGCCAGGGCCTCACCACCTTCACAGGGAACAATTCCTTCCCAATATCCCATCTAACCCTGCCCTCTGGCAGTGGGAAGCTATTCCCCCTTGTTCTGGCACTCCAGGGCCTTGTCCCAAGTCCCTGTTCAGCTCCCTTGGAGCCCCTTTAGGCACTGGAAGGGGCTCCAAAGTCTCCTGGAGCCTTCTCTTTTCCAGGCTGAACAATCCAGCTCTCAGCCTGGCTTTGTAAGGAAGGGGCTCCAGCCCTCAAAGCATCTCTGTGTTCCTATTGAATAGAAATATTCACTGAATAGGAATATTTGATGTAATCTAAAATCAAGCTGAAAAGCCCATCAGCATTCCTTGTCTTGAGACCTGTGCATTTCTTGGCTTTCAGGAAATTCACACTCTGGACCTCCTCCTCCCCACAGCCATACAGTATCAGGAGTGCCTGGGGCTGAGTTCCTGCAGAGGAGCAGCATCCACACTTTGCTCTGCACTAGGGCGGCAGAGCATGTCCCAAGGGATGTGAAATGCTCCCAGAAAATCCTCAGTCCGTGACCATTAATTGCTGTGTGGGTCAGCACCTGCACTCTGTGCACTTTGGAGGCTCAGCTGCTCAGCCCCTGCCCCTGTGAGGAGCCACTTCCATCCCACCAGTTCTCTCTTGGTGCTGATGCTTTGCATCAAGGGTGCTCTTGATTGAGACGGAAAGCGTTTTTCCTTCCTTACCCAGAACATGCCTCAAGCATTTTAGCTTGGAGCTCAGTGTACGCCACACGTCCTCTGTCAGACATGGGCCTTTCGTGAGATTTTTTCTGTCTAATCACACAAAGAAAACTGCATTTGCCATTCTTAGCAGACTGTTTCACTATGATGTCTCTCTCTTCGTCCCAGAGTATATTTTCCCCTGATTAACTCATGTGGTTTACTCTGTGTGCTTATGTTTTGCCCAATGTGAAGTGAGAGGGTGATGCTATTTCAGAGGCAGACTGATGAGGCCCAGTTATTCCCAGTACAAAGCTTAATGCTAACACAAGGTTTCACAGATGCTCCTTGGGCTGCTCATCAGCACATTTATCTCCACTGGTAAATCCCAGAAGCCTTAACCTCCAAATCTTGCTAAGAAGAGGCAGTCACATAAACCTTGGGCTGGCAGCAGAGGCTGCTGATACACATCACCACAGTGTGAGTGTTCTTAGAATTTTTTAGCTGAAATTAAATGCTTTGAGGCTCTGCAGCACGGCAGGTAGATGTGCACAAAATACCAATGGGAAGACCATGGAAATTCGGGCAGTTCCCTGCCTGAATTTAGCAGAGGTGTATATAGTGTGCTGTGGACTTAATACCATTTGTTTTGTCCAGTGGGACACTGTATCCATAACCCCCCCATGGTTTCCAGCCCACCCTGTGCTGCCCATGCAGCAGGACATCACTGAGAAAACCCTGTCTAGCCTCAGCAAAAGGACAAAACCAATTTTTGGGGTGGTTGGTGAGTCTGTGCAAACAGGCCCTGACCCTGCTTCAGTCTGCATCTCTGTGCACAGGTCAGGGGCAACACAGCAGGAACAGAGAGCAACCTGCAGCTCGCTGTTGTTCTGCACTGAAGCATCGAGCTGCAGGGAAGTGGCGGTGGCAGGGGTCTGTAATTGGGGCAGGTGATGGAGTTGATCTTCAGGACACTGGCACATAGGGATGTGCAGCCCCAGCACACAGGGTTGCAGAAAAGCACTTTCCTAAACCCATCAGAGCTGTCTGTGCTTCCTGTGCTTCATTGCATGTGGGTGCTGTGGTAGGCTGGGTTGGGGCCGCAGGTGCCCCCCAGGGAGCTGGCAGAGGGGTGCAGGGGGCTGGAGGCTGCAGGCTCCAGCTGGGATGCATTACCAGCTCCAGCTGCATCACCAGTGGAAAGCTGGACAGGTGGTGGAGGGGAAATGGAATGGTCAGCAGGGACGGAGGGAGCACAGGGAGGAGCAGCCGCCCTCAAAGAGGAGTTTGTAGTGATGGCAAAACAGTGTGACTCCGTGATCCTCTAGTTTCTCTCAGGGTAGCAGGAATCCCCAAGCCATCAAAAGTGCGGGTCTGGCTCCCTGCTTTGGTGCAAGGGGACCTCACACGTGAGCTAGTGGAGCAGCGTGTGTCCTGTCTGCAGCCCACAGCATCCTGCCTCTGTCTGTTCGACGAGCACTGTGGGTTTGCACGATTTAAAATTAACATCTAGCCTGGGACAGCACTGCACTTTCTCCAGGCATCCTGCTCTAGCAGATGTCTCCGGACTCTAAGGTTAAAATCACTTAAGAACTAAGAAAAGTCACAGGACGATTTCCAGCGGGAAGCGCGGTCGGGGTGCGGAGGGGCTGCTCCCGTGCCCGTGCCAGCGGGGTTCGGAGCAGCTCCGAGCACTTCTCTTGCCCTCCAGCAGGCTCGGGGGGCTTTGTTGCTCTCTGCTCTTTCCCAGCGCTCTAAACAGTAATTTCAAAGCGGCTTTGTTAAACCCGGGAACGAACGCCAACGGAGCAGCGAGTTCCCGTCCCGGCTGAGCCCCGGCAAGCGCCGCTGTCCCCCGCCGGGCAGAACCCCCGGCCCGGCCCCGGGACACGCACCGGCTCCCCGGGGCTGCGCGCTGCCGGCTCGGGCGGCTCCATCCTGTCCACCGCGGCCGCCGAGCATCCCGGGGCGGGGCGGGCTGGGCTGGGCTGGGCTGGGCTGGGCTGTGCTGTGCGACGGGCGGGGGTGGCTCCGGGGCCGCCCCCACCACCCGCTTCCTCCCCCGGGCCCCGGCCAGAGCCCGGTGCCCTCCCTGCCGGCGGTAGCGGGGCCGCATCCCGGGCTGCGCCGCGGGACGGGCCCGAGGGACGGCGGAGCAAGTGAGCGGGCTTCTCCCCATTCTTCCCTCTTCTTTTCACTTTCCTCCCTCCTGTCCTCCCTTCCTCGTAGGTTCCCCCGCCTCGCCCGTGGCTGTCGGGAGCGCAGGGCTCTGCTGCAGGAGCCCGGGAGTTGCAAAACATCTCCTGGCTTTGCAGCGCGTTTAATATTTTTTTCCCTTTCCCTTTTCCCTCTTACACTTGGAGTAGCTAATTGGGTAGGAAAACACGAACTGCAGGGGTGGGATTACTTCATGCTCTTGCAATGCTGTTTTGCTGTTCGATTTCGGTCCTTTCGCGTGAATAGAGCCTGCCTGGCGGAGCTGCCCTGGAGCGCGGTGGGGGCCAGGCGCTGCTCTGCCGCCAGCGTCTTTTTTCCTTAGCAGCTTTTCACTTTTAAGGACCATTTCGTTGTCTCTGTTGCTGCCCTGGTTTCGGAGGAGATTTGCTCTTTTGAACAGCGGGTCCCGCACTAATCCCAGTCTATGCTGTGTGCCCAGAGGCTTCCTCATCTGGCAGGTTCATTCCATCACTAGGGCTTTTCTCCTTTAGTTGCACGATTTCCGTAGAATATGTGACCTGCAGGGAAGCGGCGATGCCGGCAGCGGGCTGTTTGCTTCCCAGCCTGCTGGCTGGTGTCCTGGCTCCTGCAGCCATGGATTGTCACTGTGTGGAGCAGCTCCGATTTTTTTCCTCTGTTGGTGAAAGCTGGATTTCTTCAGGTTTGTCTGAGAATGGGGGAACAGGGGAATTTCTCGTGCAGGTGGCATTGAAGTTCAGCCAGCCAAACCAGTAGAAATTGCTCCCCTGAGAATACAGTACGTGTAGATATGCTCCTTGAACAGTTTATTCTTTAATATGAGCAACAAGTTGTGTGTGTGTTATAGAAATAAATACAGAGGAGGTGAGTGCTGAGCATTGATTCCTGAGGCCTGGAGTCAGCAGGATGCTTCAATGTGGGGATGAGCAAGTTGGAGCTGGTCCTTGGGTTGGCTGGATGCATGTTTACACTGTTGGAACATCTGCAAGTGAAGGACCAGTTTGTGTTTGTCTCATGGTCAGCTTTCCTGTGTATTCCCCTCCAAAAGGGGATGATGCAGTGTGGTGCTCAGGAACTTTCTTCTCCCTGTTACCTTCCCCCTAGGGGCACTGTTTTTGCTCTCAACTGGCAATTCCAGCAGTGAAATAATGAGGGGGTGATTTGTCTCCCTTCTTTATCATAAATATTTTACCTGTAAAACAGTAACCTCAAAAATAATTAAACCCAGGGAAATTTGCTTTGTGCTTCTTAAGCCTGGGCTTTCTCCAGTGGTATCATGCTGTGGGGTGTGGCTGTTCTGCTTTATTTCCCTGAATTAATTTTATTGTGGCAGAGAACTCCTCTGTGGTCCCTGGAAGTTGTCCTGCATTTTGAGTAGTTCAGAACTTGCTGAATAACTGTTTCTCTTCCCTAAAATAGAGGTGGGAAATTTCCTATCCAGCCTGTCCCTGAGTACCTGAAAGTTGACTTTTGGAGCTTTCACCTCAGCAAAGCTGGGCTTCATTGATAAATCTTTTTTAAAGTGACTTGTCTCATCTAAAGTTAGGAAAAGTTGATATTTTTCTTAATAGCTGGATAAATTAGGTGAACCTTCCTGCTCCCCTTCTGCTGAGTGAAAATCCACATCTGTTTTTATGCTGACAACAGTTGTTTAAATTATTCCCAGCCCCAGGGAACCTACAGTCCATTCCTGCTTGCACCCTGGAGCTGTGTCAGTCTCAGATGGTCTTTCCCAGTGTAGGGAAGGCAAATGCTCTTGGTGAGGTTGTTCCTCAAAGAGCCAGAGCCCTGCAGAGAAAGCGATGTCACCTTAGGGTCTCTTCCTGGAGAACAGCCTCATTGGGATGAGGCATCTCCATCCTTCTGCAGTACCAGGAGCTGTCACAGTTTTCTCTAGTGACACTTGCTGTGATGTTCATGGGGAACTTGGGGTGTTCATCTGGAAGAAAACTCGGTGACAGCGTCCTGTAAGTTCCTCCAGGATGACTGGAATGGGGGTCAAGTGTTCTCCCCAGCATGGCAGTCATTATGACAATGGGAATGTCAATTCTTAGCTCTTTACCTCCAGCAAGTCATAACTTATGAGCAAACACTCTTCTTGTTAGCTCTAGGGGTTTAATTTTTTAAGAGGGCACAATATCACCATTATCACAAAGCTCAGCTGCAGCAGTTCCCGTCCCTGCCATCCATGTGCAGTATTGCTGGCATTGGAAATGGCATCCATGTGCAGGGCTGGGGAAGAGGCTGTGTGTCTGGAGCCAGCAGCAGAGTGACTGGGGACTCCCAGGCGGTGTCTGGAGGCAGAGCTGCAGAGGACGTCACTTGTGGGGAGAGCTGATTCAAAGTGTTACTAAGAGCTCGGTCTGTCCTGGCTCCTGGCAGCGGCAGCTGGTGAGGGCATGGGTACACCCTTGGGGCACTGCTGGCAGGGCCTGGCTGCTCTCACGTGCAGCAGTGCTGGGGCAGCCGCTCCCTGAGGGGCTGTTTCTGTCCCAAAAGGAGAAATGTGTATCAGCAGCTTCCCCACCACCAGGATGGCAGTGAGGGCCAGAGTTGTGCTCAACTTGGGGTGGTTTCTGCTCCTTGCAGCCTGCATCCTCTCCTGGCTGGTCTTGCTTCAAGTTTTTCCCCAGTCTAAAGTTTAGATGTTAAATGACCTCTTTGTGGTGAGTTGTGGCAGGTGAGGGATGCCATGTCCTGCTGAGGCTCTGTGGAATGCCACAGCCTGTTTGCTGCAGCCCTAAGGCAGGAAGGGCCAAGTGCCAGCCCCTGTGTCTCCTGGCCCCAGGCAGTCCCAGGATTGTGTTGCTGCTTTCCTGTATTTCATGCCTGTCTTCACAGCAAATGCTGCAGGAGTCTCTCACTTACCAGTGAGACACTTAACATGTGTCTTGCCTTGGTTGACACTGCTTGTTTTTTCTTGTGGATACAAAGTGGTATGAGGAATGACCACAGAGCTGGAGGGTGGACACAGAGCAGGGGAACAGCAGTACCAGCACTGAATTGTCCTGGGCAGAGTTACAGGGTGGGCTGGATGCTGTTGCTCAGGTGGAACCAGTTACTATGGTCCCTGCTCCCCTTCAGCTGCTGGGTGGGGGAGGATCCTGTGTGGCTTGGGCCCTCAGGCTCCCTTGCCCCCTCCTCTCCCTTCCAGAAGGAAGTGTTGGCAGTGTGTCTGGGAGCTCTGGTGCCATCATAGTGCTTTCATGCTTTGCAATTGCACCTGTGCTTTGCTCAGCCACATGTTGTCCCTAAGGACGAGGGACAGGATGTTGCTGGCTGGGATCACCTCATGGGCGACCTCTCTCCAGGACGGTGCCCAAAGGAAAGGCAGTGCAAGAGCACAGGTCCCTTTTTGTTTTTGGGAGTGAGGGCTCTCTCTGCCAAGCTGAACTCTCCCTGCACAAGCAGGGGAGGTTGTCCCACCCAAAGTCTGCTTGGGTCTTCTTCAGGGCAGTGGCTGATGTTTGGTGGCACCGGCTATGGGCATGGCCCCATCGGGCTGCAGTGGCAATGCCGAGTCACCTGCCGGTGCTGGCAGCCCTGGACAAGCAGAGCTGGCACAGCTGGCTCTAGGTGGAGCGTTTGCACTGGGGAGCCCAGGCTTTCAGCAGCTTTAATAGGAAGTTACTTTTTGTGATAAATTGATGGCTTCATTTTTTGACCTTTCAAATCTTTTCATGCATTAGCTACATGTAGGAAATGTAATTTTCCATGCTGAGAAACCAGCTCTGAAGCAGAATGACTGATGTGATCTTTTTTTGGATGTCTGGCAGACCAAATTTAGTGTGAAAAAAATGCTCGGGTCCTAGGCTGAGCTCCTCTGCCTCAAAGATTTGGTGTCTGCATGACAGGGAGTTGAAAAGGGGAACAGGGAGAATTCAGTAGAATTGTTTTCTTTTGATGGCTGTGAAACTCCTGGAGAGACACCAAGGCAGAAGGGCTTCTAGACTTATACAGGGATTTCAGTGACTGAAAGGTAACTTGAGGGGAAAAAATAAATGCTAAAATGAGGGAGACTGAGGACTGCTTGGTCCTGAGCACCTTGGTCTGCAGGGCTCCTCTGATGCTGTTTCCACTGGTGGTGGCAGTTGTGGTCTGATCCTGCTGTGCTGAGCAGAGTTCTGGCAGCTCCAGTGTTGCTCTGTTTGCATCAAGGCAGCTGCCTCTGAGCTGTCATCTCTCCCCTTGCTGTTCTTTTAGCTTCCTGGGGATGTAGTGCTGGGCTGTCCCTGTTCTTTGGGTGCTTTTATAAGCCTTCTTTCAAAAGAGAGGCAGAAACCTGCCTGTCCTAAGGACTTGTCCCTGTTTTTCCCACAGCTGCCATGGGTTACAGAACATTCAGATGAATGTTCTTTGCCTACAAGTCGCTGTGGTGCCAGTACCCAGTGTGGGTGTGTAACTGGTCTAACACCCAGTTTTGGTCTGTGTTTGTTTACAGGAGGTACCTGGGGACATCACTTCGAGGTGCCTTGTGCCCATGCCTGCAGCAGCCTTGGCTGGCAGAGGGTGACTGCCTCTGGAAGCATTGTGAGTGACACTGAGAGCTGCTCACACGCGGGAGCCTGCAAGTGGTGAGAGCTGGGCAGGGCAGCTGCCTGTCTTGCTTTTAATGTTTTATAGAGTGCTAAGAATGTGTGACCTGGACAAGAGAGCCCAGAAGTCCCTGGGATGTGAGTTCTGCTTTCACTTGAAGCTCCCCCCTGCTGTATTGGTGCTGTGCTGGTTCAATGGGAAGAGAGCGGTTGCCGTCTGGCTATGCTCAAACTTCTTAGACTGGACCTCTTTGCTATTTTGCTGCACAAACATCCCTTTCTAACAGTGCAGAGGGGAAAATGGACGAATTCTTTCTTTAAATGCTTTTAACTTGTGCGTGAGCCTTGGCTGGGAACTGGCACGTGGCCACAAGCCCCCATTACCTCACAGCAGATGCAGGCAGCGCTCCCTAGTGCAGCCCTGCAAGGGCAGGTGGGTTGAGCTGCTGAACTCCAGACAAGCGTGTGGGGACCTCAAACAGCATCATCTCTTCCTTTTGTGCAGGGGTTTTTCCTTATCTCTGAGATGGAGAGAAGTGATTTCCCAGCCCTCCTCAAGAGCAGAGCTGTAAGATCTTGTTAATTAGTGATTAGCAAGTGCTCAGAGGCTTTTGGCTACAGGGCAGGGGGAACGGCAGGCTGGGGGATGGGGGTGTTATTTGGCAGCACTATCTTGAGGTCTTTTTGTCCCCGCTGTTCCAAGTGTAGGGAAAATCTCGGCTTGGCGTTAGAGTGTAGTGATGGCACCGGAGGCCCCATGAGCAGCTGCCTCGGTGGCACCAAGTGAGTTAAATCAGGCCCTGACTGCAGGTGATTCTGAGTGAGAAGTGTTTAAGCCCTCCCTGTGCCACAGCTGGCTTCCTCATCTGCCTCCTGCTGCCTGCTGGGATCCCAGCCGCTCTCCTGAGCAGCAGGATCCTTGTCCCAGCCCTTACTGCATCAATCAGGGGATCTTCCCTCTGCTTTGTCCCTGAAACCTGATAGATCCGAGCTTCTCTTTCTTGGGCATGAGGAGAGATGCCCTTGCTGAGGCAGCTTGCTCTGAAGCTGGTACATGCTGAACATGCCTGGGGTGTCTGTAAGTACACAAAGAACAAAGGGGAAAACATCATTTGAAAAGGTGGCTCTTCACGGAAGTAAATGGGAAGGATCATTGCCGATGTGCTGGTGCCTCGTGTAGGAGATCAGACTGACTGGACAGCAGCTGGTAGCTCTGTTTAGTGGCTAATGCCTCGTAAGAGGAGAGGTGTGAGAGCTTTAGGGGATTGCTGGTCAGCTCCACAGGGTGTTCCCTGAGCTTACTAACTGTGTGAAACGTTTCAAATCTCTGTGGGCCCTCACAGTGAGTCTGGATGCCCAGAGTTGTTCTCTCCATTCACAAAGAAGAAATGAGATGTAGGTTTGTAATGGAGGAGGAGTGAACCTGCTCTGCAGGTCTGACAGGGATCTGCCATGGCTGGGATGCAGCAGCTTGTCCTGGTGCCTGCTTTGAAGAGGCAGGGAAGGGAGGGCTGCCCCGCACACCGGCCCTGCACCTCGGCTGGCTGCAGGGTGGTGTTTCTCCATGCTCTCAATCCAGATTGCTTCCCAGGGAACAGCCTCTGGATATGCAGGTGTTGGCTTGGGTTTCCTCCTATGCAAATGAGTTTATAGGAATGTACTAAGCTCCTTTACAAAACAGCTTGAGCTCTAATGAAAGACATCACTGTATAAGAGAAAAATACTGTTAGCACATTACTACCATCGTTAAGGAGGTCAGATCATTGCCTTGGAACAAAATTAGTTTGTTTTGCTGTAATCAGTTTTAGTAGCTAGAGTGCTCAATAATTACTCATGTCCTTGTGAAAGGGATGGGACAGCATGACTAGAGCTGCTGGCAGACTGCTCTGACTCTGAAATGAATTGTGTATATGATTTTTGAGAGGGCATCTTTCCAGCTGCACAGTGCCCCTGGAGTGATGCTGGCAGAGCCTAGCTTCAGCCAGGAATGGTCATGCTCCATAGCACGGCTCCTCTGGAAAGAGTGTCTGGAGGGGGATTCAGAGAGGCATTAGCAGCAGGAACATCTTTGGACTCTGCTGTTGTCTTCATGTTTATGATCCTATTTGACTTACATAATGTAAATGTCTCTCTGAACTATTCCTTTCTCTAGTCTGTGCAAATTTTTAAGACCCCAGGAGCTCTCAAATACAGCTGCTCTCTAAACCAGAAGATTCACTCCTGGGTATTCACACCTCTAGAATCTTCTCTTTATTTTTTGTTTTGTTTTTCCTGATGCCATTGGTGTGTTCCTGAAAAGGCAGCCTGTGGCCACCAGGATGGATGCACAGGGTGCTGAGAGCTACAGCTGTGGTGGTGCCCTGACTCAGGAGGAATGATTGTCTGCAGGCTATGCTTTCCCTTACAGGTGTGATGGCTGTCCATGTGCCTTTTGCATATGCACGTGCTGCTCAGCAGGAGAAGAGCTGTGATCATGGGTGCCCTCTCCTGCACCTCGCTCAGGGCAGTCAGGGTGGGCTGTGAGACCACAGGACCTGCTGTGCCTGCGGTCCCTCTCACTAGTCCTGTACCTGTAAACTGAGTCAGAGTACAGCTTCTGATCAAAAGTCAGGCTGAGCTCAGCCATCCCACCCGTGCTGGAGGGGAGAAGTTCTTTGGTTCCTCTCCAGCATCTGCCTAGCAGCTCCCTGGGAGTGCAGTGAAGGGATAGCAGAGCTGCAGCATCACAGAGTTGGAGCAGGGAATGGCTCTTGCTGGCACTGTGGCCTCCTTTCGGTTATGCTCTCCCTTGTCCTTGACAGGTCCTTGCAGGAACCTGGGTCAGGCTCACAGTGCCACAGCTCAGCAGTTTCTTATTAAGTGGTTCTTTCCTGCAAAAGGACGAGATCATGTTGGAGCCCCCAGCTTTCCCTCTCCTTAATCCACTTGCTGACTTCAGCTAAAATGGTGTTAATCCTTGCTATACTTTCCATTTCCTTCCTCGTATTTCCTTCTGGCTCAGCTCAGATGTGTTTTCTCCCCTGAAGCTGAGGGAAATGCCGCTGGGCAGTGACTCTCTTGAACAGGTGCCAGGAGTGTTGGAGCTGGGACAGTCTGAGGGCTGCGTCTCTGTGCCTTGGGGTTTGCCTGTCTGCTTGGCCACGATCAGTGAATTGTCACTTGTCAGGAGAACATGGAGGCCTTGCTGGGTCTGCTGCTCCATCAGTGCCCCCCACCTCATGGGCACTGCAGCCAAGACTGCTCAAGGCCTTCACATCCCTGACCAGTTCTTCCTCATTTGCAGTGAGGCCCAGCAGAGTGTCTTTTCCTACTGTCCCCTCTTTCCTGTGTTTGGGAGCTGTCACCAGAGCTCCTCAGAAACCACCTGGCTTGCTTGAGTCCCACTGTGGTGTTCTTCCAACACGTACTTGGGTTGTTGAAATCCCGTGAGGATCAGGATCTGCAAACACCAGACCTCTACCATTTGCCGGAATGTCTCAACTACTTTGCCCTGAGCAGGTGGTCTGCTGGCACCCACCACAATGTCACCTGTGTTTGTCTGTCCCCCAGCCCTGAGCTCTCAACAGGCTCATCAGCTCTCCTAAGGCACAGTCTGATGAGCCCTGAGCA
This sequence comes from Eopsaltria australis, assembly GCA_034509425.1. Classification (NCBI taxonomy): domain Eukaryota; kingdom Metazoa; phylum Chordata; class Aves; order Passeriformes; family Petroicidae; genus Eopsaltria; species Eopsaltria australis. The sequence continues at coordinate 1,171,288 of JAVTVJ010000228.1, read as the reverse complement.
ACTCCTCCTTGCTGTCCCACAGAGCCCATGTCCATCCATGGCAGCACTTGGTCACTCAGCTGTCCCACCATGTCCCGTGGCCCTGGGGAGGCCTCAGCTGTGCCCCAACCCTGCCTGCAGGCACCATCCTGTGCAGGCACCTCGAGCCATGCTTCAGATGCACCCTGGGCCTCTCCCTTAATCTGGTTTGAATTTCCCACATTTTAATTCCATTGAATGCCCTTAATTCCTGTGTCACAGAACAATGAGAATTCTGTCCAGAAAAGCTCTGTTAGAGATGTGTATTTTGGCAATTCTAAAAATACACCTCGCTTGCCCAGGCTTGTGCAGGGTAGCCATGGCAACGTGGCTCCAGGAGCAGGGTTAAAAACAATTGCACCAATTAAGGGGGAGATAGAGCTGTTCAAACTTATAAAACCTAAAAATTTTGAAAATATGAAGTAAAAAAACATCATGTGTGATGTCTGTGTTGGATTGATTGAAACTTCTACTCTTAAGGAGCGTCCCAAGTGCTGATAGAGAGAGCTGTGGATGCTGAGTCTGGAGAACAGACAGCTCCAGGGAGACCTCAGAGCACCTTCCAGTGCCTAAAGGGGCTCCAGGAGAGCTGGAGAGGGACTGGGGACAAGGGTCTGGAGGGACAGGACACAGGGAATGGCTTCCCACTGCCAGCGGGCAGGGATAGATGGGATATTGGGAAGGAATTGTTCCCTGTGAGGGTGGGCAGGCCCTGGCACAGGGTGCCCAGAGAAGCTGTGGCTGCCCCTGGACTTCTGGCAGTGTCCAAGGACAGGTTGGACCGGGCTTGGAGCAGCCTGGGACAGTGGAAGGTGTCCTTGCCCATGGCAGGGGGTTTGGAACAAGATCATCCTAAAGGTCCCTTCCATGGCTCTATGAAAGAAAGCAGCCTGGCTGAAACATGGGGAGTGTTTTGAGGACAAGAGCATGGTCTGAAGAACAGTTTTGGTCTGCAGTGCTGGCCTGTGAGGGGGCAGGTGGAAATTATAATTTGTGTGCTGAGCCAAAGTCCCTCAAAATCAATGGAGATGGTTTCATTGATGGATTAGCTTAGAGCTTGGTAAAAGTGACTAGATGAGTCTGAAAGCAATATGCTATTGTTTTTAAAATAGATTTGCTTTAATTTTACTTGCTGGGCCCTGGCCACGGCCAGAGGAAGCCTCAGGAATGTCATCAGCTTGCTGGGGATGGTGCTGCAGAGTGTCTGTCTAGTGGAGCTGACTGAGCAATGTGGAGCTTCAAAAAGCTTTAAATAAAATTATTTCAAGCATCTTATTTTTGTTGTGCCTCACAGAAAAACAGAATGAAAAGATTCAGAGCATCTCTTTCTAAAATATTTCCAGGATTTTGCTGATGTTGCAGGCATTTTCCTTCCCTGGCTGATTGTGCTTTGCCATCTTGGTATGCTGATGCTATCCCATGATTTTTGGGGGATGGACAAAGGGGTTTGCGTGCAATTGTGCCTCTGCCCGATCCTCAGAGGAGTTTCTGAGCTCAGGGCAGAGAGTGGTGATGCTACTGCTGCCTGTTTTGGGCTTGAACCCGAGCTGGTGAGGGATCCTGCCCTGCTTGTTCTCCCCTGGAGCTCAGCTCGGCCCTTGATCAGCCCCATTGACCCTGAGAAGCCTCTGGAAACTTCTTGCTGATTGTGGAAGCACTGGAGAGGAGGATCTCAGGGAAGGGTCCCAGTCACTGTCTGGTTTGGGTTGTCCTGGAGCACACAGGGGAGCTGGAGGTTAAAGCCTGGACCTGAGGGGTGGATTCAAGGCAGAGGTCCGCGCAGAGGAAGGAAGCGGGGGTGTGTAGCTGCGTGGGGAGGATGCTGCGCCCTCTGGAAAGCAGCAGCGGGGTCTCCTGAGACAATTTAGGTGAAGGAAGCTGTGATGAAGTCACCGCTTTACTTGGCTTGGGGGTGTTGTTAGCTGTGCTGGGGGGGATGAGGAGTTCAGGTTAAAGGTAGCAAGAAGCAAACCAGCACATGTGGTGTGTGCAGGGCATGGTCCCTGGGCTGGCAGCTGCTGTGCAGTGCCTGGGCTGTGCCACACATGAGGCGCTCAGTGTTTCATAGAACCACAGATTGGTTTGAGTTGGAAAGGACCTTAAAAGTCGTCTCATTCCAGGGCCTTCTGTGGGCACGTTTAACACAGAGAGGGACCTCTGGTTTCCAGGATCTGGTCCTTCCCCTCCCTCCACTGGGTGTGAGCGAAACCTCAGCTGTGTCCTGTGAGCACAGGCTGTGCTGGGGCTTTGGGCAGGGTCTCAGGTGGACGTTAGTCCCTGGGGAAGACAGGTGTGGGTGTCCCCATGGCTCTTGGGGGCTTCAGGAGTGGCACTGGCCCAGGTGGAAGAAGTGCAGCCCCTGTGACCCTGCAGCAATTCCTTCCACTTGCAGAGAAGCTTCGGGCAGAACAGGAATTGGAGTCTCTAAGATGATTTAGGCAAATTAAAAAATTTTAGGTTGGATGTCTTTAACTCACTTTGAATTATGGTGTGCATCAATTTGGGTTAATGGAGCTGGAGGCCATCCCATAGTGTTTTTTTTTTTTTTTGCATAGGTTAGACCAGAAGTTTGCATGGAGCTGTTCTGGGAGCTGGGCCAGGCTGGGGAAGAGGCAGAGCTGGTGGGGGAAGGCTCAAACAGGGCTGGTGGTGAAGCTGGTGGCGCACGACAGTGCCAGGAGCCTTCTCAGGCTCCAACTCAGGTGCTGGCTCCTGGCCAGGGCTGGTTTGGTGGGTGAAGACTCCCAGTGAAGCTCCTGGGGAGAGGATTTACCTTGTGCTCAGGGAGCAGTGAGCTTGGAAGGGCTGTGTGTGGAACAGCCGAGGACTCACGCTGTGACTGGACCCAGCCACCCTTGGAGCCGTGGGAATGCTGGCAGATGCAGGTTTGGCTCCAAGCCTTGTTGGGTGGGAGGGAGGTGGGCAGTGGGATTTCATCCTGCTCCACAGCCTACTTGGAAGGGCTCTCCAAGGCTGGGCCTTCCCACATCGGCTTCTCTCGAGCTGTCACACCTTGCAACGTGTGGCACAACTCCACTGGGGCTCAGTGCTGGTGCTCCATGACTTTGTGTGGTCTTTGCATGTTACTTGATATCAGTTTGGTCCTTCAGCTCTCTGCAACTCTTCCTCCAGTGACTGGTGTTTGTTAAGTGTCCATGATCCTTTCCTTTACCCATAGCAGGGATGCTGTGGAAGTGAAATACTATGCTTTCTTCTTTCTATTGCCTTGGTGGTCATGGTCCCGTGTGAAATGCCTGGGCTCTTCCAGCTGAGTCTGCACAGGGGGCTGCAGAGGGATGATGTGTGTGTGGGAAGAGGGGGAGAGGTGGAATAAAGAGCTCTGTTCCCTCCCTGTGAGGTGTAATGTCAAGAGGATCTCTTACAATGTGTGCTTGCCCTATTCCTGCAAAATTACAATTAGTTCTAATTAAGTGGAGGTTAATCTCCACTGTGCATCCTGCAAATTAATGGAATGTGCCATTACCTTATCTTGCAGCAGTAGAGGTTCTTGAAAATTACTTGGAAAGAAGTATATTCTTGTGTATGGTTTGAATTTTTAATTTATGTTAATAGTTCAAACTTGAATTAATTTAATTTTAAATAATAGACCTTTGATCTTTTTTTAACACTCTTGCTTCTGCAGCTTAATATAGCTTTCCAGCTCTTCTCCCATTGTAGTGAAATGAATTGGGTAAACATACGTAATATGATTAAAATATGCAAATACACATATTTCAGCCACAAGGGTGGTGAAGCTGGTCTGGTCTCCATGTGTGGGTGTGCACTGAGGAGGCTCTGCTGCCGCCACTCCAAGGGGGCAATGCAGCAGGATCCACAGGTTTAGTGCAAGATATTGTGTAATTTCATCTTGGAGGAAGTTCTGGGGTCAAAACTCATCTTGTGGCTTTGGGCTTGCCTTTGGAGGTGTTAATTTGGGTTTATGGTTGTGTGTTTGAACAGAGCTTCATCTTTCCTGGGCAGTCTTTTCTTGCTGCAACACCCAGGGAGCACAGGCAGTTCACGCATGACCCCAGGATCTGAGGTGTCTCAGCAGTGCCCAGTGCAGAGGAATGGTCACTGCCCTGGGTCTCTGGCCACACTGGAGCTGCTGGAAGCCAGGTACCATTGTCCTTGCCCACTTGGGCACACCTGTCTCATTCAGCTGCACCATTTGACCAGCACCCCCAAGGCCTTTCCCACTGGGCACATTCCAGCCTAGTCTTGGAGCATCCCATGGGGTTGTTGTGACCCAAGTGCAGGACCAGGCACTGAGCCTTGTTGGATCTTCATACAGGGACATTGGCCCATGGATGGCCTCTGCAGTCTTCCTGCCCTCCAGCAGATCAATACCCTGCCCAGCTTGGTGTCTCTACCCTCTTGGCCAGCTCATCAATAAAGATCTGGAACAGACCTGGCCCCAAAACTGAGCCCTGGGGAACACCACTAGTGGCTGGCTGCCAGCTGGATGGAGCTTCGTTCCCCACCCCTCTCTGGGCCTGGCTATCCAGCCCATTTTTCACCCAGCAAACTGTGCCCCTGTCCAAGCCACGAACAGCCTTTTTCCCCAGGAGAATGCTGTGGGTAGCAAAGGCTTTACTGAAGTCCAGGTAGACACATTCACAGCCTTTTCCTCCCCATCAGCTGAAGTGATCACCCTGTCACAGAACAAGGTCAGGTTGGTCAAGCAGGCTCTGCCTTTCATGAGCCTGTGCTGACTGGGCCTGATTCTCCGGTTGTCCTGAATGTGCCACGTGGTTGCTCCAAGACAATCTGCTCCATAACCTTCCCCTGCACCGAGGTCAGACTGGCAGTCCTGCAGTCCCCCAGATTCTCCTTCCAACCCTTCTTGTGGATGGACATCACACTGGCACCTCCAGGCAGCTGGGTGAGCCAGGACTGCTAGTAAATGACCGAAAGTGCTTCAGTGAGCTCTTCCACCACCTCCCTCTGCACCCTTGGGTGGATCCCATCCAGCCTCAGAAACTTGTGAGTGTCTGAGTGCTGCAGCATTTTGCTGACTCTTTCCTCTTTTGGAGTTTATGGGGTCTTCATTCTGCTCCTTGTCCCCAGCTTGGGGGGCTGAGTACCCAGAGCACAACTGGACTTACTATTTGAGCCAGTCCTACAATGTTTTAAAATTAAAATAGCAGACATAATCTTGGAAGTTCCCCAGTCCCTGCCAGAGCATTGACCTTGTGAGGCTGGCTTCAGCTGAAGCCAAATCTTCTAAGAAGGAAGGAGAAAAGAGTCAAGCTTCCTTTCCCTGTGTGCTCCCAAGATGTGGGGACCCATGGGTGTCTCTGAATCCAGATCCAAGCCTGCCCTTCCAGATTGATGTCAATGGCCTGGCTCCCAGCAGTCCCCTGCTCTGGTGGGAAGCTTTGGTTGTGCTGTTCCCAGCTCCTTATCTCACAGTGCAGGGACTGGCAGGGGCTTCACCGTGGTCACCATTCAGCATTCCCGTTTTCTGCCTCTGTCTGGCAGCTGGGTTACCTGGGATTGAGGGGTTTCTATCTGGGAAGATAAATTTACAGGGAGAAGGGCAGGCCTTAAGGGTGAGTTTGTTATTTTCTCAACCCATGAGAGATTTGGAGAAGCAGAAGGGTTGGCAGCAGTGCTCTTGCTTTTTATTTTTGTGGTCAGTTGCTGTCTCTGAAATGACAGTGATGGCTGCTGCCCGTGGAGCAGAGGAGATCTGGCAGGAGGGGGAAAGAGGCGCTGAAAGGGGCTGCCATAGCAGTTGCTTCTTCAACAAAATGCTCTAGATGGACTGGGCACACCATCCAATCCTGGATCATCAAGTCCAGATCTTGGCTCAGCACAGACACCCCAACAATCCCACCCTGGGCATCCCTGGGAGCGTTGTCCAAGCATTCCTGGAGCTCTGGCAGCCTCGGGGCCATGCCCATTCCCTGGGAGCCTGGTCAGTGCCCCACCACTGAAGGGAAGAACCTTTTCCTGAGATCCAGCCTGACCCTCCCCTGGCACAGCTCCAGCCTTTCCCTGGGTCCTGTCCCTGGTCACAGAGAGCAGATATTAAAGCTGCCCCCTTGAGAGGAAGCTGCAGACCCTGAAGAAGTCTGACCTCAATCTCCTCCAAGCTGAAGAAGCCTTCAGCTACTCCTCGTATGGCCCCTCCACACCCTTCCTCATGTCCCTCCTTTGGATTCCTGTTTAGGTCCTTCTGATATTGTGGTACCCAAAACTGCCCCCAGGACTTGAGCTGAGGCTGGACCAGCCTGGCCCAGTCTTGGGCTGGTGTGATGCTATTAGACAGCTTTGGGAGCTCAGAATGTCCAGGAAAACAGAGAAACAATTCAGAACTGTAATGGTGATGTTGTGGAGTGACATTCCCAGTGTGGCTATGACATGGGCTTGTGGCACCCAGTTTCTGGCCAAAACTCATCTGGCCCTGGCCTTGCCCAACTCTTTTGAGGCTGAGGTGGGGGAGGGAGAGATGGCTGCGGTGGATCAGGGACTCTGCTCTGCTGGAGCCAGAGGGGCTTTTCTTCAGCCTTGCAGGGTGGGGGAAGCTGCCTGACCTTTAGTGCAGATTTGTTTCTGCATTACTTGACCTTTTAACACGATTGAAAACAGGCTGTTGGGAAGAGGGAGCCAAAGCTCGGAAAGCAGGCTGCTAGGATTGGTCAGGAGCATTTCTAGGGGAAACAGAGCAGAGAAAGGAGCATGTAGAGGAGCTGTTGGTGATGGAGTGTCCACCCAGGTGGAGATACAGACGTGGCTCTGGGGTGCTGCCACACAAACTGAACATGAGGGTCACAACCCTCATCGTTCAGTGCAAAGAGCTCGAGAACATGCCATCATTTCGGGAGGTATTGGAAGAGGTTTCCAAAGGTGTCTGCTGCAAACCTCACCTGAAAGTGCTGGAACTTACCTGCAGCCATGGCTGTGCCCATGCTGGCTCTGTTGTGGCTTCTGCTGGGCTGTGGGGACAGTGAGCATTGACATGGACAAGCCGGTGTATGTGATCTGAGCATCTATCCCTGGGGCTGGTAAGGGGACAGTGACCAGGTGGGCACGTGTCCTGGGTTAGTCAGGAGGGGTCAAAATCTAGGAAGTGACCGATGCTGCAGGAAGGGATATAACTTCCTTCCTGAGAGAGAGAGCCAATAACCAGGGAGTTTTAAGAATTGATATGTAGGTAAACCAATTAAAAGTTGATCTGCCTTCCAGGAAAAAATCATAAATAAGCAGAGAACCTCCGAGCCTCTTCCTCTTTTTGCCTGCTGCTGTTGAAAGTGAAGCGGCTCCTCTGCTTCTCTCCCTGCTAAGGCTGGGCCTTCTGGGCCTTCTCTTTTTCCCCCCACGCCCCCCAACCAGAGGGAGGGAGCGGAGGGGAAGGGAGGTTTGGAATGGCCGTGCAGCTGCAGCTGGGCGTGGGGGAGGAACCGGCCTGGGCTCTTGGCAGATGCAGTTCAGCCGACAGGTCAGCTCCACCAGACAGGGCCAGGCCCCTGCTCCGGGCCAGGCAAGGACCGGGCCGGACTCCATCCAGCTCGGGCCAGGCCCTGCTCTGTCACCCCGGGCCCGGCCGGCCCTACCAGGCTGAGCCAGCTTCACAGAGCCAGGCACAGAGACTCTGAGAGCTTCTGCCATCCAGCTCGGACCTTTCTGAGCCAGGCACAGAGACTCTGAGAGCTTCTGCCATCCAGCTCGGACCTTTCTGAGCCAGGCACAGAGACTCTGAGAGCTTCTGCCATCCAGCTCGGACCTTTTCAAACAGCCCGGTGGGGAGCACGTGATCATCACACTGCTGGGGAGAGAGAGATTAACTCTGTCCATGCCTGGACTAAACTTACAGACACCCATCCTTCCCTGCACAGAGAGAGGAACGGGTGAGGACATCTACATAAATGCAGCATAGAGACTTTACAGTCAGTGAGGAAAGCAGAACCGATACCTAGAGGGAGGTGTATGAGAAGTGCTTCAAGAGGGAAGCTGAAAATTATTTTGGAGAACCATGGTTGAGGACTGAGCTAATAAATTCCCTGTAATAGATGAAGATATAGTCCAAAGGGGGGATGTGAGGTTCTAATTGCAGCCAGTGAACTGAAATACCTGGGTAAAGACAAGTAGGTATTGAAAGAAGTACAGCCTGATGAGAAACTTGAACCAAGAGAGAGGAGAGGCTGTGACCCAGAGCCCTGGTCCCGGGGGAATGCCAGAGAACCTGAGTTGTCAGGAGAGCCTGTGCTGCTCACCACAGAAGAAGGGATTTTCTTTGTTGCTGCAATTGAACTGAGCATCCTTAAAAAGGAACCCCATGGACTGTTCATGACCCAGCATAGTGGCTGTGGGAAGGCTGCTGGTGTGGGAGGGATCCACCATTAAGCTGATCTTTCTTCTGGGTGGCGGCTGATGGTGAGGCAGAAGACCCATAAAAAACTGTATTTCCTTACAGAAAATCCATGGTATAAGCAAAAGAGACTTCTCTCCCTAAATGAACTGAAACAAGGACTATTTCAGAGGTGGTAAACTGACTGGAGGTCGAAGTGTTGTCTTTTTGTGTATTGACAGGGAGAAAGTAATGGAGAGGTGGGGGAAGGAGGGATGGTCTGAGGAGTTTGTTCTGGTTCTTGTTTTTTTTCTCTTTTCCTCTCTGTCTTAGGTGTATTAATAAACTTTCTTTATAAGTTTGAGCCTGCTTTGCCTACTCCTAATCCCCATCTCACAGCAAACATCAGGTAAATTTTGATAAGTGTGCTGGCATTTGGCCAGAAACTCGAATAGGTGAACTGAAACCACTACAGCATGACAGCCCGCTGTGGCACCGGCACTCTGGATCCCTGGCTGCTCATGGATGCTGATTGTTTCCCTGTGGCAACAGTGCCTCACTGATGTTTGTGCTGAAGTCTTATGAAATCTTTATATCTTAAGTGTACGTGACCTGTTCATTTATCTTTGGGTGCTGGGCAAACACGGAGGGATATTGGATAAAACACTGCAAATATTTGCAGTTCCCTGGGAAGAGAGCTCGGTGAAACCTTGGTTTCGTGTCCTTTATTGCTCTGCTTTTCAGTGCTTGGCAGAAGGGCAAGGCTGATCTTCCATAGCCAGGGAATTGCAGGGCCCTGTCACTTCTGCCGGTCCTGTGTCTCGCATCTGTGACTGTCTCACAGTCTGCATGACACCAGGATCTGCCTGAGATGGAGGTGGGCACTGGCAGTGGGCTCTAAACCCTGTGGCCAGAGGCTGATACTGCAGCCCTGTGTGAAGTCTAGTGAAATCCCAGTGACCTGGCAAAGTGCTTTGGGACCTTGTGCAGGGATTTGTGTTCTGGACCATCTTTGGGCATGGTTGGAGAGTACACAGAAATGGTGAATAGAAATACTGAGGAGTTAGGCATGCTCTCCATACAGAGGGTGGCATGATATGGTACAGGAGAGACCCATTCCTGAGGGCAGGGAGGGTGTAAGGTATTTGGAAGTCGAGTTTTCTTTGCTGTCATGGACAGCATAGGAGAAAGCCCCATTCTTGACAATGTTGGCTGGAGGGGAAGGTGAGGTGCTGGCACACCACAGATGCGAGGGTGCTGCTTCCAAGCCTCTTGGAGCCCCTCATGTTGGAACCCAGGCATGTTGGGTTCCAGCCACTGTTCACTCACTGGCACATGGGAAACTTGGAAGAAATGTTTCCACATCTACCCCAAGCAGCTGGAGTGAGATGGGAAGTTCCCAAGCTGTAAGGGTTCTGAGGGATGGTGGTTTGGGATGCAGCCATGTGCTGCATAGTTCAAAAATCCCAGGCACTTAAAGGCAGGGAAGTGGACAGTTTAAGGACATTGTAATCTTACCTCCACCCATACTGGAAATATGAAGAGTATCCTTCAAACCCTGAGCAGTGAACACTACTTAAAGGATCACAATCTCTCATTTTTGTTGGGACATTAAAATTCAAACATAACTAGGAATTCTCCTGCAGAAGTGACAATTGCAGCAGGTCTGATCCTGGAATAAGGCTTAATGTGAGTAACTTGGCTTGGCATAATCAGAGGGATTGCCAGGGCCAAGTCCAGTGGCAGCAGAGTTGAGGGGGGAGGTCTTGCCATAGACTTGAGTGGTTTTTGACCTGGAATAGTTGCCATGTGTGTACACAGATGAGCTCAGGATGAGCTAAACCACAGGTCTGTGAGCAGCTAAGTGTATCTGAGGATGTTCCCACTTCCCCTCCCCTTCTCCTGTTTGAGTTCTCAGCTGAGACCCAAGCTGTCACTTGTTCCCAGTTCACTCTGAGCCACGTGAGGTGGATTTGCTGTAATCTCCAAGCCAGAGCCCAAAGTTTTCCAGCTAAGCTATGCTTACAGAAATGTTCCCAAGAGATGTTTTCTGGGAGGACTTGGAAATTCAGTTGTAAACAGAGATATCAGAAACATGTGATTATATTATTCCTCTGTTTCCCAGATGATGACAACAATGTTTTCAAGTGACAGAGCACTGCAAGTCCTTCAGAGCAAGGGACTGGGAGTCACTCCTGCAGGATGGCCTTGTGACCACCTTCAGAGTGGTGGCTGTGGCACTCTCATGAGGCTTTGCTGAAGGCATGGCACCACCTGGGGGTGCCCTGGCCAGAGCATTTGTCAATGGATTTGGGAAGAAAACAGATCCTCTGTGTGCAAGTCCAAGGGTCCCGTTCGTCCTGTTTGGTTAGAGCCACCCCTTCCCACCAGGCTTGAGCTGGGGTTCTCAGTGCCACTTCCTCTGCAGTCGTGTGAGGAACGTGTGATTCCAGCTTTGCTTAGGAAAATTCCACACATCAGCACTAAGGTCAGCATTTAGGAAACATCCTAGAGTAGGGCTCAGGTTCAGGTTTATACTTGTGCTTCCTCACACGTTTTCAGATGTGTCCCTTGACAAGCACATGCTAAGGCAGGACCTTGGTCCTCATAGTAAATACCTGAACTAAATTTCTACCCTCACCCACTTCTCCCTACTCTTCACTGGGGCTGAAATCAATACAAGACTCTTGTTTTGGCAGTGACTCTCATCTGGGTTTGAAAAGCAATATATGCTTTGAGTGGGCCCTTCACAATACCACAAGGTCTCCCTAGCTCTCAGTAATCATCTGTTTGAAAAATGTTGAGGTTTTTTTTTTTTTTTCCCTTTCTTTGGATTTCCTCCATGCTGGGTGCTTTGGGGTTTAGCAAATGTCAGGAAGCAAAGATGTAGCTTACAATGGGATCACAGGGTGTTTAAGCAAAGCCTCCTGGTGAAGCTGCTACCTCAATGATACTCGGGCATGACCTGAGGCAGCAGGGCTTGTTTTGTTTGCTGGGCCACTCTCCTCTCGGGATGGGTGATGACAGTTTGCCCAAACTGTGGCTTTGCTGCTGGTCATAGCTGCAGGAGAGTGAGCCGGGAGCTTCCCACTGAAGGATGCTGTACCCCCAGCATGGGAGAATTGAGAGCCAGCAGTCAGACAGGAGGTACACATTGTGTTTACCACTCCTTCAAGTGCCACCAGCTGGCTTTTCCATGGACTCTGGTGTGCGCTGATGAGTCTAGGTGCTGGTTAGGTGGTGGGGTGCACCTGGAAAGGTGCTCTCTTGGGTGAGCAGCACCCTTGGCCCTGTGTGCCCCTGCAGGGTTCAGCTCAGTGGTTTCTCACTGCTGGTGCTCAAAGATGAGGTGTATGTGGTGGTTGTGCTGGGTTGGGGGTTGGATTTGGTGATCTTAAAGGTCCTTTCCAACCTTCACCACTCTGTTTCTAAGAAGGGTCTTTCAGGCGCTGGAAAGGAGTTGTGTGATAGAACGCAAAGGGTCAGCTGTGTGTCACCTTTGGAGTGTTAAGGATGGAGAAGCTGGTGGTGGTAACACCTCAGGACTGGTGTGGAGACTCCATCAGCAGTCTGGAAACAGGAGTGAAATGAAATGTGCGTTGATTGAATGAAAATGGAAAGGAAAATGTGATGCAGACTTACAAATCATGAAGGCTCTGAGTCAGAGGAAGGTGTAACTGTCACTCACCTCATCTTTTGATACAAAAACCAGAAGTTGGCAGTGAAACTTGGGGGTAGTTAATGGAAAAAGGCTGAAGGGAGGTGCTGCTTCCTCAAGAAGGTAACAGGTGCCTGGATCTTGGTGTTGCAGTAGGCTGGGGAGGCAGATCGCTCATTTGAAAGGCACTGGGCAGATTCTTGTTCAGCAGGTCTATAGATAGATCCAGAAAGGACTCACCTGGAATATCCACTGTCATGCCTCATCCCATAGTTGTGGATGCTAGGAAAGGACCATGGAGCATCCAAGCTCTGGTGTTCTCCCTAAGCAGCCTCTTCGGAGAAGAAGAGGAGAAAAACTGGCAGTTACTGATGGTCTTTGGGGATGCTGAAATCTGCTGGGGACACTCCAAAGGTCAGGACAAGTGTGTCCAGGGCAAGAACATGCCCCATCTGTCTCGAACTCTGCTCAACCATAAAATGTGTCTGTGGCACTGCCAGCCTAACCTGGCTCTACTCAGATCAGGGTCTGCCTCCTGTAAGGAGTCTTGTTTCTAGGCTGTAGATTGGATGTCTCTGTTATTAAATTAATGTTCTGGGCTGCACCAGGTTTCACTTGAGGTCTGCAAAGGTGTTTTGCAGCCCAAACTCCCTTGAGAGAGCAACTTCTCTTCCCAAAGCCAAGTATGTGCTGGTCCCTATCACGTAGGTCTTTACCCCATGCCAGAACTGGAGCTGGCAGAGCATCCAAGTGCAGCAGTGGGAGGGCGTCAGGGGAATAGGAGGAGATCTGGCCCAGGAGGAAGGATGCTGTTTACACTGGGTTTGTTGCAAGCCAATGATTTGTCACTGGCTTTAATGGTAGAACAAAGCATATTTACTCAGCTTGTTTGGCTGGTGAACAAGTGCTGGATAAGAAACTGTCAGATGGGAATCAATTAGAGACTTCATCTCTGAGTGAACGATCCTATTTGACATCAGATGCCCTGTGAAATGCAGTGAGGACAATGCTGCTATTTATATGGGTCTTTTCTTGTTTCTTCCCTTCTTCCTTGTCATCATCTGTGCTCTAATATTAGAGCTCTGACCCTGTGTGTTGCTCCCAGAGCAAGCACTGACACCAACCCTTTCACGTGGCTCCTGTGAAGAGATCTTTCTGTTTGTGAGGGGGAAGGAGCTGGCTGAGCCTTGCATCTCTCTTCCCTGCTCCCCGGGGCTGTTTGCAGAGGGGTGACTTCTGCTGGGGAGAGCAGCACAGGTAGCAGCGTGTGCCCTGCAGGTGGCTGGGAGATGGGGCTTATGTGACAGCTGGAGCCCAGGCTGCCATGCAGCAGGTCAGGGGGTGGTGCCTGGGGGCTGGCTGCTATTTTGGCTCTGTGTTCTCTGCTTTGTGTGGCATTGTGGCCTTTTGCTCCTGTCCACTTGACTCCTTGGTATGTTGAACAGTGACATGACTTCCTTGCTTCTGCTGGGAGCTGTCCTGTCCCAAGAGCAGATGAAGTCCCTGCTCATGTGATGATGGCCTGTGGCTTGAGGAGGTGGGAGTGAGTGCAGAAGAGCAGAGTGGGGGTGATTCCTGTTGCAAACAAGCTCCTGCCATCCAGGAGAACCTGTAAGACTCGTGTGTTAGGGGACAGTCACTGAGTCCTTGTCACCATGACATCTCCTTGCTTATAACTCAGCTCAGGCTGCCCAAGTGTGTGAGTCAGCAGGCAGTGACTCAATAAGGTCACTGGAGGGATTTACCCTCCAGGCAGAGACATTCTTGGCTGCATTTATGACATAACTTGCCTAAAAGTCTCATCACTGACTGGTGACTCTTCATACACTTGCCCAGGGCCTCTGGGCAGGCTGCTGCTAGGGAGCCTGTGTTCAGCAGAGTCTCAGGAATTGCAGCTATCAGAAAGGAAAACACATATGAATCTCTTCCCTGTCCTGGAGAAACATGAGGCTGTGGAAGGTTTGCAGTGGGCTTGTCTCTGCCCTGCCTTGGTACCCCTGACTGCATCAAAGAGCATTTCCCCTGAACACACCCAGTCCTGGGTGGAAATCTTCTTGTAATGGGTAAAAGAAAAGCTGTTCAGTGAGGTAATTACTTTGCTCTTCTTACCTCAGGACTTAATTTTGAGGTTTGCTTGAGGCTGACAGCACTTGATCTTATCGTATCCTCTTAATCTCCTTTTCCTCCTCTTCATGATGTAACTTCTTTTAACTGCTGGCTCTCTAGGAATGCTTCAGTGGAAGTGCAAAATCCAGTAGGACCCTCTTAGATCTATGGATTGGCCTGTAACTGTGGTGTTGTCCCTTGTACGTGCCTTAAAACAACTTCTAGATTTGAAGGGGGTTCGAAGGGGCTTTGATCTGCGAGCTGAAGCCTCCTCTTGTAGTAGGGGTGTGCTATTAGATTTAGCAGAACTGGGGAGGTCAAAGCCAGCCCTGCACAATCCCTGTGTCTGGTTTGCTGGGCTTTTCCTCCACCCTCTGAGCCCCAGTGAGGTCTCTGTTCCTGGCACGCCCTCAGGCAGCGTGTAGGGACCAGCCTTGGAGCCAAGCACGGGCACTGGCACAGCTTGGCTTTGCAGCACATGGAGGTGGACCTGGAAGACAAGAGGAGCAGGTGAGTGTACTTAGCGGTTGAAATGAGCTGTGCTGGCAGACAAAGAACAGCTGGAGGTACTGGGGCTCAAACCCAGCAAAGCTGTCCTGCTTTTCATTGAACCAGCCCTCCTCTGTATTGCTGGAGATGATAAGGATCAGTGGATAGGGCATCTGGGAGAGGCAGTGTGACCCTGCTTGCCTGGGCAGGTCATGTTACCCCTCTGTGCCCCACTTCCTCAGGACAGGAGTCCTGCTCTGCTCTCCCTTCGGTGTGTGCAGAGGGGCCACAATGAGCTGGGCAGACAGCCTGGGGCTCAGCAAATGGGAAACCGCTTTTACCTTCTTCCCTGAATTTGAACAAGGCTGTATCTGCACAGAAACACTGATATCTGGCCAGGTAATAATAAACTGGGACAGGTATCCTCGTAATTACCCCTCCATGGTGCACTGAACTGCCTGCACAGAGCTTGATGCAGGGGACAGCAGGGGTGAGCACTGGGTTTTGCCCTTTGTAATATTTTCCAGGGAATGCTGAGCATGCCCTGGCAGTGGAGGGTGGATGTGGAGTGCCTTTGGGTACAATGGCTCCTGAGGCAGCCGATCCTCCCCTCCTGGGTGGTAGAGAACAGGCTGTGCTCTCAGAGGCGACAGCTGCCATGGGTGGTGGATGTCCTGGGGATGTCTGTTCTTGTACTCTTGGCT
Source organism: Eopsaltria australis (assembly GCA_034509425.1). Classification (NCBI taxonomy): domain Eukaryota; kingdom Metazoa; phylum Chordata; class Aves; order Passeriformes; family Petroicidae; genus Eopsaltria; species Eopsaltria australis. The sequence goes on along the minus strand of JAVTVJ010000228.1, from coordinate 1,156,017 downwards.
CATCATGGGGAGCTAGATGAGGAGAGGGAGGTGGGAGAGCAGCTGAGAGGGATGTGGCCTCGTTGCATGGAGTGAAGGAAGCTTTCCCAGTCCAGATGTGTGTGCACCCCAGAGCAGTGCCTGTGCCTGGGCATTTGGAGCTTGGCCCTTTCTCCAGAGAAGGCCCAGGGTGAGGTGCTGGAGGCTCTGGGAGATGCCAGGCTGGTGGGACACGATCTGAGCACTGCCAGCACCCAGCCCTGCCCCAGGGGGCTCCCTGGCCTGGCCCTGGCTCCAGGCAGCTGCTGAGAGCCTTGGCAAGTTCTTACTGTTGATTTTGCTTCCAGGGCCAGCATCAGGAAGCACACTGAAATGAATTAAGATGACTAGAGGAAAGCTAAAGTCTGCCCGTGGCTCCTGCTGGAGGCATTCCCACCAGAATGCTTAAGGCCTGAAGTGTCCCTCTGTATCTGGATCAGCTCTGGGCTGTAAGAGTGAGATGGGAGCTGATGAGCATTCTCTGGGTTCCCAGGAGACGTGCATTGAGTAAATCAATCATACACCTGAAGCTGTAACTGCACAATGTATTAACAATGCATTGCAGTAGTACTTACTCTGGTAGCTCTGTGAGCTCAGTGTCCAAAGAGTTTAGAGCTGTAATGGCTGGGCCCTGTAAGGGCAGTGGTGTTCTTTCACACTGCTGCTGGTCAGTTTTTAACAGGAAGGTGGCTTTTCTTTGATTACAGTCTGCTTTAAATGTCCTGGTTAACAACTCTGCTCCTGCCAGCTCTTAGCCTGGCCCTGGCTGCCAGCACATCCCATCCAGGGTGGCAGCACTTCCAGCAGCACAGGCACATCCATGTCAAGTCCTTGTGCCAGTCCCACCATGCCACAGCTGCTGTTGAGTTTGGCCCTGGCCCTGTGCCCAGCATTGCTTCTCAGGTTCTGAGATTTTGGTGTGCTGTGCCAGGCCAGGTGAAGGTGAGAGCTGACTGTCCAGGTGTCTCTGGCCATGCAGAGCTGTGGCCTGCCTGGATCTCAGGCCCACCTGGGTCCTGGGTTTGTCCTGCTGCAGTGGAGGATGCTGGAAGCTCATCACTCAAACATCCTGCTGTCTCTTGCCCACAGATACTGGTTGTGACTTGGCTTTCTGGCTCATAGGTGAACTAATAAGAAACAAAGCTATGTTCTCTCTTTTCTTGCTTCATGGATTTGATTTGGGTTTTATTTGCATATTGTGAAATGGTGACAGAGCTGATGTGTAGCCTCACAGAGCCACTGTAAGAGGCAGAGGTTGGATGGCTGAGGAGAATGAGGCCTCCTGTGCTAGACCCACCTGTTAGATCAGAAAAATGCTGGCAGAGGCTGGAGGGAGGTTGCACTGCTGAGTCCCCCCTCTGTGTTGGAGCTTGTTGTCTGAAGCAGAAAGACGGTGCTGCAGGGCCTGGCTGCCGCCCTGGCACTGGGAGAGGAGGAGGATGGTGCCAGCCTGGGCTGGGGGAGGCAGCCCAGTTCCCCAGAGTTACTGCCTGACATGTGATGGGTGTAATGACCATTTGTTCATACTCTGGTACTCATAAATTGTTACATCTGAAGCTGTGGAGTTCTGCTGGGCTTTTGAGGGGCTGAATTGTATTTAGAGGGGAGACTCCCCTTCCTCCAGCTGTGCTGAGCTGCAGGAGGATCCTTCAGTTCCCTGGAGGCTGCACCCAGGCTCAGATCACTGTCAGTGCTCTACTGGGAGACAAACCACCCAGCCAAACACAGTGGGTAACTGGGCAGCCAAGAAGTGGATGGTTTGGGAATTATCAGCATTTTTATCAGCAGATTTTGTTGTGTGTATTCCCTGGCTGCCTTATTGCTCAGGACTGGGCTGCTTTACTGGTCCAACACTGGTTATTGCTGCTCATTAGTCTCAGGGGTAATCAGGCCCTGGGGAGGATGTTCACAATCATAAGTCCCTTTCCTTTTTTTTTTTTTTCCCCTTTTCTTTCCCCTAGGAGCTGCTGTACTGGAGCTGGGGCCCTGTCAAACCCATTATCTTTGAATGCATCCGTCCCCACGAGGGGTGGAGGGCAGGGTCATGTCCCAGTGGAGCACAGGGCTGGGAGCTCTCGACTGCTCCAGGAGGAAACCATGGCACTCGTGGCTCCACTTGTGCCTCCTCCTGTCCCTCTGAGCTGCCCCTTACCTTTGGGATGGGTGACTCCTGTCTCCCAGGAGCCCCGCTGCTCTTTGCACATGCCATTCCCCAGGGCCGAGTGTCCTTAGCAGCCTAGTGACAGGTCCCGTGGTGCTTTCCTTGGGAAGCTGTTTTAGCACTGAAATGGAGAAAACAAATGTCTCCTCTTTTTTTATCTTTTTGTTTTAATCTGTGGGGTTTTTTTGGAGCTGGGAAATTAAAGAAACACTGTTAATCAGGGTGTGGGAGAAGAGCTTTGCTGTGAGTAATGAGGTTGGTCCCTGCAGGGTTTGCTTAGATAAGCAACTTTATAAAATCACAGAGGATACCTGAGGCTTTGGGCTATTAATGCTGGATTTACTTCTAATGCAGTTCAAAAAATGGTAATTGTGTGTGTGTGTCTCATTACCCTGCAGTTTTGTAGAGCAGCTCCATGGTAAAGGAAGAAGCTGAACAAACAACTGGGAAAGCTGTGAGCTGCTTAGATTAGGGCAGCTGCCTGGTGAGGAAGTTTGTGCTTGTTTAATCAGTGATGTTGGCTGTGTAGGGCTCAGGCTTGGCCTCATCAGCCTCTGGGCCTGTCAGGAAGAGAGATTTGGAAATAAAACCAGGGAGAGATACACATGCATATCTCAATCTTACATTTTAAATATGTATTTTATGTGTTAAAAAGGCTTTCCTTGCTTTCCTTGTGCTTTGCTGCTTTATTAAGTGGAGTGAAGTGGCTTAAACTGAGATTTCCTGCACTTTGGGCAATGGCCTCTTCTCTGACCCAAAACAGAGGGAAAATGGTTTGCCCGGCACAGGTGGGAACCCAGGGCAGGTAATCCTCACCTCACAAGGGCATGGAGTGACAGGGCAAGGGGGAATGGCTTCCAACTGACAGAGAGTGGGGTTAAATTGGACATTAGGAAGAAATTCCTGGCTGTGAGGGTGGGGAGGCCCTGGCACAGGGTGCCCAGAGAAGCTGTGCCAGCCCCTGGATCCCTGGCAGTGTCCAAGGTTGAATGGGGCTTGGAGCACCCTGGGATAGTGGGAGGTGTCCCTGCCCATGGCAGGGGGTTGGAATGGGATAAGCTTTAAGGTCCCTTCCAATCCAAACCATTCTGGGACGTATGATCCTCATCATGAGCAGCTGCAGCTTAGAGGGAAGAGACGACACTTTTCCTTCCCTGCCAGTCCCTACGACACCCACTGCTTCCTCAGTGCTGCTGTGGTCTCAGGGGAAGCTCCCAGAGGTTTGGGAAGAGGCCCCACAGCTTGTTCCTATCAGAGAAATCTCTCTGACACAGCAGAAGTAAAAACAAAGAGCTCTTCTTCAGTGTTTACTTTTATTTTTAGAAGACAATAAGTGAGCGGAGGGATCTGCAGGCGGAAACGATGGCTCCCAAGTCCAGGCCCCCCCTCCGCCCTCGCCAGGAAGCTCACGCTGCACGTGCGCCCGGCTGGGATGTTTGTAGACAAAGAGTTTCTTGATGCTTTTTTTCCTCCCCCCTACAGTTCCCTTGCCCATAGGCAAAGAGGATTTGCTTGCTGACATGCCGGAGTCTTGCAGGGAGCCAGGCTCCGAGTGCTGGGGCAGTGCAGCTGTGCCAGGCCGTGTCTGTTAGCAGCCATTTGCCTTGGGTGACGGGAGTGCTTTCCCATTCTTCTGCTTCCTTGATCAGTGAGTTAAACTGTTGCTGCGTGGTGCTGGTGGTGATGAGGACAGGAGGCTGAGGTGGCTCCCACATCCCTGCATTGGGCCACCCCTCCTTGGCGCGTCCGACCTGGACAGAGCTTGTGCTTCCCAGCTGAGCCGCAGGCTGGCGCAGTGGCCCGCGGGGATCCCGCTGCAGGATGAGTATGTAACCCTGTTTCTGTTGCTTCTTTGCTGTGCCCCTGGGGTGCCAGGTGTTCCTGGAGAGCTTCAGGGCTCTGCCGCAGTGTGTCACGGTGATGGGGGCTCGTGTGCGGCTCCTTTGTGTTGGCTCTGGCCAGGAATCACTGACAGCTTCTGTGATGCCCCTTTTCTTCTTCCACCAAGAAGAGATGCCGTGAAAAACCAAGCTGAAAACTGAGGAATATTATTCTCCTTGTCATGCCAGTGACCAGGGATGTGGTTGCTCTGGGCTGTGTCAGGCAGACAGCCCAGCCTGCTCCTCTGGACCATGTGCTTCTCGGTGAGCTGGGCTCTGCCTGGGGACACACGGCCTCCTGGTGCCTTGTGTGGAGCTGTGTGAGTTATGGTGCTTGCTTTCCAAGGCGGTTGGAGTTTTCTCTGTGCCTGTGATGTGTCATCTGTGTCTGTGGCAGAGGAACCTGATTTGAAGCAGACCCTAGGCAGCGGCAGCTCTGGTGTGCCAGGTGCTGGAGCAATGGGCAGGTGCCCCTTGCAGCAGCTGTGACCACGTGTGAGGGCCGTGTCCTGCCGTGGTTCTGGGGACAGCTTAGCCAGGGCTGTGGCTGGGTCACTGACAGAGAGAATTTGTGTTTGTGCACAAAAGCAGCAAAGGCTCTTTCATGCAGCCTGCGACTGTCATAGTGTGGCACGGTCCCTGCTCTTCATGATCTGGTCCCCTTGCACAGCTCCAGCTGGGATCTGCAACCTCTGGAGCCAACTCTGAAAGAAAAGGGCTGTCTGCCTTTGCAAGGAGGAGGGGGGCATGGCTGCTGGTTGGGAATGAAATGGAAGAGCTGCTGCTATTTTGGGGACATGGTGATGCAGCCCTCCCTGCCTGCATCTGTCAGGGTGTGGCCGACAGCTCCCCATCCAAACAGGCTGCTGAGTGCCTGGAGTAGCTCCTCCTGCCTTGCTCTGCATCCAGAGAGACTGTGTCTTTCCTTTAATGAGCTTTCTCCATGCTCTTGAGTTGGCAGGCAAGGCAGTAGCTTGTTCCTGAGTGCTTGCCAGTCCTAACAGAGTGAGTGTTTTACATGGACTTCACGGCAATCCCCGTCCCTGCTGGGCAGCAGCGTGGAGGGGAGGCTGCAGAGGAGCAGGGCTCTGTCCTCCCTGCTGTGGCAGGGCTGTAGGGTGGCAGGCAGTCTCTGGCAGCTATCAGCTCCCACCTCTGAGCTCCTCCAAATGCCTTTGCCTCTGAGGGATGTGGGGTTAATTCCTTTTCTTGGATTCTGGCTCATCTCCTGTGCTGCTCCTGTGGGTCTGGTGCTGCCTGCTCTGCCCTTGGAGGGTCTAACCCACAGCAGAGCAGCAGCTTTTTCAAACCAACGTCCCTTTGATCTCAGCTGAGGGAGCAAAGCCCAGCCCAAGGGGTTTAAAGGCTGTGTGTGCAGCCCTGTCTGGTTGGTCTCTTGCCCCTCTGCTGTGGTATTGAGGAGATAGTGTGTTGTACTGTGAGTAGCGTGTCTGTATCCCTTCCTGTGAACAAGTGCAGCTCTGCTCCCTCTGTGAGCTGGGAAAAACTTTTTAACTCGCAGCAGACCTCTGCCAGATCCCCACCCGACCTGGTTCTGGCTGTGGCAAGAGTTTATGGCATTGCTGTTATTCTACATGAAACCTGAACGTTTCTCTGTGTTTTGTTTTCATCCTTATCTTTCCCAGGTGCCTGCTCTTGGAAAGGATGAGGGGATTTGGCAGCTTGGGCAGCCCCTTTGAGGGCTGCAGGCCTATGCAGTGTATGTGACATCAGCGCTGTCCCTGCCCAGGGACCCGAGGCTCCTCCCCTGGCTCTGGTGTGGTGGGGCACGAGGGTTCCTTGGTGCCTGCTGGGGTGTGAAGCTTTCCCGTTTTACAACAGGGTGGGTGGGGAGGCAGGGATTGAGCGTCCTGCCCTGTGCCGGCTCCTGCCAGCTGGATCAGGATGGCTGGATCGGGACAGAGGCTGGCACAGCTGCGTCTCCCTCCTGTCTGAGCACTGGCTGTGTAAGCCTCACTTCCTCCTCATTAAGTGCTTAGCTGGGTGGCACATGCAATAGTTAAGGGCACAAAACTCTTTCAGTGACTATGAATTGAAAGCAAGAGCAGACAAACAAAACCAGCCCAAGCTCCCAGGAATTCCTGAATGGTCTGTGTTTGCTCTTGGCAAAAGGGGGTTTTCTCTTCTTTTCTTTGAAGGAACTTGCTGAAGCTGTTTATTTCCACACTCTGCTTGGCTGGGACCATTTTATGCAAAGATGTCAAAATCATTAATGTGAAAACAAGTGACTTCCAGGCCAGTGACCCTCACTCTGCAAATACTGCAAAATATTGGCTAAAAATGCAGTGCCTGAGCACTGTATGAGCTAAACCCTCTTTTGAGAGAAGACAGGTGTGGCTGTTCCTGTAAGGGTTCCTGTGTGGGCTGTAGGTTTGCATCCTTGGCTGTCAGTGCTAATGCCCTGGGGTATGGAATAAATCCCCTTCTGGGAAGCAGCTGCTGCAGGACCATGGGACCAAACCTGCAACGAGCATCCTTTTGGTCCTATGCACATCTGGACAGTTTTACTTTGTCTTACAGAAAAATTTCCCATGTCCTGTGGCAACATTGGAAAAGTGGAAGGAGTAACCCAGGTTTTGTGGTAGCGGAGCTTTGCTGCTCTTTGGCTCTGTCCTGCAGTGACAGCAACAGGGAATCCTTTCCCAGTTGGGTTTGTGCCCAAGCTCTCTGCAGAGGTAAAAGCCAGGTGCCTCTCCAAAGTCAGAACTGTGGGTGCTCACAGCGTCCTGATGTACTTTCCTCTGTCTCTTGGCCCCAGCTGGGCAAGTTACGGAGAGCAAACCTATGGCCAGAGGTGCTGAAACAGGCTCTTGGGGAGACAAGGAGCAGCATCACACCACAGCTCCTTTTGTGTCTGTCCTTTAAGGGCAAAAAAGGTGGGTTTTTTTTCCGTTCCATGAGAATTTCAATTCCACTGTCCTGGCTGTGGAGGAGATATGTTGCTGTGGTAAAACCTGGTTTTGCATGGATATGGGAGGAGGGCTGGAAACCACTCCTTCCCACCTCAGTGCTGTAGTTCCCTATCCACAGCCACAGGTGAGTTTTGAAGTGCTCAACATCCACAGGAATCTGATCTGTAGCTCTGATGTCAGGTCCTGGCAGTGAGCCCTGCCCACCTCTGTTACCATGTGAAGGGGTTTGCCCTCAGGTGAGCTCTTCTCTGGATGCTGGTGCTGGGACAGGGGTAGAGAGCACAAACTAGAGTACAGGAATTACACTAAAAACACCAAAAAATGTTGTTTTACTGGGCTAGACCCAGAGAGGTTGTGGAGTCTTCAGCCTTGGAGATATTCACAACTCAAGCAGAAGCTGTCCTGAGCAGCTGTAGGTGGCCCTGCTGGGGTCTGGACTGGGGGATCTCCAGAGGCCCCTGCTGCCCTCAGCCATGCCATGATCTTCACACCTGAAGCACCAGGTGAAGCTGGTTCCTGTGACTGCCACCATTTGAGGAACACCTCCAGCTGCTTTGGCTCTTCCCCACCGTCCCTCCTTGCCTCAGGACCTTGGGCTTCTGGTCACGGGCAAGCTGAGTATGAGTCACAGCGTGCCCTGGCAGCCAGGAGGGACAGCCATGTCCTGGGGTGCATCGGCCCAGCATTGCTGAGTGAGGGAAGGGATTGTCCCTGACTGGGGCAGCCTCACCTCGAGTGCTGGGGGCAGTTTGGGGCACCACAATATCATAAGGATCTAAAACTGTTAGAGAGTGTCTAAGGGAGGGACATGAGGATGGGGAAGGGTCTCAAGGGGAAGCCACAGGAGGAGCAGCTGAGAGAACTTGGCTTGTTCAGCTGGAGAAGAGGAGATGGAGCACAGCTCACTGGGGGCTGCAGCTCTGATCTCTGCTCTGGGACAGGGACAGGACCCCAGGGAATGGCTGGAGCTGGGCCAGGGCAGGCTCAGGCTGGAGATCAGGGCAAGGTTCTTCCCCCAGAGGGTGCTGGCACTGCCCAGGCTCCCCAGGGAATGGGCACAGCCCCGAGGCTGCCAGAGCTCCAGGAGGGTTTGGACAGCGCTGCCAGGGATGCCCAGGGTGGGATTGTTGGAGCGTCTGTGCAGGGCCAGAAATTGTACTTATGATCCTTGTGGGTCCCTTCCAACTCAGGATATTCCATGACTCTCTGATTTTGCTCCTCAGCAGCGCAGGCTCCATGTGTCTGTTGGTGTGTGGGACTATCACAGAGTGCCCAATTCCCTTTGGTGTTGTCCTCAGCCTCCAGCAAACCTCCCTCCATGGCTGCAGGAGGAGCACAGGTGGAAGAGCAGAATCACTGGGGAGAAAAGTGATGACTAAGCTCCTCTTTGGCTGTGGTCAGGATGCTCTTCACGGCCCTGGCAGTTTCACTCAGCCCACTTGCTGCACTCTTTTTGCTTGCATCTTGCGTTTTAAATTCTCTGCAATCTGCATCACTTGAGTGTGGAGTTTTCTTCCAGACTTTCTTCTTTGTTAAAAATTCGGTGCTTCCCCTGTACTTTGGGAGCCCAAGGATGCCTCAGCTTTGTTTCAGCTTTCCAGGAAAACCAGGGAAGACCTTCCCTTGGCTTAGAGATGCTCAGAAAATGAGAGGGGAAAGCAGTTTTGTAATTAGCTGCCCTGCCCTGCCCTCGCGATGTTACTGGTGGTGCTGCTGTGTGGTGAGGGTGACTAGGAGGGACAGATGGGATGTTTTCTTTTGCAAGTCAGTTTAAGGTAAATTGGACACCTGCTCTGCAGCCTCAACTTTCCAATCTCTAATTTGTCCAAGTGTTTCTTAACATTGGGTAATGAACTGGAAGATTTGTCCAGTGCTTAAGGGCAAATCCCATTTGCTGTGTTGCAGTAAAATTTCCCTGACACCTTTCTCCGTGTCAGACACAGTGATTCGATCCATAACTGCTTGGCTGAGGTTGAAGTCTCCAATTTACAACCAGAAAAATACTTCTCACTGAAACTGGGGTTTCCAGGCTTCCACCTGTCAATTGTCATAGAATCACAGAAGAGACCTTAAAGATCATCTCATTCCACCCCATTGCTATGGGCAGGGACATCATAGCCTGGAGTTTGTAAGATTTTCTGACAGTAAATAATTTTTGGGAGATGCTTTCTGCTGCCTTGGCAGCCCTGGCTGGGCCAGGAGCAAGGGAAGCAATTCACTTGGTGCCTTAATCTAATTTCAGTCCTGGCTGGGTGAGAGCAGGAGCCCTGATTAGCAGGTGTGACTGAGGATCTGTGATTCAAATATTCCTTTTGTATCAGTGTCCAGCTCTAGCGAAGCAAAATAATGATTTGCGCATCATGGTCTCTGCTATGTTTTTCACCCCCACAAATTTGCTTTGAATGTAAATGCTGGAGCAGCAGCAGTTCTATCATGGAGACTGAAGCCAAGCTCAGATTTGTCTGAAATTCAGTGATGTGGAAAGCTGGCAGCTGCCTTTTTCTGTCTGTCACAGGCTGAATGTGCAACATTCAGGCAGTGAGTGACAGGCATGGCAGGGTTTGGAGGCTAAAAGCACAGGTGTCATGAGCTGAAACAGAGGAAAATGGAGCAAAGTTGTGCACAAAATGCACTGAGAGGTCTCTTTTTAGTGGGTGAGTTTTTCCTCTATTATTGCTAATGGAGGAAAACTTGATGCTGAAGGTTTCTCTCCTGACAGCTTTTGGCACTTCCTGTCCTCCCAGGTTTTTGCTAACAAAATCCCAGTGAGCATCCTCTCAGGGGAGCCTGCACCGTGCTGTGAGAGGGGCTGGTGGCTCCCACTGGCCAAGGCACCCTGTGCATCAACTGTTTCTGTGGGACAGCAACCACTTCAGCCCACAACAGTGTCTGCTGATGGTCTCACCTCATTTATGCCTTTTTCTTCCCATCTCCATGCTCTCTGTAGTGGCAGGCTGGCCTGGAGCCAGGATAGCCTGGGTACGTGGTGTGGCTTTTTCCCCCTATAGTGTGACTGATCCACACCAGTTCCCACTCCTGGGGGAGGGTTTGTCCTTGTTCCTTGGCTTCTGAACAGGGCACATCACCTCTCTTAACACCCCAGCCTGCAGGCTAATGAGCACAAGGCCATGTAATTAATAAATGACCATCAGCATGGCAGTGAGTGAACGCATCAGGCGTTCTTGCCAAGCCATGCGTGTCTGCTGGGGTCAGGAGGAAGCACAAATAAATTTTGGCTGCTGGTGCCAAATGAAGGGGAGAAAGGATATATGAATGTAAAAACCCATAGTTCTTACTCACATCTGCTTTTTACTGCCAAAAAAGAAATTAATGTAATCCATTAGCTAATGCAATCTATCATCAGTTCAGTGATTGATAATCATCCTGAAAGAGGACAACACATCATGGTTTAATATCACAGTAAGGAAGGGAGGTTTGTCTCCTCACAGAGAGAGACTCAGGCTTACGGGATCTTGCTGGGGTCATAGAATCATGAACTGGTTTGGGTTGGAAGGGACATTAAAGTTCATCTTGCTCCACCCCTTGGCATGGGCAGGGACAGCTTCCACTCTCCCAGAGTGGTTCAGGCTCCATCCAGCCTGGCCTTGGACACTTCCAGGGATCCAGGGGCAGCCACAGCTTCTCTGGGCACCCTGTGCCAGGGCCTCACCACCCTCACAGGGAAGAGTTTCTTCCCAGTGTCTAATCTAAACCTTCCATCCTTCAGGTTAAGGCCATTAAGTTCCTTTGAACTGAGCTCATAGCTGAGGCCTGAGAGATGGGGTGAGCTGAAACCTCTGGATGGGACGGTGCTGGACCAGAGGTGCCTGGGGTTCGTGTCTGTGTGTGGGTGGGAAGCTCAGCTGTGCTGGGGACAGGGCTGCTCTCCTGTGCAGGACTCAGGTGTCACTCCCCTCTCACTGGCCCGCAGCCGGTGTGTGGGGCTTCTCTGCGTCACTTCTGGGCAGGGTCTCCGTGTCTCTGTCCCCTGCAGTGGCACAGGCTGGCCGGGAGGCAGAGCATGGGTGGCTGTGCTCTCGGCTGCCCAGAGCCCAGGAGGAGCTGCTGTGACAGTCCCTGGGGCGGGAGGGACCCTGCCAAGGGGTGAGTTAGGCCACGCTCCCTGTCTTTCACTCATGGATGGCTGGTGGAAGAGCTGTGCCAATTTTGGGGAAGCCGAGCCAGCGCTTGGCCCTCCAAGAGCAGTTGGTGTGCAACGTGCCTTAGTTCCACTGTGGTATTGCAGGGAGGAACATGTGGGAACTGTAGGGAGAGACCGTGCCTCACCACATGGATGGTTCCAGGGCTGGGCATTGCAGCCTTTCTCTGCATTTCACTGTTTTTGTACAGCCTGACAAACACCAGCACAGCACTCCCGGGAAGTGGTGGGAGCTGCAGTGATTGCTGGGCAGGTTTTTAATGGGAATAATACCTTGTGAACTGGCTGAGACTGGGGAAGGTGCGAGCACCAGGGTTTGTATGAGGAGTGAGAACCAAGTACTGTCACATCTGACAGTTTCACTGCAGCAGTGGTTAAACACATCTGTTTAATCTCTATCCATTACATCCACTTTCCAGAGTGGGGAGAACCGTTCTTCCTGATTCCCTTTATATTTGCTCTTGTTTTTTGCATTAAGTTGTGGGGAGGGTTTGCCTTTTCAGGGAGGATCCCTTGGGAAGTGTGTGCTGGTCTGAGCTGTTCTGGCTGTCCAGCAGCCATCAGTGACCGCTGCTAAATGTTCCCACCTGTGAGATCCATGCTGCAATCACTTGAGAGTGACCCCAGGGGTGTGGGGGTAAAGGCAGTGCATGGCTGTTGTGTGACATGGGCAGCAGTGAGGACAGACCTCACTGCTCTAATCCCAGAACTGGGAAATAAAGGAAGTGGGATAAAACCTGTTGTCCTTGGGGGTTTGTTTTTCTGCATATGGAAATCATTGCTGGCAGGAGTGTGAAGTGCAAGTGCTAGGAAGGGACAGGATGGGCCAGGTCCAAGGGCAGGAATGCAGGCCCTGCTGGCTGTGGTCCCTTGAAGGAACACTTTGGAGCCCCTGGCTCTCTGCCAGTCTGGGGGCAAAAGAAAAATCGGGATGATAAAGGGATTTAAGCTCAGATATGTCAAACCATACAAGAGGAGGGTCTACAAGAGAGCTGGAGAAGGACTTGGGACGAGGGCCTGGAATGATGGAACAAAGGGAATGGCTTCAAACTGCCAGAGGGCAGGGTTAGATGGGATGTTGGGAAGGAATTCTTAGGTGTTAGGGTGGGGAGGCCCTGGCGCAGATTGTCCAGAGAAGCTGTGGCTGCCCATGAATCCCTGGCAGTGTCCAAGGCCAGGTTGGACTGGACTTGGAGCCACCTGGGATAGTGGAAGGTGTCCCTGCCCATGGCAGGGAGTGGGAATGGTGGGCTTTAAGGTCCCTCCCAAGTCAAATCCAAATCATTCTGTGAAACCCCTCTTGTCTTGGTGTTATGTTGATACAAGAGTACTCTCATGGCCCCTCTGCGTGCTCCAGGCCCTTGCATGGGGGGTTACCTGTGGTGGGCCCCCTACCTGGTCTCATGAGTGGGGCAGGCAGGAGAAAGGGAGTGTTGGACACTTGTGCTGCTGTCTGCACGTGGGTTACCACCTCCAAGTGAAAAGCAGCCAAAGCACAGGCCCCAGTGGTGGAGCTCTCTCTCGTCTTTTCCCCAAAGCTAACTTTGTCTTTGCAGACACAAAGGCGGGTCTGTGGCTCTGCCTTGGCAGGGCTCGCTGTGGCCCAGCATTGGCTTTGTGTGCCGCAGGCTCCCAGAGCCGCAGATGGGCTGGGACGAGTGGCTGCTCAATGCCGGCATTGTCTGTGGCCACCCTGCCTCCCTTGTGGGGACAGACAGGAGCTGCTGGCCTTGCTGCTGCTCTGGGTCCCCAGCACCCCTGAGAGCCAGGCACTGCCTGGGGGCACAGAGCTGCTGTGCCGACCCCAGCCCTGCTGTCCATCTGTCCCCAATAGTCACCTTGCTCCCAGATGGACCTGTCCTCTGGCTGCCCACCCACTCAGAGCAGGGAGGAGGATTCATCCCAAGAACGCGGGATCCTGCTCAGATGGAGTTGCACCAACCTCAGCCTTTGGCATCTACACTGCTGCCACGTGGATGAGAGAAAGGAGTGTTGGATATCCTCATTCCAGCAAAGCTTTGGAGCTCTTGCCACGGGACAGAGGGATGGAGCCCCTTGGAGAGGATGTAGCCCACCAGGTGTAGTGACCAACCCTCTGCACTGTTCCTCCCTGACTCCCTGCCCTTCTCTGGTCACCTCATATCTTTCTCAGACTGCAGAAGGAGAAGGTGGGAAACCCAACCTGTGATTAGTACAGGGACAAGCTGGAGATGCTGGAGCTGGGACAGGGGCTTGGTGGGTGTGGATCCACACAGGGCCTTGGGGGATGTGTACTGTATGTTCTCCAAGTGCAAGTATGGACTGCAGCATCCTTCAGGTTAATGCGAAGGAAGAGACAAGCAGATGTGTGGTCAGGGAGAGCTTAGGAGGAGCTGCCTGCGGACAATGTGATCTTTGTGACTGCTACAAGAAGAGGTGGCACAAAGCAGCACCTGGCAGGTGGGCACAGCATGGACAGTGTCCCTTGCCTGGTTTCTGCCACCCTCCCTCTTTGGATCTGCCTGTGAACACCTCCTCAGGGCTGGGCCTGTGCCCAGAGGTTGTAGGAATGGTGGTCAGGGTTGTTTCAATGCCTGAGCAAAGATGAGAGCAGATTTCTATGGGTCTCTCCAGACTCCCTCCTGGCAGGAGTCTGATCCCTCTGTGTTTCCTTCCTGCATCCTGTCTGCATGGGGATGGTTGGGGGGGGTCTGGCAGCTGTCACTAGAGCCCTCTGCCCCCTCTTCCATGCTCCCACAGTGGAATTTCAGGATGAACTCTTTCCTTGAGATCTGGGAAACTGCAAGCAGTTCTCCTGTCTCTGATCCCCCATGCAGCCCCCCCGCTTTCCGGATGAAGGTGGGAGGAGAGAACGGAGTAGCAGGAGACTGGAGCTGTTCCAGGGTAGGTCCCCAGGGGGAAGTGGGTTATGTTCCCATGCTGTGTGGGGTAGGGGCACAAGAGGCTCTGGCACTTGTGGGACTGGGATGCACTGCTGGAACCCCTCACCCGTGCTCAACCCTCCACCCTGTCTTGATCCCGCTGTCCTTCTCCCACCCCAGCTTTGTGTGCCCTTCCCTCAGCATCAGACTCTTTTGGGTGGCCAAACGTCTGTATCTACCTCATGAAAGTTCCATCTTTTTGAAGAATTACTTCTTCATTTTCACAAGGGTTGTCTCCTGGGGAGGACAGACCTCATGCTTTTGGAGCATTGGATACAGCTCCTGCTGAAGAAGCATCTGTCCCCCAGTGCCCTGTGGGAGCTGCTGCTGTCCCTTGTGCCAGATCACCTGCCTGGCCCTTGTGCCTGGCCACCTGCCTGTCCCTCGTGCTGCCAGGCACAGTGATGGATGGTACCACATGGGTGGGCTGAGAGGCTTCACAGAGGCTGCTCTTTCTGTGGTGCTATGAAATCTGGCACTCCTGGGGCTTCTGCTGTGTGCTCCATCCATGGGTTACAGCTCTGGGGAGAGGGAAAAACGCCTCTGCAGAAGATGGTGGTTAAGACATCAAAGGCATGGAAGCAGGAGGGATGTAACAAATAGAATTGTCATGGGGTGCTTTCCTCTCGGCGCTGGGAATGAGCTGTATGAGATGGAGAGAGATGCTCTGCACAGAAATGTGCTCTTTGGTGCTGTCAGAGGCAGCTGAGGTGTCAGAGATGTCAGAATGACAAGGTGCGATTCCCATCTAAGCTCTTGCTACGGAGGTGCTGGCTCTGGTAGGGAAAGGCAGAGCAGGGTGCTAATCCCTTGGGAATGAACAGGAGGCAGGGCACTAAGGCTCTTTTTCCTTTTCTTTCCCTCCCCAGCGCTTGTAGTTCTGACCTAGAAATTCCTTACTACATTTGTGAAGCTGGCTTAGTTAAAGACTTGACTAATTTCTGGAGGATTAGTTATTCAGACAGTATGGGGAAGGAGGGTTTTGTCTACTCCTAGCACTGTAGGCCAACCTGCTCAGGCTTCCTGGCTTGGGGACAGGTGCTGTTCTGTCACCAGGTGTCCCTTGGGCACATCTGCTGTGCAGGTGCCTATTGGGGAGCACATCATGATGTAGTTGTGTCTTGCTCTGGTCTTTTTATTTGTTTTCACTCTGTTTAAGCAGAAAACCTAATTTGGGTCATCAGTGACACAATTTCAGTTTGTGCTGCTGTTCTACTCCCTGGAGGTCCCTGTGATGGATGTCCCCAAGGCCCTGTCTCAGCCTCCCAGTTTGGGGTGGGCACCTCCACCTTGGCCAGGGCTTTCACAGGGGGCCTTGGCCTGAGGAATCTCTGGAGTCCCCTGGAGAGGGGCTGCCAGCAGCAGATCTGCAGAGAGCTGCTGGTAGTGTTGGGGTTTGGGGGATCCTTTTGCTTTGTCGCTGTGGGTAGAATGGTGCTGGTCCTCCGTGCAGCCATGCCTGCGTATCACTTCCCAGTCTATCCAGAGCCATCTTAGAGGGAGCATGCAACAAGCTGCAGTATGGGTAGTACTTGCTCCTTTAAAGCCACGTTGTTGTGCTCAGGATCATTCCTCAGATGTGCAGCGACAGCATCTGTTTTTCAGGTTGCAAATAGCTCCATGCCCTGCAGAGTGTATGGAGGAATATATTTCCTTGGTCTCCACAGGCTCTTGATGTGATGATAAAAGTGGATTCCCTGTTCAACAGCAAAGTAAGGGCAGATTGGCAGTTTCTTTCCTTTCTATGCTTTTCTCCTGGTGTTTTGGGAGGAAGTAGGGTGAAGAGGCTGTCAGCAGCCCTTGGATCCATCTGCAGTGCTGGGGGGTGACTCGGGGCCTTGGTCCTTTGCTGCAGTTGTGGGAACGTGGGGAAGGGACCCACAGCCCTGCTGGGTTCCCTGCAGCCCTGCCAAAAATTGCCTGAAGAGAACACGAGCTCCTCAGGAGAATTTCTGCATGGAGTGATTTTGCTGCTGTCTGTTCCTCCGCACAGGGGCTTTGGCAAGAGGCACAGTTTGTCTTGGACACCATCGTACAGGCACAGCTGTCACAGCTGGAGGAGCCTGCGCCACCCAAGGTTCTGCAAACCCCCTTTTCAGAAGGCAAACCCCAAAACGTCTGTTTCCCTGGCCTGTGTGAACAGGCAGCTTTGCTGGTAGTGACTGCAATGCTTCTTGTTTGTGTTTTGGCAGAATGATTGCAATAAACAGTAAATGATTTATTAATAACCTGCTAATAGCTGCTCACCAGCTGAGCAGTGGGATGTGTTTGCTCTCTCTGCTTGGCCACGGGGAGCTGCCAAAAGCACCACTGTTCAAAGCTGACACGTTTAGCTGACAAACAGGGGTGTGCTGCTCCTGGGGCTGCAGTCCCTGGGTGCTGAGGCTCTCCCCAAACCCAGCTGCTTTCACAGGGTGCACAGGCAGCACCGTGGCTTTGGGGAAGCTGGATCCATGCTGGTACTCGTAGCAGAAAAACACAGAGGTGAGGAGTGCTCTGTCTGCAGCAGCCCCGTGAGCTCTGGGTGCTGGGAGACGTAGGTAAGGAGCTGCTGTCACCCCAAAGGGCCAGCCCTGGGCAGTGCCCTGCAGCCTGCCCATGCCTCCCACACCGAGGGCAGGAGTTGGCATTTCACACCAAGTTGTCATCTCAGGCAGTCTGCAGGCATCTATTTTCCAGTTTTTCCAACTTCTCTCCCCACTGTAGTTTGGAAATCTGTGGGCATTGTTGCTTGGATCAGAGCAACTGAATTTTAGCTGTTATTTCCTTCTGTAAGTCCATCTTCAGCTCGGTCTTGGAGGAGCTTTTACACAAGCTCCAGAACCACGAGGGGTTTAAAGGGAGTGAGGAAGCATTGGGAGAGGACATGAGTGGCTCAGCTTTGCCCCACTATGGGAAGCTGGGAGGGTCTGGAGGATGAGGACAATGGTGGGGAGTGAGTGAAGGCCAGGCCATGTTTATGGAACTGAGCCCAGCCCTGTGGCATGGGGGACGACACCACAGGGTAGTGTTTGGCTGTATGGGATGTCCCCAGATCCAGGCTGGGACTGTGGAATGGCCTTTCTAAGGAGCAAAAGCACTACAGCAGTGAAGGTGGTGGGGGCAGTTGCTTCAAGCACCTGTCTCCAGGTGTGTGCAGCATGTGGGAAGCAAACTGCACTGGAGATTCACTGCAGAGGAGTATTACCCATGAGTGTCACCCTCCTCCACACATTGCGTGCTTGTGAAGGCACCTGGATCTCTGCAGTGGAGCCTGGCACAGCATCCAAGCCAACAGGTTCCCTTGGAAAGGAGTGGGAATTGGTAGCTGTAAGTCCAGAGAGCAGGAAAGAGTGTGAGGTGTGCAGGTGGCTGGACCCTTCAGCTGTGAGTGAGCCCAGGGTGTCAGCTCTGGCTCCCTGGGGAAATTATCTGCAGGTGCCTGATGCTGGGTGGATGGTTTGCCCTGCAGAAGGGCTCTGTGGATGCCAATGGGCGCTCTGCTGTGTGAACTCTTCCCCTGCATCTGGTTCTCTGCACAAGTTCAGTGTTTTACTGCTCAGGCTCCATTGTGAAGGTGCTGAACACTGAGGGGGTGTCAGAGTCCAATTTAATGTAGTCTGTGCTGCTTAGGAAGTGGCACTTGCTACACCCTCAATAATGCCGTACTAAACTGGGTTATCTCCCCAAAGCCATGGGATTCCTTAGCATATGATGTTCCTGATGCTGTGACAGCCTGCACTCGTCTTGTCCCATCAGCTCTGGATGAGGGAGCTGGGGCTGATTCCTGCCTGCCTGTCAGGACAAGCACCAGTAAGTGCCACAGTCTTGAGGAAGATGGCTGTGTCACTCACTCTTCTCTGGGCAGACCCTGTGAGGTGTTGAAGCTCCCTGCTGCCCCTGTCCTGGGGCTGTTTGTCCTGTTCCTGCAGCCTCGGGAGCCCCTGGGTTCCAGTGGGAACCAGTGGGCGATCGCTGCCGAGTGTTCTTTGCTTCTTCCCTTGGAATCAAGGTCTGCCTCACTCTCCGCAGGCATGGCACAGCTGTGTCTGCACATTTGCTTTACTGCTAATGGAGCTGCTGCTTTGCCCATTGGTTCCTGCATTCAGAAAGGGCTCATGAGAGCGACTGCAGCTTTTCCTTTGCTCCACAGAGCCGCTTGGGTGCCCAGATAAGCTGCAGTGTTCACTGGATTTCATCAGATGAGAGGCACATCTTTCTTAATAGCATGTGTAATTTTTTCCGAAGGGACCCATTGCATGAAATCTTTAATCCAGCCAGCTGCTAAGGGAGAACAGTCAGGCTCCCTGCCTTTGCTGTGGAGCTCTTGCACAGCCCTAATGTTACCTGAGAGACTTTCTCCTCTGGAGTAGCTGGAGCTGGTGCAGTCGGAGCCTTTGGAGGGGAGCTGGGGTGGCAAAGGGCCTCGTTGCTCCTCTGCTTTCTCCCTGTCCTTTGCTGTAATGCCATATTTACGGTGTGCCAGGGAAGCAGGATCTCTCTGTGTTGTGTGTACTTGTTTCACATCAGCTGGAACAATGTGAGATAAACTGTGTAGGATTTGGGATGTGCTGTTGGGGGGTTGCTTCCAAAAGCCCTGTTCCAGCAGGTTGCTTCTGCTTGTGATTTCTTTTCTTTTCTTTCCATCCTCAAAAATCCTTGCTTGCCCCAATTTCTTAAGAGTTTCAGGGCTGCTGACTGTCATTTTTGGTAGCTTTTTTTATAAAATGCCTTTTGGAAATCAGGTGACATTTTGCTGAGCCTGGTGCTGCCTGCCCTGCTCCTCGGCAGGGGAGGGCTGTGCTGGCCCAATTCACACTGTCCCATCCTACTTGTGCTGATTTTTTTTTTATGTTGCATTTGCTGCATACTCTGACCTCTTCTTCCTCCTGTCCCCTGCTTTCTGCCCTCGCAGCCTTCTCTGTGAGAGAAGTAATTTGGGAGGAAAGCCTTGTTCATTTTTTGTGCTCATGGGTGCAGCTGTTGATTGTGCTGGCAATTGCCTTTGATAGACATTTACAGAGACAGTGACCCAGGAAAGAGTAAATCAAAGACTCAAAGATGGTGCCTGGGAGGCACCTTAATCTAGTGTGTTCCTCTGCAAATAGTGGGCAGGTAACTAAGACACATCTGCAAATCAGGCAGAGTTCAGCAGGGGATGCAGCTTTCTAAAGAAAAGGTGCTTGAGGATGTCTGGGACATCTTCAGACATCACAGAGTCATGGAATGTCCTGAGTGGGAAAGAACCCATGAGGATCATTGAGTCCAGCTCCTGTCCCTGCACAGACACCCCAACAATCCCACCCTGTGCATCCCTGCAAGCGTTATCCAAATGCTCCTGGAGCTCTTGGAGCTGTGATCAGTCTCTGGGGTACCTGGATATCACTGGTCACCAGAGCTGCGAGGCTGGAGGGAGGGTTACTAAGCTTGGCTTGTACAGCTTGGCTCCAGTAGCTGTAGTTCTGCATGAGGCTTTTCTGTGGGTGAAAACAATGCTTTGCATCTTTATTTATTTATTTTTAATTTTCATGTTATCTACTTTTATTTGCATCTTGTTGCCTTGAAAAAGCCTTTGCTCTGAGCACCTCTCTGTGCTCCCCTGGTTGGGTTCTTGGGATGCCAGGACCTAATCTGCGGCCAGAGGAGTCCTGGCCCTTGTCCTGCTCCAAGGCTGGACTCACTGCCTACATCTCAAGGTGATTCAGATGGATTTCAGCCATGACCAACCTCCTGGGCAGTGGCACCTGATGTGGCAGATGTGCCCCATGGGTGACACCTGATGCAGACACCGTCACTCCTGTGCTTTGGGCTGAGTGTCTGTGGCAGGAAGGCTGCTCCAAGTGCCAGAGCTGCCCTATTATCACTTCATCTCATTCCTGAGCCCCGTGGGGCTGCTTGTGCTGTTCCAAGAGCATTCATCCATGAATGTCCACAGGTCTGGCTGCTCTGCTGGCAGCTCCCTTCTCTGCCTGGTTGGGATAATCCCAGCCTGCCAGCAGTGAGTGTGGCCTATCTGATGTCCTCCTGTACTTTCCACCTTCACTGCTTGTTTGCAGTTTTCCCTGCTCTATGCATGAGATGCAAAGCGACCTTTAAAAACATGTTTTCCTGGATGTGTGTGAGGATTTGTCCATAAGGTATGTGTGCCCTGCCTGCTTCACCTCCCTGGGGGTGGCATGAGAAACGCCGAGCTGTTTGCACTGGGGAGGACGTGGGTCACATTGTCCTGGTGACTGTCCCTCCTGCAGGACAAGAGGCTGCTTCTCTGGTGCATTATTCCTGCTTTAAGCTGCTGGTGCAGGGTTGGGGAGGTTGGTCCTGCTGAGCATTCCTGTGTGGTCACTCCATGGGCTCTGCGCAGCATCCTGACACCTGTCCAGGCAGGCAGGGACACCTTTCCCAACCCTGCTGCGAGCACCAAGCAGAAAATCATCCCCTGACCGCTTTATGTCCCACCCATTTGTGGCCAGATCTCTGGCCAACAAGGAGGCTGAGGGCATGGATTGCCATGTACCCCTGCAGTGCCTGGTCCTGCCACAGCCCCCACAGCAGAGGGGGGCATGGGTTTTACTGCAGAGGGAGGGAAAGCTGAGCTTTGTTGGAAAATGAATGGCTGAAAAGACACAGCTGAGTTGGAACCATTACCCAGCTGGGCAGAGCCTGAGGATATTAGAGTGAAGATGTCCCAGACTGTTTTTGGCAGCCTGAATGCTGCAGGGCAACATGGGGTGGCCTTGCCCATCGTGGGTGCTGGTGCCCTCACTCTGTGGCCCTGCTCTGTCCATGCTCAGCAGCAGCTGACATGAAGGAGCCCGAGGGGTTTGCTGAACATTCCAAAACTGCTGCCTCCTGTGGGGATGCTCTGGGCCCCGAGATGAGGGCAGAGCTGTGGTGGGACCCTGGAGATGAGCCATGTGAGGCTGCACCAGGGAAACCCATCAGCTTCTGCATTTGAAATGTGTCTACCTGTGTTTAGCTTTTGCTTTTTATGTGTTGCCAGAGGGCTGCTGTGGGCAGATCCAGGTGATTTGGAGGAACTCTGAAGAGAATGCTGAGGGCTCCTGATTTTGGTGAGATTGTGACTTCTCTTTCCAGAGTTTCTTTTGGGGCCTTTGGAATAAGGAGTTTTCCCTGTGTACCCCATGCCCTAGCTGACACTTGTGGATGCAGACTGGGGGCTCACAAAGGTGCTGTCTCCTTCCACTGGAAGTGAAAGCTGAGGTGGGTTTGAGGGTCTGACACTGGATGAGACTGTGATGTGACAAAAGGGCAGAGAGCTGCTGCCAGTGAGCTGGGGAGCAAAGCAGACACATCCAGCACTGGACAGCATGGGCTAAGATGCAATCTTACTTTTTCCTTCCTTTTTCTTGTTTTCCCCCTTTTTCTGTTGAGGTGTTACAGCTGGAGAAATCTCTCCTGTGCCCCCAAACCAGCCTGGCACCAGGTGGGGAGCTGTTGGCACCTGGGATAACCATGCAGTGAAGTAGAATCCCAGGAGGGTTTGGGTTGGAGGGGACCTTAAAGCTGATCTCATTCCACCCCCTGCCGTGGGCAGGGACACCTTCCACTATCTCAGGTTGCTCCAAGCCCCGTCCAACCTGGCCTTGGACACTTCCAGGGATCCAGGGGCAGCCACAGCTTCTCTGGGCACCCTGTGCCAGGGCCTCCCCACCCTCACAGGGAACAATTCCTTCCAATGTCCCATCTATCCCTGTCCTCTGGCAGCAGGACCTGTCCCTCCATCCCTTGTCCCCAGTCCCTCTCCAGCTCTCCTGAAGCCCCTCTAGGCACTGCAAGGGGCTCTGAGCTCTCCCTGGATCCTTCTCTTCTCCAGGTGAACACCCCCAGCTCTCCCAGCCAGGCTCCAGTGCAGAGGGACTCCAGTCCTGGAAGTACCCCAAGAGATTTTCCTAAGCCCCACCTGGGAGGGAAAGCAGCACCCTGAGTTTTGCCTGCAGGCCTGTGGGAGGGGACATATCCCGAATTTAATCATGGGGGGATTGCACAATGCTGAGCTGCATCACTGAGCTCTGCCTGCCTCCGGCAGCCTGGCTGTGAGTCCGTGGCAATTCCCAGGGTCCGTGGCCTCTGCCCCAGTTAGTTCCTGAGATGGCTGAGCTCGGGGGCCTCGGACCCAGGGAGGAAGTGGGAAGTGCAGGTTTGTGCTGCTGTCACAATGCTCCCCATGACTCCCGCCTATGTCTTCTGCAAGCCTTGGGCAGCGAGAGGCCCGGCCGTGCTGCCCAGGGGGAGGCAGACATGTCAGGTGGGGCTCTCCAGCATTTGGGGGGCCAAAACACAGCTCCCAGAGCTGCCTGAGGCACTGGCAGAGGTGTCCTGGCTGCTGCCAGCTGCTCCATGGGACAGCGAAGCTGCTCAGCCCTGCAGATACTGTGGTGCTGGTCCTACCTGTGTGCTGAGAGATGGGGCTGAGGTATGCTGGTGTCTCTGCTTGTGCAGAGGTGTGCATTGGGCTGAGCTACGCTTCACAGGAATGTGATGAACAAATCTTTGGTGTACTTGAAGCATTTTTTCTCATTTGGGGATACTAAGGGATGGATTCCTTGGCATTTTAGCTGAAGATAGCCTGTGTGTTCATACACTGGTGAGAGCAGATGTAGTAAGTAGCCTGTTCTGTCACACACTTATGATGCTGGTTTTAGGTATTTGACAGGTATTTGTGCTCCTCCATCTCCTCTCCCATGGCAGCTGGTAACTAATGTAGAAGTTTCAATTTCTAATTCGCTTTCTCTTTGAAGCAAAAGGTGTCTCCCTCCTGTCAGTGGTTGCTGTTTCCTAGCAGTGCCTGTGCAGAGCACATGCTGTGAGTTATTTTTCTTACCACATTGACATCATGAGGTTGGGAGTTTGGGGGGTTTTCTGCTGTGAACTTGTCTGGACTTCCTTCCTCCACACTGCAGGCAAGATGTGCTCTGCTTCCCCTGTGTCCTGACACAGCTTGACAGACCCCAGTGGGGCGTTTGTAAAAGGTGTTGCCTTACAGCTGCTGTCCCCCTTTCTTTGGGGAAAGGCACTGAATTATGGTGGGAACCCAGTGGATCTTGACCCCAACTGTTTGCCAGAAGCCCCCTTGGCTAAACCCTCTGGCCAGCTAGCACTTCAATGGGGTTTGAATGTGCTGGATGTGCAGTAGTTATGGTGCCTTTCCTGGTGTGGTCCAGGCTCTGGCAGGATCCTAGGATGCTTTGCAAGGGCTGGAGTGTTGTCTCCCAGCAGCTCCTCGGGGCACAACTTCACATTGCTCATCCCCTGGTGGGTGCTGGGGCAAGGTCCAAACACCCCCGACCCTGAAGGAGCCCCCTCCCTCCCCTGCCCCTGTGTTGGGTCCAGTGCTTTCATGGCTGTGGGAGGAGTCAGCTCACTCTGGTGCTGAGGAAGTGTGGTTGGACTGGACTGTGTTTTGGTTCACAGCAGATCAGCTGAGCTGACTCATTTCTGCACCTTTCTGGTGCTGGTGGTGTGCATTTCAGTGTGACACAGACCTGTCCCACAGCCAGCTCCCATCCGCCTGCACAGACACCTCCCTGGGGTCTCCCTTCCCTCTGTCAGCCGTTGAAGGCAGCAGCAAGGTGAAGGTGGGAATAGAGCTGGGAAGAGTTGGTGCTGCAGATGGTGCAAGATGCCAGGGTCTCCCTCCTTCTCTGTATCCTTTCTCCACAGCAGCAGAATCCTTGGTCTCACCACACAGGGCTGTAGTGTCAGGTTTGAATCATGTGCTCCTGGCAGGAGCATAACATGAGCATGTGGAGCAGTGTCCTGGAAACAGTCAGGTTCCTCAGGGCTCATGCTGCAAAATGGGAGGTTTCCTGGGAGCCATACACAGCTAATCCCACCAATTTCCAGGCCTGTGGGTGTCCCTGAGGTGCCACAGCTTAGCGAGCTGATGTGAGTGCCCTGAGCAGCTCCGTGACTGCAGCTCTGTCCCTGCTGCCTGCGCTGGGGATGTGAGCAGGGACAGCAGCCTTGGTGCTATACGGCAGCAGAGTTCCTCTCAGGTGAGGAGTCTCACTGTGCAGCTGCTCATTTTGGTGGCACTGACCATCTGAGTAATTGTCTTTGTCCTGCCCAGTGGGACTTTAAATATTTTGCCTATATTGTGAAGGATCAGATGTGATCTGCTTTGTCAGTTGTCTTATTCTCCTGAAAGAAGTAAAAGTATTTGTTTTCCCTTGGGTGCTATTTGAGCTCTGTACTCTGGCAGTCCTGGACATTTTAATTTTACACAACTAGCATTTCAGAAGTTTTAGAGGTTTGTTTTGCCTTTGTTTTAATTAAATTGCTATAACCTGGGGGAAATCTTTGGCCTTAATTTAAATGGAAAGCCTTATTCTGAGTAAATCCAACATCCCTGTCTAGCTGGTGATTGTGCTGTTCAGAGTTTTGACAGGAAAATTTGACTCCAGGCTTGAAAGTTTGCAATCATTGACTGCAACAGGCAGAGCCAGCTCAGTGGCATAAGAGGATTATGTTAATCTATTGTTTGGGGAAGAAGTAAGATTTTAATAGATTCTGTTTTGATGAAGAAATGGGATAATTACTTGTTGACAGGTGAAAAGAAAATGGTTAGAAGTAGAAATGGTGCCTGGTGTTCCATCCTGGGCTTGCTGAGGATGTCTGTGCCCCTATGGGCCAGTGATGAGGGATGTGGTGCTTATCTGAGGAGTAGAGAGGACTCAAATTCCCGTGGGGTCTGAGCACCGTCTCCTCCTGGAACAGCCTGTCCACCACACAAAGCCCAGCTGCCAGGCTGGATCTGCCACCAGTTCACAAAGGTCCAGGTGAGCTTGAGTTGTGAAGCCCTGGGAAGGGGAGGTGCTCAGCTGCTCATGTCCATGGAATCAGTGGAAGGACTTAATAAAAATCAGAGGGAAGCTCAAGGCTGTGGATGAGTAATTTCCCAGAGAGGCTGTTGCATATTAGGAAGAGATTCTTCCCTGTGAGAGTGGGGAGGCCCTGGCACAGGGTGCCCAGAGGAGCTGTGGCTGCCCCTGGATCCCTGGCAGTGTCCAAGGCCAGGTTGGATGGGGCTTGGAGCAGCCTGGGATAGTGGAAGGTGTCCCTGCCTATGGCAGGGGGTGGAATGAGATGGGCTTTAAGATCCCTTCCAACCCAAATCATTGTGTGATTCCATGATTTATCCATAATTCCCTTTCAAGCAGACCATGCCACGTGCTGAGAGGGAGCTGGTCAGATGCTCATCCTGCTCATTTTGTTGTGTATGAGGTGATCTCCTGTGCCTGGCTGTTAATCGAATTCTGATCCCTCTCCAGTCTGTGGCCACTAGTGCCACCTCCCTGCCCTGGTGAAGCCCAAGAGGGGGCACAGCAGACATGGGCAGTGCCCAGCAGTCACAGTTAGTTTAGGAAGCTGTGGGCACCAGGCTGGGGTGAAGCAAGCAGCAGGAGCTCACTGAGCAGTCCTCACGGCGTGTACAGGATCAGGAGGAGTGGGGACAGTACAGCACACGGTGAAAATTGTGTGGCCAGCATGGCTTTG
Source organism: Eopsaltria australis (assembly GCA_034509425.1). Taxonomy (NCBI): domain Eukaryota; kingdom Metazoa; phylum Chordata; class Aves; order Passeriformes; family Petroicidae; genus Eopsaltria; species Eopsaltria australis. The sequence continues at coordinate 1,130,449 of JAVTVJ010000228.1, read as the reverse complement.
CCCCATGGGCTGGCAGCTGAGCACAGCCCCTCCGTCCCTTTTCTGCCTCGTCTTTCTCTAACCACACCACTGTGAGTCCTGGCCCCTTTTGGGAAGCCTTGGGGGTTGTGTGCTTGCTAAGGAAATCCTGGTAACAGCCCCTTGGGGTCTGACAGGGGTGGTGGGGACACAGTTGTTGGGAGCTGGCTGTGGGAGGGGGCTGCTCCTCCTCAGGGCTCCGCTGTCTGTGGGATGTCGGCAGCTGCATCGATCTGGTCCCCTGGCTCTCCCACTCTGGAGACTGCTGCTCCATATTGATTATAATTTTTTTTCTGAAGACTGTTGAAGTTTGCTGGGCTCTAATTGCATGAATTATTCTCCCTTCCATTTTCTGAAACCCTTGATCATGTTAATGAGTTTTCCAATTTTTGCTTTGTGTTTTGCCAGGGCTGCTTTTTCAGGGAAAAAGAACAACTGGTGTGCATTGAGCTGGGTCTGTTCCCAGGCTGCTTGAGTAAGTGGGGATTATATATGTCCCAGTTTGTCCCACTTGGGCAGGATCTGGGGGTTTTGTCCCTTTTGATTTGAAAGAATCATAGAATTACAGAATGTCCTGACTTGGATGGGACCTGTGAGGGTCATTGAGTCCAACTCCTGGCCCTGCACAGACACCCCAACTATCCCACCCTGTCCATCCCTGAGAGCATTGTCCAAGCACTTCTGGAGCTCTGGCAGCCTTGGGGCTGGGATAATTTCCTGGGGTTCAAATGAATTTTGGGTGGGTCTCAAGCAGTGTGGGGGCAGAGCCAACGTGGCCACTTTTGGGAATGGTTCAGTAGCAGCAGCACCCCTTGCCCATAAGACAGCCCTGCCTTTGTTTCTCCTTTGCCTGTGTTTACTCCCATCACCTCACTGGTGTTGTTTTATATTTTCTTCAGTCCTTTTGAACTCAACAAACTATTTTTAGGAGGTATCAACCAATTTTCTCTCTCCTTTTTTTTCACTTAGCAAGTATCTAAAAGCCTATGTGACTCCTCCAGCTGCCTGTGCTGCTGGCTGCTTTTCCCTGCCCTTATCTCTTCCCTGCAAGCCTGAGCCAGGTTTTTGTGCAGCCATCAGGGAGCAGCACCAGGGACAGCCCTGCTTTGGGAGGTAATTATCCCTGCGTCCCCATGATTTAACTGTGCAGTGCTGTGAGTGGGGAAAACTTTTTGAAGCGGGATGAAATAACCTGGCAATTTCCATTGAACCAGGGGGCTGAAGGGGAATTGGATTTCAGGAGCATGCACATCCCATACTGCTCCAAAAAAAGGACAGATGCTGATCAGCTGCTGCAGGTGGGTTACTGGATCAGAACTGGCATCGCTGTGCTGGGCGCTGGGGCTGCCTCTGTGCTACCACACCAGATTTGGTGGTGGTTCCACCTCTGCTTCCTGGGTGCTTCTCTGGGAAGGTGAATTTTCACAGAATCATAGGAAGGACCCACGAGGATCATGAGTCTGTCTAACTTCCAGCCCTGCACAGACCCCCCAACAATCCCACCCTGGGCATCCCTGGCAGCGCTGTCCAAACACTCCTGGAGCTCTGGCAGCCTCAGGGCTGTGCCCATTCCCTGGGGAGCCTGGGCAGTGCCCAGCACCCTCTGGGGGAAGAACCTTTTCCTGATACCAAACCTGAGCCTGCCCTGGCCCAGCTCCAGCCATTCCCTGGTCCTGTCCCTGTCTCAGAGTACAGAGATCAGAGCTGCCCCTCGGGAGCTGCAGCCCCCAGTGAGCTGTGCTCCATCTCCTCTTCTCCAGCTGAACAAGCCAAGTGCCCTCAGCCTCTCCTCCTGTGGCTTCCCCTTGAAACCCTTCCCCATCGTTGTAGTGCAATGCTCTCCCTATGTGATTCTATGTTATTTCCAAGTAAGAAGGTATTTTAATTTAATTTGAGAATTAGGGTATTTTACCTTAATTTGGACAGCACATCTGGGTTTGATGTTGGAATTACAGTAGTTGTGGTAAGTGATACACTGGGTAAATCAGTAAATTGATGTGGTTGGCTTGTGGTAGGTACCAGCATGGAAGTGTGTGCATAATGCAATAGGGCTGGCAATTACAGCAAAGTGCCTGCTTAGACTGAAATTATTGAGCCTCTTGCACACTCTGCACTTTATTACAGCTGGGTTGAGATGTAGCACTTCCCAGAGGGCTTCACAGCTCTGCCAGCAGGTGTGTGTTGCTCCCAGAGCTGTGCTGTTCCCAGGAGTCAGCTCCAGGAGCCTCCAGACATGTTTCTCCAGGGCTCTGGGCACCAGAGAGGATCTGCAGTGTGTTGTGCCCCTGTGGGCTCGTGTTTTCACAGAGCATGGGCACATTTAGAATCAAGATGAAATGCATTGATAAATTCTGGATGGAATAATTTAGGTTGGAAAAGTCCTCCAAGATCATTGAGAGGTCGGGTGCTGGTGAGCATCCCCCATGCTGTCCTGGGGGAGGGATGAGCTGCTGGAAGCACGGCTGAAGGAGGAGCAGGATGGGCTCTGCATCAGCTGCTGAGGGGCTTTTAGGGATGCAGTTTCCAGAAAAGCCAGGGCTGGAAAGTGGGTGTGTTTAACTGGTGTTCAATGGTCAGGGTGTGGAGTGAGATTGGAGCCCTGGAGAAATACAGTTAGGGTCCTCTTGGACTGTAGGAGCAGCTGTCAGCTCAGAAGAACCCCCTTTTCCTCTTTCCCTGCTCCTGCCTATCCATATTTAAGAAGTGTAATTGGAGCAAAAGATGCTTGGGGAAGCTGCAGAGACGTAACCAGATCTGGTTTCCTCACATAGTGCTCAGGAGCACAGGAACTGGGGGCTGCAAGGAGGGACTGGGAATGGTGCAAGGGCCACCTTCCAGGGCTGTCTGGCTTGTCCCACTGTGCTGGCTGGCTACAGGACCTGGCAGAGAAGCTTCCCAACTCACACTTAGGATGTCCAGGCTGCTGGGACGTGGCTGTGATGACTTCTGCCTGAAAAAGCATTGTGGTTGTTTGCAAGCTGGGACTGGCGCTGGTTCCCATATCTGTGATGGCTTCACTGTGTTTGGAGGGTTCTAAATGAGGAATGTTGGTCTCTAGGGCCCAAAGCAGTATAAGCACAGATGAGATGACCCAGACGAAGCAGTATAAGCACAGATGAGATGACCCAGACAACCAGGCTGTGTTTGACTTGTGGGTATTTTTGTCCTCCCAAAGGCTGCAGCCAGAGGTGTGAGATGTCTGTGCCAGGACTGGGTGATGGCTATGCATCCCTGCTCAGCATCCCCCAAGTCCCAGTGCCATGCGGGTTCTGATTCCTGCTTTAACATCTCCTCCGCAGCTCCTCTTAAAAATCAGTTTATGTCTGCAAATTAAACCACTGTTTTGCTCAGGAAGTGTTTCATTCCACTGATAAGTGGAAGTGGGAAGCTGTCGCATCACTGAGTGCGTGGCTGCAAACTCCAGCAGAGCAGATTGTTAATGTGAAATTAGAGAGTTCAGCAATATTTTGGCAGATTGCCTCTGCTGCCTAATAGGAGGCACAGAGCTCCTCTGGGAGCCAGCTTGTGTGACAGCCCTGTCTGAAGGGCTGACCACTCATCCTTTGAGCAAGAAAGGGCCTGAGGGCTGTTCCATGTCCTGGGGGCAAAGGAGACAGCCCTTCCCTTGTCCCAAGGCACCAGCACAAAAGCAGAGACTGTAACACAGAGGAGAGATGTGGGAGCTCGGGCTGCCTCTGCCCCAGCACTGGTTGTGCTTTCAGCTAGGTGGGTCCCAGTCAGCCTGGTCCAGGGTGACTGGGGTACGGTGGGGAGGCTGTGGGGCTGGAATCCCCTCTGGAATGTCACTTTTTGGGCACACATGGAGGTGTTTATGGAGTTGTCTGAGCTTTCAGGCATTTGTACCTTCAATGCCACCATCGCCAGTCTATCCAGAGGTTTCATGAAGGTACCTTCATTTCCTCCTGTTTGTTTTCCAAGTGAGTGCTGGCACAGTTGGGCTCACAGACTGAGCTCTGCAACCTTGTTGGGAGCCTGAGTCCCTGCCAAGAGCTGTGGCTCCTACATACCCCCCGCTGGAGGGTACTGCAGGAATTGTGTGGTGTCCCTGGCTGTAGGGGTGCCCCCCATGCAGCTGGAATGCTGGGGAGGTTTGGCTTGCTCCTTGCATTTTGTGTCCCTCAGTCTGTCGAATCCTCCTGTTGTTTTTTTTTCTGCAGTCTTCCAAATTGCCCTTTTGTCCCCAAACAGTTCTGCTTTGCAAATGCCAAAGGAGGATACCTGGGGCAGCATCGCTGCTCCTCTGCCTTCCCAACAGGTGGTGGGAGGAAGGGGAGAAGGGAAGGATTCAAATTAACCCCACTCTTCCTCTCCACTCCTCCTGCTGCCCTGTCCAGCCCCTCTCCTGTTGCCTTGGCATAGCTCAGGAGCAGCCAAGAACATCACCGCTGCCAGGTGACCCCGCTGTCTGCCTCACACTCCAAGGTGTGTGTGGCTCAGCCTAGTTTCCTCCCGGAGAGCCGGTGCTGTGCCTTTTTCTATAGCAGGGAAACAAGAGTTTGTCCTCTTCTGCCTCCCTTTCTCTGATCTCCCCCTCGGCTGCTTCCCGCTGCCTCCTGCCAGCCCCCTCTGCTCTCCCCCGGCTCCTCCGCTCTCCTCCGGCTCATCTGACCTCCTTTGACGTGTTGCATTTCACCGTAGTCGGTAACGGGGAGCCGATGGCAGATAAGAGGGGTGACTCTGTTACCGGCTCCCGCTGCGCCGCTCGGAGCCAGCCGGCGGATGCTCTGCCCTCTGCACAATCACATCGATTTGGGGAAGCGCCCTGGACCCCTCCCCAGCTGCGGCGGAGCCCATCGGAGGGAGAAGGTGGGAGCCGGGGGAGGGTGGCTGTGCGGAGCAGTGCGTGAACAGCTTTATTTCCCCAGCTGCCAGAAGGGAACGAACCCCCGCTTCCCCTCCCCGTGTGTGCCAGGGAGGGAGAAGGTGCCCGGGGGACCGTGTGCCTGCCCGGTGGAGGTGCTGGCAGTGTCCCCCGTGGCCACGGGGCTCCCCCGAGCATCGGCAGCCGCTGCTTTGTGTGGCGGCTCGCTCTGTTTGCTGGGATGGATGTCAGCGCCCGGAGCGGGGAGCAGGGAGTGGGGATGGTGCAAACAAATGATCCCCCCCCCAAAAGGCGCGGGCGGGGACGGGGACCGTGACGGGGACTGTGACTCTGCCGGTCACAAGCAGCCGGCGGGGGCGGCCGCCCGGGTGTCCCTGGGCCGCGCTCCGCGGGGCGCACCCGGCTGCTCAGGCATTTAATTTCACGGGGAAAGCTGAGCCAGAGTCTACAGGAAAAGAAAGAAAATAAGGGAGGAGGCAAGTGGAAGTCAGGAAGGGTTTTTGACAGCAGATGGCCAGCTGTGGCAAAGGGGCAGCTTGCAGGGGATGGCTCTAGGCAGGGAAATAGCAATGAATGCAGGTTGTTTATTTTTTAACATGGCATACACACTGGAGGGATAAAAGAGTGTGCAGGGAGCTTGGGGCTCTGCCAGCTCAGTTACCACCAGTTTTCCTTGCCGTTTCCTCTCTTGGCATGGCTGGGAGTCGCCATCAGACACCCCTTCCCCTGGATATACTTCACTGACCTGATCTGGCTTTGCTCCATGGGGCTGGAGCAAGGTTTGGATGTTTTTTTTTCTGAAGCCCTTGTTTTTTCTCCGCCCAGCTGGCGTCAGGCACTGAGGATGCAGAGACAAGTGCTCCTGACTAGGGGAGGGCTGGCAGGAGGATTTCCTTTCGGGTTCGCAGCATCCCCGTGTCTGCTGTCTGCTGTGGAAAGGCTTTGTGCTGGAGCGTGAGGAGCAGAGCTCACAGGTGACCTCTAACTGCATCAGCCTCGCTTGCTTTAAATGCCTGTCTCTCTCCTTGGGCTCAGGTGTTTGGTGACAGGCTGGAAAGTCATGGTAGGTAGGTGCTGCTGGCTGCTGAGGGTGCTTTCTGCTTTGGAAAACAGGGAGGGAGGAAAACTGGTGGACTCTGAATAGCCTTGGGAAGAGCAAACGGGGATCCTCTCCACACTGTAAGAACAGATCCTTTGGAAATTCATCTGAGCAACCGATTTCTTGGGGTTTCTCATCGCCTCTGAGATCAAACCCCATCCCCTTCCTCATCCAAGAGCCACCACAGCCACGCTGGGCCACCTCCTCAGAGGGCAGCTCCTCCACCTGCCCAGTGCCACTTGCTGTGGGGGCTCGCAGACCTCTGCCAGCGCTACCGAGGGACGCTTCCCAGCGAGCACTTTTAATTTTTCCTCTTCCTCTACTCAGCTCTGCAGCATCACATGAAATACACGTGCAGCCGCCAGCTGCTCTGAGCTGTGACCTGCGCTTGGCTCAGGGAGACAGGACTTAACACCCTCCAGATCTGAGGTCTCACTGGAGCACGCTGTGGACTGTCCAAATAGCTCGTGGCTGAACTCCTCCTGCCCTGTGTTGGGTCCCTCCCGGTGCCAAGGGCTGGTGGAGTGCGTGGGGCAGCGGGCACGGCCGGGGTGTAGCATGCACGAGTGTGCAAAGGGACACAGGGACACCGGCGGGAGCCATGGCTTCGTTTGGGAAGCTGACGGAGTATTTCAGCCTGAGGAAGTCGAGGCCAGAGCTGCGCTCCAGACGCTGGGGCCGGCGGAGTGGGAGCTGCTGCTGTAGTGTCACGGAGTGCAGGTATGGGGTGGCAGTGACCCGACTGACCTGGGGCCTCCGGGTGTGCCCAGGGGCTGTGGGATGGGATGTGCAATCCTCAGTGCTTTGCTTTCTGTTTACTTCTCTGGGGGCTGGGAGGGAGCTGGGAGCAAGCCAAGGGCTCTGGAAGCATCATCCCATTCCTGCCTGGGGCTCCCACATGGCTCATTGCTGTGGGGTCTCTGACAGGCTCTGTCACCTGGCATGTGTCTCCCTCCCCAGGCCATGTCCCAGGTGTTGGTGGCACAGCTCGAGTGTCTGCTGCGTGACATGCACCTGTGCCTGCCTGCCTCTGCCTGGTGCTCTCTGCTGTGCCACTGCGCTGTCCCCAATCAGAGGAGCGAGGTCATTGCACCAAAATCACCCTTTCCTCCACCTGACACATGCAAAGGCCTCTCTGCAGGGGCAGCAAGAAGTGGCTTCTCAGGTGAAGTGGAATCTGTGTGTATGAGGTGCTGATGGAGCCTCCTGGCACGTAGGGAAGGGTCTGGGCAATGGAGAGGGGAGCTCCTTTGGGCAGACAGGCATATGGTTCATTGGCAGCTTGTTTGGGGTATGGATTGATGAGGGGATCACAATGGGGATGGGGAGGGTGGCGTTTGGGCTGACTGGAAATCCTCTGGGAGTGTGTGAGTGCTCAGCCTTGTTTTGGGGGGGTGCACACAGCCTTGTTTTGCATGTAAGCACAGTTACTGCAATTAAGAAAATTGCTCTGTCCCTGGGTGGCTTCTCCCTGGATGTTATGTGCAGTCTGGAGGAAGGGTTAGCACTCAGTGCTGCTCTGGGCTCTTCCCCATTTGTGTGGGCTCAGCCTGAGCAGTGTGTCCCCAAATCTCCTGCTGACCTGCACATGGTGCCTCCCTGCTGCTGGGGTGTCGGTCTGTGTAGGGACACACAGGGTGAAAAACAGCACCAAGGTGTTCACTCACCTTCCTCCCTGGTTGTTGAGTACTTTGTACTCTGTAAAGGTTATTAAAATATCTACAGATCCAAAAGAAGTTGGAGCCCCTCCTGCTCCTGCCCGTGTTGCTGCTGAGACAGTGAGGCGTGCACAGCTGCTGCTGTCTCCCCTCCTCCCTTGGTGGCTGAAGAAGAGTCGCCTCTTCCCTGCTCACTCGTTTCTCCAGAGACATTCCTGGCAGAGCCAGGAGCTTTGTTCTGCTCCTTTTTGGCATTGTGGACAGAAACCCTGGTTTTTGCCCTCAGGTTTTTGCTGTTCTGGTGTGGAGCTGGGTGTGGGGAAGGTCTGTTGTCGAGGCGCTGCTGCGCACAGTACGTGCTTGGGGCTTGCTGTGTGCAGCCAAGCGTGTGCCAGTGCCTGGCCAAGGGAGAGGAGGAGGTGCACCCCATGCACAGGGTGCTACGGTCCTGCACCTTGGGGTTTGGCATGAGTTGGGTGCTTTCCTCTGTCATGGGAGATGTCATGGTGCCTTCCTAGCTCTGGGACATGAGCCACAAAAGTGGCATTGCTGGAGTGTAGCTCATGTACCAAATTTTCCAGGGGATGCTGGCTATGGATGTGGGACTCTGAGCAACCTGCTCTGGTGGAAGGTGTCCCTGCCCATGGCAGGGAGTGGAATGGGATCAGCTTTAAGGTCCCTTCCAACCCAAACCATTCTGTGTCTGAGTTGTCCCCTCATGCAGGACTGTAGCTCACTGTGCATCAGACGTGGCCACCAGGGCCACTGCCTGCCAGGGCTCAGCTCTGTGTGGGGCTGGTGGACACCCTTCCCCCAGGCAGAGATGCTGTGTGTGCCCGGGTGCTCTGGTGTGGCCAAGCTAGAGTTGTACAGAGCTGTGCTTGCTTGTTTTGGCCCCTGGGCCATACAGCTGCTTCAGGGCAGCTCCTCTGGGCTGGATTCAAGTGTTTGACAGATTTCCTGGTGTCTCTGACCCCCACAGTGACAGAGCTGGAGTGCACCTGTGGATATTGAGCCCATTCCCTTGATTGCCATGGTTGATTATGAAAGTCAACCTAAGTGTTGATTGAAGCATGGGACGCTTTGAAATCAGTGTCACTTCTCACCCCAGCTGCTTGAGCTTCTGCCTGTTTTGCCCCCACTCCCAATGTCTGCACCTTGAGAAGTCCCAGGAAATCTCCAGGGCTGAGATCCAAAAGCCAACACAATGCAGCTGCTGCGATGGCTGGCCCTGCCCTTGCTCTAGATGGTGCTTCTTCCAGCTCTATTGAGCAACTTTCTGCTTTTACTTCATTTCTTCACTCCATGGTGGGCAAGTGAGGCACAGAGATAAGATCCTCAGCTCCCACATTTCCATGCTCATGGAGGGAGCAGAGGTCCTGCACCCCAGGTTCAGCAGGGTGATGTCCAACAGCCCTCAGCACAGCCCTGCCTCAGGGCAGCCAGGCTCCCACCACACTTCCCAAGGCTGCAGAATCCCCTGGGACCACAGGGAACAGCCGTAGGCAGGCACTCAGTCGAGAGCATGCACTGACAGGAGTTATTAAATTCTATATATAGTGGTCCCACGCATTCTCATAGGACCTAACAGAAATCAGCAGGTGTGCAGTTATGGTTTTAAATAATATTCCTGCATTTTTAAACTACGCCTCCAGATAGAGCAACATGAGTGAGCTGGGATGAGTAAGTCTGCTGGGCTTGAGGATTTGTGGACTCAGACTTGTGCGCAGAAGTGGAGCCCGGCAGGAGATCGTCTCACTTGAGGTGCTTTTGGGCAAAGGTGCTGCTTGCAGGAGCTCTTCAGCCTCTGCTCTCCTGCTCTGTCCCCACCTGTGGCACGGTGTGTCCTGGTTTGTCCCTCTGTGTTGTGTCAGCTGGAGGCTCCTCCAGCCTGAGCCCTGAGCTGCAGGAGGGGCTGTGGCACAGCTGCCTCCTGTCATTACAGCAATCACCTGGACAGTTGTCCCTGGGGCTGGGAGGCTCCAGGTGTGACAAAGTGGGGATTCAGGTGACCCCTGTGCAGCTGTACTGGGACAGGCACTGGCAGTGTGAGTGAACACCCCAGCCAAGCTCAGCCCAGGGGAGCACTTGATTTATTTGCAACAACTTTTTTCCATCTAGCAGGAGCAGTGATGGATGAACCAAAAACTCCAGCTGACAGGACTGCTTCCTGAGGAGTGAAAGCCTGGAGCATCGCAGGGATATGAGGATTTGTCTGCAGAACTGGGTGCAGGTGCCTGTGGGTGAAGCACAGGAGCAGCTGGGGGTGCTGGCTGAGGTGTGGGGGGCTGTTCTTTGTGTTATCTTGTGGTGCCAGCCTTGAGGTGCTTGTGCCCAGCTCCGTGTGTCAACTGGAAGGGCACAGAGGATCCGCTCTGGGATGGAGCATAAATGGAACGGAAAGGCAAGTTAAACTAAATAGCTCTTGTCTTAGTGAGCTATTTGTAAACTGAAAGGTCTGGACAACTGATTTTGGGTTCCTGCAGCTTTTGCGAAGTGGATCAGAACATCATTGTTGTGTGAGGGCTGTTGTGCTGTCACTGGGCTGAGAGAAGGGCCCTGCCCTGCTGTGAAATGAGCCAGGGAGGTCCAGGGTGGGCTGGAGCTCTCAGGAGCAGGATGGCACTTCCCAGGCTGCTATTTGCTGACAGGGCTGCTCAGCAGTGAGCCAGCCTGGCAGAGCTCTGGGCTGGGACCCTGGGGGCCTGCAGTGATTCTGGGAGAACAGGGATCCCATGTCAGAGTTAATGGGTGTGGGAGAATTTCTCAGGGACACTCTTGGAGTTGCTCTCAGCCTGGGTGCAGTGGGGGGAAGCAGAACTGCCCAAGAATGCCAGTGCTATCACCAGAGAGGTGACCTGCAACAGTAACGAATTCATTTTAAAATCATTAAAAAGCCTGATTGAAAGTCGTTAAAAATCCCAAGTCCTGTCCAGGGGTGGCTTTTGAGAGAAATTTTCTCCTCTAGGCAGGGACTCGTGGAATGATTCAGTGGCTTTCACTGCTGGCCCAGGACTGTTGTGGGACAGGTCTGTTCTCTGGCTTCAGGAAGTTGATGCCTGTTCCCTCTTTGACCTCTCCCCTTCTGTGTGGTCCCCAGAGCCCCATATGGTCCCCAAAGAGGAGCTTTGATGAGCTCCTCAGGAGAATAGAGGGGGAGATTTGTGCCTGGGTTTGGATCCTGCATTGTGCTCCTGGGGGACACTTTCAGCCCTGGAGGCAACAGAGCTGACAACCGCCAAAAACGGGGACGAAGACCCTACGTCCTCAGTGGGCTCCAGGAGAGGAGCTTTTCCCTGGCTTGGAGTGACCTGTGGTGAAACCCAGGGAAGGTCAGCGTGGGGAAGGGGGAGGAGAGGAGTTTGGCTGTGCTGGGCCTGCAGGGTGTCAGCTTTAGGGTTCCGCTGCCTTTTTTCTCTCAATACTCGAGTTGGAAGTTGGTGTTAATTAACAATGACTTAGATTATGTAAGAATTAAATTGCATAAAAATTCCAGCTTGGTGGGCCTGTTTTTGCCCATGTCATTAGATAATCTCCAGCTGAAGAAGGGGTGCTCGGGGTGATGCTCCATCTTTGCACTCCTGGGGGGCAGAGGTGGGTCCAGGTGTTCCAGTTGCTCCCAGGGTCAGAGCCTGTCCCAAGCCTTGTGGGAAGCTGGACCAAGGAGCTGCTTTTTGCCATGGGGAGCTGTTACCTCCACTCCTTTGGGAGTCTTTTCCGCACTGATATCCCGATCCCTCGCAGTGCAGTTTGATGGGCTTTGAGCTGGGGAGGGGTAGTGGGGAATGTTTTCCTGGCAGGATTGTGCTTAGTTGTTTTTGGGTGCTTAAAAATATCTCCTCAGCTCTGACAGCACGTCTGTGCTCGAGCATACGATTATGATGGGGGACAGGAGGAACTGGCAAGTTTTGGGGCTGGAAAACTGCACTGAGGGAACAGCTTCTGTGTTAGCAACACACAGCACGAGACAGGTAAAGATACCCAAAGGGGTGTCTCTGAGGGGCTCTCCTACGTGGCTGAGAGTTTGACTGACTTTTCCAACTTTGTTTTTGGCACATTTTGAACAAAACCTTTCTGCTTCCAAATGACGCGTCAGTGTGGAAAGATATCTGCATTGTAAAGGAGAAAACTAGCAAGGAACTTGGAAGTGGTTTGGGTTAAGTGGAAAGTTTCCACTTGGAATTAGTCAGTAAGGTGTTTGTGACACTTGTACTCCAAAGTTCCCAGCGCTCACGCCTCACTTGCCTGCTGAGATGCCAGCAGGAAGATGTGTGTGGCTACATGGATTCACATTTTTTTTCTGCAGCTGATCATTGTAACCTATTAACAAACCTATGTCCATCACTACTGCATGGAAGTGGTCAGCACTGGTGCTGGAAGCCCTAAATCTGGTGTTAGTGACTCAGTCCGTGCCTGCTTCACAGAGCATCCATTAATCCCCTTAACTGGAACAGGCAGCCAAGCCTCAGCACTTTTGCAGGAAGTGCTTCAGGAGATGGAGCTGGAAACTTCAGCCTCATTCAGCTGGAGGTTGGGAATGTGGTGACAGGTTTTGGGGTGCCTGAGGCTGCACAGCTCTGCATGGGGCTGTCCTCAAGGGCAGCCTGCGTGCTCTTGGGTGAAGCTTGTTTGGAATGATGCTCCAAAGACTGGAGCCCTTCTGCTAAGGAGATAGGTTGAAAGCCAGAGAAGAGAAAACTCCAAGGAGACCTTAGAGCCCCTTCCAGTGCCTAAAGGGGGATTATAAAAAGAGAGAGAGTGACTTTTTACATGGGCAGACAGTGACAGGACAAGGGGGAATGGTTTTAAACTACAAGAGGAGAGATTTAGATGAGATATTAGGAAGGAATTATTCCCTGTGAGGGTGGTGAGTCACTGGCACAGGGTGCCCAGAGGAGCTGTGGCAGCCCCTGGATCCCTGGCAGTGTCCAAGGCTGGGCTGGACGGGGTTTGGAGCAACCTGGGACAGTGGGAGGTGTCCCTGCCCATGGCAGGGGGTGGGATGGGATGGGCTTTAAGGTCATTTCCAACCTGAACCATTCCATGATTCTGTCCTCTTTCCCACCTGCCTGGCAGGGTCACTTGTGCCTTTCAGCTCACACAGGTGCCCTGCCTCCTTCTGTGCTGGTGCCTGTGGTGAGCTGCAGGACTGAGCCTTCCTCCCCTCTCCTCTGTGCCAGCCTCTCCCCAGGCTGTGTCCTCGGTGTCTCCTGACAATGACAAGCTGTCAGACGTGAATGACGGTGAGGAGAGTTGCAGTGCCACGGGAGGAAATGACATTTAGCTTTTGTTGCTTGATTGAGCTACCTGGGTTTTGTATATTAAACCTAAAGAAGCATTTTGCTGTTGTTCTCCCTGATGTTTGCAGCACCGTGCCTGGGATCTGTCAGGAAGGGACTTGGGGAGCAGCATGGAGAAGAAATTTGTGTCCCCATCAAACCTGTCCTTGCCAGGAGCCTCTCCACCAAACCTTGACTCATCTGGGATCTCTGTGGTTTCTGTGCACTGGGGGACACCTGGGTGCATCCCCGGTTCCAGCCCCCAGTCTGGGTCTCAGCTCCACAGAGCTCCTGATCTCACTGTGGCCCGTGGCTCTGTCCCCTCCTGTGCTGTCAGGATGCAGGGGGAGGTGATGTGGACAGAGCCAGGGATACTCTGGGCCTCTGCCTCTTCCTGCTCCTCAAAAACCTGCTCCCATGGCTGTGTGTAGAGGGATGTTTAACATCTGTTCCATAAAAGTGCATGCATGTGTGTCCTGGGAGCTAGGGGGAAAATTTTCTGGATCTGACAGACTCGAGAAGCACATCCAAGCTCTCAGGGTCATGTTTTTGGTGTTTGGGGCCATGTTTTAGCTAAAGACAAGGCTTGCACCCGGTGTTCTCCCTTTCTACCAGGCTTCCAGTCTCCTTTGAAAGCCAGTCTTTGGGATGGGAGATGAGCTTGGGAGCCACCAATTTCTGCACAAGCTGAAGCTCATCTTTTCCTGGATTAGGCAGAAAAAGATGAATGGGCACCCTTTACTTTGGAGTGGTAGTTGGATGGGGTAGTGGGAGGACAGGAATGAAACTGGTATTAAGGGAAATTACAGACTGAGCGTGACTGCAGGAGCCGGCTCCTTCAGCAGAAAGCCTTGGCCTGTGAGTCACGCTTTGCTCGAAAGACTTGGTTTCCTAATTCCCACTGTTTTGGCACTGAGTCACAGGTGGGTGGGGCCGCAGGTAGGAAACAGAAGCACCAGCAATCCACACCGGGATTTGCACACGGAGAGAAGGGAGGAAGTGATTCCAGACAGCAGTGGGAATGTTAACAGCTTCTGAGAGAAGTGGTGTCTGGCACGGGGAGGAATCTGAATGGGGTTGTGCCCGGGTGCCCTTCTCTGCCTGCTCCTACGTGTGCAGGACAGTCCCTGCGGAGTGTGGGGACACCGTGCAGCCCCTGGGATGTGTGGGGACACCTGTGAGCCCCCCAGGGTGCAAGGGGACACTGGGCAGCCCAGCTCCTGGCTTGGGTGGCTTTGTCACTCTGCTCCAGGTGGGAGTGGGGGCTGGGGGGGCCCTGCCAGGCACAGGGCAGCTGTGGGGTGCTGCCTGCCCCATAACACCTGGGAAATGTCCCACTGCATTGGCATCACCTGTGGGTGAAGGGAAGGGTCTTGGTGTCCTTGTGTCGTGTTGAGCTGAATGGCACATGGGGACAATGGAAGGATGGAAGTGTCAGAGCTGTGAGTGCCTGTGGGACAGTGGCAGAGCCCGGGAGCAGGGAGGAGATGCCACTGGCATCTGGAGGCGTCTGGGCACAGAATATCCTCTATCCACCCTCCTGCAGGGAAGTTTGGGTGGGTTATGTCCTTCAAACAGACCCTGGTGGGGGAAGAGCCCCCTAGGAAGAGAGGGCTGCTCCAGGGAGAGCATCCAGGTGATACTGTCCTGCAGAAGGTAGGCTGAGCCAGCTCTGGGAGAGCTGGGGAGGAAGGGAGAGGGGATACATCAACAAAAGAGGGCCCAGGAAGAAGCGTTTTGAAGAGGAAAGGAAAAAAGGACACTACTGTTGGGAATATTTCAAATGGGAAAACCAGAATACCTACTTTAATAATTAAAACATTTTTCTCCCACAAAAATTCTGTGTTTTTTCCTGCAGGAATAGTTGGCAATTATACAAATTAATGCAAGATATTTTTAGTTTTCATTTTGGGATTTTTTGATGGGAAGAATGCAGATGGGAATAAGCAGCTCCTCCTGGTTCCCTGGCTGTAGCAGTACTCTCATCCCCCACCTGACGCAGTCCCTGGGTGTGGGTGCTGCTGCTGGAGCATCCATGTGCTTCCACAGGTGTTTGGAAGCCAGTGGAACTGGCATTTGTTCCTGCTGGCTGCTTGGATGCTCTGGACCCTCTGCTGTCTGCCCTGCGTGCAGGATTTGTGAGGCTGTCTCTAGTACATCTATGTTTTGACTGCAAATCCATGTTTGTAGAAAAACTGGAAAGCTCCAGTGCATTTTTATGTAGCTTTAAAAACAAATAGATAAAATTTATCACAGAATCCCAGAATGGTTTGGGCTGGAATGGAGCTTTCAGCTCACCTCGTTCCAACCCCACGGTCAGGGACACCTTTCACTATCCCGTCCTAGCTGGCCTTGGACACTTCCAGGGATGGGGGCAGCCACAAGTTCTTCACTGGGGGTGATGCCTTTCCTTGGTGCTAAAATTAAGAGTCAAACACAGTTAAGGGGGAAAAGGGTTTTTACCTGGGTATTTAATCAGGATCCTTGTGCTGCACCACTTCATCCAGGTGGAATGCACCACAATGCACACCACGATAAATCACATACCAATTTTATAGACCTAGCAAGTTAGCATATCTAACAGTGATTCCCAATGAGAGGCTTGAATGACTAGCATGATATCCCCCCATCCTGAGGAATTCCCCCCTGGATGGGCCTAATCTCAGTTTACAGGATGTGTTCTAGAGAGAACCTTGGCTTCTCAGGATAGCATGAGGCTTTCTGGCCTCCAACTGCAAGGCCTTAGGATGTTTGGTCTCCTGGTTTAACAGAGTACCAGAACGATGCTGAGTTATCAGGCTTAAGGAATTACAAGTATGCATGCTAAAAGCACTAAGGGTACATAAAAGCTACATAAAAGGTATATAAACGACATATAAAAGAAAAGGCAAAAAATCATCATGGTATGGAGTGGGCGCTTATTCCAACCAAGGGGATGTTTTTCCTGCAGCAGGGATGTGTTTTTCCTGGCAGAACCTGGCTCTGCCTTTCTCTGTGGGTGCTGAGCTGCGGCTGCTCACAGAAATGGCAGAGTCCCCATCCCTGGAAGCACTGAAAAAAATGTGTGGATGTGGCACTTGAGGACATGGAAGATGGTGGTGGTGCTGGGTTGGTTGTTGCATTTTATAATCTTAGAGATCTTCTCCAACATTGATGATTCTGCGATTCTGCAGTCAGCCTGGCAGCTGAAGTTGTGCCAGGGTTCTTGCCTGGAAACAGGAAGTTTTTGGGCTCTGCTTCCTTGCAGCCCATGGCCAACCCCCAGCCCAGCCCTGTGGGTGAGTTCCTGATGTGCAGCTGGGCCCTGGGGCTGGCTGGGACCCAGACCTGATTCTGCCCTGGAGGAATCCTGAGTGCTGCTGCCTGGGATGGACTTCCTCTGGGCTGTTTTGGGTCTGTTTGCTCCTGATCTTCCCCTTACAAGACAGATAAAATCCATTATCCCAGCCACAAGAAGTTGCTGGGCGTCCTGCCTTTGCCAGAGCTCTGCTCCCAGCTCCCCTCAGCCCCTGTTACACCTGCACTTGAAAACCATCTTTTTAAGAAATTTTACTGTGATACATTGAGAGCATAACAAATTTTTTCTGTTCAATGAGCTTGTCTCTCTGACCATGGTGGTGACCTGTCTCTTGTGCTTCAGCGGAAAATGAGAACTAGTCCAAGGCTCTGGTTGAAAGGTGATGCCCAGGAAGGTTTAAAACAGCGACATGCCTATGATTGATTATAAATCTGCTTTTTGACCAAAACATGTATGAATAATTATTTTTGCCAGGGACTAATAGTTAGAGATGGATCAGCTCAGCCCCTGTTCATCTCTAGTGCTGGAAAACTTTGTCATGCTGCAGAAATTATAGGATTTCAAGCAAACCAAGCAGCTCCGCCAGCTGTGTGGAGTGTCTTTCTGTGCTGGAGCGTGTCAAGTTCAGGCCTGAAGCATCTCCCCTACGGTTGTCAGGAGCAGCAGTGTCCTTTCCAAGATGATCTCAGCCACTTTTTGTCTCATCTGTTGTGTGACTTGGATTTTGAAGCAGCAGGGGAGACCAGTCCTGTGTCATGAGGTTGGGAACGGGACCGGGAGCTGTGGGGTTGCGGTGCAGGAGCATCGCGGCTCCGGTCCTGCTCCAGGGATTCTGTTGGGAATGCAGGGTCGATGGAAGGAGGGCGGGAGGTGGGTGCTGGAGGTGGCTGTGATGCTGCTGGACCCCTTCACATCCTCCCTGAAAGGTGTCTGTAAATGCAAAGGAGGCAGTTACGTTATTTATCGTGTAAATTAGCCAACCTTTTGGAGCTGGGATGTTTGTCATCCATTACTTGAGCTTCATTAGCTTTTGTCTCCAAAAGGTTTCAGGGGAGACAGGAGATACCACAGAAGAAAAGCTGGGAGCCAGGGCACAACGTCTGTGGCTGTGTCTGGTGAATCTGGGGAGTGGGAAGCGTTTGCTCTGTGCTGGCCTTGGCAGGTCACCAGAGTGTAGATCCTGCCGGGGTGGCCCTGGGGCTCTGTCATTCACAGCCAGAAGCTGTTCCTGCCTGCACTGCTCTGCTCAGGGCTGCTTTCTCTGTTCTTTGCTGCGTTCCCAACTGTGCTTTGCTGTGTCTGTCCTGCCTCGGGGCTGGCCAGGCACTGCTGCATCCCTGGGGGTCACATCCTGCTTGTGAGCTGACTTTCAGCGTGAAAGAGCTTTAGCTTGGGAGCTTCCTTCTGCATCTCAAACACCCTTCTTTGTAAGCTTCAGGTCTATTCCTTCTGGAGAGTGATCCCTGATGCCTTTGGCCATCCTGTCTGCCTCATCTGGATGGCATAGCGTGGCAACAAGCACAGGGACCCTGGGACAGTCACCATGCTGGTCCCTGAGGGTGCAGGTCATGCTCTGGAGATGCCAGGAGGGAGGATGCTTGTCTGCTCCATTGTTGTGCTGGGATTCATTTCACCTTTGTCTGTCATCTCTCCCCATTTATCAGAGAGAACTCAGTGAGCAGGATATATGGTCATGTTCCATGAATATTCCTGCTTTTTTCCCTGGCATTGGGCAGTTTTTGTCTTTGGACTTTTTGTTGTGCAGGTGCAGCTCCAGCAGGTCTGGGCTGAGCTCTGCCAGAGCCTTCCCAAGCACCTGGTCCCTGCTCTGCCCCTGTTAACGGGGTGTGATCAGGGCAGCAGGAGGGCAGGGAGTGCACAGGGTTCCTCTCACCTGTGGGATGTGGAGGGGATGGTCTGTTGGCACTATAGAGACAGAGCATGACAGAGAGGGCAGGGTGATACCAGCACCAGTGGGGTGCTCCTGGGCTAGGGAGTGGGGGAAGCATCTCCCTGGCTGGGGATGTTGTTCACTGCCTGCAACAGAGCTGGGAAAAAAGGTTCTTTTAACAAAGAAACTAACATACTTTTGAATGAATGAATGGCTCCAATGTATTTCCTTATCCGTTCAACAATTGGGTTCCAGTGAATGGTGAAATGGAGGCGTTGCTACAAAACACTGCCACAGCTCATAGTTTGTGAGTGCTGACGTGAAGGGTTTGTGTTTTTTTACCTTGTTTCCCTGGGGATGGCTGTGCCCAGCTTGGAGTGCTGGCATGGTGTCGAGGTGCCAGGGGTGAGTAGCAGCAGCAGGTCTTTAGCACTGGATAAATATCTGGTGGGAGAGAGGCTGTGGGCAGTGGCTGGTGTGACACTGGCTGTCTCACACCCGAGCACTCAGGGCTTTTCAGGCAGCCTCTGCCATAAAAAGAACTTCTGGCCCTTTTCAGAGCCGTTTGATACTTGGCTCCCACGCTCCTGGGGGCTTTGGGCACAGGGGGCTCACAGTGGGAAATGGTGCTGCATCCTCCTCCAGGCAGCTCTGAAACGTTTTCCTGAGGGTTGCCTTCAGCACAAGGCGTGTGTGACCCTCCTGTCCTGCCCTCCCACACCCCTCCCAATCAAAATGCAGTTTGTAGGGACAGAAGCAATTATTCCCTGGATGTCGGCAGTGTTTAGTTCAGCGCTCAGGTGATGGCCCTGCTGCAGAGATGCTCTGCAAATCAGAGAGGTGGCAGGAGAAGCTTTTGAAAAGCAGCTGGTGGAAATGGTGGTATTTACCAGCTCACAGCTGAGCCTGGGAAGGTATTTTTATATCTTCGCATGGTTGGTTTTATCCTTTTCTGAACTAGCACACTGAATGCTGTTCTGGGTTTTGTTTTGCTTTGAAACTGTCTCACAGTCAGATGAAAGATGCTCTGTTTCAGCTCTCATTTTCTCTTCACACACATACACTGGCCAGCCAGAAAGGAAGGTGTTTTGTTTGGGTGTTTTTTGAATGCAAAAGGAAGATGTCTCAGTGATTTTCTCTGGCTTTGTCATTCACAGGGTCACTGGAAATAGTGCCAGTGACTCACGGGTTTGCTCACAGCTGATAAGGTTTGCAGAGCAAACTGGTGATTTGAACAGGTGAGGATGCGCTGCGAAGGCTCTGCTCTGCCAAAATCTTCGGGCTTTGGTTTCCAAGGCTACTCAGTGCGTTACCAGTTGACTTCTTCCTCTCGCACTCCTTCTCTGGGCTTCACCACTGCTGTATGATCCCCTTAAACTGCATTCCCTGCCCTCCATGGAGTCCTGCCACTGCTTTGGGTGTTGGACCACTGAGCCACGTCCCAGGGGCTGCTGCCACTCGTGCTTCTGTCCAGAAACAGCTTCTGAGGCACAGCAACCTCCTGTGCTTCCCCCCTCCTCCCGCTGCTGCCTTCTCCTGCAGAGCCCCTTTACAGAAACCAGCTGCAGGCTGATGTTGGCTTGTCTTCTGCTGCTGTTGGAATGGGCATGGAGAAGATCCCTGCTCAAATCTCTGCTCAGCCCCGTGGCTCACAGCAGAGCTCACACCTGATGAGCACCATGCACTGCTGGGGTGTCAGAGGCACAGTTGTGCCTTGCCTCGGGCATTGGGAGCTGGGCTGGCCTGGCTGCAGCCCAGCCTGGTGGGGTGTCCCAGCTGCTTCCTGCAGGAGCAAGTTCTGTGTCTGCCCTGGGCAGGGACACAAAGTGGGGTGAGGTACCATGGCAGGACAAGATGAATCCTGTGCTGTGGAGCTGAGCACTGTGAGGAAACCTCACAGAATCCCAGAAGGGTTTGGGTTGGAAGGAACCTTTGAGCTCATCGTGTTCCACCCTGCCATGGGCAGGGACACCTCCCACTATCCCAGATTGCTCCAAGCTCTGGTCTTGGACACTTCCAGGTATCCAGGGGCAGCCACAGCTTCTCTGGGCACCCTGTGCCAAGGCCTCCCCATCTTCACAGGGAACAATTTCTTCCCAATATCCCATCTATCCCTGCCCTCTGGCAGTGGGAAGCTATTCCCCATGTCCTGTCACTCCACAGTCCCTCTCCAGCTCTCTTGGAGCCCATTTAGGCATTGGAAGGGACTCTAAGGTCTCTGTGGTGCCTTCTCTTCTCCAGGTGAACACCCCCAGCTCTCCCAGCCTGCCTTCAGAGAAGAAGGGCTCCAGCCCTTGAACCACCTTTATAGTCTCCTCTGGACTTGTTCTAGTAGCACACATCTGTCTTGTGCTGAGTTCCCAGACCTGTGTGCAGTGCTCCTCCTGCCCAGGCTGTTTAACACCCTTGGTTGCCTTTGGGACTGTGTGCCCTTTGGGACCTGTGTTCTGTACCCCTGTACCTGTCACCTTACCCCCAGCTGCATCTCGACAGACTGTTTCAGGAATGGATGTGGGTGTTTTGTTGATTTGTTTCCATTTTGCAACTACTGTTTGCGTTGCCATGGGGATCAGGCTCAGTGCAGGAGGTGCATCCCTCCCCTCGCCCCACTTTGAGAGGAGGTTTGGTGGGTAATGGCTCCTCCTGGCTTGTAACATCTCTTATTTTCCTGAATCCAGCTGGAACCCTTGCCGAGTTTTGAAGTTCAGGTTGCTAAGTTACACCTCCTTGGAGGAGCGGGCTGAGAAGTGAGTGAGCAGCCACAGGCTAGGAAGATCTGGGAACAGTGTCCCTCTGCAATAACTGGGCTCTCCTGGCCCCTATTCCCTAACCCATTTAGATGTTCTTCCCCAAACCTTCTGCTTTATCAACTTCCTTTGCTTGGCAGATTTAGTGAATTAATTGACTGAGAGGGTAGAGGAGCCCCTTCCAGTTACCTGTGGGTTGCTGTGCGATGCTGCGGGAGGAGGAGCAGCCCTTGGCATTCTCTGTCTATTTTTGGTTTGAATTTTGGGGCTGTGAGCTCTCTGGGACATTTATTGACCCCCTTGGAATTTGGAAGTGGCCTCACATGTTCCTCGCAGGGCAAATGCTGTCACCAAGCCACAGCTCTGGAGCAGGTGGGCAGGGTCTGGAGTAGCTGCTGCCCTGGTGCTTTGCCCCTTTCTCTCCTTAGCCTTCCTCCCCAGATAAAGCTCCTCTTCTTGCTGTGTTCCACCAGCAGCCTGCCTCTGGGAAAGGATTAACACAGTGGGTGCTTAGGTGTGTGTCAGAGCTGCTGGGACTGGGTGCTGTGGGACAGTGAAGGCTATCCTGTTCCAATTAATGGGACACCATCCCATGGCATTTCCAGGACACGTGCAGGAGATTTCCTTGCTTTGTTCCTCGGCAAATCATATAAATCAGTGAGGCTTATTGGAGTCCTTTTTGGATGGTGAGAGCAGTGGGTTTAGGGTTATATTCCCTTCCTGCCGCTCTCTCTGGTGCTGTTGGGGTTCTACTGGGGCTGCTGTGGTGACTCCCCCATCCTGCCCTAGGAAGCTGCAGACTCCACGCTCTCTGGGTTGGGCTGAAAGTGTCCTCCAGAGAGCAGCTTTTCCCACACAAAAACGAGCAGGGAGGGGAGGCTGGAGGTGTGTGCAGTTTGTTCCCAGCTTGCAGGAGGGCTGCAGGAGCTGGCTTTTAATTTGCATTAACCTTTTCTCTCTCCCTCTCTTCCCTTTACCTGAGCCCTTCCCCTCTCTTTCCTGGGTATGGAGAAGGACATCACCATGGGGAAGGCGCTGGTCTCAGCACAGCTTTGGAGATGAGTTCTGCTTCTTTTTTTGCCATGCTGCTGGGTGTCAGGGGCTGTGGCTGGGATGGGGGTGCTGGAGCAGCCTCGCACCCTGCCTGGCACAGTCACTGCTGCCCCACAGCTGTCTCCAGGGCTGGAGGCAGGCACGTGGCCCTGCCAGCATTCCCACATTTCCCCATCTGTCTGTGGACTGGGAGTGATGGAGCTGTCACTGGGCTCCTGCCTGAGCTCTCACACTCGACCAGGAGGATTTTTCAACCCCTGTCATGACTCGATTATGTGCTCTTCTTCCTACCCAAGTGCCGAACCGCAGCTAAATATAGGCTGTAACAGTGTTGATTATGGCTTTTCTAATTGAGCTTTACACTCCATCAGGGATCTTTACTAATGGGATGTGGCATCCTTGATAGCACCCAGCTGGGACGCCTGCTTGGGAAGCAGACGGAGATGCAATGTGACTTCTCGGTGCTGGCAGGTCCCGCCTGGCAGTGGCTGCTGAGGCCTCTGGAGCTGTGCACACAGCTCTGGTTTGGGCTGGGATGGAGTTCATTTTCTTCCCAGTAGCTGGTCCAGGGCCGTGTTTTGGATTCAGGATGAGAACAATGTTGATAACACACTGCTGGTTTGGTTGTTGCTGGGAAATGCTCTCCCTAAGTCAAGGACTTTTCCATTTCCCATGCTCTGCCATTGAGGAGGTGACAAGGACTGGGAGGGATCACAGCCAGGACAGCTGATCCAAACTGGCCAGAGGGATATTCCAGACCATGGAACGTCATAGCCAGTGTGGAAACTGTGGGGGTTGGCTGGGAGAGGCATATTGCTGCTGAGGAACAGGCTGGGCTTTTTGGGTGGTGAGAGACTATTGGGTTCCACTTGTCTATCTGGGATTTGATTCCTCTCTCTCTTTTTCTCATCACCATTTTCATTACAATAACAACAACAAGAACAATAATAATGATAATAATAATAAACACCAACAATGGTATTTCAATTATTACCTCAACTCATGGGTTTTACCTTTTCCCAATTCCCCTCTCCACTCCACCAAGGGCTGGGATGAACGAGGGGCTGTGTGGTACTTATGTGCCAGCTGTGGTTCAACAGTGACAAGTGGTATAGTAAATCCATGGAACTGAATTGTGCCTGGGAATTTGAGTTCAGATTTCAGAGCTAAACAGGTTTCTAGTTGCTTTGCTTTTTCTGACAATATAAATTGCTGCCTGAAGACATACAGCTCGAAAATTGCTTCTCTGACAAAGTGAATTCTTCTGGCTTTCCCCCCATGTGACTCTTGTGAGTGGCCCTGAGAGCACAAAAGGAACGGGAGCACTAAAATGCTAATGGGGTTCTGCAGGTGATGGAGCTATGCACAGGTATCCTGGGATTTACATGCACAGAAGAAGGAATGTTTTGAACTCATTTGTGCAGCACAGCGATGTGTTAAGCTCTGTCCCTGTTGCCTTGTGCCGGTGAAATATGTTACAATGAGAGGTACAAATGTTCTGCTGGAATGGAAGCTGCTTGGGATGCCAATTCTGGCTTTGTATCTCTTGGCACAGCTTGTTTTCATGCTGATCCCACTGCAGTGTGGGGCCTGGGGTGGGCAGGATGGTTGCTGAGTGCCTGGCATGGCTGTGGCACTGCCACTCAGGTCTTGGGCAGTGCTGTCCCTGCCCCACCCCCAAAGAGCAGCAGCACCCGGGAATTGAGACAGAATGGGATTGATTTGTAACAATAAACTGCTGACCTAAGGTCCAAATGTGCTACCTACCCCTACTCTAAGGGATGTTCCATGCTGGGCTGGCAGGGGGTGCCTGGTCCTACCCTCTGCCCCAGCTGCTCCCTGTAGATGTGTGCCCCAGGGGTTGGTGTGACCGTCCCTGGGAGGTGGCTGCACAGTGCTCTGGCACTGCTCTGGCCCTGAGTCTGCTCTCCTGAGTGACATCAGACTGGAACCACTTGGGAGCTGCTGCCACGTTGGGAATGGGAGTGAAGAGCCATCATGACAAACATCACAGTGACAGGCGGACACTGAGGGTCAGGAGCTGTGGCCTGATAGACTCTGCCTGTGTGACCCAGAGCACTGGAGGGTGAAATAGAATAAAATTTAGTGGTGGAACATACAGGGAGGCAGAGGGGTTGCCTGCTGTCTGCACCAGGAGCTCAGGTCTGCATGATCACAGGACTGGAGCCCCTCTGTTCTGAAGGCAGGCTGGGAGAGCTGGGGGTGTTCACCTGGAGAAGAGAAGGCTCCAGGGAGACCTCAGAGCCCCTTCCAGTGCCTAAAGGGGCTCCAGGAGAGGTGGAGAGGGACTGGGGACAAGGGATGGAGGGACAGGACACAGGGAATGGCTTCCCACTGCCAGAGGGCAGGGATAGATGGGATATTGGGAAGGAATTGTTCTCTGTGAGGGTGGGGAGGCCCTGGCACAGGTTGCCCAGAGAAGCTGTGGCAGCCCCTGGATCCCTGGAAGTGTCCAAGGCCAGGTTGGATGGGGCTTGGAGCAGCCTGGGACAGTGGCAGAGGTTGGAATGAGATGAGCTTTAAGGCCCCTTACAACCCAAAACGTCCTGGGATTCTGTGATACTCCAGGATGGGTGGAGAATGCTGAGTCCGAGATAGAGGGAGGGCAGTGAGCGGTGTGGAAACAACCATGGGGAAATGAAAGCTAATTTTGTGAGAGGGGACTGAAAGAACTTGCGTTAATTAGCCTTGAAAAATGCAGGCAGAAAGGGGCTGGGACTTCATTATAATGGAAATTAATCATAGGAGCAAACACCGTGAAGGGGGGATAATTATTTAAGCTAAAGGTTAATATTGGCACTAGAACAAATGAGCATAAGCAGTGAAGAATTGAATTTTAGATGGAAATTTGAGGGATCTGTACCATTCATTGTGAGATTTGCCCATGGCATGGAGTTGGAATGTGATCCTTAAAGTCCTTTTCAACCCAAAGCATTCTGTGGTTCTGTGATTTTGGAACAGCCTTGGGGTTTGCTGGGGAGCTCTTTTGGGCTCAGCTGTGAGTTCTGTGAAAGCAGGGGACAAGGGATAGCCTTGGGGTGACCCTCAGCACAGGACACCCCACAACAGTGCTGGGCTCTGCTCCTTTTAATTGCATTTCTGGGATCCTTGGAGCATGGTCTGGGCCAGTGTCACCCCCAAGGGGAGCACCTGAGGACCATCCCTTGGCTCTGGGCTGGAGCAGGAGGAGGGGGACCTGCTCCCATGCCCCTGTAGGCCTGGGCTGCCTCTGGGCTTTGGAAAGTGGTGGCAGAGTGTGGTCATGCTGCCACATGGATGTGTGTCCTGGTCACCCCTGCAGATCTGGAGCCCCATCATCAAACTCAATTGAGTTTTCACCTCACAGAGACCTTGAGTTTATATTTCTACATATTACATGACACCTTGGGGACCCCTGCAGTCCCTGCTGTGTGAGTCTGGCATTCTGGAGTCTGGACCTTCCCTAGTACCTGTCCAGTCATCTGTTTTCTACTGCAAATCCCTTTCTGGTCTTGTGGATGATGTTTAATGGGGGATTTCACTGTCTCAAAGGAAATTTTTATATTTTCAGTCTTGAACCGTCTGGTTTCTTTATTTGGTTAATTCAGATTATCTGGGAGTTTTGAGGTGGGCTGGGGACTTGAACTCTTTTTGTGCTGGTTGTGCCTTGCAGCTCAAGATGCAACCCTTATCACAGTACCTGGCCACGGGAGAAGGCTTTGCTGGCACAGCCGCAGCTTTGCTAACAGAGGGTGCACTGTGGTGCTGAGCCAGGTGTGCCTGGGGGGCAAGAGACCAATGGCACCTGGCCTATACCAGCCATGGTGTGGCCAGCACGACCAGGGCAGTGACTGTCCCCCTGTGCTGGCACTGCTGAGGCACCTCCAGTCCTGGGGGCAGTTCTGGGCCCCTCATGATAGAAAAGACATGGAGGGGCTGGAGCGTGTCCAGAGAAGGGAACAGAGCTGGGGAAGGGGCTGGAGCACCAGGAGCAGCTGAGGGAGCTGGAAAGGGGCTCAGCCTGGAGAAGAGAAGACTCAGAGGGGACCTTGTGGCTCTGCACAACTCCCTGACAGGAGGGGGCAGCCGGTGGGGGTCAGGCTCTGCTCCTAGAGAACAGGGACAGGACAAGGAGGAAACAGCCAAGTTGTGCTGTTAGGGAAGAGTTAGATTGGGTCTTGGGGAAAATTTCTTCATGGAAAAGGTGTTTAGGTATTGGAACAGGATGCCCAGGGCAGTGGTGGAATCACTTTTCCTGGAAGTGTTGAAAAGCCATGTGGCTGTGGCACTTAAGGACCTGGTTTAGTGCTGGGATAATGGTTGGAATTACTGATCTTAGAGGGCCTTTGCAACCTGAACAATTCCATGATTCCATGAAGGGCTCTGTGCTCGGCTGGGGACTGCGTGTGTGTCACAGAGGGGTCCTGGCCTGGGGAACCCCTTTCACCCCCTGAACAGCCCCTGCCCTGTGCTGTGTCCCACCTGCTGAGCAGCCCCTGTGCTGTGTCCCCGCAGGTCTCTGGACAGGAAGCTGCAGCGGCCACTCCTGGGCAAGTCGCGGACGCTGCCGAGCATCCCGCAGTCGCCGGTGCTGAGCCGGCTGCCCCTGCTCGAGCCCGCAGCCTACAGGGACGAGATGCCGGAGCAGAAGCCCTACAAGCAGCGCTCAGCCTCTGAGCACCAGAAAGGCTGCACAGTCCCTTCTGCCGGTGAGTGCTGGGGTGAGCACCCACTCCTCTGTGTCTGCAGGATCCCAGCGAAGCTTTCCTGCTTCTCCAGGGGCACAAATCTAACTCCAGACAAAGTGGGGTTTATTCTGCTCTGAAAACAGCCCTTCTTGGTGAATTTTTGGGGGCTTTGCCCCTGGTTGAGTCTTTTTTTGAGCTTGATACTTAAACCTCCCCATCCTTCATATTATGCCAGTGTAAAAGAAGAGTTGGATCCAAGGTGGGGAGCTGACACTTGGAGCCTTCTGCCTGTGGGTGCTGGAGCGAGATACCACCCTGGGGCCTCCTTGGCCAATACAACAGGCCCAGGTGCCTCTTTTCTGTGTCACCAAGCAGCTTCAGGGCCCTTGTAGCCAGTCTCCACCAGGAGCAGTGGCAGGAGCATCATCGCTGTGCTCTTCACACAGCCCTGGCCCAAATGCTCCCAGCCTAGCACTGTGTGTTGGCCTTTGGGTCAGCCCTGAGGATTTTTATCATGTTCTTCTACTCTCTTGATGATCCTGATGAAATACTAATATGGCTGGGCCAGCTGCTCTGAGCAAGTTTATTGGCAAAGCTGCTGATGGCCAAAGCGTTTCAATGCTTTTGGTGCCAGCAGAATCATGCTGGGACTATAAAAGTGATGGGAAAGGGGATTATTAACACTGAAACAAAGATAAGGCCTGAAAGCCAGGGCTGACAGCCCAGTGCTGAATAAAATCCTTATAAAACAGCTCCCTTCAAACAGCACCCTTGAATTTTTTATTTTTATGGTTTTTTAAAATGATCCCTCTCACAGTCAGATCCCTGTGTTGCCCAGCAGAGCAGCTGTCCAAACCCTGGATTAATTTTTACGCTTTGCAGGCTGCATGTCATTTCCTGGTGCTGCTAATTCTCCCAGAAGTTGTGCACAGAGTGGATCTTTGCACATCGCTGAGCCCATCCTGCTACTCCAGTCATGACACGGTTCCTGGGCATCCTGCAGCACCTGAGCCACTGCTTCCATGTGTGGGATGTGTGGGTTCTCCTTCAGCCCATCAAATTGTTAGAGTGTGTCTTGGAATGGGAGGAAATCTGTGAGGAAGCTGTGTAGCCTTCACCACAAAGGATATGGCATCCAGAGCTCCCTTGCACAGCCTCAGGCCCCCAGCTGGTCGGTTGGTGCTTCCAGGGAGCTGTGCTGGAGGTGAAGGGAGTGAGTGGGAGGCTGGAGTAAGACCGTGGGGTGATGTTGCAGTGTGAGTCAGACCCACTGCAAACACCTCTCTTGTGCTGCAGTCACCTCCTGTCCTGGGAGTGCAGACAGGCTCGTGCTCCATGGAACAGCCATTCTGGAGCAAACTCTGTGCACAGCCCTGCCTGCACACTGGGAGTCAGGAAAACTCTGAGTGCACAGAAAAGGTGTTTAAGATCTTACCTTACTCATGGCTGGAAGGGGCCAAGGATGCCAAGAGGAGGAGTACGAAAATCCTTGGAGACTGGAAGGCTCCCTCCACAGCCAGAGCAGTGGATGAATGAGTTTGTTGTTTTCTGTCCAGATTCTCCCACGTTCTTTTCCTGGCTCAATTAGGAACTGCTAATTAGTTACTCATGAAGGCTATGGGGATGCTATCCTGGAGGAAGAAAAGAAGAGATGGTACTGCTGGCGGGGTGGAACATTTGGACAGCATGATGGGACTGGATTGGCACGTGGTGCTGCAGGTTAATGAGCCCTGGGATGCTGACAAGGAATGCAGGATTCCCATAAGGATTTAGGAATAAGAGCTGGGCTGCTGGGTGTCAGGAGGGAGAGAAGTTGGAACAGGTTGCCCAGAGCAGCTGTGGCTGCCCCTGGATTCCTGGAAGTGTCCAAGGCCAGGCTGGACAGGCTTGGAGCAGCCTGGGATAGTGGAATGTGTCCCTGTCCATGGCAGGGGGTGGAATGAGATGAACTTTGTGGTCCTTTCCCACCCAAACCATTCCATCATTCTTGGATAAGGTACTTTCCTTAAAGCAGTGGTGAATTTGCTGTGAGCAGGTACCACCACTCCTCATTCAAGGTGGGGGGACACATGACCAGAACCAGCTCAGGAAGAGGCTCATGCACAGGGACGTGGCAGGAGCAGGGCTGTCCTCAGGAGAGGTGATGAGCTCATCTTCAGAGAGAGTTCACGGCTCTCTGTGGAGGAACTGCACTCTGGCTCGCTGCTGTTTTGGGGGCCATGAGCAGAAGAATCACCAAGCAACATGACAGAAGTGATTCTCTTTGGCGTGGATGAGATGTGACATCCTCATCTGATCACTGTGACGTGTTCCTCAGCCTTTTCCTTTGTGTCCCATGGTTCCAGTGTGGTAGCATTGGAGGAGGGATGTGCCCTGGCACTTGACAGGAGGTCACAGGAGATTGTCCTACTGTGGCACCACAGCTCCTCTGTAGGTCCTTGTGAGGACACCAAGGTGCTAGTGGGAAACTGGGGCCCTGAAGATGGGCAGAAGAGCTGAGCCTGTGGCTGCTGAACCTCCCAGACCCCTTCTTTTCCCTCAAAAGAACTTTGCACCTCATTCCATGAGTTCAGGAAATGGCCGAGCTGATCAGCAGATCTGGGTTTCCTGCTGGTCTGGTTTTGTTTTTCCCCTGCAGGTCACCCATGACAGTGCTGGTGTGGTCAGCTGGGACAGGCTATGAGCTCTTCCTCTCCATCCTATATCCTTGAACCCCTTGCCTGGGGTGCTCCAGGATTAATCCCAAGTCCTTATGGCTACAATCCTTATGGCCCGGAATGCAGAGAGGGGAAGACAAGCACAAATGGGGCTTGTTTGAACAGGGACAGTGTCTGCCTTGTCCAAGCCATTATCCCTTGGGTGTCACACTGCAGTCTGCCAGGAGGTCTCACATGTGCTGGTGGCACAGAGCAATGAGCTGCCTGTCGCTTCTCATCCCTCTTCCCCTGTGAAGATTTAGGAGTGGAGCTGAGAAAAAGCTCTCCTTTGCTCTCTCTCCTCTTCCTTCCACAGCAGTCAGGGGCTTCTTCTCAGCCTTTGACCACCTGCAGCCCTCAGCTGCAGCCTGCACAGAAAGTCAGTGCATGGTTTACATGCCTAGTCCCTTGCAGTTCCCTCCTCTTGCACCTGGAAGGAGCAGATCAATCTGGAGCACTTCCCTGCTTCCACTCTCCCCTGTCTGTCAGGCAACTTGCAGAGTTCTTCAGGAACTGTCTCCATGTCCTGGTGTGGAGCTGGGAAGAAGCTAACTTGTAGCATGGTTGGGGTG
This sequence comes from Eopsaltria australis, assembly GCA_034509425.1. Taxonomy (NCBI): domain Eukaryota; kingdom Metazoa; phylum Chordata; class Aves; order Passeriformes; family Petroicidae; genus Eopsaltria; species Eopsaltria australis. Next base: position 1,100,607 of record JAVTVJ010000228.1, on the reverse strand, counting down.
AGTTTATTGGGATTTGTGCCCATGGGAGGAATAGAAAGAAGCCAAAAGGAAGCAGCTGGATTTGAGCTTAGACCAGGACTCTGGAATTAATTTTTCTTCTACCTGCAGAGGATGTACTGGAGAGGCACCGGGTCTCTGTCCTTGCTGTCCCCTCCATCCTTTGATGTGTGCCCTCCCCAACACTTCAAATTCAGAAAGAAGAAAGGGTTTGCAGGAATTGTTATCGTCAAGCTCAAGGAGATGGTCAGAAGATCTTCCAGAGGTGCTGATGTTGAGGGCACAGCTCTGAGTGGCAGAGGGGTGAGCAGCTCCAGGACACAAGAGCAGGAGGATTGTTGGCCTCCAGTCTATGGGCTTGCTCCTGTCCCTGGCATTTCCTCTCCAGGTTGGATGGGACCCTGAGCAACCTGATCTAGTGAGTGACATCTCTGCCTGTGGCAGCTTTTACTTCCCTTCCAACCCAAACCAGTCTATGATTATCTGACTTCTTGATCTTCCCCTTCTGACTTTTCTGGGGTTGATCATTGATTTGCTTGTTTGGTACAATCAGGACAAACTCCTTGGGTAGGTAGAAAAGTTTTTTGGGGTAGACAAAGTCCTGTGGTGGCTCCCTGTGCACAGGGGGGAAGGACCCAGTTTGGTGAGGATCACCCCTTGGGCAGGCCGGGGAGTATCTGCCTCTGGTCCAGCTCGTGGAGAATGCAGCCCCTGTAGACGAGAGGTGAGACCAAAAGCAGCAAAATCCTTGGGGAACCAGGATCAGTGAGACCAGATGTGGCCCAGGTGCTCTGTAGGATTTAGAACCCAACTCCTCATCCTTGGGTGAGGTGTCCTGCACAGAGGTGTGAGTACAGCAGGTGGATCCTTTCCATCGTTCAGCACATGGCCTTGGCCCTCCCTTGCTCAGGACACTGGGGGCTGTGTCTGGGTGAGCTGTGGAGCTCAGAAGGGACAGTCTTGAGGACACAGGGTGGCACAGACAGTGGCTGGGCCAGCTCAGGTGAGCATGGGGGCGGGTTCCTCCTTCCATGTGCAATTTCCCTGTGTCCCCTGTGTCTCCTGTGGCAGTGTTCCCTGCTGCGCTCCCAGAGTGATGCTATCTCACAGTGGCAGTCTGGATCTGCCTCCGATTGACGTGTTTGTGCATGGAATAATCACAGCTTTCAAACAGCAGTTCCTGTGTTGTGTGAGGTGACATTTGGAAAGGAGCAGCAGCAGCTTATTAAATTAAAAGTAGGGGAGGAAAAATCTACTCTATGCTCAGAGTGCTGTGCTCTAGGTTGCCTCTTCCATGAAATAGTTTGGGTTTGGGTTTGGTTTGGAAGGGACCTTCAAGATAATCTTGTTCCACCCCCTGCCATGAGCAGAGACACCTCCCACTAGATCAGGCTGCTCTGTCCAATCTACCTTTGAACACTTCCAGGGATCCAGGGGCAGCCACAGCTTCTCTGGGCACCCTGTGCCAGGGCCTCCCCACCCTCACAAGGAACAATTTCTTCCTAAAATTCAATCTAATCCTGCCCTCTGGCAGTGTGTGTAGGTGGTTCCTTCTCTGGTGGCTTGTAGTCCTGCCTGTGTCTCATCATATTCCATGTAAACCCCACAGCCTTGCTGGGTAAACTGGACTGCACTGCTGATTTGGGGCTTAGGGCCATTGTAGCTGCCGTGGATGTGTCCTTAGAGACCCCAGGGGGAGAAGACTTAGAAAAGGAGAAAGATCACTGGTGGAGAAAGTTCAAAGGAGATAGGAAACCCCTGGAAAGTGAAGTGACCATGGTTTAACCCAGGACAAACCAGAGTAGCCACTGCTGGTGTCCGTCATCTCCTCCCTCCCCCTAAGAGCCTTTGTTCTATTCCCTGTTATTTCCTGGGCCCCTTCCCTTCCCCATCCCATAGGACCAAATAACTCTGGACCTTCCCTATCCTCCCCCAGACCCCCTGGTGATTGGTGATACGTGGTAACCCTTAAGGCCGTGTCTGAGGGCCCCTCGGCCTCTTGGACCCTGCCTCTCCTCTGTGTGAAGACTCTGCAATAAATCCACTCAGAATTAAGGGCACTCCAAGGGCCCTCTCGTTATTCATCTTCAGCTGATAGCTAAACTGGACCGTTCCTGCACCACACCGCAGGCCACAGTTTCTCTGGCTCAGTGTCTCCGAGACGCTGCCAGAGCACCCTGGGGACAGGGGCATTCCTGGAAATACAGCCAGCTGGAATCTGTCGTACTTCTCCAGGCTGAACAGAGGAACCAGCGAGCTATAAGTGGTGCCCAACGTCTGGTCTTGAGAATTCAAGCCCTAGAAGAGTGTCCCTGTCCACCCTGTGGTCAGGAGTTCACCTGTTGGACTGCTGCTCCCCAGAAGAAGTGCTGACTTCTATTAGCACTTTCAGAAGGGGCGTCTGAATTCCTTCTCTGACGGAACCAGCGAGCTATAGGCCATTATCTGCTTTAAGTGTTTTGCTCCTCAGCCCTGGTGTAATGGAATCATGCCCGTTCATGCTCCAGGGTGCTGGGTTTTTCAGAAATGAGAGGTGAGGGATGTTGCCTTGGTAAGAGGCTGCAGGAGGGGGAGAACCCCTGAAGACAGTCACGTGAGTTGCCCTTTTGCGTTAATAATTGAGAAGAGGCTTTTATTGATTGTTTGTCATGGCTTGAGCAGTGATTTTGGCTGAGGGGAGGAGGCAGGACAAGCTCCAGATGTAAAGAGGAGATTGGCAGCAAAAAGCAGACAGCATCTGAGCCGAAGGGAAAAGAGCCCAGCAGTGATATTCTGGAAACAGCTCCTGTTGTTTTGTTGTCGCTCCCTTTTGTTGCAATGAAATGTGGCCAGTCCTGCCCTGGGATCACCAGCCCTGCATGGTGCCAACTATCCCCTGCCGCTGCCACCACTGTCACAGTGCCAGTGAGGTTTGTCCCTGGGGCTCTCAGCCCTGCACTTCTGTATCCTGTTGCTGCTGGCGACGGATGGGTGGAGAAGGGAGGTCTGGCTTCTGTCCTTCATGGGGTCGTTGATTTGCTCCTGGCTGTGCCATAAATGGTTTTGGTTTTTGTCTGCAGGAGAAGATGGCAACACTTGTGATTTCTCATTTTTCCCATTCACAATGCAAGACTTCAAGGCCAGGTTGGACAGGGCTTGGAGCAACCTGATGAAATGGAAGGTGTCCCTGCCCATGGCAGGAGGTTGGAACGAGATGAGCTTTAAGCTTCCTTCCAACAAAAAGCATCCCATGATTGTAGCTGTATTTGGCGGATTCCTGCCAGGAGGATGGTGGGGACTGTGGGTACCTGGGGTGGGCTGGTTGGGAGCAGGGGCTGTTGCCTGGGGCAGGGGGTATGTGGGGATTTACGGGAGGGAGTGCCCAGCATCTGTACCTCATGGCTGTGGGATGGCCTGAGGGGGTCCAGGATGCCCACTGAGCATCCCCAGAGCTGGGCTCGAGGGGTAGGACATGTCTGGGTCATGCTCTGATGGGGAGGCATCTCCTTCTCCTCCGCAGGGGAGGCTTGGCGGCTGGAGGATGACTGCTCGGACCCCCCCAGGGCTCCCCAGCTCGGCACAGCGGTGGAGGATGCTCCGTTCAGCTACTTCCGCACCCGCTCCTTCTACATGAGGAAGAGCCTGTCCGTGGACAACCACCTGGGCTCCCTGAGCTACGCCGTGCACCCGGCCGAGAGCAAGGCCGAGCGCGTCAGGACCAAGCTGCGGCGGCAATTCGTGAGTATCGGGCTCCGGCCCCCCACGTTCACACACACGCGGCTTCCCAAAAACACTGACATCTTGGAGAGCTATTTTTGTGCCCAACATTAGCAAAACAACAGAAAGAGAGGCTTGTGGAGCAGATGGCAGCAGTAGCTCGACTTTGCCCTGCCTGTGACAGAGTCCCTCTCCTGGGGGGTCCCGTCCCCTCGGCTCCCGACGGGTTCCCACTGGCTTGGGGCAGCTGGTGCTCAGTGCTGAAGTGTGGGACAAGGGTCTGGACTCTGGCATTGCTGTCCAAAGCAGGGAACAAGGCTGAAAGTAGGAAATGAGTTTTCCTGTCCTCAGCTTCATGTCTGTGAGGAACTGCCCCTTCCCAAAGGTTTGACAGGGATCAGCAGTGAGGGGCTGGGGCAACAACAAGCCAGCACCAAGTCCGTGGGGTGGGTCAGACCTTCCTGGCCCTTGGGAGCTCCTGGTGGCAGGATAACAGGGATGTGTTAGGGCTGCACTGCAGCTGGGGGAGCCTCTGATCAATGTTTAATGGGCTCTGTCTCTTCTCTTTCCCAGAGACACCCAACTCCAGGGCTCGGATATCCTTCCCCTGCCTCGTTACTGACTCAGGGTTGTAATGAGGGCTCAGGTGTCGAGGTGATGAGAAGCACTCAGTGTTGATTGGCAATGACTGAGAGAGCCGGTACAATGGGAATGGAGCAGGGAATGGGCTGAGGCAGCATAGCTCACCCTATCCCAGGCTGTGCACAGACACAGCTGCTGGGACCCTGGCACTGCAGACTGCCTCTGCCCCAGAAGGGCTGGTCCCTCCGGGGTCACACTGGGGGTTTCTCCTGGTGTGCCTGGGCAGTGTCACAGCTGGGCAGTGTGGGTCTGGGGGCTCACCCTCCCTACTTGTGTAGCCACCGCTTTTGCCCTGGGAGGACAGCTCTGGTCTCACAGCGTGTGGGTGCTCTGCGTGAGTCTGTGGGAGCTGCTCACAGTCCCAGCACTGCCAGTGAACCTTCTCTGTGTGAACTGCTGCCTTGGGCTCAGGAAGCACTCGAAAGCTCAGGGATGGAGACGAGCACAAGCAGGATGGGGCACCTGGTGAGCAGCTGAAAGATGTTGGAGGCGTTTAAGATGAGGCAGCCCTGCTGTGGGGTAAGGAATTGTCTGCTTTTTCTGTCTGCTGGGATCTGTGGCTCCAAGCTGTACCCAGGAGAGCAAGAGGGACAGGAGGGCACTGAGATGTTGGGGACTGTTGTCTTTCAGCTGTGTTTTTCCAGTATCTCTGTGGGACCTGTTCCCACAGAGCCTCCCTGCTGCAGTGGAGATGGGCACAAAAGGTGTGGAAGCATTTGGGTTTTAAGCACAGTGTCTGCAGAGAACTGGGTTCTGCCCTTCCTGTGGGGCAGCCCCCTGTCCCTCCCTGCTTGGTGCCATGCCAGCACCTCTCTGTGCTGTCTGTGGCCAGTTTGATTTGGTCTTTGACTTCCTCAGCTTTTGGGGACCTTTTTCTTCGTGTACCTACAGAGCTGACTGTCTGTCAAGGAACAGAGCAGGTTTTTTGTAGGGTGTGGGTTTTTTTCTGACTTGTTCCAATAGATAAAAGTTGTTGCTGTAGACTCAGCCATGGGCTCTGACCTTATGAGACCTGCTGAGAAAAGCAAACTCATCCTACTTGGAAAGGGCTTCCAGAGGGCCCTTCAGCAGAGGCAGGAAGTGTGGAGGAAGGTGAACTGGCAGCGCTTGGCTGAGGCTTGGGTCAGTACAGGACCAGCACTCCCAACACAGCCCCAGAGCCTGGTTTGTAAGTTCAAAGTGCAGATCCTGCCAAGCTGAGGAAATTATTTCCAAGAACAGTTCTGGGCTCTGTGTCCTCCCAAGGCTGGGTTAGTTACATTCCACCTCTGTGCTGGAGGGGTTGCAGCTTTCCCTGGGTTTGTGTTGTGCCCTGGCCTTGTGTGACACTGGCTCTGCCCAGACCTGGCTGGGGGAGGAATTTATGCCAGGTGGGATCTGCTCTCCTCATGCATGGCACAGCACGTACAGGATAGAGCACAATTTGCCTTACCACAGTGGCTCATCTTTTAGGAAGAAGCTGCATTCATTTTTCTGGGCTGTTGCACTTCCCCAGCCTCTAATATCGATTTCTGGCTTTGCTCTTTCCATGCTGACAGTCTGAGCCACTTTTGCTGTGTGGTGCAGCTGCTTGGCTTGGTTTTAAATTTCCCCAAAAATAGAATTTTTGGAATTGCTGAGACAGGGGAGAGGCTCTTGATGCTTTGGGTGGGACCTTCCCACTGCAGGGTGGATGGTGATGGGGCAGAGCTGTTGCCCACATGCACTCAGTGCCATGTGGCCACCTCACATCCATGTGATCAGGTGCTGCCTAACGAAGGCTTTGTGCTGGTCATGGGCACCTGAGCTTGTCCAAGGGAGAATTTGCTAAAATTTATGTGAAAACACTGGAGTCTGGCTTCCCTGCTCCCCTGGCTATGACATGCTGGATGCTGCTAGGGCTGCTGAAGCACCTTTCAGTGCAGAGGGAGCACCTGCGAATCCTGCCTGGCCCCACTCTCCTGGAGCAGCCGCTGTTCCCATGCCTGCCAGAGGCTGGCACACCTGCCTTCCTCTCAGAGCACTGGGGAGGGTGGGATTTCTCCAGCCATGTAGCTGGTGGCATATGTCTGCAGTTCCACTCTGCTGTGTGATGGATCTGCACGTACAGATTACTAGAATTTGCATAATTTGAATTTTAAATTAATTCCAATTTTTGTGATTGTCAGAACGAGTTTTCTTTCTAATAAGCCTTTCCTTTTAACTCCTCTAAGGTCTGCAGTGCTGTCAGCACTCCTGCCTTGGAGACAGGGGAGCAGCTGATTGCTTTTGACATCTGTCTCTCACTCGGATCCTATGCCTTGTCCCAGTCACTCCAGCTGTGACAGAGACAACGACAGAGACTGTGCTCTGAGACCTTGGGCATGTTGTTTGGGGTTATTCGGTGATGGCCAAGGGACTGTTTTGGTTTTGTGCCCAGCTGGCTTCTGAGATGGGCAGCAGGAGCAGGGATGATGCCTTCTGCATTGTCCCTTGCTGGGGGAGGATAAGAGAGACATGACTGAGTTACAGAATGTGCTGATCTCCTTGTCTTCCCAGGAAAAGTGGTCATCAAAGGCAGAATTAATCCTGTTAAACTCAGCATTAACCTTATGAAGAATTAGAAGAGGTCACCAGGGCTGAGTCACTCTCTGTGGTGGCTGCTGGGACAGTCAGTGCAGATTGGAGCAGGGCTCTGAGGGAATTGTGCTCTTCCCTTTTCCCCATGGGAATTTGAAGTTCTCTGTATCTAGGCCAGTCATTCTGGTGTTGCCCACTCGCTTTGTGATGTTACTGCACGGGTCCTGCTGCCTCTGAAGAGGAGGAGCCAGCAGTGCCCGGCGTCCCACATGCTGACCCAGCTTGGTTTGAGGTCTCTACCCTGACCCCTCTGCTGCTCCGGAATGATGTGCTGCTCTCTGAGCATCACAGAAGAGTCACCTGGTTTGTGCAGTGGAGGTGGAGGAGAGCAGCCCTTGGATTGCCGTGGCATCCCTGGTGCTGCCCCAGCTGCCCTGACATTTCTGCTCGCTGTAGTTCCTGGAGGTTTCAAGTAGATGACTCAAGGTTGTATTGCTTCCCTGCCTCTGCACTAATTGTTTTACTCTGTACTCTCACTCACTGATTTATTTTTTAATTATTATTATTATTTGTGTGTGGTATTTTTCCAGGCAGTGATTCTGATATGAAATGTCTGTGCCCTGCAGGAAACACTTAGACTCTGTTTGTCTTGGGAGTTCTACAGATGAGTTGAGCAGAGGAAATCCCTGCCTGACAAAGCGATGATGACAGAGAGAAGGTGAATTGGGATAGCAGAGCCTGGGAAGGGAGGCAGTGAGAGGAGGAACTCACTGTGTGGCAGAGACCTGGTCACACCTGGTGCTCACTGGAGTCACTGACAGCACCTGGGCTGGCACCAGCTGACAGGTACCTCTGTCCAGGTTTTCCTATTCCAGTGAATAATGATGTACCCAGAAATGCCTCCTGTCCCTGGTGGTCACTACAGTGATGTTGGGGAGTGCAGAAACTGCCTCACCCCAGAGCAGCACCAGTCCATGGGGTGTGATTATCCTGATCTAGGTTTTGGGTGGCAGGTGAGCTGGAGACTAAGTAGGACCTTGGTAGAACCCATCTGTCCATTGTCCCAATGGTTTGGTCTCGTTCCTAAGTCTCCCAAGTCTGCTGGGTGCAGCCCATTGTCTTCTGTGTGCAGCCAGTGCTGGAAGCTCTGCTGGAAGCTTATGGTGACAGTGAGGTCATGCTCACCCTTCCGTGATCCCACTGATGCCAGTCAAATCCCACTCTCTCCCTGCTGGATTTTGTTGGGTTCTGTTCTGACACTGACCATGGGCTCTCATATCTGATTTCAGAAAGGATCAGCAAACAGATGGAAGATTCCTGGCTGTGCCTGTAGTTGAGTGTGATAAAAATACATAAATATATAAAAATAGAATCATAGAATCCCAGGATGGTTCAGTTTGGAAGGAGCCCTAAAAACTATCTCATCCCACCCCGTGCCATGGGCAGGGACACCTTCCACTATCCCAGGCTGCTCCAAGCCCTGTCCAATGTGGCCTTGAACACTTCCAGGAATCCAGGGGCAGCCACAGCTTCTCTGGGTTGAAAAAATGACCATGTGAGAGGCAGGTCAACTGTGCTTGGTGAGGAGGTGGAGCGATGAGAGTCATCCTGAACCTCCACACAGATTGCCTCAGCTCCCAGAGCAGAGTGGCAGTGACAGCCTGAGGGAGGTAATTGCAAAGGCAGGTGATGTTTGAGCTCTGTATCACTCCTGTGCCTAGCCCCTCATCCCCACATTGCTCACTTGCTGACTGTTGTTCACTGAGTATTTAACAGAAAAACCCAAACCTGATAAATAATGTGCTGTTGGAGCCAGGGCGCTACTCATTCCCTGGAGAGCAGTCCCTGGGAGCCAGGAAGAGGCTCCCTGTGAATCACCCCACTATGCAAATTAGTGTGGGAGTGAACAGGCACAGCAAAGCTTGAAACCAAAACGTCCCCGGCTCATTTCTCTGGTGAACGTGGTTTTATTTACAACAGCAGCTTGTGATGTCCCAGCTGGTGCTTTGTGGTGCCTGTAGTAAAGCAGGGATGGCTTGGGAAGAGCACAGCATGCAGCATTCCCACACAAAGGGAGATGTCTCCTCTGGAAGGAATTAGGAAGTAGAGGAGCAGTTTGTGGGGAATGTTGCAGGTCAGGCTGGTAGAGAGAGGGTTCTGGTAGGGCTGGGGACAGTGTGAGACATCCCACTTTGTCAAAGCCAGGCTGGGACCAGGTGTCTGTGACAAACAGTGTGAGCTGGGGTGGGTGAGACCTCTCCTGTTTGCTGTGACAAACGTGGGCCTAATTCTGGGAATGTTGAGGGCACAGGAATCCAAAATTAACATACAGAAGATGTGGGATCCTGAGCTTGAAACTGGAAGAGGTTTGTTCCTGAGGTCCAGATTTGGGTTTGATTTCAATGCTGCCATTGCAGGGTGGGTACTAGTGAGACCGACATGTCATTTTCCAAGAAAATATGCAGGCTGGCTTTGGTCCTAACCTGGGCCTTTGCAAATAACTAATGCAAACTCCCATGAGATAACCTCTAGATTCAAAATACAACAACCACAGTGAGAAACCACCCAGGCTTTCCCTGCAAACCCACAGTGTTTGCTCCCTCTGCTGGCTTTGCTCTGGGGAGGAGAGCCTGGATCCACTTCCCGAGGGCTTGGAATGCTGCAGAGCACGGGGCTGGCTTGGGAGGTGGTGGAGGGAGCATCCCACAGGCTGGCAGAGAGAAAAGCAGCAGCTTCAAAAAGCCCCAGAGCAATGTCCTGCACCCAGGTTGGGGCAATCCCAAGCACAAGCTGGGCAGGGAATGGATCAAGAGAAATCCTGAGTAGGACTTAGAGGTGTTGCTGGATGAGGGTTGGACCTGCCCCGGCCGTGTGCACCCAGAACCCCCCAAGCCTGGGCTGACCCCCTAGCATGAGCAGCAGGGGAGGGTTGAGGGGTTCTGCCCCTCTGCCCCCTCAGGTGAGACCCCACCTGCAGAGCTGCCTCCAGTCCTGGGATCCAACATCAACAGGATGTGGAACTGCTGGAGTGAGTCCAGAGAAAGCCATGGAGATGCTCCAAGAGCTGGAGCCCCTCTGCTCTGGAGCCAGGCTGGGAGAGCTGGGAATGTTCACCTGGAGGAGAGGAGGCTCCAGGGAGACCTCAGAGCCCTTTCCAGTGCCTAAAGGGGCTCCAGGAGAGCTGGAGAGGGACTGGGGACAAGGGATGGAGGGACAGGACAAGGGGGAATAGCTTCCTGCTGCCAGAGGGCAGGGATGGATGAGATATTAGGAAGGAATTCTTGGCTGTGAAGGTGGTGAGGCCCTGGCACAGGTTGCCCAGAGAAGCTGTGGCTGCCCCTGCATCCCTGGCAATGTCCAAGACCAGGTTGAATGGGGCTTGGAGCAAGCTGGGGTAGGGGAAGGTGTCCCTGCCCACGGCAGGCTATTTAACAGTCCTTCCAATCCAATCCATTCTGTGATGCTATGAAGTTTCCAGCCTCTGATGTGTTACCATTTATATTTCTACACAAGGAACATCAAATGCTCAGTGAGCAGCAGGGTTGAGGAGGAGGAGAGCAAAGTCGTTTGCCAACTTCCAATTTTACTCTGCTTCTACAAGTGAGACTCATCAAAAATGTTCACCGTGTCCTTCGGTATATGACGTTTGTGTGAAAAAAGAAAATAACCAGTGATTTAAAATAAGTGAGGCACTATTTTGTAAGCTGGAGTATTCCTCCTCCATAGCAGGATTGGAGTCTCACATGAAGCTCAAAAGATTTTTTGCGTTGGTGCTACAGCCCTGTCTGGGCTCTTGGCAGTGCAGGGTGGGCTGGGGATGCTTTGGGCTGCAACCAGCAATGGTCCAGCGGCGTGGAAAACCAAATGCTTTTGGATGGCTCCATCCTGCTGAGCAGGGCTTGTGCTGCCATGACCAAGATCGGTGTCTGGTACGTGTGAGGGGATGCTTCAGCTTCTCCACCTGCCTTTGGCTGGTTGTCTCATCCCAACAGCTGGCTGTGATGATGACACTGGCAACACATCTGCTGCCCAGGGCCTTCCTGGCCTTGACATTCAGCCAGAGAGGTCCTGGCTGCTGGGGCTGTTCCTGTTAATCCCAGAGTGCACACTCTGGTGGGTTTTGTCATCCTGATTTCCTTTTCCTCTGGGGTTTGCCAGCAAGAATATCTTTGAGATGGCAGGTCCCTGGATCCAGCCGGGTCACTGCTCAGACCAGGTGTACTAAATCCCATCCTCTGCTGCCCAGGGGCCTCTTAGTCCACCCGCAGACCTTTTATTTCCCTGGGAGATCTGTTCCTCTGCTCTTCTGTCGAGCCCATTGCAGTTGTTTCCCAGATTTCAGAAAGCAAATCTTGCTGTTGTAGTGTCCTCTTACAGCTCAGACACACAGTCTGCAACTCTTTGGGTCCTCTTGGTGTGAGGGAGGCAGGTGCCCCAGGTTTATGAGCAAATGGTGTAATCCCCAAATGCCTTTCCTGAGCAATTGGAGCGTGCCAGTGAAGGAAGAACTTTTGCAGCGTGAGGTTTAAATCCTTCAGAGCACTTTCCCTGCAAGCACATTCCTGCAGGGAGGTGTTTGTGCCTGAAAAAGCCCTTTGGGACACAGCTGTGGCTTCATAGAGACTCAAGTGGATTCAGCTGCAGGACTGGGAGCCCTTGAGTGCAGTGGCTGTGTGGAGGTTGCACTCTGTGTGTGCTGGATGCCATCAGCTGCTGCTGCAGAGCCTTTCCAGGTGCAGCCTGCCTGGGGTGCACTGGATAAATCACCAGGGAGCAGTTTTTCCATGGGGAACTACGGAGCTCTGAGCTGCTGGGCAGCGCTGGAGCGTGGCTGCAGTAGCAGCTGAGTGCTGCAAGAGGTCTCTGCAGCTCCACTCTTCACCCCGCGGCTGCTGCTCCTCTGCTGCTCCAGCTTTCCTTACTTCCTCTGGGTGAAGTGCTGGGTTGTACCTACCCCTGCTCTCGCTGCAGAGGTCTGAGTTCTCAGCCTCTGAATCATGGGATTCCAGACTGGTTGGAGTTGCGAGGGACCTTAAAGCTCATCTCATTCCACTCCCTGCCATGGGCAGGGACATCTTCCACTGTCCCAGGCTGCTCCAAGTCCCATCCAGCCTGGCCTTGGGCACTGCCAGGGATCCAGGGGCAGCCACAGCTTCTCTGGGCACCCTGTGCCAAGGCCTCCCCATCTTCACAGGGAACAATTTCTTCCCAATATCCCATCTAACCCTGCCCTCTGGCAGTGGGGAGCCATTCCCCCTTGTCTTGTCACTCCAAGTCCTTGTCCCAAGCCCCTCTCCAGCTCTCTTGTACCTCACAATTTCCCAATTCCTTACACCTGGGAGTCTGTGGGAAGCTCCCAAAGCTCCCCACAGCACTGGGGAGACACTGTGCTAGCACCCAGTGTTCACAGCTGACTGTCCATCATTAGTGAGCACTGACAGGACTCTGCTCTCCCGGCACATGGAGCCAAGGCTCAGCTCTTTGCTGCTGTCCACTCTCCAGGGTGACCTGTGACTGGGTGAGTGGTGGGACATGGCACTGGTGCTCTTGGAGTGTGCTTGTCCTGCCACAGGTCCCAGCACTTCAATGCAGGGTTTGCTGCCTGCTGGGTTTTGCTGATCTCAGCTGGGGCAGGAGGGACTTTGGGGGGAAGTTGTTACAGACCAGAACTCAATGTGAACATAGCTTTTTGTGGCACACAGGCAGCCTTACCTGCCCCTCCTGCCTTGCAGCTACCATGGGGCTCACAGAGACAGAGCCGATGTTCAGTAGTTCCCGGTCAGTGGGACGTAGCAGGACAGTGCCACCCTGCTCCATGGGACACTGGCATGTACAGGGCAGGGTGACTGTCCCTCTGGGGTTGCCGTGTATCTCCTTTCCCCCTTTGTTGCACAGTGCCCGTCCTGGCACACGGGAACCCGTGGGCACCGTGAGTCTGTTGGGGCACATATGGAGCTGGTTCAGCTCCTTGGGGAAGGCTGACAGTGGAAGGTCTGGTGAGGACTGGTGATGGGGAGAGCTCTCTGCCATCCCAGGGTCCCTGGCAGACTCCCCACAGCTTCTCTCCACCTCCAAGAGGCTTGTGGGGAAGCCTGGCACTTCCCGAGGAGCACAGTGAGGCTGAGGTTTGGGAAGCAGCTGGCAGCAATCTCAAAGGGACATTAAAGTTGGAGATTAAGTGGAGCATTTCCGGTGGGAACAGGCTGATGTCTGGGGTTGGGTGTCACCTCACTTTGACTGCAGCAACAGCCTTGTTGCCGTTGGGAAGGACGGAAAAAGAAAGGATCCTGAAACCTAAGAGCTGTTTTGCTATTTACTTTGGTTCTGGTTTTACTCCAAGAATAGAAACAAAGACGATAGATTTGCATCACCAGGAGCAACTTGAGGAGGGAGGAGGAAGCAATGGGACCTCATTAGTGACAGGAATGCGCTGGCAAAAGGAGGGCCCCGGTGACAGGGAGGCAGTTTGACCTGAGGGTTCCTATTAGCATTTTGTTCATCTCACTTGTGTTTTATTTTTTAATGAAGAGTTGGTGAGGTTCAGCAACTGAGCGTTATCTCTGTGAGGGAGCACTTGCAGAGGCAGAAGGCGCCCAGGCTGCTGCACAGAGGATAGATAGTGCGTTTGGAGGTGCCCCACTTGCATCATCGGGTCTTGATCTCCTGGAAAGAAAAGGAGATTTATCTCTGTCTACATGGACTATTTACATGTCACATGCAGAGCTGTTTTTCCTCCTTCCTGCTACTGCAATTGCATTTCCAGTCCCAGCAGAGGACTGAGAACAACCACAGTGGGGTGATTGAGGGGTTGTTGTGAGACCCTCAGAGGAGGGCCCTGGGGGAGGGATGGGATGGATGCTTTGTCTGTGGAGCTCTTGACGCTCATTTAATGGCAAGGGCTGTGTTTGTTGCCAGTCTGCTGAACCTGTCCTTGCTGAACCCTCCAGGCAGCCCAGGAGAAGGGGACCCAGCACCCCAGAGCAACTGGCAGGGGAGCAAGAAGGCAGAATTATGATTTTGCAGGAGAGAATTTCCCCATTTCTTTGACTGTTACAGAAGTGACTTTCTCAGGTAGAGAGGACTTTTTCTGAGATGTCCAGCTATCAGTGTGATAACATTCAACTTCTCGATGTCCCTGTTCCCTGACAGCAGAAATGCCCAGCCTTGTGATAAGTTTCAGCACTTCTGGCACTTTGAGGAAAGCAGGATGAAACAGCTGTCCTGGAATGACCCTACATGCTCTCAGTGCCCCTGTGGGGTGTTGGGGTTCTGGAAAGACCCCAGTTTCAACTTGGGGTGTTGGCGTCTTGATACTCTTGTCCAGGCCCCTATTGCCTCCTGGGGAAGAAAGGAAGGAAACTGATTGCTGGAGCAGATCAGGGATGGAGCTTCATGTCAGGAAGCTCCAAGGGACATTGTTAGTTCCCTGATGAACCTGGGCCCTGGTTCAACCCCTGCTGCCTTCCCCTCTGGCAGTAACTGGTGCACAGGGAGCAAGAGCCCCACATTGGACTGTAGTACCAGGGCTGGGAGGGAGCTTGTGCCTTCTCTGGTTGGAGTTTGTACTGCTTTCCCTCTGGGGGGTCATTCCCTTTCAATAATTGGCCTCTGCATCTTTGTGGGTGGGTTCATCTTTGACGCTTGAAAGTCAGCAGCAAACCCAGCCTATAGCTCTGCTGATCAGCCAGGTTTTGTCCAGATGACCATTCACTGTTCCTTGTAGCCACCAGGTACCTCTGGTGACATCTGCAGCAATATGTCGTACAGTGGGTGATAGGATGGAGCACTGACTGCCCCAAAAGTAGGGCAGATAGAGTCCTCGTGCTTGGTGCTGGCCTGGGAGGGGATTTGTTCTGACTGCAGCCCTTTGCTTGCTGTGAAAAGGCACCAAGTCCTTTGCACTGGGATTGAGCCTTGAGATGCTCCAGAAGGAACACACAAACCACAGTTTCCTGGGACTCTTTCTGTTGTTGAGCCCATGGGCAGGATTTGGGCAGGAAGCAGGAGGTGTGCCTGTAAAGTTCCAGTGGGCTTCAGGTGAATCCAGCCTTTCCCCCAGAGCTCTAGCTGTCTGTGGTTCTGTGTGCTCTTACCAAGAGCCTCAGGGTGACATTTTGTTCATCTCACTTCTGGAGAGATCTGAAGAGGCTGCCCAGAGAATTTGTGGAGTCTCCCTCACTGGGGATATTCAAAACCCACGTGGACACAATCCTGTTCTGTGTACTCTGGGATGGCCCTGCTTGAGCAGGGAGGTGGGATCCAATGACCCCTCCGGTGGTCCTTCCAACCTGAACTATTCTGGAATTCTGTGACAATACTGGTGGTCTGATCCAGCTTTCCCAACCTTTTTGCACCGAGCCTGTGAGGAGGCACCTTTTCAGGGAGGTACAGCCCTTCTGCCATCCTTCATCTTCTTCCAGAGATGGCATCACCCCCAGAGAGCCTTTGGATGTGATTATGCATTACCTGGTACGTCAGCAAAGCTGCTTTGGCATCCGGGAAGCCAAGTGGGAAAACTGCAGATCTTCAACTTGAGTGTTGCTGTGAGTGAATTAATAACTGGAGCATCCCTGGACATTGCCTGCTCTGAGTCCTACAGGACACACGGAGCTGGAGCAGCTGACCATGGTGTGAACAGAGCTCCATCAGCTGGGCACGTTCTCCTGGAGGTGTTAAACCAGCCAAACAAACCAGGTTTAATTCCTGGTACCTTCAGCAGATCAAAGTGTTTTCCTTACCTACCCTGGCCACAGGCACCCACAGGTGATGTCACTGAGCTCTGTGGTGGCAGTGCCTGAGCTCCCCATGAGGGAGTGTCTGTCCTCCTTCTGGAGGGGTGTCTGTCCTCCTCCCAGGGTGGGTATTTGTCCAGCCAGGATCTTGCTCCTGGGTGCCCTGTTCCTGCTTGCAGTGTGGCTGGGAATGCTGAGCTGCAGCCATCTGTCTGTTTGGGCTAGATTTTCATGGGAATCCTTGGGAGCTGTGGTGTGATATGCCTGGGGGTGTGGATGAACCTGTTTGTTCTTGGGGAGCTCCTTTCAGCTTTACCAGGGTGAGCCTGCTCCTATCAGGCCTGCAGCATGTGAGACAGCAACAGGCATGGCTTCCTCTGGGGTCAGGCTTTGTCCTGCATTGTGGGAGCAACCCAGGCTCTGCCAGGCAGGGTGGGCAGTGCTTGGCATGCAGAGTCCCTCTGGTGCTTTTCCATCCCAGCCACAGTTGGTTTCAATTTGGTCTTCCTGTTTTCTGTGTGTGGGTCTGACAAAAGCCCAGTTGCCTCCCTTAGGAGAGCATTGGGGGAGCCACAAGAGCCACAGGAGCTCCAAGCGTGCCACAAAGTCTTTATTGGAGAAATCAATGTGCTTGCTGAGGAAAGGCAGGTTTTTCATCCTGGAAAAGAAATAGATGACAAAGTTACTGTCACAGCGCGGTGGTGGAAAATACCCTGCGTTTGGAGACCTCTTCCAAACAGTGACAAGCCACCTCTTTTCTGTGCAGGTCTCCTTGGCCACAGAAAGGCATTTAGATCAGCAGGAAAGGAAAATCTTGGTCCAGGGACACGAAGGGTTTTACTTTGCAGGTTCTTTTTGCATAGGGTAGACCTTTGTTCAGTCTTAGTTTTGTTCAGCAGTTCCCATCACACACAGACTCGCACCCTCACACCCTCGGACGTGTGTACTTTCTCCAGGACCATCCAACTTCCCCATGGGCATCACTCCCCCTTCCCAAAAAGTTATTGTTCCTAGAAAGCAGAGCAGCTCTGCTGGAATGTTAATTGGGGGAAGTGAATAAGCAGGGCTCCCCTCTGCCTAACCTTCCCCAGCCCCCTCTTAACGAACAAATTGCATTTATTTAGGCATTGAAGGTCCTGTCCCTCCTCCCCTGGGCAGACTGAAGTGTCCATTGTGCAGCTCTGCCTTGGGATTTGCTGCCATTTGTTCAAGGAATGTTCTTCCAAAGAAAGGCAATTTTTAAGGAGGGTGGGGGGTCCAACACCCCTTTCTCTCTTGCTGCAGGGAGAGATGAGTTACAGTGGGCAGCGGTGGGCATGGCAGTGGGTTTGGCATTGGTGCTGTTCCCAGAGTCACCCAGGCTTCATGCATGAGAGAGAATGAGAGTGTTTCCCTGTCTTTCCTTGTTGAGGCCATGGAGGAGACAGGGAATGTGAAATGCAGCCTGTGTCTGTAGTGGGAAGCAAAGTGATCACAGGTGGGTGCTCAGGGTGCTGCTCCCTGCCAGCTGTGGGGCCTGGGTCCCCATCCCACCTCCTGCCAGCTCAGGCAGCGTGGCACTGGAGGGCTGGCACTGAGCCGGTGCCTGTGGGGAGAGGTTTTTCCAAGTGAGGATGAGGTTTGAGGCCATCCCTGAAAAGCCACTGCTCCATCCCAGGGGAACTGTGGATTCATGTCTGTGTTCCTCAGTGTCGAATGCTCCATTGAGTGCAGCCCTGACAGCCCATCCCAGCTGTGTTTGTGGCAGAGGGGACATTTCCCACAGGTGTGCACAGCTGGGCTGGGGGCAGACCCCCCCTCAGAGCTCAGACACCCCGTGGTGTAAAGGCTGCAGGTCAAGTTTTTCTTGCAGACTTGTAGGTGTGTTTAGCCATGAAAGCATCAATATTTTGTTTTCCTGCTCACTGGGCTTTGGACTCACTGGTTGAACCATTGGAGGGGTTTTAGAATCACAGAATCATAGAATGGTTTGGGTTGAAATGGACCTTAAAGCCCATCCAGTGCCACCCCCTGCCATAGGCAGGGACACCTTCCACTATCCCAGATTGCTCCAAGCCCCATCCAGCCTGGCCTTGGACACTTCCAGGGATCCAGGGGCAGCCACAGCTTCTCTGGGCAACCTGTGCCAGGGAAGGATTTAGTCCCAATATCCCATCTATCCCAGCTCTCTGGCAGTGGGAAGCCATTCCCCATTGTCGTGCCCCTCCAGGCCTCACCCAAAGCCCTTCTCCAGCCTTTCTGTAGGCCCTTTTAAGTTACTGGAAAGGGCTCTAAAATCTCCTTTTGGTTGTGACTGTAGGGATGTAGATGCCCTTGGATCCCCACCTCGTGCTGGTTACATCACAACTGTCCCAGATGTCACAGCCTAGCTGGGCTTGGGCTCACAACTCATCACATGTACAGCAAGTACTTTGCTTGGATGAAACCCCGAAATTTTACTTACAAATGAGATTGGCTGGTGGAGTATCTCTGGTCCTGTTTATTTTGATACTGATGCAGGATGTTTGCACAGGTAATTCCAGTCCCACAGCAGGCTCCTGTGGTGCCCTGCAGGTGTGGGGCTTGCTGGGAGGGTTATGGCAGAGAGGGGGGTCCTGGCATTGCCATGAGGTGCTTCTGCCCAGAGGACCAAGGCTGATGAGCTATAGAATCCTGGAGGCTCCAGACTGGTGGTAGAGGAGGGGAGAGGTTATTCCTGTCTGATTCATTCTATAATAAGTAACTGACCTTTTTTCTTACGTATAGTGATTTTTATTGTGACAGCATTCTGCATTTGGTGGTGTTTGATGGCCGCAGGATTGACCTAATGGAACCTGACCTAATGTTTGGAGGGAGATTTTGTGGTCTTATGGTCCTGTGGTGGAGATGGAGGGGAGGCAAGGGGGTGTCAGGAGTGAACTGGCCCTGGAGGTGCTCCCTGGACCTGGGCAGGAGAGAGGGAGAACACCAGGAATGGTGCTCTGGGGGTCTTGGGAACCTCAAAGCTCAAACATCCCCAAAGAAATATCAAATATCAAATATTGTGGGGGAATCTGCAGAAGGGGATGCAGAAAATTTGCAAATTCGAGGGCTCAGGTGGACCCCCTGGAGCACCTCTCTCCCTCCATGTGCAAACCTGTTTGGGGCTCATGGAATGATAAAGATTGGAAAAGCCCCCTGGGATCACTGAGTCCGACAGTTAACCCAGCACTACTGCGTTCACCACTAACCCATGATGTCCCCATGTGCCACATCCACAGGTTTTTTCAATTCCCCCAGGGATGGTGACTCCACCACTGCCTTGGATAGGCCTGAGACAGTGCCCAACCACTCTTTCCACGAAGAAGTTATCCCCAATATCCAATCTAAACTTCCCCTGGCACAATCTGAGGCCATTTCCTGTCATCCTGTCCTTTGTTCCCTGGGAGCAGAGCCTGACCCACCAGCTGCATCCTCCTGCCAAGGAGATACGGAGAGCCAGAAGGTCCCTGTGCAAGAGAAGAGGATGGATCCCTTCCCAGTCTGGGGCAGCTGGGGCCCTCCCTTGTGGAGCCTGATGGATGGAGATGCCCTGTTGGGATCCAAGTACTGCACTGCAGAGGTCAGCAAAATGGGTTTGATTCTCCCACTGCCTGAGAATATGAGCACAGTATGGCTTTGAAGCTTGATGTGGAGCAGTTTGCTATGACACAGGAAGGTGTTGCTGGGACTGAAGGTGTTGCTGGGACTGACTGCTGGAGCCATGCCTTGCACAGATTTTGGTCTCCCAGGCTGCCAGGACTGTCCGTGTGTCCACACTGATGTCCCACCCACAGCCCCAGTGCAGTCTGGCAGCCCAAAGGAGAGGCTGGGTGTGCTCTGGGAGGCTCAAACCCCACTTTTTTCCCTGACTGGTGTGGTTATTTTTATTTCTAAAGCTTGCATTTTGGAAGCACATCACCCTCACCCCATCACTTCTAGGCAAGCGATACTCCAGACCAAATGAATAATTCCACAGAGTGGTTAAAGCTAAAGCAGGTAATTCTGCAGAAATAGCATTGGATTGAAAACTGAGACCTCAGTCCAGATCTCTGACGTGGTGCCCTGCAGGATCTCAGGCCCTTGGAAAGCAAATTCCTCGTGATGTGTGCTGAGTTTTGGCAAGCAGGCCTGGGAGGCGGCAGGCAATGCACAACTCCCAGCAGCAGGAGGGACAAGGTTTGTACTGGGTTGATGCTCAGCCCTGTCTTGTGCTCAGTCCCTGCCCTTTTTACAGAATCACAGAATATCCTGAGTTGGAAAGGACCCAAAAGGATATTGAGTCCAACTCTTGCACCAGCACAGACACCCCAACACTCCCACCTTGTGCCTGAGAGAATTGTTCAAACATTTCCGGGACTCTGGCAGCCTCGGGGCTGTGCCCATTCCCTGGGGAGCCTGGCCAGTGCCCGGCACCCTCTGGGGGAAGAACCTTTTCCTGAGATCCAACCTGACCCTCCCCTGGCACAGCTCCAGCTGTTCTCTGGGTCCTGTCCCTGTCACAGAGAGCAGAAATTGAAGCTGCCCCACCACTGCCCCTCCTGAGGAAGCTGTAGACCTGATGAGATTCCTTCTGCGAAGCAACCCTCTGGGAGCTCTGGATAGCTTCTACTTCCCAGCTCTCTTCCCCGTGTGGCACACAGTGCTTTGCACTGATGAGTATCACTGCCTTCGCGTGTCCAGTTGCTCACCAGCTTTGGAGCATCTGAGCCTGCAGAAAACACCTGAGAGGCAGCAGAGGCAGGTGTTGGATGCTTGGGAAGAATCCTGAGCTTGCTTGGCAGCAGCAGCCCTTGCAGAACCGCTCTCTAACTGGGTTGGTGTTTGACGTTGAGTGTAGCAGCAGCACTGCCTGCCTGGGGACTTTCAGCCCCTCTGCCCTGTGGTGCCACCCACGCGCTCTGCCTGGCTGAGACTGCACAGAGTGAGCAATTCCCATCTTCTGTATGGATTAAACCCTATGTTTTTCCTTCCCAGCTTGAGTGCCTGTGCAGCTCCAGCCCCTCTCTATCCCCCAGTCTCTCCTTCCCTCCCGCCCTTGCCTCTGCCCACCATCCCTCGCTTCTCCCTCTCCTCTCCTGTTTGCTCCCCTCTTGCAGCCACTGCTTCCCGCTCAGTGCTGGCCAAGCTTTGTCAGAGCAGGGAGAGGGGCAGCATTCCCGTGTATGGGATTCAATGGGAGAGGCACTGTGGTGGCAGGAGGAGGTGGCAGGTCCTGGCTTTACCCATCTCCTCCTTTTTTCAGTGCAAAGGAGGGAGAGCAGAAGCTGAACCAGACTGAATTCTGGGCCTCATCTGTTGCGTCTGGAGACTTTTTGTTGTTCATGTGTTGCTGATTTGTATATTCATGATTAAACCTGCAGCTGTCCAGTGCCAGCAAGATTTGGGATGAATTAGAATGACAAGAGACACGGTCTTTACAAATAAAGTAATCATTTCTCCCTGCACTTCACATTCATCCTCTTTCAAAGGGTCTCTGTGTGACACAGATTTGCTGCACTTTGATGCTGGGACTGCTGGGAGATGTCTGGATCTTGCAGTGCTCTTTATTCCTGTGGCAGCCTTGGGTGCAGTGACGTGGGAGTAAGGGGCAGTGTGTTAAATGGTCTGATAGTTTCTAATGGTGTCAAGTTCTGCCATTTAAATTGGGACTTTCATGCTAGAGGAGAATTGAAAGGGGAAGATGGGCGTGAAAATTGCTGCCGTGGGCCTCCGTTCCTCCCTCCTCAGTGTCCCTGTCGGGTGCTTGTTGATCAACCTCCCTCCCCACGGTCCTGCTTCCCCTCCTGCTGGAGCTTAATCCTCTGCCATGGCATCCCTGTGTTGCCATGGAAATTGCCGTCTGCCAGCTCAGATGCTTCACCTCTGCTTGCTGGAGAGCTGGAGCTGGGGGTGACCCAGTGGGTTGGTGGCACGGCTCCTGCTGGACCTGTGCTTGGTATTGTGCTGTCTGGGAGTCAGCACGTGCCCTGCAGCAGCAGGGGACTGGGACATGGGTGGCATCAGCAGTGTTCCCATCTGGCACGTTATACTTGTGGCTTTGACTTTTTATTGGTGTCCAAAGTTTGACAGTCAGGAGAAGTGGTGGCCTGTGCTGCTGGTGGCAGGGTGGGTGGTCAGTCACTCCCTGGCCCCTGTTTTCCATGACCAAGCAGTTCTGCCTCCTCCTGTTCCCAGGAGTTGTACCCTACACCCATGCTGGCATTGCCTTAGAGGAGGTTCTTCCAGTAATCATCCCCAGCTCATGCTAAAGGTTCCTGAAGTGACTGCAGCTTCTCCTCCTCACCTCCTGGAGTCTGAGAGTGTGATGTATTTGCTCATTAAAAACTCACCAGAGATGCCTTGGACCTCTTCCTTGGGTGCCGGACCCTTCCTGAGGTGGAGATGGGGGCAGCTGCTCCATTTTCCTGGCATGGTTTGAAGGGTTTGTGTGGGAGTGGTGGCAGAGGGCAGGTGGAACTTGGAATGAGCCCTGGCTCAAGGCCATGTGGGTGGTATAGGAGCCAGATTCTCAGGGCTGTGGGACCTGCCTGCCTGGGGAAGCAGAGTGTGGATGTGATGATTTTTCCCAAGCTCCACCCAGGAGTGTTGAAGCTCCAAGAACTCCAGCATGAGAGGAAGGCTCAGTGGGGGACGTGGGGTTTCTATGGGTCTCTCTGTAGGGATGGCGATGTCTGGGAGCTCTCAGGGTGATCGCTGACCTTCCTGTGCTGCATGGTGGTGGCAGGGGGCTCATGGGAACATCTTGCAGGAGGTTGGTGGTCATGCCTGAAGGCCTGGGCAAGGGCAGCTCTGCCATAGCTGGCACAGGCTGTTGTGGCACTGGTGGGTGACAGATCTGTGCTGCAGTGTTGTCGTATGCACCAGGGCTGGCTGGAAGGAGATCTGCTCGATCTTGGTCTTACTGGTTTCCAAGACCAGCCTGGACAGGGCTTGGAGCAGCCTGGGATAGTGGAAGGTGTCCCTGCCCATGGCAGGGGTGGAATGGGACGAGCTTTAAGGTCCCTTCCAACCCAAACCATTCTAGGATTCTAAAGCAAAAATGGGTAGGGCTGTATGGAAAAGCTGGAAGTCCTGTAGTAGGTAGGACAATGTGGAAAGTGCTTTTATTTCTGTGTTTTGTAATTGAAAGCCAAAGACATTATAGTTTTACAGTCATCCACCTGATTTAAATCAAGCCATAAAACACCACCGTTTCCCAATAAAAAGCTTTTGACAAAATAGCTGCAAAGCTCCCAGGAACAAAAATACTCTTTGAATGAAATGCAGGGCGCATATTTGGGAAGAGTGGGTTGAGTAAGACTCCAAGCTGTTTTTTCCCCCCTTTAAATAGCACATTTGGAAGATAAGAAAGTAGAAGAAACGTTATTTGATAGTAGCTCTGTTCCTGGAGGCAAGCACAATGGAGCACGTGGTATGTTTGCTGTGCCTGTGGGGTAGAGTTGGAAGGATGTGTGATGGGGAGGACTGGGCAGGACTGAGATCTTCATCCCCCTTTTTAGGCAGCACATGTGTTGTTGTTAGAGGCTGGCTTGGGAAGCCATAAAGAGAGCAAAGTTTGCTTCGTTGCCAACCCAGATGAGATAAAATAGTTTTACAGAGATTTATGGGGATAATAAACTATGTAGGGAAGTTTATGACACGTCTAGCTGTGATCAGTGAACCTTTAAAGGGTTTATTGGGCAGGGATGGTGTCTGCCATGGACAAGTCTTGTGTAGTGTTGGAATAGTGCTGTTGGCATAAAATATTTTGATTTAAATAATTTACTTGCCTCATCCTAGAGCCTCTCCATAAATGAGCCTGACAGAAACTGTGTGCAGGGTGAGGACTGGTGGTCAGTCACCTCCAAATTTTCATCCAAACAAGAGATGAGCTGAGGGAGATCAGCTGCAGGAACACATCCCCGAGCACCTTGTGCAGGACAAGGTTGTGCCAGCTTCTAGTGCTTAAAACTGGAATAAACTGAATTTCTGTCCCTAAGCCATTCATTCAGGGTTTCTGATTGCCTAGATGAACATGTGTCTTCCTGCAAGTAACCAAATAATAGCATAAATAGAGTCTTGCCTGTCCTGGAAAGAAAGGACAGGAGTGGAAAACGTGGAAGTTGTCAGAGTGCAGGACAGCACTGCTGTGGGAGGACTCTGAACTGAGCGTCTCCTGCTATGCCCAGGGAGCTCAGATATGACAACAATCTGGGATTCTCCATGTAAGAACCTGGACCTGTGTTGCACAAGAGATCTGAGAGTGAAACCACTGACTCTGGCAAATCTGAGATGATAAATGTTCATGGCTGTGGGAGAAATCCCAGCTCCCCTTTTACTTGTATCAGAGTACTACCTGGAAACTACATCTTTGCACAGACTTGGCCTACTAAGTGGTCTCTGAAATCTTGAAGCAAAGGCAGCCTATATTGGCTTTTAGGCAGGTTGTGGGTAGAAGAAGCTGCTTTACAGTTAAGTGAAGTGACCACAGGAGATGAGAGGTGGCTTTGAAACGGGTCTGTGTCCTGAGGTTGTCCCAGCTCACTCCTTGCTGTCCACCAGCAAAGCCCCCATGGGACCCCCGGGCTCTGCAGCAGCCTGGCCACATCAGCTCTCGCCTTCCTCATCCATGTTCCATATCCAACAAGCATTCAGTGTCATTAATTGCTTTGATTCTTGCCCACAGCTGGGGGATTTTATGGGGAATTGCGTTCCTTTCCATCTCTTGCTGTCAGTCTGTGTGGAGCAGAAGGCAACTGGGAAGGGAGTGCTGGGAAGGGAGTGCTGGGAAGGGAGTGCTGCCATGGGAGTGACAGGGCTCCCCTGTCATTAAGCTGAGCACCTGAGCAGTTACCCCAGTGCAGGGGGGTGCGTAAGTCATGGAGATGGACTCAGCCTCCAGTTGTGTTCCCCGTCCCCAAATGCAGGCATGTGGCCTCCAGGTCTCCCCGCACTGTTTCACCTCACCTTTCCTTATTCTTGGTGCCTTAGGAAACCTTTTTCTTTCTCTTCTGGATTTTTCAAGCAAGGGAAAGCTGGCCCTGATGTCCCCAGATTGAGGCAATGATTTTAGATCACGCTGTCATTTCTGCAGGGGGGTTTTGCACAGATGGACCTGTCCCTCTTCTGCCCAGTGCTCACCCAGGGCACAGGTCTCCATGGACAGTGATGGCCTGGTTGGTGCTGTCTTCCCATCAGCTGGAGCTTCCCTGCCCTCACACTGTGCTCCTCCTGTTTGCTGACCTGTAGCTCTGCAGAATTCTTGGTGCCTGCTCCAGGCAGGATGCCTGTTCCTGCTTTTCAAGGGGAATAAGGTATCTATTTAATTTTCTAAGCACAAAGTCGATTTACATGAGAAGATTTCCCCTGCAGCTCTGTGAGGTGAGCTCCATTCATGGTCTGCCAACTGCCTGAAGGTGGGAGCAGGGCTTGCCCGTAGGGGTATGGTAGTGCAGGGAACTGGGATGGATCCACATCCTCTGAGCCTGGAAGGGCTGAGGCAGGATGGGCCCCACAGGGATGGTCCAATGTGCAGCTGGGACTTGGGCATTGGCCAAGGGAGACAGAATTCTGGAATGGATTGGGTTGGAAAGGACCTTAAAGCTCATCTCATCCCACCCCCCTGCCATGGGCAGGGACACCTTCCATTGTCCCAGGCTGCTCCAAGCCCCATCCAGCCTGGCCTTGGGCACTGCCAGGGATCCAGGGGCAGCCACAGCTCCTCTGGGCACCCTGTGCCAGGGCCTCCCCACCCTCACAGCACAGAATTCCTTCCCAATATCCCATCTATCCCTGCCCTCTGCCAGTGGGATATCATTCCTCCTGATCCTGTCACTATCTACTCACGTGGATCTATTCTCCCTCATTTTTATAACCCCCTTTAGGCCCTGGAAGGGGCTCTGAGGTTTTCCTGGAGCCTTTTCTTCTCCCGGTGATCACCCCCAGCTCTCCCAGCCTGGTTCCAGAGCAGAGGGGCTCCAATCCTTGGAACATGGCCTCCTCTGGACTCACTCTAACAGGTCTCACACATGGGCACTGAAGGAAAGGCTCTGGAATTAGAAGGCCTGATTCTTACTGTAAACTCTGCTTTCTTTTCTTTTTTTTTTCCTAAACTTGTCCTTTCGGAGGATTTTCTCTCGCGATACACAAGGATTGTATGAAATGCCTCCTATGTGGTGGTCCCTGCAGAGGTTCAGTGTGTGCCCTGTGAGGAAGTGTGGTGGTGGTGGTGGTGGTTTGCTTCACTCGTGTTGTCACGTCTTCCTTCAGTTATGGGATAAATATTAACACCACAACCACCCACTAACTAGGCACTGCCTGCCATGGCTTATCATCCCAGCCCTGGGCTCTTGGAAAAACTTTACAACACCCTTAAGTTTAAAACAAACACACGTGAAACCCAGTCCCTCTGGGTCAATTAGGGCTGACCAGCAAATGTGCATTTCATTACCCAAAATATGCTGGTAGACCCAGCAGAGTGAGTGAGCCAAGGGGAAGTAGACCTGCAAAACACTTTGGATAAAATACAAAAATTGTTTTTTATTTTTCCACCCCTCCCCTTTCTCGTCTTGATTTCTCCTGCCATGAATTCCTGGGTAAAGACTTGCATTTCTGAGGGACGCCCGGGCGCCAAGCTGGGAGATGGATTGTGCCAGCCCAGGCCCAGGAATGGCAGGAGTGAACCAGTGGGTGGTCAGAGAACAGAGTGTGTTTTATTTTTATTTATTTTTTCTTCTTAATGGTGTCAGTGCTTGGCTTCAGGTACCTGGATGGGAGAGTTTCTTGGTGTTGTCCATCCATGTGATTCAGAGTCCCATCAGGGTCCTGCGGTGGGAGCAGAGCTTTGCTGGACTGGCATCCTGGGGGAACGGGGACAGGACAGGGTGTTCCTGCTCTGGCTGGGGACCACGGAGCTTGGCACTCATTGCCTGGGTCTGGCTCATCCACCACCAGGAATTTCCTGTTGTCACCTCCATAAGTGGGAGGGAATAGTTTTAAACTGAAAGAGGAGAGATTTGGATGAGATACTGGGAAGAAATTCTTGGTTGTGAGGGTGGGGAGGCCCTGGCACAGGGTGCCCAGAGAAGCTGAGAAGCACCTGGATCCCTGGCAGTGCCCAAGGCCAGGCTGCACGGGGCTTGGAGCAACCTGGGACAGTGGGAGATGACCCTGCCCATGGCAGATGGTTGGAGCGAGATGAGTTTTGGGGTCTCTCCCAACCCAAACCAAACCATCCGGGATTCTGTGATTCACATGTGATCAGCAGGTGTGGCTTCAAGGTCGGTCCCATTCATGCAGAGTATCTGGGGTGAGAAGTGGTAACACCCAGCCCTCCATTTATCCTGCCTGGTGCAAATTACAGCCATCAGGGCTCCCCTTTCATCCCTTCTTGGTGGGCTTGGCAGCAAAAGCGCCTGCCTTTTCCAGTGGGGTTTTGAAGGCATTCATTACTTTGCAGTGTTGATGATATCTCCTGGTGCTTGGAAGGATTTTGTCATCCGAGCTGTGCTGCACAAGGATCCTGTGTTGGCCTGATGTGCAGGGGAGGCCAAGGCCCAGGCCCAGCCCACTTCCATGGGCTTCGAAGAGTCACCCAGCAAAAAGTGTCTGAAGAGTTATCGGCTTTTTTGGGGGGAAATATTTTGCCTTTGGATGACTGGCTCATTGTTCATGTGGAGCAATGATTTTTTATTCAGCAATGTCCACATATCCCACTGCTCTCCCTCCAAGACAAACACAGTGAGCTGTCTCACCAGTTCCACCAGACTGATCTCACGGAGCGGAGCCAGCTGGTGGTTCCAGCAGAGAGTGTTATTGCATGTCAGAAGGTGAGTCACCAGCGGGGCTTTGGGCAGCAGCAGCTCAGGGCATTTTCTCTGGCTGCTTTGGGACAGTTTAACAGAGACATGTCAACTCTGCCCCATTTTTCAGATGGAAAAACAGGTGGGGAACCTATAGTTGATCAAATTAAAGAAAATTCCTCCATTCCAAATAATATGAAGAATGGTAGTGGCCACACTAATGAGCTTTACCCTCACTTCTTTCTTTATTTTGGCGGTACTAGGAAAGGTGGAATTTGGTCACAATTGGGGAAAACCTGCAGAAGAGAGCAGTGATGGGAGAGCACCTGGGAATGGCTTCAGGAGAGACAAAAAAAAACCACTCCCCAGGTGTGCAAATATCATGGAGGGGTGCAAAGAGCTGAGTATCCCAGTCCCTTCCCATCCCGTGCCAATGGGAATCAGGTTGGAGCTTGGGGCTTGGAGCAGCCACATGGAAGGTGTCCCTGCCCATGGCAGGCGTTTGGAATGAGATGAGCTTTAAGGTTCCTTCCAGCCCAAACCAGTCTGGGGTTCTGTGATTTTTGGCTTTGCTCTTTGCTCTGAGGGTGAAGGAAATGCTGAGCAGCACCAAGGCAGAACAGCCCGTCCCTGTGGTGAGACTCAGCTCAGGCCTTTTTCTTCCTCCACAGAGGATATATCTCTGGAGAGAGCCTGGCCTGTCAGAGTTCTGAGCCCCTGGGGATGAGCAGCCGGAGCGGGATGAGTTGGGATCTCTGCCAGCATCACTGGGATGGGCTGTGGGAGAAGACCACCCTCTGCATCTCATCTTGCAGTCCTGCATGGCTTCTGTGAATGGTCCAACCCAAGCACTGGGAGCTGTGCAGGAATCTTCAGTGCTGTGTGTTCAGCTGAGAGAGCAGGATGTGTTGTATTGGCTCTGGACAGGCCTGCTGCTGCTTGGGAGCTGCCAGCCTGGGGGTTGCTGCTATGGCTGAGCACTGGGACGCTGGGACATTGGTTTTTCAGTGGGCTGCAAAGGGTTCCTGATTCAGCACTAAGTGCATATGTTAAAATGAACTAATTTATTTCAGGATGCAGAATTCCTGACAAACTGCTTTTCAGTATTCACCTGCAGTGTGCGATAAGGTGGTTATCTGCACACCTTAGCAAGTTTCTTTATTCCAAATTAATTAGACTCCCAATATACCTTTCAGTACATACCTCAGTCTAAACCTTCCACACTTCCCAGTGCAGCGATGTGTGACCTGGTGCAGATGCCAGTGCTGACCGAGCTGTTAGGCTTGGATGGCCCCATGTGCCCCTGAGCTACACCAGGGGCTTTGCTGGTGGCAGAAGGAGCTGCTGTGCTCTTCCTTTTGCTTTTAGAATTTTAGGATTTCTAGTGCAGGAATGTTAAGAAGCAAAAATCGTGGTTATTTTTCCCTGTCTGTGCCTTGACTGTGCCTAAGTGTATTGGGAGGAAGAATGGAGCCTGGGGTACTTCCCTGAGTTAATGCAGATGGAGAGCAGAGCCCAGGGATGGAGGATGTGCTTTGTCTTCTTCTAAAGTGGAGCAGATGTGCTTTGTAGTGGTGAGACTGGGGAAGGAGAACAAGTGCAAGGGCCTGTGGAGCTCAGCGAGGGTCCCAGCAGGGGCTATGGGTGCTGGG
Organism: Eopsaltria australis; assembly: GCA_034509425.1. NCBI lineage: Eukaryota > Metazoa > Chordata > Aves > Passeriformes > Petroicidae > Eopsaltria > Eopsaltria australis. The sequence continues at coordinate 1,071,570 of JAVTVJ010000228.1, read as the reverse complement.
GAGGGTTTCTGGATGACCTGTGCTGCGGGGGGGGAGAGGTTCTGGAAGCCCTTGCCTTGGCTTTGGACACACTGTGCCTGTTTCTTCCTTTGCTGTGTTCACTCCACTCATACTGAAACCAACCTTCTCCATGCTGGTAGAGCCTCCTCATCATGTTCCCAACATCCAGCTTTCCTGTGGCCTTTTACTTTCCTGCACTGGTAGAAAAGGAAGGCTTTAACCCCATAGTCCAGTCTGTGCAACAGATGGTCCTTTCTTGTTCTCTTTTCACATCCTTCAGACATCCAACAAGCACCTGCCCTCTGCCAGCCCCTTTTGGAATGCAGGGCTGATCCCTGTGGTGGGAGGAAGGTGCCTGTGTTGGGGGCACAATCACAGGATGATTTGGGTGGAAGGGACCTTAAAGCCCATCCTGTTCCACCCCCTGCCATGGGCACGGACACCTTCCACTAGACCAGATTGCTACAAAGCCTTACACTGACAAGGCTTCCCCAGTGGAGGAGAAGCAGCACTGCAAAGGGTTGGGCTTGCTGAGGGCAAAAGACCCTCCCCTGTGTGACCCAGAGGGCTCAGAAGCACAGCTGTGGGGCTCGTGTGCCACCTGGGCTCACAGGTTGGCATCCTGCCCCTGTCCATGTAAGCAGGTCAGGGACTTGGAAGTGATTTTTGGAAGCTGAATTCTCCTTTCACGAGAATACAGCAGCACAGATCTTGGTAGCTTCGTGTTTCTTGGAGACGCACACAGGCTGCCTGGGCACTCAGGCTGCTGTCCCACCAAATTTTAGCTTTTTTTCTCTAAGAAACAAAGCGCCCTACTCTAGAGCCTTCCCAAATCTCCTCTTGGGATCAGGAGCCTGTGTTTCCTTTTACGAAAGCAGAAGGGATGTAATTTTCCGTGGGTGGAACCACAGAATCTGTCCCTGCACAAAGTGGTGTCTGGGAAATTACTTCCTGTGTCTCTCTTCCCCAGTGCTGCTGCTTCTCACGTTTTAACCTGGCTGCATCTTCTGCCATCATCCACTCCTCCCTGCTCTGTGTGGATAAAATGGACCTGTAGGTGCAACCACAACAAGGAAAGGTAGAGGTGCTGCAGTCTGACATGGTTTTGGGGTTTTCCCAAAGCAAATAATGCTGCATGGTGGATAGTGGGTGCCCTGTTGCACAAACTGGGGCAGGACAGAGAAGGGATTTCTTCAAGGGATTTTTTCAAGGGATAGCTGTGACAAAGACCAGCCTGGAGCCTCTGTCCCCAGTCTGAGCTGCTCAGATGTTGTCATTCCTTGTGGGGTAACATGAGCTCAGTATCTTGCCCTAGACCACATGCACAGAGAGTCCAGACTCAAAGTCTCGTGGTGCTCGAGATCCAAGTGTACTCAGCAGCCTGTGCTGCCTGGCTTCCTGTGTGAGTCCAGAGTGGGTTTATTAAACATCCTCCCACAGGAGCTGTGGCTGCTCCTGTCAGCCAGGAGTGTCTGAGTGGGGTGGCTGTGTCTCCAGGGGTGTGTTACCCTACAGAAAGAGTTTCCTATAAACAAACAGAGGAAAAGGTTGCTGCACACAGGCCCTGGTGTGTTTGCAAACCCTCGTGTGCAAAGAACCTCACTAACAAGAACAGGGCAAAGTGGACTGTCTGGGGAGGGGTCTTTGAAGAGAGAATGGGATGGTGGAGCAGGTAGATTCCTCCAGAGCTCACAGCAGATATTGAGCCTCCCTCCTCTCCCTGGGGTGGATGGAGGGTTTATCCATGGTGGGGGTGGGCTCCAGTGGTGGCCCTGCCTCTGGTGACACCATGGCTCAGCCAGAGCTGAAAAGGGAGAAAGGACTCCTGGGGTCCTGCTGTGCTGGTAAGGAGCTGGTTTGTTGAGTTGCTGCTTCTGCTCCCACTGCCCCCTCTTAGAGACGTGGCTGTGACCCAGAGCAGGCTCAGCTCTGGGGGGAGCCCAGGGGACAGGGGCAGCTCTGCTCCGACTGTGACCATGGCTGTTGGATCAGGTGAGACGCAGCTCACAGCGCCTGAAGAGAAACCTGCTTTGGCTTTGAGAAGCACAGCTGGACCTGAAGAGATCATGGAATCATGAAATGGTTTGGTTTGGAAAGGACCTTAAAGACCATCTTGTTTTACCCCCCTGCCACAGGCAGGGACACCTTCCACTGTCCCAGGCTGCTCCAAGCCCCAGTGTCCACCCTGGCCTTGGGCACTGCCAGGGATCTGGGGCAGCCACAGCTTCTCTGGGCACCCTGTGCCAGGGCCTGCCCACCTTCCCAGGGAACAATTCCTTCCTATCCCATCCATCCCTGCCCTCTGGCAGTGGGAAGCCATTCCCTGTGTCCTGTCCCTCCATCTCTTGTCCCAAGTCCCTCTCCAGCTCTCCTGGAGCCCCTTTAGGCCCTGGAAGGGCGTCTGAGATCTCCCTGGAGCCTTCTCTTCTCCAGGTGAACACCCCCAGCTCTGCCAGCCTGGTTCCAGATCAGAGGGTCTCCAGCCCTTGGAGCATCTCCAAGGCCTCCTCTGTATTTGTTCCAGCAGCTCCACATCCCTTCAGTGCTGGGATCCAAAAAGCTGGAGGCAGCTTTGCAGGTGGAATCCTTCCAGATGGAAGCAGAGGGACAGAATCACCCTCTGGCCCTGCTGCCCACGCTGGGGGGATGCAGTGTGGCATTGTTTCCAAAAGGTGAAATGCAGATTCCTGAACCAGGAGCCATCTACTCCTGTGCTTCCCTGCCCAGTGCAGGTGTTTGTGCCACTGCCAAATGAAAATGATGGCATTGCCTGTTACCTGAGGGCAGCGCCTGGGCACTGGTGCAGGAGAGCTGTTTCCCAGCTCAGCACCGAGAGAGCTGGGATGTCCTGGTGGCTCCTCCCAAAAGGGAATGAAATCACTTTTCCTCCCAAAATTGCTGAGTGAAGCCAAGCAGCTGTTTGACTAAAACAGGCTGTGAAGGCAGGGCCTGCTGTGGATGGCTCTGGGCTCTGCTGGTGGGGTTGGAGAGGGGTTTGGAGGAGGAAAGGTGGGAAGGGAACAGGGAAAAGAGAAAGGGGGTTGAGAGAGCAGGAATCCCTGGGGCAGGAGGAGAACAGGGACAGAGGGGCTGGAGATGAGTAGGAGGAGCTCTCCACATTTGGAACCCCCATGGAGGGGCTCCCATCGCTTCTGTAGTGCCACTTGTCACTGCATCTTTCAGAACCTTAAGGGGGCTTATAAAAATGAGGGAGAGGAACTTTTTGTATGGACAGATAGCAACAGGGCAAGGGGGAATGGTTTTAAACTGCCAGAGGGCAGGGATAGATGGGATATAGGGAAGAAATCCTTCCCTGTGAGGGTGGTGAGGCCCTGGCACAGGGTGCCCAGAGAAGCTGTGGCTGCCCCTGGATCCCTGGCAGTGCCCAAGGCCAGGCTGCACGGGGCTTGGAGCAACCTGGGATAGTGGGAGATGTCCCTGCCCATGGCAGGGGTGGGATGAGAGGAGCTTTAAGGTCTTTTCCAACCGAAACCATTCCATGATTCTGCCTCAGGTGTTGGGAGCTGGCAACTCAAAAGTGCCCATTCCCTCCCAGCTGGTTCAGTCCCTGCTCTGTGAGCAGAACTGTCACAGCAGCCCAGCCCCTTTGCTGGCACAGGGACACAGATGGGCCCTCTCTCAGCACCAAGCTCCCTGCAGAGTCCTTCATTCCTGTTTGCCACTTGTGTGTCTGTACACTGGGGAGCAGTCTTGCCTCTCCCTGCACATCCCACACAGGATGCTCAGAGCATGTGCAGCTCATTCCAGAGGCATGGGGACACTTTCCCATCAGTAGTGCTGCTTTTCTCCTGCCCTTCACTGACTTGGTTAGAAGCAATTTTGTGGACAAGCCATAATTTCAGTTTGTAATTTGTTTGTCAGTGGCTCTGTGGGCTGGAATGCCTCCATTAAATGCTTTTCCCTGGTGTGTGCTTCAGGGCAGAGGGAAGAGCTGATGCTCAGGTGGGCTGGGAGCTGTGCATCTGTGTGCTCACAGGGGTGTTGAAGATCCCTTATCCAGAGCAACTGCTTGATTTCAAGACTCCATGTGCTCAGTGGGAACAACTGAAGAGGTATTTTGACTGTCCTGCTTTTTTTTCCCCCTTTCTCAAGAGAGATAGGAAGGGAGGGTTAGATGACCATAAGTGGGCTCAAATGGTTGTGAAGCAGAAGTATGAAAAGCTGACACAGATTCATTTTCTTTGCTGGAGCTGCAAGAGTCTGGCAGTTCTCAGGTGCCTGAACACAAGAAAGCTCCCCTAGTTTTCACACTGCCCCTTCCTGAGCTGCCCCCAGGACCCTGTTTCAGAGGTGACCGTCATCATCCTACAGGAAGCGTGACTATTACCTGGGTTTTGGCTGGCAATGCCCCCCCTGGCAAAAGACAGATACTGGGCTGCATTCCCCAGGCTGCTTCCAGCCCGGAGGATGCTCCAGGTTGGTTTTCCTTTCATGGCTCTGCTTTTCTGCCACAGTGAAGAGGGCAATGCTAAGTTACAGCTATCCATGGGTTGTGCTCGTTGGTTTGGCTCAGCACAGGAGTGTTCCTTGAGCTGGGCACTGCTCTGGCCCAGGGGACAGTGACCTGTCCTCCTCTGTGCCTGTGTGGGTGTGTGGCAGCTGCTTGACCCTGGTTCAAATGAAGGCATGGGATGAAAGGGCTCTGACCTGCTGGGAATGAGCTGGGATGAAAGCAGTGGCTGCAGCCTGACGTGCCAGAGCTGCTGTCTGAGGCTGTGGGTGTCTGCCACCAAAAATGTTTCCTTGGAGCACCAGGAGTGGGGCAGGTTGCTGTTTTTGATGTGTTTCTTCTAAGCACATGCCAGGGACTTGCACATGCAGTGGACTTGCAAAGTCTTGGACACTGGGGAGAAGGGGGTGGGGTGTTTTTCCCTTTGCCAGTGCCACTGGTGGCAGAAGGGCCACCTCCTGTGTCCAGCTGCTGGTGCCAGCAGTGTGTAGAGGAGCCATGTAGTTTATGCTGCCCTGAGTGGGATACAGGGGTCTGGAGATGTGATGCTGTCTGTTCCTGGAGTTTTCCAAATACCATTCAGCTTTCTGGGCTGTTCTGGGAGATGAGAAAGTTCCCCTGTATCAGCATAGCTTGGGTCCTTGCAGAGGGGGAGAGAAGGGGTCTCCTGGGGAGGGGTCTCCTTGGCAAGGCCTTGGCTCTCCTGTGCTTCCCAAGGTCCGGCAGCCCTTTCTCTTCCCACCACATTCACTGATTGCTGCATTTGAATCTCCCTGTTATTCAGCCCCTAATTTTGGGGAACACCCCGTGACAGGGGTCCTTGACAGGGGCTGGGGGCAGAGGGATTTCTTGGGGCTCAGTGAAAGCTGAGTGTGGATGTGTGGGACACAAAACACGCTGCAAGCCCCGAGCTCCGACTGTGCTGTTCAGAGCTGTCATAAGCTGATCAAAACCAGATTATCTGCATCCATCAGAGATCTTAAAGGATCCTTCTCTCTTCTCGGAACTTTGTTATGAGGCTGTGACTGCCACATCCTTGTCTGGTCCAGAAAGAAACTCTGAGCTGAGGGGAGCAAGGGGTGGGAATGAGAGCCATGGGGAAAAGCGCTGGTGGTCCCGCTCCAAGGTGTTCCTGGTGGCCCGGGGGAGCAGCGTGGTGTTAAATGTCATTTTAATGGGGACAGCAGCCCCCTAAATGGAGCAAAATGCAACATGAGATGAATCAAAGCTGTGTTAATGGTGGAAAGTGTCCATGGCTCTTAAAAACTAATATTGCTGTGGGACTCGGGCTGTGTGTCACAGGAGACCCCGAAAGGTTGGCCCTTGGCTTGGCCCAAAAAAATGGAGGAAGAGCTCCTGGCTGCTGGAATGTCTCTGTTGAACTTAGGGTGGTGGGGCAGAGAAGGGAAGGAGAGGAACAGTTACACAGGATTTGCTTAAAGGATACTCTACCCTCGATCAGCAACGATGGGGAAAAGGGAGCAGGGACAGGGGAGGGAGAATTTTTCTATCACCATAGTTGTGGGGGGTAAAGGGAAAGCCAGACCTTCCCCCTCCTTTAGAGTACTCCATCCCATGGATTTAAACTCTGGCTTTAAAAGGAGAATAAAAAATAATGAGGACATGGATAGATGGTTTCTTTTTATCTCTGCAACTGAAGAGATAAATGTGACATTAATTATGTGACAGCTTTGAAAATCATTATGTATCTCTGTTTTTTTTTAAAGGGAGTTTCAGATTTCTGTCTGGGACTAATAAAGAATGACAACTTAAAAAAAAACCCCAAAACTTTAAAGATGATCTGTAGGGAGAGTTTGTTGTCTTAATTTTTTCTTCTGTAGATGAAGCTTGTTCGGCTCTCCCATCTCTTGCACAGAGTGAGTGTGCGTGTGCAGGAGCTGCCAAGGAGGGAGATCACGAGGGTGGCCTGGCAGGTTTAATAGGACAGTGTGTGCTCTGGGATGGGACCATGGGAGGGGGAAGCATTGAGCTCTGCACCCCTCTGCCCCCAGGAGAGAGGAAATGACAGCAGTCAGCAGCACTGAGGAAGGAGTTTGTAATGTTCTGTTGAGGTCTGCAGGCCTTCTGAGCTGGGCTGGGAGAGGGCAGGGAGACCATCAAGTGGGTGAGCTTTGTGATGGCATTTGAAGTGGTGGTTGTAGCATCCTACAGTCATTTAGGTTGGAAAAGCCCTTTAAGATCAACTCCAGCCATAAACACAGGACTGCAAGGCCACTACTAAACCATGTCCCCAAGTGCCACCTTATCACAGAATCATCATAGAATTCCAGGATGGTTTGTGTTGCAAGGGACCTTAAAGCCCCTTCAGTTCCACCCCTGCCATGGGCAGGGACACCTTCCACTATCCCAGGATGCTCCAAGCCCCATCCAACCTGGCCTTGGACATTTTCAGGGATCTGGGGCAGCCACAGCTTCTCTGGCCAACCTGTGCCAGGGCCTCCCCACCCTCACAGGGAACAATTCCTTCCCAATGTCCTATCTATCCCTGCTCTCTGGCAGTGGGAAGCCATTCCCTGTGTCCTGTCCGTCCATCCCTTGTCCCCAGTCCCTCTCCAGCTCTTCTGGAGCCCCTTTAGGCCCTGGAAGAGTCTCTGAGGTGTCCCTGGAGCGTTCTCTTCTCCAGGTGAACACCCCCAGCTCTCCCAGCCTGGTTCCAGAGCAGAGGGGCTCCAGTTCCTTGGAGCATCTCTGTGGCCTCCTCTGGACTCACTTGCCTGTGATGGGAGCCCAGAGCTGGAGGCAGCTCTGCAGGTGGGGTCTCACCTTGGGGGACAGAATCCCTCTTCCCTGCTGCCCATGCTGTGGAATCAGTCCAGCACAGGGGGTTTCTGGGTGCACATGGCTGGGGCATGGCCAGTTTTCCATCCATCAGTCCTCCTGCTCAGGACTTCTGTGTGTTTGCAGGGCTCAAGCTTGCACAGCATGATGCTGTGTAAAAAACAGCCTGCCCCGTGGTTTACCAAAACTTAATTGAGATTGAGCTTGGATCCCACTGTATCCTGCTCCACACCTGAAGCAGCCTGTACAGGGGAATTATTGTTTCAGAGGGAAAAGCTTCCCAAAGTTTGGTACTGGCTTGATCTCTTGCCACTGCTGTTATGGTGAGGAACCTGCTGCCCTGTGCTTCCTGTATGGGCCCAGGGGAGCCGTGGGGCACTGCAGGTTCTGCTCCACTGCCAAGGACCACGGGAGCTCTGACCCTTCTGCCCAGGGTCCACCCAGGCCCCATGGCCCTGCACCACCTGTGGAGCCAGTGCAGCTCTTCAGCTTGGCCTGAGTTCTGCCATGAACCTGTCCTGGTGGGACCCTCCTGTCCCCTTTCTCAGTCTCTCCATGTATGCACATTTCTACTGGGCAAGCAGACACCTGGCTGAGGAGCAGAGAGGGCTCTTGGGTCACTGCTGCCCATCAGAGCCCAGCCTAGTGGCAAAGGGTCACTGTGCTTTGCAGTCACTGTCAGGCACATGCAGGGTGACGGGGGCACAGGCAGGACAATGTCATGGTCACTGCAGGGAAAGGCAGCTGGGAAACACCCTTATGAGAAAACAGGGAGGTTCCTGCTGGTGTCAGTGCCTTCCCCTTCAGCACCAAATAAATTGTGGAAACACATCCCAGAGAAATGCCCCGCTGAGTTCTGGTGGTTTGGGTGTCTAGAGTACATGGTGGCTTTGGGATTTTTATAACATTCCTCTGCACACTGGATGATGAAAGGCTAATAACTCCTGGATGGGAGCTCTTGAGGGAATTCCATCTTGCTACCAGAGATGGGCTCCAGGGAAAAGCCAGGCAGCTCAGACCCCTTCTCCAGGGAGTAATTTTTCTCCTGCCTCATGCATGGTGGCTGGGAGTCTGATGCAGCCAAGCCTGTTCCACCTTGGCATCTTCCCAAGGCAGGATCATGCCATGGTCCTTCTCCTCCTCCACCCTGATGGATGGTGGCTGGGCTGCTGGAGGCCCTGCAGGATTATGTCACCCTCTGCAGTGGCTCCTGCTGTGGGGTGGCTGTGCTCGGCCGCGGCGGCCCTGCGTCACCTCCAGCACAGGCCCTGCTAATATTTGCTTTATAACACATCTCTGATAGTGCTTGGTGTGTGCTCAGCCAATCCCTAGAACTCAGCGGTGCTGGCAGGATGTCAGACCAACAATAACAAAAATAAATCACTCCACACTTTCCGTTGGGTGTGTATTTAGTGGTTACTGTGCACGAGCCCCCAGGAGAACCCGATGTGTTTATTGGGGCCAGCCCTGCCCCTCCCAGTGCTGCCCCCACGCTGCTGCTGCTGCACCCCTCAAGGCTCAGTCACGCTGGGCTGCAGAGCCCAGGTCACCCCTTCTGCTCCCTGTCAGTATCTCCATAAATTGTGGAGCTCTCCGTGCCCTCGCCCAGCATGGACTTGACCTTCCCTTGGAACACAGGGAATCAGCAGAGCCCACCCAGAAGGTTTTGATGAGGGAAAGGGGGGAGGCCCAGGGATGCCCCCCGTGTGGTGCTCCCCTTCCAAGCTCAAACACAGGCTCTCATTTATGCTCAGGAGTGATGTCCCTTCTCCTGTGCTGTCTCCCCAGCCTCCTCCCAGATGGATTTTTAAACACTCCAATCTCAGCAGCCACCATCAGCTCCAAAGTTTTCTGAAGAAACAGAAGTGTGTGAGCTGCAGGTTTGTTCTTCCCACTGCCCTTCTATGCACACGCTGTCTCCAGCCTATGTTCCATGGCAGCTTGTGGCAGTACCTGCTGTTCAGCTTAGAAACCTCAGCCCTAGCAGTGTCCTTGTCACTGGGCCAGCTGCCCATGCCACAGGGGACCCAGGGCCCATCTCCTGCTGAAGGATGCTCTCTGGTTTGCAGCATTGTTGGATGGGTAGGCAGGTGCTGTGTAAATGGACAAGGGAAGAGATACCTTGACTCCTCTTACACTCACCTGAGCAAAATCCCTGTTCCTAGTGTGCCAGCCTGGCACTTTTTAAAAGGATCTGGCAGTATATTTTCTTCTCCAGTAGAGCTGGGCATGGTGGGAGGTGATAGAACCCCCTTGAAATGCGGAAAGCTGTGTGCCCGAAATCTTCTGTTGCTTTGGGATACATGGATGGGGAAGTGTGGGAGAAGAGGTCAGACATGGCCGTTGCTGTGGGCAGCACCTCCATTGGGAAAGGCTCTGGCCTCTCCTACGGGAGAGCTCATCTGTGGTAGTGCTTGGGCTTCAGGGATTGAACCTATTCAAATGGTGACAGGGTTTTCTCTGTTATTAAGATCTGCTGTGTTTTTTCTCCCATTAGGATACAGATAAAATTGTTCTTTATTTTCTCTCCCACGCATGGGACGAGTCCTATGTGCTCACACCAATTCCCCTACACTGTTTTTTCTTGGCTAGTGCCCTTATTATGAGCTCTTGGTCTGGTGCTTCCAATACCCAACTCTTTGGCTCATGGTGTCATGTTAAGTAACGTGTTTCTGATGAAGTAATCTCCAGGTGGCTGCGTGTCCTGGCACACCTGGCTGTGATCCCCATGGCACATGTGGGGCTATGATCACCACCTCAATTGTCCTTCTTGCCCAGAGACCAGAGTGTTACTCTGGGCTTGAGCTCTGCTGCTCCCACTCCTCGGAGCTGCTGGGACCCTGGAGAAGGCTGCCAAGGGCCTTTTTGCTCTCCATCCCCCTCCTGTCTTCCCCACTGGGGCTGAGGAGGGGGCAGCCCCATCCCTGACTGTGCTCTTGAGCTGTTGTTGGTACCTGTGCCCTTGCTCAGCGCTGCCTGAAGACAGGACATGTCCCTGTTTGGTTTCCAGCTGGGTATGGATGAACCCCTGTGTATCCAGAGGGAATTCCCACCAGCTCCCAGTCCTGCAGCTGCAACAGAGGGTGGGCAAAATGAATGATGCCTTGGGTTCTGGGCTCTGGCTCCTGTCTGCATGCTGGTCCTCAGGTGGGCACTGGTGGAGCTGGGCACAGGCACATCCCTGGGGCTTGCAGGGCAGGCCAGGGCTCAGCCAGGCTCTGCTTCACCCCAGCATGGCCCCCAAACATCACATGACTGCCCACCCAAGCCTGGAAAAGTAGAGGGTTGGGAACAGCCTGGGAGGGAACGCCCCTGGGATATGGGGTTTTGAAGCCCACAGCCCTGGGGTGTGAGGGGAGGAGACAGCAGGCTGATGCCTGCAGGGGACACGGCCAGTTCAGGCCAGCTCTGCTGGTGGCCCTGGGCAGCCACTTGGCCACTGAGGGCTGCAGAGCTCCCTCGCCAAGCCCATGGCAGCTGCCTGGCTGCCCTCATATCCAGCCCCAAGCTGCTGCACACTTTGCTGAGGTGGAGCAATACTGGAGCGTGAGTAATGATTCAAACCAAACCAGGACTTGGCTCTTCTGCCTGCAGTGAGCCTCTGGCCTGGTCTTGCTCTACCCTGTGCAAAGTCCTTTTCCCCCCAGGACACCCCTCAGGTGGGAATGCAGGAGGGATGCACCATTTTAAGCCCAGTACAGTGTTAGGATCAGACTTAATGCAAAACTTTTGAGGATGTTTTATCCACCATGCCACCAGCTGATCTTCTGAGTCAAAATCTTTGTCCCACTGTTAACCTTCTTCATAGTGAAGATTGTCACCTGCCTTCCTTGACCCCCAACAGGACCTTGCTGTAAGATCTTGCTTTAAGGTACACTGGCAGGACAAGGGGAAATGGCTTTAAGCTGAAGCAGGAGCAATTTAGACCAGATGTTAGGAGTAAATTCTTCCCTGTGTGGGTGGTGGGACCCTGGCACAGGTTACTCAGAGAAGCTGTGGCTGCCCCATCCCTGGAAATGTCCCAGGCCAGGTTGGACGGGGCCTGGAGCAACCTGGGATAGTGGAAGGTGTCCCTGCCCATGGCAGGGGGTGGGATGAGATCAGCTTTAAGGTCCCTTCCAACCCCAACCCTCCTGGGATTCTGTGGTCTCCTGAGGGTCTATCAGAGCAGAGAGTGGGGATGGAGAGGACACGTTCCCCTGGGCAGTGCAGGGTGGTCATTTGCTCGTGGGCAGCTGCCGGACAAGCCACCTCCCCCCGGGTGGCAACATCACCATGGGGGACCTGCTCAAGGACAGCAAACGCACCCTAAGGAGGATTTGCTTGTGGGAGCATCTTGCTCTGAGGTCAAGACAGAGGTTGCCTCAGGAGCCCAGTGGATGAGGAGGTGGCTATGGCCTTCAAAGCTCCAAGAACCCCATGGATTCACCATTGAAAGTGGCTGGTCCTTGCTTCCCTTGGGCCTGGCTGTCCACACCAGTGATGTGTTTTCAAGCATTTCTTCCTCTAGACAGCTCAGCCTGGATCATGCCATGGGCTGGCCTTACCCTGCTACTTACATGGATCATCCATCTTTGCTCCAGGGCCTTGGCAGGGTGGGCAGAGGCTTTTCCCCCAGTAGCCTGTGGAAGCCCATGTCAAGGTTTCTCTTGGCATCACTGCATTTCAGATAAGAGCTGTAATTGCAGCTGAGCACTGTAAACTTTAGCTCTCTGCTCCTGAGCCTGAGCCTGCCTGCCTTGCACTGGGAATGCCATGGAGCAGTAGAACATCTGCATTGTTTGCTGCAGGGCTGTTCTTGAGCACTGCAGTCAGATGTCATTAAATCAGCACAGTCCCAGCCTGCCAGCAGCGAGCCTGGTTGGCTTTGGAAGCAGTCTGTGCCCTGGGATCTGGCAGTGCAGGTGCTTAGAGTCCCTGAATGCTGCACTGAGTCCTTCACCTTTGGAGTGGGCAGAGCCAATGCCAAGGGGCAGGAGGCTGGGCAGCCCCAGCCACAGAAGAGTGTTGTGTTGGAGAAATGTGGCTGTGCACGAAGGGCAGCACCAGGCAAAAGATCTTCATCTGAGAGGAAATCTGCCCCTGCCGTGGTGGAGAGCATTACTCCAGGATCCAGCAGTCTCTGAGGTGTCCCACACACTGTGCTTGGCTGGGGTCAGGGATGCTGCAGGATCTGCATGGATTGTCCTGACTGGGTCCTGCCATTGTAGGAGATCTGGCCTTCAGCCGTGCCCTGCTCAGCTCTGGAGCCTCTTGCTCCATCCCCAAATCATGGACTGATTCCCAGAGTGACCCTGCCATCATCTCTGTGGACTTGTGTGGTCACTCCGGGCCTGATCCCGCCCCTGACTGTGGCTTGGTGTCCCAGCATGACCCCAGAGATGCCCCGTCCCACCAACTGACTCATTATTGGGACTCCTGCTTGAACTTGGCCATGACTGCAGGTTATCCCTGCTTCTCACAGGGGAGTGATGATCCTGCCATGAGATCCCCCCAGTTCTTGCCCTTGCTGCACCCCAACACTTCCCACCGAGGTTTGAAAGAGCTGCCTGGGGCTGGCAGCAGCCTCACCAGCATCTGCTTCAACGGAAAGCTATGAAACCACAAAGCTTTGCAGGGATCACCTTCAGAACACTTCCAGAATCTCCAGTGTTGTGGTAGAGAAGGTTCTCATGCTGCATTGTCACAAGGTCTGGCCACCTGGGAAAGATGTCACAGGTTTGCTCTGGTCTCATCCCCATCCAGAGCTGTGCTGGACACCAAACTTGGACACAGCTGACTGGGGAGCAACGCTGAGGGGCAGCTGGAGCAGGGTGCCACCTAAAGGCTGCATGGAACTACATGGATGGCTCCATGATACCTGCTGCCTACTGCATCCTGCTGGCCTCCTCAGACAGGATCTGCTCCTGCCTCTTGCCTTGGAAGGGAGCAGGAATGCTGCTGGAGAGGCATGGACTGATCCTACTGGAGGAGATCTGGAGTATTCTGGCTGCTCAGGGCTTTGCAGCTGACAGAACATCCCAGGGAACACAGCCATTGGACAGGAGTTGGGATCTGCAGATCCCACCTGGGCTCTCAGGGCCACTCCCCTTTGGCCAAAAGCTTGGGAGCATGAAGCAAAGAGCTGGGGGTCGAAAAGAAAGCAAACACTGTCAAACTCATGGTGACTTTATGGGAAGGAGCCTGTCCTTGTTGGGGAGCACAGGGACAGGCAGGGTGCCCAGGATGCCACATTGTCATCGCAGAAGGTGCTTCTGGTGCAGTACAGAGTGTCTGGGGTGTGTGGAGAGGAAGACTTTATTCCCCACTGTGATGAAGGACCAGACCATCCTGCTCCCTTCCCACCTGCCTGGGCTGGAGGGAACTAGACTGTCCTCCATGGCCACACCAGCACTCTTGGGATAGCAAGTCCTGAGTGTGCACACCCAGGGCAGGTTGGTATCTGCTCTGCTTTAAATAGAACCCTTGTGGAGCTCTGTTCCCACAGTCTCCTTGGGAGAGGAATTTGTTACTAATGTGCCTGTGAAATGAGTTACTTACTCCCCATCATTTATATGAATGTGGCAGTGACAAGCAGGAAGGTTTGGTTCCCTCGGGAGCAGATTTTCTGATGGCACAAGTGATGATCAGGGAGTGGGGAAGAAATCAGTGACTGGAGTTCTGCCTCTGTAGGAAGAAATCAATGAATTTGTGCCTCTGATATGACCACAGAACCACAGACCTGCAGAGACACCCTTGTGCTCTGCCACACACAAACATGCAGGTTACTAATCTGGTCAGAGGGTGTAATTACCTGTGTGTTGGTTCATGTGTGTGCACACCCTTGCTTGCTTTTACACTAGAAACATGGATTTTTGCCTCTTCTTTTTTCTTTGCTTTTTTTTTTTTTTCTCTTCGATACCTGAGAAGGACCCAGAAGTTTTTGGGTTTTTTTTTTGTTGTTTCATTTTAGGTTTAAAGAATGAAAAGTCTTAATTTTTAAAAGTCTCTTTATGCCTAAACTTGGGTTCTTTAGGTCTTTAAGAAAGATCCAAAGGATCAGGTTTTCCTTCTTACTCAGTGTCTCATTCCAATTGGGATGTTGGTTCTCAGGAATCTTTGTGGTTTTTAAGTGCTCCATTGCCCAGGATTAAGCCAGGAGTGAAGATGGAGACAGTTAAAAGACATCTCACCTGTGGGGAAGTTCAGCAGGCAGTGACCAACACACTCATGTGTGTTTCCTGGTCCAGGACTTTCACCAAAGACCTGGGAAGTAGCGGATTCTGGTTTCCAAAGGCACAGGAGAAAGGTTTCTCCCTTCAGCTGCTCCATTGCTGCAGGACACAGTGACCCTGTGCATGCTCTGACCTGGTGTGGGGCCAGACCCACAGCCAGCTGAGCAAGGAGTGCACTGGCTCTTGGTTTGTTGGGCATTCTCAGGACCAGGGAGCTTTACTTGAGGGGAGGTGGTATTTTAAACCACTTAGGCTCATACAAAGATTTCTGGGAGCAGCGGGTGGGGGTATCCCCCCTTGGTCAGAAGTGTCTCTCACCTGACTGCTGGGCTGACTGCCAGAATCCACCTGAGGCCTTCTCTGCTCATCCTGGGATGTGCACTCTGGGAGTCTCGTGGTGCTCCTTGTCTGTTAGGGAGGGAGAGCCACTGCTGGCATGGACCACAGCCCCTATCTGTGCTCTGTCCAGTCCTGACTGCAGGGGTCACGTCTGTATTTATGGGCTTTTCTGACATTTGCATGCTGGGTTTCGTGGCCTTGAGCTGCTGTGTTGGAGGAAGCTCCTGTGGGCTCTTCTCAACACAGCCCCAACACTTTCTGCCTCCTTCTGCCCAGGCAAGAGCTGGGCATTACCAGACATCTTCATCCAATAGGAAATGCCTCCCTCTCAGCCCCTGTGTGCCTGTCTCTGAAAACAGGCTCTGCTTCACCCAGCTGCTCACCTGTGGGACAAGCAGAGAGCAGTTTTTTGGGAATGCCAGCATGAGCCTCAGGCTCTGTGCTTGAGTCACCTCTTTCCTGGTGGGCCACAAGGTCTGCTCTGGATGTAGCTGTTTCATAGCATCCTTTCTGCATCCCTGGGATTTTTGGTGTGGTTTTGGACTTGTCAAGGCCCTTGAGGCACCTTAGCCTGTTAACCATTATCTGCATTTGGGTAGGAGTGGTCTGTGGGCAGGAATGAGTGGCCACCCTGAAGATGCCTTGGCTCCTATGGCTGAGATACAGCAGCTCAGGCAAGCTGGGATTGACAGTTCCTACATTTCTTTAGCATTCAGCCCAGTGAGAACCTGATTTTAATTTAGGCACATCACCTGGCCACCCTCAACCTGCTGAACCCTGTGGGGCTGTCGTCTCACCCCTCCCTACATGTGGTGATGACTCTGCCTGTTCCCTCATTACTCATGCAGAAGATTTGTGCTGCAATTCATTTTGTTGCAGTAGCTCTTGCTCTTAATTACAGGGAACCTGTAATCAAAGCAAAAATGTCACAAGCCTTGTTGCTGTTCTTGCCTGTGATGAGCAGCAATGCCAGCAAGGGAGCTTCTGTGTCCCAGCCCTGGAAGTATTCAAGGCTAGGCTGAACAGGGTCTGGGGCAATGTGGAAGGTGTCCCTGCTCATGGCAGGGGGTAGAATGAGATGAGCTTTAAGGTCTTTCCAACCCAAACAAGTCTGTGATTCTGTGATTCTGTTTCCACGTTCCTTTGCTGGTCAATGAAAAGTGCAGGAAGATCCCTTGTCCTCCAGCCTCTCCTGGATCTGGGTTGTTGGGACGAGCTGGAAACCAGGCACAGTCCTTTCCCAGGGTGCTCCCACCTATTGCCTTCACAAGGACCTATGCAACAGCTGGGTGAGAAGAAAATCCCATTTCGCTGTTAAAAGGAGCATGCAGATGCCTGAATGCAGATGCTGCACGTTCTGCTGCCATGTCCTGCAGCTTCCCAAGATGTGGGGTTAGAGTGATTGATAGGTTTAAGTCAGCCTGGAGTTCCCATCCAAATCTCAGCTGCTGGATTGCCCAGTGCTAACCACAATGTGTGGGGATACCCAAAACCATCTTGCTGTGAAGGTGAAGAGCCAAATGTATTGAGACAACCCAAGTCTGGCATGTGAAAACAATGTGTACTCAGCTACGCTTTGCTTGCTGCCCCTGGGTATCAGCCTGCCTTGCCTTCCTCTGATGATGCCTCTGATGTGGGGGAGGGAAATGGGAATGAGAATAATGGCTTGTTACCAGCTCTGCACAGACAAAACTTGGCTGCTGGGTAGCTGCAAGATAATGACCAAAATTTGGTGGTGGTATCATGTGGAAGCATCTTGCTGTTGTAGATAAGGATCTAAGACAGCACCTTCCTGCCTCTGGTGCTGCGATCTCTTCAGCTCAGCTTGTAATGTACAAGGCTTATCTCAATATTAAAACTGATAATGATGAGTGTTTCTTAAATCCTTCCAACTTCAAACACACTCATGGTTTGTAGTGCTGTAGTGCCTTCCAGCTGAGCCAGCTCCAAGCTGTCTGCAAGGAGGGAGGCAGAGAGTCCTTGTCCTCCTTGGGAGAGGAGGCAGCTCTGGAACAGGGTTGGGACATGCTCAGCAAGCTCACACAGGGCTGGGATCCCTCCCCTCTGGCCATGTATGGCTCCAGTGTTCCCCACTTGTAACACAGCAGGAGTGGAGTCATTGCATAGAGCAGATGAAATAATTCCAGATTGAAGCAGAATTTACGACTGCAGCCTTCAGGTACCTAAAGTGGCTTCAAGAGAGCTGGAGAAGGACTTTGGACAAGGGCCTCGAGTCACAGGACACAGGGAATGGCTTCCCACTGCCAGAGGGTGGGGACAGATGGGATATTGGGAAGGAACTCTTCCCTGTGAGGGTGATGAGGCCCTGGCACAGGGTGCCCAGAGAAGCCCCTGGATCCCGGCAAGTGTCTAAGGCCATGAGCAACCTGGTCTAGTGGAAGGTGTCCCTGCAGTGGGGTTGGAACCAGATGATCCTGAAGGTCCCTTTCAACTCACCACATTCCATGATAAATGTTATGCTCTGGGTGTAGGTTTATCCCTGCTTCCCAGAGGTGAAGCTGGTCAGGAAAAAACTCCTGAGGATGCTCTGCTCTCTCACCAGGGACAGGGCTGAGGCTTACGAGCTGTCACTGCCCAGTGGGGCATCTGCAGGCACTGGTTTGTCCCTCCTTACACAGGCTGCCTCCCTGCTGGGGATGCTGCGTGGGGGTAATGAGGTGGAGATGGATCACAGTAAGCCCTGCCTGGCCTCCCTGTTGCAGGCAAATGGATTTTCAGCTCCAATCAGTTTGTCGTGACTGCTGGGACACCCCCATACTTTCTCCTGCTCTGTGGGTGCCAGAAAAAGCTTTGTCTAAAACAGCTTCACATCAGGGAAGGATGGCTTTCAGCATGGCCTCAAGCACCAGTCTGCAGCAGGATTGAGTTTTGCATTTATTTTTCATCTTCAATGAGCATCTGCTCAGATTCTTCTCTGAGGTTATCAGACAGTAACTGCTACCTTCTCAAAATGGGATCACATCCCTGCCTTGAATGTCACAGAATGTCTGGTGGTTCCAGCCTGTTCCACCCTACTCATCATCACCATCATCAGAGCAGCTACTGGGAGTCCCAGAATGAAGTGGGACAGGATGACAGAGGGCTGGCTGTGGAGGGGAACTCTCCTCCTGTAAATTAGTGCTTTGAAACCCATGCTGGATACCAGGAAATTCTTCACCTCCCTTAGTCTGGGCCTTTATGAAAGCAGGTGATGGTTTTGCTCCACAGGGAGCACCTGCAGCCAGAAGGGTTGGAGTTATCCCTGCAGCAGCCATGAGTCCTGGGTGGCTGGAATGTCCCCACAGCACTGGGACTGGAGCTGTGCAGTGTTTTCTCTGTGTGCAGGGCTTTCCCAGCCAGTGCCCTGTGCTGTGCTGCAAGGGGCTGGCCAGGAGCAGGGCTTGGAGCCAGGGAGGTGACATCAGGTACCCAGGAATGGGACAGGGCCAGATGGCTGCTTTGGTAGTAAAGACAGGGAAATGTGCTGGACACCCACCCCTCCTGCCCCAAATACCCCCAAAAATGAGCTGGCCCTCAGTGCTTAAGGTGGGGGTGGAGCAGTGCTGCAGCACCCAGCCAGAAGCCTGGATAATTTCAGGCTTATTTTGTGTTTCCCAGATACTTTTCAGCAGAGGTTCCCGAAGCACATTTCAAATAATAGGCAATTTTTTCTTTTACTGCCCCTGTCAGGCTACTAAATGCTATTTTCCTTTTCCATGGAAACAATCTTGAACACATGGAAGCTGCTTGGCCTCTACAGACACACACAGTGCAGCTGAGGCTAGGAGAGGATTAATTTAAGAGTCTCAGGCTTGAGTTCTCCTTTTTATGCTGTTTCTGCCAGATTTGACTCTACGATTCTCCACAAAAGGTAGCCAAGGCAAAATAAATATGGAATTAGATAGTACATAGAAGCAGACTGGATGAGGGTCCCAGCCAAGCTTCAAATCTCCTCCTGATGCCAGGGTTTATGGATTGCTCTTAATCTGAGAGGTAGCTTTGTACACTTAATAGGTGTGTGACTGATCCTGGTGCCAGGAGATTGGCCGTTCTCATCAGATCATTCTTTATTTATAACCTAAAGCAGCTGGAAGTTTTCTTCTGGAGGGAGCAGAGGTCCCAGAGCCGCACTGGCAGGGACATGGCAGGGTTGATCCTTCTGCTGTCACCAGCCGGCTGTGAGTTGGCCTTAGGGTGAGTCGTGGAGCCAGTGGTGGCTGGAGCTGGAATCTCCCTCGCTCTGGCATGGGGAAGAAGAGGAGCAGCTCTGGAGAAGGACCTGCAGCTCCTCTCAGCCCACAACCTCTCTTGCAAGGAGAGGCTGTGCTGAGAGACAGTGCTTGGGGTGGAGAGGGACTCCCCTCCCTCTCTCACCCAGCCCCTTCTCACCCATCCATCAGTTTAAAAATAGCAGTTGAGGGTCTTTTTAATCCCAAAAGCCTCAGGCTGGTGGTGAGACTGGTTGGGAAGGGGAGGAAGCAATGTGCCTGAGCGTGCACTCAGTTCAATTAACCAGCACCATGTCAAACACCACCAAGCTCCCCGTCCCCCTGCCCGGGCTCAATTAGCTCTCCCTTTAATGAGAGCCTGCCTCTTGCCTCGCTCAGCTAATTAAAGAGCCCATGCCAGTAAAGCTGTGGCACCAGGTTGACGGTGGGGAGCTTTTCTGAGCAGGATGTGAAGGGAAGAGGGATCATGCTGGCAGCAGCTGCTTGGCTGGGGGCCCTGTGGATTCAGCTCACCCCCACCAAGCTACTGGAAATGGAATATCAGGTTTTAAACCCTGGTTATAAATACGAGTGTGGGAGCTGATGCAACCCTGGCAGACGAGAGCGGAGTGTTTGGAAACAGGAGACTGCTGGCCGGGAAGGCAGAGCTGCCCCACTCCCCCACTCCAGCTGGGAAAGCTGCTCAGGGGTCTCTGCCAGCCCCTGCTCCCACCACCCGACTGGCCTGGGGCTTCATTGAGGGAATCAGCCAGGGTAATTAGTGGATTCCATTGGCTCTTGGGTCTCTTTCCCCCCTCTAATAAGTTATTCAGCCTGGAGAAGAGAAATCTCTGGTAAGACCTTTGAGCCTCTTCCTAAATGGGCTGCAAGAGAGCTTGTGAGGAGCTTTGGACAAGGAAAAGGTACTGGGAGTGACAAGATAAGTTTCTGAAACACTTGAGACATCTTGGTTGCCCCCTCCAAGAGCAGATCTTTGCCGAGGTGTGTCAGAGAGAGGCTGGGTGGGAAGGCGAGGGAAGGGTGTTCACAGAATCCCGGAATGGTTTGGATTGAAAGGGCCTGCAAGACCATCTCATGCCACCCCCTGCCATGGGCAGGGACACCTTCCACCTGAACAGGTTGCTCGAAGCCTCGTCAACCTTTCCTGATAGGAGAGATGTTCCATCCCTCATCTATTTCAGGACATGCTGAGCCCTGCCAGCACCCACGGGTGTTTTCTGATGTCAGAACTCTGTCTGCAGCCAACTCATCACCTGCAGGGATTAGGGAATGGGAATACCAAGCCAAGTCCACCTCTGCACCCTACATCTGTGGCTGCTCCAAAACTCCTGTTCCCATTAATAGAAAAAATGTCCTGCTCTGAGTGGGGCAAATGGGAGTCCCAGTGATTTAGCTGGGATGAAGCCCTTGCACTGCAATCTCTCAGCTGATTCACAGCAATGACTGTAATTTGTTAGGAATAGACCTTTGTTTGGAATTCAGGAAAGAATTTTGCACCTGCTGAGGAATATTTCAGGTTGGTATAGAAGAAGCACAGCAAAGACTCTCGAGAATAATAAACTCTGTAGGTTTCAAAAGAATGTCTTGAGCAGCCTAATGGTTTGATACCTGTGAAGTTCCTTGCAGGACTTTGCTACCAGGCGTTTATCAGGTGTCAGAGAGTGAAGGGAAGCTGGGGAGGGCAGGGCAAGGAGAATCAGAAGTTTTGGGTGTGGGGGCTGCTCTTGGCTCTGTGCCCACACCTGCTGTGTTCTGCACCTTTCCATCTTGCCTGTTTTCCTTTTCAGCAGTAGTTTTGTTCCTTGCCTAAACTGAGAGTGTGGCACCAGCCCACGGCTCTGTAGAGGATAAAAGGCAGCCCCCGCTCTGCTCCTGCAGCCTAAGCCCTGCTCCTCGCCTTCCAAAACATCCTGCACCTTGATCCTTAAGCTCTGGGATGCTTTGGCCAGGTTTGAATGTGTCTGCAAGGGGCAGAATTGCTGTTTCTGCAGCCCCTGGAGTGGGGCGAAGAGCTGATGAGGAGATGGTGCATCCCTGCAGCCCCTGCACACTCGTCCCCTCTGGGGCTGAAAATCCGTGCTGTTAGGGTGAGGCCTGTGCAGTCACTCCGGGATTTTAAGCCCAGCACCGCGTCCCTCTCCTCCGAGCCCGGTCGAGTGCAGCACCGCTGCCCGCAGCCGGAGGGATGCGGTGGGAGCGGGGATGCAGCGGGGAAATCCTTGTCGTGCACCCGCTCGTGAAGCCCTTTAGATGTCGCGCTGGAGCAGTGAGTCCCCCGTCAGCCGTCGGCCTCCTCCTCCTCCTCTGCTGCTCCTGCTCGCCTCCCGCCTGGCCGCGGGACACTCCGGTAACTCTGTCTGCAGGCGTCAGGCTCCGGACGAGTCACGCGGAGCCGTGACTACCACATCGCCTGGCACGTACGGAAAGGGCTGGCACGACTCTAATCTGCGGCTTGAAATTAGCTTGGAGATCTGTTGGGATCTTTGGGATCTCATGGGGTCTCCCAGGGTGCTGCCTGGTGCCGCTTCCCCCACCCATGGGGGGCTCCCGCTGCTCCCCGCTCTCCCGGGAAAAGTATAAATCACTGTCCCTTCAGGAGCCGCCGGGTGTCCGGTTACCCCGGGCTCCGAGGCATCCTCCTCGTAGGGCCAGGGCTGTCTCACATGCCGACGTTTTGCTCAGGGCTTTTGGCTGGCTTTGGGGAAAATCTCAGTTCACGGATGGTGACACGGTGTGGGCAACGTTTTGGGAAATGCTGGGAACTCCTGGGACAGAAACACTCATCTCCTGTTGCTCCATATCCCAGACACTGGTGATCAAGCAAAAGTCCAGCTCTGGGGTGAAATGCAGGATTGGAAGGGGTCAAAACGAGGAGCTATCCCCACTCTGCATCTGCTCCTACCCCTTTCCCCCAGGGCAGGCTGGCTGTGACCTCTGCTGTGTCTCTTTCCCCCTGGGATTTTTGCCCCACTGTTGTGTTACCTCTCAGCTTTCCATTTTCTTGCTCCTTTTGCAGTCTGAGCCTTGGTCCCTTCTCCTCCCACTGCCAGCTCTCTGCTCATCCCTGGGTCCTGAGCCAGCTTCTGGGTCATGCTGCCCCATGGAATGGGAGAGCCCTGCCTGGAGGAGAACACGGAAGCTCCAGGGGAATAGCGGGGGGCGGGGGGGGGGTCTCCAAGGGACCCACAGTGCAGTGTGGCATCTCTTTGAACAGAGCAGTCCAGGTGTAAAGTATCCTTCTGCAGGCACATTACATTGCATTTCCAGTCCTCTTTGGGGGCTTGTCCAACTAGAGGAGGACAGGTTATGGACCCAAACTCTCATGCCCAGACTGCATTTTGTCTTGGCTAAGCTGTTTTCGGGCTTGCTTGTTTCGTTCCTGCCCTGGCATTTCCAGGGTGAGTGACATCAGAGGCTCCAGAGCTGAGCCACTGGAGAGGGGGGATTTGACTGTGGAAAGATTGGATAACTCAGTTCAAAGGTAGAAGATCCTGCTTCTCTGGAGACAGTTCAAAAAAGCCTAGAATTGCTTCCAAAACTCTGATTACCTGACCTTGGGCATGAATGCTGTGCCCCCTGCAAGGCACCCCTGCCAGGCTCTGGGAGGGATCTCATCCCAGCAGGATGCAGCCCAGCACTCAGGACATGCTGGGGTGCCATTTGAGGAGCTGAATCTGGTCCCCCTGACTCGATGGCCCTTGGAGCTCCCTGGTTTGCAGCAGTCCCTGTGCCAGGTGCAATGTACCTTGAATTCCTGCCTTGCAGGTCTGAGCTTTTCATCCACCTGTGGTGGCTTTGTCTTTCCTTGCTTCCCATCAGGAGATGGATACAGTGAAGCTGCTTTCTGGAGGAGACACCTTGACGTGTGGAAGGGGCAGGCATTTGACTTTCACTTGTAGGTGGTCCCCAGAAAAGCCACCATGGGCAGTCCGTGTCAGTGCCTGAGTGGTGGCAAACGTGTCCTCTGTGAGCCAAGCTGGCTTCCTGGAGCACCTGGATGTCTGCCCTGTGGTGCATGGCTAATCCTACACCAAAGGTCAAGTCCTTCTGCTCTGTGGAGCTTTTACTATCCCTTTCAGCAGACAAGTTCTGGGCTGATGCATTAGGGAGAGGGAGGAACACAATAAGCAAATATTACTATGGTTCTTCTGTGGGTCATTTGCTGCTTGGGAGATGAAAGCTCTGTTGGGCTGCTGGATGGTTCCCAGGGAGAGGGGACCTCCATGGATTCCAGCTCCTTTCCACGAGGCCGACTCTGGTGACAGAGGAGGGCAGAAGCACAGAGAGGAGTTGCATGGATGCAGTGCTTTGAGGAATAGTACAACATCTAATGGTGACCAACGTGCTCCCAGGGCTGGAGCACCATCCCTCCCAGTGCTGCTGGGCCCTGCTGGGTGCATGAAGCACCACTGGCACCCAGGATGTGGGTGAAACAGGGAAGACATTCTCATTCCCTTTTCAGCAGGCTGGAGGAACAGGAAGAAGCAGGCTCAGTGCTAGGAATGTGGGAGCACAGATGCCTCTCCCCTCCTTTTCTTTCCCCCTGACTTTATAGTGTTCTATGGGGGTTGTCCCCAGTCCCTCCGCAGCCCTGCACAGGGAGGCTGCAGCACCAGGCACAGCTCGCAGGGCTTTGGGAGCCGCACGTTCCCAGGGTGCAGCACGTGATCCATGGGAAATGTGGGATGGTGGCAGGACAGCAAAGGGAAAGGAGCAGAAGGAGAAGGGTGTCCCCCTGAGCCCCCCCTTCCCAGCGAGTGTGAGGTGAATTCCTGCTGGCTGGGCTCATGTGAGAGCATTATCCCCAGGATGAGCTCATGCGTGAAGCGCGCGGGTTATCCGTGCGATTCCGGGTGCTGGGGCACCGCTGGCGGACTCCCTGGAGTTATGTGCAGTTGCCATTTCCACGCATTCCTGGGTTAACAGCCGATCAGGTTTCACATCCCCATTGAGCGCTCAGGGCCGTGGCTCTGGCGTTGGTGATGGAGTGAAATCCTGCCTTGGCTGTCTGGCTTTTGCTTTCCCAAACCTGGCCTTTCCCGTTCCTCTTCCTTGATCTCCTTCAGGCCCTCCCTCCTCTCTCCTGTGTCATTGACCATACTGCAGGTTCTCCATCCCCTTCCTCATTTCAAGTTGAGCTTTAGTTTGTGATGCTGCTAGAAGTTGGCTGGGGCCACGGCTGTGTGGGATTCTTGGAGAGCTCCTTGCTGGTGTCTGGATCAGGCTGGCAATGAGCCACCATACCCATCAGAACCCCTGCTCTTCTCCAGTGGGGTGTCCTTGCAGAAAAGCAGAGTCTGAAGCAGGGTAATTCCCCCCTGTCCCTTTGTCTCAGTTTCCTCACTCATGGGAGGACCTCAGGGAAGGTGGACAGCTGAGGAAGGAGACCTGGCTGTGTTCAACCAAGAGCCTCCATTTATCATTCAGTCTCCAGTGGGTCAGTGATGGGACCAGCCCTGGAAGGGTGTTTGTGACTAAACTGGAGAGTCAGATTATCTCAACCACTCCATCCAGGCCATGAGAGGGTCTGCCAGGCTCTGGAGCATCTACACGTGACTGCTGGGCCTCCTTTGGCAAAGGACTCTCTTTGATTTGCTCAGCTCTTGCCGCTTTGGCTGGTGAGGAAGGGGCAGGGGAACCAGCAGGGCTACAAGGTGCAGAAAATGAGCTCTTCTGCGTTTGGTGGGTGTCCATGGGCTATAAGAGGCTCAGGGATGGCACCAGGCTGGGCTGTGTCCCAGCCCACAACTCACTGTGACAGTCAGGGTGGTGGCCCCTCACCTACACTCATCCAAGGGAGAATTCAGGAAGAGCCCAGGTGTGTTTCCAAAGGGTGAAGCCAACGCACGTAGATCAATGTTCATCTCATTAGCATCGCTGCAAAAGTGGCTGGAGCCTGTTCGTGTTCTTTCCAAAGTCATCCCAGCTTTGAGAGGGGACATCTGCATGTAACCAGGTGGAAGCTCATGGCTATGCTGGCATCTGCCCTGTAATTTCAGGGTGTGATTTTGCTACCAGTCCATAGCACAGATGACTCTGCAAGCCCTGGAGTGACCTTCAAAGCCAGGGCCAGGCAGGCAGACCATGGAGGTGATGATGGGGAGATACCACTGCTCAGATTTCCCTGATTCCAAGTCAGGGAGTGAGGTGTGTGAGGAAAGAGCCTGATCACCCAAAAGGGATTTCCACCCTTAATCCAAGGGCCTGCAACACCAGGGTGGAATCAGCTCATCCTTTGGGACTCTGCAGGGGAGTGCTTGGAAAGAGAACTGTGGGAGGGCTGGGCCAGCTGAAGACCAGGTGAATCTTCAACTTCCACTGAAAGTTGAAGGTGTTGGTTGAGCCTCAGGGGGTTAGGCAGGTACTCTGCAAGTGTAAGTGTTGGTGCTGGCTCTCACCTGAGCCCATCCCCTCTGTCCTACTCATCTCTGCAAAGATGGGAACTGTATCCTAGTATAGCAAGGAAGAGCTGCTTTGGATGCTCTAGGAAGTAGCCTTTTAAAATAAAAATAGTGCATGAATCGCCCTTTTCTGGAGAGTTCTGTGCTGCCAGTTTGTTAGGACATGAGCAAGAGGCATTTATAAGAGCAGCCTCAAATAAATTGCTGAAACTTTCTGTGTGAATGGGGCAGAGGACTAAACTCAGCGACTGATTTTATTGTTTTTCCATCTTCTGTGCCTTAAAAAGCAAAAGATGGAATGACATAAATAGACATAAAACATGGTAATGGCCAAATTTGGAAAAAATCTTAGAAAAAAACTGGAAGGACACAGCTGTGATGGCAGCAAACGTGTGCTGCCTTATCCTGTGCTGATCCTGCACTGTGCAGATATGGGCACTGGTTGGTCCTGACCTTCTAGTGAGGGGCTGGGCTGAGATGGTGTTTTAGAAGGTATTTTATATACATCCTAGCTATGCATTGCAGCTCTGTTACTGTTGTTACAGGAACCTTTTTAATTTCCTGCCTTTTTTCCCCCTGTGCAACCTTAGGATGCTGTAAGTGAATTCCCTTTGTGAACGTCTGCGTATGGAGAAAGAGGGAGGGCTGAACATGAATGGCAGGAGGGGAGATGCTCCCCTGCTTGGGAGAGGGACTGGGAGAGATGGGGGTACACTGGGCTCCCACCCTGGAGCGATGGAGAGGGGTGAGGTGGAAACAAAACACAGCCAAGGATCAAACACATGAGTGTGCATCGAGCTGCGCTGGTTCAAACCTTCTCCTTGTTCTGCAGCAGTGAGGTGAAGGGTGTTGACATATTAAGTGGTGGCAATTAGGCCGGGAGTTAACACCTTATTAAGTGGGACTGGGGGCAGTTGGCACCTTCAAGCCTCCGTTTCTGCAGGCTCCGCAGGGACACAGCATGGAGAGACTTGTTCCTGACCATTGGGGCTGTGTCAGTCGTTTCTGAGATCCACAGAACTCTTCTGGCTTATGGATGAGGCAGCAAACCCTCGGCAAACCCGAAGGCAAAACGGGAGTCTTTGGGAGTCGGAGGAGCCAGCCCAGCTCCAGAGTCGTGCCACTCGCACCCTCCCTCTGGCCAGCTCTGCCATGGAAGCTCAGGGCAGGTGCTGCCTCAGCTCAGGTTTTCCATCAGGGTTGCCAGCACCATTCCCAGATCCTGTGCCCGCTGATATCTGGGGTTCAGTGTTGCTGGGTGTTGGATGTGGGACCTGGCAGTGTGACCACCCCTTACCCTGTGTGGCTCCAGCTGGTATCAGCGCGTGGTGTGCTGGCACCTACCTGTGCTCCCCATCCTCAGCTGCAGGGATGTCGGGGTAAAAGCATCTGGCGCTTGGGGATGTCCATCCCCCCTGCCCCTACTGCAGCTGCTCAGCCCAGGCAAAGGGACCAACTGGATCAGGGCTTTTGTGCTTTGGAGCCTTTTGTTACCAACTTAGCCTGGACACTCCAACCAGCCGGGAGCTGCTTCCCAGCCCATCAGCCATTCCTGGGCTTTTGTGGAGGTGGCAGCTGGGGGAAGGGCTCATTCCTCAGTGACTGTAAGAGGGAGAGGAGACACCAGTCCATGAAACACAGTAAATCCTGTCATGTTGCACTTTTTATCGTGATTACTGGGATGCAGATCTGTAAGGGCCTCTCATGAGACCCAGCCCCTGTATTTGCCAATTGGCACTTACTGGCCTTGTTGGTCCTGCTCCTGATTCAGCCCATTTGAGAAATTCCAGGAATGCTGTTGGGCTTCCTTAGGTTGTTGCCCTGTTTGGAGGGTGAAACCCTGGCCAGTCTAAGGGGTGGCAATGGGGACACCCTTGGAGCCCCTTGGTGTGGAGCAGGACGTGGCCTATGGGGCTGGGATATTTTGGAACTGGCCTCTCTTCTAGCTGGGCATGGTGCAGGAGGAGTTGTGCCTGCCAGGACATCCCAGGATATGGCAAGCAGAGTTGATTTTCCTGTTCTGGTGCTGTCTAGCATTTCCAGATGCAGCTCATCTGACTTCCAAGATTGATTCCAACCCTTTTCCTTGCAGGTTCCTTCGATGGGGTGACTGCATGGCCTGGGGATGGGGTGAGGTCAGTTCCTGCTAGGACAACCTGGGTGCTGCTCTGCTCCAGCCTCTCCTGACATCACTGGTGGAGTCAGCAACCCTGGAAGTGTTCAAAAAACATGTGGATATGGCATTTAGGGACAAGGTTCAGTGAGGTGGTTTGCAATCCTTGGTTAGTGGTAGGACTCGATGACCTTAGAGGGCTTTTCCAACCATAATGATTCCATGATTCTGTGATCTCCACACCATCCTCTGCCTTTTTCCCTGCTTCCTCCCCTTCTCCCCATGCTTGGGAAGGGGGCAGATTTGCCGGCCCCCATGAGCTGTGATGTCACGGCTGTCACCGTGGCAGCTCAGGGTGATGTCACAGCACCACAGATCCCAGGCAGGAGGAGCCTGGCAGGCACAAAGACGCGGGAGGGGCTGCGGGGGAACCATTGAACTGAACCGGGATGGAGCAACGTCAAAGCCGAGCGGGCGTCAGGGCTGCTCCGCTGTCAGTGCGATGGCTTTCAGTGTTTGCTTTTATGTGACAGCTGCTTCCAAAGGCTGGCAGCTCTCCAGGAGCCCGGGCGGGGTGAGTGGTGTGGCCAGTCCTCCGGCAGCGTGCCCTGCCCTTCAGAGAGACAGGCTCTGTGCTGTGGACAAGAGGCATTTTTGTGGTTCTTGTGGTTCCCTGTGTTTTTTGGGAGAAGGGAAGAGGCGACTGGAGCAGACTCGGGCTGAGCGTGCTCCGGGTCAAGCGAGCGGCCCTGGGGGGTTTGCAGTGCCTGGCCTGGCACGGTGCCCACAGCTCAGGGTGCTACTGTGGGTCCCCAGGGGCTGCAGCTACGTCCCCAGCGCTGCCGGCTGAAAGGGAGGTGTGTGCTCCCCAGTGCCACGTCCCTGGCCTCCTGTGCTCACTGTGCCCACCCTGTGAGCAATGGCATGGGGCGATAGCCCCTGCCTTGCCTGCTGGGTCAGGGGAAGAGCCCAGGGTAGCCCAGGACATCAGGGCTTTGCTGTGGCCTGGGGTTTCCATGTCTGCTGCTTTGGCACGGATCTGTGTGAAGGCATCTTTTACCCTGACAGCAAACCCATGGTGACAGCTACTGCAAAGGATGAGATTAAAACCAGATGCACCCCTCTCTCTCAAAAGCCAGCGAAGCCAGAAACAGCCCTCTGGGGACGGATAGTCTGGGAAGGGCCTGGATGTGCTGCTTTGCCCCTGCTAGGCCTTGGAGCCCAGAGGCACCGCTCAGCCCCAGGCCAGGGAGTGCCCAGGCGGTGCTGCCGGCCAGGAGTGGAGGAGTGGGCACCGTGGGGCCCTCGCCCGAGAGGCATCATGGTCCGGAGAACAAGCGGCTGTGGCTAATGAGAAAAGACATCGTTAATTAGAACAAGGCAGCGCGTCGTATGTGTGGCGCCGGCTTTGAAAGGGCTTTGCGTGTTGTCTTCGTTAGGGGTGTGAGAATGCAGCTCACTCGCTTTTTCTTTCTGAACAAATTAAGGACACATTTCACCCATCAGGAGATGAAATAAAATACGAGCAGGGAGGGAGCGTGCCTGGCAAGCTCCCTGTGCCTGTCCAGCCTCCTCTGCCCCGCGTGTGGCCAACCCCGTGGTGTGCAGGTGCTGCCGGTCCCCTGCCTGCCCAGGCAGCAGTGCCTGCTGGCCGCTACCTGCCATCACAAGGGACCTCATGATCTTCCCAGCTTACCTGGGGTGGGCAGGGAACAAGATGCAGTTTGGGGCTCCCCTAGGCTTGGCAGGGTGAGATGCCCGTGGCTGTAGCAGCTGATGGAACCTGAAGCCCTCAGGATGCTCTGGCCTTGTGGCAGACCGAGATCTGTACCTGGGTGGGATTCCTCTCCTCAGTGCTGGCGCCTTGATGACACTCCTTAAATTATTTCTAAATTTTCTTTTCCTGATGCTGGACTTGACTTCCCCAGATAAGAACCATCACCATCATGGGGTCTGGAGTGGAGGATGAGGTGTAGGCTGGAGGAAGAGATGGGACAAAACACAGCTGTTCCTGTGAACCGTTATGGTGTTGATGCTCTGCAATTAATGGTTCCAATGGCCACAAAGATGCTCCGATAGCTGGAGCCCCTCTGCTCTGGAGCCAGGCTGGCAGAGCTGGGGGTGTTCACCTAGAGAAGAGAACGCTCCAGGGACACCTCAGAGACTCTTCCAGGGCTTGAAGGGGCTCCAGGAGAGCTGGAGAGGGACTTTGGACCAGGGATGGAGGGACAGGACAAGGGGGAATGGCTTCCCACTGTCAGAGGACAGGGATAGATGGGATATTGGGAAGGAATTGTTCCCTGTGAGGGTGGGGAGGCCACGGCACAGGTTGCCCAGAGAGGCTGTGGCTGCCCCATCCCTAGAAGTGTTCCAGACTGGGTTGGACAGGGCTTGGAGCAATCTGGGATAGTGGAAGGTGTCCCTGCCCATGGCAGGGGGTGGAATGAGACGTGCTTTAAGGTCTCTTCCAACCCCAGCCATCCTGGGATTCTGTGAAATTGGCATAGACAGCTGCCAGCCCCGGCTCAGTGGGAACCTCAGCATGCGGAGCTGGAAGGGATGTGCTGGGCAGCAGGGCCGGGATGTGCTGAGCAGAACACGTGGGTTCTGCTGGGAGAGGCTCTGCAGCCAGCACAGCTGGGGAGCTCCATCC
The DNA here is from genome assembly GCA_034509425.1 of Eopsaltria australis. Lineage (NCBI taxonomy): Eukaryota > Metazoa > Chordata > Aves > Passeriformes > Petroicidae > Eopsaltria > Eopsaltria australis. The sequence continues at coordinate 1,041,351 of JAVTVJ010000228.1, read as the reverse complement.
AGTCTGGAGACACAGGTCTGGCCAAGCAGCCATGAAGGGACTGCAGTCCCCAGCACCACTGTCCCACTCCTTTCAACCACAGAGCATCAGAACTGCTGAAGCCTGAGAAAAAAAATTCAGTGCAGCCATCCCTCCCCCCTCAGTAATCCATTCCCTGAGCTGGATTTAGGGATTCACAGTGGCATTAAATGCAAATAACAGACAAGTCAGTTTTGCCCCAAATGGGGGAGGAAAACGAGTCTGGGAAAGGAGTTTGTGTGCGGTAACGTAACCATAGCTCGGAGGGGCCCACGGCTCCACGCTCTGTGTGTCTCTGCGTGCCTCTGTTTTCCCCCTAATACTCGTGGACTGCTGGCTTGTAACGTGACGACTTTTCAACGTCAATAATGTATTGAATAACACTGTCAGAAATGGGGGAAGTGTTAACTCTTTCCCTAGGCTGCAGCTCACTGTGGGAGCCTCTGCACAAGAGCTGCAGTCGCATGGGCAGGGCTGGGAATATTCAAACCCAGCCCTGGGGGATCTCTCATCCCAAGATTGTGGCACAGGGACAAGAATGATGGGAACTGGGTCCATCCCCATCTGATGATAGCCTGGCTGAGGGGTGCAGAGCAGGGCACATTTTACCACAGAACTTTTGAATTAGTTAGGAATGTACCAATTAAGTCACATTAACTGACAAGGCATTGCTTGCTGTTAAATTTGGCACATCTCTGATTTTTTTCCCTGTCCTGGTGATTGAGGAGGAGCTTTTAGCATTTCCAGAGTGGATGTTCCCCACAGGGGAAGTGTGTCTGCCTCTCGGCTGTACCAACCCAACTGGGACCACTTCCCATCTCACACGTACTCCAGCCCTGTCCTTGGTGACATTTCCTGCTCACCAGGACAGCATTTCTTTTTCCCCTATTCCTTGGTGAATGTAATTTTTTTCCCATCATGGAGACTCCCCTGCTATTGGCAGCAGGCAGCAGTTGTTTTGTAAGCCATTAAGCATAGAATCATAGAGTCATAGAATCACTCAGTTTGGAAAAGACCTTTAAGATAATCAAGTCCAACCATTAACCCAGCACTGCCAAGCCCCAAATGCCACATCCACACAGCCTTTAAATCCCTCAAGGCATGGGGACTCCATCACTGCCCTGGGTAGCCTGGGCCAGTGCCTGACCACCCTTTTTGTTAAGATATTTTCCTAGTATCCAATCTAAACCTCCTGGTGTAAGTTGAGGATGTTTGGTAACAGCAGAGAAGCTGTGCCCCCCCTGACACCATCCCATGGCTACCAGCCCCACTGTGGGGTGGTGTGGGTAGCAGGAGCCTCTGTGGGGTGGTGTGGGTAGCAGGAGCCTCAGATGGTGATGCCACCAGCTCATCGGAGTGGCACAAAGTGGGCTCACTTCAATCCCCATGTGGGCCATTTACTTAAGAGTTGGACTCAATAATCCCTGTGGATCCTTTCCAACTCAATATTGGGTGAATCTGTGTCCACTCTGCAGCTTCTAGGTGTGATTCCCTCCTTTCTACCTGGGTCATGCTTGCTGTGCTCTCACCATGTAGGCAACAGCTTCCAGATAATTTTTCAGGTTCCTTGGAAAGCCCTGCAGCTCCTGATGTGGCCATGAGGTCACACAACCACGACAGGTGTTATCCCTGGAGCTGCATTGTCCTTCCTGTTACTTGCTGTTCTCGGGGAAGTTTCTAAAGAGGGACAGCCTGGCTCCCTGTCTGTGGAACCCAGCAGCACTTCAGCTTCTCCAGGAGTAGCAGTGGTTTCCATGAGCCAGGAGCAGGCAGTGTCCTTGTGTGATCACTGTGTGCCCCGGTGCCACCACATCACTCCACGCTGTCATCCCACAGTGTCATCCCACATGCCCTGCTTGCCCAAGGGCTGCTCTGGGGAGGGGGTTGCAGGAACACAGCTGGAAGTAGGGAACCGGCTGGGAATAGCTGCTTTCCAGCCAATGCAACTTTGGCTAAGTGCTGTGGGGGACCCGCTCCTTCTGTTTGGCCTCAAGGAGAAGAGGGAATTGAAAAAAAAAAAAAGGAAAATGTTGGTTTTGTTTTGGCTGGGGAGCTGGAGCCACAAGGAATGTCGGGAAGCCACAGCTCGGGTTACCCTATTCCAGCGCACGGCATGGTGCTCTGGCGAGGCAGCACAAGGGGCTTCTCCCTCCCTGCCTCACTAAAACAGAGCACAAAGCCAAGTCCTGGCCTGAAGGAGCTCTGTGGTGAGAGGGATGGCTGCTGGGAAGTGGCAGCGTACAGGCAGGGTGGGGGTTGCGCTCTCCAGGTGATAAACAGGGCTCTCTGGGAGAAGAAACCAGTGCAGGTGGCACTGGGAGAGCAGTGCTTTCCCCACTGTCTGATGCGACACACATCCTAAAATAGCCAGGGCTTTCTTTTGACTTGTGGTTTTGAGGGATTTGATCATGGGTCAAGCCTCCCAAGGAAACCAGAGCTACATGGAGGAGCACTCAGGCAGGAGATGTTCTCCAGTGGTTGTGTATGGGATCTGAACCTCCCAAAGAATCACCTTGGAGTCAGTGGTTCCTGGAGTGATGGCTGTGCTCCTGGACACCCTATTGGGCTCCCTGACCAAAGCCAGAGCTTGCACTAATCAGGACCCTTGGAGATGGTATAGGTGGACACTGGTACCACAGAACATGGGAACCTTCACCTTTGGGTGTTGTCCCCCATGGTGCAGGGACCTCACCTGGCAAAATGAAGGGCTGAGGGCTCTTGGTCTGTTCAGCTGGAGGGGACTGAGATCAGACCTCTTTAGTGGCTACAGCTTCATCCCAAGGGGCAGCTCTGAACTCTGCTCTCTGTCACAGTGACAGGACCCCAGGGAATGGCTGGAGCTGTGCCAGGGGAGGTTTCGGTTGGATCTCAGGAAAAGGTTCTTACCCCAGAGGGTGCTGGCACTGCCCAGGCTCCCCAGGGAATGGGCACAGCCCCGAGGCTGCCAGAGCTCCAGGAGTGTTTGGACAGCGCTGCCAGGGATGCACAGGGTGGGATTGTTGGGGTGTCTGGGCAGGGCCAGCAGTTGGACTCAATGATTCTTGTGGGTCCCTTCCCACTCAGGGCATGCAGTGATCCTGTGATCTTATGGAATGCTCGGAGACCAGCTACTTGCAGGATCAATGAGAGCTCATGCAGAACGTCAGATATCCCACTGAATCTTTTCTGTTGAAGAGCCAGTATTTGACACAGGACATAACAAGGAACCTGTTTTTCTGGAGTGTGTCTAAACACAGAGACACTGGGGAGCAGGGCAGCAGGACCTGTAGTTGTCCCTGGTCCAGATCCCTGTGTGTTCACAATGCCGAGCCTTGAGTTGAGGGGCTGGTTCGGTGCCAGAGGTTAGAGGAGGGTTTTACACTAAATACTGTAGTTTTTTTTCCATCATGATAACCTTAATCCAGTGCATGTCACCTATGGCACACCTTGGGGGCAGGTGAAGTTTTAAGGTCACAGTAGCTGTGTCACCTAGGGCAGGAGAAGCACTGAGTTCTTGTGCTGACGTGCAAGGATGTGTGTGTGTCTCCGTCCAGGTAGGCTGTGATGTGGAGAGGGTCCTCGTGTTGCAGGTGTGGGCTGTGTCATACACAGTACGTGGTGTGACGTGTCAGGTGACAGCAGTAACGTTGTGGGACAGCTCTCACTGTGCAGTGCTTTGGTGGAGGGCAAGAGGAGTTTGCAGACGGGGACAGGACCCCATCTGCTGCTGCCCGTGGTGGGTGAGCAGGCAGGGGGGAGGTGTAAGCACAGGCAGGGGCCCAGGAAAGTTTCCTGAGCTGTGGGATGTGGCACCTGCCCTGGGAATGCCCAGCTCCGCCCTTTGTGCCACTGAGAGATTTTGGAGCATGACAGCAGGGACCTGAAAGCCCCTTTTCAGAAACAGAGAAGCAAATTGTTTTACCCTTTGGTCTCCAAAACCTTCCACTTTGGAGGAGACAGCTTGAGAGGAAGGAAGGAAGAAAGAGCTGAAACCAGAGCAGGAAGCTCCTGAAAGGTGAGAGCAGCCTTCATCCCAATGTGCTGAGCTTTGCTCTCCAGAGTCACTGCCCAAGCATTGAGAGGTGCTAAATCTTAACTGCAAACTGTCCTTAAGTTCACATCCTCCCTCCTGGTAATAAATCCAGCCATGGCCATCGCTGAGTTCCTTATGTGGCTCTTCTGAGTTTACCATATCCTCTGACCTTTGCTTTTGGGAGTCTATCCTGACTCTTCACCACCGCGTGGTCCCTACGGATCTGCTGGTGATGTCCCATGCCCCTGCAGGGGAGGGTGAAGGTGCAGAGCAGGGTGAAAGCACAGAAGCTGTGAGCTCCTGGGGGGAGCAGAACACTTGGGGGCCAAGTCCTGCAGGTTCTCTTGGCTGCTTAGATGCTATGTCTGAGCACTTCCCCGTTTTAGGTCAGAGGACACAGTCTCCTGCAGCATGTACCCATCAGCACCAGATATGGGGTGCAACCAGTGAGGCAGCCGGACTTAGTGCGGGGACCCTGTACCTGGGGGCTTGGGGTGTGCTCTGAGATGTTCCCTGTGGGGAGGGGGGTGGATCTGGTCAAAACTGTTCAGCACACAAGTGTCCTGGGTGGGGAGGACAGTGGTGACATTCGCAGTGCCGAAGCTGGATGAGAGGGCCCTTTGGCCATCAAGGTGCAGGATGGCAGGACAGCACCGTGGCCATTGAGGTGTGGTGTGGCAGGATAGCACCGTGGCCATTGAGGTGTGGTGTGGCAGGATGATACCGTGGGCTGTGTCCCCACTGCCAGTGTCCCTTCCTGTGACACCGGCAGGGAGCTGAGGGGAGCTGAGCTGTGGCTCCAGGCGTGGCCGATGCCTCCCAGTGTTTCTTGCTGATTCAAAGGCAGGCAGGTGGGGGGACTGACCGGGGTGGGAAGTTTTGATAAAGATAGCATGGTTTCCCGCCCATGGATTAGGCTGGCGCTGGATGTGCTCCATGTAAGTGCTCCCAAGCATGTGCCTTTCCCAGTATTTCCCAAGGCCAGAGCTACTGTTGAGTGACTGTGGAATTAAAGTATCGTTTGCAGTTTCTACATTCCAGAGCAGTGTCAGGTTTTGGCAGAGAGCAGGCTCCGTGTGTGCCTGTACTTCCCTGGCCTGCAAGCCCCCAAATGTCCTGGAGGCCATGCACATTGCTTTGGTCCTTGCGAACTCCTGCTCACGGAAGTGTGGGAGAGCCAAAGGAGGGAGCCCAGCCTCCCAGCAGCTTGGCTGGACAGCCAGTTACCTCCAGTCTAATACTTCCAAACCAAAAACTTCACCTCAGCAACATCCATTCATTTTCCCAGGATTTTGAACCACGGGAAGATTGGAATCCAAACATACATGAAGTGCCCGTGGTTTCAGACAGCTCTCCCCAGCATCAGGCGGGTGGATGTCTCCAGAAAGGCTGCCCACAAATGTAACTGAAATCCCAGTCTAAACCCAGTTAACTCCAGCAAAAAGAAACAAGGAAGTTGTTGTTTCGCAGCAGCTGATCCATGTGCTGCCCCTTGGGGGGTTGTGGGGCTGTGGAAAGGCTGTGGGGCAGTGGGGAGGCAGTGGGGCTGTGGGAAGGCAGTGGGGCTGTGGGAAGGCTGTGGGGCAGTGGAGAGGTACTGAGGCTGTGGGAGGGCTGTGGGGCTGTGGGGAGGCAGTGGAGGTGTGGGAGGGCTGTGGGGCTGTGGGAAGGCTGTGGGGCAGTGGAGAGGTACTGGGGCTGTGGGAGGGCTGTGGGGCTGTGGGGAGGCTGTGGGGCTGTGGGGAGGCAGTGGGGCTGTGGGAAGGCAGTGAGGCAGTGGAGGGGTACTGGGGCTGTGGGAGGGCTGTGGGGCTGTGGGTTTGGGTGCCTACCTCCGTCTGCACACTGGGGTTAAACACCAGCTCAGGATTTACGCGGCGGTGGAGGGGGGATCTCGGGGAGTTTGCAAGCTGGGACGAATTTAGCCTCGCTGTGTTGCTGGGGTTGGGGTGCGATGGCATCCTCAGGCTGGTTTGCTTCTGCCATGGAGGAAACTGAGGCATGGGAAGAGGAGGGATGGGATTTGCCTGTCCAAATAGAGACATGGTGGTGTCTGGGCTGGGTGTCTGTAGGTGATGGAGGGAAATGGGCATCACCGGCGTGCTGTTGGCTTGTCTGTGAGGGTGGGAAGCAGGAGAGGAACACATTTGGGTACCTCCCTGTTGCCATAGACTGGAGAAGATGCCTCTGCTGCAGGTCTGGAAAGGAAGATGGGCCTGGTGATGTTTCCCAAGTGAAGTGAGAAACATCCAGCAGAAGCAGAAGTGGGATTTGGCTCTGTTGTGAGCCATATGTGTGTTTAGTTGTCTGACTCCATGAAGGGCTTGGCCGGCCCCACCTCAGCTTTGAGCAAGGTGTGTCCTGGTTGTTATGGAAGGAAACTTGCAACATGACCTCTGTGGAGGCTCTTACGGCCCATCTCTGTTTCCTTATCACTCACCTGGGCCCTCCTCTGTTCAGCTCTGAAGTTTTTCCTGGAAACATTCAAACTCAACAGGATGTGGCCTGGAGCCTCAGCTGGAGGACTGGATTGGTAGAAAAGGTGCTCCTTTCCTTCTTGGGAACCTTGGGGTTGCAAGGATATAAAGAGAACATCTGAAGCAGGCTTGTGTTAGTGCTGGATCAGCTCCCGAGGACTCCCGTACCCCGTGGGAGTCATTTGTAGATACCAAAATGCAGTTGTAGGATGTGAGGCTCTTGTGAAGAGTTGATCAAAAGTGAGATTAACTCACTCTAAATGAGCAGTGGTTTCTGTCTGGATGAAGGGAAAAAGACAAATCCAGCCCTGTCCAGCGGAGATGGATGTGTTGGGAGCAGATGTCTTGCTCTCCTCCACTGGATGAGGGAGCCATCTCCAGATGCTTCCTCCTCACTCTTCACATCCTCTGACTTCTCCAGAATGAGAACACATCAGCTATGGAGCTCCTCCCGTGGCATTGTCGGGCACCAGTCAATATTCCAGCATAGTCTCCATGGCTGATTGGATATGGAGACATCCTTAATCACCATATCCCCCAGACAGGCACCTCTGCTATTTCCTTAATCAGCTGTGTGGCTTTGAAGCAGCCCAGATGGTATCTCCTGGACCTGTCTGCTCTGGTGCTGGGGCTGCTGCATGGGAGGGAGGCGGAGAGGGTGAGGAGGTAGTTTGTGTACTTGTATATATACAAATACAGACACAGCAGTGCTTGGGGAAGGAAATAAAATCCAGCTGGACTTTCCTCCTGGTCCTCAAATCTGGGAGGTGATAGAGTATTTTTGATGACAAGGTTACTCCATGAGCGTCCTCTCAAGAGATTCTTGTCCTCTCCATGGTGCTTCTGTGGAGGCAGCCACTACCTGGCCTGCAGAGCCAACCACCCAGGTCTGCTTCCAGCTGCTTCCCTCTGGTTGAAGTTCTTGGATCTCTTGGGTTGAGGTGCTTGGACTCTCTGGGACTTCTCTGGTGAAGAAAAAGAAAGCAAGAACTTGTTCTTCTTCCCCAGAGGAGCTGTGCCTGCCCCATTCCTGTCCAAGGCCAAGTTGGATAGGGCTTGGAGGAACCTGGGATAGTGGAAGGTGTCCCTGCCCATGGCAGAGGGTGGAACTGGATGGGCTTTAAGGTCCATTGCAACACAAACCATCCTGGGATTCTGTGACTCCCAAAGACTCTTGTTTTTAGAAATACTGAATAGCATTGAGGTTTTCTTCCAAAAACATCTTTTCCATGTGGATATTTAGAACCCCCCTCACGCATAATACAGTGTCTTGTCAGACACTGAGAATGTTTTCTTATCCCTTTGGTATGTCATTCACGGCAGGATGATGATTCACTCTTGGGACATGACTTTGGGGAAGAGCTTTGGTCATCTCCAAGCCCATCCAGTAGTTCCCTTGGGATGCTCCCGCTGCCTCTCCCTGGAGCACCACAAGCCCAGGTCTGACCCACCAGGGTCCCTCCAAGGAAGCCCATGAGCTCATAGCCCAGGGCTGCCCTGGCTGGTGCTGAGCTCTTGACTCATTTCCCAGCACACAGCCCACAGTCTAACCCCGATTTCCCCAGCGTGCCTGAGGCTGCGAGGGGAGCAACAGAAAGGATGGACTCTCTTGGCTTCCCTCTCTTGGCATTTTTCTCAGTGTTTGTAGACGTTCTTGCAGTTTCTATTCTGAAATTGTTTTCTTGTGCAATCCATGTGGGTCTGTATTGCTATATTTAATACTTTGCTAGTATCAGATTTTGCTTTCATGGTCTTTTCAAAACAAAACCAATAAAAATAAATCCTCTTGCAGGAGGTCACTGAGGTGGAATGGCTTTTTCCCAAGCGCTGACATGCTTTGGACTTTCCCCTGCTCCCTTTCCAAGCTTATTCCCCCTTGCCTAGAGGCTCTTTCACTCCATGAGTTGTCCCTGTGTCCGGAGGTGAAGGAAGCACGTGATGTGTGGTGCTGTGGGTGTCCGGGGCTGCCTGTAGTGGAGGGCATGGAGGACACTTGTGCAGGGCAGTGACAGAAACATCTGTCTGCTGTTCCTGCAGGACTTGTGCTTCCAGGGCCCTTGGTTCTGGAGGCTCACTGGTCCCTTGGCCTGAAAACATCTCTGTTTCTAACACTGAAGTTTTGGACCATTGTGGCAAACAGGTTGCCCAGAGAAGCTGTGGCTGCCCCTGGATCCCTGGAAGTGGCCTAGGTCTGGTTGGATGGGGCTTGGAACAGCCTGGTCTGTGGAAGATGGTCTGTGAAAGGAGGTTGGAGTGAGAGGAGTTTTAAGGTCCTTCCAACTGAAATCATTACATGATTCTAAGAAATCTGTCTCCAGCTTCTTCCTGTTTTTTCTGTTGGGAAAGTTGGTGGGTCTGATGGACAACTGAACTGCCCCAGCTGGCCAGCCCAAGCAGAAAGGATGCCATTCACAATCCCAACTGGGACTGTCCCATCAGCAGTCCCCTGGCCCACTGCTCCAGAAGTTCTGCCTTGAAGCTTGTGCAGAGCAGCTCTGGAAAAGTCCTGCTGATGTCCTGGCCTGCAGGAATGCACCTGTGGTACCCAGATCTCTGGGAGGAGGACAGTGGTCCCAGCTCCCTGTGTGGCCCTGCGAGTTGCTGGGCACTGTGCAAGTGACTGCACTGTGTTCTGAATTTTCCAAAGTTGGGTGACGTAGGAACCGAGGCTCCCACTGCTCTATTTCATTTTTATTAGCCAAACCATTTAACCAGCAGAATTGTTTGCAGAAGCAAAGCACTTTGGTCCCTGAGTCGTTGAGCTTCCGCTTTTCATCCGCTCTCAGTAGGACAGCGATCGTGTGCTAAATCCCAATTAATCATTAAGAAGATATTTGAGGTTTAACAGCTATGTTATAAGATACAGTTTTTACTGGTTTTGACCTCAGTTAAATATGTTTTTAATAGTGGACGGTATTTAATTAAACATAAAATAACAGAGGCTTATTAAATCTAGAGAGACCTTTCCTAGTGATGGATATTGAATGTTAAGTAAATATCACTTGGTCATTAGAAGCATATTCAGAGTGGTTTCACAGCTATGTAATAGGCAGGTATCTGATTACCCATCTGCCCAGGTCCAATGAATAAGCTCTTAATAATCAATTGCCACTCATTTAATATATCATAATAACTGTCCTATTAGACCTGAATTAGATCCTTGTAAGAGCAAACAGAGGCAACCTGGTGCTCACTGGAATTTTGAGCAGATTTTGTTTTATTTCTGGTTGACGGCTCATTGAGATTGGGGAGGTTGGAGATTGGATGATACTGGGCTGTTTCATGTTGTGTTCATGTGGGACGTGCCCAGCACCACCACCACGGTCAGCCTGGAGTAGGGCATGGGGGGTGCAGGGGCTGCTGGCAGCACTCAGGGCTGGGACCATCCATCTGGGATGCAGAGGCTCCCAGAGCTGCACTGGGGGGTTGGTGGTTTTGGGGTGACGTCGTAACTCCTGGTGTTTCCTTTGGGCATTTGGTCTTTCTCTAGGGCAGAGGGACATGACACCAGGCTTGAAGGAGGGAGATGCAGTGCTGGCACATGTTCCCATTAACCTGCAGAACTTGCTGCCATGCAGCACCTTCAAAGCCAGTCATTAGCTGGTGTCAGGGGAGGCTGAGACTCGTCTGGGGGTGATATGATCAGAAAGAGGCACTTAGGGCACAGTGATGTTTGTAATTCAGGGCTGTGTTTAAGGACAGACCAGCAGCTGACCCTGTTTCTCAAGCTGCTTCCCATCTTTCTGCTCCAGGTTCTAGTCCCTTGTTTCTCCAAGTTTTTGTGTCCTGTGTATCAGCAAAATACTTTCCAAGTTGCCAAGTGTGTGGCTTGTGGGTGGACAAGGACCCTAACAGGACTTGAGACATTCCCTCCCAACCTTGGGAAGCAGGATGTTGAGTGCAAGAGGCTTTTGCTTCGTTTTGTGGTGAAATATGATTTATTTTGCAAGGCCCAGAAAGTGGTGGCTGTTCACACTGCTGCATGGCTGGAACTGTTCTAGGCAAAAGGGGGCTGGCACACATGGCTTGAGTGGGACCTGGGAGAGATGGAGAACCCTGGCAGCCTGGCCAGAGATGATCTGAAGAGTTTGAGAACGGTGGTTGTCACTTGCTCTGAGACAGAACTTTCTCCAGGAGTTACTGTTTCCCTCATCCTTCAAAATCCCATCTTGTACTTTCCGAGGAAGTGATAGACCAGGACTGTGAGTTTGGGAGCTGTGGGAATAGCATGGGTTTGGGTTGGAAAGACCTTAAAGCTCATCTCATTCCACCCCCCTGCCATGGGCAGGGACACTTTCCACTATCCCAGGTTGCTCCAAACCCATCCCGCCTGGCCTTGGACACTTCCAGAGATGGGGAGGGCTTGGGATATCTGTGTGCAGTGCACGTGCAGCCCAGCCAGGGTGGGACAAACAACCAGATCACATCATCCAATTAAGGTTGAACATAAAAAATGATAAATACAAAGGTGGCAGCTTTTAAGCAGAAAGAAAACTGCTGCTGTCAAGCACAGTGCCCCTGTGAGAGGCTGGGGTTTGGATTTCTGGTGGGGGGAAGCTGGAGCCCAGAGCACTGCTTTTCTGTGACTCCGTGGGTAGTCCTATTAGCTTTCCTTACAGCAACATTTCTTTTTTGATTTCTCCTTGCTGCTGCATTTCACAGGCCAAGTTTTGCTCGCTGCCGTTGTTCCCTGCGCAGCAGCACTGACTCAGCTCTGGAACAATGCGCGAGCCCGGTGATTCAGCTGCCAGCTCAGAGGATGAGCCCAGCTCCTCTGCTCGATTATTAATCTCTGCTAGTGTGTGAGTCAGGCTCTCCTCGCCCCCGGGCAGGAAAGCAGCCGTGGTGGGATTTAACCAGGGAGCCGGGAAGGGGCCCAGGGGAGGGTGACAGGCAGGGGCTGCTGCTGTGGCCTGATCCTGGTGCTGCCGGCTCTGAGCCATCCAGTGTGTGCAGAGGGGACGTGGCTGTGCCAGCACCGAGGACATCTCTTGGCAGTTCCATCCTAACAATCGCCTGTCTCATTAGCTCTGGGGTCTTGCTGCCTTCCCAAAGATTTCCCTGGGTCGTTTGCAAGGTGGGCTCATGGCCAGACCTGTTCTGTGCAGCCTGTGCCCTCCTGCTGCTTGTCACAGGTTTCGAGGCAGAGAGGTGATTGTGCCCTGCTCATCCCTCTTGGGTCCTTTTCCCACCCTGGACCCCTCCACCAGCCCACAGGTGTGCCCTGATCCCCATCCCCCTTGGCCAATGTGTTTGGCAATGTTCCCTGCATGCTGCATCCTTTGGCAGAAGTCATGGGAGCAGTAGGACAGTACTGAGACCAAGCAGGTTCATCACATGTGCAACAGTGGGATCCTTGTGTCCCAGCAGGATCCAGACCTAGATTGCTGCAGGATCAACCCTGGCCCCAGGAGAGCCCAGTTATAGCTGTGCCAATTATCAGCAGCACAGGCCTATGAGCAGGCAGGCTCCAGCCTGGAAGGAGGTGAAGCTGTGAGAGCAAAGGTGAGGGAGCACCCCGGTGCTGCCTTGGGCTTGGCTCTGGCCAGGCAGGCAGTGGAGAACCTGCAGGAATTCCTGCGGCCTCTGGCAGAAACACACTTGGGGTTGGGAGACAGGAAAAGTCACCACAGCTGTTGTGCCACCCTTCCTCGTCTGAAGGGTGGGTGCTGGGGCTGCCATACCCATCCAGCAGCTGTGGGGCGGGCTAGGGACATAGAGGGCAGCTCCACATTGCAAGCCCCGGACGTGGGGCACCACAGTCTGACCCTGGGGGTTCACTCTGCCTTCTCACTTTGTTCTCCACTCTCCTCACAGAGCCCTGAGCCGACTCAGCTGCCTTGGCCGGGCTCCCCAGGGCCAGCACAGCCATAAAAATCTCTAATCCGAACAGGCTGGGGCAGAGCCGCCCGCTGCCATCGGGACAGCTCTCTGTGTGTGGTTCCCATTTAGTGCAGATTTATTTCCTCTGGGTCGCCAGCTCTGCTGTTGCTCACTCCTTGGCTCTGCTTCTGGGAACATCCAGCATTTACCTTCTTGCAGCAAGGGGCTTTGGGGGACTGTAACTTCATTGTACGTGTCAATTAGGAAAACACCCTCAGGAATTTCCTTTCTGATGCTGCCTGACTCTACAATAACCTCTGTCTCCGTGGCTGCCGGCTCCCCAGAGCCCGTCCCGCCAGAGCAAACCGACGGGGAGCTGGGAGCAGGCTCAGCTCCGCAGACGCCTCCAGCTCCTGTTCCAGCTCCCTCTGAGCGCTGAGCCCCATCTCGTTTCCACTTCTTCTACACTCCTCACTCCCTCTCTGGGCGCTGGAGTTTGGAGTTGTTTTGGAAACCGCTGCGACTCCGGCATGACGTCACCAGGGTTCTGTAGTATCTCTGTCTCCATCCTAGTTAGGCGCTTCCTGCTCCCTGGCTCTCGCTCCAGCTCGCCTGGCGTGTCTATGCTCTTTCTTCTTCTCCACAATTCCCCAGGGATTTCTTTTCAACTTCCCCCCCCACCTTTCTTTCATCTCTTACACAGCGGTTTTGTCTTTCCTTTTTCTCTTTTTTTTTTTTTTTTTAATATTTTCTTTTCTCCTCTCCTTTTCAAAAAGGGTCCTTTTGCCCCAAAACTGGCTTTCCCAATTAATTTTTTGTAGCAGGCAGCCATGCTCACTCTGCTGCTGCCAGGAATCCTGAGGTGTTGGGATGCTCCAAGGGCAGGGGACAGGCAGGGGAGCAGGTGATCCCCAGCCCCAGCAGTGGCATGGTGGCATCAGGCAAGGTCTGTCTTGTAAAGGGTGTTTTCTGCTGTGCCAACTGCAGGGCTCCGGCTGCACCTCCCCTCTACTCCCTCAGCTCCTTTCCCACCACCCCACCTCAGCCCAGCTTTTCAGGCACAGCAAATCCATTACTTTACCCCATATCCCCAGCCACAGCTCCTTGTGCTCTGACACCTCCTTCCCCGTCAGCATCCATCCTGTTCCTGCTGTGAGTACCCATATCCCTGTGCCACCCTGGGACCAGCCTGTGATTCCCAGCACTGCTGCCTCCTGCCTGGAAAAGCGTATGCGTGGTTTCATTATGACTCTCTAGTGAGTGTTCACTAAGCACGAACAAAATATGATTTATTTCTTTAATTTCTTCCCTCACCACTGCTGAAATGCTGCCTGATTGCAGGCAGACCCCCCAGGGCCATGGCTTTCCTCCCTCCTCCTGCTTATTCATCCAGACCCCTGGCCAAAGCAGTGTGGGGCTGTGCTTCCCATGGGAGCAGTCCTGGGACAGCACTATTAAACATAAAGTACAAATACATACATAACGTGTGTGTGTGTGTGTGTGTGTGTACTTGTAAGGGCATGTAGTGATAGAACACAGGGGAATGGATTTGAACTGAAAGAGAGTAGGGCTAGATGGGATATTGGGAAGGAATTGTCCCTGTGAGGGGGGCAGGGACACTGGCACAGGATGCCCAGAGAAGCTGTGGCTGCCCCTGGATCTGTGGAAGTGCCCAAGGCCAGGCTGGACGGGGCTTGGAGCAGCCTGGAATACTGGAAGGTGTCCCTGCTCATGGCAGGGTGATGGAATGAGATGGGTTTGAAGGTCCCTTCCAACCCAAACCATACCATGATCCCATGATTCTATGATCCCATGATTCCACGATTCTATGGTATCACCTGACCTCCCTCTGCCCTGCAGGAGCTGGGCAGTGCTGCACCTGCCCATAATGACTGGGTAAACTGAGGCACATGGGGTGAGTGCCAGGAGGGCCATGTGATCTCAGCCCTGTTGTGACACACACCATTAGCTTTCTGTCCCTGGATGTGCCTGTAGCTTGGCAGGTCACTTAATCCCTGGAGTACCTTTTTAGTATTATTTGGATTAAAGTTGAATTTGGGCAGTGGCTGTCCCTGGCTGTGTCATGTGGTGCCCAGCAGCTAAACCTGAGTGAAGATCAGAGGCTTTAACAGAAACTCCTGTTGAGGTTTGGGCTCTTTTTCTTTTGGGAGAGAAATGGGGTCTGGAAGCAAGAGTTTCTTTATCCCAGTTCAGCCAGTTCTTCCTCAGCCTTTTTCCTCCTCACCCTTCCTAGAGGTCTATGCTCATATTTATTTCTAAGTCACTCTCTGCACCTGTGGTCAGTGAGATTTGGATGCTATTCACTTGCCAAAAGCTTGTGCTGGACTAGAAGCTCCTGCATCCTCCCTGGTGTGCCCATCTGCTACATGTCCCGAAAATACACAGGCAGACCAGCAGAAAGTGGCTGGGGAACTCCTTGAAGTGCTGCTGCCTCTGGGCAGTGGACAGCACTGGAGATTCTGGTTGCCCTGCTCAGCGGGGAGGTGTGAGGTCTTTTATGGGACAGACTGTGGGAGTGGGAAACACGGGACCCTGTTGAGGACACAAACCCCTCCTGAGGTCAGAGGCTACTGTTTCCAAAGCACAGGGAAGCTGGGGTGAGTCTGTGCTGAGCGTTAATCTGGCAGGGCCGCTGCTGCTGAGCAGGGCTGGGAGTCATACTGGGATAAGGGAAGGGGGGTGATGGCTTCAGTGGCTCCTGTGGGATGGGACAGGGGGAACAATGTCATTTGTTGCTTGTGGAGTATGGAGGGGGTTGTGGGGAGAGCAGCTGTAAGTTTGCTGTAGTTTATACCAGCAGTTTCTATCAGCAGCATGGGCTTGGTGTCTGCTGGAGTTGGGAATTCCCAGCTTTGCCCTTTGGATGGGGGTTCTGGGCTTTCATTGTGCTCACACCCAGGGAGTCAGAGATGAAGCAAGCACACATCAATCACATCTGTGCCCCACTGCCACCCCTGGCTGTGCCTCTCTGGGTAACAACTGCACCCTGAGCTCAGGGGTTGAGGCTTCTCCTGCAGCTGCTGCCCAGGGCCCTTCCCTGCACTGCCCGGGTCCCCAGCACCCACATCTTGAGTGTGCCTGCCAAAGATTGTCCTGTGGGTTTTCAAAAATAATCTTTGGATGTTGATGTGACATTAAAGGATCACTTTGTCTTTGCAAACGTTGGGCTTGTGCAAGCTTTTGGGGTGGCCACCCCATCCCCACTGATCTGTCTGTGCTGGGAAGAAGCCATGGGACTGGGGATGGGACCACTGGAATGATGCAGGGGCCCTAGGAAATACTTATACCCTTGTTTTCTAGGGACAGGTTGATGTCATTTTGTTTCCCTCCATCCAGTTTTTTGGGATTGTCATGCTGCTGGGGTGTGCAGGATGCTCCTTTCCAGGCAGGAGTTGGCAGGGACAGGTAACCCTGCCTCTGAACAGACATTTCCATGGAAGCTGCCTCGAGGTCTGTCATTGCTGCTTACCTGGGACAGCCGCAGAGGCCTGTAATTGTTGGGAGAGGCTGTGGGCGGCCGGATAGGAATCTTGGAATAGGCTGTTGCCCTCCCGGCAGGGAGAGCCTGGCCACCCAGGAGGGAGAGGAGGAGGACAAGGAGGAGAGAAGAAGAAGGAAGAAGAAGAGAACGATAGAGAAGAAGCAACTTCTTCTGTGCAGCTCTGAGTGCTACAGAGATGGTGAGTGATTTCACTACAGACTAGGGGGATACCAGAGATTTACTGGGAAAAAGAAAAGAGGGATTCAAGGCAGTTCTTTTTTCATGAGTTTCATGAAGACTTTGTGGCTCTGGCTGTGGTGAAGGCCAGATGGCTTCAGCAAGCATCCTGGGGGACTGCTGCCATGTGGAGTGCAGAGGGGAGCTCTGCCCAGACCAATGTGTGTGGGAGGATGTGCCAGAGGAGAAGCTGTGCCTGACAAGGGTCACACCAGGGACCTCTCCAGTGGCATTGTGGCAGCTGGCCCTGAGCTGCTGTGGCTCTGAGTCGTGGCTAAGTGGGGAGTGGGTTTGGCCCAATCCTTACCCTAGTTTTGGAGGGTTCCCTTGCCCTCTGAGCCAGAGCTGGGCAGGAGCCCCTGGGATGGGGTGAGCATGAGGACACGGCAGGAGCCGCAGGGTGGGACAGGGACTAGGTGCCGAAAGGAAGGGCTGTGGGCGGCACGGGGAGGAGCAGGAGCCCTGCCCAGCCCTGAAAGCCCCAGCAGGTTGGAGATGTGCCTTTTGCACGCAGGATGTGTCACCTGCCTCCTGAGCGGCTGCTGCATTTCGGCACAACCCTTCCGACTCGCCTCAGCTGCCGCGGGAGGATGACCTGCCTCAATGGAAGAGCCCTCTCTCCGTGCCTGTTGCCTTGCCCAGGAATGCTGGCCCGGGCTGCCCACCTACAGCAGTCCAGCTCAGCTGGAGCTGCCTGGGGTTCTGCTGGAGACCAGGTGGGTCCTGTCTCCCTGGTTTCCATGCTCAGGGGGCGTGAGGGCTGTTACCGCACTGTCCCTCAAGTGACAGCGTGCTGCCACCCAGGTCCTTCGTGGGGCTGGGCCTCTCTGGGCTCTCCCATCACGTCACCGTCCCACAGCCATTCCTTAGGCTTGTTTGGTTATGGACTGGTTCCCAGCTCCTGAGTGGTGAAGAAGAAGGGACAGTTTGGGTTCCAGAGGGGCCAGGCGGCAGTGTGTGGTACCAGCTCTCGTGCTGGATGGCTGCAGGGAGGTGGATTTGAAGCTCTGGATCATGGGCCCTTGGCAGAGCTGGTTTGGAAGCTTTTCAGGAGAGGGATGCTGGGGCTGAAAGCTCTGCACAGCTCTGACCTGACCTGCTGTGAGACAGCCCACGGTTTTATACAACAAGATGTGGGTAGGACATGGTCAGAGCTCCCTGGCAGGATTTACTGAGGCTGTACCATGTCATGGGCATCCCTTCTGCTCCATCTGCAGATGGAGTTGGATGCGAGTGCTCTGGCAGTATTTGTTTAGAGCTCTGCTGGGCAGCACTTGGTCAGGCTGACAGCATCAAATCTCCTCTGCCTGCAGGAACAAATGCTTGGTAGTGGTGTGGGGCATCCCAGGGACCCTGTGGTGCCCCATGCCTTGCAGCCTCTGCCTGGGGACAGGAGGGCCCCAGTGGAGCTGGGGATGACTCCCTGGGCACAACTGCCACCATCTTGGCATGGTGTTGGATGAGTCTCTGAGCCCAGTCATTGAAAACACCATTTTCTGGAGGCCCTAAAAGGCAAAAATTAATAAAAGGCTGTTGTGTGATAGGTTCTGGTGATACCTAACCCTCTGTGTGGTGCTGGGGTCCCTGGGCCCTGCAGTGAAGCATTGGGCTGCTATCCCTTCACCTGGGCATGCAGGGTCCCTGCATCCTGGCATGGAGGTGCTGGGATGTGGGGACTGTCCAAACCAGGCAGTGCAACAGGCACAGGTGCTGGAGCAGGTTATCAAATTCTGAATGAACTTGGAAGGGCTTTCAAGCTCCAAAGGGTTTGTCATTTGTGTTCTCAGTCTCACATCCCTGGTAAAGCTCCCAGCAGCCTTCACGTTGAGTCCAGAAAGGGGTGGAAGGTGGATGCTCCCTCACACTCCATTCTCTGTGCTGACAGCAGGACTGCCAATAAAACAACTTTTTTTTGTCTGTGGTGGTTTGATGTGCTGCACTAAGGAGCATGTGGAGCTTGTCCAGCCCCACCTCCCCGGAGTGCTGTGTGAACATGACGTGTGGCTTCTTGCAACCAGTAAATAGCATTTGGGGAATGAAAAGAAAAACAGAAAGGCTGGTTTGTTATTCTTACTGATATACTAAGAGCTGTCAGCTCCATCTTGAAATCATGAATCCCTGGGTATTCCTGGGACAGGGCAAAGGAATGCATCCTGCAGTATTTTTTCACTTGGAATGATTGTTTGGCTCTTCTTGGTCTGAAAAGTTAAACTCGGGCTGAGTAACAAATTAATGCTGTCTCTTAGTCACTGTCTGGCCGGGATGGAAACACTTCTCTGACCTGGTTTATCTGCATATCCATCCTGATGGCTTGGACAGGGCTCGCTGTTGGCTGCCGGCTCCTTTCCAGGGTGCTGCCGGCTCCGGCGCCGATGCTGCGTGGTGCCGATGGCGTGGGGGGAGCTCAGCCGTGGTGCTGCTGGTCCTCGTCATGGTCTCAGGGCATGAGCAGAGGTGCTTTCTAGAAGGTTCTTATTTTTTAGGTTTTATTTTTTTATTTTATTTTGTAATGGTTTTTATTGGATTGGCAGAGCTGGAGAAAATACTTTCTTCTTCAGACTGCTTCTTTGTAGAATCATGAAATGGTTTGGGTTGGAAGGAACCATAAAGCTCGTGTTGTACCCACCCCCTGCCATGGGCAGGGACACCTTCCTCTAGGCCAGGCTTGCCTGAGCCCCATCCAACCTGTCCTTGAACACTTCCAGGAGGGGGACCTGGGAGCTTCAAACCGGTGACAAGAGGGCTCTGTGCCCAACCCCTGACTGATTTAAAAACTGATGAAAGATGGACTGTAGCCCTAATTTCCATCTCCTTGCCCAGATTTCCATCCCCTAGCCAACCTTCCCATCTTCTCACCTCCTGCTGTGAGCAGTGGCTCCACAGGACTGGTGGGAGGAATATGGAGCTGCTGGGGCAGTCACTGGATCTTCTGCATAGGAATTTCAAACAGGAAAGGAAACTTGGAAAGATACCACCTTCACTTTGTGTATTGTTCGTGTAGTTCAGACAAGGAACCAGCTTGTTGTGCAGTTTCAAGCACGACAAGACATTCCTGGAGGCTCAGGAGTGGGTGGCCAGACCCAGGGGCACATTCAGCCTCCCATGTTTGTGTCACCTGCTCCTCGTTGCTGTGCCTGAGCCCACACCAGTACCATGTGCTCATGCTAACAGCATTCCCAATGCTATGTTGCATCTGCAGAAATTCAGGAAAAAGGAGGATTTTTATCCACCTTGGATCCAGTGCAGGGTAAGGGGGAGCTTGAGACTGCTCTTGTGGAGGTTCCTGCGTGGTTGGGTGCTGTGGTCAGCACTGGCATTGCAGGCTGGGACTGGAACACCTCCACGGGTCAGGCTGAGAGGACCCTGCCTGGTGCTAGCCCTGCCCTGAGTCATCCTCACTCCTCTGCTGCTCAGGAGAGCCTGGGCAAGATGGGTTGAAAATTAATTTAACAGCCCCCAGGGAAGAGATGATTTCCTAGTGCCGGCCAAGAAACGTGACACTGAACAAATAGTAGAAAATAAAACAAAAATAAAGTTCACATTGTATCTGGAAACGGACATTTAATTTGCAGCATTGACGGTGTCTGCGTGAAGAAATCTTGATTTCAGCTTGGTCTCACAATGCAAAAGTTCCTGTAAATGATATTCCTGTGTGCACGTTCTGAAGCCCTGTGCCATGTCATTAACAGAGCACTCTTTCTGGGAGTACATTCTTCCCTCATTTTCTATCCCCATACATTAAATTGATAGTTTGGGGGATTACTGCTCTTTCCAAGCTCACATGGGTGGAGTCCCCTTTATATGGCCATGCTGGTATGTAGTGAATTTGAATTGGCGCAGCAGAAAACTGGAAAATTTGGAACAGATAACTGTCTCCTATCTTTATATGGGAACATCAGAGTTCCTAGCTTTATTCTGGGGTTCTTGCCATTCCAAATATAATTTATTCTTTTATATAACTGTTTTCATATGATCCACTCTGAAGAGTGGATAATGGTTTGGGGAGGATATAATCATTTTTTTCCCCCTCCAAGGCTGTCTTCCCAATTAATGAGATTGAGAACACATTCCAAGAATCTATTTTTCCTCTCCAGGCTTTTTCTAATGTACTCAATTTATTCTATAGTGTGTCGTGTGCTTCCTTTATAGAGTTTTATTCCTACATATTTGGTGGTGATGGGCTGTCTGGAGCCTGTGTAAATGCTCAGGGTATGGATGCAGTTGCAGGAGCAGTGAGGGACTGGCTGTCCTGGTCCCTTTCCACTTGGAAAAGTGGACATGGGGATGTGACAAGGACATCCTAGTCCCCACCTTACTGCTGACCTCAATCTTACTACCGAGTGGGTAGCCGTGTGGAAAGCACTTTGTGGGAAGTGGTGTGCTTTGTGGGGATGGAGGGGTATCCTCATCCCCTGGCTCCTTCTTCTCTCATGTCTGGATGAGAAATGGGTGGCCAGGACTGAGCCAGTGCCTCCATCCCTCAGGAAAGGCTGTTCCAAGAGAAATGTGCAAAGCTCCAGGGGCTCTTTCTTCTTAAAGCCTCACCTGTGACCAAAATAGATAAAGTTCCTTTAAGTTTTTGTCTGCTCACATTGGTGATGCTCCCAAAAACCTGTGGTATATTATCCTGGAATCATGGAGTGGTTTGGGATGGAAGGGACCCATCTCGAAGGGACCTTAAAGCCCATCTCACTCCACCCCCTGCTGTGGGTAGGGACACCTTCTATGATCCCAGTTTGCTCCAAGCCCCGTCCAACCTGGCACTTCCAGGGATGGGGCAGCCACAGCTTCACATGAATTTCAGAGAGCTTGCTGCTCTAAAATGAGTTGGTTGATACGTTACAAGCCCTATTTAAAACAAGCAAACACTTTTAACTGGAGACTAAAGCCTCGAGGAGTTACCTTGGGCCAGTGATGGTGTGGCAAAGGGGTGTTCAGAACAGATCTTTCAGTGTTACCCAGGTAGTGAAGTAGTTCCTGCTATGTCTAAGCAGTGGGTTTGCTGTTTGCTGTTTGCTCTGTATTGGTGGAGCTCAGGTGCCCCCTCCGAGTCACAGCTCTCCCTGTCCTGACTAAACCACATTTTAACTCCTGTTGGCTTGGGAAAAAGCTGAGGCAGCACCCCAGGAGTGTGTTGTAGCCTTCTGTAGCACCCAGATTGCCCAGCCCCATCATCTCCCCGAGCATGAGCAGTGCAGGAGGAGCAGGTTTCCCTTGCATTGGGCTTGGTGCTGGGTACTGAGGAGGAAGAGGAGGGTGATGAAGAGGCCAGCTGTGAGGAGCAGCCTTGTTTTGCAGCAGGCACATCATTCTGCAAGCAGCCCTGCTCTTCCTCCAGGGCTAGGAGCAGTTCAGACCATTTTGTGGTGGCAGCCACATTCCCGTGAGTGGGGATTCACATTTACACTGTTTGAGTCAGATGTTGTGTGGCCTTGGGGAGCCACTTTCAGGGCCAAAAGCATGAGAGAACTGCTTTCCAATAGTGTTTTGAACCTTAGGTGGATGTTGTTGTCCAGATGAGATTTAAGGTCCCTTCCAACCCTGTAGGATTCTCTGTCTCATGCGAGGGCTGGGTTTGGTTCCTGCTGCCCCGTTCATGTCCCTGCAGGTCTCGTGTGTGCCGTGGTTGTTAATAACTTGTGGGTGGTGACCAACCAGGTCCCTCAGATCCCTGTTCTGCTCGGATCCTCTCCGTTTTCCATGTGTGTTACCCCAGGAGTGGTTTGATGGCAGAGGACACTTCCTGAGGGTGCTGTGCTTTGTTGTCATAGTCCAGCTCACTGAGTCTAAGGTGTTGCCTGCTCGGGGCTCTGTGGTGCCCAGGCAGCAAACCCCAGGCAGTGGACGTGGGACACCCCACTGGGGTCCACTTACCTCTGATGCCTTGTCCCTGCCGAGGAGCTGAGGCTGCTGGAGGAGAAGGACATTGCCATGAGCTTGGTTTTCCAGGCAGACCGGAGGCATTCCCCCTGACCCAGTGCTGCGGGTGTGTGAATGCAGCAGGAGAGACAAGCGAGATGCAGAGCTCTGTCCAAGGAGAGGGGGGGTGGCTGGAAGGACAGGAGGGATGGGACCAGCAACCTGGCTCTGCAGTGAAATGTGGTGAAGAGTGGGAGTGTGGTGGCAGGCCTGCTCCCTGCCCAGGTACCCCTGGAGGGGTCAGGGCCCTTGGACACCCCCGACCCAGTCTCCTGGAGTCCCCATGGGTGCCTCAGGGAAAGGTCTTGCCCAGCCCGAGCTGCAGCCCTGGGTCTTTTGTCAGAGGCTGCAGCGACAGTGGAGCAACCAGCAGGGAGGGGATGGGAGGGGAGCGGAAGGAATGGAGGGAAGAGGAGGGCAGGGAGGGCACCCTCATTTGCTCCCCATGCTATAATTAGCTGGGCTGGCAGGCAGAGCTGCTGTCAGGCTGCTGACACCCAGCCAGGCTGCGGGCATACAGGGCCACGTGTGAAGTGCACGCTGCGGGACAGGGTGTAATTAATTAGCTGCAGGCCCTGGGAGCTGACTACTCAGATCCAGCTTCTTTTCCTGGTTTTTTCTTTTTTTTTAACCAGTGATGGAAGGTAGAACTTCACCTATAGACCAGTATAAACATGTAGGAGGATGGAAATGTTCAAGGCCAGGGTGGATGGGGCTTGGAGCAACCTGAGATAGTGGAAGATGTCCCTGCTTATGGCAGGGATTGGAATGGGATGAGCTTTAAGGTCTCTTCCAGCCCAAACCACTCTGTGATTCTATGACCCGGTGTGCCCAAAGATTAAAAAACAAAATTATTTGTAAATACCAGGCAGCACATGTATGCAATTATGAGATCAGGCAGCTGACATCCCCAAAATGAGGCAAAATAAAAGAACCCACCAGGTTTTAGCAGGAAGACAGGCCCAGCCACGCTCCCTTCCAGCACGTGCTGTGCTCAGGGCTTCCCACTATAAATAGCAGCAAATTCAGCTCTGCAGCTCAACCCTGATCCTGCAAACACTTAAGCCCAAGCACATCTCCTTCCCGATGTGCTCCAAGCTGCTGTAATAGTTTGCAGGCTGTAATCACAAAAAAAGAAGGAAAAATGAAGTGGAGAAGGTAGGGTGTGCAGCCCACTGGAGGTACTGGTGGTGGGTGACTGTGCAGCCCCGTGCCTGCGGCTCCCCCGGCACCTCCCACACTCTCCCTGCCGCTACAACACAGAGCCAAGGTGCCCAGGCCCGTGTGTGCATGTCACTCCGGGTGCTGTAGGGCTCGCAGGTTTACAAGCTCCGGTGGTTTTGCCAGCAATTTGACAAGTTCTTCCATCCAGAGGAGCAGCAAGTGCAGGGTCTGTCTGTGCTGGCCCTGGCAGGGCTGCAGGAGCTCCTTCCACAGGGAGACTCCACAGAGCCTGTGCGTGCCTGCGTGGCTGTCTGTGCATGAATGAATTCCTATAGGCATGCAGTAGTACAATAGGAGTGGAGAAAACAAAGTTTCCTGGATGAGCTCTCAGTAAAGAAATGCTTTGAAGCTTGGGTCAGCCTTAGCGTGGTGTGAGCTGCGAGGGGTTTGTGGGTGAGCTCCCCTTGGCACGGCGAGAGTGGCTGGGAAGAGGCTCAGCTGGGGAAAGCAGGGCTGGGAAGGCAAGGAGGGAGTGCAAACGGGAGTTTGTGGCAGATGCTCATGAGCAGACTTGCTTCTCCTCCCGCAGGAAGGCAGACTGGGATGGAGTTGGTCCTTCTTTCATGGCTGACAAGGAACTCCAAGTCACTGTGAGGGTGTGTGCTGCAGCCAGCCCAGCTGTGTGGGTGGAATTGCTGGGGGAGGGAGATGGTGGGAGCTGGGGGGGTCACTGGAGCTGTGCTGGCACGGCTTGTGGGACCAAGGCCTGGCTCCTTCCTCCTGCTCCACCGGGCAGTGCACCTGTAGGGGTGAGTGCCGAGCTGGAGGACAAGGAAGAGGAAGCAGAATTAATGATGTTGGGAAATTTGACACTGCTCTGGCTTGGCCTGACCCTGAAGAGTGTACAACCTGCTGGCAGGACAGGATGACCTGCAGAGACATGCTTTGGGGTGAGAGGCCGGTGATGAGGCTGCTATGCTGGAGAGCCCATCCTATCACTGTCCTGGGGTTCAGAGAAAGGCTGGGGGAAGATCACAGAATCATGAAATACTCTGGAATCAACCCACAGGTATTGGACCCAAGTTGGACCAAAGTCCAACTCCCAGCCCTGCACAGACACCCCAACAATCCCACCCTGTGCATCCCTGGGAGTGCTGTCCAAACACTCCTGGAGCTCTGGCAGCCTCGGGGCTGTGCCCATTCCCTGGGGAGCCTGGGCAGTGCCAGCACCCTCTGGGTGGTCCCCCCATTTTCCAAAGAACCAGGTTTACATTTGTGTTTCAGGCCCTAGAAAAACACCAAGGCCTCCTCTCCTGGATCCCAACTGTGAGGGTGGGTGAGCAGCCAGAGCTGACACTGAGCCTCTGCTGAGCTGAGCTGGAGCAGGTTGGTGCCCACCTGCTTGCAGAAGGATGTCCTGGCATTGTGAGGGGCTGGGTCAGGTTGGTGTCCAAGCAAGACTGTGGCATCAGGGAGACACTGAAACACAGCCCCTCTTCCCCAGTGGCTCTGTGGTGTCTCAGGCAGGGACAGGAGCTCCCCAGCTCCTAAGTGTGAGGTTTGCTGCTCTGCTGGGGGGCAGGTGCCTTGGTTCTGTTCTCTGGATTACTTCAGTGCACTGTGTGTGTGTAGCCATCTTTCCCTTCTCCTTCCCCCCTCAATGGTCCAAATCCCCTTTTCTCTGGTTTCCAGCTTGTTTTTCACCTTCCATTGGACTCAAAGCCCAACTTGGATGTGCTTCACTGGCCCATGTGCATGCACAGGGTCAGGGCTGTTTGCAGGTGAGTGTGAGAGCTGGGTCAGGCTCCTGCTCTGAGCAGGTTGGGACGAGGTAGCTGTGTAAGAATGAAGGTGCTGCAGCCATTGGCATCCTCCCCTTGCTGAGCTGGGTCTGGGGGGGGGGTCATCACCCCTTCCTCGGAGCCTTTGCAGTTGAGGCAGAAGGCGGGATCACAACGGTGTGAGGCAGGGCTGGCACACACTGGTGCCTCACACCCCTCCCCATGGTCCCACTGGTGCTTTGGCGTTGCCAAAACACCATCCTCCGACAAAGACCCTTCTATGATTCCCAGTGGGTTGTGTCCTCTTCCCTCCTTTCCTTGAGCCAGCCCTTCCCATCTGGGCAGCACTGCCTGCCCCACCTGACCCCTCTTCTGCCATCAGATTTGTTTGCTGCGCCACCCACCCTTTATCAGACACCCTTGTTCTCCATTCCTTGTTCTCCATACTTCAACACACAGACAAGATCTGCTCTCCATCCAGGACGGCCTTTGGGGGTGCAAAGCTGCCCCCAGCTTGGTCGCCTGGAGGCCTTCCTCTAGGCTGGGACCTGCATTGAAGGCAGGAGTTATCACTCTGATTTTCAGCTCAGGAATCTAGTTCATCCAGCCTGAAGTTCAAGTTCTAGCATTTGAGGGTTCATCTGGCATCAGCTGATGTTTTGTGGCTGCTTGGGCTCAGGGCCCTGGCAGTGCCAGGGCTGTTTGAGGGGTGCAGTGTTGGGACAGGTGGTGACAGGTGGGTTGGGTGCTGGAGTCCACAGAGGGGAGGCAGCATTCCCAGAGCCCTTTGGCTCCTCAGCCAGCCCTTGCCAGAGGGCTGGAGGGAGATGGAGTGCATGGAATGCCCAGCCTGGGGCTGCTCCAGCCTTTGCTTGGGGGGATGCTGTGAGCTGGGGTGCAGGCTGCCATCTCCTTCCTCCTCCTCCCAAACAACCACTCACATCCCAGGCTTTGAATTTTATTCCCCTTCTGACAGCCAGGCATCACTTCCTGATTACTCATAACTGCAGCATGTTGCAGATACACAGAGTGTGAGGAATGGCTGTGCCTGGGAGCAGAACCACCACGATCCATGGTGATGCTGGGATGGGGGGGACAGGCTGTGCAGCCATGCTCCCCAAACCCTGCCCTGCTCTGCGAGCCAAGCACCTCTGTCCATGCCCATATCCCCCTGGAATCTATCCAGCCCAGCTCCAAGTGCAGCTCAGGGATGCTGAGGTCCCAGCAGGTGAGCAGGTGACAATGGCAGTGTGGCAGCACAGCCTGCAGCCAGCAATGGCTCGTGAGTTTGTTTTGCAGAATCCTCTTCTAGCATGGGAAAATCACTCATCCCTCAGTTTTCCTCTGGTTTGTTTGTGTGGGCATTGATTACACTGGGAGTTACTGAGCCAGATTTTATTGGAATGACTTAGAAAGCTGCCACCTTATGAGCAGCCACTGGTCTTTTGGGATTATTTTGGTGTAGTTGCTAAATAATTGCATGAAGCTTCTTCAGCCTTGCTAATAATTTTTTTCTCCCAGGGACACTGCCTAGAAAAAAGATGAGCCAAGATTATGCTTGGCAACATTTATGAGAGGAAAAAGTACAACAGGATTGATGTCTGCTGGCGGGAAGAAATAAATAAAACAATACCTCTGTCTTAGCCCCTCCACGAGCATCCTTGTTTCCAATTCCAGGTCTGTTATCTCCCCAGCATGGCTGAATTTTCAAATTCAACACACTCCTTTAAATTGCTCATCATTTCTGTCTGCAGCATGTTGTGCTAATTCTGACTAGGGACCAGCAGGACCGACTCTGGAGATGAGCTGGCCTAGGGAATCTGGGCTGCTAGCTTACCTACGTTGTGTAACTCACAGAATTATTTAGTTAGTGCCTGAAAAGTGAAATCAAACGAATAATTCAAGCACTCCTGTTGGCCCAGATTCATAGAATGACGGAGTGGAAAGGACTTTAAAGTTCATCCTGTCCCACTCCCTGCCAAGGGCAGGGACACCTTCCACTGTCTCTGGTTTCTCCAAGCCCTGTCCAGCCTGGCCTTGGACACTTCCAGGGATCCAGGGGCATTCATCATCTGGGGCAGCATCCTTGTGTCCCACCTTCCTCTCCTGGCCCTGCTGGCAGCAGGAGCATGGGCACTGGAGGGATGGAGGGGGTATCCTGGGAAGTTTTGGTGGCTGCCCTGCCCAGTGCCACATCCCAGGGCAGCAGGGGCTGCTCCTGCCCCCACAGGTGCCTCTGTGCTGCCCATGCCCATGGTCGCTCAACTCTGTCTCAGGAGGAAAGGGTGGAGATGGGTGCAGGCCTTGCTTGAGGTGTTTGTTTTAGAAAGACAGGCTGATAAAAATTATTTCATTAAGGGACTTAAACTGTGCTTCCTCAGCCCTGAGTCATCAGTGAAGTGAGCAAGCGAGGAGCAGCATTGGGTCCTGACGGAGGGTAACTCACACTGCAGCTTGGGGTTCACAGGGACTCTGAACTGGGTGATGCTCCTCTCCTCTGTCTCAGGATGGCCAGGGGCTCCCAGCACCCTGAGCAGCAGCAGGAGGTATCTGAGAGCCTGTGAAGCTCCCAGATTGATTTGGGAGATCGGCCACACTGTAGTTGTGCCTCTCTGCTATCCCCAGCTCTGCCTTGATGCACAGGAGCCACGAGCAGTCACTGCTCTGGAAGCCTGGAGACCATCCAAGAGCAGAGCATGCACACAGGCTGGCGTTTGAGCTTTTATTGTTTATTTGCATAGATAGAAGCCTGCAAATCCCCTCTCAGTCCAGGAGGAATTTATCTTTCCTCCCAGAAGGCACAGCAAAACACCAGGCCACCTTTTGCTCCTCTGCCTCTTTCAGTTCCCAGGCTTCAGGCACAGGAAAAGAAAAGCCAGTCCCAACTCCCAGTAAGGTCAGCACCTGTCCCCTCTGCACTGGTTTGTTTAGTGAGCGCTGTAAAACCTGCTCTGTCCTCCAACTTGGACGTGTTGAAACTCTTTTCAAGCCCAGTGCCAGGACATTTTTCCTAAAATCCAGGACATGTGTGCCCTTTGCCTGACCCTGCTTCCTTACATCCCACCCTTCCCTTGGCCACTTTTCCCTTATCTTCCCTCCTGTGGCTGAGGCTGTGATATACTCAGTGGGACCGAGGTGGCGGTGGTGGCACTGTCCCAGTCCTGCTGCTGCCCCTTGGGACAGTCTGAGCTGTCCCTTTGTGTGTGACACTACAG
This sequence comes from Eopsaltria australis, assembly GCA_034509425.1. NCBI lineage: Eukaryota > Metazoa > Chordata > Aves > Passeriformes > Petroicidae > Eopsaltria > Eopsaltria australis. The sequence goes on along the minus strand of JAVTVJ010000228.1, from coordinate 1,013,203 downwards.
CAGGCAGTGCCCACGGCTGGTCCTGCCCACAGCCTCCCATCACCCATTCCCTGCGTGATCCCTCACTAACCTCTCCAAGCCATCACGGATCCCCCGATGGGGAGGATCTTCCCAGGCTGGGCTCCGAGCTCTCTCCAGTTCCTACCAGGATGTTTGATGTCCCTGTCCTTGGAAAGGTCTCCAGCAAACTGTTCCATTCACTGGTGGTTATTGTGCTTTCCTGGACACTCTCCCAGAGTCCTCTGGATCTATGGCCACCTTGGTTTTGTGCTTGCTTAGGAGAGAGAAATGCAGCATGGTGAGAATGACCTGTGTGACTCCATCTGCCTGCTGGGCATGGTCCTGTTCTCATCTGGAAAGAGAATAAGGAGGCAAACGGCTGTGCAGGGGCAATATGGGGAAACTGAGGCAAAACGTGGGAAGAAATGGGTCAAGGCCAGACTTTGGGGTGGTGGTACAGCCAGGAGCTGATTCACAGTTCCTGGTCTTGCTCCAAGCCCAATTCCTTGAACATGTTGCTGGAATTCTGCTTTTTCTCCTTATTTGCTATTTTCTTAATGAGCTTTAAAATCAATAATTTTGGCTCATCATTGATGTAACCACTGCCCATTTTTTGTTGGGTTTAAAAAATCTCTCTGCAAAGTTATTTCCTCATTGTTTTATCCCAGATATCTAAAATCTTAGTTTCCGCTGGCTATGGCATTGATGGGAGTTTTCCCATGGACCTCTGCTGTGGCTAGGTGGAGGGTCTGGCTGTGTGGGGTGCAGGTTTTCCAGATGTTGTTTCAGTAGTGTTGAGAATGCTGTTTGCAGGTGATTTCTCCTTAAATATCAGCAGCTCTCCATGATCCCCACTAGCACAGAGAGCAGAAGGAACTGAATTTGTTGTGGCTTATGAACTTTGTTGAAACCAATCCATAGTTTGGGAAGTTCCACTTTGGGTTTTGGGTGTCAAGTTTACAGGAGGAAGGAAATACCGTATGGGAATGCTGTGCTGGAAGGAGTGGAGCTGTTCCTGGGTGTGCTGTGGGCTTCCAGGACAGCTCCCATTGCTCACCCTGAGCAGTTACTGCTGTGCTCATTTTTCTGCTGCCTCAGGAATGCATGGAGTGGTTTGGGAGATCTGGGGATCTCCTGGAGATCTCTCAGCCCAATCCCCTGCTCAGTGCAGGATCACCTCCCCTGGATTATTCAGGACACCCACGACCATGTCCAGTGGGTCTTGGATGTCTCCAAGGATGGAGACTCTACCACCTATCTGGGCAGGTTGTGCCAGGGTTGGATCAGCCCAATTTGGTGTCTGGCCATTGATCCGTGGGGCTTTGCTGCAGCTTCTTGCTGCTGTGGGGTCAGAGGAGCAGCAGGGACAGCCAGGGGCTGTCCCCATCTCCATCCGGTGGGGCTGCTCAGAGCTCTTGCTTGTTGACAATCAGCACAAGTGCAGGTGACATCTTAGAACCACAGAATCACAAAATCTCCTGAGTTGGAAGGGACCCACAAGGATCATCCAGTCCAACCCCTGGCCCTGCACAGACACCCCAACAATCCTGCCCTGGGCATCCCTGAGAGCATTTTCCAAATGCTTCTGGAGCTCTGACATTCCCTGGGGAGCCTGGTCAGTGCCCCACCATCCTCTGGGGGAAGAGCCTTTTTCCAAGATCCAACCTAAACCTCCCCTGGCACAGCTCCAGCCATTTCCAGTGAGCTTCCCACCCCAAAGGGAAGCTGCTCCTTGTGTGCTCCTAGCTCTACGACCAGACCTCTGTGTGCCCTGGGCTGAGCACAAGGATGTCACACATGCAGACTGACGGCCTGCAGCCTCCCCACTGTGTTGGTGACCAGCCAACATCTCCATGCCATGGACAGGGTCAGCCACCACAGAACCACAGCCCCATCTTGCTGCCTTGGCCAGAGCTCCCTTTTTGTTATGTTTTGGTGACAGTGGATCCCTGCCTGCTTAAAAGCTGGGGTCCTCCTCTGCATGCTGGCTTTGGCTGGTGAGGGGAAGCTTTGGGATCGCTCTTGCGGCCCTGATTAGCATTCGGCCCTGCTGCTCCCGCTGTTTAGAGTTGGAGCTCACCATTGCCTGGCAACCACGGAGCAAAACTACAACAGCCACCCCGGAGCCCAAGCGGTGCCTGCACGCACCGACACACGGGGACCGCGCTGCTGCTCACCGTCCCCCACCCCACAAGGTGCTTGGACAAGGATCATCCCCAGGACAAGGAAGAGGAGGAGGAGGAGGAGAGGGCTGTGGTGGTGCAACGGCTTTGGTGATACCCAGATCTGGTGGGTCTGTGTCTGTCTGTCCCGGTGCTGCCTGCCGCGAGCATCCCATGGTGTTGGGCACAGCCTGCCCTGCACATCCCTTGGTGCAGGTACCATTCTCTTCTCAGGGAGCTCGTGTCATGCACTGGGGCTTTGGAGCAGGGCTGGGGGCCAGTCCCTGCTGTGGGCACATCTGGGACAAGGTGTGTTGGGGGAGAGGTGTGTTGGGGGAGAGACTGGGGTGTGTGTGGGGTACACGCCCCCATGGGGCGTGAGGAGCTGCGCACACGCTCTGTGTGTGCCCCACACCACAGGTGGGGTCTGTGCAGTGCCCATCGCCCCCAGGGTCCCTAGGGGGAGGCTTGGCCTGGCTGAGGTCTCACAGGGGACCCTGGCACAGCCCATCTGTGGTGCTCTCAGACTTCAACTCCATCATGCCGGGGGTGGAGTTGGAGGCACTTGGGAACCTGAGCGAGCATTGGAGCTCTCTCTGCTTCCCAGTTTTGCATGTGCTTGGGATCTGATGTGGTTTTCTTGGCAGAAGAATTTTTTTGTTCTCCTCCTGGAAGACACTGTGGGCCTGGGGCTCAGCCCCTGACCTGGCAGAGGATCTCTGCAGTGGTGGTGGCTCAGCCCCTCCACCAAACCCTGCACTTTGTCCTATTGGGCTGGGCAGACTTGAAAGAACCTGAGTCCCCTCCTGACACAAGGTGCCAACACTTCTGCAGGAAACACAGACATGCCTGAATACATTGAGTTCAGATCTAATGCATCCTCTCATCTCTAGTTAAACACTCTATTTTCACATCCTTGACTGCTGTGGGCTCTGCCTATGGCTGGAGGTCCAAGCTGTCCTGTCCAGCCAGCCCACCTTGACCCATCGGGCAGGAAAATAACAGACATGTGCCTTCCCCACACATTCTCATCAGTGATACTTGCTTGGCAAAGGGTTAAAAAAAATAAATCCATCTATCTTTTGTGTCTTGCAGAGTCTGGGGTCAGCAGACAAGAAGGACTATTACCAGCCAAAGTAAGTGCCAGTAGCAGTGGTGAGTAATTGCATGGAAATTCCCGGCTGGTCCATATTACCCAGCAGCTCCATGGCTTGCTAAGATTAGACATTTCAGTGTACAAGAATAGCTGCTGCAATTACACAAGTGAGGATAACAGTGGAAGGGCTGTCAGTCATCCTGGCTTCAGGGCATATGCAAATTCTTCCATCAGGTCAGAAGGAACAGTGACAGCTTGACTGAGCCTGGGGGACAGAGCTGAGAGAGGGGGCTGCGCAGGTGACCTCTGCTCCTGGTTTGCACAGCTGAGCTGCTTTGGAGAACCGAAGGGTTTCGTTGTGTGTCACAGCAGGCTGATCTCAGAGTGCATCTCCTGCAGCTGTGCATTGACGCTGGTGCCTGTTGTCTTCCACCCGCTGTGTTTGGTACAGCACTGTGAGCTATAGGGGGACAGGGGGGTAAGAGGTGTTTTAGAGCCACGGACATGAGAAAATTACTGCAAACCACTCCACCAACACAAGCAGTTGGTTACTGGGTGTGTGGATTAGGTAATAGAACCTCACCACAGCATGGCACCTTCCAGGCAAGAAGGTTGTGCTTGCTGGAAGGACAGGTTTGTTCCCATCATCATTTGGATAATGGCAAACTCTGTTAAGAGCCCTGCTGAGCGGTTGGGTTTTTCCCCAGCACTGAATTATGTGTTGTGCTGCTGAGCATGTTGCCTGTGGGACCTTGTGTTACTCCTGCTTTGCTTGGGGAAGTAAAGGTCTTCAGGTTATCACCTTTCTTCTGAAGAAAAACCCAAAAAACATAGGTGGATTCGAAGTTCTAGGACAGTGCTCTTATGGGCAGAATTGTCAGGGGAGCATGGCTTTGGAAAATTCAGAAGGAATTGGGCTGAGGAAATTTCTCCTCCAAAGCTCACTGTCCTTCTGTTCTTGCTCACTCTTTGCTGCTTTCCCAAGCATTCCTGCAATCCTACATCCCAGAAGTGCAAGCAGCATTGCAGCATCCTTGGTCCAAGTTAGGCTTGGCCTCAGAGGGAGCATGGCCAGGGGTGACAGGCTATGTCAGGGAATGCTGTACAGATCTGCCTGCTTGCTGTCCGTGGTGGGAGAGCAAGTGTGGGGTGTGTGTATGTTCTTCAGTTATCTGCTGATTCCTCTTTATCAAGAGTTTGTAAAACTTGGTGCAGATTTCTAGCTCCATACTGGAAATCTGATTTGAGGGAGCTTCTCTGCCTGTTCACCCCAACACATTGTGGCTTATCAGCTTTCCAAGACCTCAGGCAGATAAAGACTTCTGGAAAGACAGCCAGAGCCATTTCCCGTGCTGTTTAATCCCTCATGGCTTTCTGGGAGATCAGAGGAATATCACAGGAGGTTATGGGGTCATTGTGGATGCAACATGAACACACATTTGGCAAAGAGCTCATGGCCATGTTTTTGTGACCTCTCCCAACAGCTGTCCAAGATTTCGATGCTCCTGAGTGTAGTGCTGTGTTTGTGAGGAGTCTGTGTTTTGACAAGCAGGTTTAGAACACATTGAAGCATCTCCCATGTTTCTGTTCCAGCTGAAGCTTTGGGGAGGCTTGAAGTAGGAGATTTGGAGGAAATATGTAAAGAGCTCTTACTGTTCAGATTTCCTGCCTTTTCTTGTGGGTTTGGTGGTTGGTAGCAACAATTTGTGGTGCTGCATTTATAACTCATCTCCTCTGAGAAATGAGGAATGTTTCTCTACCTTGAGTGGGAGAACATGGGATTCCCATCTTGCTGAAGGTGTGGAGCTGCTGGGTCAGAGTGGGGGAGGGGGGGTGGGTGCCAGTGCAAGGGCTCCTGTAGGTACAGGGTATTTTATGGGTATTTGTTTCTCTGTGCTGCAAGGCCACGGGACCTCCATGGTTTGGCCCAGCAGATGATAACACTGTGACTTGGTTAATGCCCAGCTCATTTACCCTCGTCAGTGCCTGGTTTGGTGTTGTGATGGGTAAGTTTGTGGCTGTGATGTGGCCTGGTACCATTCCCCCTGTCCCATCTGGCTTTTTGATCCACCAGCTGATGCCACACTGTGTCTGTTGCAACCTGTCTGCAAGGCTGGACCAGGTACTCTCTGTGGAGCCCTTCAGTTTCTGGCAGGGCTGGAGCTTGTCTCCCTCAGCAGAGAAAGGTTGCTGGAAAATGCCAGAGGTCAGGTGCCTCTGCCAAGGACTTGAGATAGCTCAGCTCTTCTGCAGCAGCTCCATAGCCCAGATTCACAGTTTGCCGAGCCCTAGGCACGGCAGTGGCAAGCAGCCAGAGCATGGGAAGCAGTTGGTTCCCAGAGCTGAGCCGAGCTGTGGTGGTTCCTGGACACATCTATGCAGTGAGGCTGGCAAGCTGAGAGAAGTCTGGCAGTGTGTAGCTGATCCTGCAGCTCCCATGTGCCAGAGCAAACTCAACTGTGCTGCTTCTTTTCTGGCTTCTGAGGCATTGGCTTACCTGCCACCAAAGCCCTGAGCTGTGGGAGCGTGGTCAGAGCCACCCTGCTTGTGTCAGGTTTTGGGGCTCTCCCACAGCAGATGTTGGTACTGAAAGCAGAAAAAGGAGACACACATTCCAGAAATCTCAGCAGTGAGTTTAGTCACTGCTTGTCCTGGGAGTGACTCCTGCTCTGTTCCTGCCATGTTCAGCTTTCTCTAATCAGTTGCCCTCCTCCTCAGTGGACATCAGACACTACATCGGATGAATTTCCTTGTGTCTCCCAGAGTGACTCCTTTCCTTGCTTTGTTGCCTCTTCCCTTCAGAAATGGAAATACTGTCCTCACCCCACAGTTCCCGTCAGTCTGTCTCAGCCAGCAGGCGGGTGTTTCCTAAGCTCCTGGAATATCCCAGTGGTGATCAAGGGTATGGAGATGTGTCCACCCTCAGCCATCAGCCTCTGATGGCCCTTCCCCTCCTCCCAGTCCATCCATGAGGTTTTGAGGTGCACATCTCCCACTGGGTTGCCCCAAGATGCAGTGGAAAGCACACAGGGAGGTGTAGTGAAGGTGGATCTCTGCTATAGGAAGTCAGAGGTGCCCAGAATGGAGTTACTGGAACTGATACACTGCTGGTGCCCACTCTGGCAGAAGCCCTTCTGCTTGCAGGGGCTTCAGTGATGGTGCTTCTGGATAGTCCTGCAAGAGCTGGCCCATGTCAGGAGCTGGGTCTCCTGGTTTTTAGTCTGGGAAGTAATGTTCCCTCTTCCCATTTTAAATGGAAGGAAGCCTGAGTTGAGAATGCTGAAGCATTAATCTTAAGAAAAGTGACATCAATTGAGAACTGAAAGGGATAGAGACCAGCCAAGGAAGGACCAGCACAGGCACATAAAGAGCTGAAATAGCTGAAATAGCTGAGAGAGGAACTTGGCGTGTTGGCAATGGCCGTAAGTCCAGCTGTGAGTCAACATCTGCACAGGTATCCTCACCTGCACTGGCTGCTCCAGCCATCCCATGTGAATAGGTACAGGTGCCTTCCTGTGTTTCCAAGTGTTCCAGTGTATTCAGATGTCAGAATGGTTTATTGTGACCTAATTACTCTCATCTGATGCAGTCTGAGCATGTGCCTCCCCCAGTGCAGCCCTGACTGCAGCCCTGCTCTGTCTGGGATCTGACCAGAGTTTGTAGGGATTGGGGAAGAAACATGGGGTGGTATCAGTCCAGCCCCTGAGCTGCTCACTCCTTTGTCACCCCACTTTTGGAAGGTGCTGAGGCAGCTGTAATACTGTCAGAATATCCAGGCTTCCAGAGGTCCTTCCAAACTTCTAACACAGGGCCCTGACTTCTCTGTCAAGGCAGTTTCCTGAGCAAGGAGCCACTGAGGACCCAGGGACAAGGACACTGTGCTCAGAGACAGGAATAGGCTTTCCTGGGACAGGAGGCAATAACTCTCCTGGCTGGGCTGGGTGGAAGTGTCTGGACAGGAGCTGAGGTTGTCCGGTGTGTTTGCTAATTGCCCCTGGCACATACTTGCTCTTCAGTGTAAGGAACTCATTTTCTTTAAAGCAGAAAGAAATGTTGGTAGTAATGACACTCATAAACCCCCTAGCAAATGCAGACTGAAATACCTGGGCTTAATAAAGTGTCACTGCTTTGCAGGGAGAGCTGCCCTCATCCCCACTCTGTGCTGCCTCCGGTGCTGAGGGCGATGCTGGGCTGTCAGTGAGCTGTCACTGGGGAGCAGGGAATGTCTGCCAGGCACTTTGAAGTGTCAGGAGAGACACAGCTGCAGTGACACAAAATGCTCTCCATTGATCCGCTCCTCCCGTCCCTCGGGACGGTGTGGCCGTGCAGAACAGACTGGCTGTGTCAGAGCCCGTTCCTGCCGCAGCAGGATCCCACAGCCCTTTCAGGCAGGCACCTCGTGGCTCTGTCTCCATTTTGGATTAAAGGCTGCCCCCACTCTCTGTCCTCCAGCCTCAGATGTGCAAACACACAAGGAACCTTTGAAACCACCTCCCAGAGAGCCACAGCTCCTGTTTGTTTTGCCTTGCAGTCATTACATGGAGCTGTCTCCGCAGCTAATTCTTTGTCACCTGGCCCTTACAGCAGAACATTTCATCTCCCAGACTCCAATCTTGCCATGCCAGCACTTAGATGAAAGTGTTTCCTTGCTGAATCATTATCTCATAAAACATCAGTAGTTTTAAGGCTCTGGAAATCAGTATTTACATTTAGGAAGCATTAAGGACCATCATAATAGCTGCAATGTGTTCCTAAGCCAGGTTTATCATTTCAGTATCTCCTTCCCTCAGACATTATTGCTGTAGTAATGATGATAATCACACACATACAGGCTGTGTTTGACTTCTGTGGTGGCTGAGAGTTGTTCAGCTGGGAGCTCAGGTTCCAAGTGCTGAGCAGAGGGAAGAGGACACACATGGGAAGTGCAGAGGAAGAGATGGTGCCAGTGACACCAGGGAACTGTGGGGTAGGAGAAGCAATGCCAAGGCCACCTCTCTGTGCTGAAGGATACTCGTTGGGACACTCAGTGCTGCAAGAAACTGTCCCAAAACGACCTCCACAGGTTTGGAGAATGCTCCCAGCTTTAGTTGTAGGAAAGGATGAAGCACCATCACCAACATCTCTGGTGGCAGTGGGTGGCAGGGTGGAAGGGAAGCGTTGGGGTCCGTGGGATGGGTGCTTCTTGGGTGGGTGCAGGTTGGAAGCTGAAGGGGAGTGTAGCCCTCCAGAAGGGATCATGAACACAGGCTCCTTGCTTCCAACCCCAAATCCTGGTAAAGGCAGGTATCTGGAGAGTCGGGGTGTGATCTTTACACACAACATTAATTAAAGAAGATTCTGGTGCTGGTTGGAGCATCCTGGCAGTGGGGCTGAGCCATTGAAACTGTACAGCAAACTTATAAAATATTTCCCCTGGAGTTTGACCAGTGGATTCAGTCTGAGGTGAATACAGGCAGGTGGAGGGGCTTCAATCCTCTTGAAGTGCAGAGATAGGAAGAGAATATTGGAAAGGCACTTTGGAGAAATGTAGTCATTCAACAAATGGCAGTCTGGGAATGGATAGCAGAGCTGACCCTGAGTAGCCTGGGAGCAGGGAGTTAGGAGAAGCAGGAATGAGCAGTGGGAAGGAGCAGGGAGCTGGGGTTTAGCAGAAGTGGGAATGAACTGGGGAGTATCTCATGGCACAGCAGAGGGTTGCTCTGCATCTTTGCATTGGGTGCAGGAGTGTAACAGTTCAGAACAACCAGGTCCAGGCCTTTCCTTTGGACTGTGGAGGGAATGGGACATGGCCCCAAGGAGGAGCAGTGCTGGCAGGGATCCGAAAGGAGCTCAGGCATGGAGGAGCCATCACCCCGCTGGTTTGCACTATGGCCTCTGGGCTCCCTGCCCAAGCTAACATTGCCGTTTGCTTGGGAAGCTGGAAACTGGTATCAGTTTGTACCCGGGGAAGAGAGCAAGGCTCCTGCCAAAGGCCTGACTGTCCTGCTCCTGTCCCCACCCCACAGCAGCCTGGGAGGGCAGCACTGCGTTATGTACCTGGGAGGTCCTGCTGGAGACCATGGCTCTGGTGAACTCTGGATGAACACAGTTCTTACTAATTTTCTTTTTTATTACTCCTTGGTTGAGAGTGCCTACCCTGGACTTCTGTGCCCACTGGGCCTGGAAGATCATGGTGAAATGCTCTGCACACAGAATGGGTCCAGAGGAGGCCACAAAGATGCTTCCAGGGCTGGGCCCTCTGCTCTGGAGACAGGCTGGGAGAGCTGAGAGTGTTCAGCCTGGAGAAGAGAAGGCTCCAGGGACGCCTCATTTCAGCCTTCCAGTACTTAAAGGAGCTTATTAAAGAGGGGAAGAGTTACTTTTTTACATGGACAGACAGTGATAGGACAAAGGTTTTAAAGTGGTTTTAAAGTGAAAGAGAAGAGATTTAGATTCAGTATTGGGGACAAATTCTTTCCTGCGAGGATGGTGAGGCCCTGGCACAGGTTGCCCAGAGAAGCTGTGGCTGTCCCTGGATCCCTGAAAGTGTCCAAGACCAGGGTGAACAGGGTGTAGAGCGACCTGGGATAGTGAGAGGCGTCCCTGCCCATGGCAGGGGGTGGAATGAGATGGGCTTTGAGGTCCCTTCCAACCCAAACCATTCTGGATCCATAGTTTTTCAGGACATGGATGCCCTGGATAGAATCAGATAACCAGACTTAAGTATCTTGGCCCAAGAAAGGTTTAGACAAGGATTTGGTTTTAGTGGTCCCTGAAGCCCAAGGGACAGCAGGAGGATTTGTTGGGGCTGGCTGAACTCATTTCACCCTGCACTGGGTGCGCAGGCCATGGGAACACCGGACCAACCCCAGGCCCTGTGCCCGCTCTCCTCTGGGAATGGCCCTCCTGCATCTGGTATAAAATAAAGTTTTGGGTTTTGTCGTTTCTCTGCAGCTTTTAACGTGTTAAGTGAGGTTGCAGTGTAGGCTCTTACTGTGCCAGTTGTCATAGAAACTTGCAGGGCTTTTTTCCCTGATCCCCCCAGCCCCTTCCTTTATACCAAAGCAGGGTTTGATTTTGTCCCCCCTGTAATTTCCATTCCAGTCCAATTAAAAACCTGCCTGGCCCTGATTCCTTATCTCCAGCCCTGCCACACAAGGACTCAAAGTCCAGGCATGTTTCCTGTTGTCCCAGCTGAAGGGCGTGTGTTCCCCTGCACTGTGCACTTCCCCGTAGCACTGAGGGGATTCTGTCCCCACGAAATGCCAGCAGGGATTTGGGCTCAGCCCTTGTCCCCCTGCGGTGCCTCTGAGCAGCACAAGACTCCTTGCTCACCATGGGGTCCCCCTCCCTGCTGCTTTTTCCAGAAGCAGGGAGCAGAGTGGGCACAGCCCCTCTGTGCTCAGGCACTGGGGCTCCCTGGGCACTGGGATGGCATCTGCCTGCCCTGCTGCTCTGAGCCCAGGGCTGCCTTCCCCTCTGGTGCTGGGAGGACAATGCTGCCAGCTCAGCACCCAGGCTGGCACAGGAGCCACCTAAGCACCAGCTGCAGCCCTGCCGAGATTGCGGCGCCTGGCATTAATCATGGAAAGCGAATCAAGCGTAGCAAGATGGGCATTTTTTAACCAATAACCAAGCCTGCATTCTCTCCTAAGCAAGAGAGCAAAATGTTTGCTGCAATGAGTCAACACAGAGATACTTTAGCCATGGGAGGTAGCGCTCCCATCCACAGCAGCCATCAGTCCCAAATACAGCCTGGTACAAAAGAGGGGTTTCCTAAGCTGCTTGGCCAGCAATCCCTGCTGGGCTTTCTCCAAGACAGAGGGACCCTTTCCCTCACACTTCGCTTCTGGAGCAAGACTTGATGGGGACTCCTCAGAGATAGCTGCACTTGGAGCTCAGAACTGCTTTGAGGAGCTTGGTGCTGCTACCCCAGCTCCTCATTGCTCCAAGGCCGGGACTATCTCACAGAATCCAAGAATGGTTTGGGTTGGAAGGAACCTGAAAACTCATCCAGTCCCTGCCCCTGTCATGGGCAGGGACACCTCCCAGGTTGCTCTAAACCCCATCCAGCCTGGCCTGGGACATTTCCAGGGATCCAGAGGCAGCCACAGCTTCCCTGGGCACCCTGTGCCAGGGTCTCACCACCCTCACAGGGAACAATTTCTTCCTGGCATTTACTCCAAACCTGCTGTCTATCAATTTAAAACCATTAAACATGCCTCCTGAGCCTTCACCCTGTGCACGACAGGAGTCAGCTCTGGAGCTCCAGTTGTCTGCTGGGATTCATTTGGGTGGGATTTAGGTCTATTAGATCACCCCTTTGGCCTCCTTTGTGCTGCAGGGATATAAATTGCCCACAAGCTCCTGGAGAGGTTTTGGTTGCATTCTGAGAGTTATCTAATTCTCTGAGCATCCCTGAGATGTATCTAATCCTGACCCAAAACTCACTCAGATTTGCTGGGCTCCACTTCCTAGTCCCTGCCTCTGGCACGTTTTGCTGATAAAAGCAATTGACACCCCTCTGGTTTTTCATGGATGGCAGATTTTTATCAAGAAACTCAATGTCACTCAAATCTTTTGCACCACAATATTTTCTCCAGCCCTCAGATCAATTTTGTGACTCATCCCTTCAGGCTCTGCTGTTTTAGCATCCCCTTTAAACATGGACACCTTAATTGCAGGAGTGGCATTGGCAGTCCCAGCAGTGCAGTATGTGCAGCTCTCCTGCTCTCCCCCAAGAACTGCATCAGCTTTTTTCATCACAGCATCACATTAGAGCCTTGTGCTGGGCTGCTCACCCGTGGTGACCCATGACCTTTCCTGAAGGCTCCCTCTTGTCTGGGATCCAGTCCCTGTTCAGAAATACTGCCTGAAATCCCTCTCCAGAGCTGCGTTATCCTGTGCTGGGCTGCATTATCGTGTACAGTGTTTGAATGGGCTCGGCATTACCAGGCAGCCCACATTTCCCTCTCTCCTCATCAATATTTACCATTACATCAATCTTCCTGTCATCCGTTAATTTTTTGAGTGAGGATTTTGTATTTTCATCGTGATCATCAATGGAAATATCGACTGGCATGTTCCCCATGGAGCCTGGCTAACAATTCCCCATTGACACCTCCTGTATGAGACCTGTCAGCCAGCTCTAAATCTATTTAAAGTGCTTGATTGGGGCTGCACAGCCCCATCTTCTGAAATCAGAACATCAAGGAGCACTGAGAGCTTTGCCTGCGCAGCCAGGACGTGCACAGGGCCCTGGAAGCGAGTGTTCATTACAGAGTGACATCATGCTCATTTGACAAGCTCTCTTCCACCAAAACCCACTGACTGACTTTAATTAGAACTTGCATCCTTTAATTATTTTTTAATTTAATTCCAGATGAGCCCTGCCTTCTGGGTCCTGTATCAGGCTGACCGTTTGGTTGTTAATTAGGTCACCCTTACTGCCAGGTGGGAATGTTTGGGGGAAGGAGCCATTTTCATCTAGATGTGACAGCCTGAACTTTGCTCAAAATAAGCAGCAGAGCCCAAAAACCTCTCCCCAGCTTTTGAGTATGTGTTGGCTGCGCTGGCTGCTTGGTGCTCTTTGGACACATTCAATGTAAGCATGGATGCTAATGATTTAGGAGAGCCTCATCTCTCCTAGGAATTAGTTTACTCACATTTTTTTCCCAAATACAGAATAAATATGGACTATGTTTTCCTTTTCTGCATCATTTGAGCCATCTACAGACTCTGCTTTAAAGTAGTCCCAGTGCTCCTTAAAACCAGACCTATTGCTAGCTTTTGTTTGGCTCCCAATAGCAGATTTTCCATGTCCAGCCATGCGTTTTCCCCTCCTTTACTTTCCCTAATAATTTTCTTATATATTGTAATTTTTTATTTGTACTGACCACTCTATTCTGTGCTCCATGGCAGGAGGTTGGAACTAGATGGAACCCAAATCCTTCCATGATTCCATGATTTTACTGCTGCCTCTTTGAGTCTCCCAGTGCACAACTCTCAGACACAAATCCCTGCTAACACATTATTTCTTATCCATTGGGAACATGCATTTAAGGCTGAGCTCCTGCAGCTGGCTCAGGTATGATGTGCTGTGCCTCATCACAGTCCTTGGTGAGAAGGTAAATATGTGTTTATTCAAGCACTGACTGCTAAAAGATCTGTAATTCCAAAGCAAAACATATAATGGTGTGTATTGTAAGTGTGCAGTGCCCTCCTCTTCACTCCCTGCCACCCTCCCACACAGGCACTGCCAATCACATACAGCAGCACAGCATTTCCAGGAGTGCTGAGTGTCTCCGATTTCTGCTCATGAGGGAGAATTTCTCATTCCTCATTCTCCTTTCTCCACCTCACTGCCTCATATCATCTCAAGAGCTTTGCCCCTCAGCACAGCACAAGCAGGGCTCTGATACAGTTTCTTGGAACAGCCATAGATTAATCTGGGTTTTTATTCAAATACCATTGTGGTATTTTTCTCTCCATGCTCCCACCTGTAGTGGCAGATTGGCAGCTGGACTATGGCGCTGGAGAATCACACAAGGGTTTGAGTTGGGACCATAAAGATCATCTGGTTCTACACCCCTGCCATGGGCAGGGACACCTTCCACTATCCCTGGTATCTCCAAGCCCCATTCTTGGAACACTTCCAGGGATGGGGCAGTCACAGGTTCTGTGATCAATCAGCCGGATCTCCAGGAGCTCCTCTGGCTCTTTCCCTGGGAGGGATATTCAGGCAGGATGGGGCTGTGCTTGGCAGACTGTCGGGAGACATGGAGATAGTGCTAATCTGCTCAGGGAAAAGTGTGAGTAAGGGTGTTAAAGGAGGAAAATGCACTGTTTTTCCTGCATCCTGATGAAGCTGTGTGCATGGAGGGTAATCCATGGATTTCAGCTTTCCTGCAGGTTTTTGGCATTGTCAGACACAGGATTTAGGGTAGTGGGTGTGGCTGTGCAGTGGGAAGGGATGAGGGTGGGTGTGCTCATATGTCTCTTCAGGCTCAGGACATTGTGTGAAAGGGCACCACGGACAGCATTCCATCTAACTTATGGGGAAATTAATTCTTATCTCCCCATGGACTGCACAGGGAGCCTGGACAGTGCAGAGCTCTGCCATCAGTGCTGCCACTGGTGACTTCAACACACTGTGAACACAGAATGAGCTGATAATAATCACTGAAGAATCATGGAATCCCAGAATGGTTTCAGTTGGAAGAGACCTTGAATCTCATCTCGTTCTACCCCCTGCCATGGGCAGGGACACCTTGCACTATCCCAGGTTGCTCCAAGCCCTGTCCAACCTGGTCTTTCCAGGGCTGGGGCAGCCATAGCTCCTCTGGGCACCCTGTGTCAGGGCCTGGAACAAGGAATAATGGTATTTACACCTAAATTAAAGACTTGACTGAATCAAGTTGTGGACAGCCCAGGCAGACTGACTTCAGGCACACTGAGGGATTGTGGGAGATTGGCTCAACCCCCGGCCACAGGAAAACACTACCTTGTCCCACAGTAAATGGAAATGTGAGCAGTGCTTTGAGGAAATGGGCTGGAGAAGCAGATGAAAGAAACTCTAGGACTGCAATTTCCCATTTTTAGATTTGAAAGAGAAAAGCCTTCCCAATGAATGCTTCAAGAACACCTCTGGAGCTGACAGTTCTCAAGCAGGGTCTGTTGGAGGTTTGCCTTTGCAGTTTGAGGTAGGAAGGAAAAAGCAACTGGGGAGAGAAAGCTCAGCTGCACTCATTGTCCCCTCAGATGTCAGAAGTGCTTTGTTTTCCAGAAGTGCTTATTATTCATGCAGTGTCTCCCCAGGCATTTGGAACACAGCTCCAGTGTGGGGCTGGTCCTGGTGTGGGCTCTGCTGTGAAGCTGTGCTGTGGCTTTTCCCCTCCTTGTGGGACATCCCACCAGAGCCAGCAGTACTGCTTGGTGCCTGCCTTTGACACCACTTCCAGGGGTGGTTGGGTCATCTTTCACCCATGGTGTTCCTCTTTTGCCCCTCTGCATCCTAGGCCACCATCTGGCAGATGTGGGGGCTTAGTCTTGCTTGTCCTGAGGATGCTCCCAGCAGCGATGTTCCTGAAGGAGGCACAGCAAGAGCTGCTGTCTCCAGATGTGCCCAGGCAGCCCCTCTGCCTTCACAGTGCCTTCACTGCCTGCTTGCAGTCCCAGTTGTGCTAGATCCCTGTTGTGCAATTTGTCCACTTGGCTTTGCTGTTTCCATCCCAACTGAATGGTTCTGAGGATGAGGACTCTGCTTCTGAGCTTTTATCAGCTTTCTCTGTTCTCTCACCTCCCCTCAGCTGGAGAGTGTTGCTGAAAACTCTGATGTGAACCAGAAACCAGACTCAGACTCCCAACCAGTTTCTAGCCATCTCAGACTGGTTTCTAGCCATCTCAGCCATTCCCACTATCTTGGCTTTGTGCTGTAAATCAATGGCTTCATGAGCCATGAAGCTGCGGCTGCTGCTGCAGACATTGGCTCTGCTTCATTGAGAGTGTCCGTGGAGTCAATCCCACCTTTCTTTGGGTTTTTGTTGGCTGACTGGAGCCCTCAGTGCTGTCCCCAGGAGGGACCATGTGGATCCTAGCAGTGTGATGGATCCCACCTTCTCCCAGCAGAGCAGAGCATGGCCCTGGGGGATCTCCAGCCCTGCAGGGACACCAGAGAGGTTGTCAGCCACAGTGAATGAGAAACTGTCAAAATTTGTACACAAAGGCCATGCTGAAATCCCTGTCCCAGTCCAGACATCAGAGGTGTCAGTTTTGATTTCCCAAACACAGAGAGAGCCCTTTCAGCCCCAGCCTGCTCAGACACTGCAGCTTTAATGTCCAAGCACCCTGCATGTTTCCACTCCCCTCAAATGCATCAATCAGGTCTCGGTGAGGCTCTGAAAGAGCCAGTTTGTTAAACAAACACACTTAGTGTAAAAAGTTTATTCCAGTTAATTGGGACTTCATTGCAATGGAAACAAATTACCCAGCTGTCATCTGCCAAGGCAAACAGCAGTGGGGGAGCAGGGGTCCTGGCCAGGCAGGAGACAAACAACCATCTCAGGCAACCTTATTTATGGTCTTTTTATGTATTTCTGTATTTATTTGGACATTCCTGAGCTGGAGAGCTGGGCTATTGCCGAGTTGCATGCCCCAGCACTTGCACAGTGCAGGTTATCTGCCTCTGGGGCTCCTGGGCAGAGCGCTGGCACTGGCCCGGGTGGGCACTGCCATGGGGACATCCAGGCTGGGGTCTGTGTCCCTGGGTAGATCCCTCCAAACATGTCCAGGGCTCTTGCTTCACAGCCAGAGAGGGCTGGATGGGACTGTCAGGGCAAGCTGCTGGTCCCTGGGGGTCGGGGATGTGAGGGATGTGGGGGTCCCTGCAGGGAGCAGTGGGGCAGGGAGGCACCCAGGAGGGCAGGGGCTGGTGGCCAGTGGGAACTTTGCCCCCGTGCTTCCATAGCTCCTTGCCCTCGCAGGGGTGGCCTGTGTCGGCATCGACCCCACGTGCGAGTCCCCGGCCCCACTCGAGTCCTGTTCTCCCCTCCCAGCCTAGGGAATTACGTTTTTGGCAGGAGAGTTGGGAGCACTGCCTGATGAGGCTGCCGCTCATTCCCAGCTTACTTGATTTAACAAACACCCTGTCAACACCCCTTTTCCCCTCCTAGAGTTTTTATCGCAAAGGAGGGAGCAAGGAGTTGGGATGGGGGAACCAGGCAGCCGGGAGGCAGGCAGGGAGCAGAGCTCGGTGGAGCAGCCGGCCGGAGCGCCCGGGAGCCGGCCAGGATGGGGCTGGGTCCCGCAGCCGCCGCGGAAGTGACAGATAAAGCCGTGGGATTAGCAGCGTGTACCGTGTCGGGAGAGCAGCATCCCCTTCCTGCAGCACTCGTCATCCGAGCCGAGCCGGGCTGGGGGAGGCAAGGGCAAGACATCGAATTACCTCCTCCCCTGCTCCTGTCCCTGCTCCTGGGTGGCCTGTCCTTGCCTCAGTCCCTCCAGTTCTGCCTTTCGGATCCAGGGGGGCTCAGACAGACCGAGGACGTTGTCCCAAACCTTGGATGGGTGCGGCCTCCCATCTTTGCTTGGCTGCGGACGTGTCACCCTGTTATAGACAGCAGCATGGGGGGTGGGGATGGCACGAGCATGGGGGGCTCTCCCAATCCCCCTTGGGATGCATTCTTCCCTGCTGGCCTTGGGAATGTGCAGAACTGGAGAAGGTCTCTGCCTGTATGCTGGGACCTTCCAGCGGACTGGGAATTCTCTTATGTGCCTGGTGAACAAACCCAGGGCTCTTCCATCCTGCTGACTTACCACAACCACATCCAGGCCAGATTCTTCTGATCCTGTGAAGTCTAAAATTCACATTTGAATTTCACATTGCAATTGAGTTGCCATCCAGAGCCTTTTATCCGCTTTCCAAGAGTGTTTCTGTTACCTTACAACTGTGAGATCATCCTGACCTGCAGTCTGAGGTTTCTGTCTGTGATGGCACATCTTCAGGGGTGGAAGGCCTCAATTGGGATATGCATCCTTGGAGGGGTCTGGGAGGGGGAAAATAGCACAGTCATGCACTGATACAGAGATGAGTCCTGAGATCAGACTGATCTTACCAGAGGGATGTGGAAAAGATGGTGACCAGAACTGGAAAAGACAAGAGATTTGTCTCCGTTTCTGGAGCTTGGAATGGAGTGGAGGGACTAGGGAGTTTGGCTCAAGTACCTTGATTCCTTGGAGTCAGCTGGCCCATCTTGAGAGGCAGTCTGTAAACACAAAGGTAAGAAGCAACAGGGAAACGATGCTATGGGAGCTGGTGTCTGTTGGAGGCAGAGGCAGCGGTGCCCCCTCAGTCCCACTCCCCCCATAGAGTCCTGTGCCCCACTCTCTGCAGGATCCTTGATGGGCAGAGCTAGGGCACAGGGTGCTAGGCATCTCCCTCCTCCACCTGGCAACCCTCTATTATTAGGGATTTTAGCTTTCTGTTTCTAGATTGATTTGTTGGTGGTGGTTATTTTTAGCTTCTCCAGTGCCTTGCAGATTCCTCGAGGGATTCTTTCTTTGCCTCTCCCTCCCACATGTTTGTTTGTAATGGAGCTGTGTTGATTCGAGCCACAAGCAAGAGGTTCCAGTGCTGGCAGGGGGCTGTGCTGCTGTGCTCAGGGAGCAGATCTCCCTCTCTGGTTTAACTCAGCTTGATGTGTCCATGGGGTGCTTCCCTGTGTCGGGAGGGAGCATCGCTCCCTGCTACAGCTGCTGGTGCAGATACTGTGCAGTCTCCACCCAAAATCACTGCCAGACCACTCTGGGTGACTCCTTGTCCCCTTGCTCCTCTCAGCACTGCCCTCCCCGAGAGTCCTCTCTTTTCTCTACCCACGGGGAGAAATTCAGATCAGCATCACTGTATTTGGAAACAAACCCCAGGGTCCTCCTGCAGCTTCACAGCCAGACTGGATGGAAATTTTTCAGCATATTTTAAAGCCCAGCACAAAGTAATTCAAAACAAGTTGTGGGTATATTTTGGACTCTGGCAGACCTGTTGTTATCGCCTCATTTCACCTGCTGGCTGTCCCAGACAAGGGCTCACTTTGAGTGTACCCTCCTGCTGAGCCGGGAGGCAATGCTTTCATTCCTAATTTAGAGCATCTGTCCCACTGGGGTCCAGCCCCGTCTCCTGCTGAGCCCAGCACAGCCAGGAGCCCAGGGCTCACCTGTCACCACCAGCTCCAGGGCTGCATTAATGTTCCCTAGAAACTGTGACTCTTTTTGGACTCAGCTGCTTCTGCTCACCCTGGGTTGGTGCTTGGTGGGGCATGTGTGAAGGTACAGTTTGTGCTCTGTTTTTTCCAGGATTTTTGTTATTTTGTAGAGTGGAGTGAGTTGTGCTTGTTTTTAAACACCTAAAGTATAGGTTGATACTCAGTGTAGGTTTGCTGTTTTTCCTGGGGAGAGGCAGCCCTAGTAGGTCCCACCCAGGTAGGGCTTTGGTGGTGGCATCTCCATCACATCCAGGGAAGTGTTTTTCTGAAGCATTGATCTGCACAGGCTGCTCTCACTTGGGAGATGAGCACAAGCTGAAGTGTTTTGTTGGACTTGCTCCTGTGAAAGCAGCCCCTGCAGTGGCCAAGGAGATGAAGCCTGAAAACCACTCAAGTGTTCAAGCAAACCATTCAAGCAAACCTGAAAGCCAGTTGCGAGGCCACAAACATCATGGTGTGCAAGCTTCTCTTCCTCTCTGTGGTTTAACGAGCTCCAAAGAGGCATGAGGAGAGAGGACCCCAGGGCCACACATCCCCAAGGAATGTGCTGAAAGAAAAGACAAGGATCTGTGTCTGCATGGTGCTCTTGGTGGCTTGCAAAGCCCTGGTTCAGCTATCACCTAACAGCTTTCCATCAGGATCAGGTGGTGGCTGGCTGAAATCATGCCCAGAATTAGCAGAGGGCCTTGGGATACCTCTGTCATGAGCCTTGTGTCAGACTCTGATTTAATGGGGCAACCTAGTGCTGAAGGTGAAAGTTCTGGAATGTGGACCCAGAATCCACAGTGAACTTCCTTCTCTCTTGGCTGTTTTCCTTGAGGTTGAATTGCAGCTTTTCTGGGGTTGAAGTTGTCATTGAGATTTTCCTGATCTTTGATTTTATAATGTTCATTAGCACACTTCCTGTCAAAGAACAGCACGTTCCCTCCCTGTGCTCGCTGTCTCCCTGGTTAATAACCCTTTGCTGCTTTGGCTCTTTTGGAAAAAGATACAGGAGCTTTGGGAACGACTCCTGGTGTAATAGACAGACATCAGCATTGTCAGTCAGATCTGAAAAGCGGCGTTAATTCAAAGGGAAATGACTGCAGAAGGCCCAGAGTGTGTGCTGGGGAGCATTGAGCCAACCTGTCTCAAATCACAGCAGTGTCGGTGTGTTCCTCCAACTGCTGAGAGGTGCTCTGAACACAGATGGTTGTTTTTCCTTTCAGGAATGGCCTGTAATAGCAGCTCCCTGCTCCTTCCTTCTCTCCCTGAGGTTCTGCTTTGAAGATGTCCATTGCTGAGGCTCGTGGTGCAATGAAAAGGCTCTGTCAGGGTTGAGCAGTGAAGGAGAAGACCTAAGGTGCAAGAGGTGTTGTGTAGGAGGCACATGCTGTGGCTGGGCTTGGATGGGAGGTAGTCCTGTTCTGCTTCTTGGGTTTTATCAGCTCTGAGGAACAGAACAAGGGCTCCAAACTAAGGTTTGGAGCTCCAAACAACCATTGCAAGACCACAGTGCAGACCTCCTGCCTTGGGAGAGGTGGAGCAAGTGCTGGCATTGCATCCCAGATGCTTGGCCCACGGGCTGTGGGTATTTCCTGGAGTTTCAGAGCCTTGGAACAGGGAACTGGCTGTGTCCACTGGGTAGTTTCAGTCAATTTGGATTTAGTTCCAGGGGAGATCAGGATTGCTGTGTGTGTTTGGCACTCAAGGAAAAGGAAGGAAGAGGCACCGGCATGATGTCCTAAATCTTGGTAGGTCTTCAGCTTATGTGCCCTGGCCTTGACCATTTCAGGGTGCCCTTTCCACTGCCTGTGAAGGCACAGCTGGCCCAGAAACATTCCAGCCACTCTTCTCCAGAGCAGAGGGCTGAGCTCTGCAAAACCAAGGTGTCTTTCCGTGGAACCTCCAGAAACTCAACTCTGGGCTGCAGAGCTGCCTGTGGACCTGCTGCCTCGTCACACGAGATTGGCTCTGAGGAATTGAAAGCCCCTGCTCTGTGAGGGATGGAGTGTCAGTGAAGTGTGATCAGTGCTGTGTTCTGGGGGTCTGCCTCCTGTGGTGTTCCCACCCCATGGGCAGTGTTTGGCGAGCACCAACATGTGGTTTTGGCAACAATGTGCGACATGTCCTGCTCTGGAGTGGGAAGATGCCACAGCTGGAGAGCATCCATGGGATAGCATCCATGCTGCTGTGGCCTGTGTGAATGCTCTACCTCTTCATTCTTCAGGGCCACAAGTTTTCCCCAAGGACAAACTCTCCTGTGGTTTATCTTTGCTTTCCAAGTGTCTGAAACCACTTTTGAGGCCTTCAGGCTCGCAGCAGCCAGCAGAGCATACCATGCTGGGTTGGTTGTGTCAGCTGGTGCAAAGCCTGACACTGGGTTTGTCCCTGCGGTTCTGTGTCATGTTGCCTTGGTGGGCAGGTGTTGTCCAGTGTCAGAGAGGGCACAGACATGAGGCAGTCTCATGCTCTGGCCTGCAAAGCCCAAGCCCACGATACAAAGTGAGAAGGTCACCTGCCTGGCTCATGTCTCCAGTGCTGTCTTTACCCAGATTGTGGTCTTTGCTGCAGGATTCCTTGGTTGGAAATTAAAGTATCTCCTGCATCACTCCACACACAGTCCAGGATGACAGACAGCCTCTCACATCTCTGTCCCCCCACCATTTCCCCTGCACCCCAGGGCATTTCAGGGGTGGGAGTTCTGCCAACGGGCAGTGCCTCATCTGGAGAGTGTCACATGCTGCTAGTTCTCCTGCTGGGAAGTGACTCTTGCATGAAGAGTGTCTTGTGTTAGACTAAAGTGCCTTTCAGCAGCCTGGCTGGCACAGCTGTCCTTCATGGGCTCAGAGGAAATGGGCCTGGAGGTGATTTAATGCTGCTGGTGCAGTGTGGACAGCTGACTTCTGAGGAGTTCAGCTCCCCACAGGTGTTCAAACAGCAAAGGCCAATCCTTGCAGTCTTTGGGGATAGGGGGATAAGAAGAGTAAATGGGGGAACTGGGGAACAGAGGTTTTAGTTCACAGACAGGGCCATGCTCCAGCCAGGTTCTGAGCCCTGGAAATGGCTTTGGCCCATCGCTCTTGGCCTCTGCTTCAGTGCATCCCTCTTCAAGTCACCAGTGCCTGGTTTTTGGACTGCCCTTCCCTGGGTGCCTCTCGCTCTCCCTCGCTGTGGTGCTGGAGTCCCTCTTGCCCCAGGCGCCAAGGAGCTCTTCTCTCACTTGGCTGCAGAAATGGGCTCAGCATCCCAGAAATCTAGGCTTTCGTGCGGGAGCCAATAGTCACACAACCTCCGTCCAGAAACCATCATTATCGGCTGCTTGCTTTTTCTTGGTTTCTTTGAACTACAGCTCCCAGGATGCCTGAAGATATGCAGACATCCCGAAGACAGTGGTTTCCCATAAACTTTTGGGGTTTCATGCTTTGCAAACAGGAATGTTTTTATTGTGTCACAAATCCCTTCAAGTCCCTCAAACCTCCAAGGCAGCTGCAGGGCCAGAGCTGATCGTGGAGGAGGCACGCCAAGGGCTTTTCTCTCCTGCATTTTTCCCCTTCTTGCAAGAGAGACCTCTGTAACTCCCTGTCATGCCTTTTCAAGGGAAATTTTTGACTGGGAGGAAGTTTGAAGAAGCCATGGTTTGCCTGTAGGGATGTGTTTCCCATTCTCCTGGTCCCCATTATTTCAAGGGCTGCTAAGCAGCGTCCTGCATCCCCATGCACACTGAAATGCCTTGGACAAGATGGGTAGGGGTTTTCACTGAACTGGGAAGAACTGGGACGCAGGGAAGAGAAAAAGATGCAGATTCCTGCACTAGTGCAGTGAGCCCAGGAGACTCGGGTTTAATTCCTGACATGCTCACGAGTCCTAAGGGAAACCCAGAGAGGGATGTTTTTATTTGGCATGGACAGATGTGGTTGGAACTGCGGCCTGGAGAGTCTCCACCTCCCAGCCCCCAACCAGGTCCACCCAGGGGCCAGGGCACAAGTTCCATAGGTGCCCCCCACAGCTCTGCATCTTCCTGCAGCCCATCCTGGGACCAGGAGATACTGGGAGTGTAGCAGGGTCAGTGATGTGGGCCCAGCTGTCCCTGATAATCACTTGCTCTCTGTAGGAGAGGAACTGCAGAGGGCAGAATAGTGCTGTGGTAACATGGTGGCATTTTATGGTGGTGTTCTTCTGACCATTAAAATACTTCAGTGAGTTTTTCCTGTTTGGTGCTGGGGAACACCAGTGTTACATCTCATAATCAGACTTGTGGTATTTTGCCATTCTACTTTTTTCCTTTTTTATGGAGGATCCTTTTGCCCAGGATCCTCCATAGGTTGGGATTTAATTTCTTTGATAGATCTTTATCAGTTTGAAGAGCTTTGTGAGTGAAACACAGAGGTACTGGGTGCTCTTGGGGGTCACCAGAACCTCCAGCTACCCAGATCTTGCAGATGCAGCAGAGGCATGGGTCAGGCTGTGTGTGAGCCATGGCATCCTGCAGTGATTGGGGTTGGAAGGCACCTCTGGAGATCATCTTGTCCAACCCCTGCTAAAGCACAGTGTCACCTACAGCAGGTTGCACGGGATCGTGTCCAGTTGGGTTTTCACATATCTGGAGAAGGAGACTCCCCAGCCCCTCTGGGCAGCCTGTTCCAGTTCTCCATCACCCAAAGGGACATGTCCGGGCCCTGCTTTGTGCCGTTCCTGAGCACTGAGGCCTGTGGGATGCTGAGGGGTCCATTTCTGGGAAGCTGTCCTGGTGCCTCTGGGATCTGGGCTCGTTCTCTGTCACCTTTCTCCCATCCTTCCCCCTCCCTCCAGGTCCGTGCAAGCACACCTGGACACGTAAGCACATCAGTGTGCTTCGGCCCAGCCAACTCCTGTCCCGATGGCGGGCGCTGGCGGCAGGCAGTGTAGTCTGCTGGAGGAGATGGGTGCCAGCCAGGAGCTGGAACCATGGGGGCTCTGTGGGCTCGCCTTAACCACATCACTGCTCTCGGCTGCTGGAAGGGCCCAGCCACCCGGCAGCCCAGAATAACAAGCTCTTCCATTCCTGTGTGCAGTGTGGGATGCGGGGCCATGGAAAACAAGAGGCTGCTCCAGCACCAGGGCTGCGCTCAGACTAAACCACGGCACATCCCCCGGGGCATCTGTCCCTGTACGGAGAGAGCAGGCACACGCTGGGGTGGCTGCAGGCACACGCTGGGGTGGCTGCAGGCACAGAGAGCAGGCACACGCTGGAGTGGCTGCAGGCACACGCTGGAGTGGCTGCAGGCACACACTGGAGTGGCTGCAGGCACACGCTGGAGTGGCTGCAGGCACACGCTGGGGTGGCTGCAGGCACAGATTGGGGTGGCTGCAGGCACAGGTTGGGGCAGCTGCAGGCACAGTCTGGGGTGGTTGCAGGCACAGGTTGGGGTGGCTGCAGGCACACGCTGGGGTGGCTGCAGACACAGGTTGGGGCGGCTGCAGGCACACACTGGAGTGGCTGCAGGCACACGCTGGGGTGGCTGCAGGCACAGGGGGGTGGCTGCACGCACAGGTTGGGGTGGTTGCAGGCACAGGGGGGTGGCTGCAGGCACAGGTTGGGGTGGTTGCAGGCACAGGCTGGGGTGGCTGCAGGCACAGGGGGGTGGCTGCAGGCACAGGTTGGGGTGGTTGCAGGCACAGGCTGGGGTGGCTGCAGGCACAGGTTGGGGTGGCCACAGGCACATGCTGGAGTGGCTGCAGGCACATGCTGGAGTGGCTGCAGGCACAGGCTGGGGTGGCTGCAGGCACAGGTTGGGGTGGCTGCAGGCACAGGCTGGGGTGGCTGCAGGCACAGCTTGGGGTGGCTGCAGGCACACACTGGGGTGGCTGCAGGCACAGGCTGGGGTGGTGGGGATGCATGGCGGGGATGCCAGCACGGTGCGGTGCTGCTTCACCATGTGTAGGCTCAGCTGGCGTGAGTGGAGTGAGACGAAGGTCCCAGGAGGACTGAGCCTCTCCTTACCCATTCCTGCTGATTGCACATGGGCAAAGAGATCAGTTGGATTTCGTCCTTTTGTTTCTTTTTCCTGGTATCTTTTTAATTAGGATAAAAGCTGTAATTGGTAGTAGAGGAATTCTGAAAACCTGGCTCCTGGCAAGACAAGAGGAAGTCTGCACATTCCTCTGTCTTGGCACATGGACAATCCATCATGCTCACACAGCCGGCTTGGAAGAGCACAAGATCTCCATCCTGCTACTCAGGAAGGAGTGACAGATATCTTCATTGAAAACAATCACAGAGGGAAATTATAGAATTCTTAAAAACAAGCAAAGTTATGGGAATTTTGCCCAAGGAAAACAATTTTTGACCATGTTATTTTGTAGGTTTTATTTATTTGTTGTCTGTATATGGATGGATTTTTGGGTTTAAAATGGACTGTTAATTTTGAGGGTGAAGCACACTGGTATGTGCCAGTCATGAAATGGTCCTTGTCAATGGTCTGGTTCATGGTTGAGAGTCAGAGAAAGATCTTTGTTCACAAAGAATCATAGGTCCATTGAAAAGGACCTTAAAGTTCATCTTGTTCCACCCCCTGCCATAGGCAGGGACACCTTCAACAACCCCAAGGTGCTCCAAGCCCTGTCCAACCTGGCCTTGGACACTTCCAGGGATCCAGGGGCAGCCACAGCTTCTCTGGGCTACCTGTGCCAAGGCTTCCCAGGGAACAATTCCTTCCCAATATCCCATCTATCCCTGCCCTCTGGCAGTGGGAAGTCATTCCCCCTTGTCCTGTCCCTCCATCCCTTGTCCCAAGTCCCTCTCCAGCTCTCCTGCAGCCCCTTTAGGCCCTGGAAGGGGCTCTGAGGTCTCCCTGGAGCCTTCTCTTCTCCAGGTGAACATTCCCAGCTCTGCCAGCTTGGTTCCAGAGCAGAGGGGCTCCAGCCTTTGGAGCATCTCTGTGGCCTCCCCTGGACTTGCTCCAGCAGCTCCACATCCTTCTGCTGTTGGCCCCAGGACTGGAGGCAGCTCTGCAGGTGGGGTCTCACCTGAGGGGGCAGAATCCCCCCCTCCCCTGCTGCCCACACTGGGGGCTCAGCCAAGGCTCGGGGGGTTCTGGGTGCACACAGCCGGGGCATCTCCAGCTCTCAGCCAGCACCCCCAAGTCCTTCTCTTATTTTCAGCTGTTTTACAGCACCAAATGGCAAGGATGGGATCTTAATGTGACAGTGCAACAGGTGTGCAGATCCCAGCCTAAATATTGCTTAGAATCTGGAAAAAGTGGGAACTTCCTGATCATCTTATATTTTCTTCAGGATCCCGCCTCTTCCAAGGTCCTGCAGCCCCTTTTCAAGCTCTCGGCAGCATATCCCGCTGCCTCCTTGCTGTGTCCACCCTTGGGGTGCTTCCTGGCTGGTAGCCATGTGGGGATGGGTTTCCAGCTGCAAGGTGTTTACTCGGGGGGAAGATGATACTGGTGCAGGTCCAGTCCCCCCAGTGGCACAGGCATGCTGGGGTGCAGAATGACTCACCAGGCTGTGGCACGTGTGCTCAGCATCTCTGTCACAGCACAGATGTTGGTCAGAGAGGGGACAGTTGTTATTGTCAAAATGCAAATGAATAAAATTATTGTTTTGAGAGAGAATTTTTAGGGGAAGGACATGCAAATTTACCTTCCATTCATATTGTGCATTAGTATTAAAATGCAATGCTTGAAAGCCAAAACAAAGGAACATTTTAATTTGGGACTCATCAGATGGTTCCTTCTGCTTGGATTAGCATAATGTACTTCGCATCAAATGCTCTAAGTTTGACAAAACTCTAGTTTTCAAAGAAAACAAAAAGATGTTCTAAAACTGTCAGCCATTTCCAGGGATTCTGGCTGCTGTCAACTGTCCTTAAGAGACTGGCCTGGTGCTGAACACTGGACAGGCTGATGGGAATAGGCTTTGTGGAGTCCCAATAGGATGTATGGTTGGGTTCCCTCCTGGATGCTGCTTTAATCTGGCTTCTAAATAGCTTAGAAAAGGTTGGATATTAAGGAAAATGTCTTAATTGAAAGAAATGGAAGAGTGCTCAGGCATTGGAAAAGGCTGCCCCAGGGCAGTGGTGGAGTCACCATCCCTGAAAGGATTTAAAAATTGTGTGGATGTGGCACCTGGGGACATGGTTTAGTGGTGGCCTTGGCAGTGCTGGGAGAATGGTTGGATTTGATATTTTGAGAGGACTTTTCCAACCTTAACAATGCCATGAAAAGACATGCCAGGGTTCTGCTCCAAGGCACAGGACTGCACAGGTCCTCCAGCTCACCTGGAGGGTGCGCACAGCCCTCACCATTGCGGGGGGGAATGAGCAGGTTCAGGGTCAGGAGCTGCCCCCAAATGACTGACAGAGGCTGTGCTGAAGGGATGGGTTGTGTTTCTCTCCTTGGCTTCCCATATATACACTCTCCAAATAAAACTTGCCTTTCCACAGCACTCGGAAGCAGCTGTGCTTCTTATTTAAACACACTGTGAGGTATCTCCGTCCTACTCCCCCCGCTTCCCTTCTCCTTCTTCCTTTGAATACCAACCTACCTCGTGTTGCAGACCAGAAATAGAGACTGGCCACTGACTTGCTAATTGTAATGCAGCCTGATAATGCCAGCTATAATTAGATCAAGGTATCCGAGTGCTTTTGCTGGCAGAAGTTTCTGTGACCCTGTTACACTTTAGAGGATCCTGTCTGCTCTGCCTGACTTCTGGCTGCAGAGCCAGGTCCTGCCGAGCCCAGCTTGATCCTTCCCAGGGAAGCCAGCCCAGCATCAGTCCTGGTGCCTGCATCTGCTCAGCTTGTGAAGAGCTAGGCTTGGCACAGCAACGCTCACAGACAAGCTTTAAGCACTGATTATGCCCCCCAATATCTGGCACTATCAGTGACCACTGAGACTTTTGGTGTTATAAAAATCCCTTCCCCACGTCCCCAGTGACCACAGCTGTGATGGGCCAGTGAAAGGGGCTGCCCTGGGCTGTGGTTTTTGGGATGTTGCACTCTGATCCATCTTTCCTTTACTGTTCTAGGGTAATCAAAGAAATGGCTCATGTTGAGGTGAGCTGTGGCAGGGGGAAGAATTATTCAGGGTCTCAGGATCAACTTGTCTAGAGCTGCAGCCTCGTATCCCAGGGCTGTTAGACATCTCTCCTTGTGCCCTTTAGATGAGCCCTCTACATTCTTTCTTTACCCTCTCATGCAAGTCCTGTCACTCTTTCTCCATCTGCAGCATTCCCAGGGTCCCTCTCCCTGGCCTTGGGAAGCCTTAGGCTGCTGCTCAGCTGTCCTGCCCTTGAGCACCCTCCTTGCTGGGTCAGAACAGGCATCCCCAGCTCTGCTGGGTCCCACCAGACAGGGTGATTTGGGTGTGAAGCTGTGTCCTCAGCAGGTGAGTGAGCCAGGGCCCTCACAGAATTCATCCTCTCCTCACTGCATGATCCTTTGGCTCCTTCTCTGCCCCTGGCACACACAGATCCCCAGCCCACTGGGACAGCTCATGGAAAAGTTTGGTTGGATGGATATGCCCAAATTCATCACTTGCTCTCAGTGTGGCTGCCCACAGCTGCTCTGACATGCTGTCTGATCTGTCATGAGCTCATCTGAGGGAACTGAGACCCCCTTGAACACCAGTGTGCCCTGGGGGGAAGAGGTTTCCTAATGTCATACCCTGCAGGCAGGCCTGGGGCTCTCACAGCAGCAGAGCTCACCAGCTAATCACAGCTGAGTCAGCCTGGGAAGTGGGACACTGAAATCCCAGAGGAAAACCAGGGACTTGGAGAAACTGGATAAGCCAATGCCCCATCCTTCGGGTAGGAGCGAAAGCTCCTGAGTTGTTCTTCTGCCTTGCTAACCCAGCTGAGCTCCTGTGCTGTTCCGTGGCGAAGGTACCTCACTGCTGTGTTCTGGCAGGACATCATCCCAGATTCCCATTTCATAGAATCATAGAAACCATGGAATGGTTTGGGTTGGAAGGGACCCTCGAGATAACCATGTTCCACCCCTCTGCCATGGGCAGGGACACCTCCCACTATCCCAGGTTGCTCCAAGCCCCATCCAGTCTGGCCTTGGACATTTCCAGGGATCCAGGGGCAGCCACAGCTTCTCTGGGCACCCTGTGCCAGGGCCTCACCACACTATAAGCGAAGAATTTCTTCCAAACATCTAATCTAAATCTCTCCTCTTTTACTTTAAAACTTTTTTCCTTGGCCTGTCACTATGAAAAATACCTAAGTAAAAGGTCACGCTGCCTCTTTTTCAGTCCTGGGCAGTAACTGGAGAGTGGGGGTGAGTGTGGGTTGATCCTCCAGTGGTGCAGCAGAAGGGCAGTGTCCCATACAGACAGGGGAGATCATCAGCAGAAGCCATGGGTGGGTGACCCTGACAGGCAGCACTGGCCATGTGCAATCAGCATCTGTCTCCAAGCGAAGGAAACACATGGGGGATCCTCAGGCAGGGTCCTCAATGCTTCCCATCTTACCTGGAGCTAAGGTTTGGGCTTGGGAAGTCTCTGTGGGCAGTGTCCAGTATCGGTCCCCAAAACAGCAATGGAAGAGCTCAGTCTGTGGTTTGTGTGCCCCATTCTGGGACTCTGCTTATGGATTTGGGAGATTGAGTAGGAGGAATGTCAGCAGAGTGGAGTATGTGGCTGTCTGCAGCTCACCAGATTGCCTGCATGGTCATCCATGAGTCCATGAAGGTTGGAGACCAGTGGCCCAAAGCACTTTCCCAGGTGGTGAGGGCAGGGGCAGGACAGCCTGGTGACATGGGGGTTCTTGGGGCTTCTCCTCCAAAGCTCACCTGGGAACCCCAGAGGTTTTTGTGGGACTCAGAGCAGTTTTCAGCATCCCTACCTCTGCTTTCTCCCCTTCTCAATGGGAGGAGGTAGTGAGGCAGGGTCATGCAGGGTGTCAGGGGGTACCAGCAGGGTTTGGTGATATGTCATTGCATCAGGAGTGTCACAGCAAACCCAAAGCAAGTGGAG
This sequence comes from Eopsaltria australis, assembly GCA_034509425.1. Taxonomy (NCBI): domain Eukaryota; kingdom Metazoa; phylum Chordata; class Aves; order Passeriformes; family Petroicidae; genus Eopsaltria; species Eopsaltria australis. The sequence goes on along the minus strand of JAVTVJ010000228.1, from coordinate 983,262 downwards.
GTGAGGCATCACTCACTTCTGTCTGGTGGTCCCTCCACAGCTGAGCCTGGTACTGCTCACCTGAGCCTTATCCCACTCACCCAAACCTGGTTCTCCTTTGCTGAGTCCTGTCCTCCTTGTCTGAGCCCAGTACCCCCATCTGAGCCCGCACAGGCTCCTGATTATGTAAAGCCACGGCAAGCGCAACCAGGAGATTCTTCAGTGTCGGAATCTGAGTCACATGGGGCTGTTTTATTTCCCCCTCTGCTAATCTCGTTTCTATAGAAACAAGATTGGGAGGAAAAAAAATAAAAGAAAAAAAGAGCCAAGCACAGAGCAAACGAGAAACCTGAGGTGATGGGTGAGGGAAGCGGAGGTGGCAGCTGAGGAGGTCAGGTGACGCAGATGGGAGCAGGGGACCCCGTTCGGGATGGGAGTGTGCATAGAGGGGACAGGGACTCTCCCAAAGAAACGCTTTGGGATGAGCTGCTGCTCTGGCAGTGGGTGAGCAGAGCACCAGGAGCGAAGGGAGCAGAGGCTGTGCAGGTGAGTGAACATCGCTCGCGTGGCTCACGGGCATCTGTCCCTGTCCCTTCAGGGCACAGCTGGGCACGGCTCACTGGAGTCCTGGCCCTGGCTGCTGCTTTGGAGATGCTCTCGTGGCTGGGACCGTGGTCAGTGGGAAGCTTGCCACCGATGAGCGGGGCTTGCCGGAGCGTTGTGCTCAGCCAAGGCTTGCCTGGAGGCTGACTGTGTGTTCATGGCCATGAGTCTCTCCTTTCCAAACCCTCTCTCTCCCAAAAGACTTTTCCCTGCTTGGGAAGAACCTTTCCAGCTTTGGTTATTTTCCCTCTATTTTATCCTGACTGTACCTGTGCAAATAAGACACTGCCAGGAGTCAAACCTCGCAGCTGCAGGGAGTGCAGGGCTGTGTGCTCCCAGCACTGCTCACCCCAGGCACAGCCACCTTCCAGAGATCGGCTGTAGCCAGGATGCCCGTGGGGATAAGCCCAGCTCAAAGTTTGTGCAGGGGCTGCTCCCCAAAGAGGGAAACGCTGCTTGTTTGCCTGGGCTTCAGTCCATGGCTCATCCCGGGACTGTTGCCTGTGCTGATGGAAGGGGCTGGGAGATGCCTGCCTGCATCTGGGTTAGTTCAGAGCCGTATGCAGGCACGTGCTGGCTCTCGAGTCCCAGGCTAAGGAGTGTGCAACAAGTGGGAACTGTTCCTGCCTGGATGTATCTGGTGGGATGGATGGCTGGTGCCTGTGTGGGGATGAGGGCTTTGGTGGGTGTGTTGGTGGGGCAGAGGTGTTGCTGGTGCTGGTTATTCTGTGCCAGCACTCTCACGATCTCAATCATCCCTCGCCCGTGGCTTGGGGCAGCTGTGCCTGCCTGGCCCCTGGTGTCCCTATAGCTCCGGCCATGGCAGAGTCGTGCTGTGCCCTCAGGGGCTGAGGCTTCCGCGCTCCTGCGGGCACACGCTCACCCCGGCGGCTGCAAACTGCCAAAAGGCTTTTAGCGGATCACCACAGGGGAGGGAGGGATGCAGAGCAGAGGGATCAGGATTTTGCTTGTCATCACTTCCCAGTTGTGGTGTGTGGGATGTGGTGGTGGTTGCGAACCCCCAGCCGGATTCACGCCTGTGCGCAGTGAGTGAAGCTGGAGGGATGAATCCAGTCCCCATGTATTTCTGTACTGAGCTTCGGGAAATGTCACTGCTCATCCTCCTGCCTGGCCAGCGAGGGGGTGGAGGGCAGTGCTTCAGCCCCTTGTCCTCATCCCAGGGCAGCTGAGGGATTTGTATACTGGGTGCCGTGTCCGGTGCCAGCTCAACGAGCTGCCTGAGGCACAGGCAGGAGGGACAGCCCACCATGTCCATGCTCTGCCTGCGTTCCCACTGCCTCAGCAGGTCGGGGGCTTTGGCAGTCACCCCTGTGGGGATGGACTCCCAGAAAACCTGTGGGATGAAGGGGTTTGAGTGTCAGTGCATCAGGGCAGCGGCAGCTGTGCCCTATGTTTAGCTAGACTCTTCCTCCTTTGCCAGGCTGGGGTCCAAGTGCTGCTCTGGGCACTCTGCTTATCCTGGTTGGACACTTCTGGGCACACACCAGGCTGGGGACAGCACTGTCCCTGTCTCCCTTTAGCAGCAGCCTCTGCTTCTGCCTTTTCCTGCCTGCTCTGTTCAAGGTGCTGGATGCCATGGCTGATGCTACAGGGGAGTTTGCCGTGCCAGACTGCCCCTCCCCGTGCCTGAAGCAGTGGGTTGAGGGGGACATGTCACATGTGGCTGTGCATCGCTGTGCCACAGTGGTGGTCCTGCCCTCTGGGAACACCAGCTCTATCCAGAGCTTTGGAGGGAAGGGCTGAGGATGGATATTGCTGCAAGAGCCTTCAGCACTGATAATTATTTCTGGGAAAAGATGCGGTGTTCTGACTTAAATGCTGACATGGGACTCTGAACACGTGTAATCTGGCTGACAGATGGCAAGTCATAGAGGTGTGATTTATGATACAGCACAGTAGCTGAACAACCTTCTCTGGTTGTCAGGAGACAATTCTTCCCATCGCTGCGGTGATGTTCCAATTGATGGCTTTTCCCACGTGTCCTCTTGGTGTGTGGGGACTGCCTTGGCAGGTGCCAGCTGTGTCCGCTGAGTCCTGACTGCTCCAGAGCTGAGCTGCTGCAGAAATGCTGCTTCTGATGGAGGGCTGGGCAGGTGAGCCTGGATCCTGCCCGGCTGCAGGGCTGGAGCAGCAGTGTTGGCCTTGTCCCTATCCCATGGCTGGGATGAAGCCGGCTCAAGATGACAGTGGCACCTGGGGCTGCCTGTACCCCAGACCAGCACTTGTGGGGCTGAGTGTGTCGTCCTGATGGGGGAAGGCACCGAAATCCTGCCCATCAGATAAGTGCACAAGGGGAAGGATGCTGACAACCACAGGGAGTCTGTCTTGCCTGCATGCCTCTCCGTGCCTCAGTTTCCCTGCTTCTACCTTAAAATCCCTAACACTGATCCATCTCAATCCCTTGAGATCCATCCATCTCAAGGGACATTTATTGTTGTTTGAAAAGCACTTGAGAAGTAACAGTGTGGTCTCAACAGCATCCCCCTCCCAGTGCTAGAGGCTCACCCCACTGCCACCCGCAGAGCCCAGGCCCAGCACAATGCCCAGCGCTGTGGGAGCATCCCAGCCCTGGGCACACCATGGCTGTGGGAGCATCCCGGCCCTGGGAGCACTCTGACCCCAGGGGCCCAGAGCAAGTCAGCACAGCAGCTCAGAGGAGCTGACCCAGCATCAGGGAGGGCCCTGCTGCGGCAGGGGTAGCAGGTCGTCTGCGCTTGCCAGTGCAATCACGACAGGGCAGGTATGGTTCATTCCCCCTTCTGCAGCACGGTTTATGTAAAGCAGCTTTGTATAAATCACCAGATGATCTGTAATGTGCTCTTGGCTTCTAATTAGCAATGCTTCTGCTGAAGCTTTGTGGTCTGGCAGAGGTGAGGGAGGCTGGTTCATGGCTGGATGACTTGCTGACAGCTCTCAGGGGGGAGGTGTTGGGCTGTCAGAGCTGTCACAACCGTTCCTTTACCTGGACTGTAGCAGCTGGAGGTGGTGGCCAATAGGTCTGGGGGGTGAAATCAGCATACCAAGATTCTTGGTCAACTTCTGACTCATACATGGGCTGGCTTGTCTGTCCTGCATCAGGCAGATCTGGGCAGCACCGGCCCTGGGCTGGACAGCATCCATCCCCTTTCTCCCTGTGCCTTCCCCTTGATGCCATGAGTAGGGACTCACAGCAAGACCACGTGTTCCTGAGCACCCAGAAACTCCAGCCCCACCAGCCCCACCTGGCCCCCAGAACTAACTCTCCTTCATCCCTAACCCTGATGACAAGTGGCACATTGCCCTGTTTTCCCCCACCAGCTCTTCTTGACAGATACTGTTGGCTTTATCCAATTTGAAGGATGGGCAGGTGGATACATCCAGGTAAAGCTCCTGGGTGTGTAATTGTCCCTGTGGTGGTCATTGCAAGGGCCATGTACCGGCACCATAGAGGGATTTGTCACAGGGGCTGCTGCCTTCCTGCATCTGTGTGGGGTATTTGGGATTTCTCAGCCCCTCATCCCGGCTGGGGACCAGTTTGGGAGGGGTGGCTGTAATGGCGTAGGGATTGTGGTGGAGGTGGGGCCAGCACAGCAGACAGATCTCAGGAAATAAACACCCCCAGCATCCTTTCAGCTGGAGTTGGAGCCCTCATCCCTGCAGGGTGGCAGGAGCTCCTCCAGGGCAGGTGGGAAGGGGCAGAAACAGCCAAATGCCACTGAGGAGGTGCTAGAGGGAACCAGCAGCACTGTTCCCACTGCCCAGCCCCATTCCTGGGTCAGCCCTGCTCATCCAGGTGTCCACACCATGCCTGGGGCTGCTGCAGAGCATTGGCTGTCAATGCCCACCTCTTACCCTTCCCTAAATGGAATCTTCTCCGTTCCATCTGAGCTTTGACACCAGATCAAAGGAGAGTGAGGTGGTGGGCATGGTGTTGGTACTGGGCTCTTCTCTATGGGCACCAGGATCACTCCTCTTCATCGCCTCTTCCTCCAGCTGTGAGTGGGGGAAAGCTGGGGTTTAGGTTTCTTGTTGGGTTTCTTTTAAGGCAAACCTCATCCTTTACATCAAAGTAGGATTTTTTTCTAAAGAATGTAAAGAATGACCCTGGAAGGTCTGAACAGCTCTTTGCCGGCAGAGACTCGAGAGACAAGAGTCCTCTCCAGAAAGCTGTCACCACCCCATCCCCAGCAACAGCAATTCATAAGCTGAAAAATAAATCAGTAACCAGCTAATGAATTGAAGATGTCTGTGTTTAAAATGTATTGGGGAAAAACTGTTAGCTGGTTGGGGCTGGCCTAATTAGTGTGAGGAAAGGCAGGGAGCTCTCAGTTCTGAGAAATACCTTCTCTTTTTCTCTTTTATTTTGTTTGGTTGAGGCAGAGAGGAGAGAGGAGAGAGGAGAGAGGAGAGAGGAGAGAGGAGAGAGGAGAGAGGAGAGAGGAGAGAGGAGAGAGGAGAGGAGAGGAGAGGAGAGGAGAGGAGAGGAGAGGAGAGGAGAGGACTGGCTTTAGCAATGTGTGTAGGTTCAAAGTGTCCCCCAGCTCGGTCCCTCATCCCCTGGGACCTCTGTCAAATTGCTCCTGTCCCCTTCCCTGCCCAGCCCAGCTGGCTGAGTGGTGGGAGCAGGTTGTGCTGGCACAGGAAAGGACAGGAGGCAGTGGTTGTGATGGTGTGTTTGGCAGGGTTGGCACACAGCCCCAGTGCTATCAGCCTGGTCAGGTGCCCAAGTCTGGGTGCCCCAGCTCCCCAGGCTCATTGTCTCTTGCTCCCATGCTGGCAGCAGGGATAGGCTGTGGTGTCGTATGTGGCCCTGGGTGGGGGTGCCAGGGGGCTCTGGGGGCTCCGTGTGCCTGAGGGAAGCTGAGGGCTGAGGGTCTCTGCGGAGCAGACGCCTCCTCAGCAAATCTCAGCCTGTGTGCCACTGGGCTGGGAGACAGGGCAGATGTGTCCTGTGCCAGCAGCTCTCCTCTGGACAGGGCTGGGATGGAGCGGAATGTGCAGCATGTTCCTGGAGCCTGGGGATGTGCTTTTCCCAGGTCCCAGGGACTGGGAGCGATGCTGGAGCACCCCACCTGGTGGGAAGGGGCTTTGTCAGCACAGATGTGTCCTTCAGTTGAATCCATTGGATCTCACACGTTTCTGTTTCCTCCTCCAATACCTCTCTGATGTGGGCTGATTTCCATGTCAGTCCTTCTCAGGGAAGCTGTTGCGGTGTTTGGTAGCCCTAGCTGGGAGGCCACAGGGGCTCCAGGGTTTCTGTGGAGTGTGTGGCCTTTGATTCAGTCTGCCTTGGTTCTCTCCACCAATGGCTGTTTCTCTAGTGCCAGCTGTCACCAGTTGGAGTTTGGGGAGGAATGCACAGCCTGGGGAGGTGATTTTACTGCACAGGAGCAGGACCTGGTGCTCTCAGCCTGCCAGGCTGCAGCTCCAGTTTGGCTAACACGGACCTGTGCTGGTCCTGGCCTGCTGAGCAATACCAAACCTGCTGCTGCTCCTCCACTTCCCACCCCATCCCAGTGCCACTGACCTGCTGGGAGCCCCCTCCTTTCAGCGCTGAGCACTTCTGGTGTTGTGCCCTGGGTGTGCCTGGTGCTGGGGCTGCAGTGCCATTAACACCTTTCCTCTCCCCTCCCCAGGTCAGAGAGCAGCCTCGCTAGGTTTGCCCACCGCTTGTCGGTGAAGCAGAAGCAGGAGAAGAGAAGGAAAGCTGAGTATGGCCCGGCTGAGCTGTCTGCCTTCCGGCCCAGGTCTCTGAGCATTGAATGGTAAGAGCTGCAGGACAGGACTGGGGGAAGGAGCTCCTGCCTCTCCAGTCACCCTTCCCTTCCCTTCCCTTCCCTTCCCTTCCCTTCCCTTCCCTTCCCTTCCCTTCCCTTCCCTTCCCTTCCCTTCCCTTCCCTTCCCTTCCCTTCAGGAGCTGTAGGGAATGGGAGCTACTGGAGGATGCATCCCATGGTCCCTCTCTGCCCAGTGCAGCTCTGTTGGATCAGCTGGAGCCGAGAGCCACAGGGAGATGGCCTCAGCCAGTGTGGGAGCTCTGGGATCTGCAGGGACACTTTAGGGTCCGCCCTCTGCCACCGTGCACAGAGCAGGCAGTGAGAGAATCCCAGGCTGCTCCAGTCCGAGCCACCCTCCAGGGCAGCCCCATATTCCTGTCCCAGAGGGATGCAGTGCTCCCTCCTTCCCCGCTGCTGCTCTGCCCAGGGCCCCTCGTGTGAGCACAGGTCTTGAAGAGCTGTCCCCACTCGAGCAGGGAGTTGTTCGTCCTGGGATTCTGAGTTCTGATGCAACAGTCTTGGAAACAGATCACAGTCAACCATCCCAGTGTTAGAGGTGACCTGCAAAGGATATTTAAAAGAGCTGGAAATTGCATTGCTTTCTGCTTCCGTAGATGGATAAGGGAGGGTAAAACTTAAAAAAAAAAAAAAAAAAGAAAGAAAAAAGGAAAAAAGAGAAATGCTTAGAAATTGCAAGAATGTCGTTTGGTTTTCAATTTCCCTGCTTTTTTTGGAGGTCTTTCTGGCATTTATTGTGTGTTCTAACACTTCAGTGTGAGGCTGTGGAGCCCTCCTCAAAGGCTTCCTCTATCGGTGAGGTTCCTTGAGCATCAAAGCTCATCAGGTATTAATGAACCAGACAAAGAATTCAGGATATTTGGGGGCAGACTGCTTTCTTCTCCACTTACACAACTTTCTTCCCTTTGCTAAGAAGATGTCATGAGGAAACCTGGTCTGCAATTACTCTCAATCTCCCAAAGAGACAAATATGTGAATTTGTAATGTAGCAAATAGGGAAACAACAAAGAGCTCATTAAAAACAATCAGAGTTTCTCTTTATTCATAACAAAGAAGCATGAGAAGCCAGCAAATCTCTTTCCTCTCTGAATGTCTCTTTGAAGCCCCCAGGTCCCAGTTTAGCCCTGTTGGGGGATATTTGTGGTGCATTTTCCCTCACTCCATAGCATTTTCCTGGGGGAAACCATCTGTCTTGCATTTGGCAAACCACCTTGTGCAGCAACGACTCACAGCAGTGGTAGATGATGCTCTTTTAGAGGGATTTTGTGAAGCAGCCTGGAAATGAGCTGTGGGTGTGGAGGGACAGCCTTTGCCTTTGGTTTTCCATGTGCTATCACACTGGAACTTGGGGCTGGGAGGCTGAGACCTTTTGTCCCCATCATACAGGGATGCAGGCACAGCAAGGCAGGACTCCTATCCTGTACTGGGGGTTTTATCCATGTCTGGAGACATCTTGAGCGGTATCAGACATCACCCTGGCAGCCAGGATCAGGTGGATCAAGCTGCTGGAGCTCAGGTGCTAGCAGGGCACAGAGGAGAGGTCACCCCAGAGGGTGGCAATAATGAGTGGTGGCAGTGGGCTGAGTACCCTGCCTGTGGCCTGCTCCCATCCATCTCACGTGCACAGGTCCTCAGAGAGGCATTCGGAGATTTTTCCAGCCTTCTCTGTAGCCATGACCTGCTAAGGGATCTCCTGGCCTTTTCTTTGGTGTGAAACAGCTTTCCTCTGTGTTCCCTGTATTTCCCCAGGGATCTGTGCTCGTCACAGCAGGATCAGCACCCTCAGTCACTCCAAACCATCCTGGGCTGTAAGTGAGGCTGCTCCTCAGTGCTCTGGCTGATGGGAAACTTGGCTTATATCCTGGCAAATCTACAGATGCCTAATTTGTCTTCCAGGGAAAATACCTACCCGCATCAAATCTGTCTGTATTTACAGCCCAGAGTTACCACTGCATCCTTTCACCTGACTCTGCACAGAGGTGAACAACCACACGGTGTGTGACGGGTTCAGCTCATCCCACATGGGTTGGAATGGCATGGAAGAGCAATGGACCATGTTTTCTCAAATCAGCATCTTCTGAGAATCCTGCCCATCTTGATCCCAAGGCTTGAAGGCAAGGGACAGCTTCTTAACCTGCTGTTACCTGTTGCCAAGGAGGAGGTAGAAAAGCACGACGTCATCTGTGCTCTTTGCTTTGAAAAGCTGGGTGTCAGTCTGGGGCAGAGATTAGAGTTTCCTGCTTGAAATTCCTACCAAAGCATTGCCAGTACAGCCCATCCCCACACAGGGCAAACTGAGCCAGTTTTCCAGTTCCCAATTATTCAGGTGCTCAGGTAGAGGTGGATGGAGCCAAGGTAGAAGAGAAGGAGCTGTGCAGGGTCACAGTCTGCCTGACACTGTGTTCCTGCATGGGGCACAGCCAGGTAGGACAGGACACAAATGCTTTCACCTCCCCTTGGCCCTTCTCCAGTGCCAGAGGCCCAGGGCCAGGAGGTGCAGTTATTTGCTGCCACAATGAATAAGGATATCCTGTGGTGCCTATGGCCAAGCCCAGGGATGCTCCTAGGGCAGGTCTCACAGTGCATGGTCCATCAGAGCCCATCTCCCTGGCTCAGTGGCTGCAACATGCTGATGGGCCATGCTCCCCCAGGCACAAGGCAGCTCTATTCCTGTGGCACGGGTTCCTGTGCTGCACCAGGCCAGCAGAGCATGGCCCTGCTCCCCAGCCTGGCCAGCAGCGAGTGAAGCCCTGTTAGTTCCACTTATTAAAAACAAAATTGCTGGGGGGAAGGGAGAGAAGGCAGAGAAAAAGTGAAGTATTGAGAAAACACTTCTTTCATTCATATGTTGTTTACTGAAATAAATACTTCATTATTAGGCCTTTTTTAGGTTATTTTTTTAAAAGCCGGTGCCACAAAGTCCCCAGTGTTTGGGCCTGTGAATATGCCGAATCACCTCAGCTCATGGCTCCCTGTGTCAGTGTCCTGCTGCCGGGAGGTGCTGGAGAGGAGCTTTCCCAGTCTTTGGGAGAAACCTGGGGGCTGCACATGTCTGGTTTTGCTCAGGTTTGTTGATTCCTGTCTCCTCTTTGCTGGATGTTGTGTGCTGGGTCACCCAGGCAGCTTGTGCTCCACATGAGGCAAAACCTAGTAACGGAGGCAAGGAAGGATTTGGGATTTTGTTTATTAAAGCTCTGCTTTCTGTGGTGTCTGGTCCTAATCTAGCTCCCAAGCCTAAGCATCACAAGGCTACTAAAGCATTCTTGACTTGAAGCCCACCATGTTCTGCTGTTGGAGTGAAGGAGGTGAAAGCTGGTGATTCCCATGGAGACCTCACACTGTCCTACAGCAATGCCAAAACTCCAACAATCCCTGTTCTCCCCACTTAGAGTCAGCTGAGGCCTCCTGTCCTCCAGTGCCTGTTACCTGAGATAGGCTCCACATTTATCTTCCTTCTTAAGTGAGGTTTAATCCATAGAAGGGCTGTGATCACTGGTTTGCTGTTGTGTGTGCAGAGCTGGGAGCCTCTGTTCCCTCTCACATCCTTTCAGCTCCATTGCTCATTGGGAGTTTCAGCTCTGGCAGGTTTGTCCTTCTGGAATCCTTTTGCCTCCTCCTTTTCCTTTCTAGGTCTGGCTCTGGTTTTCCTTCTTCTATTTCCCCCACACTCCTTTTTCCATATTTACCACTTGTTCATCCTGATTTCCCTCTGTTTTCTTCTTCATTGCTTATTCATTGCTTTGTCTCTTTGGGCTTCTTGAGTTTTCCCTGTCAGACAGCCTCCCTGTGATCCATGGTCGGAATAGCCTATTCCCATGACAGCTCAGGAAAAATGCAGCACATTCCTGTCTCCCCCCATGCCGTTATCTCGATTCTGCTCCTTGGCTGCCCACCACGAGGCTGAGGCTGAAGCTGTGCTGGCAGCAGAGCATCTGTGCTTGGCAACAGGCCTGACTGCAGCTTGTTTCCCTGCCTGACCCTTGGCACGGCGCTGGATCCCAGCTCCTCGCTGCCGAAAGCTGGGATGCGCAGGGAGCTGCCTGCCCAGCAGCCACCGTGCAGACCACCCAGGCCCAGGTGGAAGGTGCCAAGTGAGCAGGAGCCACCGGACTCAGCAACCTTGCTGGCACCATCTGGCTGGGGAAGGTGGCACACGCGACTGCTGCTGCACCCTGCCTCGTGCTTCCAGTTTGGTTAGAAAGAAGTTTTTTAAGGTAACTGTTTTTATGAAAGTTATTAAAAATGTCATACTGTAGTATTTCCCCTTTGAGTGGTCTCAAGTGGTGTGGAGCTTCTCCCTGTATGACTGGGCATGGAATTCCTGCTGTGGAAGTGTCTCCTAGCATTGGTGCTGTCACTGCTGTGGGCAAGCAGACAGATGACCTGTTCCCATCCATGGGGTCCTCACTGCCTGGAACCGAGTGCCGTGGTCCTGGTGGAGCTACAGGGCTCAGGGGAGGTGCTGAGCTGCCAACTGATCCACCCCACTGCTCCTGATCCAGTGCATGGGAGTGCTGCTATTGCACAGCTTGCTGAAGGTCTGGTGCTGTTCCCACAGCTGTCCACGGTCGTGTGGGACTGTCCCCAGGATTCTCTGTGTGACATTTGTCCCTTTGCCAGAGTCAGCCAGCACAAAGTCAGTTGTCATCAACTTTTTGGGAGGCACAGAGTAGCAGCACCATAAAGATGGCAGGCTCAGAACTCTTCCAGGCTTCACAGCCCCACTCGAGCTGTCTCACTCCAGAGAAGTCTCGGAGCTCTTTCTCTTCCCAGACCATGAAGCTCTTAGCCTGAGTGAGGGAAACAAGGAGAATGAGGCACTGAGCCTTGCAGTGGTAGGGGAGGAATGCAAGAGCCTGGGAGCTGCGGGGGCATGTGGGAGCAAGGGGATGCTATGGGCAATGGCTGAGCTGTGGGCACCGCATTGGCAGCGCTCTCTGTGGGTGAGCCAACCTCGCTGAGAGCATCACCTCCCCCGTCCCACCGGTGCCAGCCCCGATCCGAGGTGACACACAGCCCCCCCAGCTCGGCTGTGCTGAGCACAGGTCTCGGCTGGGCCGGCGCGGTGTTGCAACGAAACGCGAGGCGCTTTGTCTCAACTGGGAGCGCTTTAAGCCCTCACTCGGGAACAATGGCCAAGCTATGGGGTCATTTGTTCTGGTATTTCAGCAGCTCCTCATGATTTATGGGATGTTTTGTTCTGCTGCTTGTCTTAGCTTCCCCCTCTCCACCCTCCCCGTCTCCATCCCTTCTCCATTTCAGCTCCTCCTCCCCCTGCTTCCAATTCCCCTAATAGCTGTGGAGCCTCTGTGCCTTATGAAGTCATGGTATCTGTGACTTATTGAATTAGCCGGATGGGAGCTGGACTTGCACACTGCGCCGGGCTCTGCCGGGGTGTCCGGGCTCCCGGGGAGCCAGCCCGCGACAGGGCCCCTTGCCCAGGGCTCCATGCAGCTGGAGCTTCCTTCCCCCGTGTGGCAGATGGATGTTGCCATCAGCAGGACACTGCAAAGTTGGTTTAGAGGCAATAAATGTGGTCAAGAGGAGCTGCAGCCTCAATGAACAAGGACAACTCTGTCTGCAGAGACACCTTTGTGCCAGGGGCTCTGCTGGCTGTCCTGGTGCTGCCATGTCCCCAGCTCCCGGCACACTTCCCTGTCAGTGAGGTGAATGCCAGTCAGGGAGCCCCAGAATTCCTGGTGTTGAACTACACATGGGCAATGTGGTTCAGGAGCTTGGTTGTGTCCCCAGCAGCCTGGGAATGGCCATGGCCAGTGCCTCTGGATGTACTGGAGGAACAGGGGTTCAGATCCCCCTCCCCAGAGCTGGAGGGACAATGATTTAACAGTGACTGTAAGGGACTGGCTGATGGGGGTGGGGAGGAGAGAGCCCTCCAAACATTTCCCTGAAAGTCGGGTTAGCCTCAGGAAAACATTGCAAAGGAATAATTTACTTGTGAACGATCACTCTTTATTGTCATTTGCTGAGTTGCCTGCATGCAGGCAGAGGCTGGAGGGCAGCTGCTGGTCCTGGTGGGACCAGTGTGGTGCTGCAGCCAGTCCTTAGCCTGGAGGCAGCCTTTGCAGAGGAGCCACGGTCCCTGCAGCTCTGTCTCTGCTGTCTCGTGCTGGCAGCAGGGAGCCAGGAGCATCCTGACCTATAGGTGCAGATGGGAAAGGAGAGATCTTGTGCCTCCCCTCCTGATGCCACAAGCCTCTGCGAGCCCAGTTTTCCTCCTCTTCTCAAGAGAGGCAGCTCAGCCTGTTATTACGATGAGGCTGGAGAGGTTGGGAGCAGAGTGAGACCTGGACGCTCCCTGTGTTGCTGCAGATACCAGCGCTCTCATCTCCATTTGTTTCTCATGTCACTGCAGTGGGAGAAATTGAGCCCTCTGGGGAAGCAACAGAAGGAAAATGTTCAGAAAAAACTGATGTCCAGGTTCTCCCTGCCATACCCAGAGCCCTCAGCCAGATCCCTTCCTCTCTGAGAGCACAGGCAACAAATAACATTTAAAAGACAAATATAAAATATTGTGCTGATTTGGTGCTCTGGCCACTTCCCTCTGCTGGTAGCTGATACCTCCAGTAAGATTATTTCTCAGTCCGTTACCCTCAGCACACTTTAATTTCTCTCAAATAACCCAACTGCCCAATTTGTTTTGCTTTATTTTCATCATCCATCTGCCGTTTCCTGTGGCCAGGAGCTGCAAAGCAGGATAGATGCCTTGGTCCCTGCTGAATGGTGTGGAGGATGCTTTTCATCCTGCAGGATCTCCACGGGTTCTTCTCCATTAATGTGCCTCTGCCTGGAAGGTGCCAGTGGATTTCCACAGCAGGCAGCCCAGTCCCCATGGATGTACTGGGGGAATTGCAGAGATGTCACAATTCTTGGTGTGAAAAGGAACCCTCATGGGTATCTAAATCTCAGTGCAAGTCAAGCCTTTTCACACCATCTGGTATTCCCATGGAATCATAGGAAGGTTTAAGGTGGAAGACACTTTAAAGCCCATCCCATTCCATCTCCTGCCATGGGCAGGAACACTTTCCACTATCCCAGGTTGCTCCAAGCCCCATCCAGCCTGGCCTTGGACACTTCCAGAGATCCAGGGGCAGCCACAGCTTCTCTGGGCACCCTGTGCCAGGGCCTCCCCACCCTCACAGGGAACAATTCCTTCCCAATATCCAGCCTAAACCTTCTTGTGTGAAGCCATTCCCCCTTATTCTTCACTACATAGTGCCAGTGCACTGGATTTGAAGGGTCTTTGCTCTCCCCAGTCCCCTTATCCAACACACAGAAGTATATCAGTATGTGTCTTTTAATGGGAATATCCAGAATAGTCCTGGTTTCCTACTACTGGTCTGGTCTTCATATCTCCAGCCATGAACCTCCTCCATGAGCCAGTTTGGACTTGAGGAAGGGTAGTGAGGAGGAGTTGCTTGTCTGGAGCAGCTCCAGCAAGGGCAGGAGCACACTTCAGTACTGGAATTCCAGGCTGTGCTTCCCTCCATCACTGGGAGCAGAAGGGATCACAGGTCCTGCTGCTGGTGCTGCTGGTGACACTGGGTCAGGAAACACAGGAGCATGGACATATCCAGATGGTCCTGACAGCTGGCACTTCTAAGGTTTTCCAGTACTTCTAATTGTCCTTGTCCCTTGAACAGTGGCAGTCGCTGTTGGGCAGGTTTCCTCTGCTCTGGGATAGTTTCCTCTGGCAGACACAATTCTGCCTGCCAGGGCTTCAGGAACCTCCTGTTTATCTTCCTGGAGAGTATCTCACAGTGCCAGGTCAATATTGGATCTACTGGCTTGGATGCTGGCAGGATGGACAGCACTCTGTGGGGAGGCCAAATGGGAGGGAACTGTCAGCCCAGGACATGGGGACAAGGAGGACCATGTTCTTGGATGTGCTGGGACCTCTTTCCACCTTTGATGGATTCTTCCTGCACACTGACTCTTCCCCATCCCTTGTACTCACCCTTCCTCTGTGGGCTGGATGCTTTTCTGGGAAGTTGAGAGCCCATGTGGCCTCCACGTCTGCTGAGCCTCATGCCTGGTGGAGGTCAGAGAGAGAAGTTACGTTCCCTTCTACTCCTGACTTCCACATTTCCTTCCTTTCTCCTCAAAATTAAACTATTCATCCATCTACCCCAGCAGTTCCCTCCCCAGGGACAATCCTCTCCCTGTCTCACTTTGCCTTCATTGCCTTTATTTTTCTGATAACAAGTAAGATCAGACAGGGATGAAGATCTTCTGCCACAAGGAACTCTTGGGCAATGTGGAGGAGAATTTTCCAGGTAGGCAGTGCCAGATAGTGCAGATTTGGTAGATTTTAGGCCAGGAAAAGGCACGGTTCATGCCTGGCTTTGTCCAAAGTGGAATTGGACACTTGGCAGCAGCTGCCAGTGGTGTAGAGGTTCACCCAAGCACCCTCCAGTTCTGTTTGGAGTCTGGTTTCCATGCAAGGAGTGTCCCAACAGGGCCTGCCAGGGCTCATCAGGCAGTAACTGGGAGACAAATCTCCTGCCTGTAGTCAGGGCAGGATTCTTGCTAGTGGTTTCATACAATCACAGAATCATGGGATGGACTTTGTTTTGCCTATCCCTGCTCTGAAGAGGTCTGAGCTCTCCTTAGCCTTCAGTCATAGAATCACAAAATGCTTTGAGTTGGAAGGGACCTTCAAGATCCCTCATTCCAACCCCCTGCCATGGGCAGGGACACCTCCCACTGTCCCAGGCTGCTCCAAGCCTCGTCCAACCTGGCCTTGGACACTTCCAGGAATCCAGGGGCAGCCACAGCTTCTCTGGCAACTGGTGCCAGGGCCTCGCCTCCCTTACAGGAAAGAAATTCTTCCTAATACTCAGGCTTAATTTGCTCTCCTTCAGCCTAAAGCCTTGTCCTATCACTGCCTACCCTTGCAAAAATTTGCACTGTGGCCTTCCTGCAGGCTCCCTTGAGGAACTGGAAAGGGCTTTAGGGTCTCCCTGGAGTCTCCTCCAGGCTGAACACTCCCAGCTCTCTTAGTCTGTTTCCAGAGCAGAGGGGCTTCAGCTCTTGGAGCATCTTCATGGCCTCCTCTGGAATCTCTCCAACAATTCTTTATCTTTCTTGTGTTGCATTCTTGATTTGCTGTAAAAAGCTGTTTTTTCTGAGCTTTGAAAAATGAACATATAACATTACATAGGGCTTGTTAAGCATGGCCACAGAGCAGCTGCTGAGATGAGCAGAGCTCTGAGGAACATCTCTTCTTGGTGTTGTCAGGATGGGCTTTGGCCCAGTGCCCCAAAAGGAGCCACCATCAGCTTGAGTGGGACTCTGGATTGTTGAGCTGTGGTTTCCATAGAAACCCTGTAGGATTTCCGAGTGCTGGGTTGTTGAGGCCCCTGAGAGGGCAGGGGCTGCAGGATGATCTAGCACCATGGTTACTCCCTCCTTCCCCTGGTCTTGCTTCTCCTCTCCATGCCCAGACTCCACTTAAACTGACTTACCAGAGCTTCTGAGCCTCACCCACTGCAGAGAGGACTGGGGTACCTGTGGTACCTCTGGTACCTGTGGTACCTATGGCTTCTTCTGGCCTGCTGAGCACCCGAGGACAAGGGCTGGCCCTCCTTGTCCCTAGCTTCTCAGTCTTTGAAAGCAGCATGGCAATGCTGACCTTCTTTTCAAGACACTTTGGCATTCCTGCCCATGGAGAGGAACTGGAAAAAGGTCCTTTTGAAACCCAAACCAGTTCAGGATTCTCTGATTCTATGAGAGCTGCTGGTGAAGGAGCTGCTTTTGCTGTAGGACACCTGGCATCTGGGGTCTTGTGCTGGCCATGCCCCAGACCCACAGATGACTTGTGGGCTTGCTCTGATCTCCAAGCTGACAGGTCAGATTTTCCTGGTAGGCTTTGCACATCAGCTTGTGCTGGCACTGTAGCTAAGATCACCAACGTCAAGGTTTCTGTACTGGAAGTGGTGTCCAGAGAGGCTGAAACTTCTGCCCAGGAAGCGGGTACTAAAAAAAGTGTTTTTTTCATCCCCGAACAGTGTTCTCATTCCTCAGCATCTTCACTGGGGAGGAGGAGGTGGTTACTGTGGTCAGAAGCAGTGTCAGGAGCAGAGGTAATCTGGGGAGATCCAGGCAGGTATTATCTCAACCCAAATTCTTTTGGATTTAAGTGTCACTGTGTGCCAGGCCCTGGAGTCATAGGGGGCTCAGTCCCCCTGTGTGCTGGAACCACCAACCCCTGCAAGCCTCACCTAAGTCACAGGACACAAGTCCTGAAGGAGTGACTCATCAGAGACTCCTCGGGGGATCAGTCCCTGCTGTCCCATGCCAGGGACCAGCCCCAAGGGCAGAGGCATCTGGTGAGGCTGGGCTGGGTTGTGGTACCGGGAGGGGCTGCTCTGCCTCCAGATCTCCTTGGGAAGTGGGACCAGGTGAAGTCAAGGGGTTGCTGGTGCAGATTCTTCGAGGTCTGACATGTGCCTTGTCCCTGCCTATGCCCCCATCCTCCTGCTCCATCCTCCCTGCCAGAGCTGGGCTCCAGAGCTAAGTCCTGCTGTGCCTGTGGGTCTGTGTGGGCAGGCGACCTGGATTGGGTTTCCTGTGCCCTGAAATCCTGCAAAGCACTGGGCCAAATCCTGGGAAGCAAGAAGGCTGCTTCTGGACACAGATAAGGTGCTGTGGCATTTAATCAGTGCTCCTGCTTTCTCTGTCTGTGCCTGGTGTCCTGCTGCTGTCCAAGTGGGGTCTGAGGGAACCTCAGCTGTGAGCACACTCCTGGAGCTCTGTAAGCAAGGAGGTGGAATTCCCTGATCTCTTTGCAAGTGGAAGACGGATTCTGCCAAGAGATCTCATCCTCCCAGCGCTGTTCTGGCCCTGCTCTGCCCCAGTCATGAGCTCTGGAAGGCTTGTGGCAGGCAGGAAAGTTTTGCTTATGGAGCAGAGCTAAACTAGGGTGAACTTCATGAACTCAAAGTTTCTTTGGCCCTTTTCTTTCCTGATGATGCAGGCAGGTCAGGATCAGGATGCTGCACTGCACAGCGACCCAAGGCTACTTTCCCCATGCATCAGTATGATCACCTCATCCTTCTGTAGCACAGGGGCAGCTTCAATCTCTGCTCTCTGTGACCATGGACAGGTCACAGGTCCGAGGGAATGGCTGGAGCTGTGCCAGGGGAGGGTTAGGCTGGATCTTTCAAAAAGGTTCTTCCCCAGAGGGTGCTGGGCACTGCCCAGGCTCCCCAGAGAATGGGCACAGCCCTGAGGCTGCCAGAGCTCCAGGAGTGTTTGGGCAATGATCTCAGGCACAGAGTGGGATTGCTGGGGTGCCTGTGCAGGGTCAGGAGCTGGGTTTGTGACCTTTGTGGGTCCCTTCCAGCTCTGGCTACTCCAGGATTCTGTAACTCTTGGTATCCAGGCAGAAACACCAGCAGACAGATGGAGCTCTTCCTGTGTTACATGGGGACTGTGCTGCTGTAACCTTTGCTCTCCCTGGTCCCAGGGGATGGTGGGCACTCCATGGCAGCACCAGGTCTTTAGTTGCCTGCTCAGGATCACCCAGATGGTCTGTGAGAGAGTTAAATCCCCCTCCTCATGATGCTCCCACACCTTATCTGGAGATCACTCTTGCTACCTCTATTGTCTGTATTCAGACCACAGAAGAATTGGTGTAATGGAGGAAGGGAGGCCCTCAGGGCTGAGGGCTTGTTGGATTAGTGGTGGGAAGGTGTGATTGCAGCCTGAGCCACCTGTGTGAACATGGGGACAAGCTGTGGCATCCTAGGCCAGGATATGGCAGGACACAGTGGGGTTTTCCAGATCTGTGAGCATCCTGGAAGGAAGTTCTGGCAGCACGTGGGAAAAGCAGGGCGAGGAGCATGGTGGCAAGAGCTGGGTGTCTGAGGAGCATGAGAGTATCCCCACCATTCACCTCACTGCTTAGGGGATGGGGAAGAGGTGGAAGGAGGCAGCAGCACCTACCATGTGTTGGGGCCACCAGCTCTGTGATGTTTCCCAGCCTCTTGGTGATGGAGGGGTCCAAGCTGGCTGTGTGTGGCTCGAAGGTCCTGCTTGGTGTAACTGTGAGCAGAGATGTCCCAAGGGCTTTGGGCGATCTCAGAGGTGCTGTCTCCTCTCGCCCCCTCTGCCACCTCCCATCTCCAGGGCCACCTGCAGCCGTTGGCCCCTGCCACCCTTGCTCTTTTGAGCTGCAAGGAAGTTACCCTTGTGAGCTGCATGGAGGGACAAGGAGGGCACCACAGCTGGAGCCAGCAGACACCCTTGGTAAGGCTGTACAGCACTTCCCAGTGGAAGATTGTTTGCTCTTACCTTTGCCAGGCTTTAACTGTTTGGCCTGGATTGTTCCATGCTTTTCTGCCTCAGGCTGAACTTTCACAGTTTTTTTTCTCTATTTTTCCCGATTTTCAGCAGAAGGTTGGGGAAAAATGGTAACTTTGCCAGTTTTTTTTCTCCTCTTTGTTTGAGGGCTTCTGGTGTCTCCACACTTTGAAAAAGAGACTTGAAATTTGGCAGGGATGATGCATTCTTGCTGGAAATCAATATGGATTTGGTCAAATGGTTAGCCACTGGAAAGCGTGGTTGGGCATGCCTGGAGGAGCTCTTCAGGGCCAGCTGCTGGTGTCCCCATTTGCAAAGGGACTCTGGCCACTCTGTGTCCTCCTGTCCCTTTCTCTAGGGACACCTCCTTGCCCACACGAGTCCAGGTCAGGAGTGGTGGCTGAAGGAGCTGTTTCCCAATAACGAATCTCAAAAACTTTACCCAAGACAACATTGTCTTTGTCCCCATTTTCCATGTGTGACACTGGCTGTGGGTACCACCTTCCTCTCACCCTCAGCAGAGAGAAGGAGCAGAGCTCAGGCCAGCTTGGGCAGTGCCTTGTGAGGGGAGAAGAAGCTGAGAAAACGCTGCTGTCATGTGAGACCTGGGAAAGGGCATTTGCAGACCTGCCTGTCCCATGGGTGAGCTCAGCAGCATCACATCCATGCATGGAGGGAGAGAATCACATAATCATTACAGCTGGGAAAGACCTTAAAGGCCATCAAGTCCAGGCTGAGTAGGTCCTGGTAGCTGGAGGTTTGACCCGGTGGTCCCTATGGTTTTCAAAGTTCCTCTTTATTAGAGTGGAATTTTTTTCTATTTGCTGTCCTGGGGGCTTTGGAAATTCCTCCACAGACTCCGTTATCTTCAGCTGGGGTTTCTCCACTTGATGGTACCTCAGAGCTTTCTGCAGAGAGAGAAATGACAGGTGAGCTGGGAAAGTTCTGGTCTGATGGACGGGCAGGTAAGCCCCAGATGGAAGGAGGCCCTGCTGGTGGTTCCTGTCCCCAGTTTGTGCGGTTACAAGACTGCTTGGGCACTTGTGGAGTGTTTTCTAGCAAAATGCTGGGAAAAACTATCTTCTCCTCTTGGACTGCAGGCTTTGGACCCTGACTCCATGGAGATGCTGTTGCAGTTGGGTGGCAGTGACACAGCCCCTCTGGTGTTGCTCATGAATTGGGTGGTGCTGGCATGAGACCAACCCCAGGGCAACGTGGTGGAGTGGTCAGAGGAGATCCCAGTGGATGCTGGGCAGGGAGCTGATCTGCAGCAAGCTGGGAGCAAATCCCAGCATGAAGCTGTGCCAGGCAAGGGGTTTGCCAGTCTGGGACATGCTGGTCCAGGGAGATCCCAATGGGGGTGGCTGTTCTTGGTAGCCGTGCCAGGGACACTCTGTGGGCAGTGGCCGGCGTGCCCAGCACTGCTGGCTGGCTCCTGCTGGGTGCCTTCCAGCGGGAAGCGGGTTTCTGACTCCAGTAACATTTACCAGCTGGGCAGCAGCTCTGGAGCCGGGTGTGTGCGTTTGTCTGCTCTTCCATTGTGACTTGGCCGTTGTCTCCTCCTCCCCGCCGAGATCAATGGCTGTGGGCTCCCTTTTGTAACCCCTTTGGGTGCAGCTCTGGAAGTCTTCAGCCTGATTTCCATCAGAATGCTGGTCCCATCTGTCTGGATGTCTTGGGTGGGACAATGGACTGGAGGTGGATTTCCACCAGAAGGAACATCCCAGTGGTAGACTGGAGGACTGGGAAGTACAGGTGGGATGTAGGGGGCTGAGGATGGAGCCCAGCCATAGGCATGGGGGAGTGAGCGTGGGGGACCTCCAGAAGACCTTCTTGGGCCATTTTTCCATCACTGGATGGTTTTGGATAAGAGATGGTTTCCGCTGGGATGCGCATCCCGATGGCACATTCTTCCCGGTGGCACCAGGTGGCGCAGGAGGTTAAAGGATTTGGTTGTTCTTGCAGGTCTGGGTGCAAAGGGATTGCCTGCCACTGCTGTGTGAGTCTGCAGGTCTCAGCCCCCAGCACTCGTAGCTGTGACCCCAGGGCAAGGCAGTGGCGATAGGGCTCCCTGGAGCTCTGTTTGCAGCAGAACTAGGAGCTGACTCAACCTTTGAACCATAGCGAGGGGCTTGAGTGTGGGCCCCCACCATTCCAGGAAAGGGCACAATGATGGAGAGGAGTCACACCCGGGGGAAGAGCCCTGCTGGGTGTCAGGGGAGTGAGGAGACAGTGGATTGCTACCCTGGGATGAGGCCATGACAAAACACACAACATCCCTCAAGCCATCATGGACACAGACAGGTGAGTGCTTCTTCCTGGCTTCTGTAACATACTGGGCATTTTGCTGGGCTGCAGGTACATGACAGCAGCCCTCAGAGCAGCTGGGACACTGCCATCCCCCTTCCTTCTCCCATTGGAACAGCCTGTAGCCCCATGGGCTTTGCCAGCCGTCTGCCCTGCTCCCTCCCCAAAAGCATGTGTTGTGACCCGAGGAAGGGGACAGGACCAGACTTGGGTGAGTGTGGCCTTACATCCCTTCTCACTCCTCTCAGCATACCAGCTGTGGCCTGGGCATCTCCATGCTGAGCATCCACCTTCTGCCCTTGTTACATCCAAAGTAGGCCCCTTTGTGAACCTAGAGGGATTCTTTTCCTCCCTCATTTGCCTTCAGTGGTCTTTGTACCACTGGTCATCATATGACTCAGCTCCTGCATTTGATCCCCTGGGGCAGGGTTTGCACACATGCAGCTGTGGCAGGAGCGCTGCTGGTTCCTGGCAGGCCAGGCTGGGATAGAGTTTCCTCCTGACAGAGGGGCAGCAAGTCCCCACAGCTCATCTGCTTACCCGTGTGGAAGTCTGATTTAACCAGAGTGGTGTAAGTGGCTTGGAGGTGTCTCCCAGAGCTCTACTCAGTTGCCCCAGTATCTGAGTATGTGAGATCCTGGCAGGATGGGAGTGGAGCAGAGTAGGTGCTCTCTGGTCCCTCCATCTGCCTGTTCACCCATCCCTTCCTGTGAAAGTCTGGCTGGTTGCTGGTGCTGGAAGCATCAGGCACATTTGGGTGTGGGGCTGAACACTGGTTCTGGCAGTCAGTGTGAGACATGGGCAGCAGAAGGTGATACCACCATGAAGGGCAGTCTGGGCACTGACCTTTAGGCCCTGCCTGTTCTTGCTGCCTGTTCCCTGCAAGCAGCTCTGGTCTGGAGGCAGCTCCTGACGCAGCAAGGAGCAGCCAGCAGTAGTGCTGAGCTCCCTCTGGGGTGCTGGGCTTCCCTTCTTAGGGGTCCAGGCAAACACAAGGTCACAAACCCCTGCAGAGGTTTGCAGGGAACAGGGGTTTACAGAGTCCAGGGGTTTGCTGGGCACAGATATTTGTAGAACAGGGGTTGGCAGGGAACAGCATTTTTCAGGGGACAGGGGTTTTCACGGAGCAGAGGTTTGCAGGGGACAGGGGTTTGCAGGGGACAGGGGTTTGCAGGGGACAGGAATTTGCAGGGGACAGAGGTTTGCAGGAGATAGAGGATTGAAGGGGTTTTGAGGGGTTTGCAGGGGCAGGAGTTCACAGGGAATAGAAATTTGCAGGGGACAGGGATCTGCAGGGTGGCTGCAAGCCCCCACCGAGCCAGGCCCCAGGGCTGTGCGCTTGGCTCTTGGCACCAGAGTTCTGGCTCTGTCTGCCTCCTCCCTGACAGTGCCAGGGTTTTTGGGTGGTCACAGGGCGGTGATCACAACCAATACTGCCTGTTGTGTCGTGGGTACCTGGCACTGGGCTGACCACACTGGGCTTCCCCGGGAACTTTGGTCATGGCTCAGGGCAGCCTGTCCTGCTCTGTCCTGTCTCCATCAGGTTCCAGTTAAAACCAAATGCATTCTCCAGCCTAAACTGCACAGCCGTTTGAGCCCTTCCAAAAATGAAACAAATACCCACGGACTGCAATTCAAATTGCTGCTCAATTAGGGCTTGTTCCCAATGCGATCATAAAACCTCCAGTACGAAAACAAACAACCCAACCAAACCACATCCAAGCCTGACAGCATCCTCTGGAATGCCTTTAAAATAACACGGAGGAAGAGGAAGAGGAAGATGAAAGCAGTGTGGCCAGTGGGAAGAAGGCTCTTTGGCCCTGAGAGGCAGCCTGGAGTTGGCCTGAGCAGGTGTGGGGCAGGGCAGTTCGAAATGGGGAGAGCACGGAAATGATGGATGTGATGGAGACGGGCTCCGTGGGTACCATCGTGGTGGGCCAGCGGGGAAGTGATGAGCACCATGGAAATGGGGCAGTTCACATAGAAATGGGCTGTTCACAGCGGGATTTCACGGGGCAAGGCAGAGGAAGCTGTAGAAGTGGTTTTGAGTGTGGTGGTTGTTCTCGGAGAGGCTCCGATGGGTGAGCAGGGCGGGGGGAGCACGGGGCCGGGGCCGGACCCGGCGGCTGGAATGCGTGTCCTGCGTAACCCTGGCTTGCATCTCGTCCAGCCAGTCTGGTGCCGCGGTTCGGGTTTCACGGCGGACTTTAAACCCGGCCATATTTAGCGTGAGCCTCGCTGGCCTGTCAGGGAGGGGAAGCCGCAGCACAGCTAATAAAAAAAGCCAAACAAAAACAATGTAATTAAAGAGACTCAGCACTGTGTGTTCCCATAGCAAGAACATTTACCCAAGACTTCCTTGCTCAGATACTTAATGTCAGGCAGCAATTAAAGGCTGGCTTTGTGGCGAGGCAGCGAGGAAGGTTAGCCCCGGCCGGGAGATAGGAGCCCAGAGTTGAGCCATCCCCGGTGCCTGTGCCGGTGGGGAGGAACCAGAGGCTTTTGGCACCGGGAGGTGCTCCGGGGACATGTGTGGGTCACAGGGGGATGCTGCATCCCGAGCAGCAGCTCCCGAGTCCCTCCAGTCGGAGATGCCCTCAGTCCATAATGCACAGACCCACTCAGCTCCATCCCCACAAAGATTTGGTAGCATAGAAACAGAAAAGTGGATTTTCTGTCGATTTTCTAGGTAGCAGCCTCTGGGCAGGACATGCAGGAGCTCTGCTGAGGTAAATCCTTGTGAAAACAGTAAAATCAGCAGAGCTGGGCTGAATGTAGAAGCTTCCAGCATGTCCTTCTTGACCCAGATCTGTGGATGGAGGCTGTGTGAGCCTCTGCAATGTTGAATCTCCTCCTTCAAGGGTTGGATTGGGGTGTCTGAAGCCAGTCTAGGGTGCCAGGAGCTAGGCTGTGCCCACTGGTGGCCCCTTCCTTGCAGCCCAAGGTGGTGCTCATGGGTTGGGGGTGTTGGCAGCATCACCTGCCTTGGCTGGTGAGCCAGTCATTGTGCCATGTCCTTAGCACAGTCCCCAGGGAGAGGTGTCCCCATGCCCTGCAGTGCTGTGTGAGGTGTGTGTGCAGGGGGCACGTCCCTGCATGGCACGGCCGGGACAGGAGCAGTTTGTGATGGCAGCGTGTGCCTGACAGCAGTCCTGACCTTGATGGCAGATGTCAAAGGGACACTGCAAATCAAAGTCTGATTTGGGGTATATTTTAATGGGGATTGAACCACAAGATCCTTCTGGTCTCACTTTTAAGCAGTGATTAGGAGGTCTAATGAAAAAAATAGAGAAGTGGCAGCATTATTGTGTTGCAGCAGAGTTTGCTCAAGCATCTCCGCTCCCTTCCTCCCCAAAGGCACTGCTGGGCCTGCAGCAGTGGAGTGTTTTATGGGACACTGTCAGCGGGTGATCTACTTTGTTGGCTCCAAACCTCTCCTGGAGTCCTGAAGTCTCCGTCTTACCCAAATTCAGCCCGTGATTTAAGAGGGAGCTGCAGTGGGGATGAGCTGTTTGGGCAGACTCTTTCCTGCTGTGCCAGACCGGGGGGCATGGCTGTGCCTTGGGAGGGCACTGCCATCCCCCGCTGGCCCTGTGGTATGGGATGTCATGTGTCCAGTGTCCAGCCGCTGTGAGTCCCTTCTGCCATGCCCGAGTGAGGACTGGATGGGGGGGGGGTGTCCTTGCCATGTCCTCCCAGCACAAGTGTTTCCCAAAGGGTGCAAAAGCCTTCTGATTTGGGGAGGAGCCTGGGTGGCGGAGGGGAAATGCTCTGAGGGGGAATGCTCTGAGGGGGAATGGTCCTTTTCATCCCCTGCAGAGGTGCAGGGCACTGGGCACTGCGGGATATTGCAGATCTCACCCAGGACGTGCTTTTCATTTGGGTACTGAGTTGCTGGGAGTCAGCTTCCCACCCCAAAGCTGTGCTGTTCCGTGGTGGGCTGTGTGTCCAGGGGATGTTCCCTGCTGCCACGGGCCATGAGCTCCTTGGGCAGCCCAGACACACCATGATGTGCTTGGTGTGGGGACAGCAGGGATGATGTGCTGCCACTGATGCTCAGGAAGTTCTGCACCAACCCAGGGGCCTGACACCACACTGAGCTCCTCCAAGCATTGGGGTCTAACAGCACTGGGCTTCTGGAGCTCCAACAAAAATGTTCTGGCAGGAGCAGCATCTATATAAGTTAGTTGTTATTGCTAAACAAAAGCAGCATGCTTGCTTCAGCTTCACTCAATACAAAACCCAGCAGGTTTGCCAAGTGGAGAGAAAAGAGAAAAGCTGGAGGAAACAAACAAACAAATGAACAAACAAAATCAAAAAAGTCTGCTTTGGTGCCTTTCCCTGGACCCAGGTTTCAATAAGCAAGTGCATTTTCTAGGCACACAGATGTTTCCGTGGAGCAGGAGTGTTTTGCTCCATGTGTACATGGCCAGGTTACTGCACAGCACCTAAATGCCTTGGTGGCCTGCACAGCCCAGGGTGGGAAACTGCTGTGCCTGCTGCTCCATGATGCTGCTCCTGCTGCCTTGCACAGATGCTAATCATGGCATTTAGTCCTTGTTCTGAGCATGCTTTTTGGTGGGTTATGAAATCCCACTCTTGGAAAGGGCTCCCCTACTCATGTTCCATTTTTAATCCAGCCTCTATTTTGCCAATCATGAAAAATTGCTTATGTTTGGGCAAAAAGAGTGGAAAATGCAAGTGCATCAACAGCTCCTCTTCATGCCAGACATGGCACTTCTTGTTCCTGTCCCCATGGCTGTAGAGGAGCTGCTCTGAGTGTTGGTGTCCAAGTGTCCATGGCCATAGTTGTGAATTCCTGCTGCACAAGGGTGAGTGTGGTCCTGGACATGTGTCAGGCTGAGTGTGCGCAGGTGTGGAGAGACCTCTCACACTCAGATTTTTCTCTCAGGAAACACCTGTATGTTGATCTTGCCACTTCATCTCATAGGATCATGCAGCCATGGAATAGCTCAGGTTAGAAAGGACCTTAAAGCCCATCTAGTTCCACCCCCTGCCATGGGCAGGGACACCTTCCACTCTCCCAGGTTGCTGCAAGCCCCATCCAGCCTGGCCTGAGACACTTCCAGGGATCCAGGGGCAGCCACAGCTTGCTCTTCAAAACTTGTGCCACGGCCTTACCACCCTCACAGGGAACAATTCCTTCCCAATTTCTCATCTAACCCTGCCCTCTGGCAGTGGGAAGCCATTTCCCCTTGTCCTGTCCCTCCAGGCCCCTGTCCCTCATCACTCCCCAGCTGTCCTGGAGCCCCTTTAGGCACTGGAAAGGGCTCTGAGGTCTCCCTGGAGCCTTCTCTTCTCCAGGTGAACACCCCTAGCTCTGCCAGCTTGGTTCCAGAGCAGAGGGGCTCCAGTCCTTCGAGCATCCATGGCCTCCTCTGGACTCACTTTCCTGTGCTGGGGGACCAGATCTGGAGGCAGCTCTGCTGGTGGGGTCTCACCTGAGGGGAGAAGAGGGGCAGATTTCCCCCTTTGCCCTGCTGCCCATGTTTGGTGCTGGTCACCTCTTGCTGCGAGCTCCCAGTTGGGGTGAGCTTGGCTGGATTGAGTTGTCTCTCCCTGATAACCGAATTTTAGGCTTCACCTGTCCTTTGTTCCGTCCTTGGATACCCCTGTGGACTGAATTGGAGAGTGGTTCAGGAGAGTGTCCCTGGCATCTTGTGCTGATGTACCACTGACATCCATGTGGCTGTGAGGCTTCAGCAAGCTCTGCAAGGGCCCAGTCTTCCTTCTGCTCCCAATACCAACCCTTGTCCTTTGAAATCCATCAGCACCTTTCATCCCCCATCCTTCAGGCTCCTTTTTTCTCATGTACGGAGCCCTGCTGCTTCCTTGTTTGCTGCATCAGGCTGGGAATGGTGGGAGCAGCTCCCTGGAGTGACAGCCACCCACGCTGACCAGAAGGAAGTGCTGTGCTCGTGTCAGCTGCTGTGCCTGGAGCCTGCCCTCTCACTGCCACCTTGGGCAGGCACCTGGGAGCTTTTCCTTCCCACAGCCAGCCTGGTGGGCAGCAGGGAACAGGCAGCCTCAGGGTGTGGCTGGAAGGTCACTGCTGCCAGCCGCAGCACCACTCGCACATGGGCTGTTCACAACCCAGGCTCCCACTGGTGAGAGGGGTGTGGGATGGTCACCATGGTCCCCACCAGCCACATCATAGAATCATAGACTGGTCTATGTTGGAAGGGAGATCGTGTACCTCATTCTACCCCGTGCCATCAGCAGGGACACCTTTCACTATCCCAGGCTGCTCCAAGTCCTGTCCAGCCTGGCCTGGAACACTTCCAGCAACCCAGGGGCAGCTACAGCTTCTCTGGGCACCCTGTGCCAGGAGGTCAGCACCCTCATGATAAAAATTTCTTCCTTATGTCTGGCCTAGTGAGTTGTGGGCAGGGTGATCACTGCCTGTCTGTGCAGGTACCCCCCAGGCTCAGGGTGGGCAGGACTCTCTCAGCCAGCCTCGGCTCTGGGCTCTGGGCTCTGTCATGGGGCACAGCAGCCATGTCTGTCAGGGACTGGTTCTCAGCTGGAGACTCAGAGGGGCTACACCCTTCAATAAAATGCACTTAAAATCAAGGATTTGCAACAATTATTAACACTTTTTACTAGGCCAAGATCTGCAGTGTTGCAAACATTAAGATTCAGAATATCCATAAACCACATTATAAACTACCCAGTGGATTTGCTTGTGTTCGATGCTGGAGGAGGGGAAAAAATGAAGGTGCCTTATGCTCATCCATCCTCATGTGCTTTTAAAAAAAAGAAAACCTCCTCTATTGCATTAGTTTCTTGAGACAGAATGATAGATAGAATCACTAAGGTTGGAAAAAACATTTAAGACCATCAAATCCAACAATTAACCCAGCATTGCCAAGGCCACCACTAAACAATGTCCCCAAGTGTCACATCCACACAACTTTTAAATCCCTCAAGGGATGGTGACTCCACCACTGCCCTGGGCAGCTGTGCCACTGCCTGACCACCCTTTCAGGAAAGAAATTTTCCCAATATCCAGTCTAAACCTCCCCTGGTACAACTTGAGGCCATTCCCTCTCATCCTGTCCCTGTTCCCTGGGAGCAGAGCCCGACCCCCCCGGCTGCCCCCTCCTGTCAGGGAGTTGTGCAGAGCCACAGGGTCCCCCCTGAGCCTCCTTTTCTCCAGGCTGAGCCCCTTTCCCAGCTCCCTCAGCTGCTGCTGGTGCTCCAGACCCTTCCCTCTCTCTGTTCCCTTTCCTGGACACACTCCTGGCCCTCAAGGGTTATTTTGTCATGAGAGGCCCAGAACAGACCCCAGGATCTGACCAGCCCCAGCACATCCTTGCACAGAACCTCAGCCTTTTCCATGGAGAGGGTGATGGAGTTTGCTGATAAGGGATTTATGGCACTGCAAACCTGATGTCCACATCACCTCCCTGGTGGTCACAAACACATCCCCCATAGCCAGAGAGCTGAGCTGCTGGGGCAGGCAGAGCACCTGTCCCCTGCTTGCAGACCATAGGGCAAAAATTAGCAACAAGAACCAATTGTGGCTGGGATAAATTTAGTTTGGCTGCACTGAGACTCTTCAGTCAGAGGAGGTGGGATCTCCTCCCACATCTCCCTGCAGGATGGGGCTTTGCCATGGGTAAGCTGGTGTTGGCTGGTCAGCCCCTCAGGGTAGGACATCTGTGGGTGTTGTTTTCAGCTATCAGTTGCTTCAGGGCAAAGTTCAGCTCTAGATAAATCAAGACCACTTCACTGAGTCCAGATGACTCATAACCACAGGGCAGGAAACTCTTTTATCTCAGGGGCAGCTGGTTTAATATACATAGATGTTCACTCCTGAGCACTGAATAATTTCCATCTCTTTACTTCTCATAAAAAGCAAACCAGAGGAGGGAAAACAGTGAGAAATTTCTCTGTGTCTCTGTTTCTGCCATCTCTGAGAGAGCTTCTTCGCAACTGTAGTCTGCCTGCACTGGGTCATTTGCCATGTATTTTAATTGGCAGAAAAAAGGACTTTCTCTGCAAAGCACCACTCCATTTAAAACCCCGAATCTGCAGGCATGAATGGAGCAGGAATCTATTACAACAGGCTCTGCTGTTGTCTGTCAGCTTCCATAAAGGGAAGAGCATTCTGTGTGGGAGAGCATTATTGCCTCCTTGGAAGAATGGGAGCTGCAGTGGAATTTACACGTCTTCTTGATGAGCCTGATGAAAGAGCCACCTTCACCTCTGAGCAGCAGCTGGAGGTGGAGAGGAGAGAGGAGGACTTGGGCAGCAGGGAACTCTTAAACACAAGAGAAAGGGCAAGGTTTTGCTGGAGAACCTCTCAAGTCAATTCTCTTTCCTAAATATGCCAGGCAGTGCTTTGTATCTCAGGCTTTGCCTGAGGGTCAGGACCTGCCTTTCTATCCCTTCCTACCAGAACAGCTCTGCCTCCTCAGGCACATGTGGTTTTTCTCTCATCTCTGTGCACCAGTGACAGCAGAGCTGTACTGCTCTTCTGCTCCTGTGCCCTCTGAGCTCTGTAGAAGGTTGTGTGTGCTGTGTGTGAGCCCTTGCCATGAGGAGCCCTCAGGAGAGGTTGTGCCAGGACCTGCTCCCTGTCCATGATGATATGTGGTGTGCACAGGCTGAGGATTCTGTGTCCAGAGCCATGCAGGTCCCTGGTTTTCCAGCCCTTCCTTGCACTGTGCAGGTCTCTCCCCCAACAATGACACCCTCCTGAGTGCTGATCCCTTCCTCTCCACCAGAACCAGTAGGGCTCTGCTGCTCAAAACTCACCCACTCCCACATGGCTGCTCAGGGGTATTTGGCCACCTGAAGTGACAAAATACCTGTCTGCTTTTGCAAATGGGCCTTTGACTGGTGTGGTTGGTGCTCAGTGTCTGATCCATGAAACCCTGTGTTCAGATAATGTCCATTCCTGGGCAACAGGAAGCAACCCAGGGCAGCAACTTGACAGTGGTTTGGGCCACACTGGAGACCTCTAAATCCACAGGCTGAAGCTGGTGAGATGAATAATTTCCAGAAGCCAACCTCCACAATATTTTCCACCCTTAAATATCACAGTAATAAAAGGTAAAATCATTAAAGCCATTCTGCAGCCCACTGTGCCTCATCTGAAATGAGGACAACAAAGAGCACACAGCGAGGGGTTGTTAATATCCTGTCTCACAATGATGGCTTTATAAAAATCCTCACTGCAGGCACAGCCTCACTGGAGTGTTTTGGCATGACCTTCAGCCAAATGTCATGCTTTTATCACATTTCATATTTAGCCAGTAAAGGAATGGGGGGAAGATCTTGCCCCTAAATATCTGACCTTATACATAAGGGGATGGGGTCGAAACTGAGAGAAATGGTGTTAAGTGTAGCCGTGCTAAATGCTCCTTAGACCTGATGCTCCTCTCTGGGAACTGTGCCAGAGCCCTGGCAACAAGGGGATCAGATGTTTGACGCAGTGGAAACCCTCCATGCTGTAGGGCATGACTCATGGGCAAAAGCCCCACGCAGCGCTGAGGCCACCTCACACCAAAGTGGGAGATTTTGTCTGGTGGGATGAGGTCTTGATAGAGACAGGATGGTTCTGGCTGCTGGGAGAGGGACAGCTCCCACTCTGGAGAGCCCCAGAAAAGACACCAGCTTTCCTTGTGATTTGTAGATATTGACAATAAGGATCAAAATCATGTCCCAGTGGCAAGGCATTGGAACTAGATGGTCTTCAAGGTCCCTTAGAACCCAAGCCAGACTGTGATTCTATAATCAGAGAGGAGAAAAGATTTTGTAGGTTGATGGATGGAGAAAGTAAGGAGCAGCTGTGAAGCCTAGATCTCTTGGTGAACAGACGACTGATGCCACTGGTCCCCATTAGGACCTGGCATTGCCTGGATGCCATTAGAAATGGCCCTTTATCTGATCCCTGCTCCCACTTCCAGAGGGTGCCCTTTGCTGAAATAACAACCCTGAGAAAAGTCATGTACCAAAAAGGGCTGAGGCATGGTGATAGCTGCAGGACATGGGTTCCTGTAGGAAGGTGGGTGTGGAGAGGGTACACAAAGCTATCCCAAGCCAATGGTGATGGACAGCACTCACCCAGCACAGAGCTGGGAGCTGCCGGGCCCTGTAACATCCACTGCTGAGGGGGCCAGGCATCCCTGGATGAGGCAGCCCATCTCTGTAGGAGCTGGATGGTGGAGACTAGGTGTGTGGAGACATTGCCCTGGTGAGATGGATCAAGACCACTTGTAGAGCTGAGCAGCCTGAGGTTGCTTTGGGCTTTCCAGCATGTGTCTGGAAGGAAATGTCTTACTTGCAGGCTTCATATGAGCCCCTTGGCACCCCTCCAGGGCCAGCAGCAGTGGTGAGGAGGAGGAACAGATCTGCCTCAGCTGCAAACAGATGGGTGAGGGCAGCCGCTCACATTAGTGCTGCCCAGGAGTGCTCTGGCTCTCCCGATTCCTGTCTTAGTCCCAAGAATACAGATGTGCCTCTGCCTTTCTGGCACATCCTCCATGCCTCATTTCCCTCCTGGCTTTTTCGCAGGTCATCCTCCCCTAAAATGACGCAGCAGATGCGGGACCTGCAGCTGGCGCAGGCCAGGAAGCCGCCAGGCCCTTCCTCACCAAATGCAGCCAAGAGACTCTACCGAAACCTGTCCGGGAAATTCCGTGTCAACTACACCTCCTTCGACGAGGGCAGCCTGGTGGGACGGGGAGAGAAGGAGAAGCTCCGCAAGTCCTACCTAGTCAGTGCCTGCTGGCTCCATCCAGATGGGGACAGAGGGTCCTGGGGCCAAGGGTCCCCGTGTGGGTGATGCTGGAATCTTGGTGGGAGCACAAGACTGTGTTAAGTGAAGGAAGTTCAGTTGGAGCTGGTCCAGGTGTTTACTTGGCATCATCCAGACGTGTCTGCAAAGAGTTGATGCTCCCAAGCCGTTGGGATGAGGACACCCTCTTCCTGGTTGGGTTCATGGGGTGCTAGTAGGGTTCAGGGTGTTTGGTGGGATGGAAGAGGGTGCCCCGTGCTCAGCCCAGCCACGTTTCTCCTTTCACCCAGTTCCAGAGCAATGCTGCACTCTTTGAGGCCGTGGAGCTGCAGGACCTTGACAGGGTGCAGGAGCTGCTGAAGCACTACAGCCCTGAGGAGCTGGACCTCAACACCCCCAACAGTGAGGGGCTCCTGCCCCTGGACATCGCCATCATGACCAACAACACTCCCATCACCAGGGCCCTGCTGCAGACAGGAGCGAAGGAGAGCCCACACTGTGAGTTGGGACAGGGAGCTGTGCTGTGCCCATCACCTGGGTCTCCAGTGTGGTGCAGGGAGGCACCACAGGTGTTGGATGCAGGTGGGGAGGCAATCACTGGGCTCTGTGAGACTGGTGCAGGCTGCAGCAGGGCTCGAGGGGAACCGTGCACTTAAGTGGACTCCAGGACCAGGACATGGAGGGGAGGATGGGGTCTCGCAGTGGGGATTCATTGCCAGCAGGGGCAGAGCTTGCCCTAATCACCTTCTCCTCCCTCCTCTCCTGGGCCCTATGGCCATGCCCACCCTCCCACAGTTGTGAGCCTGGAAAGCCGCTCGCTGCACCTCTCCACGCTGGTGCGGGAAGCGGAGCAGCGCGTCAACGAGCTGATGGCACAGGTGGTGAACGAGGCGCCCAACGCTGACTGCTCCGAGAAGGAGAAGCAGCTCAAGGCCTGGGAATGGCGATTCCGGCTTTACAAGCGCATGAAGGCAGGGTTTGAGCATGCCCGTGAGTGACCGCAGGAGGGCTGGTGGCTGGGGGGCTGTCCCTACACCAGGGGAAGGAGTAGGGCTGTGCATGGCACCAGCACCCATCAGAGGGTCCCTGCACCCAGTGGCCAGGGCTTGCAGTATGGGTGCATGGAGGGAAGAACATTTTTCACTCAGGGAATATGTCCCTGGGGCTAGGGAGAGGCCCAAGAGGGACACAGGGAGGTCCAGAGCAATCGTCCTCGCTGTAGCAGTCCCTGCACTCTCTGTCCCCAGGAGTGCCAGATGCCCCCAGCAGCGTCCACCTCTCTGTGGCCAGCAGCTCCTCATTGCAGGTGACCTTCTGGGAGCCCCTGAGTGTCAACTCGGCTGTTGTCACCAAGTACAAAGGTAAGGACCAGGATCCCCGCAGCAGGGCACGGTCACACAGCCACCCCTTGCACCCCATATCAACACAACAGAGCCATGGGCAGTGCTGCTAAGCCCCAGTCAGGCCACATTTATGCTGGAGCACAGAAGAAGCCTGGGCTGCTGGACAGCCTGGCCACTACCCAAATGCTCTGAGCTAGAACAAACATCATCCCGCACCAAGGCAAAATTTGGGGTGTCACTTGTTGGCTGCCCCCTCATCCTGCACATTGGGAGGACTTTGTTGTCCTGCACCCTTCACCCACTTAAATCAGGTACTTTTGGCTTCTGGAAGAATTTCTTCCATCCTCTACTTCTGAGCCACCAATTAAAGGTGCTGACCCCATCTGATGTGGCTTGGTGAGGACAGCAGCTCCCCATGACCTTCCCCCCTCTATGAATCGCCTTTTCCCCTGCCTTCACTCCACTGCCTCCAGCTCCTGTGCTGTCTGCAGTCCCCTGCAGCTGCTGTCTGTGACATGCTGCCCCAGCCTTGGTGGCCTGTACCCACTCCAGGGCCACATGGCACCTTGGGGTCTCTCTCCTTGCAGTGGAGTGGAGCTGCTCCCCCACCTTCTCACCACTGCTGGGAGAAGCCGTGATCGACAAGCTGAAGGACCTGAGCTTCACCATCCAGGGGCTGGTGTCGGTGAGTTCTGGGGGTGCCCACAGCAGGGAAGAGCCACAGGCCATAGTGCAGCCCATGGGGTGGGGATCAGGCACTATCACAGGCTACCCAGGGTAGTGGTGGAGTCATCATCCCTGGAAATGTTCAAAAGATGTGTATTTGGCACTTGGGGACATGGTTTAGTGGTGGCCTTGGCTGTGGTTGGACTCAGTGATCTCAGACACCTTTTCCAACTTTAACGATCCTTTGTTTCTATGATCATTCTGAGCAGGAACAATAGGATTGTGCCACGCTGCGTGCCATGGGCACAGCCTGAGCAGTGCCAAGAGTGTGGGGCTGGGAGAGGCATCTATCTGTCCCCGCACAGCCACAGCCACTGACAGCGGGGAGCCTCCCTGACAGGGTGCCTGGGGACTTGGCAGTGACAGGCAGAATGGGCCCATTCACCCAACGCCTGATTTATCCTCTGTCCCCCACCCCACTCCTGTCTCCACCCAGGCTCTTCCTGGGCAATAAATCAGTGGCTCATTCCTCTGCCACCAGCACAGTCCAACCCCTCGCCCCAGTCCTGATGTCTCTGAGAGGGGGGACCCACCCCATCTCCATCTTCGAGAGCTCGGCAAGGCCACGGCTGGTGGGACTGTGGCTCCCTACTGTTTTATCTCCCTGAGAACTACAAGAGCCATGCTGCCTGTCAGCTGTCACCTGGGCCAGCACTGGGGACAAGGTGACTGCGGTGGGATGGAGCTCAGGATGGGAACACACGCAGATGCTGGGATAAATGGGGTCACCCTTACGAG
Source organism: Eopsaltria australis (assembly GCA_034509425.1). NCBI lineage: Eukaryota > Metazoa > Chordata > Aves > Passeriformes > Petroicidae > Eopsaltria > Eopsaltria australis. The sequence goes on along the minus strand of JAVTVJ010000228.1, from coordinate 948,679 downwards.
GGGCAGGCAGGCAGGAACCACTGATTTGAGGAGCAGAGAACACCCTTTGTGAGGTGAGAGGGGCTCAGGCACGGCAGCAGTGATGAGCCCAGGAGTGCTGTCAGGGCAGGTGCTCCCCCAGTGTGGCAGGAGGGGCTTGAGCAGAGTCCAGAGCAGCATTGCTGCAAGGAGCTGCTCCAGGCCCATCAATCACACTCTCAGAGCTGCTTCACAGGCTCCTGTTGCCTTCATGAGTGCCTGGAGGCCTGGCAACATCTGGCAGCTTGACTGGGCTTTAATCAGAGGCTTTAATCACTGTCACTGTGCTACAAGCCCTTGACAGTGCTGGGCCAGCTCCCTGTCTCCAGGGCTGAATCCTTACATGTCCCAGGGGATCACCAGCATCCCAGTCCACAGAAGCACCGAGTCTTTGGGGCTAGAGCATCTCTGGCAAGGGACACTTGCAATGTTCAGTCCTTCCTCTGTCTACCCCAAACCCACCCAGCAGGGTCACAGGGATTCTCTAGTGTCTCATAACAAGGACTTTGTACAGGAGGGGAGGCAGGAGCCAGTGACTCAGGCTGTGGGCTCCCAGCTGAGTGCTCCTCGTGGAGCAGTGGGCTGAGGGGAATCCTCCTTGCCTTGCCTGCCAAGCTGTGCTGAGTGTGCTGCTCTCCTTGCAGGGTACGGTGTACCACGTCCGGGTGTCTGCCTACAACATGAAGGGCTGGGGTCCTCCACAAGCCTCCACGCCCCCCTTTGCCATCCCTTCCAGTGAGTACCCCCAGGAACACTCCCACGGGAGCCAGCACAGGGCGGGTGGGGGACAGGGCAGCTCCCTGTGCCATCCAGGGGTCGCTCCCACTGCTGGAATGGGACTGAGTGGACCCAGGGGCAGAGCCAGAATTTGGAGTCTCAGGCCAGGCAGGGAGGCTGCTGCCTTCAGCCAACAGGTGCTTTGCCAAATAGTGATTTTTCAGTCTTGAATTATCCCTGCTGCCTGGGAAAGGCTGAGCCATTTCAGGCCACCTAGATCAGCTCATCCCAAGGAGGAAGCTAGGAGGTGGCTAAGAGCCAGGACTCAGAATGTCCCAGTCCTGGGTGGCAGTGGTCTCCCACTCTGTGCCACCACATGGTCTCTCCCATCCAGCCCAGATCCAAGGACCTGCATTCCCTGGCATGGAGCTGTGATGGGGATCATGAGACCCAACAGAGACCAGCTCTGGTCTGTCAGCACTCTCCTCCCCATGCTGGTCCCAGGAAAAGTGTCAGGAAACAGCCACCCAATGTCACACCAGGCACCCTGGGGTGCAGGGTGGAGAAGGGCCAGGAGGGCTGAGCTGGAAGGAGCAGGACTGAGGGGGCTCCAGAATGTCCCCTGCCACTTGTCACCAGTCCCAAAACAGGTGCCTGTGTGGTGTCCCATGGGATTAGTGCTGTGAATGAATAAAGAGCGGCTCCATGGGAGGCTGAGCTTGTCCCAAGGATCAGGCCATGGAAGCACATCCTGAACCACCATGCTGCAGGCACCCAGGGAGCAGAGGTGCTGCTCCCAGGAGCAGTGGGGGCACCAGGGACAGGTGGAGGTGAACAATGTTGGGTCAGAGATGTGCAGCACTATGCACCACTCTGGCTGCAGATCCACAGAGCACTGAAATCACCAAAAATCCATTTGCATGTCTAGGAATGCACGTAGCAAGGGCACAGCAGTCCACTACCCTGGCTTTATCATGTCCCTGTCATGTTTGCACCCACTTTAAAGCCCATTTGCCACCTCACACAGGTCACATTCCCTGTGACCAAGATCCAGGTGGCATGAATTGAGTGTGGCTGAAGTGAATCAGACAGGAGTGGGGTTTATTTATTTTTATTGCCAGTAATATTTCTCCCTTCAGTAGAGATCCCTCCCTGGCCCAGCAGAATATAGTCAGGCACCTCCCTGGGTGTTTTTAAAGCTACTAAAAATAGTGACAAGTTCTAGCCAAAGTTAACAGAGCTGAACTTTCCATGGAAAACAGCAGCAGGCAGGACACAGGGGGTGTTTAAAGCAATTAATATTAAGTTGAGGAAGAAGAGCCAGCAGGTCCCTGGCCCTGCGCATGGTCCTGCTGCCGTCCCACATCGGGTGGAGCTGGCGGGAGTTTATGCAAGTGTTCGTCAAGGTAAGCCCAGCTCCCAGTGCTCATCCGGAGTAACTGGGGAAGACCTGGAGGAAGCAACTGGAAAGAATTCTATTTTTTAAGGCCAGTGAAGTGCGGCAGCAACAGACAGAACCTTGTTCCTTCCCTGTGGTGTGTCCCTGCCATGCTGTGGGGAGGCCACAGGATGCTGTACAGAGCTGGGTGTTCCTGGGAAGAGTGGCACAAAATTGGGGATCTCCCAGCACACCAGAGGTGCCCAGCACCCACAGCTGCTGCCATGCTGTCCATGGGGGACACCCAGATGATGTGGGCAGAGGGGATGAGAACCCCTTTTCCCTCAGGCCAAGGGTGGTGATGCTGGTCTGTCCCCACAGACTGGCGGGAGTATGATGGCCGGGCACCGCGGCGGAGGGGACAGGCCGAAGCTCTAGACCATCTGCTGGGCCAGGTGAAGACTGTGCACCAGCACTGCATCTGCCATGGTGAGTCCACAGCATGGTGCTCCAGGGAAGCTGGGGGTGGGAGGGCAGCTGAGTCCCCCAGGGTTTTCATGTGATCCACAGAGCTGGGGTGGTGCAGGTGGGTCTGTGCCATGGATGAGCAGAGCAGGGAGACAGCTCAGCCAGTGGAAATCTTGGCAGAGCTGATGGGTTAGCATCAGCTCTTCATCTCCTGCTGCAGCATCCTCTGCTCTCTGCTCCACAGAGCCCTGCAAGAACCAGCCCCAGAGCAGAAAGCATTCGGTCTCCAAGAGCCTCAAGCACCTCTTCCACTCTGGCAGCAAGTTTCTCAAGACACTGAAGCGGTGAGAGGCTGGTGCATGGGGTTGGTGAGAGCCCCTTTCCCGGCAGGGCCACAGAGCTGCCCATCCTGAGAGCTGTGCCTACACACTGGGGGCTGGGGGTGCTCAGAGCAGGGTCCATACCGGGAGTGAGCTGGCAGAGTCAGTGGAGATGAGTCCCATGGCCCAGAGATCAAAGGTTTTCTTGGTGTCTCCATTTGGACTGGCCAAGCTGTGCTGGTATCCTGGTCCATGCACCACCTCTAAGGGTCACCTGGCAACCCACCTTGTCCAGACCCAGAGTGCCCCCTGCACAGTCTGGCCCATCTCTGTCCCACGTGCTGCAGGGTCATTGGCTATGGTGTCTGCTGTGACACGTTGGGTTCCTGTTCCTGCTCCCGTACCAGCCACCAGCCTCTTCTGCCATGGGCTGTGGGTGAGAAGTGGAGACCTGGGGCAGGGCATCTCCTCTTCCCTCAGGAAAGACACCCTTTGGGAGATGGAGCTGGCAGCTGGGGGTGGCACTGAAGTCTGTCTTGCCTCCCATGCAGGGGCCTCTACCTGACAGCCATCTTCTACAAGGATGACAACATCCTGGTGACCCATGAAGACCAGATCCCCGTGGTGGAGATTGATGACACCTACTCCTGCCTGCTCATGCAGGATTTTCTCTGGCTCACCAAGGTGGGTGGTCAAGGGACCCTGTGCTTGGGCAGAGGGCCAGGAGTGCCCGGGTGACCCAGGCAGGCACCAGGCACCATCGCTGCCCCTCCAGCCTGGACACTGGGGCTGGGCAGTGCAGGCAGCCCACGGACTTGCTGCTTGCTGGGGTTCAGCATGGACCAGGAAACTTCCAGCGAATGGCATGTCATCCCAACCCCTGGAAGCCCAAAGATGGGTGACAGACCAGTGCCACACTGGGCAGGCTGTCTGCCTGGATGGGTGGGCACTGCCTCTCCACTGGGATATCAGTGGCTGTTGAGCTGCTTCCTCTCAGCATCCTGCCATGTACCTCTGCCTCTGTTGTATGATGCACAGGGAGCTGCTGCCAGCTCCTTCACTGTCAGCAGACTTAGGGGAAGGGCATGTGGGCAGCTCAGGGCCAAAATTGTTTGCTGGGTGGTCCTTATCTACTGATGGAGAGTGCCTTCTTCTCCCTCCCCACCTTGGCCAACTTGTATTCAAACGTAAGGTTTCAGTCCTAGCTGAAGATGGATGTCTGAGTGGACATGGCTCAGGGCTGCCCTCGGGTACAGACTCTGGAGGCATCTCAGTGCCTGTGGCACAGGGGTTTATTTGCACCCCTGCTGAGAGGTGCTGCATGCCCACGCATATTCCTAACCCAGGGAGGCAAACGAATTCCCCAGAACGCCCTGGTGTGACCCAGCTGCAGCAGTGGTGACACTTTTTGGTGTGTGCAGGTGTCATGTATGTGGGACGAGATCCTGTGGCTGCGGCAGTGTGTCACCGTGTCCCAGTCCTCCTGCTCCTGCATCCTGCAGACGCGCTTCAAGATGCTGCTGGCCATCTCGCAGATGCAGGTGAGGAACAAACACGTTAAATGGGACACTGGGGGCCAAGCTCCCTTGGGAGCAGCGTGCAGATGTACCACAGCCAGGATAAACCCAGGATCTGCTGGTCCTGCCTCATCCTCCCTGTCGGGACTCCAGCTGTGGGACAATGAGGTGCCAAGTGCCATGGCAGTCTCATGCAGAGGGACTGGGGATCATCAGGGTGCTTTTCTGGGCAGACTGGTTTCCAGCAGCCCAGACCCACCATGACTCCAGGACGTCCCCTGATCCTCTGCTTTCTCTTGCCTTCCCACCCTGTCGCACAGGGGCTGCTGGGCATCCAGGACCTGGGGCAGGTCTTCTTCGAGCCCATCAAAGACAAACAGGGCAACATCCTCATCGTCACCCTGAAGGAGGTGAAGACCAACCAGACCTTCGAGAGCGTGCGCTGGGTTCCCATCTGCAAGCTGCAGACCAGCCGCAAGTCTGTGTCCTCCCCGGAGGAGCCCACGGCTCTGGACACACTGCTCATCTCCATCCAGGTGTGTGTTGGGGCTGTTGAGGCAGGAATTGCAATGGGCTCCCCTGGGAACTACCAATGCTCCCTGCTCCCCCTCAGCCTGGAAAGGTCACAGCAGAAAGGGGGCAGAGCCCAGATAGCCTCCAAAATTCCTGTTGCTTCAAGAGAGGCATCAGGTTGGCGCCAGATTCACCCTGGCAGCACCGGGTTGTCTTTTTGTGCCACTCCCCTCCAGCTGGGCTGGGTGTGCTATGGCAGCAGCATGAGCCCCGCCATGAGGACTTGCTGAGTCCAGCAGTGCCTTTGTCCCCAGGAGAAGCTGGCTTACCACCAGCGGAGCAGCCATGCCCTCTCCCCAGGCCTCTACCTGGGCTACCTGAAGCTGTGCAGTGCCGTGGATCAGATCCGAGTGCTGGTACCAGAGCAGCTCCCCAACATCCTGTGCCACGTCAAGATTCGATCCAACCCCAACATCTCCAGGTGAGATTGGCAGGGCTGCTCAGCCAGGGCAGCCAGGCTGTTCTGTCCCATCCAGGCTAACAGCATCCATCACCTCCTGCTTCAGCAGCAGCGTAATATTCCCTCATATCCCTGCCATGCAACGCTCTCAGGCACACGGTGGGATTGTTAGGGTCTCCTGTGTGGGGTCAGGGCTGAACTCGACAATCCTTGTGCATCCCATCCAGCTTGGAATATTCTGTGATTCTGATTCAGCCTGGAGCAAACCAAGTTTCCTCTCTACTTCCACCTCTCCCACATCTCTGGGGATGCTGCACTGTCTGGGAGAGGAACAGCCAAGCAAATACAGCTTTCAGAGAAACTGAGTCCACATTCACCCAAGGTGCTCACTCCTTCATCTGTCTGTCTCTGGCCTTCTGCAGGGAGGAGTGGGAGTGGCTGCAGAAGATGGCCAGCGTGGAGGAGCCTGTTCCCACAGAGCCAGAGGCTGACAGGTCCCAGAACCCCTTGTTTCAGGAGCTCCAAGTGGCCATCAAGGAGCTGATGACCCTGGTGAACATCCCATTGCAAGAGGTAGAGGCAGGAGCCAAGGTCTGGGTTGGAGGGAAGGGACAGGGCTGTGAGCATAGGGCTGGTGGTTGTAGCAGGCAGGGAACTGCACGCCCAGCCCTCCTTGTGGCACTGGAGCCACTAGATTTCAGTCCTGTGCAAACAGAAGGTGAGTAGTAGGTCTGCCTGCCCAGGGACAGTGTCCACAGGAGCTGTTTGTCCTTCCCACACTGTACCCCCAAAGTAACAACAGTGAATCTGGGTTTGTTACTGCTGCCGGTGGTTTGGTCCTGGGCAGCAAAGGACCAGCCCAACTCTGCCCTTGCAAAGCAGGCTGGTCCCTGGCCAGTGCTGGGCTGGAGCTGCAGCCCCTGGGGCCAGACTGCATGGGGAGAAACCTTCTTCCACCATGCCAAGTATCTGCTGGGAAGATACTTGCACCAGCCCCAAAGACAGGCATGTGCTCCTGGCTGGGCAGTGGGGAGGGCAACTCCCTGTGCATCACTGAGCCACTGCTGGTGGCACTTCTCTGAGACCCTGCCATGGTGACTTTGACCAGAAGTTTTGAGACTTTTAGAAAAAATTGGAGAAGTGATGAGATTATGCAGATTATGCTGGAAGCAAGGAGCCTCTGGTTGTGTGCTGAAGCTGCAGTGTCCCCTGGCTGCAGGTGGTCGCTGAGGGCTACTCTGAGCATGAGGATAGGGCAGAGCGCCCACCAGGTGATGGGTGCAGCTGTTACCTGCACTGTCTTCTTGCAGGCCAAAGATTTCCGTCTGTACAGCCAAGAGGTGCTGGACTTTGGGGACCAGGTCTCCTTCTTGCTGCTGCTGCCTCCATCAGACGACGTCTGCACTGCTCCAGGCCAGAACAACCCCTACACCCCTCGCTCCGGCTTCCTCACACTGCCACTGCAGATCTTCGAGCTGGGTGAGGAGAGGGAATGCCAAAACCCAGCCCTGCTGGTCCCCTTGTCCTCTGAGGCCTCCTGAGAGCTGGGCTGGGATGTGGGGTGGCTCGAGTTCTCTCAATCCCTGGAGAGGAGGGATGGAGTAGTGTAGTGAGGGCTGTCTGCTGAGGGTGGACTAATGGACAGTGTTGCCTCCTCATCATTTGGTGATAGGGAGGAGCCTGTAGAGCATCCACAGCACGGGATCTCATGTTTTTCCTCTTCCCAGTCCACTTCTTCACATACGATCGGGAGTTCATCACTCAGTACTGCCAGGTGTCCGCCCTGCTGGAGCTGGAGTCACTCCTGTCCCAGCAGAGCCTCAGGGAGGCTTTCTCTGATGCCGAGCTCTCCACTGCCAAGCAGAGGCACCAGCAAATTCAAGACTACATTCAGGTAAGGGGTGGGAGCCAGGCTCAAAAGTGTCTCTGACCTGCCAGGACAGTCAGGCAGCAGTACCTGGCTCAGGGCTGTTCCCTGGTCTTGGTGGCCCTGGGGGGGTTCTCTGATGTGGCTGATGGGCAGCAGCAGGCCAGGCTTTCATAGATTCATGGAACAGTTTGGGTTGGAACAGACATTAAACTTCATCCAGTTCCACCTTCCACTATCCCACATTGCTCCAAGACCCATCAAACCTGGCCTTGGACATTGCCAGCAATCCAGGGGCAGCCACAGCTTCTCTGGGCAATCTGTGCCAGGGCCTCCCCACCCTCACAGGGAACAATTCCGTCCCAACATCCCATCAAACCCTACCCTCTGGCAGTGGGAAGCCATTCACCCTTGTCCTGTCACTGCAGCCCCTTGTCCTGTCCCTCCAGGCCCTTGTCCCAAGTTCCTCTCCAGCTCTCTTGGAGCCCCTTTTAGGCATTTGAAGGGGCTCTGAGGTCTCCCTGGAGCCTTCTCTTCTCCAGGCTGCAGTTGCTTTATCTAGCGACTTCTTACTGCAATGATCACATTAAAAATCCCAAGGAGAGAGTCAAAGGCTTCTGCTGTGCACGTGCTCTCCTTGCTAGAAAAGGGCCTGCAAGTACATCTTGGGATGGACTTGAAAAAGAGCATCCCACATTACCCCTGTCCCCAGCACCCCTGCTGAGCCAGCACCTGCATCCTCCTCCTACCTGAGAGCACTTTCTTCTCATTTCCCAGTTCAGGGATTCCCCCAAAGCTCTTGGGAGAGGTGTGTGTACAGAGCCTGTGTTTTCCCATGGGACTTGTTGCTGTTGTTTGCTATGTGAAAGGGCTCCTCCATTTCCTCTGTTGGCAGCAAATGGAGGAGATCTGGCGGGAGATGCGCTGGATCATGGATGCCCTGCAGCATGCCCGGTACAAGCAGCCCTCCTGTGGGGTCTCTCTCAGTGGCTTCCTCAGCAATGCTGGGGAGCCAATGAAGGAGAAAACCCGATCCTCCTCATCCCACCTTGACTACCTTCCATCCCCGGTGCCCTCACCAGAGACCAGCCGCAAGCTCAACTCTGGTAAGGACCTGACTGTGCCAAGCTCCTGCCCGGTGGGCTCAGGGGCTTCCCATGTTCCGTGGGTCAGGGGTGGCTGCATTTGAGGTACCAGCTGGGCTGGAGCCGGGAGTACAAGCAGGGCAGTCGGTCTCCACCCAGGCAGGAGCTGCTCTGCCTGTGCCGTGAGGAGCGCAGCTCAGGTGTGTGACAAGGGGCAAAACCTCAGAGGCTTCCTTGGGTTCCACCTCAGCAGGGGCTGTCCACACTCAGGCTGAGTCCCCTTTGCTTCTCTCACCCCTCACAGACTCACATGGGCTGTCAGATGAGGAAGGCTCCTCGGAGGTGTTCCTGGCCACCGACAGTGACTACGACTCCAGCCGGGCGCAGAGCCCGAAGGAGCTCGACCTGGTGTACTCCTCCTCAGGGCCCGAGTGCTGCAGCCGGAGGGTGGCCCACACCCTGCGGGACAGTGCCCCGGATGTCCTGCACAGCCACGAGCTCAAGACCCCACCCCCAGTGCTGCCACCACCAGAGGAGCCCCGGCCACCGCCCGAGCTCTACGACAGTGACTTTGTCCTGCCCAGCAGGCAGATCGAGCTGCTGCGCATCACGGAGAAGCGCCAGGCGTACTGCGTCCGGACCTGCAGTCTAGACTTCCCCAAGCCCCACTGCCCTGCCCCCAGAAAGTCCTACCCTGGCTCCGTGGACAGCTCCCCGATGGAGAGCAGGACCGTGGGCCACTGCGGCCAGCTCAGGCTGGGGACTGGCTCGACACCCAGTCCCGAGCGCCGCCGGGACGGACAGGGCTCAGAGCCCGTCTGCCGGACACGCTTGGATGAGTGGACTCAGAACTTGCTAGAGCAGCAGCCAGAGCAGCCCGGGGGTTTGGCCGACCAAGGGAAGAAGCTGGACTCTGTCACCTTGAGGGTCTGTCCTCAGTACGAAACAGGACTCTCCAGAGAGACCAGTGTCAAGGTACCAGAGCCTGTAACATGTGGCGGAGCTTCTCTGCTGTGCCCAGAGGGACAGGGCTGGCAGGATGGGGACATAGGCAGCAGGGCTCATGTTGCCCATACCTGGCACTGCCCTCCCCATCCTCCGCCATCCCAGGAGTGAGGTACCGTGCAGACCCACAGACTCCTGCCCTGACTCCCTCTGTCTCTGCTGTAGTGATGAGGCTCCTGGCAGGACAGGGTGTCTCTGCAGGAGCAATGGCCACTGCTGCAGAAGGAGCAAGCCAAGGCCACACGTTGTGAGTTTTGGGGACAAGGCAGTGGGGCCGAAGTTCAGCTCTTGGTCTGTGGTTCAGCAGGTGACAGTAGGTTGGTGCCACCCAGTGTGGGCAGGCAGAGCAAAAGACACACTGGTGGGTCTCCCTTGCCACGTCCTGATGTTCAAACGCATCATCCTTCCCAGCCAAAATTCAGCTGTCACCCCTGCCCTGGCCATGCTCCTCCTACAGCCTCCCCTTCCCAAGTGTGTGATCTCTGCTCCGGCCTTCCCCATTAGGAAAGGAAGAGCAGGAGCCTTTTGTCTCCAGCCTGTGGTGACTCCAGTGGCAGAACCCACTCCAGTTCCAGCAGGCAGAGCTCCTTGCATGCTCCTTCAGGCTATGCTGCAGCAGCTGTGTGACCTGACTCCTCTCCATGAGGGCTTTGCTGCTGAGAGCTGACCCCCCAGCTCTGATCACTCACACTTGCTCCAGGTGGGATCCCCCATGGAGGACATCCCCCAGGACACACATCTTGGGCAGGTCCCCCTCTGCCTTTGGTCCCAGCCGTGGAGATCCTTCCCCTGTTGAAATTTCCCTTCCGAGACATTCCTGGTGCCCAGGACTGAGGATGATAAAGCAGAAAATCATTAAATCATGAACTGGCTTGGGTTGAAAGCAACCCTAAAGGAATGGCAGAGGAAGAACAGAGCCAACAGGCTGATTGGTTTATTGCTGGGGAGGTTTGATGGCCAATGTCTCTGCACCCAGCCAGGACATCCTAGCACAGACAACTCTGCCTCGCTGGATTATTTTCCGTTTGAGGAATGCCCATAGATTTCTGTGGAATTGAAGCGCAGCCCTCGGGTTCTTGGCAGGCTGCCCATGTGGCTTTTGAAGTTGCAAAGCTCTGGACACGCCTGCTTGAAAGCGTTTTACGATGTTCTCCTCGAAGAAAGGCGAGTTCAAAGGCATGGCTCCTCGGCTGGTGTGAATCAGCTGAGCCCTGCCATGGCTGTTCAGATCTGGCAGCGCTCACCTGGGCCCAGGGCTGGGACCATCCTGCTGGGGCAGCACTCCTGGTGCTTTGCAAGCCCTTGCAGATGTGCCAAAGGAAACGCTGCCTTGCCTGGGTGAGGATGGATGTCCTGCCTTTGGGCCTTTGAAGCCAAGCAGCAGCTCCCAGTGTTAGTAGTCAGGGCCCTTATGAGCTCATTTTCTTGACAGGATTTGGGATTCAGAGGGCTGTCCCCAGGGAAGTGGAGGGCAAGGGTAGCTGTTGGTGGGAGAACTCCAAGCTTGTGCACAGGATGAAATTTAGCACCATTTTCCAAAGAGATTTCAGTTCTCATTTGGCAGAGCTGTTGTGGTCCAGCTGGTCTGAGGGTCTGGACCCTGCTCACAAGAGGGACTTCACACAGAGCCCTCCATGGCACCAGGTGCAGGACAGGGACTGTCCCTCTCCAGCTACAGGTGATGAGAGGATGGGGCGGCCTCAGTGGAGCTGTAGGTAACACATGCCTACAGTATGTGTTACCTATAGGAGTTGAGTGGCAAGGGCTTGGGGAGAGGAGTGGGGACAGGAGACAGTCCATGAGTTTGGGCCCTTGGGAATTCCCCGAGCATGGTGGGCCCATGGCTCTATGCCAGGCTGCTGCTGCCTGCTCACAGACACCTCTGGGGCAGCTGTTCCTCCACCCTCACCATTCCTTGTGCTGCCTCTGGCCTCTGTTCCTCCTCATTCCTCCCTCTTACCATCCATCTCTTCCACCTCTCTCTCTCCTCAGCTGCACATCACCAGCCAGACACCTGCCAGGGAGGTGGTGAAGTTAGTGGTGCTGGAGATGAACGACATCTCGCGGGATGTGCTGGGCGGCTCAGCTGCCGTCTGCTATGGCGAGGAGCAGCTGGAGCACTTTGGACTGGTGTTCGCTGCCGACGAGAGCGAGCGGTGGCTCCCCGATGACTTCTTGCCCCTGTCCCTCCACACCAGCCAGCCCGAGGGACAGTTCTACGTCCGCATCAAGGAGACGTCCCCTCTGGTGCTCCAGTACGGGCCAGCGACCACCGTATGAGAGGCGCAGAGCTGACGGGACAGAACGGAGACCTCGGCTTCCAGAGAGCAGACAGCTAGTCTCTGATGCTTCCTTCTTCCACAGACACCCTCTCATCAGGCGTCCGCGGGGTGGAATGGGATCATACTGGGTTGTGTGTTACTTGTTTGTGCTATTTTTTAAATTTTTTTTTAACCAAAGAGACATCGAGACTCAGTTTTTCTGACTGGAGGAGGGTGGAGTGTGGAGACCTTAGAGCTCAGGAGGAATCTCTGCAGGAATGGAATTTTTGAAAGTAAACATTTTTAAGGAGGAAGAGGGGGGAGAGAGAGAGAGGAAAAATATTGCAAGAAGCAGCAATACTTTTTTTCCTTTTTTTTTTTCTGAAAAACCTTGTTTGGGATTCACTGAAGGCAAAGCCACAGAGGATTTCTGGGGAGGGCTGTGGTGTCAGTGAGGAGAGGGCACGAGCCACAAGGACAACCCTGGGAAGGGTGTTTTCCTATCTGCCCTCCTTTCACTGCACCTGGAGAAATGATTCTTGCACACAGTTCTTGGAACAAAATTATATTAGTATTTTTATTCTGAAAAAAATCAATAATCATTGTGCCAGAGCCACTGGAGTTGGGTTAAGGCGAAGACCATTTGACTTGTGTCCAAGACCAGAGAAACTCATGCAGCCAGGCCCCTGCACTCACAGACGTGTCAATACCACACTAGAGATTTGCTATAGGGCATCTCCTGCAACCCCTGGGCTTCCCCGTCCCCCTGGGTGCTGTTTTGTTCTGGTGATTGTGCTTCTCTTGTACGTCCTACAGCATGACATTTTGTTAGTCACTAGGTCTCCTGTTAACAAGGTTACTTTTCTGATTTCCTGTGGTCCATAGTAAAGACGACTGCTGCTGACCGCATATCACTTGTCCTTCTTGTGGCTTGGTTGATAGCACTCCATCATCCATCTCCCAAACCAGCCCTGATTCCAAGGATTGGGTTTCTCTTTCCCAGGAGTGTTTAGTGGGATGTTTTCCATGCTGTGCAGTGCTACATTAACACACAGATCACGTGTGGGAGCAAAGTACAAGTCAAAAATGCTCCTCTGGGCTTCATTGCTCTGTAAGGCAGCAAGATAAGCTTAGGTGTGCCAAGACATCACCTCCACAGGGTGATGGAACCCCAGAGCTGTAGGGCTGGATGCTTTGGTCTGGTCCTGCAGCCTCCACTGAGGGAAGAACACCAGGAGAGGAGCAGGGATGGCAGCTCACAGCTGTGTCACAGCTGGCACAAACACTGCGAGCAAGGTGCCAGTCTGGCACTCTTTGAAAGGTGAGGCTCCCAATGCTGCTGCCCCTGCAGCACCCACCTTGCTGCCCTTCCCTTGGCATGGAGGGCTCAGAGCTGGGCAGCAGCCACCCATCACTGGGTGCCAGGGTGTGGGAGGGGCTCTGTGGGCAGCCACATGGCTCGGCTGTTGCTCCGCAGAGGTTCCTCATTCCTTCCCTCGCAACCAGTGTGGCATGAGCAGGAATATATCCCAGCACGAACCCTTCCTGCCTCACATCAGAGCCACTGTGGAGGGGAGGATCCTGTGCCAGCCCCTCAGCTGGTGCAAATCAACCAGCACCGCACTGATGTCACTGCAGGCACCACTATGGGATGTGGAGGTGAGCGACAAAGGAATATTTTAAAAGGCACATCTCCCATCTCTTCTGTCCTTTGCTTGTCTTATGACTCAAAACCAATCCCACTCTCTCAGGTCAAGGAAGAAGTGGGTTCGTGAGTGTAGAGGTTTCCATGGTGTTTGTTGTTGGGCATCCACAGGCATTGACATCCCAAAGAGGCAGGAGCTGCAGGATGGCCCTTCCCTTTACATGTGCACCTATTGATGCTCGGAGCCTGAGGCAAGACAGAGGGAAGGCACAACTGGTGGAAAACTAAGTGGCTTTTTGGAAGTCACAGAGTGAATTCAGTCTTAGATGGGGACTATGTGCAGAAAGCTGCATCTGCATCCCTGATGCTCCTCAGCAGGGAGCCGTGCAACTCCTGATGCCCTTTTATTTGATCCCAGAGGGGGAAAAGGACTCCCCTTTGCTTAAGAATTTGTTCTGCCATCCTAGAAGCCCTGTTCCATCAAGAGAGAAGGAGCCATGACCCAAAGCCAGGTGCTGGTGTTTGGGGTGGACCTGTGCAGCCAGAGCTGGGACCCTCTGCAGCTGGGAGCTGGTTGCCCACACCTCTGTGCAGAGCTCTGTCCCTGGAAGGGTCTCACTGGCCACGCCAAGCTGGCCATGCCAAGCAGGAGCTGCTCTGGCCACACAGCAGCTTGCATCACTTGGCTTCAGGGAACAGCATGGGACCTCCTCCCCTTGCCTGAGAGAGGAAGAGGGAAGGAGCAGGGGCCTGGGGAGGAGAATTGGACGCAAAGTGGGAAGGGCAGGAGTGACACAGCTGCTGTGTAGGAAGACCCAAGGACATAGGGAGGTGTGATGTCCTGATGCAACACACTCCACACAGAATCACAGAAGATTTGGGATTGGAAGAGACCTCTGGAGATGATGCAGTCCAACCCCCTGCCCAGGCAGTGTCACCTAGAGCAGGTGACACAGGAATACATACAGGTGGGTTTCGAATATCTTGTGAGAGGGGAAACACCAAACCCTCCCTGGGCAGCTGTTCCAGTAGTCTTATCACCCTCCGTGGAAAGAAGTTCTTCCTAATGTTGAGGTGGAACTGCCTGTGTTTTTGTTTATGGTCATTACTCCTCCTGTCGCTGAGCTTCACTAAAAGGAGTCTGGCACCATCCTCTTGGCTCCTGCCTTGGAGATATTGACGGGATCCCCTCTCAGTCTTCTCTTCTCCAGACTAACCAGGTCCAGCCCCCACAGTCTCTCCTCATAAGAAGGTGCTCCAGATCCCTCATCATCTTTGTGGCCTCTGCTGCACAACATCCATTGAAGAATGGCACTTGCAAGGTGGTTGCCTCTTTTGATATTTTTCCTTCTCTCCTTGGGTGGTTTCATGGGCACATACCAATGTTTTCTTTCTGAACAGGTTGTAGGGCCTTCAGATGCTCTTCTGCCCTTCCCCACAGTCAAGGAATGAGAATAGAAGGCAACAGGCTCTGTCTGTGGCAGTTTTTAAGACTGCCATCTCAGTGCTGGGGCTGTGGGAGCCGTGGTGTCTGTTTGAGGTGGTGTGACGAGGTGTTGGGTGAGGGGCAGCCAGGGCACCCAACCCCGGCAGCACCAGGGTTCAGAGTTAGCCGTGGTAGGTCTCCTTTCACTGGTGCAGAGGGTTGGTGAAGGGTTTTCTCCGTGGGGTCCTGGCACTCGCTCTGGCATGTGCACCATGGCACAGATGAGGGAGGAGAATCCCCAAAGCCCCCGAGCTCAGCCTTGCTCTCTCCCATCATGGCAGCTGGAAGAGGCATCATTTTGCTTGTAGCATCCCTTTTCCCCAGTATTAATGAGAAAAGCAGGTGAGAATCCTGGAGGGCTGGGACAGGCCTGTGTCACCCGGCACAGACACAACAGACTCCGCGTGTCCTCAACACTGCCAGACATGGGCACTGCCAGTATCCAGGCACAGAGACAGCTGTACATGCACCTCACCTTTGTGCCATGCACCCACCTGAGCCCAGATGAGCACCTTCAGTGCTTGCTAACTCTTCTGCCCTGGGATAATAGAATCAGGGAATCATTCAGGTTGGAAAATCGCCCTAAGATCATGGAGTCCAACCATTAATCCAGCACTGCCAAAGGCACCACTGACCCATGCTCCCAAGTGCCACATCCACATGCCTTTTAAATGCCTCCAAGGGCGGTGACTCCACCACCGCCCTGGGCAGCCTGTGCCAGTGCCTGACCACTCTTTCCACGAGGAAATTTTTCCAATATCCAATCTGAAACTGCCTTGCTGCAATTTGAGGCCATTTTCTCTCCTCTTGTCCCTGTTCTCTGGGAGCAGAGCCCAACCCCCACCTGGCTGCCCTCTCTTGTCAGGGAGTTGTGGAGAGCCACAAGGTCCCCCCTGAGCCTCCTTTTCTCCAGGCTGAGCCCCTTTCCCAGCTCCCTCAGCTGTTCCTGGTTCTCCCTTCCCCAGCTCTGTTCCCTTCTCTGGACCTGCTCCAGTCCCTAAATGTCTTTTCTGTCATGAGGGGCCCAGAACTGCCCCCAGGACTGGAGGTGCCTCAGCAGTGCCCAGCACAGAGACACTGCCACCACCTGGGTCCCACTGGACAACACTGACACCACCCCAACATCCTCCCCACACCAGCCCTACCTGGGTTCCATACCAACTCTCCCTGGACAATCTTACACCCTGGAGATGTGCATCCTTAAAAATCCCATCTGGGCTGGGGTAGGTATGAACAGTGCTCATCTGGGAGGTGGGAAGAAGCAGGGTCTGAGGGCAGCAGTGGACACCACAGGGGGATGCATTTCCCAGCTTCCCTTGGAGGCATGGGACATTCTACTCTTCCAGGTGCTATGGAGCACCAAGAGATGATGATGCAGAACAATTCGTATTTTCTGAGGGTTTTTTGTCTCTTTGTTGTTGTCATTTCATCATTAACAGCATATAAATGCAGATCAGTGTATTTGGTTTTGCTCCTGGGCACAGTGAAGCAAAGTTTGAACCTGTCCAGGTGGACAAACAGGCCTTCTCCCTTCACTTGGAGGTAGGTCCAGGTCCAGAAACACAGCAGGGGAAAACCAGAGAACTTCCATGCAGCTTAACAGGAATGTGTTCATTTCCATTGCCAGAGGAGTCATACTTCAGTGATATTCTGCTCACATTGTATGAATTCATAGAAATAAACCCGAATTGTGACACTGAATTTCCTCCCCAAAATCACAGCTTGTTGGCATCAATTCTGAAGTATCTGATTTGCTTTTCTCCCATGCAAAGGAAGTTGCTCAGTTTATCTGACATGAATCCAGGTTTGTGCTTCCCAAAGTTTGCTCTCTGAGTCTGAGACATGAGGGTGTTTTTTGGGGATTTTTTTTAGTTTGGTTTGAGGGTTTTTCTTTTTCTTTTCTCCTCACCTCTATTTTTTTTTTTTTTCCCCTGGGACACTTCTTCTTTCCTTAGTTCTGGTTATAGGGGATGGCTGAAGAGCTGCTGCCACAGCCACAGAGGTGAAGTGCCCCAAGGCTGCCCTGTTGAAGGCAGTGAAAGCCTTTCTCCCCTCAATCAGGAGGTGAGAACATGAGCAAGACCCATCCCAGCCATCCAAAATCCCATGGAAATTCCAGGGCTATCCCAGCACATGCAATTACTAAGTCAGTTAGTTCTCTATCATCTGTAGGAACTCTGTACCACCCTGGGCAGTGACAGGGACTGTTTGCCCATGGAGCTTATGAATAGCTTTGCTGTATAACTGCAAGGTGGGATTCATGCTGGGGAATGAAGGGTTGCAGGGTGCCCACACTTTCCATCCCCTGCCCAGATGCCCACAGAAGATGCAGCTCTGCTGAGCAAAACCCTTTTGGCCTGAGGCTCGTGTCCAGGAGCCTTTGCTCAGGATCCCAGCCTTCTCTGGGAAACCACACACTGGTCTGCTCTGTGCACTGTGGGCAAAACCACTTCCCATGTGGAACCGGGCTGGACAGCATGGATTTTAGAGCAAGATTGCAATTTCCCAACCACAAAAACACTTGGGCTGGAGGAGATGAGATTCCAGGTAACATTAGCACAATCAGAAAGCTCCAGATGACTTTGGTGTGTCTAGGATTTTTTGGCTTGAGGTTCTCCAAACCCATGTACTGACCAGGCAGGAAACAGCTCTTTCCATCCCAAGAAAATTCCCAGGACACAGGGAAGTCTTCTGTCCCCAAAGCAACCTGAAAAATAAAGTGTTGTGAAAACAGGAACTGAGAATACAAAGATACAAATTCATGAGGAAGCAGTAGTGCATTATTTT
This sequence comes from Eopsaltria australis, assembly GCA_034509425.1. Classification (NCBI taxonomy): domain Eukaryota; kingdom Metazoa; phylum Chordata; class Aves; order Passeriformes; family Petroicidae; genus Eopsaltria; species Eopsaltria australis. The sequence continues at coordinate 931,152 of JAVTVJ010000228.1, read as the reverse complement.
ATTTTTTCCCACTTAAAAAGGAAAAGCAAAACAGTTTTTTTTAAACCAAACTCATTTTATTGAAAAACTAAAACAAACCAGTGACTATCTACAACTTTATTTTAACTCAAGAATTTTGGAGGATATCTTCTGTTGAAACCAAGAATCCTTTATGAACATTTGTATTATGGATAAAATAGCATTTTTTTGGTGGAAAGAAAAAAGAAAAACCCAACAGATAATGTGTTAAGACAATGTTTCTACATCACTATTCCCTCAAGCCCCAGCTTAATGCCATAGATCATAAATCACATGTTTAAAGCTGAGTGTGCACTTTGCTGTCTCAGACATCAAAGAACATTTGAAGATGCAAAAGTTCTTGTCCTGAAGTGGTTTAATTTGATCTGTCCATGAAGATAGCAACAAATTATGGCTCTGCTCTTCTTTCTTTGATAGTTTTTAAATGGATAGACTGCAGTCCTTGACTTCACAGAATCACAGAATGGTTTGGGTTGGAAGAAACCTTCAAGATCACTTCCTTCCACCCCCTGCCATGGGCAGGGACACCTTCCACTGTCCCAGGCTGCTCCAAGCCCCAGTGTCCAGCCTGGCCTTGGACACTTCCAGGGATCCAGGGGCAGCCACAGCTTCTCTGGGCACCCTGTGCCAGGGCCTCCCCACCCTCACAGGGAACAATTCCTTCCCAATTTCTCATCTAACCCTGCCCTCTGGCAGCAGGAAGCCATTCCCCCTTGTCCTGTCCCTCCATCCCTTGTCTCCAGTTCCTCTCCAGCTCTCCTGGAGCCCCTTTAGGCACTGGAAGGGGCTCTGAGGTCTCCCTGGAGCCTTCTCCTGGTGAAACTCCCCAGCTCTCCCAGCCTCCAGCCCTCTGAGCATCTCCATGGCCTCCTCTGGGGTTGTTCCAGCAGTTCCGTGTCCTTCTTATGCCAAGGACTCCAGATCTGGAGGCAGCTCTGCAGGTGGGGTCTCATCTGAGTGGAGCTGAAGGTACAGCCCAGGACACAGCTGACATTCTGGGCTGTGGGCACATGTCCAGCCTCTCATTCACCCGTTTCCCCACCTTCCACCTGTCTCAGCCCCCAGAACATCCCAGGCTGGAACTGGTTGTCCATCCTGCTGAGGATCATGGTAGCTCCTCCATCAAAGTGCTGTTTGCTGTGGCAGGAGAAGCTACGCGTGCTGCTCTGGTCCCAGCTGCATTCCTCTCTCCACCAAAACCCTGTGTGCAGCCAGCCACAGGCAAACCACAACAGAGCACTCTGCACAAATGTCACTGCTCCTGCTTGCAGTTGTACAGGACCTGTCACCATGCTGGTATTGGTTAATGTGACTCCCAGTGTTTTCCCTTAACACAGCTGATTTCCAAAAATGCGTCAGCATCGGAAATCAAATGCACCAAGTGCCAGGGAGTGGAGATCCATCCCACTGAGCACCTGGCCATGCTGCAAGGAGAAGGGCACAGAGAAGGGTAAAGTGTCCTGGAAAGAATTAGAATGTGTGGTGTGGTTCACAGGCGAGTGATGTGGTGGGACAGGGTACTGGGAGGTGTTATGGCCCCAAGTGTTCTCATATTCCCTACTCCTAGTCCCAGCACTGCTGTTCCTGCTCCTCCATGAGCAGCACACTCAGTAAATTATCTGTATTATGAAGAAACCTGGCCTGGTGCCATCCACTGATGCAAAGCTCAGCAGGTCATGGATGAAGGTTTCCATACAAGAGCATGGCAGAGATGAGGTCCATGCTGGATAGTCACTCTCACAAAGGTCTGCCCTGCAATGTCACCATCAAACTAGAACCAGGTGCCAAAGTCTGTTAAATTTATCTTAAACGTGGGAAATGAACTTCTAATTATAGATCCATGTACCTGGATCTGTGGTGAGGCCCTAGCACAGGTTGCCCAGAGAAGCTGTGGCTGCCTTATCCCTGGAAGTGCCCAAGGCTGGATTGGACAAGGCTTGGAGCAACCTGAGACAGTAGAAGGTGTTCCTGCCCATGACAGAGGGGTGGAACAAAATGATCTTTAAGGTCCCTTCCAACTCAAACCAATTGGTGGTTCCATGATTCTATGGTATCTTTAAAGAATAGGTCCCTTGGGTGGCATTTAGTAGAACAGTCCCAAATACCATGTGTATTTGGGCACAGAACCAAGGCAGGGAGAATATTCCAAGGTCCCACTGTTATCCCTGTAAAACATGAGTGTGGATCTCACTCCCACGCTGGTAGACAGGCCCTTGCCAATCCCAGTTTATCCCCTCGCAGGGGCTGCCTGGCCCTGCACCCTGGCTGTTGCGAGCACAAAGTGAGAAACCACGGTGAGGTGGTGGTGCCCAGCACATTCTGACCAGGAAGGAGGATGGGAAGAGAGAGGTGGATGGGCTGCCTGCATGGTGGGACCCAGTGCTGCCAGCTTTCACCAGGGGGTTCAGATTTCTTGGTATCTAACGAAGGGGAAGAGTCTGTGGTGGGGTCAGCAGTCTAGGCTGAGCACTAAGCATGGCTTATCAGTGTACTCAAGCTCTCACAGGGCTTTCAATCCCAGGTTTCATTGTTTTGACCGAAAATGGAAACACGCCTTTTTCCCCCAGGCTGAAATACAATTATTTGTACCAAGTCTGGGATGTGGAATTGGCTGGCTCAGAGCCAGCTGGTACCATTGCTGCCATGCAAGAAGAGATGGAGTCCTGCTAGCAGAAGGCTGTGGTCCTTTGCTGATCACCCCTGAGGACATGAGGTTGTTCATGTGATGCAGACAGGCAGTTTGTACACTGCCAGGGGCGGGGATTCCTGAATGTCCATAGTTTAAGTAAATTAGACTGAGAAGATACAATAGAGTCTCTAAGAAACACCAATCTGGAAAATTTTGTAGTGGTGTTTCCTTCCAGATGGCTTTCCCAACCTTTCTGCTTTGCTGGGTTAACTGAAGGTCAAGTCTCAATGAAGTCAACTGGAGAGTTGCCCTTGGCACTGGTGGGACCAGGGGTTTGGCCTGGGAGGAGGCTGCCAGAGAAGGGGATTTGCCACTGCAGCCAATACCTCTCCCAGCAAGTGCACAGGCAGCAGGTCCCCCCCATCGGTGGCTTGGGTGTTGTTTTCTGGTCTGGATGATAATGAGGAGCTGAGCAGGGACCCTCACTCCCTCTGTTGGCAGCAGTCTCCAATTTCCACGTGTGGCTGGTACAGGACAAACCAGGCCCTTTTTGATTTGTCATAGATTCTGAGTGGCTTCACGAAGCCAAGCTCTGTTGCGATGTCATGCTCTGGCTGGAAGTGGCTTTGAATGGGCGTTTAATGAAGAAGTTAATTGAAAGCACGTGGGGAAGAATTTGAGCTGCTCTAAGCTGTCTCAGAGCTCCTCAGATCCCAGAGACATCATCCCCTTCAAAACAGAACAGAAGAAGAGTTATTACAAAACAAATCATGTTTGTAGAGGCGCTTGAAAAAATAGTGCTCTCTGTTAAGCTCATGTTACTGACAGGGCTGAACTGAAGAGACCATGTGGGCCATTGAACACCTTCAGCATCCAAAGGAGAAACAAGGCTCTGCTGTCCAGATCCTGTCCAGACTGCAGCAAGACACAGCACGACGCCCCACAGCTGCAGGTCCCACTCTGCTTGGCCAGGGGCCCGCTCCTGGAAATGTCCATCCCCGGCGGAAGGGGCACTTCTAGCCACTGGGAGTCCTTGCCTTCCAGTTGAGGACACTCAGCCCCAGCTCTTTGGGGACCTGGAAGCTGTTCAGTGCTCAGCTGCACAAGTTCTGGCAGCCATGGCTTGTGCAGACTCTGTCCTCTCTGCCCCGACGTGCGCTGAGGAGCTGGAGCTCTGTCCTTCCGGACATGCGTTTGCTCTCAGCTGATGGTGTGTGTCCGGCTCTGGCCACAGCTGGAGAGGTCCTCTTCCCAATAGGGCTGGGGCTGCCTACTGGCCACCAACTGCGACCCTGCTGCTCTTCTCCATGACTTTGTGTAGAAGGTGGTCCTATTCCTCACCTGGCCCAAGTTTCCTGCACCCCATTTTGCTACCCAGCACACTGCAGGGAGACTGGGCAGGATGCAATATTTTGCGTCCTCCCCCCGTCCGACAAGTTGGATTGGAATTGGCTGGTGGACTGAGAAGTTATTAGGAACAGACACCCCCAGACAATGTGATTGCACAAGCTTCATTTCCTTAGAAAAGCAGGCCAAGAGTGCAGGAGTCTGTCAGTAAACATGTTGATTCCAGGGTCCTTTCGGTGCTGCTTGCAGGAAGAAGCACAGCGCTGGCGCCTGGCCTCCACCTCCAAACGCTGCCTCTCACTCAGGGACGCCTGGACACAGCTCATCTGTCGGAGGATTGGCAGTGTTGGAGCGGAGGGTGCATTACTGTGGCTCTTGGCAATTGTCAACAGCCCAAATCTTTCCCAAGGCATGCAGGGTGGACAATGTGGGGTGAGCTACTGGGTACTGCAGGGTACCAGGGGGGTTGGACCAGAAGCTTTAGACTCCACCATTGCCCAGAACATCATGGTGTTTGTATCCAGAGCCATTCATCCTCCACACTCAGAAAGGTGCAGGAGGATGAGATCTCTCCATGGTGTATGGTCCCTACAGCCCAACCTCTCCAGATTCCAACTTGCCTTCTGGCTGTGACTCAGAATTGGGTGCCTTGGGGCTGTCTTTCTCTCTTTCTTTCCCCCAGACACTTATCCCTGTGCTTCCCAGCCCCTGGAGTTACAGCCTGCCTGAAGCCAGGCTGGAGGAAGATCCCTTGCAACACTGGAATGCTCTGCAGTCATTACCTCCCTCCCTAGAAATTTTTGGGGTCAGAGGACATAAGTCTCAGTAATCGTCCAACAACGTCAATGGAGTTCCGCTGATTTACACCAGCTGAGGACCAAACCCCTCCCTTTCCTCTCCCATATTTAAGATATTTTCCAGACTTCAGACATATACAGAGGAGAGAGTTGATGGCTCCTGGGTTGTTGAAGAGGTTCCAGCTTTGGTCCTGGCCTGGAGTAATAGGAATAAGGTGGCTACCCTGGCTCTGCCCCTCCATGGAAAAGCCGTGCTCCTGCGGTGTGCTGGCCCTTGAGCTCGCAGACTGGCTAGGGCAGGCATTAGTGAACACACACATGCTGAAAGTCTCTTCAGGCTGAGAGGTGGCTCTATTACCATTTCTCTCATGGCCAGCACAAAATACCATCACTGCTCCATAGTATACTATGGACCCCACAACTTCAGTTCCCATTTCTGCAGCCACAACAAAATCCAGCCCACTGAAGCCTTGCACGATCCACCTTGGGGCTCACCACACCCCTCCTCAAGCCTTTGCCAAGCAGGACATCACTGCCACAGGGCCAGCGGAGTTGGAGCAACTCTGCTGAGTTTGGGATTCACTACCAGGGACCAGAAAACCCAGACACCTGGAGCACAGCCCTGTCTAACTGCAAGAAAAAAACACCCATGAGCCTTGAGGCAGCATCAGTTTTGATAACAGTGACAGTCTGTAACAGTGAAAGTTCATTCTGAGCCCAATGTTTTGGTCTGGGCAGCTGAGCCAGTCCTGAGGGGAAGTGTCATTAATATTGCTGATAGCTGGATCCAATTTATAAGGCGCTCAGCAGAGACAATCATCAGGGAATGAGACAAATAAACTTCAGGCAATTAAATTTAATTGTTCCATCTGAAGATTATTTATCTCCCTGCCTGATTAATGTCTCCTTGAAGCGCCTAATAAATTGGATCCAGCTATCACTGATAGTGGCTGCTTTTCCCTTGCAGCAGTGAAGGGTGTGGAGAGCAGAGCAGCACTCAGCTCTGTGTGTTGCTTAAGATCTGTCACCTCAGAACATCTTTTTAGCAGACTTGAAAGTGTCCACAGACTTTATCAATACCTAGCTCTGGTGCAGAGAACTTGGCAGTCCTGGTCTGAGTCATGCGAAAGCTCCCAGACCGAGGGACTGGGTGGAACAAGATCCTGTTTGGATCTCATGTATTGGGCTATAATGTGAGGCATCAGTGAAGATTTGTAAGTCTGTCTGTCTGTCTCTTCTTCATTAGATTCTGGTCTGGCTGTTTCTGGAAAGGGACAGGGAGGAGGAAGGGGAGAAAGCCCTGCCAGCAGGAGGTGGGTGAGAGGTGATATGCCACAGCCCAGGGTTTTGGACAAGGGTCTACCATGGGATCATGGAGCATGGAATCACTCCTGGAACACCCCCTGCAGGGTTCTCCACCCCTGCCAGGGAGCACCTCAAGCCTGGAGCAGGGCGGTGTAGAGCTGACACAAGGCCTGGTTCTTTTATCCAGGTTCTCTTCTCATTGCAAATACCAGACACGCCTTTGAAGTCAGCCTTTGCTTATTTGTAACCCACATGGAAATGGATCTGCATTGCTTGGAGGGCCCAAAACATACATCCAACAGACCCAGGTGAATTAAAGTGAAGGAAGGCTCAGAAAATAGTGCAGTCAGGAAATCTTTTCAGGAAGGGGGAAGAGTCATCGGTGAGGAGCATGTGGAGCTCTTCTCTCCAGAGACAAAGAGCAGCAGTGGAGGAGGTTTTGCTCTGGCCTGGTCTGACTCCAGGAGACAGGATGAGTAATCTTTGTTCGCTATCATTACCCACCTGGACAGTGAATTACATCTGTGCTTAGAGAATCAGAAGTGTTAAGATGGGAAAAACCCTCTATGATCATCAAGTCCAACCCTCAATCCACCACTGCCAAGTCCACCACTAAACAATGTTCCCATGTTTTCAGAGCTCCTTACAGACAGGTCACTTGAGCTGTGAGTCCCTGTCGTGCCTGCAGCCCGTTATCAGAACAGATTGCAGGCCAGGAACGACAGTAAAATCTTGGGAGTCTGCGGGGTGTTCTGAGGCACTGTGCATTTGTAAAATCATGTCTCTATTCACCATCCAAACATCGAACAGTTCAGTAGTATTTAATTAGCATACAATAACTGTCCCATTGAATTTGACGGAATACATAATTTTGGAATGCTATTTACAGTGCTAGTTTTCTTACAGAAATCCATGTGTCAGAGCTTTATCCATTATTATTGTCTTTAAAATAGGCAGATGTGCCTTTCATGGCCAACTGCATGTTTTATTAATGGGTTAGAACTATCAGATGTATTGTAAATCATGGGACACAGCCACCAGTCTGCTGCTTCTCTCCTCCAGGGTCCCAAGGCAAGGGAGATTAATTGCCTGAGCAGCTCATACAGAGCACTGGGGCACGTGCTCACTTCCCTGCTCTCAGAGCAGGTTCTCCTGACCTCTGGTAGCTCTCTCTGCCCTGTCATCACTGCCTCTCCTCCTGGCCACAAACCTGGCATGCAAACCTCCAGTTGGCATGTGTAAACCTTCACATTTATATATAGAGAATAAAATTAATATGGGCTGCTCTTTTCCTCCAATTCCCTCTTTTCCCTCCTCTGGTTCATCTTTCACCTACCCCTCTCCTCTCCCCCCTCCAAAGTCAAAGGCAGGAGCAGAGCACCTGGAACCTCTCCAACAGAGCCAAATTCCCCAGGTCACTTTTTTATCAAAGCCTTCACACTCTGCACATATTGCACCCAAACATGTCCTGTCTCACTCAAGCCAACAGAGCAGCATGGCTCTTTATTAGAATATTCACTAACAATTCAAATTACCTCTTCTGGTGGGATTGGAAATACTACGTGGGTGATTGCTCCATAGAAAATAACCCAGAAAGGCAGGGGAGGGACATGCCAAAAGTGAAAGCTGGAGTCAGGCTAAAGGCTCAGTTGAAAAGCTCTTGGCAAAGCCACAGTGGCCCAGTCGGGCCCCCTGGGGTGTGACAGGGCTAATGAGGGCCCATCGTCCCAGGGACAGGACGGTGCCCAAGGACATCCCAGCCAAAGGCTCAGTACAACGTTTCCATCTTACTGGCGGGGCTGGGTCTTGGCAGGAGCAGCCTCCTGCCCTCCACACACTCCCTAGAAATGCTCCCAGCAGCCATTCCCAAGCCAGTGTCTCTGCTGCTCTGCTCCAGCTAGAGTCATCCTTGTCGAAACATCAGCAGAGCACCCAGATCCTCTTCTGCAGACAAACCTGGCATGTTTTACACAAGGCTGCGACAAAAATACCCTTTTGCTGCTATCAGGGAGCACAGCCAGGGCCAGGCTCACCAAAGAGGTGAGCTGCAGCACCACATACATCTAGACCTTGGCAGGATAATGTCTGTGATCACATTTTATCTGGATGAGAAATGAGTCCAGCCTTTGAGGGTTTCCCTGAATTAGGCTTTGATACCCTCATTGGGCCCAGGAAGGTGTTCTCCATGGCTGGCTTTGGAAAGGTGTGAAGGATCAGCCTTTGGCTCCTGCTTGCAGCTTTCCCAAAGTGTCCATGGGCAGGAAAAGGGATAGGAGAAGGCTGGAGGAGGCTGGAAAGCATTCAAAGATTTGGGAATAGCAGGACCATGGGCAATAGGAGACATGGTGGGTGCAGACAAGGAAGACAGCAAGGAGGAGAGAACACAGGGTTGTGCATAAGCGTATCTGTAATGATAGCACTGAACGTGAGCACAGTGCTAAAGTCCTGCACCTAAGCATTATATTCCACTGGGGACAGATGTCCTCCCTTGTTTTGTGCACTGTAAATGCACTATTGGTCCCAAACCCAAATTATTACCCCCATCCAGCATTGTCCCCCCTCCCATCAGCTGCAAATGGCACAGATGGCTGGAAAAAAAGAACAGCTATTAAAAAAAAAACAACAAAAAAACAAAAAAAAAAAACCAAAACAAAAAAACCCCACCCACCCCAACCCTGTTATTTCTGCATTTTTTCTGTGTGAGGACACTTCCTTCCTTCCAGGAGAAATCAGTCCAGTACCAAAGTGTTAACCGCTTCCCAGCCACCTCCTCCAAACAAGGTAAAATTCAGCTGGTCCCTGGCAAACATGGCACCTTGCCATACTCCCAGGCTGCCCCCTGGCTCCTGAATCACCCTTTATTCCCAGAGAAGAGGGATGGAGGGGCCTGGTGTCACAGCCAAAGTCATGGAGAGCCTTCAGGAGGCTGCACGGGTGGCTGGAAGTGCTGGATGGAGAAGGCTCCAGCTGTGCAGCAGAGCAGAAGAGGGTGAGGGAGCTCAGTCCGGCTGTCTGAGCAGTTGGCGTCCCAGTGGATCAGGAGCAGGATGTGTCCTTGCCAGGGACAGCCTGCGAGCAGCTTGGAAGGACGAGAGGCCAGCAGACCTTGTAGGACAGCAGTGCGCTGGAAGGACAAACCTGCTGCAGTGCCAGGGACCTGCTCCAGCCTGAGGGCTCTTCTTGTGGCCTCCTCACCCACACAGCAGACCCTGAGACAGACTTTGGGCCCTCCTCTCAGATGTGTTTAGGAGATTGAGAAGGGATGTGGGGTGCAGAGCAGGCTTGGATGCTCAGTGCTCAGGGCTTGCTGGTACAAGTCTGCAAGCAAGAGTTGTGCTGCTCACTAGAATCTCAGAGTCCCTCTGGCCATGCCCCAAGAAATTTCAATGCTCTGCTGGACTTTCAGTCTGCCACCTGTAGAGGAGCCCCCAACAAGGATCCGTTGCCTTGGGCAGCTGGGTTTCCTTGCATGGAGGAAGCCCAGATACCCAGACCCTGGTGTTGTGGTTTAACCCCAGCCAAAGTCAGGACACCCAGGTGGTGCCAGAAGCTGCACAGGAGGGATGAGATGATGTGATGCCATGGGTAAGCAAGGCCAAGAGGCAGTCAGAGAGACTGGCACCCCAGGGGCAGAGGGATGCAGCAGGGTGAGTGGCAATGCCAGCAGTGCCGTGCTGAGGGGTCTCCTGCACAGGGCAGAACCAGCAAAGGTTCATCAAAACACATCTGACATCAATTCCAAATATCTCCATTTGAAGAGCAGTGTGAAAACAAAGTGTTCCCCCAGGCTTTGAAGAGCCAGCCCATGATTCAGGAGAGATCAGATCTCCTTGTCATCCTGGAGCCGTGGGGAAGTGGAGAGAGGGTCTCAGCTCTTAGGTCCCCTTGGATTGCCCATGGTGGGGATGGGGTGCCTCAGCATTCAAATAACAAATAAGCAATTTGTTTCCATGGGACTCTGGAAGTTGTGCTGCTTGGGGAACAGAAATTCTGTGACCCCAAGCCCAAGAGCTGCTGCTCTGTGCTCTGAGGTGTCAGGTGGTGACAGCCTGGGCTGGCCACACTGTGCAGAGGACATGTTCCTCCCAAATGTCTCCAGACACAGCTTCACAGGAAACTCCAGGAAAATACTTGAATTTTGCTGGTGGAGGAGCAGTTGTCAAAGGGCTGCTGCCTGCAGAGTTCCTGAGCCCCTGCCTGCAGAATGTTGCACATAGGAACCCCACAGTGGCAGAGATCCAGATGGGAGGAAACCCCCACTGAGCTTCCACTGGTGCCCAGAGGGAGCCAAGGGGTGTGCAGGGGAGGATCAGGGCAGAGGGGTGGGAATGGAGAGTGCTGCAGAACCCTCCAACGTGGCCATCCCTTTCAGGCCATGTGCAGCTCCCTTGGTGAGATCCCTGTGCAAGGAGAGCTACCTTACTGGGATCCCCCATCCAAGGAGAGCTCCCTCAGCAGGCCCCTCTCCTGTCCCTCCTTAGCTGCTCTTGGAGCACTGCCTTGGCCAAAGGGATGGTATCTCTGGCTGGCTGTCCCTTTGGAACATTGTGGGACATGGGAGAGGACAGGGAGCTTGGGAGGAGCAGCCTTGTTGTGGGGATGAGTGGGGATCAGGAGGGATCAAGCCAGGCGGAAGGGATCGGGTGGCTGGGAGGAGGGGAGGTGGTGACTGTGTGATCTGAGCTGATGAGGGGCTTCAGACCATGGGACAGAGCCGAGGGGTTATGAGCTAGAGCTGCTGAAGGGCTGAGTGTCGGCTGGGGGGGGCAGCCCGAGGTGCGCTCGGGGGCTTTGTATGCACAGCCCGCACAACAGCTGCCGACAGTATGGTTGGCTCCAAAGCTAGTGTTGACAGTCCTTCACTTTTATGGGAACTAAATTTACCCAGACACACGCAAAATAAAAAAAATAAAAAAAAATAAAAATAAATAAATAAAAAAAAAATTTAAAAAGGGAAGAAAAAGATTGAGGGGTTGGAATTAAAATAAATTGCATCAGCGCCAGCATCTGCTGCTTTGTGGTGCAGTCTGGGTTACGGAGAGGGGAGGAGAAGTCCCCGAAAGGGAGTAGCACTGGTGTTTACTGCAGCCCCAAAACATCCCCCATTTGTAAGCTGAGTGTGTTTTCACCGTGTTGCCTCAAGAATGTTTGACATCCAAAATGCCAAAGAAATGTACCCACTGGGTGGAAAATGAAAGCCTAGGGATTTTCTGCCAATGGGTTAGTGGGTTTGCCAGTGTATAGGGGCAATATTGCTCTGTGTTGTTATCAGAGAGGAGCTCTACTAGGAGCAGAGAGGCTCCAACAGGAAAAAGATGTAAGGGTACTTGAAGCTCTTACCTCCTTCCTTTTAAGATGCCCTAGAACTTTTGCTTAAATGATTGATTATTCTTTCATGTCTTTTTTCTTCCCTCCTATCTTCTCAGGCCACAGGTGTGCATAGTGGTGTTAGTATTTTCCTTTGGATGGTTTAGTTCCTTTATTTGGTGTCTCATCTCCACCAGGTGTGAGGCAGTAGACCCAACACACACAAGATGGGACTGTCCATTTGGCCGGCTGCAAAAAATTCCAGGTTGGGCTTCCAAGGGGGTTCTTTTAAAGGCAGAGATGTTCTGGAAGATGCTCTACCACTGAAAAGTGTCCTGTGCCATGTGGGCACATCTGCCAGCACTGCGAGAGCAGAGAGAAAGAGCTACATGCCCCGGTGCCGCACCCTCCTGTCTCCATCAGCAAGGATGGCAGCGTGGGCAGGCTGTGGGCACCACCAAACCTGTGCTCCCAAGGCACACTCAGCCCAGCTGGTGCCAAGGCATATCCTTTGTCCAGAGTGGTTTGAAAGAGCAGGGATGTTAGCAGGTCACAGTGGGTCTGGTGCTAACTTGGCACAGCCAGGAGAGGGTCCTGGCATGAGCGTCACCCTTGCCACTGCGGGAGCCACTGCAGCATCGCTCAGCTCCTGAGGGGCTGCAAGTGCCTCTCTGCAGCAGCACAGGCCAGGCCAGGACTTTCTTCAGGAGATGAAAAAACATCCTTATTTTTAAAGATCACCACCACTTTCATGGGCTTTTAACATTGCAAACCAACTGTGCAACCAGGGTTTGCAGAGAGGCTGCCTGTCAGCAGGGCTCGGCTGCCAGCCCCCGCAGCTGCCGGGGCAGACTGCTCCTGGGCTCTGTGATTAAACTGGTGCCCAAACAGAGGAGCTGAGGAAAAGGTTTTGATGGCTTCACGTGTGGCTGGAGCAGAAGAAAACCAGCATAAGTGGGCACAGATTTTCGAAGTTCAGGAGAACACTATTTTTAGCTGCCTGCTGTCTCATTTTTCCAGATGACAAGTGCGCTGCTCTCTCTAAAAACTGAATTCTTCTTGTGTGTTTTTCAGTTGATCCCTAATTTTTTAATTAAAAAGAAGATGCTGAAAACAATTACTCACTTTTTAAAAATTGGAGCCAACAGTTTCTTTTGCTTCTTTCAGCTGTGATGTGACCAAGGACACAAGTTATGCTCTGGGTGGAGGTTGGAAACCAGGGTAGTTGGCACTGATGTGGCATTTAGTGGGTGTGTAAAATGAGTGAAAATTGTACCAATCAGTGAGTTATTCTCTGAGGAGGAAGTGCAGCCTCTGAGATGAGCTCTGAAGCCAACAGGAGATGCTGTCCATCCCTCCAGCACTGGACTGTGCTGGGGACGCGGCTCTCAATGCAGGAGAGCTTGTCCGGCCTGCAGGCACTGCTCCTGCTCCGCGTGCTCCTCTTGCAGGTGTGAGTAGTTCTTCACTGCTCTTCTGCCCAGCTTTCTGAGGCACCACAGCTTGTCTCACTGCTTTGGGTCACCCAGAGGTCTGGCCCAAGCTGCCCCATGAGCATTTCATGTGTTTTTCCTCTTGCAGTAGTCAGCTGGAAGGATCCTGGTGACTCCAATAATGCCACCAGTGCAGCAGTGTTAGCTTGAAGTGAGACCAAGGCAGATGTGGCAAGGCAGTGTGATGGGTGTTCCATGTTCCTTTTGTGAGTGGGAATCACTGCTCTGCACAGCCAGGGAGAAAATCTGGTGGCAAAGCCAGTCGCTGATACATATCGACCACAGCATTTCAATATTCCCATATTCTTCACAAGCTGCTGAAGGCAGGTCACACACTAGGCTTGGTTTTGGCAGTAGTCAGCACAGGCGGCACCCATAGTGATGCTTTCTCACCAAGTCCCCAGCTCCTGGAGTCATATGCTGCTCTTACAAGAAAACACTGGAGGAGCTGGGGCTGTCCAGCTTCAAGAAGAGATGGCTCTCCCTACCTGCAGGGAGGGCTCCAAGCAGGGACCAAGCTCTGCTCTGGGGGCCCAGCAATGGCACCAGAGGCAAAGGCAGAAACTGATGCAGAGGAAGTTTCCCCTGAACATGAGGAAGAACTTTCCTGTGCACTGGAAGAGGTTACCAGAGAGGGGGTGGACTCTCCCTCACTGGAGATATTCCAGAACCATCTGGACACAGCCCTGTGCCATGTGTTGTGGGATGACCCTGCTTGAGCAGAGAGGTGGGACCAGATGAGCCACTGTGGTCCCTTCCAACCTGACCCATTCTGTCAGTCTGTGACCCTGCGATTCTCTGATGCAACAACCATTTCCATTTTCTCTGGATAATCTCCCAGGCTTTCCAGTTGTGGAGAAAACTGGTTCATCAGGAAAGAAACACACAGAACCCAACCGTGTTTAATTACTTCCTAAAACTGGAGTCCTTCTTTCTGGGTGGTCAAGTGAATCCCTGTCACTGCTGCTAGCACCACTGTCTGCCAGCCCAGAGCAACTCCCGAAACCCAGCATGGCTGGTGTGGTTATGGTGAGGGTCCCTGAACATCCCTCTGGCCACGGAAAGGCCGGCTTGGCTTTCACAGCCCCTGGCAAAGAAGCTCCAGAGCCCACGTGAGAAGCGGGCTGCGGTGAGTGTACAGAACCAAAGCCTCCCACCCCTTTGCACCCCGGGAGCGTAGCGGATGCTCAGCAGCTCCGGGGTCCAGTCCGGCCACCACGGGCATCCCCGCGCTGTCCGTGCCGTGCCCGCGCCGTTCGCACACGGCCGTGGCCCGAGCGCTGGGAGGTTCGGGCAGCCCGGAGGCGTAGGCACGCTCCTTCGCGGGACTTCAAAGCAGGTTCCTTTATGTGTGTGCGTGTTTGTTCCCCTCCCCTCAGTACGGCTGCTCTGATCGATGTGACATCACCTAGAGACGACGCGGGGGGACCAGACCCCGCCATTGTCCCCGGGCTGGGAGGCGATGTCCGTCTCCTAGGAGGTGGGAGCTGGGGCTCGCAGGCATGCTTTCATCTCCCTGACCTGCCCCGCTGGCGAGAGGGTTCTTCCCAAGGCACCGGCCGGGGGAGAGGCGTCCCCACTGCACAGCAGAAGGGACACGAGTGAGAGACAGACACGCTCACAATGTTTAAAGACATCATTAAACGCCCCCCGCCCTGGAAACCCTCACTTGCCAGCTATACCCATCTGTTGCTTTTCATTAAAGAGAGCCCGATCCTTCCGGAGAGGAGTGTGGGGGTGTGCTCGGCCCCTCCTCGGCACCCTCCATCGCTACACCCGCCGAGAAGGAGGGCGGGAGGCAGTTGGTGCTGGGAGCCATCCCAGGCACACGGGGACAGAGACATGGGAGCCTCCGAGGTATCCAAGGGTGGAAGGGAGCGGATGGCCATCCTGCTTGGATCCCTTCCCAGACTGGGAGAGAGAAGGCTGGATCCCGAGGCTGCATGGCAGCAAGCACTCTATGCCCCACAGACAGGAGGAGGGGACACAGACACGATGCCTCCCTCTACCCTGGTGACAGCCGTTGCTCACTAAAGCACCAGCAAGATACAGGCAAAGTGGCTTTTTAATGTCTGGTCCTTTCCTTGGCCGTCCACCACTGGCAGCTCTCTGGGAACAGCTGGCCAGGACAGCCCCATCACCCCCCAGCTGAAGAGAGAGACATCAACACCCCATGCAGTGCCTGGATTCCTGCTGGAAGGTGTTGGGGCAGGGACCATTCCCCTGAGAGCAGAGAGCCCAGTGATACCAACCAGTCCTAATTCTGGGCAAAGAGAGGAGGTAACGGAACTGGGCTTCCTGGTGCCACTGCAGGCTTCCACCCAAGTGCAGATAGCAGCTGGCAGCTGGTGGCAGGAACCCTCCCACAGTGTCACAGCACTCCTCTTCTGTGCTCCACAATCCCAAGGAGAGGGACAACCTTTCAAGGAAACCAGGGATCCCTCCGTGTTTGACCCTGGGGCTCTGCATAGCACATCTCTGGCCATAGCGAGACACCCCCCACCCTGTCTGATACAAATGTGGAAGATGTCTCCAGGAGAACATTTGTTACCTAGGCTGGAGCCAGGGACAAGTCTGCCTCCAGAAGATGCTGAGTGGTGAAGGGCTTCCACTAACAGGGCAGAGCCAAATGCCCTCTTTGTACTCACCAAGGCCCTGCTGGCTGTGGGGCCGTGCTGTGGATAATGCAGACAGAGCACACACAGTGCCTCAGGATACTGTCCCCATCTACCCAAAGCAAGGAACAAGACAGCAGGGCTGGCATCTGGTGTGGGCAAGAGCCTAGGGCTCTGTTGTTAAGATGGATGCACATGAGGAGATGAATGAAAAGGTGAAAAGGACAGTGGTTTTAAATCACAAATGCAAATGCTTCCTGTTCTTGCCATGGTTATCTGGGACCACCCTTGAAGACCTGCTACCACTGCTGGTACCTTTCCCCATTTCCCCCACTCGACTGGCCATGGCATCTTCAGCAGGCGCAGGAAGATGGGCTCAGGCTTTGGCAGTCTTTGGGTCAAAACTCCACTTGATACTAAGCCATGAACACATAATGCTCTCAGCATAATGATGGGCTTAACAATACTGACCGAGGCCATCTCCTGTGGGCACCAGGGCCAGGCTGAGGATACCTCTTCACACTTCCACCCCATGGTCTCTCTCAGAAACTCATGCCAAGGACAGGCAACTGCTCAAAGCGGGCATGGCAGGGCCATTCAGGCTCACACCAGAAGTAGGAAGCCAGAAATACTTCCATGTCATCCCAACAGGGGATCTAGCAAGGCTTGCCACATGGGCAAGCATCCCAAGGAGGACTCCAGAAAATGCACCCATTTTGCAGTGACTCAGACCAGAGTGGGTTTTTGACCCCTTGCTGAAGCAGTTTGCCTGCACAGCCATGCAAGGAGAAGGCCAGGAAAAGGACAGACAAATTCTGGCCAAGTGCCCACATCCTCTGTGCTCCCTGGCCATGCAGCCCCTTGGTGCCATGGTCTGCCTGACACATGGTGGTGGAAATAGTGGTGGGATGTCCACCCTGAGCAGTGACAGGACATCTACACCTTGCACAGTGCTGGGAAGACCTTGGTATGTGCCATTCACCAGCTCTTGGAGGCACCGGGCATCCCTGCCTATCAGGAGGAAGAATATTGGGAAGATAAATTACTCAGGGACAGGGCTCACATCACCCTTCATCTCTGCAGAGGATGCCCAGAACTGGCACACAGGGGAGTTCAAGGAATGAAAGAGTCTCTTGCATGACCCAGGGATGGGAGGCCTAAAGAGTTGAAGTGAGGTCCCCAGCTGTGCCAGCGTGTGCAGCTCAGCTCTGGGATGGGGCAAACAGAGCTTCTTCCCAAGGGGCAGTGCAGGGGCAGCTCTGATCTCTGCTCTGTGACAGGGTCAGGACCCAGAGAATGGCTGGAGCTGTGTTAGTGAGGTTTAGGTTGGATCTTAGGAAAAGGTTCTTCCCCCAGAGGGTGCCGGGCACTGCCCAGGCTCCCCAGGGAATGGGCACAGCCCCGAGGCTGCCAGAGCTCCAAGAGTGTTTGGACAGCGCTGCCAGGGATGCACAGGGTGGGTCCCTTCCAAACCAGGATATTCTGTGATTCTATGGGTTTTGTCTGGATCTGTCCTTGGCAATCCAGCCCTGGCATGCCACTCTGCCTGGGACACACTGACCTGGCAATGAGCCCCAAAGTGCCCCTCTCTTCCCTCTTCTGCCTCCACAGCTCAGTGGTGCCCAGTGCTGAAAGAGCAGGGCAGGGTGGCAGGAGGTGAATTGCTCCCCTGGCCAGTCTCTCCCATCAGTGCCTGCTGCCTCAACAATCCCAGGCTGCCCCATGGAGAGCAGGGCACAGGCTGAGGGCTCCCTGATCTTGTACCCTGGGTCTGCCTTCCTGGACCACCCCAAAACACTCGCACTTTGCACCCATATGGCAAGCTGGGGCTGCAGTCCCACCCGCCAGCTTGTGAGGGGGTGGCCCAACCCCAGCTGAGCTTGCACCTCACTGAGGCATTTTGCACCTACTCCCCACACAGGCCGACCCCGGGGTGCAGTGGGACCCCTCCTCAGAGGGTCCTCAGAGGACAGCAGGGAGCTCCTGGAACAGAGCAGTCCTGCATTTACAGACCAAGGCAAAGTCAATTGGCGTTATTTGCTGTTGGGATTAACTGGTAGGGGAAGCTGATCTTGGAAAGGACTGGACTTAATTATCAGCCCATCGTTAGCTGGCAGGCTATCTCCTCAGCCAGGAAGCACCGAGGTGGGCTGGAGTTTAAAGATTTACAGTTCTGATGCGCAGTGCAATTCTCCATGGTGTGAGGGAATTGGGCAATTGCTGTTAGGTGATCTGGCAAGGGGAAGAGAGAGGGCACCTGAACATGGCACTGGAGAGGCTCCTGCACGTGCAGTGTGGAGGACGTGATCCGAGTTTAATGTGCATTGTTCAGGGAAGGGAACAGAGCTGGAGAAGGGGCTGGAGTACGAGCCTGATGAGGAGTGGCTGAGGGAGCTGGGAAAGGGGCTCAGCCTGGAGGAAAGGAGGCTCAGGGGGGACCTTGTGGCTCTGCACAACTCCCTGACAGGAGGGGCAGCCGGGGTCGGGCTCTGCTCCCAGGCAACAAGGGACAGGACAAGAGGAAACAGCCTCAAGCTGTGCCAGGGAAGGTTTAGAATGGATACTGGGGAAATTCCTGCATGGAAAGGGTGGTCAGGCAGTGGCACAGCTGCCCAGGGCAGTGGTGGTGCCCTCGTCCTTGGAGGGATTTAAAAGCTGTGTGGATGTGGCACCTGGGGACATGGGTTAGTGGCGGCCTTGGCAGTGCTGGGGAAATGGTTGACTCAATGATCCCAGAGGGCTTTTCCAGCCTTAACAGTGCCATGACTCTATGATTTATAGCCAGAGTACACTTAGATGAACATCTCACATCCTGAAAAGAGTGAGCTGTGGGAACACTCTTTCACACTTGTGGCCTCAGCTGGCATTCTCTGGGCACAGACCAGCAGCAAGCCCAGGTGATTTGTCATTTTCTGAAGGCCTGGCCTGAGAGTCTCAGAAGCTTTGAACCATTGCCCTGGGAGCTGCTGCTGCCCTTTGTGTGCCTCCCCCCACTCTGCTCCATCCTGGCATGCTCAGGATGAGCTCTGCTCCCAGATATGAGTGTGTGGGACACAGCTGAGCACTCCCTGTGTGCTGGAGCACCAAGCTTGGCCCTGGGCTCACTGGGGACAGGGACTTTCCATGAGTCACTTGGAGGAAGGAAGCATTTTTTCTGTCCTTCCATGAAGGAAACAAGGCTATGAAGGTGTGAGAAGCCTTTCCTCAGTGATAGGAACATGAAAGCCTGAGTGAGATGCCTTAGGGCTGGACCCTGCTGGTAAAGGCAGAGGAGAACTTCCAGACTGATTCACCATGGCAGCAGCAGGGAATGGCCTCTGAAGATCCAGCCTGGAGCAGGTCAAGCATGGCCATGAGTATGTCTGGGTCAGCAGAAGCGGGGCCAGGCTTTGTAGGTCACTGGACTCCAGAGCAGCAGCAAGTGATGCAAAATGGTACCATGGCAATGGGGGCTCTTCCCACCTGGTCAGCAATCTCTCATGATGGCGATACGTGGGCAACTGGCACGACTGGTGATCTGATGTCACAAAGATGCCAGAATAATGAACTTTATCCTAATGAGTTTGTCCAGAGTGATAGGTGCTTCTGACATGGCTGCTGTGAGAAAATTACTGTGAATGGCTGATTTCTGGGGATTTGCTTTTCTTTCTTTTCAAGCCAGAAGAAAATAAGTGAGACTCAGGCTCAGGAAGCGCCTCAGCACCTGAGCACCCCTGACATGCTGTCTCTCTGAGCCAGTGGGGTTTCTCAGCATTTGCTGCCACTGGGACATGTGCTGTGCTGTGTCATTCCCCTCATTCTGTGCAGCAGAAGGAGTTTAGTGGGCAGGGACTGGGAGAAGTCCCTTCTTTTGCTTGGTTTGAAGAAGGAAGCCTTGTAATGAGGGAAATGGGGGCAGTGGAATGACTGCTTGAGCAGAGAGGGTGGCACACAGGCCAAGGAGCTGATGTCAAGGCACTAGGGGCTGTGGGAGTCTTCCCCCAGCTTGACTGGGCTTTGATGGAGACGTAGATGGGTGGCCAGGGGCACTGGCAGAGCCCAAGAGACTGTGCTGGCAGAACACAAGCTGCTGCCCTATTAGGTGATGATGTCTCTGGGTTGTGACTCCCAGCAGGATCCAGAGCTCTGGCCCTTCCAGCAGTAGTGTGCTCCTCTCCTCTCCTCTCCTCTCCTCTCCTCTCCTCTCCTCTCCTCTCCTCTCCTCTCCTCTCCTCTCCTCTCCTCTCCTCTCCTCTCCTCTCCTCATCTCTTCTGAGCTTCTGTTTTGGACCTTTCTGTGTCTCCTGTCCTCCCTGCCCACTCCCTGCCCTCCTGGGGCCAGAGGCAGTGTGGGGGTGTTGACTGCTCCCCAGTCCTAATGCAATCCAGCACCTTAATCTAGAGCTCTGGCATTGCTGCCTGCCCTTACCAGACTAAATTGTCTCTGCACTTCAGGAAAATACAAAAATACAAAAAAAAAAATCTTCCATGCTGTCTCTAGAACTGGCTTTAAAAAGGATTACACATCAATACCCAGGCACCCTGCTCCCCACCCTCCGCCACCATTGTTCTTTTCAAGGCGCTCCTCTCGCTTTGATGATGATCACTGGCAGAGTTTCAAAACGATGTATTATAAAATCTTAAAAAAAAAAAAAGAAATCCAGTTGCCATAACGTAATGCAGATTTTTGTCACCACTCCACGGCTTCTGCTTTCAATTTCCAGTGAGGGGGAGAGACTCGGTCGCAGTCAGATGGAGACCAGCTCGCGTCCCCGCTCCGTGGGCCCCCAGGCAAAATCCCTGGAATTTGTTCCTTACTGTTTGAAGGCAGAGATGAGGGAGGAGAGTGCGGAGGAGAGAAGGGGGAAGAAAAGATGGTGCCAGTCCCCAAAGAAGATGGGCACAAACCCAGAATGTACTCCAGGTGGATGTGCGTCTGTGGAGTTCACACACAAGCAGGGATGGGAAAATTCTGAGAGAAGCGGTTTTTTGTGGAGAGGCTGAGATTAACATCCTGCAAGGTTTTGAGCATGATGCAAGGTGTCAGCCTGGCTTTAGGTTCGTGCTGTCTGTCTGTCCATCCTGCCTTGAAAAGCATCTGACCAAGGGGTTGAACTCTGGTCCCACTGAGCACCTGCTTCTTGAAGCAGCTGAGCATTAGCTCTGTGGTGTCCTCCAGTTTGGGAACTGGGGCATTCTCACGTGTTGTGAAGGCTGCAGGTAGGACAGGCAGGGGGAACAGTGACACTGCTGCCCACAAAAACCCTTGTCCTGCACTGGGTGCAAGGGCTGAGAGAGGCCCAGCCTGCCGCCATTGCTGCTGGGCCCTGCTGCAGGCAGGTGAGAGAGACCAAACCAATCTCTTCCAGGTAAAACTCCAGCTCCAACACTAACTGTTTGTCACCTATCCCATGGACTGTCATCCTGCCCAGAGCTGCTGCCACGAGCCAAGCAGGCTCAGGGATCAATGAAAAAGGCAAACAGGGTACTCCAGCACATGGCACCATGGTATTCATTGTCCAGTTTATCCTCCACCTCCTGTCTCAAAAAAAGGTTTTGCTGCTGCAGAGGTTTGGGAGGGTGCTGAGATAGTATTCCCAAGCATAAAAAGACCTGGGACACTTGCAGAAGAGCAGTGACATCAGGGCTATAATCTGACGGCTGCAGCCTCCCCCTCAGGTGGGCTTTCCCCAGGCTTGCAACCCAAGCTGCCACCTGTTGCCACTGCCATAGTGGGAGGGATGGAATGCAGCTCTCTAAGTGAGGCATGCCTCAAATTTTTGGAGAAAATTAACTGTTTCTGAATAGTTGAGGAGTTTCCAGCATTCATATCACAGTGCTGTGAGAGCAGGGCTCGCTCTGAACTAGGCAGCCAGCGCCAGCCCTTGTCACAGAGCAAGGAGACACAGGGGTGTCCACAGCTTGGGTGCACCGTTTGCCATACCCAGGGTGGATTTGGGTCCAGTGCATCAGGAGCTTCTTGGGTTACAAAGGTTCCCTGGGCACCAAAAGCAATGTGCCCCCTCTGTGACTTCTCTTTCACCGGTGGCACTGTGCACCTGACCAGGCTGTACCTGGTGAAGGGGAAACGACCTGAAGCTTAAGGGTGTCCTGAGGAACCCTCACTTCTCCTGCCTCCAAAACAGACCCCACTGGACTTCCAAATTCCCTAATGGGAGCTGAATCCAGTAACTGGAAAACTCGACCAGACTGGGGAGAATCGGGGGAATATTTTGGCTCCACTCTTGGAGAACATCCATTTGCACAGGCTTCTCTTTTGGAAGGGTTGACCATCTTTCACTTAGAAATGGTAACTCAACCTGTAGCATATGAATGTGGGTATAAGTCATCTCCAAGTCCAACATCTTCATCTGTGGAAGCCTTCCACAAATTTTTCTGGGCAGAACAGCACAGCTAGTTCTTGGTGCTCATAGGAACACTTGGGCATCCCACAATGGATTAAGCTGTGGATAGCAAGTAAATATCAAAAAACATTTGAAAACAAAATATAATCCCTCCATCCATTGCAGATGTCAAGCAAGTCCTGGCTGGAGCTATCAGTGCTCCTTGTGGGCCAGGAGTGTCCCTAACTGATCCCCTGTGGCTGTCACCTCTGGGAGTGACATCTCTGAATGGTATTTACCTGGAAGTTCAGTCTGCACTCTTGTTTCATGAGCTTCTACCAAGGACCACAGAAAACCATCCAGCCTGGCCACAGCTGCTCTTCTCCCCGATCTGTGCGCTTGTGTCCCCCAGATCCCTGCAGGCCCTCCAGCCTGCCCTGTCCCCAGTGCTGATCTCATGGCTGGGTGGGAGGTGACTCAGTGGGAAGCATCCGCTGCACAGCGCTGCCTCTTAGAGTTGTCCCCACATCTGATCCTAAAAGGGAGCATTTTTCAGAGAGTTATGAACCTGTGCAAACAGGGTTTTATAAGGCAGCATCACTAATATGGAGCATAACCTTCCTACCCACAAACATCCTGATAGCCTTTCTGGTGTGAGTTAGGCTTTGTAAGCCAAGCCAATCTGATCAGGAAAATCCTGGGGAGAAAGAGAACAAGGACCCTGGGGAGGAGGCTGGAAATCACTTTCCAGAGTCAGAGCAGATGCTGTTTAGTAGACAATGATGCCACAGATGTGTCTTGGCTGGTTGATCTGCAAGGACTCAGTAGCCTGGTCACAGGGTGGAGGGAGCTTTGTCCCCATGGTCCTGCCTGCCCCAGCCCTGTTTCAGCCCCTCTTCCCTCAGTAGCCACTAGTACAGGCTTCAGGAGTATCAAGGAGATGGGGGAGCCCCCTCAGTCACCTCTCCTTTCCCCTCACTGGGCCATAAGATGGCATTTCAGGGTCAGCTGCTTTTGTCCCAATGCTGGTGCCAAAGGTTGTGGAAAACCCTTTTACTCAGCTTGGCAATGCCCTGCTCCTCCCAGCCACAATGTCTGCAGCTCCATGCAGGGGGGAGAGGCTGAAGCCCCAGGAAAAGAACTCCTTTTTAAGAAATTTTATTCTCCTTCCATTTCTCAGTACCTCCACAGCCGTGTCTGTCCCGTCCTGTCCGTTCCCCCCCCCCCCCCCCAAAATAATGAGCCGTTGTCTTGTGTAGCATTGAGAGCTAAGTAAGCATGAAAAATTGGAACAATAAAGAAGTAGTTCTAGGACAGCAAAGCCCCTTGTTTGACAAGGCTAATTCCACACCCCCCAGCCTCATTTTCTTTCAGCCACCTTCCCCCTCCTTGCTCCTCCTTTATTAAATGAACTGGCTTTTATTGGGGTGGCAGCCAGGTTTCCTTTTCCCCTCTTGCCTCCCCCTCTGTTCACATGTAATTTGGAGAGTTAATCTCCTCAGACAGGAAATGCTGTTTCTTTCACTCTTTCTCTTCGGCGATTTCCATTTGGCTCTTTTAATTGGGGCCCAGACCAAGGAAATGGCCACACCACAGAGCCTGAGCAGGAAGAGGGCTGGTTCTCCTGAGGGGCCCTGAGCATCCCCTCCCAGTGCCCCAGCTTGCACAATCGCCTTCGGCAGATGCAGCCTTTGGCCAGGGATGGGAGTACCCAGCTCGCCTTGGCCATCTGGACACCCTGGTTGGACTGGGGAAAGTTGGGCTGGAGATGTTGGTTGGCATTTCTGCTGCTTCTCTAAATTACTCTCCATGTTTTAGGTCAAGTCACCCAAAGATTTCAAGATGTAACATCACCCAGGACCATCTCCCCCAGCTCTCCACAGTATGGAGGCACCCGGCTGATGATATTTTCCATGGAATCCCATTGAAAGACATGATGTTGTAAAACCTCATGGAAATTCTCCAGATTTTTCTTGATGCTTTCCCTCCATCTTCTTCTAAAGAAAATAATTCAGTTTTAATGAAAAATAGAGATCTATGTTTCCCCCAACCCTCTCTCTGTCTCAACCCTTTGGCTGAAGGAGATTTACCATCAGTAAGCAGGTGGGGCATGTGTGGGCATTGTCTTGGGTGGTGCCAGTGAATCCAGCCCATAGCACAGGAATCCGAGAGGGACGGTGCTATGAGACCTAATGGCTCAACACTCCCCAGGCCATGGAGTGAGAGAGTCATCAGAGAGTCCTGTGTTCAAAGGGACCTTAGAGACCATCTCTTTCCAACACCCTGCCATGGGCATGGACACCTTCCACCATCCCAGGTTGCTCCAAGCCCTTGGCCAAGCCAACTTGGCCTTGGACACTTCCAGGAACAAGGACTTCTTTCAGAAAGGAGAAGTGAAATCGCAATCTGTGCTTCACTTGAAGGCAGGGCAAGATCATGTTGAACTTATTTTAACAGAATACCCCAGGAATCTACTGGAAACGCAAGGGGAAAACCCTTCCTAGAGCAGAGTAAAGCTGAGCAGAAGCAAAGTCTGCAGCAGCCTCAAGGTGCTGGGAAGCATGAGGAGGCTTGTGATGGAAAGAGCTGCTGGAACCTTGCCTGCTGCTCAGAGCAGAGTACTGTTCCCACTATGTCTTAAGATGGTGAAGAGCACTAGGAACAAATCTTGGTGTCTTCTGCATCAGCCTGTGGCTGCTTCCGGCTCCTCTGGATACCCTGGGCCAGGGAGGTGGAGCACGGCTGCATCCAGGCAGGGCTGAGAAGCTCTGGAGATTCCAGTCTCCTCTTAACCACAGTTTGGTCTGAATGTTCCCAGCTTTCTGGCAGCAAAAAACTTTTGGATTGCCGTCTGGCACTGTTCATCACTCCCAACACGGCAGTGATTCATGCTAGGAGGCTCATCTTTGTTGGATACCCTCATCCCTCCACAGAAAACCTCTGGGATGGGCTGAAGCTGCCCATTCATCACCTGCCATCACCCACGGGACTCAAACCAGTGCAGGCATCAGTGTTCTGCAGCAGTGGGGACATGAAGGAGCCTGTCCACACTCCCTGGCTCCAGGCAGTGCCTGGGAAGAAGCAGCTCAGTGGGTAGCACTCGGTCCTGCCTCAGGAGCAGCGTCCCCTTCTGCACCGTGCCCCGTGAATGGGCTGGGGGCCATGGGGTGCCCAAGGAGAGCCAGGGGCTTGAGTGTGCCATGCATGGCAGAGATGGAAAAAGCAGGTGGAGTTTGGGAATACCTAACCAGCTCCTTGGCATGAATTGCTGCTGTCCTGGATAGAACCAAGTGTTGCTGGTCCTTAATGCGTTAGCATTCAGCCTCTGGAGGGGGAGGTCAGGCAGCTGAGGACAGGGATACCTGGAATGGGGAAGTCCTCGCTCAAGTGTGAGCCCAGACATGTTCATACCCAGGGTATGTGAGGCTGGCACTGCAGGCAGAAATCACTACCTGCTATTTCCTCTCTCACCTTGGGGACACCCTTCATGCAATGAGGACCTGAGTCTCCAGGAAGCTCAGCTCCCACAAGAACCCCAAAGGGATAGACTTCTGGAAGAGTTTTTTAAGCAGTATGAGAAATCCTGCTCTTTTCCATGCCGCAAGCCTCCGCATGGGGACCCAGGAGCAGTGCCCAGCTTTGCCTGGTGCTGTGCCTGGGTCATGGCTCAGCAATCTGGCCTTGGGGCTGGATGGGAACTTGGCTTTGGAGAGGCAGGATGGTTTGTGCATGTACCCTGCCTGCAGGAACACTCATGGAATTCCCTAAACAGGTGCTCAGGAGCACTGCATGATGCCTCATCCACCATTATGTCACCTGAGTGGACATGGTTCCTTTTATCCAAAGCAAATTAAATCCCAGAAGCACCCCCTTGGGTGCCTGGCCAAAATTCCTGGCTCCTCTTCCAGGGAATCTTCAACCCTTGACCTCCAGGAGAGAGGTGTCATGCCAGGCTCAGGTCAGGCTGTGAGAAGCAGGGAAAGGCAGCGTGCCCTGCTCGGAGCCTGTGCTGGGCTGGGGGAGGACCAGCCTCTCTGGGCTGAACCCTGCATTCCAGGATCCAGTCACAAGCAGGTTGCTGAGCTCTTCAGGCCTGTCCCCAGCTGCTCAAGTCCTGGACTGTAACGGGTAGCAGGAGTCTCACAGACAGAGCTGGGACAGGGACAGAGCAGCTGTTCAGGGAAGCACAGGGGGGACACGGTGCTGCTGGGCACCAGCGAGGCTTTTGATACTGCCCATGTGTCGTTGGGAAGGGAAACGGGTGGAAAAGCTGTGAAGAGCTTCTCCTCACAGAGCCTGTCTGGGATGGAGTCAACCCTGGGTAGAGGCAACAGCGGCAGCACTCGTGGCTGGGCATCCCAGGCCTTGCCCTGGAGCGTGAGAGACATGGGACGATGGGTCTGGCCCGGCTCATCGCCCCAGATGGCAGGGAGGAGAGGGTTAACCCTGGCCCGGCTCCTCGCTTTTGCAGAAGACGCTGCCACGCTCCCCAGCTCACCGCCTGCCGCCTTCCCCTCCCTCCCCGCTGCCCCTCAGAGCTCTGAATAGGGAATTAGTTTTGCCTGCGTTTAGACCTCTTAATTAGCTATTCTTTCTGCTGGGCTGGGGAAGAGGAGGGGAAGAGGAGGGGCAGAGGAGACCCCCGGCCCCCAGCTGAGCCCTGGTCCCGCTCCTGGAGCAGCACAAAGGGGCCCAGCGGGCAGAGCCATCGGAGGGCGCTGGGGACGCCAGGACCTGTCAAAGCTTGTTTCCCACCTTCCACAGCCAACCTTTTCTGTCCCAGCCAGGAGACAGCCTGCCTTAATTGGGCTGAAAATCTAATCATTTGTACCTCCGGGCCTGGGAAGGGGGCAGGGGCGGGGACCCAGGCCTGGAGCGGGTGAGAGAGGAGGGATGCAGAGGTGGGAGGAGGGACGAGGGGGAAGCATGTAATGGGGAAAGGCAGGATGGAGATGAGGCAGAAGAGGGGTGAGCAGAGTTGTAGAAACATTTGTGGAGGAGCTGAGAGGACAGAAAATTTAAGTTTTTAAGAAGTGAATGAAAGGTTACTCCTTTGAAAAGGGAAAAAGTAAGCAACTAAAGAGTGAAAGGCAAAAAGCAACAGCACGTGTGTTAGCCACTTTTCCTGACCTCCATCTGGTCTGATAATGCAACCAAGGCCCCTGTAATCCTCACCTGTCCCAGCAGCATCCAGAGTTTGAGATGTCCCTGAGCCATGGATGTATCTGCATGGCCCTGCTCCCATCCCAGCATCTGCTTTCTTAGTATGGCTTTGGCGCTGCTCTCTTCTCCCTTGGGTGCTGCAGACTTACCTCTCCCACCTCAAAATAACATGGGTGAGCCTTGCTCCAAAGAGAAGAGCAGGAAACCCAGGAATGGCCGTGCGTCTTCTGCCATCGCTCTCTGCCATGGATCACTGGCTGCTCCAGCTGCTGTGCTCCTGCTTCCCTCCAGCTAAGCTTTTCCAAAGTCCAGGCTGCCTGTCCTGCCTCTGGGCAGGGGATAGGGTGGGGAGGTGCCAGCACTGGCTGTGTTCAGCTCAGTCCCTGAGGCTTGGCCACCTATCTGGCCTGTGCAAGCCAGGTTTGTGGGGTGGGGACCAGTCCCAGATCCATTGCGAGTTTCCAGTGCTGACCCTGTGCTTACACCACCTACACCTTTCCTGCTTCAAACACCTTCATGCAGCTGCTGTGTCCTCCCTATGTTCAGGCTGACTGTTTTCAGGCAGAGTCGTCAGGGCAGCACTGGAGGACAAGCCTTGTGAGCACACGAGGCCATCCAGTCACTTGTTTTCTCAGTTTCTTCAGTACTGGATGTTTCACAAAACTCTCAAGCCACACCTCTCTAACCACCCTCTGTTTAAGGTGACAACATTTCATGTCTCCAAAATAATCCACACAGATTCAGATTCTGCGTGTTCATGGCCCCTCTCCTGTTTTATATAAAGAAACAGTATTTTCCCCACAGTTTCTTCCTCAGCTGCTCCTAGCTTTCGGCCTAATTCCTCAAGAGAGTGTCTTATTAATTTGTCATCTTTTTTTTTTCCTGATGATCTATCAAAACCCAAAAGCAAATCCCAAAGTGAAAGTCTTTATCAGAATTTTATTCCTTCACTTCCCATAGATGATCCAGCCCTTCATGCCTGTGCCAAGGAGACTGAAGGAAACTGCTGGGAGAGGAGGCTGCAGACTGTGCCCCATCCCCTGCACCAGCCTGTCCACATGTATGGCACCATGGCCAGCCCAGCATTTCCATGCTCCCTGCCCAGCATTCTAAACCAGACCCCAGGTACCACCACAGGGGTCAGACTACAGGGTACAACCAGATAAGCAGAAGAGTCCAAGGCACCACAGCAGCTCTGCATTGTGGAGGGATGGATACACTGATAAGGCATTGCTATCTGAAATAGCATGGACCTTAACTGTGGACTCCTTCATGGAATCACAGAATCACTGGGACTGGAAAAGTCCTCTAGACCATTGAGGACTTAACCCTTAACCCTGCCACTGCTAAGGCCACCACTGATCCTGTCCCCAAGTCCCATATCTACATAATTTTTGAACACTTCTAGGGATGGTGAGTCCAGCACTCCCCTGGGCAGCCTGTTCCAATGCCTGGCCACACTTCCAGTGAGGAAATTTTTTTAATTATTCAATCTAAATCTACCCTGGCACAACTTAGGCCATTTCCTCTTGTCCTGACCCTGTTCCCTGGGAGCAAAGCCTGACCTCCCCTGGCTGCCCCCTCCTGTCAGGGAGTTGTGCAGAGCCAACCTGAGCCTCCTTTTCTCCAGGCTGAGCCCCTTTCCCAGCTCCCTCAGCTGCTGCTGGTGCTCCAGCCCCTGCCCCAACTCAGTTTCCTTCCCTGGACATGCTTCACCATGTATGTCCATCCAGGCCAAGGGATGCTGTAGAGATACAGAGAAGAAGGCATCAAGAGCGAAGACTCCAGCCAAAAGAAGTGACAGCAGAGCAAGATTCCTGAAACTGAGTCCAGTGGACCTGAAAAACCTCTGCAGTGTAGGGAAGAGGACCAGGGAAGAAGAGGGATGAAAGAGCCTGGAGAAATCCCTGGGGTGTGCAAAGACTGAGTGTGGTAGTTTGAAAGCAAATCAGTGAGAGACTCAAAGTCAGAACTACAATTCAATAGAAAAAATGTAATAATACAAAAACACAGACAGAGTCAGAATACAACCTGACACCCTGTCGGTCAGGGTGTTGGTAGTAGTCTACATAGAAGGTGGTTGCAGTCCTCTGGGAGTGATACATGTGATTCTGTTGAAGCAGTGATCCTGTGAAAGGTGTAGTTCTCCTCTGAAGGTTCAGTGGTGGTGTAGAAGGATCTGGTCTTCTTCTGGGAATTTAGTGGAAAAAAGCTGCCTTGTGGTGTTTCAAATCCTAGTTTATATGCAGATAGGGATACATTGGTTTCTCCCCCTGGGCGGGGCATTTCACAAGGGGATGATGGAGTTTATCAGTGGGACTCAATGGCCCATTAGCTGCAGTCATTAGGGATGAGCAAAGCAAAGTGCCCCACCTGGCTCCAACGACTGGGACATTAGAGAAGATGTCCCGCGGCCATCAGGAACACTGCCCCACCCGGCCCCAACATCCCATGGAGATGGTGATAGAATACATACCATTGTAACCTAAGACACTGAGTCCAGCAGGCATGGAGAGGGGCAGCGGTGTGAGCTGGGGCACATGGTGTGGTGTGAGGTGGCTTCCCACTGCTGGGACTACAACCCTGCTATCAGCCCCACAGCACCTCTGGGTCACCTGCCCTGGGAGTCTGCCAGGTGGGGATATGGTCTCAACCAGGCATTGACAGAACACGAGGATCAGTTCTGCCCCAGCAGCATCCCAAGGCTGCTGGTAAGATGCATGTAGAGACAGAGATTCTATTGCTGGGGTTTGGGAAGAGCACATGCTCAGCAGCTCCTGTCTCAGTGGGGCAGGCAGGAATTTGATTTGGTGCTCATTCATCCTAAGAGCTCCCCAGAGTGTAAGGACAGGAAAAGCCCAAAGGGTTCATGGCTTGTGAATGGCTCAGGGCACAGAGGGCCAGGAACTGCTCCCCTTGCAGCAGCAGCATCATCTCTGGGTGACTGTGTGCAACAGGAGGGGTTTGAGCCCCGGTTTCAGAGGTTAGGGTGAGGCAGCTCAGAGGCGATGCAGGAGAGCACACGGATGGGACCAGGCAGAGTGCCAGGACCCCCAAAACTGCCACTGCCATCCTTTGCACACAAAGAGCAGCAGTGTGGGCTAGGTCAGCAAAGGTAGCCGAGTCCCAGCCAGCAACGGTGACAAATAACAGGCAGATAGAGGCAGGAGATCTGCCCTTGTGATACCCTTTCATTTTCCAGCAATTGATGCCTTAGCGACTTCCTGGGCCAGGAGTGGTATGCATGTAACAGCCACCACGAGTCTGCCCTCAGTGAATTTGTCTAATCTCATGTCAAAGTCATGTGTATTTTTAGCCAGCACGGCATCCTGTGGCCATGAGCTCCACAATTTAATTACACATCGCATAGGATAGTAATGCCTTTGGTCTGTGTGGAACCCAGCGCCGGCTCCTTTCATTCATAACTTCTCCCTGTAACCCCAGCTTCCTGATTCCACTGGAAATTAGTCAGCAAAATGCTGGGACTCCTGTGATTGGCACCCTTTTAGCTGGAGGAGTCTTTGGAGGCAGGCAGCCAGGGCTGACCTCAGTGGAACACTTGGGGAGTTACAGAATCTCCCGAGTCTGAAGGGACCCACAAGGACCACTGAATCCAGCTGCTGGCCCTGCACAGACACCCCAACAATCCCACCCTGGGCATCCCTGAGAGACTTGCCCAAACACTCCTGGGGCTCTGGCAGCCTCGGGGCTGTGCTCATTCCCTGGGGAGCCTGGGCAGTGCCCCAGCACCCTTTGGGGGAAGAACCTTTCCCTGATATCCAACCTAACCCTCTCTTGACACAGCTCCACAATGCAAATCCCTTGAAAATGGCATGAAGGTTCCCTCGAGTTGAAAGTGAACAGTATGCTTGTGCCCAATGTAATGGTCTTGGAGGGTCTTGGAGAGTCTGGGCTGGGTGACACTCCTTGCCAGCCTGGTGCAGCAGGGAGCAGATCTGGGAGACCTGTAGGGGTGTGAAATCAAGAGTTTTGTGGGCACTGAGGTTCCTGGGTCAGCAAGTGTCACCAGTTGGAAATGGAATGCTTGGGGCAAGGAGTCAGTGGGTGTGTGACACCAGAGTGAGGCCTTGAGGCAAAGCAGGGTCACAGAAAGAAGAGAAGCAGACAGGCTGTGGCTGGGCTGGAGCTGAGCAGAGCTGTAGCAGCAAAACCTGGAGCATCTGCTGCCTGGAGTGGGGCTGCCAGGAAGCGGGCAGCAATGTGTACCCTCAGGGCTTGTTCTGTCATTGCTGACAGTCTGCTCCAGGTGGTTGCTTTGGGACCTCCAGGCAGTGCATATGCTCATAGGAGATCAATTGTGGATAACTGAGAACCAGAGAAGCTGTAGCTGCCCCATCCCTGGAAGTGTTCAATGCCAGGTTGGATGCGGCTTGGAGCAACCTGGGATAGTGGAAGGTGTCTGTGTCTGTGACAGGGGATGGGACCAGATGAGCTTTAAGGTCACTTCCAGCCCAAGCTAGTCTGGGTTGGAAGTGATTCAGTGATTAGCACAGATGTAAACACGCCTCTTTAACACCACTGCTGATGAATCTAACTGCAGTCTCTTGTGAGCCAAGGGGACAGGCCAACATTCAAACAGCACTGCTTGAATAGCCAGCATCCAAATCTTTCCAGCTAAGCTGAAGAGTTACAAAACGAGACAGACAAGGTGATGAGCTACAGAGTAAGATACTTAATTTTAGTAGATTATCCCACTCAGCACACCCACAAAGCCCAGCTCCAGCCAGCTCCAGCACAGCCGGTTCTCTAGCCAGGTCCAGTCAGTGCTCCTGGCATAGGAACAAGCACCAGGTTTATGTTGTCTCTTACTTGTGCTACTATTGCTTCTGGCTTGATGCAGGAGTCAAGAGTGCAAGAACACAGCAGGAACCCTGGTGGTGACCAGGAGGGAATGGGATGAGGATTGTGGATGTCTGAAGGCACTGAGAAGCACAATGGTAAGTTTGACTTCGTTAATTGAAGTTGGCTTGAATAACAAGGAGCGTCCTTTGGTGCCGAACGTCAATAAATGACTCCTCACTGGAAAAAAACTGCCAAACCCCTGCTGTGACCTGGAGCAGCTTCAGGTCTGCGTTTTGCATCAGCATGGAGGGAAGGGCAGGATGTGCTTCTGCAGCAAGTGCTGCCTTCCTCACTCTTCTTCACCAAGGAACTCACATCCTCTGTGTCTGCATCACCCTGCCTTCCAAGCCCTCAGATGCCACATGCTGCAAAGGGTCACCTCTCATACCCCTTCCTCACCTCCACTCTCCAAATCATATTCCCTGTAGGCAGCCAGATGCTGGAGCAGGGAAGTCTATACAGTGCTGAATCAAATTTTTAGAGGAATATTATATCGCTTTTTTTGTTAAACACAGGTTCAGGCAATCAAGACTTGTCCTGAATTTAGATCAAATTAAGGAAAGAGTTTCCTTTGTTTCTGACCAGTTGGGGAAGCAGAGCTGGGGACTCCATGCACATGCCAAGAGAAAGCCCAGTTATGCAGCTGCAGGTGCAGTTGTCCCTCTCCAGTTCACTTCCAGCCTCTCGCAACCAGTGCTTGTGTCCCCTCTCCTTTGGCACCTGTCCTGGCCCCCGTGGCTTCCCACAGTGGCTGGCTCTATGTGCAGGGGTTGCACAAGAGTCCCCCCCACTGCTTACTGAAACAGGGTGCAGCAGAAGCCTTGCCTACCAAAGAACCTACCAGGAACCAGCCCGTGCTGGAGCTTCTCCCCTCCTCTGGCCACCCTACAGGCAGGCACTGCCCTCTCTGCCTGACAGCGTCTGTTCCCAGATGAGACCCCCGGTCTCAGAGGGCTCTGAGGGTGATGATCCAGTGTTTCATGAAAAGCCCACTGTTTCTCCTGGGAGACCCCACAGCCCACTGAGGGCCCATTCCGGGTGGCACGAACAGAAGGGATTTCTCTCCTGAGTGGGAAGGCATTGAAGAGCCCATTCTCACACTGAAGTGGACATTTCAGAGCTCTCCCCAGCTTGATGTTGTTCCTTCTCATGTTATTCCCTCCCTCTGCTCCTTCTTTGCTGATGCCCTCTGAAATGTCCATCAGGACAAAGGCCATGTCAAAGACCACTTCTGGATGTGAATCAGCATCTTTTGCAACCATTTGCACGGGCTGAGGGGGAGCAAGATGTGGCAGGGCAGAGCAGCAGCTCCATGCACCCACTAGGGGCTGGAGCCAGGCTCAGCTCCACTGCTCCTGCAATTGCAATCCTTTGCCGCCAACTTTCCAGCTGGAGCAAATGACTGACAGAGACTGATGGTGTCTCTGCCTGTGTGTAATCTTAGAGCCGCCTGGATTTGGGAAATCTCTTTCATTGCTTTAAAACAAATAAGCAAGCGACTAGACTGAAGGGTTCCTATTAACTGGGAAAATCTGGCCTAAAATGCAAATGCCTTCTCAGGTTCTGGCCCTGCGACCCATGCCGACTGTCCCAGGGGAGGGTGATGAAGCCCAGCTCAGGCAGCAGCACTCAAGGCACAGCCCAAGCCCTGACCACTGCTGTGTCACAACAGGTCTTGAATGCGGTACTGGAGCTCCCATCCAAGCCATCTTGTCTAGAAAAGTTTTGGGATGATAAGCACTTGGTGGGCACTGGGATGTGCTGCTGGTCCTGCAAGCCCTCGCTGCCTGCCCTGGCCATGCTCTGGGATGCTCGTTCCCTCTGCTCCACAACAGCTGCTCTTCCCTGTACGTCGCACTCCCCCGGCTCTGAAGGGACAGCTAGAACCAGTCAGAGATGACGTTATTACATTGAATTGTTATTCACAGGCAGACTTTCTCAGACAGGAATTTAGGGAGGATTTGGCACCCACCCCCTGGCTGTGCCAGCTCCCATCCTGCCAGGTCCCTGAGTCACCTGGCTCTGTGTTTATCTCCCTACATCTCCACAGCATCTCACAGACAAGTGTGCTGGTTAAACCATGACAAGTAAAGCTGGAGCTGAATCAAGAGAAAACAAATAGAGTGGCA
Source organism: Eopsaltria australis (assembly GCA_034509425.1). Taxonomy (NCBI): domain Eukaryota; kingdom Metazoa; phylum Chordata; class Aves; order Passeriformes; family Petroicidae; genus Eopsaltria; species Eopsaltria australis. Next base: position 897,163 of record JAVTVJ010000228.1, on the reverse strand, counting down.
GAACACAGCTGAGAGGAGGCTGCATGGGTGCAATACAGACTCCCCCAGGGATTTGACCAAAGCCCAAGGAAAGCTGGAAAGCTGTTGTTCCCACAGATTTTGAAGCAGGTAGCAGGATTTCCAGCCTGCACACAGGAAAGCTGGGGTGCTACTGCATGTCTTGAGTTAGAAAGACCTTTGTCAAATGTATAACCTTGTCTCCTGTGGATGAAATAAATTGAATTTTCAGACTGGAGGAAGAAATTCTGGGTGGATTATCTGCAACAGACAAGAATCCTGTTCCTTGTCTGGGAACAAGGCTGGGGGAGAAAATAAAAGGCAGGAGGCTGCTCAGGAATTGTGTGACCTCCAGCACTGGGCTGCAGAGGATGCTCCAAGTTGGTACCAGTTTCTGTCCTTAGACTGTGAAAAGGCTGAAAAGAAATCTCTTCCATGAGGAGAATCTCCTGAACACCAGCAGCCCCGCTCTACCCCTCCTGGCTTTGGGATGGGCTTTGTTGAGGGATGAGGTGGCTCAGTGCTAATCACTCTCAGGGGCACAGCCAGCTTCCCTGGGATTTAAATGTGAAAGGAATTTTCCCTCCAGCTGCTAGTGTGCAGTCGACTCTGCTGGCATTGTGGAGCAGAAGGAATGGACCAGAGGGAGATGTGACTGGATCTCAGGGAAAGGTTCTTCCCCCAGAGGGTGCTGGCACTGCCCAGGCTCCCCAGGGAATGGGCACAGACCCGAGGCTGCCAGAGCTCCAGGAGTGTTTGGACAGCGCTGCCAGGGATGCCCAGGGTGGGATTGTTGGGGGGTCTGGGCAGGGCCAGAGGCTGGACTGGATGATCCCTGTGGGTCTCTTCCCATTCAAGAGATTCCATGATTCCATGAAAAGTGACCTCCTCGGGGACAGCACAAAGCCACATGCTGACATAGGATCCTGTTTTCCATCCTGTGTCAGCTCATGCTGCTTTCCATTAGCTTCTCCTGGGCAATGAGAAATGGCCCTCCTGGAGCTACACGAAACAGAAGGAAACAAACCCTGGGACCCCAGAACTGACCTTTGTCCCAATGTACAGGAGAAGCACCAGGATTTGCAGTACTAACTCCTAGGATTGCTCTGGCCTCCACAGAATTTAGTTTAGTGGGCAGTGGGACCAGCTCCTCAAAGTCACTGGGGTTCCCTGACTCCTGGTGATTTCAGCTGTCAGATCCTCCTAGCCCTTCCCTCCTCTGATGCTTTGATGATGGAGGGCAGCAGTGTTGGAAGGAGGAGATGTTTCTTCTTGGGAGAATCTCTGGGATTTAGCTTCCCTAAGCTAGTGAGTTGGTTGGAGTAGGTGTGTAGGAAAGACTCAGCAAAGGCTGTGCATGTATGTGAGCTTGGAGCAAGGTGCTCTGAGACCCCACAGTGTCCTGGAGCAAGGGGCACAAGTTACCCACTTGAGTCAGCTGGGAAGGCAGTCCCATAGGCAGCACCCCAGCATGGTTATGGAAGCACCTCTCTCCCTGCACCCACCAGGGCTATACTTGAAGAAGAAAAGATCAAAGAAGATAAAAATTCCTTAAAGGCTGAAAAAACCTTCAAGAGGAAAGAAAAAGACAAAAAATTTGGCCATGCACATTTGCCTTCAGTGCAACTCCCAAGACACCAGCCCCTTTGCCAGGAGAAGATGGCATGTGCTTGGGGTGCCAGATTGGGGAGCAGATGCAGTTGCAGAGGCAGATGAAGTGTGGCAGGTCACCCAGGTAACATTGAACATTAGCATGAGGTGTCCCAGGTAACACTAGGTGGTTCAAGGGGAATAGGGTTGAGTGCAGGTGACTGAAACTGGATATTCCCTGCGTGTCCTTTCCTCGCTGCCAGCTGAGGTCCCTCCAACACACATCACTCACAGCCCTGCCCTCCATCCCTAATCAGTCACAGCCACAACCTTGTGTCCTTGGGAGCATCAATGCTGGTTCTCCCATTGCTGTGATGGAATCCCTGTGATGGGATCTCTGTGATGGGATCCCTGTGATGGGATCCCTGTGATGGGATCTCTGTGATGGGATCTCTGTGGTGGGATCCCTGTGATGGGATCTCTGTGATGGGGTCACTGTCATGGGATCCCTGTGATGGGATCCCTGTGATGGGATCTCTGTGATGGGATCCCTGTGATGGGATCCCTGTGATGGAATCCCTGTGATGGGATCCCTGTGATGGGATCTCTGTGATGGGATCTCTGTGATGGGATCCCTGTGATGGAATCCCTGTGATGGAATCCCTGTGATGGGATCCCTGTGATGGGATCATTGTGATGGAATCCCTGTGATGGGATCATTGTGATGGGATCCCTGTGATGGGATCTCTGTGATGGGATCCCTGTGATGGGATCATTGTGATGGGATCCCTGTGATGGGATCCCTGTGATGGGATCTCTGTGATGGGATCTCTGTGATGGGATCCCTGTGATGGGATCCTTGTGATGGGATCCCTGTGATGGGATCCCTGTGATGGGATCTTTGTGGTGGGATCTCTGTGATGGGATCCCTGTGATGGGATCTCTGTGATGGGATCCCTGTGATGGGATCCCTGTGATGGGATCCCTGTGATGGGGTCACTGTCATGGGATCCCTGTGATGGGATCCCTGTGATGGGATCTCTGTGATGGGACCCCTGTGATGGGATCTCTGTGATGGGATCCCTGTGATGGGATCCCTGTGATGGGATCTCTGTGATGGGATCCCTGTGATGGGATCATTGTGATGGGATCCATGTGATGGGATCTCTGTGGTGGGATCCCTGTGATGGGATCCTTGTGATGGGATCCTTGTGATGGGATCCCTGTGATAGGATCCTTGTGATGGGATCACTGTGATGGGATCCTTGTGATGGGATCACTGTGATGGGATCCCTGTGATGGGATCCCTGTGATGGGATCCCTGTGATGGGATCACTGTGATGGGATCCTTCTGATGAGATCCCTGTGATGGGATCCCTGTGATGGGATCACTGTGACGGAATCCCTGTGATGGGACTTGGCCCTGCACCCAGGCAGGAACCTGGAGCAGTTGGTTTGGGGAAGGGTTCAAGGGCAGGTGGGGACCAAGCTGCAAGAGGGAGAGCTCCAGCCATCACTGAGGGCAGGTGAGAAGAGGCAGCAGAAAGAAAGTGCTGTGTCCTTCAGCAGTGTTTGATGAGGGATGGCTGTTTGGATGGGAAGTGGGCTGGGGGTGCACTGTAGCTGGATCTTTGGTCCAGCTGCTGTTGGAGGAGAGTCCTTATAGATTCCCATTTGTGCCAGGCAATGGCTGGATGTGTTGTGCACGGATGTGGCTTGTCAGTGGACCTGAAAGTGCCAGGTTAATGGTTGAACTCAAAGGTCTTAGAGGTTTTTTCCAACCTTAATGATTCTGTGATTCTATGCCCTACTTATCTGCCTGGCACGAGTTCCCAGCACTGGCCACCAGGTCTTCCTGTATTCCAGAGTGGCAAAAGGCTTGTCTGAGCAGAAAGGAAGGGGTGGCAAGCTTTTCAAAGCCTGGTGTCACCAGGTTGGCCTGGGGCTGGTCATTTGTCTTTGGTTTACATTCTCCCTGGGCTGTTTCTCAGGAGCCCCCAAGCCAGAGTACTCCCCAGCCTAGCCACCTTTAGTGGCAGGCTGTGTCCCTAAGGCTTGCTCCAGCCCTTTATTCAGGACATTTTCAAAAAATAGCTGCCCTGAGCAGTTCTCTCTGCCCTGAACTGGTGTTGACAGCAACTTCCACGTACAAGATGACGTGGCAGCATTGCTCTGTGTCAACACATGTGGTGACAGATGTATGCCAAGTGGCTAGGAACCTCAGAACTCCACGTTGTTTTTTTTTAATGTTGGCAGATGTGCAGGGATCATTCCTGGTCTCTGCACCAAGCAGTGCTCCTCCAGGTCCCCTGGGAGAGGAGATTTCACCCTGCAGAGTTTTAGAGGGATCCATCCCTATAGCCCAGCTTTTTCCAAGCCCCCAGGATGTGTGGTGGATGTTTTGGGCTGAGCTGGGGTCAGGAAGATCAAACTGCTGCACCAGGGACTTTCCTTCTGCAGATTCCCTTGCTGGAGGGTGAGATCTCCTTCCCACAAGCACTGGACCACAATGACTGATGGATGTGAATATTTATAGTGTGAACGACAGCAAACCTGCTGATAGCTGCAGGGAAACAACCTCCTGCTTCCTGCCTGCCATGTTGTGTGCAGACATCAGCCTGGTCAAGACACCCTATTGGCAGATGAGTGTTGTAATCTCTAGGAATAGGTTGAGACCAGTCAAACCTTTAGCTCAGAGCAGCCTGCTCCACCACCTTGGGCATCACCTCTCCTGGTTGTTCAGGCTTTGGCCATAGTAAATTGGATGCAACCAACTCCAGGCTGTAAGAGAGGAGGGAGGAAACCACCACCTTGGACTTCTTCCCATGTAATGGTGATAGAGCAGGTTTTTTTTAAAAGCATTTATAACATCAGGCACTGCTAAAAATGTGCCAGAAATTGGGCTGACTGTTACCTGGAACTGGTAGACTAATTTCAGAGGTCTCAGGGACAGCAGGGAAAAGGGGCATTGAAGTGAGTGGCTTCAGGTATGGTGGCTGCAGGTGCTGCAGCCACTGCAGAGAGCGGCCATCACAGTGCAAATGTGGAAGGACGAGCTCAAGACAGTTGGAATGTACAGAAGGGAAATGGAAGGTACAGAAGAGAAATGGAATGTACAGAAGGGAAATGGAAGGTACAGCTCTGCAGAAAACAAGGAGATACCAGGCCTGGTGTATGGCAAGAAATAAGTTTGGACACAAATGATAGAACCAAAGATTCCTTTAGGCTGGAAAAGCCCCCTAAGATAATTGAGCCCAACCTGTACCCCAGCACTGCCAAGGCCAAAACTAAACCATGTCCCCAAGTGCCATATCTGTACGTCTTTTGAACAGTTCCAGGGATAGTGACCACTGGAAAGGGGTGAGGCAGAGAGGGATGGGACACAAAATCATGATGCCAAGAGGGAGAAAGTCACAAGGAGCTTGAAAAACAGAAAAATGTGTCATGACAGGGCAAAAAAGGATGCCAGGAAGCTCAGAATAGCAAAAACCACCCTACTCAATAAATATAAAATGTATTTCTGAGGGTTAGCATTAGGGTTAATCATGTAACCTCCAAGCAATCTCCTCCTTGGAGCTTCAGGGGTGATTTTTTTCCCCCATCAGCTCTTTGGAACATCTGAACTCAGTGCAGGGTGAGTGCTGATCTCCCAGGCACAGCTGGAGGGTTCCACTGGGACACTCTTAGCTTGCCTTCCAGAGAACACCTTGCCAGATGTTGTTTCCTGGTCCCACTGGGGAAGGGCAGCACCAGGCAGCCAGTGGGGCAGTTGCTGGGGCTGTTGGCCCAAGGCTGAGGAGGAGACAGTGGGGGTGAACAGAGCAGGTCCAAGACTTACATAGATTTTAGCAGAAGGTGACGGGGGTCACCTTCTTGCCATCCCATTTCTCATCCCATGCCATTCTCCTGAAGAGTAATATGTGAGCTGGTGAGTAACTTCGTTAAAACCAGGACTATTGAACTACTTACACAACTTAAAACTTCAGTAGCTCTGTGATGAGCATGAGGGACACTCTGTGTGTCTGTGTGTCCATGTCCTGTTCATCTGACCCTTATGGTGACATTTTTTCCCCAGGAGAATTTGGCCAATTAAAGACACATTGCACAGAGGTGCCAAGTGACCGCCAGCCCCAGAGGCTGTGTGGCCTTTGTTGTCCCCATCACCTTCACCAGGATTTGGGGCCAGCCAGCTGCTCTCAGGCTCTGAATGTGTCCTACTCGCAGCAGACAGCAGGAGCCAGCCCGCCCCTGAGCTGCTGCCGAGGCTGCCCATGGAGCACTGCCAGCCACTTGCCGTGGCAGACTTTGAGAACTGCTCCTTCAGACTCACTGGCGAGAGCAGGGTAATGTATTTCTACTGGAAAACAAACATATCTCTAATGAAAACCAGGTGCACCATTGGGGTTTTTGTGTTCTTTCAGTGAAAATTAGGGCTTTTGTCTTGTCATAAGCAAGTCTTTCCTCATATTTGCCATGCCAGCCCATCAGCATTATTTCTCAAGCATAAAGAGATCCTGGAAAACGAGCACAGAGAAAGCAGCAGGGAAAATACAACCAAAAGAGCTGGGAGCTGGGAGTTGTGTTCTCCTCTTTTCTTTTCCTCTTCTCTTTTCTTCTTCTCTTTTTCTTTTCTCCTCTCCCTCTCTTCAGTCCTCTTCAATTGTCTCCTCTCAGTTGCATCTTCCCAGATGTGGGCTTCCTGTGCTCCTGCTTCTGGCAAGAGACTTTTCCAGGGTTTCAGGTGTGGATATGTAGCTTCTTGCGCCTACAGCTGAAGGAATAGGAATGACATTATAACAAACAGAGTTTCACTCGGTATCTTTACATCTGGCTTTAAGTTAAATTAGTGCTGTCTGACACAAGCTAAAAGACAAAACACTTTGTCAGATGAAAAACTTTGTTGCTAAGAGAGTATCACTGATGGTTTGCTGCTACTTGGAGTTTACTCGCTTACTGCCTTCCAGTGAAAACAGAGTTTCAAGCATGGAATAAAAATGCCCTTTTACTTTGTCACAAAACTGTCCAGGTCTTCTTTTGCTGGCAAAAGGATGCCAGAAAAGGAAAAGAAGCAAAAATAAGCAGCTGGAAACCATTTTAGCCTTTCAAAAAGTGCCTTTAACATCACATCTCTCTTCTTACATAGAATTATTTTGATAAGGTTTTTCTATATGGGATATGTACCCTTTCCAACTTGAAATCCTTGAATTAAGGACTAGACTGGGAGCTGGGCTGTGTGCTGATAGGAAGCAGTAAGAGGGAAGATGGATGTGAATGCATAGCACTGCTCAGCCTCTTGGTCCATGCAGGGAGAGGAGAGAGGAGGGAAGGGGAGGGGAGGGGAGGGAGGGAAGGGGAGGGGAGGGAAAGGGAAGGGAAGGGAAGGGAAGGGAAGGGAAGGAAGGGAAGGGAAGGGAAGGGAAGGGAAAGGGAAGGGAAGGGAAGGGAAGGAGGGGAAGGGAAGGGAGGCGGAAGGGAAGGAGGGAAAAGGGGGGAAGGTGCTGGAGGGGAGAGGGAGGGGGAAAGGGAGGGGAAAGGGGAGGGGAAGGGAGGGGAGGTGAGGAGGGAGGGGAAGAGGAAGAGGGGAGGGGAAGGGGAGGGGAGGGGAGGGGAGGGGAGGGGAGGGGAGGGTCTCCTGGCGGACATTGCAAACAGAATGAAGCCTTACATTTCCTGCCTAGGTTCTTGTCTTCATTCCCCCTTTCCCCTTTGGGAAGTTCAGAAGAAGACCAAGTGAAATGCTTCACAGTGGCTAGCACAAGAGCAGGGCAGTTAGCCCACTGCGGTTTCCCAAGCCCCTGCAGACATTGGTGCCTTCCCCCTCACTAACCCTGGGACATGCCAAGCACCATTTTCCAGGAATCTTGCCTCCAGAAGGGGAAATCTTCTCCAACACACCCTGGAGAGCCTCTCCTCTCCCCTCTTCAACAGGGGGACCTGTCGAAGCAAGGTGAGGGTGGCCAGAGCAAAGACATCTTCGCCTGGGGCAGGATGATTAAGAAGCATGTTTATAAAGTCCAGGAGACAGCTGAAGGAGTTAAGTTACTTGAGTGCTTTGGGATCCTTCAGAATGAAAAATGCTGTATACATGTTGGATTTTATTATTACAATTACAGTCAGATGTTAATCCCCTCACCAGGATTTACTCAGGCAGCAGTGCCAACAGCAGTACATCTTGCTGAGTAATTGCCCCCTTCCTGACTCTTGGATGTCTCTGCCCTGAGCTGCTTCTCATTTCTGTGTTTGCTTTAGTTCTGACACTGCTGAGAGCACTGCGTTTTCCCACCCAGCAGAGAGCTATGGCAGAGCACATCTTGCACATTCAGGTTGCCTTCACATCAAGCACTGCTTGTGCATTGGGGTCAGAAAACAGATAATGAGAACGTTTTACTGAAAATATTCAGCCTCAGGGGACAGCAATACCCATCTCTTTTGCAAATTGTTGAGGGCTAATGCTGAAAAAGCTGAAAAATGGTACAGTTCCATGGCTCTAATTGCAGAGTGCGTGTGAGCCAAATGAATGAAGAAAAGCTCCAAGTTCAGCAAACCAAGCTGGGATTGTGAAAGCAGAAATATAGAGCGAGGGAAGAAAGGCTACATACATTTAAACCCCTGCACACTGTAAATTACTGGGATGCACGAAGATCAGCTCCCGCACTGGGGCAGCAGCTCTGTCTCCCTAAAGTCCAGCAGATGCTCTGACTCTATGCAAACTCAGGGCTGGATGTCCAGCCTCTCTATTTTAGGGGGATTTGTTTTTGTTTCCTGTCTGAACCCAACATTTGGCATTTCTGGGATGATGAAGAGACAGAAGCCTGGGGGAGATGCTCTTTTGCTCAGTTTAGTGAAGCCAGCTCTGCACAACCCCCAGCACGTGCCAGTGGGATGCTCTGGGCTGACCTGTTGTTGCAGCCCCTCACTTTGTTAGGTCAGAAGCACATTGCAGAGACAAACTGGCCCCACCAGTCCCTCAGTCCCTCTGCACCCTGCCTTGGCTCCAGTGGGTAACTGGTTATCTCATGGCTTTGGGAGAGAGTGACTGGCATGGGCAGGAATGTTCTTACACACTGTCAGCCTGGAGGAACCAGCTGTGTGTCCAATTTCTGGATATGGTTCAAGTGTGAGCTCAATGCTCAGCAATGTGGAGGTAAAGGAGGTGAGGAGGGTTTGGGGTTTCACAGTGTTGACACACATCAGGCTGGCAGTCTCTGTGCCTCAAAGGCTGTGGGTCCAGCTCTTCTCCAAAAAAAAGATGTAGCCCCACACGGCTGAGAAGGAGGTGAAAGAAGAGCCAGTGTTTTAACCTATCTGGTTATCACACCATGTTGCACTGAGGGATGCAGGGACGCTTTCTCTTGAGTGAGAGCAATGCTCCTGGAAGGCTGCAGACAACCTTGCAGAGGGTGCCGAGATGCTGATGCTGGAGTGGTCCCACTCTGGTGTGCTGTCCCAGCAGGGCTCTAAGGAAATGGGACCCTGTTCTACTAAAGCTCTGTAAAGCTGGAAGGTGGTTTGATGGTAGCGGGGCTCCTGTGGAGAAGCAGATACGGGGCAGCAAAGCAGCTGTGAAAGGCAGAGTCAGAGCGAGGGTCCTGCTACGCGGGGATCTGTGCGGTGCCCGGACCCCGGGCTGGTACAGAGGAAGAACGGCAGGAGCAAGCAAAGCCCCGCTGCTCCGGGGCCATCGCCCCCAGTCCCGCGCCGTGCCCGCTGCTGGAGCGACGGCTCCCGGCGAGCCCGGGACTCGGGGCCGCAGGTGGGACGCGGCTCTGGGGAGGGGGGTGGGCGGCTCCGGGGGGTAGTGGCAGGACCCGGCTGTCACTCAGCGCGCGGTGAAAGTGACAGGGGGGGCGGGGCGGCCGCTCGCCGGGCGCGTATTTAACTTGGGCGGCAGCCGCAGCGCGGCAGAGCGCGGCGGGCGGACGGCGGTGGCGGGTGGGACACCGTGGCACCGGGCGACACCGGCGACGCCGAACCGAACAGCGCGACACCGAGCCGAGCCCCGCAGGGTCGGGCTGCACCGCACAGCGCCGAGCCGAGCAGGGCACGGAGCGGAGCCGCGGCTGGATGCGCTGAGCGCGGTGGGGACGATCGGGTCCCCAGAGCAACGGCAGCGGCATGGGTCGCCGGGACTGCTGAGCGGCGACCGAGCCCGCCCCTGCCTGTCCCCGCCGAAGAACCGCCAGGGAATCGGGACGCGCCGCCTCGCCGGTGCCGGGGACACCCTCCGGCCCCCCAGCCCCACCACGCCGAGGATGCCCCGGGAGCCCGCGGGCCGCCCCCGCCGCTCGCCATGAGGAGGAACCCGGCCGGACCGCGGGCGCTGCCGCCGCCGCCCAGCGCCGCCTGAGCCCCGTGCCCCGGCCGTGCCCGCGCAGGGGCCGCCCGAGCGCCCCGGCGCCGTGACCCTCCTCCCGCCCCCTCGCCCGGCGCGCCCGGCTATAAAGGAGGGTTTTATTCTCGGGCTCCGGTCTCACGCCAAACCCTGTCACACCGTCTAGACGAGCTGTCGTGGGGCTCGGCCCAGCTGTCACCATGGCGATGGAGACGAGTCCGCTGTGAATTTTGGGGGGAGCGAGCGAGCGAGAGCGGCGGCAGAGGAGGAGGAGGAGGAGGAGGAAGGCTCGGCCGCCGCCGTGCCCTGCCCTCCCCCGCGGGGGAGGCTCGGACCCCCCGGCGCTGCCGACCGCGGCTGGAGCCGACCCGGCGGGGAGCCCCGGGAGCCAGCGGCCGCGGGCGCGGGGCGAGCCTCAGATGCGGCTGTCACACAACTCCGGCCGGGCTATTTAAAGTAACGGGCCCCGCCGGACACTGGTGTCTCTGCCTATTTATGAGCCCCCGGGAGCCGGCGGGCGCCGCCGGGCAGCGCTAGAAGCCGAGGCCGCCGGGAGCAGCGCCGGGGCCCGCCCGGAGCATGACGGCGATCCGGGCGCTGCTGCTCTGCCTCTGCCTGGGGCTGCCGGCGGGCGGGCAGCCCTTCCTGCGCCTGCGACCCTCGCCCAGCGACAACCTGCCCGTCAAGGACATCGTGGAACACCCGGACCCCGAGTACGACCCCAAGGAGCAGGACCTGGACGAGAGGACGCTGAGGAAGAAGCTGGGCAGCCATTTCGACCCCGGCTTCATGGCCGTGGCCGTGCCGGGGCCGGCCAACGCCTCGGGCGCCGCGGCGGCGGCGGGACGGGGGCGGGCGGCGCTGCCGGCCGAGCTGCGGCGGCTGGAGCTGGGGCCGCCCCGGGGCCCGCGCCTGCGACTGGGCAAGAAGGCGCGGCGGAAGGTGCTGCAGTGGCTCTGGGCGCACACCCACTGCCCCGTCCTCTACGCCTGGAAGGACTTGGGGGTGCGCTTCTGGCCGCGCTACATCAAGGAAGGCAACTGCCTGGCGGAGAAGTCCTGCTCGCTGCCCGAGGGCATGTTCTGCAAGCCCGTTAAGTCGGTCACCAAGACCTTCCTGCGCTGGCACTGCCAGGGCTGGTCCAGTCAGAAGTACTGCACCTGGATCCCCGTGCAGTACCCGCTCATCTCCGAGTGCAAGTGCTCCTGCTAAGCCTCCCTGGCCCCTTGCACTGCCGCCCTCCTCCTCCGGATCACTTTAGGGGGGGGAGGCTTTTCGGGTGGGTTTTTTTGGGCGGGGTGGGGTTTTTTGGGGGTTGATTTTTTTTTTTTTTTCACAGCTCCCCAGAGCGAAGTGGGAGAAGATGAACCGCTTTGGGTTTGGTTTTTTGGTTTGTTTTTTTCTCTTTTTTTGGTTAATTTTTAGGGGTGTTTTTTGTTTGTTTTGTTTTGTTTTTGTTGTTGTTGTTTGATTTTTTTTGTTAATTTTTTGTTGTTATCTTTTTTTTCCTTGGACTTCTTTTAATGTTATTTTATTCAAAAGGGGGAAAAGTGAACCCAGGAACTGCAGGGCAGGCCAAAGGCACAGTAAAGCACTACAATCAGATGTCTATTTTTATACGTATATAGCCTTCTAACAAAAGGAAAATTTAAAAAAAAACTTTTAAAAAATGGAAAAAAAGCTACCAGCCGTGTAAATAGAGAGATTTTAAAGGAAAGGGGGGTGGGGGAATCGCTGTTGTTTTTTATTATTATTATAATTATTATTGTTATTATTATTATTTTAAAGACATAGGACCACATTTTAAACCCATCCCCACAGAACCCAAGCACTTCCCTGCCGAAGGGAAGGGCAGAAATTTCTTGTAAAGATGTTTTTATCAAAAGGAGAAAAGGGGCAGGGGGTGTAAAAAAAGAAAAACAAGAACCGCAGCATCCCTGAACGGTTGTTTCTCTGTGCTGTATTTTTTTTGTCTTCTTCAGACCTTGTCACTGGTGTTTGAACTAATTTGCCAAGCTCTCTAGGATTTTTTTAAAAGTGTATAACAATTAATTAAGAAGGAAATTTTAAAGAAAAGTACAAATCTATGAAAGAGTGGAATTGTTTTGTTGTGTGGGAATGCATATAGTCGTGTAGAGATGTTAAAGGAAATTTTCTGTGTACAGTTTATTTATTTTTAACGTTTGTGTATAGGAAAAAAAAGCTAGAGATTATGCCAGAAACTATTGGAAATGTTTACTTGAATATTCCTTCAAAAACATATCAATGTAAATATGAGCTATCACTGATCAAAAAATTTTTAGCAATAAACTCCATCTTTGAAGAAAAACCCCGCGCTGCACTCAGCTCCCTGGGAGACCAGCGGAGACTCGGATTCTTGCTCAGAGCAGGTGATGAGTAAAGGGCTTTGCCTGGGCCACACTGGTGTAAATCACGAGATGCCCCAAAAGTTGGGACAGCTCTACCGGCTTCTTTCTCTCCAGGATCCCGCTCCGGGATTTCTTTGCATGTATAACCTGTTGGGAAGAGAGAAAAACACCGACGGGAGAGAAATGTCACAAAAGAGCTGGCATATCCCGGACTGGAGGTGTCATCTGAAGTCCTCAGGATATTCCATGCTCTGTGGCTCTTGGATTCGGCTCTCCCGCTGGCAGAGGAACCGGCCGACGTTACTGCCCTGGCCATCAAAGCGCCTGACGGTTTGGCAGCCCCGCGCGTGTCGGAACAAATGTGTTTTCTCGCCTGCAAAGGAGGGAAGGATGGAGACGAGCCCTGCGCCCTGCCCTGCTGCCGCGACGGAGCCCCAGGTCCGGCAGACCTGCTCGCGGCGTCTCTGGGCGTATGCCAGACCCTGCGATGGCGTTGAGTGCCCTCAGCCCATGTGCCGGGGTCAGGCCGATCCCCACGCTCCCACCGGGGCTCATAGAGCCAGGGCAAGGCAGAAATGGGACGGCTCCACACGGGCAGGCTCCGACAGCCGGGCTGGGGAGGAGCCCAGCACCGGACAGCGGGGGCACTGGCAGTGCGAGCCCGTAGCTGACGGAGATTTGTCTGTCTCTCTGTCGGTCACAGGGCTTGGAGCACGGCCCTGACGGGCTGCCAGGCCATTCCCCTGCATGTTCTGTGTGGGCTGCTGGTGCTGGAGAGGAAGGTCTGGCCATTCCTGCTGGTGTCTGAAACGTGCCCAGCATCCCTGAGGAACAAACTGCTGCCAAAGGCCCTGCCAGTGATGAGATGTTCTGCCCCAAGGCGGCTGTGGAGCAGCAAGGAGACTCTGCCCTGCTCCAACTTGGCGTGCAGCACAGGAGAGTAGCATGACACCAAGCTCATGGCAAGGCACCAGGACCCTCCAAGGGGTCTGGCTCGTATCCCTCCATCATCGTCTGAAGGGACTGAGGTCCAGCAAGTCCCATGAAGCAGGCCTGCAGAGCCTGGAGGTCACAGATTGAAGCTGAAACAGGGACAGAGTTGTTGAGGTGGGCATGGTGGGGACAAAGCAAGAGGGACAGTGACATCCAGTAGCCCACATCCCTGCAGAGCCCTGCAGCCATCCCCTCATCCCTGCGTAAGGAGGCAGGTTGGCCTTTCCACACATTCATCAGTGAGGGACCGGGGAAGGGGGGGATGCAGAGGGCAGGGTGAAAAGGAGACTTCGGTGAAGACAATGTGCAAAACATCAGGGGCATTTCAGAGAGAAAGAGGAAAGCTCATTTTGCAAGAGGAACAACATCTGTGGTGTGGGGGCCGAACATCTGTAGGAGGGAGCATGGGGGGAAGGCATTCTGGGAAAATATTTCTGACATAATCCCAACAGTATCTGGTGTGTTGGGATTTGGTTACAAATGGCCCTCTAACGTCTTTGTGCGTTTTGTTCTGCTGGTTCCAGGGGCACACAGAGACCCCTGCTTTGTGCTAACCTGGGAAATAAACCATTCGCTGGGCTCAATGGCTGAGTTCAGTTGCGCGGGGAAGGGGGGGTTGGGAAAGGGGAAGGCGAGATTTGTGTGAACTCAATGAAAACCAGCCTAAAAGCCTCCATGACATGTGCTGGAGGGAGGGAGGCGGGCTGTCTCCGTCTCTGGGGAGAACTCAGTGGTCCCGTTTGAGATGGTGGCTTGTCTGGAGGTGAAAGCATGAGAGCTGAGAGCCAAGGTGCTCTGAGGGCCAGGGCTGTGGAGCAGAGGGCAGCCCCATGGGGTGTGTGCCAGCCCACCTAGCCCTGCCCTGCCAATCTGCCACAGTGCTGGACCACGGTCACCTGGTGCTGATGTAAAGTCCCCTCGTGCTGAGGAGCTTGGCTGCCCTGGGAGGCGGTGGGTCGGATGTGTGATGGCTGGGCCGTGGGCGTGATGGCTCGCCTCAACTGCCAAGCCTCAAAGGAGAGGAAGACAAAGGGGAACGAGCCTGGTTCTTTGGTGCGGTTATTGCATTGTCTCCCCAAGCTGCTTGTGATTAAGGGATGAGCTGCAGGGGGAAGGGGGCAGAACAGGCAGAATCGGCAGAACCCCGAGATGTGGTGGGTGCCAGCTTCTGAAGACATGGACCATTTCCCCCTGTGTTCTGGGGTCATGGCTTGGGAAAAGGACTGGTGCACTGAGGGTGGGTGCCATCGTCTAACTCGGGTCCTGCCTGTCATTACATTGTCAAAAGCCACACATGGCCATGGACACTCACTGGCAAGGCTGTGCAGCCCCACTCCTGGGCACCCAGCTGTTCCTCCACTTGCCCAGTGCTGGCAGGGGAGTTGTGCCCATGCCCTGTGGAGCCGCAGTGAGCCCCGTGCTTTGCAGTGTCCCTTCTCCACAGTCTCCATGCTTAAGCAGAAGGTGGTTAGCTGGAGGATCAGCCCTTTAACTACTTCTTCCTTCACGCAGGGCAGAGCACATGTGATTGAGGATGTTCCACAGTACCCAATGGATGTTCCATGTCCTGCAGACACATTCCTTGGGATGATGGGAATGCAAAGGCAGCTTTCCTCTCCACATCCAGCACCAGCCAGAGCTCACCTGCTCCAACACCACGTGCTGTTCAGGGGCAGCTCCCTTGGCTGGATCACAGCTGGATCTCTTCCCTGTAGTCCCTACAAAGCCTGACTGAATCAAAGAGCCCCTCTCTCAGGTCTGCAGAGGTCTCCATGTCTTTCTTCTGCATGTCAAGGCCCTTCTACCACTTGGTGAATTGCTTTCCCATGCATGAACCCCAGATTTAGATTATCGTTTCTCTTGGGAGAGTGAATGAGTTCAGGATGGCTCCTGACATTTGACTTGATGGGATGAAGTCACCTTTCCACTCCGCTTTCACATCCCATTTTGGCTTTGACACCAGCATCAGGTTAACTCTTTGTCTCCATTGGCAAAGGGTATTTAATCCCCATTTTCCACTCTGCCTCTCCCCATCTAGCTCATGTCCCCTCAACTGAAGCCAGTGTCCAGGAATGCAGTTTCTGTCAGCGCACCAGCTCTGCCAGGGTAACTCAGTTTCACGGGGCCGGAGTTTGCAGATGTTCAGTGCCAGTTCTTAAGACATCTGAGTCAGGCCCAGGTGATGACCTAAGTCCATCACTCATCATTCCTAGAAAGGCAGACAAATGGACTGGAGGCAGTAATTGGCCTCCTCAAACTTTAAAGCCCAAGCTAAACTTTTTCTCAACATGCAAAATTGTGTTCATCTCCTCCTCCAGCCTGAGCATTTGTTGTCAATAGCCTACACAGCCTGTCATGGCCCACCGGAACTATCAGGGAAAGCCAGTCTCTCTGCACAGCCTGCTTGGTCTAGCAGCAGGTCCCTGGTGAACTCATCCTGCTGACTGCTGCTGGACCCACTTCCTCAGGCACCCTCAGCCTGTGATTGTCACCACAATGACAATCAAGCCACACTGCTGAGGTTCACAGTGCCAGGGTGCACTGTGCTTAATGATCTCAGAGGTCTTTTCCACCCTCAGTGATCCTGTGCTGATCACAGGTGTGCCCTGCAGGATGGGAAGAGGTGGACTCGTCTCAGCATCTCCTCAGGGCTACAGGCTACAAGACTGGGGGTTCTGCTTCCTCTGTGCAAGACATACATCCGGGTATCTTTCCACTCCCTTGCAGTTCTCCTTTGCTGTGTCCATGTATTGCCAACCCAACCACGTGCACAGTTGTTCCTTGGCAGAGCAGGACCTTGACCCCTCTGCATAAGGGAGTGTAAAGCTTTACCCACTGACACTCCAGAGGTGCCAGGAGGGCTGCTGGCTCATCTGCAAAAGCCTTGCATGAGCCTCCCCTCCCCCTCAGTGATTAAAACCAAACATTAACAGCAGCAGCATCCAAGGGACATGGCTGCTCTTCAGCGTTAGCTGTTTGGTATTCTGCCTAAAAGTGTCAGACACCCCGTCAGGGAGAAGGGACAGCGTCATGTGGCACCAGGAGCCCAATCAGAGAGGCAGGGCCACGAAGAGCAGATCACGAGGAGCTGGGAGGCAGCGCTTGTGTACCGGCCATTGACTAAAATGGCCCTTTCAGGAGAACAGTGAATGAATCCATTCACAAAAAAGCAGGGCCTGTTTGCAAACAGCAAAACAGTCTACATATTTTACTTTTTTCATCTGGATGAGTCTGACCCAAACCCTGAAACAGATGTGTGGGATGTGGCTGTTGCAGCCATGTCCAAGCCTATCAGTGAATTTCAGTGGACTGATCCTGCTCATCTTTTTGTAGGCCCCACCACTCCTTCCAAAGAGTTTCAATGACCTGTCCAAAGAACCTTGGCCTCCTACCAGGCACCCTCGTGCAGGACACAGGCCACCAAGGGCCCGTGGACCACTGCTGGGATAGGACAGGATAGGATAGGATAGGATAGGATAGGATAGGATAGGATAGGATAGGATAGGATAGGATAGGATAGGATAGGATAGGATAGGATAGGATAGGATAGGAGACCCTGCTCTCCAGCATCACACTGATATCCTAAAAAGGGACAGGAGTCCCCACAGAAGCTCTTGGTCCCAGCACTATGAGAGAGCATGTGATGGAAAAGGCTCCTTCTTGTATCTGGAAGCTGGGAGTAAAGAATATCCAGATATGGGATGTGGTTGCTCATAGAAGACCTGACTAGGTGAGCCAGGTCCTGTGCTTTGTCACCTGTGAACACGGTCCATGGAAACCGGTGATATCCCCATGCTGGAGAATGAGAGCAAGTGCCCAGCCAAGCTCACTGACACCCCCACTTTGGGTAAGATCTGGACCTTTCTCCAGGGAGAGTCTTGCATGCCACTAAAAGAAGCCGAGGCTTTGGAGCCAGTGCTTCCAGAGCTGCAGGGGGCCCACAGCAGAGACCCTGGAGTTTCCTGGATGCTGATTCTGCCCACTGAGCAGCAGTGTGGCCAGTGCTCCTTGCAGCTCCTCTGTCTCAGCACTGGCTGCTTTGGAGGCAACCTTTGGGGAGGTAGCAAGAGGCAGAGTGGAGCAGCAGGAAGGCTGAGAAGTGAAGTAAAGGCTGCATCCCTAGATGCCATGGAAGGACACCCTTTGGAGAGCCAGCTCTGAGTCTGGGGTGGGAAATGGAACAATAGTGCCAAAAAAAAGAGTTCCTTGTCATGGATGCTGGATCATATACAGGTGTTTGAGTCCATAAGCTTCTCAGAGGGTTGTGCAAGAGCCATCAGATCCCCTCTGAGGCTGGCTGTGTCCTCAAGCATTGTCTGGTCTGTTTCCATCACATTTGCTGCCAAAATACACTTTCTGTCCAGGAGATGGTACTAACAAAGGGCTGGGCCTCCAGCCTGGACTCAGTTTATCTACTTTATTGGGACAGAGACCATATTTCATCCTGGAGCTGAGATTAAGCACTGAGCTGCACTTAGTATTCTGCTCTTTGACCATATTTTAGGAAAGAGCCTACTTTTGTCTCCTCCCTTCCCGCCCAGGAACTGCAGCCAGCATTCCTCTTGGACACCTCTTTGAGTCAGCAAAGGCAGCGTGTGGGTCAACGCGTAGCCACGAAGCCGGATAAAGAAGGACACTAATAAAGTGTGTTTGTGATATCGTGGTACCCAACAGAGCCCCGGGCTGACTTACACCGAGAGGTTCCCTCTGCCCAGGCTGCTAGACTGGGCTGGGACGTGGCTTCTCAGCGGGAACACGGGGGCTTTGCCCGTTCCCGGACACTTCTCTAGGGGTCCCAACGGGGCTGGTGAAGAGACCACTGGCCAGACACGGCACGGCAGCGCCCTCCGTGCACACGGAGCCCCACGGGGGCTCTGTCCGCGGTGCCCCGCCCCCCCTCCCCGAGAGCGCGTCCTCGGCCCTGCCGTGAGCGCGGCCCCGGCCCCAGCTGACCCGGGAGGGCAGCGCCACCTGGCGGCCGCGCGGGGCACTCGGGGCCCGCTCCCCCCGGCCCCGCTGGGTCCTGAGAGGGTCCCGGCATCCAGAACAGGGCTCGGAGCCCCGAGGGTCCCGGCATCCAGAACAGGGCTCGGAGCCCCGAGGGTCCCGGCATCCAGAACAGGGCTCGGAGCCCCGAGGGTCCCGGCATCCAGAACAGGGCTCGGAGCTCCTCGAGGTGCCTCCATTGGAACCGGGGGAATGCGCCACCACAAGCATCCGACCATGGGACATAAAAGAGCCTCTGCCCAGTGCCCTGTGGGAGTCGCAGTGTGGTGGTGCCGGGGAGTTTGTCCCTCCGAGGGAGCTGTGCCGTCCTGTGGAGCACCCGGAGCTTGCAATGCCGAAGCTTTGCGCCCGAGGGGGATGGCACGTGTTGGACACGCAGCAGCTTACCAGGAATTCCAGCTTCGCAGACCCTGGGGTTCCATTCGGGCCACCCCATTGTGACAGGAGCCTCTTTTACCTCTGGAGGCAGCAGCAGCAGCAGCAGACAGACACAAGAACTCCAAAGTCCTCCATGACTCTCCTCTGGGCTGAAGCAAATTTGTTCTTCATGAGGAGTTTTATCATGCCTGGAATATAAAGGCTGTCCACAGGGGCTGACAGAGCATCCCTCCATTCTCCCAAAGGGAGCAGTGGAAGAGGCACAACCAAAGATATCCTGCATAGAAGAAAGGACATATCCTCCATGAATGTTCTGAGAGAAGTGGGATTCATCCAGGTCCCTCTATCCCTATCCCATATTGGCCTAGTGTCTGTACACAGTTGCTGTCCTGGGCCAGGTCCAACCCTGTTGTCCCGCTCAGTTACTTCAATAAGACTTCAAATTGCTTAATAAATACCACACAAATGTTTAAACCCTGAGAATTTGTACTCTGGGTTCAAAATGTGATTTATCTTCATCTGTGCCCACGAGATTTATCAGCCCCAATTAAGGAAATGGCTGTTCTCTTTAAAGTGTGGTTCTAGTCAGAAAAGCCAACTGGAGTCTCCTCTCAGTGAGTCAAACACATGGCCAAACCAGAAGGGGAAAACTGAGAAACGTTTTTCTAAAAACATCCTTATGTTTTTTGGTCAGAAATTTTTGAAGCGTAGCTGAATATAGAAACATTCAACCAACTGTAGTGAGACAGGAATCAGGAAAGGAATTGTGAAAATTCAGTCAGGTTTTTTTCCCTCTGTTCTTCTGCAAAATTTTATATTTTTATGCTATTTTTCATTAAAAAGTGCTGACAAGGACTATGTGCCACATCTGCCTAAGAAAGACCTTTTGCAAACCTCCCCCCCTGTGTAGTGTGACTCTGTGGATGCCTACACAGGAGAATAAGAGCTCTTGTTCACAGGCTCTGGGCAAGCTTGCTGAAACATGGGATGTGAAGACTTAATCCTGGGCATAGAGGAGTGCACTGATAAATAAGGCACTAATTCCTACCAATGAATCCCGTGGACTTGCAGTTCCAATCATCGCTGTCCTGCTTCTTCCTTTTCTGTGACACTGAGCTCCAAGGGGGGAGGATGTGCCTTGAGAGCTGTTGGAGCACAGCCAGGGAACCCCCAGGCCATGGATTCAGAGAACATGGAGTTCCTTCTCCCCTCTTAAAAGCTCTACAATTCAACCTCTGAGGTGCAGGCCATGATCAGAAGGACAAATGCAAAAAAAAAAAAAAAAAAAAACCAACCATCAACAGGGTAAAACCTCAAACAAGGCAGAGCAGACGGAGAAACACACGAAGATGAGCCATTCAGTGGTTGCCACTGGGATCCAGAGAGACCAGCTTTGGCACCATCTGTCATTAAGCCAGTGCCATACTCTTAAATGCATCTCATCTGGAGGTGGGAGCACATGAAAGATGGGTGCAGAGACAAATGCCAGAAGGGAAGAGCCCCCTAGGAACCGCATTTGGCATCGGCAGGAAACTTTTTTAGACCAAACTAACCTTGAAACTATATTATCTTTCTGTCTGTGCAATTTCCCAGCAAATTAAATTGTAGGGAAAGAGTATGATGGGGATTTTAGAAGTTTCTCCCAAAAAGCACCAGAGCCTTTTGACCCAGTTTGAACCCATAGACTCTGTGCATTCAGATTAGGGTGCCAAAAAATAACCAGAAGTTCCTTTCAGGCCAGATGGTGGATGTGATCCTTTCCCAGTAAGTGTGAGGAGAATGTTTTAATCCTCATCAACTTGCCTGGGTCAGTAAGTATTTCTCTCTGCTAAAAACTAATTTGTATTTAAGCCTTTTCTGTTCAGTACTTCAAGGCACATAACAAAAGGATTTTCCTGCCTGGAACAGTGTGCTGTTAGACAGTTCTGGCTATAGCTCTCATCTTGGACATACAGTAAAGAAATCTGACCTTTTATGCTCACTGTCTTTGAAGCTAGGGGGGTCCTGATTTCAATCTCAGCAGCAAAGGGCACATCTAAGTCTTGATTTAAAAGGCCTGAAATGATTCTCATCATCTCCCCTGGCTGCTTGTCTCATCCAGCCAGTCTCACCTCATCCTGCCTCACCTGGAGTCACGCACAGGCAGCTGGATCCCATATGCAGGGTTGTCCTGGGCAGTCCAGTGATCATCAGGACCATATGTCCTGGGCTGGGGGCTTGAGGGGTACTATTCCCCTCTCAGTATCCCTGTCATGTAGAATGACCATGACATGGTCATGCTGTGTTTGGTCCCCCTGATCCAGCCTGGTTGTCATCCACCCTAGCTGTGCAGGAAGGCACACAGGAGGAGCAGGAAAAAGCCCCAGGACTGACTTTCCCAAGCTTGAGCCAGACCCATGAGGAGACAGGAACTCCAGGAAACACCCTGGTTTCCCCTGAAACCACCAGCAATACATTCTGCAGCTACAGACCTGAGGGCAACCCAGCTCTACCTCCGTGTCACCAGTGATCTCCGCCAGCAGCCCTGCCTGTACTTGACTGCATCACAGAGGATGCTGAGCCACCGGCCTCGTGCTGCCCCTGCCTCACACAGCACTTGACATGCAGGCAGCAAAGGGCTGGGAAGATGGGCAGAGACCAGGCTGCAGGGTGAGCCCCCAAACACTTTTGAGGAGGAAGAGCTGATCAGCCATCGGCTGGCAGATGGTTGCCATTGAACAGAGTCCCTGAGCCATCGATGCTTCTGGCATTTGGAGTGCAATCTGCTCTCCACCAGACAGCATTAGTTGATGGTGTGGGAGGTTTTTTCCCATGTGGGAGGATGGTTTACAAGTGCTAAAATTGCTCCTAGTGTTGCCAGCATCTCTGAGAGATGAAACAGGTGAAAAAAAAAAGCAGGGTCATGGTATCTGTTATCTCAAGATCTCTCCTGTGCAGGCAGGCACATCTGGACAGATGTGAATGATTTCAATCTTACCAAAAAAAAAAGAGATTTCCTCCTTAAAGGATGCATCAGCTTGGCTACTGCCCAATGGGCTCTGGGAACCACTTCAGCATCACAGCCCTATGCCTCCACTCAGCCGAGGCTGCACAGGCACCTCCCTGGGACTCCTGGGGCTTGTCATAGGGCTATTCCTGGGGTAGCTCTTCACTCTTGGCTTTGCTTAGCGTCTCCAGGCCTTTCCTATAAGAGGAAATGCTGGAAGTGTGAATTTCCATGCCTCATGACTGCTGACTGGAACACATGCACTTCTAGAACCAGTGGAAAAAGGCACAAGGTCCTATCCCTTTTAGGTTCAAACCCTGCCTCCTTCTCCTTGCAGTGCTGTCCTGTGGGAATCTGCAGCTCTCCCGTGCCTCCTGGTTAGGGGTAAAGCTGTGGGGCCATGAGGCCCTTTGCTTTCACCTCCATGCACACAGGCAGGTTTTTCTCCTGCCTGTGCTGCTTCTGCCTCTGGAGCAGACAGGGGACTGTCTGATGAGCTGTTTGGGTGTTTGAGGCCAAAGCCTGATCCTGGACCACAACTTTCCCAGGTCTGAGCAGCTTTTGAGACATGTGCCTCCCAGGGCTGAGGAGAGGTTCTCAGGCCTACTTAGAAGAAAAATGTCGCTGCCTGCTTGGCAGTAGAGCTTGGACGGGAATTCTCTTGTTTTTCACGAGCAGGCTGAGTGGTCAGCACATACCATGAGCAACAGTCAGAGGAGCAATAAATAGCCAGACCAGAAGGAGACAACCTGTTCAGACTGGACCACTCATCCCCTGTGCTGGCAGGATGACTGCTGCTCTGCGTCAGGGTCTCATGAGAGCTGGGCACAGAAAGCTGTCCTGGCCTAGCCTGCCCCAAATGCATCCTCCAGGAGCAGCCATGCCTACTGCTCCAACCAGCATGTCCCAGGATGTGGTGGGCAGCCATCAGGGTTGTGTGGGATGTCTCACTCATGTTCCCTGAGCTGTGCCAGAAGGCAGATGCCATCACTGTAGGCTGGCTGTGGGGCTGTTCCTCCAGGGCTGGTTCCCATTTGGGATCACACCCAACCTTACTCCTGAGTCCCAGTGAAAGTCACAGATTTTCTCATTCTCCAGGAAAAGGAGCATTTTTTAAACATTGAGGTTCAGTAACACATCCCAGAAGACTCTGTTTTCCCAAATGATGTTTCTTTGTGATCCTACACCACCCCATTACTGTGGTGTACAGGAGAGGTCCTAATAGCCCATTGCTTGGCATTTTACTTTCTCCCCTTTAAGGTCTGCAAGAGAAGCAAGTGCAATGGTTGTTCCTACTACTCCAGGTCACCTCATGCCGAGCATCCAATATGGAATAGCCAGGGGATGTAAAGTGCTCTGAACCTGAAAAGTGCTAACTAAGAAAATGAAGCCCAACACGAGTGTTATTAATAAATGCCAGCCACTGTTATATAACTCCTAATCATGAACCACGTCTTTCGGCCCCCATTGTTCCATTGTCAGGCCCTATTATCTGGGAACTCTTACCCACCGACCACAAGAAATAGCCTGGGCTCTGCGGGTTTGCAAACTTTGTTGTTGGAAAGCTTTTCATGCAATTGTTTTTGCTTTGCGCTGTTGCCTTCCTCATTGTACAGATGTGGGTGTGTATCACAGCCCACACCCTCTGCCTTTTGCCTCAGGATAACTTTGAAAATGAGCTGATCTGTCTCAGTGAGTGTTTTTCCTAAGAATTCTCTTTAAAAACAACAACATTCAACCAAAAAAAAAAAACAAAAAAAACAAAAAAAAACCCAAAAAAACCCCTCATTTTCCTGAAGTGAAGCTTATGCTGGGGAAAGATGCTGGCCTACAATCCCAGCAGAATAAAGTGTGCACTGTATCCTCAGAAGAGACTCTCTGCAGGCCTGAGCCCAGGCCTAAAGGAAGGAGGGAATGTGGGGTACCTGGGTCTCTGGAACTCTGTTGGAGCAGAGCAGATTGGGGCTTGCAGGGCTGGGCTGTTGGTCCCCCCTGCCAGACCCTGAGCTTTCAGCCACCCCACTTCAGTGCTTCTTGTGCTCTTCACCACAGCCCATCTCAAGATGGGTTTCTGCATGGTGGTTCTATCTAGGAGTGCACATGAAACTCATCTGGCACTAGTGCAAGCTTGTAATGAAGTCTTATCTCTCCTTTCAAGCTACTTCAGGCCTCTGCAAAGGTTTCCATGCCCCAGTAAGTGTGTAGATCTTCGAGGCACTTTCCCACTGGTCAGTGTAAGGTACAGCAGCTTGGGAAGCTCTGCAGGCTGGTCACAGCTCACCAGGGTAGAAGCACTGTCTTTTTGTAGGGCACAGGCTAGGACTGAAGACACTGAAAAATGCCTTTCTGGTCAAAATATAACAGTTTGCTGAACTTTGTCACATTTGGAAGAGAAATTTTAAATCAAAACCAGAAAATGCCAGGCAAAGAGCTTTTGGTGTCCAGTTTTGGAGGCCTGTATTTTCTCTACCAACATGTTTTAAAAATCTGTGAGACCTTTTTCTTCCTTTCACTGGAAAGCCTGAAATGACACAGAAAGCTAAAAATAGTAAGAATACCGAACCAAATAATTGGTGTTTTTCAGTAAGCCCTAATGCAAACTTTGATGCTGGCTGGGGCAGATTTGTTACTTTTCTGACCAGGGCCTTTTATTAGAGTTGTAAATATTCCCAACCAAAGTGGTCTGGAAGCCATTCCTGAATGGCTTTTCCTGTAGTTAATCCAGTGCCTCACACCTTTGAGCAGTGACAACCTGTAAGTGCAGCGATGCCCTTGGGATGGGGATGGAGGTGACAAGCACCCACAGCAATGCCACAGTATGACCCCAGCATGGTCCCCAGGCTGGGACTGTGACCTTGGGGCCACTCTCCCTCATCATCTGCAGAGACGTGCTCTGAGACACTGGTCATAGGACCATCCTTGGTGGCTGGGTATCCTCCCCACGCAGGTCTGAGCTCTCCCAGTTATCCATCCTCTGGCCCATCCCGGGCTTTGCAGCGAAGGGCAAGTGCAGAACATACGTGGCCACCACTGGGCATCTTCTCACTTCCTTCTGCCCAGCCATTCCCAGTGCTTTCCCTGGGACACGAGGCACAGAGGTTGTGTGTGCTGTGCAGGGAGCTGGGGCAGCCCAGGAGACCACTCTCGTGGGATGTCTGCATGGCACAGAGACATCTACCTAACAATTGAGGGAATACTTTCCATCCAGAGAATCCATCTCGTGGTCCCCTCTTCATTTGTGACACAAGGGAAAATGTGAAGCAGCCAAGATGCATGAATCACAACAACATATAATGAACTCATAAAATCAAAGGCAGGGTTAGTTTCAACCCGTGCTGCCAGGGTTCCTTGGACATTGTCTGGAATGAATTTAAGTTGTTACAAAACTCTCTGTGTGTTTCTCTTCCCCTCAATTCCCCAAACCATCTTTCTTCTCTCCCTCTTCACACCATGTTTTCCTGTGAGCTTCTTTCCCTTCTCTCCCTCCTACCCCTCCTCTCTTGCCTTCCTTCTCTCACTGTTCACCCTGGTCCCTCCTTCCCAACCCTTTGTCCCAGCCCTTCCTCTCAGTATCCTTTCTTCCCCCAAACATCTGGTTGCCAGCCAGGTACCACCACTACCTTTCAGAAAGACTCATTTCAGGACAGCTTCAGACAAAGGTCCTTAGTTGATTCAGCAAGGCCTGTGCCACCTGCTCGATGTGACATGGCTACACCAAGGGGCCCCCTGGACTCCTCCCTCACTGGGAGCTCAGCCCCAGATCATCAGCAGAGGCAGTGGAAGGATGACCTCCCCAGACAGCCTGGAGGACTGGAGAAGTGTGGCCATGTGCATTTGACCATATGCTCACACTTCAGCTGCCTCACAGGAATTCACAGAATCACAGAATCTCCTGAGTTGAAAGTGACCCTGAACATTGAGCCCAACTCCTGACCCTGCACAGGACACCTCAACATTCCCACCATGTTGCTGAGAGTGTTGTCCAAACACTCCTGAAGCTCTGGTAAGTTTGGGGCTGTGGCAATGAATTGCCTTCATCCCCACAGGCTTGCTCATGTGCCAGCACTCCCAAAGAGGACAAGGAAGCAGGGACTTCAATCCCACCACCACTTCAAAAAACAGGGATTTGTTTATACCACAGTAGCTGCTGCTGCTTGCAACTGGGCAGGCTCTGGAGCCACAGAAGCTGCTCAGAGCAAGTTTGAGAAGCAACCTGAGGCCCTGCTGCCTTGGAGACCTGGGCTGGCATCTCCCTGCTGCAACTTATGGTCCCAGAAGCAGGCTGGGGCCCCCAACCCTTGGGTAACAAAGGGCCCCCTCATCCCGTGCCCAACTGAGAAGAAGAGGCACGACCCAAGCTGCTAAGGCTCTCTGGAATCCCAACCTAAATCTACCCAAACACTGAATCGGTTTGGAGCAAACAAGACACAAGCCAAACCTCAACCCCAGCCATGCCAGAGCCAGCCGAGCAAGCTGCTCCCGGCTCACACAGGACAGCCTCCATCTGCCAGGCAGGTTTGTGGACCTCCTCCCTTGGTGTCTCGCTGGGAACACCCTTGAAGCACCAGGCTCACTCTGTGCTCCGATTGCAACATCATTGTGCGGTGGCCGCCTGCTCCTCCAACGCTGCAGACGAGCCGCAGGACTCACATTCTCCAGTGCGAGAGAGCGCCGCCCAGCTCCTTCCGATCCCTGCACAAGGCTTGGAGCCGGGAAACGAGAGCAGACGGGAGCGGGGTGCCCAGCACACAAAGATGCTGAGGTAGCTGATAAGGTTTATTAGAAGAGCCCCTTGTGTTAAAGCTAAGCTTTGCTTCTGACTTCAGGCCCGTGACCAGCATTTAGGCCCCTGGAAAACAGCTCTTAAAATTCAAGAGAGATGTTTCCCAGGAGAAACCCTCACTATGCATCCACACAATCCTGCTCAGCAGAAATGCTGCTGGTGGGCGGCTGTGCATCCTTGCCCCGTTGCCCCAAGAGCGTCCTGAGGCTCCTGCCATGGCACAAGGCGTGCAAGACACGCACAGCATGCTCCTATTTGTGACAAATGTCCCCTGCAACAGGACAGGAGCATCATGCTCCTGCCGATGGGAGCATAC
Organism: Eopsaltria australis; assembly: GCA_034509425.1. Lineage (NCBI taxonomy): Eukaryota > Metazoa > Chordata > Aves > Passeriformes > Petroicidae > Eopsaltria > Eopsaltria australis. The sequence continues at coordinate 870,412 of JAVTVJ010000228.1, read as the reverse complement.
ACTCAGCAGCCAGCGTCCGTGGGACCAGCTTACTGTTCCGAGCCATCCGCTCCCGGCTGCCGGAGCCCCTCCCCGGCACAGACCCAGGTCCGCAGCCGCAGCTGCGGGGGAACGGCTCCACCGCGCGGCCGCTGGGCCGAGCCGGGCCAGTGTCGCACCCACCGCTCCCCCCGGGGCTGGAGGGTCCCGCGGCTGCCGCGATCGCGCCCTTGGGGACACGCGTGTCCCTTTGCCTGCCGTGGGGAAGGAACATGCCGGTGCCATAGCGGTCACTGCAGAGCAGGGGGGCACAGATAGGAATGTACGGTGTGGGAGTGACATTCTTGAGCGATCTGCACGTACAGCCACGGCAGTGATGCAGGAATTGAATTAGTTAAAGATGAACCAAAGTGTGTTCAGGAAAGGGCCAGGCTTAGGTCTTGCAGCTCAGGAAGCTGATGAGAGAGAAAGAGGCATAAAATCAATTCCTGAATCCAGATGTCTGCTGGATAGAGGGACCTGGGACACACTCATCAGCATTCAGCATTGTTCAGGAACGTTTTCAGGAGGGACATGCAAGTCCCTTTGCCATGGGCTAAAAGCCACAGGGGGATAGAGCTGAAGATGTGCTAGAAGAGCAGGACCTGGAGTGCCTGCAGAACTGCCACTTCCCGGGGGCATGGAGCGTATTTGAGGGCTGTGTTGCACATTGTCCCCAGCCTCTGCAGCATCTTTCCACAGCATCCCCCAGTCCAAGACCAGGAATGGCAGTGACACCAGAACATGGCCTCAGCACACACTGCTGCAGGTGCAACATCTCTTCAGCCTTGCTAGCAGGACTGCAGACCCTTGGGCTGCCCCACCTTGGCCTGGGGTTGTAAGCTGAAGCTCCAGCACTGTATCTGACCTGTGCAATGTTCGTGCTGGGGTGAGCAGGGGCAGGGCAGGGAAAAGTCCATGTAATGTCACTGCAGTGGTTATATGTGTTATATGCAGTTACATGCTGGGTTTGTCAGTGATGTTGCTTTTCCCCAAGCCACATTCACTGCACACCTTTCAACAAACAAATCCCATCCCTGCCAGAGTGAGCTGCCCCTATTGACCTTTCTGGGTGGCAAAGAAGAGTTGTTATGGCCCAGAGCAGGGCTACTGGTCCTCGGGGAGGATCTATTTGGGCCTCTATTTGGGCCTCCGCTCTGTGATGCCCACAGAGCTCAAACCCTGGGTGCTGCCAGAACCTGGACCCCAGGCTGGGCAGGCAGCCCAGGTCATCTCTGTTTCCCAGATATGCAGAGCAAGAGGAAGGACCCAAGTGCACGATGCATGCACTGGGCCTGCACTGGGCCTGGTGGTGAGCAGGAGACTCAGGGTGAAGGGAACAGGCTCCCAAGGGCTGCTGTGGCTCAGGTGAGCCCCAAGGCACTGGTGTGACAGAGCAGGGCAGGATGCCTTGGGCAAAGCATGCCCCATGAGGAGGGTGTCTGTGCCTCCCTGCAAGGTCACATTTCAGTTCCCGGGAACAGCTACTGTGACCTGCACTCCAGAGGAAGCCATGTGTGGGGACAGACTCTGAGCACAGGGTGGGAAGGGAGATGTCAGTCTCCTGTCAGGAGACTGATAGTCTCAAAAGGGAGGCAGATAAGGTGCCCTTGGAAGAGTAAACAGCACAGAAAGAAGGGAAACATGAGAATTATGGAGTCATTCTGGAGATGACCCAGTGGCTGAAATGGGATCCTCCTCTCGCACTGCACTGGGAGAGGGGCCTGTGGGACCAGCCAAAGAGTCCTCCCTTCTGGCAGAAAACCTCTTCCTTCTCCAGTGAGGAGGTTAAAGAAGGACGTGGGGAAGCAGTAGATAGGGTCTCTTCCCTGCTTGTCTGGAAACACGAGCCCCCACCTGAAGGAGCCGTACCGACACGCCGGGATGGGGCCGGTGCTGCCCCCTGTGACATTCTCTCTTCCCCCGGAGGGGCTGGGGACTGGGTTACAGTTGGGCTCATCTGGCGAGTGAGCCAGCCGCGGGGTGCCGGGCCCGGGGGTCACCGCGCATCCCGCGCCCGCCGCCGGTGCCGGGGCCGTGCGCTGCCGCGGCTCCGCTCTGCGCGGCGGGGCCGCCAGGGGGCGCGCGAGCGCCGCGCACCGGCCGCAGGAGGCGCGGGGGCTCCGGCAGGGTCCGGTGCTGGGTCCAAGCCGCTCTGCGGGCACAAGGAAATGGCAAAGGGAGTCCTCCGCAGAGCTGGTCTGGCTTTGAGCGTGTGCTGCAGGGGAAGGGAGGCGGGGGGCGAGCCACAGAGGGCAGGAGGGGGGCATCAGCCTGGAGACAGCTGGCTTCAGGGGGACTTTAGGGCCCCTTCCAATTCCTGACGCGGCTCCAGCAGAGCTAGAGAGGGACTTTGCAGTGACAGGACAACGGGGAATGGCTTCCCAGTGCCAGAGGGCAGGGTTAGATGAGATATTGGGAAGAAATTCTTCCGTGTGAGAGTGGTGAGGGCCTGGCACAGGGTGCCCAGAGAAGCTGTGGCTGCCCCATGCCTGTAAGTGCTCAAGGATAGGTTTGAATGGGGGCCCGAGCAATTTGGTCTAGCGAAAGACATCCCTGCTGTGCAATTGGACTGGATGATCTTTTAAGGTCCCTCCAATCCATCTGACAATTCTGTATCTGTCCCAGTTGATTTGGTGCTGGTACTTTTGCTCCAATAGATTGTAATGTCTGTGTCCTTACAGCAATCTTTTGTTGACTGGGAGGCCTGGCTGGCACCAAATGCTGTGCCTTCATGAAGGCACAAGGAGCAGGAATGGATGCAGAATGGGAGCCTGCAACGGGCAGAGCTTCCTGCAGACAGCAGGGTGACAAGCAACACAGCGTGCTTGCCCTCTCCTCTTGCCAGCCCTGACAGATCTGCCCGGGAAGGGTGATGTCAGCATGCTGAGGAACACCAACAGGGTCTCACAGTCTGATTCCTACCTCAGTGAGTGTTCCATCCCTGCTGATGTCTGTAGCATTCCCATTTGCCAAATCCAGATTCACATCTTTCTCTCAGGCTCTCCATCCTGTGAAGAGGGAACAGGGGAAACAGGGATCCAGGAAACAGCTTCTGCCCATCTCAACTGGGCTTTTACTGATGTGAAGCCTGTGGATAGCAGTCCCAAAACTTTTCTACATGGTGGCCAGTGCCTCTAACATCATGTTTGGGTCACAGGATGGTGGGGGTCCAATGGGTGTGAGAACAGCAGCACTGACATTGTGATGATGAAGCACCCTCAGCTCAGCAGAGCATCCAGGCCAGGCTGACTCAGTATCACAGCTCATGTTCATGGTTGTCTGTGTTTCCTGGGGAGGAAAATACCTTCAGGTCCATCCTTTGGACAATTCCCGCTTTGTGTCACTTCAAGGTCTTCTAGCCATGCCCCATTTCGCCCTATTGCCTTCATCATCCCAGCCTGTCCCTAGTGCTACGCTGTCCTGGCAACCCTGGGTCTTGCTCTGCCCCGCAGTCTGATCTGATCCCACACAATGCAAGCATTGGTCCTGCACTAGTATCTCATCTGGGATCTGCATTGGGGCTGCTTTTGTGGCTTCTGACTTGACTGCCCAGCTCTCCAAATGCACAAATGTCCCTGAGAGAGACAGGGGGGCTACAAGACACGTGTAGCATTGGACTTAGAGCCTTGATATTCCCCTGCTCGTGGCCCAGGTCTCCTCTGTCCTGTCACCTGGTGGCTTTACCCTTGTTTATCCACATCCCTGCTGCTGGAATAGGAAGGGAAACGTGTTTAGTGCAACAAGGCAGAGAGAGCCGGCTGGCAATTCCCCTGGGGCTCACGGCCAGCTGGGGTCTGCTCCTTCATCGAGCATTTGCCAGCCAGCTGGGAGAGCTGCTCCTGAAACCTGCTTCCCCAGAGCAACAGGATGTGGGTAACTGGGGATCCCCTGGGAGCAGGGTGATGGTGGTGGCAGCTTTGAACATAACGGGTGGGCACTGTGCTGGCACCTTGCCCTTCTTCCCATCTTCGTTGCTGTCTTCAATCCTCACATCTATTGCAAGGGCAATTAGAAGAGGATGTTCCCCAGGCCAAACTGGCAGACATGGGGGCTGCAAGGCTGTGAACAAGGCCCCAGTGAGGGAGGGAATCCAAGCTTCCTGCTCTCCTCCACCGCCTCGCACAAACTGATTAGATTAATTTCACCTTTTTCGTGTCCCGCTCGCAGGTGCCCTAGGGATAGTGGAGCAGTCCCCCGGGGGCAGCCCGAAGGCAGCTGTGCTGGGTACGGAAGTGCCCCGCTTCTCTCCCTCCCTGCCCAAAAATCATAGACCAAGGGCGACCCTGGTGCAGCAGCGCATGAAAAGCTCCTGCACCACGGGATGGAGCAGAGACTCCAGCATCCTCCATAAGAGGAGCTGCTCCTCGCCTGCTAAATGTCTTATTTGTTATGGGAAGCAGAGGGAGAATAACCGGCAGCCTTGGCTGCGGCACCGCTGAGTCCTCGTCATGGTGGGCTACGGTCCGCAGCCACCCGCACTCCGCGGGAACGGACCGGCTGCGGGCTGAGCGAACTCTCGGGGTGCAGCGGGGCTGGCCGGGCGGCAGGTGGGACCGCGGCCACCGGCACCGCCGCGGCGCTGACCGGCGGGAGGGCTGCCCGCCGGCGGGGCGTCCCCGCTTCCCGCCCGGCTCCGGCCCTGCCTGCTGGGCTGCCGGCGAGGCGGAGGGCGGAGGCAGGACTGGCAGCGGCGGCGGGCGGCGCACACGCACACACCTCCCTGCATGTGATTAAATGGCTCGAAATCTGCTTCTGATTTCCTCGGGGAGGTGACTTTTCCCTTCTTTTCAACCCGGGATTTATTGGAGCCTTTTTACTCCGCGTCCAGGCGGCGGTCGGGGCTCAGTTTCTCCAATTCTTGGGTTTTTGTTTCTTTTTTTTTTTTTTTTTGGTTTTTTTTTTCTGTTGTTTTGGGGTTTTTTTTGTTTTTTAAAGGGGTGTTTTTTCTTTTCCCTTTCCTCTCCTCTTCGCCCTCCCCTGCCGCCTCCCCCCCTCCCTCCCGCAGCCGAAGCAGCCGCGGGCGATACGGTGGAGCGGGCGGGAGCGCGGCCGGCTGCGGGCACGGCGCTGGGACCCTCCCGCACCGCCGGGAACAGCGCTCCCGCTTTCCAGTATTTCGCTTTATTTTGTCCCCCACGCACAATTCCCTGGAAATTTGTTTTCATTGCCTTCCCCCCACCCTTTACTTCACTTTTTTTCCTTTCTTCGTGCTGCGGCCAGCACCGGGAAGGAGCTACCCCTGCCCGTCGTCCGCCCCGCCGCGGCACCGACTCCTCTCGCCGCCGCTCCCGGACCAGTCGCCCAGACCGGCCCCGCTACCTGCCCGGCCGCGGTAAGCTGCGCTCCCAACTTCCCGGCGCTCCAGGCTCCCGCTCTCGTCCCCCGCTCGCTCACTCGTTGCCTTTTATTCCTCCCTCTCCCCCCGCACTCACCCTCCTTTTATTTCTCTTTCCATCCTTTCACCGCCGAGAACGGGACCTCCTCGCAGCGGGGCCGCCCGCCCGCCGCGGAGTCCCGCTCCCGTCCTCGGGCAGCTCTGGCCGCCGCCTCTCCGCGCTCTGGCCCGGTTCGGCTCGGTCCGACTCGCTGCCGCCGCCCCGCAGAGCCGGCTCGGGGGTTCTCGGCGCTGTGCGGAGCTCCGCAGTGCCGCAGCCCGGCGGAGCTCCAGTCCTACTCAGTGCCGGTGCGGTGCGGGCAGCGGCGGGAGCCCTGCCAGGCCGAGCCTGCGGTGCCAGCCCGGCTGACCGGGCACGAGGCATGCACGTGGTCCCTTGCCCGCCGCTCCCACCGCAAGCCCTTCTCCGCCTGTAAGGGTTCGGGCGGCACAAAGCCACCTGGGCGGGAGGCAGCTCCCTTGTCACCATCCCTGGCTGGGGTCCATCACTGGTCCCTTCCCAGCACAGCTGCCCCGAGAGACTCCCCTGAGGGGTGGCTCAGAGGGTCGGGCCCCTTTGGAAACGGCTCCCGTGGGATGTGCTCAGCTCCATTGCAGTTCTGGGGGCAGGCTGGGTGAGATCCTCGGCACCCCCAGCACCCGGCCCTTGAGCCACAGCTGGGATGAAAGCTCTGGCCAGTGAATGCGTGAGCGGGTGGCATCACGGGAAGAAGGGAAGCTGGGCTGCATTTGGTGGGTTTGCTTTTGCTTTCCTCTCTTGGAGCTGCTGAAGCCTCATTTCCTCAAAACACCATCCTACCCACAGCTTCCCTGGCCCACTGGAAAGTGGGTGGGTGGAAATACCTTTCTTGGGATAAGGACTAAGTGGTGTGATGGGGACGTGGTGCTTGGCAGTCTGCTGCGTTGCCAAGCAGGGTGGGTGAGGAAGGCCCCGTGGGCAGAAGCACGGGTTCCTCTGGCAGTACAGTGGTCCTGCTGGCTTGATGCTCATCTAGGCAGCACTTGGGCATGGGTACTCCTCTCTCAGGGAGCTCATCCCACGAATGTATGGGATGTAAACCAGGCTGAGCATCCCCACCTCCATCCGTGCCGTTTGTGTTGGACCTGTAGCCAGGCTGAGACAATACTGAGTGTAGATCTGGATGTGCACATCCTGCATGACTGGAAATGCCACAGAACCTTCCTCTCCGGCCAAGTTTGCTGTTGCCTGTCTCTCAGAGCCAGAAGAGGCTAGAGCTCTCTGTAACCGATGAAGGATGTGGCTTCAGCCATGGGCTGGAAACACCCTCCAAGGTGTTTGGATGGATGGAGGGCAACTTTTTTTCTCTTTTTCTGCAATATCCCATTTATAAAACAGAGGGAGCTGCTGTGCTGCTCTGACACCTGTTTGGAGCGGGCTGATGAGGGGACAGAAGATCCAGCAGTTTAAAAGCAGGGTGGGCTGCAAGGGTTCCAACACCCCTTCCTCTTCCACCTGTGTGTGGAAGTAAGGTAGGTCCCTGCAGAGAAGAGGGCAGATGTAATGCCAGGTTGGGAAGGAGCTGATGTGTGTCTGCAGGCTGTGAAGAGAGAATCCTGGCCTAGCAGATGCAGCTGAGCACAAGATTCTCACCAGAAATGCAAGCTGCTGGGCATCAAGGCTGAGGAGCATTTCCGCTGCTCTCTGAGTACCAGAACAGCAGTGTCTTCAGTCTGAGTTAGACAGAATGGAGACCCCACCTTGGCTGACTGACACTGGTAGAGGTGTGACTCCAAGAGGGGGTTTCTGCAGCCCGGAAGGAGGAGGAGGTGAGCATCAGTGCACACCTTGGGGTATGTGATAAGATGTCTTCAGCAGGGAAGCAACCCACTGTGTCAAGGGTGTTGAGGCAGCACCTCTGCCTCTTGTTCCCCCACCCTGGTTAATCAGGCACTGCTCCATAAGGAAGCAATTATTTTGTGCCCCTTCAAGCCCCTCCCTGAGCCTGTGCAAGACACTTGTGCTCAGTATGGAAACGCGGCAGATTTTCCATATTCTGCTTTGCCCTGTGATGTTTAAAAACATACGTGACAGCTTCTCGCTAATGCTGCAGGCTTGGCTGGCACTCAAGCAATAACAGACTGTGGGACACCAGGGGCATGAAATATCGTACCAATAGCCAGAGAGGGGGTAAAAAAAATGAGATGTCACAGTCCAGTGTGTTTCCAGCCTGTTGTTGTGAGCCATCCTCTGCCTGATGTGAGGATTTCAAAGCTGGCCAAATGTTGTCATCTCTGAATACCATTTTAAATATTCATCCAGACTATTTTCAACATCTGTGCCCAGCATGTTGTGAAAATGCAATGAGGGATGTTATGGAAACCAGATCACTTTATTCTCATATGGAGTGGAAAGGGGCGGAAGTAATGAGGACTTCTGGACTGGAACTGTGAGTCCCTTGCATCCACTGGGAGTAGTGGGAGGAAAACCCTCTGTACCTTGAGTGCTGAGACTACTCAGTAGAGCCAAGCACTGTGGTAGGAATGTGCAAAGGGGTTCAGGATACTGCAATGGGGTTAGAGTTGGGTAACTAACTGGGTAACTAACTGGTCAAGACGTAGTAGAGGTTGATAAATGGGGCAGAAAAAAAATCATAGAACACCCTGAGTTGGAAGGGACCCACAAGGACCATTGAGTCCAAATGCATCCAGGCAGTGCTTGCTTCTCCTGCAAGGTCAAGGGCTCCAAACGTCTCCTTGAGTTGCTGTTGCATTGGGAACTTTAGGAGGAGATCTCCAGCTTGCACTAGCTGGAGGATGCAAGAGTGTTGCAGCAAAATGGATTCAGGTCCACATCGTATGGGTGACACTGTGCTGAAGTTTCCTCTCCCTGGAGTGGGTCCACCTCTACCCAGGTGAGCAGAGTGGGCATGGGAGACCCAGGAGGACACCCGTGCTGGGTGTTGGTCCCTCCTTCCTGCAGTCAGCGTGGCTTATGAGTTACTGAAACTGGTGAGCAGGGATGTGTCCGAGCATCCTGCATTTGACATCTCCATGCACATAGCCGAGTAGCCTGGGGACTGTTTGTTTGACGGTGGATTTCTTTTTTCTTTTATTTTTTGGTTGTTTTTGATAACCTTGGAAATCTGGGCTCCGTTTCTGCCTTTTGTAACATCAGGCTGCAACTAATTCAAGCCAGGCCAGAACCTGACCACAGGTATGCCAGTGTAAATTTGAATGGAGTTGCTTACGTCTTGGTTTGGCCTGATGTGAATGGAGTTACTTCGGGCTGATGCCAAAGCACTGAGGTCAAAATCTGGCCTATCCTTTCCTGTGTGCAGTGTAATTTGTACGCGTCTCCTGGCACCGCCGGGGTATGGCTTGTGTAATTCTGGCTCCGACCTGCCAAGAGTACATTGCAATATCCATCACCTGCAGTGCCTGCTGCAGGAAGATGCTGCTGTGTAATTGCCCCCCTGAGCTGTGCATGCAGGGGGCTGAGAGCCCAAGGGGCTGCATGGAGTGGGCAGCCCTGCGGATGTGGGGCCGTAAGCACTCAGAAGCTTCTGATGCTTAAATATCAGAAGAGATGAGGGAGCTTGTAAAGGAAAGTGAGACATCTCCTCTGTGCCATTAGCCATGTCCCAGGTGGGCACCAGTTGCTCCATTAGTGGCTGGGAAGGCGATTAGCACTCCCAGCCACACTGCATCCCTCCAGCCTCTCCCAGCGCACGCTCCCTCCCTCTGGAAAGCTGAGCCAGACCAGTACCTTGGCTCCACGGAGTTTTTCCTTCACTTTAAATAGTTCTCAGTTGTGTTTTTATATCCCAGAAACACATGGAATGATTTATCCATGGCCAGAGCAGAGTTTGGGCCTGATTCTGTTTGTTGGGTGGAGGAATTAATCTTCCCCCAGCTGGCATCAGCATAGTGGGAGAGGAACACGGGCAGCCCCCCAGGATGGATCCTCTTCGTGGGCTGGGGCAGAGCTGCAGGGGGTTGCTCCCACAACATGTGTGGCAAGGGAGTGCAGATGCCCTCATTACAAGGGGCCTGTAACAAGGTGGAAACGCGCAGGTTGTAGTAGCGCATGTTTAAGCATGTTTAAGCGACATGCTCTGGTCATTTGTGCCTGATTTCAGCTTCTCTGAGCACATCATTCCTCTTCTGCTTTGGTTCCTGTCCCATCCCCCCCAGTAACTTCCTTCTCAGAGGGCATCTGACGTGCTGGTGGGCTTTGCGGGGGTTGACACAGTTCAGGAATGAGCAGTCTTACCCAAGAGTCTTAGTTCTTGGACCCCTTCAAGTACTCAGGTCCTTTGGTCCCTGCCCAGGAATCTGCCTCCTGATCCATGGCTTTTGCTGTGCATATTTGTGCCTCATGCATGTGGGTGGCTCCGCCCCTGCCCCACGCTGGCACCCAGGACCTTATCTATGTGCACAGGGCGATACAGTACCTCATGGGGACCAGTCGTTCCCATCTCAACCAGTTCCAAGTAAGGCCACATCTTTTCCTCAAGTGGTGCAAATCCCCCCCCACACCGTGCTGTCCTGTCCTGGAGAAGAAACGCAATTGGCTGCACCATGGAAGCAGCATTACTGAGGGGGCATCAGCCTGGGGGAGCAGCACAGATCCCTGGCTGGAGTGCAGCACCATTCCCCTGTCATTCCTTGGGGTTCTCCCGTCCCCTTCCAGGGCAGTGCTGGCTGCTCAGCTTTAGCCATCATCTGCCCTCTAAGCCCACATTTTTCCAACAGCAGAGCACCACTCATGCCTTCCCCTCTATTTTAATTAAAGAAGGCTTCTCCTGTGCTGCAAAGGTCCTGGGATCAAATCTAGTTAATAACCTGCTTCCCTCCCTGCCCTGTGTTGTTCCATCTAATCCTGTAATTACTTCAGCAAAGTTGCTGTGGCCCCAGTCTGCTAGGTGGTGATCCTGGGCCTGCTGTAGGCACCAGCATCCATATTGTGGGAAGTTTGCTCTACTTGCCATGCCTCACCTGCTGCACTTGCCTCATCCGTTCTGTTTTGGGCATCAAGCACCTACCCAATGGCTCAGCACTGGGAGACCTGGAGCTCCAGGCATGCTTTCACACCCAGCATCACCCTCGGTAGCACTGCCTCCTGGAAAGACAATGGAAAAGGAGCCCACGGTGGGCTGGAACATTGCCCTGACAAGTCTCCCACAAGGCAGGGAAACACTGCTGGTGGCTCTGGGAAGCGTGTGGTTGTAGAGAGAAGGGGTGTGGAGGTGTTGGATGTGGAAGCTAATTTTTTTTAAAGCACTTCTGAAGCGCTTCGGCAGCATGACTTCCTTCCAAGCCGCACGGCTGTTAGCATTCCCAGAGTGGAGGAGTGAGGAAATCGCCCACCTCAAAAATGCAGCTGCTTCTGGGGAGGAGTTGGGAGGGCGGCCGCTTCCTCGGGAAGGGTGAGCCCCGCCACCGCCTGCCCCCGGGCCGAGGCTGCTGCTGGTGGCAGGGAGCTGGCAGCCACGCGAGAGCCCCGCTGGGGACACCTTCAGGATGCTGTCCCTGGGAAAGGCGCCCCATTGCTCATGTCCCTCCTCATGCCTGATCCAGGAATGTGCTGGGCTGGATTTGTCACCCAGGGGTCATCCCAATTCTCTGTGCTTAGTCAGCAGTGTCTCCATTTGATCTGAGCCGGGGGCAGTAAAGATGGGAAGTGGGAAGGATGGGGGGCTGATGGGAATGAGGGAGAGAAATACTCACTCCCAGGCATCTCTGGCAGCTTGCCTGCTGTCCCAGGGTCATGCTGAATATGCATAACAGGGAGCAGATTGCAGCTTGCCCTCCTCTCCAATATGGAGGTGAGGCCCACGGAGACCACTGGCCCCAGCTCTCTTTCAGTGGGATAATGGGGTGAGCTGAGCACGGAGCGTGCGTGCCTGTGTGTGGTCCTGCGGATGATAATGATTTCCACTCATGCCCTGCCTCTGCAGCGCTGATGCACTGCTGAGTGAGCGTTGGCTCCTCTATGGCTGCTCCCTGGCAGCAGAGCCAGCAAAACTTTGGCACTGAATCTCAGGGACCTGTGCCTTGGTAAGACTGGCAGGAGGGACAAAGCTTCCCATTGGGGCAGGGAGGATGAGCAGGAGATGCTTATGCCCCCATGCATGCCTAAACCAGTAGCAACCTGCTCCAGTGCTCGTAACTGCTTTGCCTGTGGCCTCCCCCCTGGCTACCAGAGATGTTGCTGCTGTCACTTTCCCTGGGCAAGGGTTTCCCCACACCTTTGTGTCTTACCAGACATGAAATCAAAAGACCTTTGCTTGAGCCACCTTGCTGCCACCTTACTGCCACATAGCAGAGAAGGGGTGGAGGAGAGTCTTTGTTGGCAGGGTTTAGTACGTGCCTTGTTCCGTACATCCTGATCTTCCCTGGAGTGGACGGATGTAGCTGCTGAGGACCCTTGGGGGTTTCTCCTCTCTCCTCCTGGTGCAGAGGTTTTCCCACAGGATTGTCTCCCTGCCAGTGCTGCCCTGTGGGTGGTGGGTTGGGAGGTGATGGCTGCAGCACCTGACTGCATGCCCTCTGTGGGATGTGCAGTTGGAGGGAGACAGCAGGGGAGAGAGAGCTGGCAGCACCACAGGGACGAAGGTGCTGTGCTGGCTTCTGCAAGTACGTCCACAACCAGGTCTTGCTGGGCATTGAGAGGGCGTCCATCAGCACCCCGTAGCCCTTTTGCTGGGTGAGAATACAGGAGCAGGGCTCTGCCAGTGGGCTGGCAGGGGCTCGTGCCTACTGTGCACTGCTCACTATGAGGCAGGGGCTGGGGATCATTCTGTCAGTATTGTGTTTGCAGATTAACCAGCCACAGCCTTTGCTCAACAAGCAAATGCAGGGATCTGGCAGCCGCCATGGTTTCATCTCCTGCCCAGGAGGCAGCTGCCTGCAGTGGGGCTGGGAATCCCAATGGGGCCCTGTAACAGGGGATGCTCTTCCCTGCCTGGTGCTCATGGCATGGCACCTCCTCTGCTCTGGTGACTGCTACATCCCTGCAGTCTCTAATCTTGCAGCCACACTCTGCAAGCAGTGGGTTCTCAATGCTCTGGGCGCTCCAGGGACAGTATCCTTTGTCTTGCCGGCAGCCAAGCCACCAAGCCATGGGCTGACATGTTCCCAAAAGGCTCTGCAGCACTGTGCTAAAACTGGAACCATGCTGCTGGGGCGATGCAAGGGACCACTTAGGGAGCTGCCAATTTTTCACAACACTCTTTCAGTCAGCAGAGGATTAAGCAGTGAGGAAACAGCACGGAAGTGGCAGGGGCAAGCCTTGCCTTGGGGAGATGTCCCAGGATGGGCTGAGACCCCTGTCCCTGTTGCTCCCTCGGTAAGGCACAGGCTGTGGCTGCTGGGCTGACCATGGCTGGGCAGGGAGGAGTTTCCCCTAATTAGTGGTTTGGCAGCCTGGAGAGGCAGTTTTCTTCCACAGTCACGGCTCCTTTTTCTTTGCAAAATAGAATAACAAACCAAAAGAAGGGTCCCAGATCACTGAAATGTGTTGTTCCTTGGAGCCTCCTTTGGCCAGAGTAAGCAGCTGGGCAGGTGGGAGTGGTACTGGGATTGTCAGTGGGGGCTGGAGCTGGGGATACTGGGCTGGGTCATACAGGGCTTCATTCCTCAGAGAGAAACACAAGTCATCCTGTAAGAATTTACTAGTGGGAGAGGGGATGAACAGGGGATCCCCTCCTCCTGCCTGGTCATGGCACTGGGCTGGTTGAGACTGGACAACTTGGCTTTGGCGCAGCACAACCCGTGGGATGGCAGGGCTGCTGCCACCCACCCATCCAGGAGGCTCAGGAATCTACTACGGTAAGAATGGGACATGGCCCATCTGCCTTGTGTGGAAGGTTCTTCATGCAATCAGAGCCAGCAGGAGGGAAGGTGACCTCCAGACCTCTTCCACTCTTCAAGCCAGTAACTCAGGAGATGGGCCACATCCCCTGGGAGCCACTAAGGTCCCTGGCCCTGTGCTGCAGCTGCTGGGAGAGAAGCACAGCCAGCTCCTGCACCTGGTCCTGGCCTTTCCCCCAGTCAACAAACACACCAGACCCAGACTTGGATTTCTTGAGGGTGAGGCCGGAATAACTTCCCTTACTACTGAGTAGCATGGCAGAGGAATTTGGAGGGGATCCAGCCCCTGGCTTGGAGAAGCCACTGCGCCTGTAGTCAGCAAAGAAAGCAGTGCTGTGTTCAGGAGCCCCAGGTCTTCATCCCAATGAGCTCCTACCTCTTGTACAATGTGTCTTCAAGGTGTTTTTGCTGCTGTCTGTTTCTCCTGCTCTCTCAGGAGCTATTTTGTGCCACAGGTGGATAACCTGGGGTTTGCAGCTCCTCTTGCACCTGAAAGATCTCCCCTAGTTCTTCCCCACCACCAGCCTTTGTCAGCAATGCAGTGACAGGGTCCCTGAACTGTGTGTGACAGCCAGGACTGCTGGCAGGCAGGAACATTCCTGACACTGTAGGACAGTTTGTAAGAGATTAGGGAAAGGCTGTACCCTAATTTCAACCTCTTCCATCCAAAGCTCAGGTCCTTTTCCCATTTCTGTGGTATTTCAGTCCTGCTGATGAGCAGTGAGGAATTGGTGTGGATGAGGCAACACAAAGTAATTGCCCCCTGCCCTGCTCCCAGGATACTGCATCGGTGGATATGGGGTGGGAAGATGGGTACAGGTGATGCACCAGGCATGGGGGAGTTTCCCATCCCTTGCCAGCCCTCCCAGCACGGGTGGTGCTGAGGCCTTGACTCTTTTGGTGCCACTCACTCTTGTTGTTCTTCCTTTAGGGAGGAGCCACTTTCATCTCCCCAGAAGGATGGAGGTCCTGCAGCTCCTGCGCCTGCTCCTCACCACTGCCATGCTGGGTCTGTCCCAGACAGTGAACCCCTTTGTGGCCCAGCAGACCCCCCCAGACCCTTGCTACGATGAGAGCGGTGCTCCTCGACGCTGCATCCCTGAATTTGTCAATGCTGCCTTTGGGAAGGAGGTTCAAGCCTCCAGCACATGCGGGAAGCCCCCAACACGGCACTGCAATGCCTCAGACCCCCGCCGAGCCCACCCACCAGCCTACCTGACTGACCTCAACACCGCCTCCAACATGACCTGTTGGCGCTCAGAAACCCTCCACCACTCACCCCAGAACGTCACCCTCACCCTCTCCCTTGGCAAGAAGTTTGAGGTGGTCTACGTTAGCCTCCAGTTCTGCTCACCCCGGCCCGAGTCCACCGCCATCCTCAAGTCCATGGACTATGGCAAGACCTGGGTGCCCTACCAGTACTACTCCTCCCAGTGCCGTAAGATCTACGGCAAGCCCAGCAAAGCCACAGTCACCAAGCAGAACGAACAGGAGGCCCTGTGCACCGACGGCCTCACCGACCTCTACCCACTCACCGGGGGGCTCATCGCCTTCAGCACCCTCGATGGGCGACCCTCGGCCCAGGACTTCGACAGCAGCCCCGTGCTCCAGGACTGGGTGACAGCCACCGACATCCGCGTGGTCTTCAGCCGCCCGCACCTCTTCCGTGACCTGGGCAGCCGGGACGCCAGCGAGGAGGAGGGGGGCCCCAGCTCCACCCCCTACTACTACGCAGTGGGGGAGCTGCAGGTCGGTGGGCGCTGCAAGTGCAACGGGCATGCGGCGCGCTGCATTAAGGACAAGGAGCAGAAGCTGGTGTGCGACTGCAAGCACAACACAGAGGGACCTGAGTGCGACCGCTGCAAGCCCTTCCACTACGACCGGCCCTGGCAGCGGGCTAGCGCACGTGAGGCCAACGAGTGTCTGGGTAAGGCATTTTTAAACACTTTTATTTTCTGGGGTTGAAATGCTAATACGGGTCATCAGGGATGGAGTGTGCTTGTCCAGAGATGCTAGGGACCATTCACCGTGCTGGAGGATTGGGAAAGGCTCAACTGTCTACCCTGTCTCTGCTGCAGGTGTCCTATAAGAGATGCAGTGGTTCAGCCATAAGCCAAAGCACTGAAACCCTCCCAAAAATCACTTCCAGCCAGTCATCAAACCTCAGTGCAGGATGCCCAGCTGGGATTGTTTCCTTTGGGCAGCAAACCAGCTGTCCATGGGCCAGAGGGGCAAGTGCAACAGCTCCCTGTGAGATGTGCTTGGGGACAACGAGCAGGCAGAAAAACCTGGCAGAGGTTGAGGAAATATTCCAATTTGAAATTTCATCCTTCTTTTTCAGTCTGTGTGATAGTTTTAGCTTTGTCTGTCCTTGCAAAGGTTTTCATAAGTTAAAAATGTCACCAAAATGAAACATTTCCAAAATATCAGATTGGTATTACTTGGCTGTCCTGCTCATGAATCTTTGTGGGATTTTGGTGGAGACTTTTGTCTTTTCTCCTGGTTTGGGATGAGGCTGGGGGAAGCCAGAGCCCTGTGAAGGTCTGGGAGAGGGAGGAACAGCCTTTCGCTCCTCCTGGACCAGAGCCCAGGTCTCAGGGGGTGGTGGGAGGATGGAGACAAGGGAAAGCTGTACCATTAATCAGCCTCTGAAAGGCTCAGTGGATGTGCCAGAGGTCAGAAGGACTTGTTAGTATTTGTGATCGATGTCTTGTTGAGAACCCAGCTGTCCGCTTCAATATATACATGTTACAGTGGATTTCTTCTAAGAATGGCTAAAAAGGCAGTGGACTCAAAGCAAGTGTTGGAGCTGATGCTTTAAGCCACCTCATGCACTGTGGGAATGTGTCAGCCCTTGTGTTTTTCCACTTGTTTCAGAAAGATGAGTTTTGGAGCTCAGAAAACACTCTCCACTTTGCACCCTCCCAGGACTGCTGCAGGTCGGGCAGGGGAGGCCTCCAGCAGGTGCGTGAGCCCATGGAAACCCCCAGGACACAGTGAGGACCTCACCCTTGTGCCCCCCTTGTGCCCCCCAGTCTGCACCTGCCTCACTGCCATGTCCTCCAGTAAAGCAGCACAACAGCAGTGGAGGTGGCTCTGCTGGCACAAAAGGGGTTAAACCAGAGGAGGCTCATTTTTGAGGAGCATCTGCAGGTTTTCTATCCATCTTGTCCAGGGTGGGGTGTGAGTCCCTTGCTCTGAGCATCTTGCCCCCGGCGGCGTCACCCTTTTGGCAGATGGAGCTGAAAATATAAACGAGGGAGGGAAGAGGAGGCGGGGCCGCAGCGCCATCCCTTCAAGCCTCCCCCCCCCCGACCCCGGCAGCCCCGCACACAAAGACCCTTCCCCGAGCTGCATGTGAAAGTAGTTTTTTCCTGTTGATTCGCTCCCCTTCTTTCTCCCTTTCCCCTTTCGGGCTTTGTGCCCTCTCTGAAGGGACCTGAAAGAGCTTCTCCATCACTCGCCTTCGAAGGGCTTAGCAGCTGAAAGCTGGATTAGCTCACCGAGCCTTCCCCTCTGTGCCTTTCAACAATGACATCTCCCCAGCCAGCACGAACAGACGCAGCAATTAGCACCAATTAAAAGGAGAGGCTGCCCGGGAAGTTCCCTTTGCTCAGCCTGGGGGCTGCGGGGTTTCGGACTCTGTCCTGTGGTCAGACCGCGGTGATGCTGGCTCGTGGTGGTGGTTGTCAGGCGTAGCTGGGGAATGGGGAGGAAGAGGAGGAGAGCAGATGGATGCGGGAGCTTGGAAGCTCAGTGACAGCCCAAGAGCAGGGTAGGCAATGGCAGCACCCTGAAAGAGGGTGAGAATGGATCCGTGGAGCTGGTACAGCTTCAGGTCATGTTGGGATATGTCAGCTCTTGGCTCTGTGCTCCCCAGCACTCTGCATGGGGGCTTGTCTCAGTTCAGTGCATGAGAGTCTCTGCCTGCTCCAGCATGGGGAGAAACTGATGTCCTACAGCATGGCACGATGCTGGGGCATCCATCCATGCAGCTGGAGGTGAGGACAAACATTTGTTGTTTCATCAGAATTTTTGCCTCTGGGAAATGCACAGGTGAAACAGCCAAGTGCTACCTGAGGTCTGAGCACTGGCACAGGGCACAACCCTACCACTGCTGCTGTAGCATTCATGGGGACATCACTGTGCTGCAGTGTTGAGGGGGTGAGCGTGAGTTTGGCAAGCAGGGAGGTTTGGGGCTGTCGCAGCCCGGACAGTGACAGTGGATTTCCCAAGCTGCTGGCTTGGCAAGAGGGCACGGTGCCAGCTTTGTGCCTCAGAGTTCATGGCCCCGTGCCTGGTGGCTGGTCCACAGGCACGGAAGGCGCTCCTGACACCCTAGAGGGGCTGCATGTCCTGCAGGGAGCTTGCCATAACAGTATTGGGATGCCCTGTGTGTCCTCTGGTGCATCCAGGGCAGGGAGGAGGGAGGGACGTGTCCCCATCCATGTATCCCCCCAGCTTTTAGTCTGGGACAGGCCGCGTGAAGGATGATCCTGGCAGAGCGGCTGACAGGAGCAGGATTGCCAGAATCCTGGGGACCCCCCATCTTTATGTTTGCAGACTTACACCTCCTCCTCCTCCCCACCACTGCTGCCGGCTTCAGCCTGCACCCACCAGCTATTGGGGGCAGCCCGGTCGCCCCCTCGGCAGCCCGGCCCCTAGACACCCGGCTCGGGGAAGGAGGGGAAGCGGATTAGCACGAGGCAGCCACTGGAAGTAATTGATGCACTCGCTGGTGATGCGGGAGCTCTTGTTCCCTTTGTGACTGCCGCGGCAGGAGCACTCTCCGGAGCATCAGGATAATGCACAGGGCTTGCTTTGATCCGGGACCTCGGCGGGGAAGGGGCGGTGCTCTCCTGGGAAGACCTCGCGGGCAGCCCGAGGGGGACGTGGTGATCCAGCCGGGATGTCGGTGCCTGAAAACACCAATCTCCGGAGCGGTGGTGGGATTTGGACGATCACATGTAACTCCCTGCGTCTTGTGCCCCTTCCTGTACATTTACCCCTTCCATTGGGAGTTCCTCTGGCAGGGTTCTCTGCACCTGTTCCCCAGTAGACGTGGTGGAAACCAGTGAGTTCCCAGCAGCACCAGCCGTAGTCCTTTCCTGCGGAGAGCCGGGCGACGGCGATGGCTTTGGCTTGTGGGCAAGCGGACAGCATGCCCCTGCCACCTCTGCCTGGGCACCTCCCACCCCTCCCCCGAGTGCAGTATCGCAGAGGATCTGGAGTGCAGGGAAAGGCAGCCACCCCGGCAGATGAGATTTACGCTTGTCTGACCATCCTGAGTCCTGCTCCTCCCGGGATGGGGCTGAAGTGCCTCAGCCTTGTCCCTCGCAGCCCCTTGGGGTGGTTTCTCTCCTGTTTCTCCTCCTTTTTCTTGGCAGCAGCAGAGTGAGCCCTTCTCTCCCAACACCTTCCCCAGGATGGACAGTGTGGATGGGAGGAAAGGGGGTGTTCTGGTCTCAGTTACCATGAAACCGAGAGGTGCAGCCTCATCCTGCCCCGTGTCCCAGCCGGGCTCTCCTCCAGCCAAAGCAGGGGCGTAGCTGAAATCTGCTGCGGGTTGGCAGCAGCAGCCAGTCTAGGGTTTCGCTGATCCGGCTGCCTTCCCTAATTATTCCCAGGGAATTTGTAGGGGCGGTGAGCGCTCCTGCCCTGAGGGCTCCGCTGCCTGCCTCACGTGTGCCTCGGTGCATGGCGCTGCCTGTCTCGTGCCAGGGTCTCTGTCCCAAAGCCCCTCGTGCCGTCATTCCAGGCTCCTACATCGGCAGCAGTCTGGGGGAGAAGTTTAGGGGTGGTCGGGGCCTGGGAAGGGGTTCAAACACCATCAAAAGGGAGACAAAAGGTTGCTCCATTGCAAGGTGTCAACATTTAATTAGTCTATTATTGCAAATTATTAGATCTTGTGATTGCTTAATTGATCATATGATTGTTTAATTGGGCATACTGTACAAGGGCGGAAGCGAGCTACCAGGTAATTAGCCCCAAACTGTGCAATTAAATTCTTATTAATACCCCAAACAGCAGGGAACATTCAAGCCTTTAATTAGTGATTAACAGGAGACAGACAGAGCTTACAACTGCCTCAGTACAGAGGAACAGTGAGAGTATTTAGCTGGGTAAGAGGGGGACCTGTCTGCCCCGATTAGCTCTGAATGGCTGCGCCGAGGGGTGAGGGGATTGTCGTGCATGCTGGCGTGACCCTGTCCCTGAGTGGGGGACAGCCACCCAACCCAGCGTGGCGAAGCCCCGCCAGGTGGATCAGAGGGTCTGCAGCATATTCCAAGGGAAAGGTGGCCCTTGGGTTGATCCGGACATGCCAGGGTCAATGATGCCAGGAAAAGGCCCCGCCGGTTACTCTCTCACCAATTAAACTCGAGGCAGAGAGCGACCTGCGCTGAGGGCAGCGAATCATTCACCCAATGGTTCTCCTCCACTGCCCATCACCTCCCCCTCTGGGCTGCCATCCCCTCTCCTTCCCCCGAGGATGCTGGGGGCATTCCAAGCAGGACACAGATCTCCCTTTTGGGATTTCCCCACTTTCAGTGCTGCAAGGGGAAAATAAGGCCCTTCTCATTCAAAAAATTGCTGCTTTGCCACAGTTCTGTAGCAAAAATCACCTTGTCTTGTCCCTGTCCCATTATCTGGAGAGTGCAAGAGCACCCTGGGTGTCAGGATACTTCACTGTGTCTCTTCCAGCCCTGGCAAAGCCTGTTTGAATGTCAACATCCCCAGCTCAGCAGCATCCTGTGCTACCTGGCACTTTGGGCAGTATTTGCTGCTTTCCCTTCACACACCGCAACCCAGAATTTGCCTTAAAAATCCCTATTTTCCACTGTCACCAGGGAAAAAGAAAATAGCTCAAAACAAGCCCCTTAAGGTACCTACAGCCACACCGGGTGTTATTTTGATGCCTGCCATGTGATTTCTCACTAATCTTATAACTCGGGGGAGCTCTGGGGGCAGCTGAGGTTTGCATGTGCTGGCACTAACCTTCCACTCAATTCAAGCCTCTGAAAAACTCTTTTTTACGGTTGGGGTTTACTCTTTCTCCCTGCAGCGTGCCCGTGGCCAGAGTAGGGGCAGGCGAGGGAGCGTTTGATCTGTGCGGGGTGAAGCTCCCACTGGTGCTGCTGGCTGCGGGGAGGCAACTTCACACGGCCGCCAGGCCAGGCCCAGGCAGTTAAATCTGGGCCAACACGTTAATGAATTTCACAGTATGCCTGGAAAAGCTCTCACCCAACCTCAATTTACCAGCACGGGGAGAGGGCCAGGGCTGGGGGAGCAGGGCACCACATTTTGCCGAAGGAAATCTTGTTCCCATTATATTTTTTGCAAGAGTGTTAAGCAGGAATGGGCAGCGCTTTGCCTTTTTATCTCGCACACGTGGAATCGGCCAGGAGGGCTGTGTTCTTCCTGGGGCTAATTTGTATGTGTGCATATAAGGGTGTGCAGATGTTTCTGTGCACATCTGTGTGTGTGTGCCTGCCTGTGGGCACAGGTATGGCTCTGGTGCACGTCTGTGGGCACACATGCTCCCATGTATGTTTGGGTGCACATGTGCTTGTGTATGTTTGTGCATGCACACACAGGGATGTGAGCACACAGGGGCTGTTGTGTGGGTTTCTCTGTGTGTGTGGCTCATGCACACAAGATAAAGCTGCAAATATAAATAGCTGGGGGCTTGGTTGCAGGGGAGGGCTGTCACACACCCTGGCATGAGGTGGGTGGTCCTGCTAGAAGGCCAGGTGGGCTCTGTCACCAGAGCCAGCTGCCAGGGAAGGGGCAGGGGGAACAGTGGGGCTGCAAGTGCCCAGCTGGCACTGCCAACCCCCCCAGCTGCAGCCCTCCATCCCACACTTGCTTGCCTTCAGCCGAATGGTGCCAGTTCCTACACGTGCCCTTTCTCCTCTGCCCTGACCTCATGGCATCAACCCCACAGGGTGGTGGATACTGCATATCTGGATGGCACATTGGGACGAGCTGTGCCGTGTCCATCCCAATCCCAGCACAGCCCCTCACTGCAGTGGGGGACACCAGGGCGGCTTCAGCCCATCCAGAGGGTCCTGGGTTTCACCTTCAGCCCTCATCCTCTCCCCTTCCCTTGCAGCCTGCAACTGCAACCTGCACGCGCGGCGCTGCCGTTTCAACATGGAGCTGTTCAAGCTGTCGGGGCGCAAAAGCGGCGGCGTCTGCCTCAACTGCCGGCACAACACGGCGGGCAGGCACTGCCACTACTGCAAGGAGGGCTTCTACCGCGACCTCAGCAAGCCCATCACCGACCGCAAGGCCTGCAAAGGTAAGCTGGGGGTCTCCATGGGAGCAGATGAGTGAAAGAAGCTCTCTTGGTCTCCTTGCTCTCCCTTCCCATCCTTGGGATATCCTTCTGCTCACTCTGGCAGCTGCAGGTCAGCTCCAGCCTCCACCCTCACCATGTCCTATCAACTCCTGGGCATCCTGGGATGCTTTGCCCACCCTGTCCCCTCCAGAGGAGCCACCTTGGATCAGAGATACTTTCCATCACCGTAATGCTTCACAATTACTGCCCTGTGAGGGTGGTGGAGCAAGACTCGCACTGAAAAATGGTGGGCAAGGCAGATGGGAGCAGCCAGGGCCCCTCTGCTCCCCCCATCCTTGGCCCTGCAAGCAGAGGTACTTGAGCCACAGCCACGTAGAAAACACTGCAACCTGCAGCATCCCTGCTCCCACAAACCCACACTATATTCAGTAATCCTCCCTGCTCCCAGCCAAATCCAGCTTGCCTTATTAGGTTTGGCATTTTTTCTATTATTGCTCTTTGGTAAATGCTCTCTTTTCCATCTGGAGCAAAAACTGAGCCCCTCAATGCTGAGGGAAGGGGTGCTAGGGGCCCTGGGGAAGTGAATGCCTGCAGGGGGTCTGCTTTGCTTGGGATTGTATCAGTTTTGGAGCAAAAATAGGAGCTGGTCACAGAATTATGGAGTACCCCAAGCTGGAAGGGACCAAATATGATCATTGAATCCAACTCCTGTCTCTGCACAGGACACCCCAACAATTCCACCTTGTGCCTGAGAGTGTTGTCCAAATGCTTCTGGAGCTCTGGCAGCCTCGGGGCCATGCCCATTCCCTGGGGAGCCTGGGCAGTGTCCAGCACCCTCTGGGGGAAGAGCCTTTTCCTGATATCCAACCTAAGCCACCCTAATCCAAAGAAAAGCAGAAACTATTCCTTGAGGAGGGCTGGGAGGTGAGGTGCTGCCCACAGGAGATGAAGGGCGGCACAGCCGCCCTGGTGCCTCAAGTTTTGGGGGAAAGCTGGGGCTGCCTATCAGCCCTCAGCACTTGACAGAATCTTCATGGAACAGGGAATTTTGCTGCAGCTGCCTCAGTTTGGTGGTGTTGCAGCAGGAGCTGGAGGCTGTTGTCATCCATCCCCAGCCTCAGTCAGAGCCAGGACCCCTCCTGAGAATGGGACACAATCTGGGATGCTGTGCCATAGATCATCGTGATGCATTCCTTGTCCTGCATCTTCCTCTTCCTCTCTCCCAGTGTCTCCCTGTGTCACCCTGAGGATGCTGGCACCTGGCACAGCTTGGGACCTGACTGCCACCTGACAAAATCTTCATCAATGTGAAACCCTCACTGCTGCCAGGGGCTGCCATGCCCACAGTCATAGCTGTGGCATGACTTGGCCAAAGTCACAGGGTGGAAACAGCTTGTGGTTCCTGGGAACAAGAGCTGTGAGGGGGACATGTCAAGTCAGCTGCTTGGGTTGTTGAAAATTATTAGCTCAGTTTGCTAATGAGCTGGCTGCAGGTAGGGCTCCTTCTGCCAGTGCCCGCTCAGTCCTGCTCCCGCTGTGACACTGTGCAAATGTGGGAAGTTTCTCCCTTCACTCTGTCCACTCAAGCATTCCTGGGGGTAGCAAGGATGAGGAGAGGCCACTGGCACAGCACAGGCAATGGAGGGATTTCCTTTATTATACCCCAACCTGAATGAGCCAGATCTTCAACAGCACTAATGCACCTGACAGAGGAACCCCAAAAGTCAAATCCTTCCATTCAGGTCCACAGCCACAACGTTGATGGTCCAAAAACTGCTCCAGTAGTTCCTGTAGGCCCTACATGAGAACATGAGCATTGTGTTCTTGCAGCAGTGAAGGTGCCCAGTGCCCATGCAACTGCAAAAATGCAAAATGCATTGGAGAGAGATCTGAGAGAGAGACTGTGCTCCCTTCCAGGAGGGACTCAATCAAAGATAGAAAAACAGGAATGAGGGATGAATTCTCAGCCTCTAAACAGCTATGGCTGACTTCCTACCCATCTGATGTTCCAGTCTGGATCTCGATAGTCCTTGGGGACAGGCAAGGTGTTTTCTTATCTCAAATTCTTTGGTGAAACTATTGTTTTGAAAAGGCTCCACAGACAGGCTGAGCAGGGAGAGGTAAGAGGAACCAGACAGGCTTGGCCAAGAGTTAAGAGGAGGGAGAGGTGAGGTACAGGTCCCATGATGTTTGGCACAGGCTAGGGACCTTGAGAGGTCAAGCTGCAGATTGATGGCTTGGAGCCAATATGGCTCCTGGCCAGCTCAAGGCCACTTATTGGAGCCACGGTGCTCAGCAGGTCCCCAAAAACAGGTCCCAAGAGCCACCCCATAGCTGAAAAACACAATGTGGGTTCTGGCCCCACAGCCCACCTGGGAGATGTGACTTCCACCAGCATCTCCAGCCCTCCAGAGCAGGGAACCCACACTCCAAGCATGCCTATTCCCCAGACAACATCCATATCAGAGACAGGTTTCCAGCACATTTAGTCACATCTGATTCAGCACCTCCCCAGCATCTCTCCAAACACTGATCAATGGAGATGGTAACTGCAAACACACCAGGCTCCTGGAAACCTGCTTTCTCCCTTCCTGTCTTCCTCCTCCACCTTGAGTTGATGCTGGGTTCAAAATGCTATCCCTGCCCGGTGCCCTTGGGGTGGCAGAGTGCCCACCATTTTTCAGTGCGAGTCTTGCTCCACCACCCTCACAGGGCAGTAATTGTGAAGCATTACAGTGGTTGAAAGTATCTCTGATCAAAGGTGGCTCCTCTGGAGGGGACAGGGTGGGCAAAGCATCCCAGGATGCCCAGGAGTTGATGGGACATGGTGAGTGCAGATGCTGCAGCACAGGAGAAATGGCAGCCAGCAATGCCTGGGCAGCAGAGGAGTGGGACAGGTCCCCCCTCGCAGACACACCTCTGTCCCTGTGCCAAGCCACAGGCAGGGCTCTGCCAGCCTGGGCAGGGAATGCTGCTTCCGGAGAGCTGGCAAGGTTTGCCCGGGGTTTGGAAATGCTGCAAAGCTCAGCTGAGCCAGATGAACATGTGCAGGGCCAACCCCTGCCACGGTGCATATGTTGAGGAGGATCTGGCAGTGAAGGTGGTACCCTGGGTCTGGCCAGTTCCTGGCTCTCCCTTGGGGGACAGAGTTAATAATAAAATCCCTGATGCTTCTGCTTCTTTGGCTGCCCCTCCTTCAGTAAAGCAGAAATCGTTTCCACCCCTCCCTTATCTAGGGGTGGATCTGCTGGGAGTGGGAGCTCCTTAGAGGAGGAGAAAGGTCCCAGGTGCCAGCAGTGTAGAGCTGGTGCTGCCAGAGAGGCATATAAATACAGAGAGATGTGACAAGACAATTTGGACTTGTTTTTCCCAAAGATGTGCTCCATACCTGCAGCTCAGGTATCTACACTCCTGCAAGAAGAAGGCAAGGTAAGGCAAGGATCCTGTCAGTGGATGTTTAAAGCAGGCAAGGAGTAGGTGGGTGGGAACAGTGTGCTGAGGATTTGAACAAAGGCTTTTGCCCCTACCACAGCACTGGCCCAGGGCAGAGGCTGAGCATCTCAATGAATGCAGATGCTCATATAATCACAGATTGGTTTGTGTTGGAAGGCACCTTGAAGATCACCTGGTTCCAATCCTCTACCATGGGCAGGGGCACCTTCTACTAGTCCAGGCTGTAGATCCTCAGTTCATATTCAGGAGGCAAATCACTAACCCAGATGCCAGGAACTACTACATCTTATTTAAACAAACCCCAGCACATGTTACTAAATAACTCTTCAACCATGGTTTGTCTCTGCTGGGATACAGCATCCTTGAAACAGGCACAAAAACACTGTCTGCAGGTTCCCCAGGCCTGTGTCTATCTGAGCAGAGCCCTTGGCCACCAACTGGCGAGCGGGGAGTCCTTCCCTCCCACTGCCGGTGTCACTGCTGGACCCTGTGAGACGGAAAAGCTGGGAGGATGGAAAAGGCAGAGCAACCTACAGGATTAATTCAATGGTGGTAATTGAAAAGTCAAATAAAGGATGGCTGTGCATTAATCCTGGTAATTTAAACAAAGCTGTAAACCGTGAGCTTTCTCCAATGAAAACTGGTGAAGCAGTAGCAGCTAAGCCTCAAGATGCAAAAATACCCTCAATATGAGATGCAAGACATGCTTTCTGGCAAGCACAGCTTGATGAGTTAAGCTCCAAGCTAGTGACTTAATCCACCATTCAAGCTCCACAGGCCAGACCCTGGCAGCGAGGGGCTGGGAGCAGCAGGGCTCGGTGTGTGGGCAGCAGTGCAGAGCTGCACCATGCCCCCAGCCCTGCCTTCCCTGGGGCTGGAGTGGGCTCCCTGAGCCAGCCCCCTCCACAGGTTATGTCAGGATGAGGAAGGATGGAGAGCCACAGTGGTGGGATTGGCCATGCTGCAATTTGGGACTCATCAGAGTAAGCAGTCTTGCCTGGGATGCTCTTCCCATGAGAATGAGAAGGAGCAGTGCATTTTTGTGGGACTGTGGGAAATCCCGCTATGGCAGGGCAAGTGGGCAGAGATTGGTCTGGCAGAGACCAGGCTCATACCCTGATGAGACTGATCAGCTATGCACAAAGCTGCCTTAATTACTGATCTGGGTAAAACATCCAGAGTCAGTGACATCCACCTTCCGCTGCATGGAGAGAGATCAGCTGAGATGAACTGCATCCTGACTGGGCTGAGATGTATGTCTGTCCATAAACTTTACACCAGGAACAGACCGCTGGGGCCCAAGAAAGGCCCTGTGTTTCCAACAGCCCTGCGTTATGCCAAGACTCCCTTGCTCGCTGCCATTTGTTATCACAGCTGAGCCCCCAAAATATCCCTGTCAGAAAGATGTCCGCTTCCAGTCCTAGCCAAGATCTGATAAGAATGGAGCATCTGGTCCCCATTAGAGGCTGCTTGCTCTGGTTTCTGGCTGTGCAGGAGGGGGCTCAAGTGCCATGGTGCCCCCACCAGTCCCATCTGGTGAAAATTAGGGAATTGGTAACATCAGGGGGCTGTGGGGGTGGGTGGGGGAGATGTTTTTGTTTTGCTTTGAAATCACATTCAACTCTTACACTGATGGAGGCCAAGATAACTTCCTCCAGCTCATAGCCAGCCTAGCGCCAGGCAAGCAGATGGGAAGGTCCTCTCCTGAACAAGCGTCTTCGTCCCACATCCCTCCATGTAGACAATCCTCAGTGGGTCCATCATCCAATGTGATGTGAAGGAGCATTCTTCTCAGAGCAAAGACAGCTTTCACCCACCTCAGGTGTGGCTTGTCCCTAGAGAGACTGTGGTAGAAAGGTGCGGGGTCATCCTTTGCCCAGGATCTCCAGGAGTTGGGAGGGGCATCAAGGCTCATGAACTTGGGAAACATTGAGAAAACCAAGACAAGGTCAAGGTTTGTGAAAAAACCCTGTGTTTGTACAGCTCCATGGACTGAAAAGCTTGGAGGTAGTGGGGCAAGTGGAGAAAATGGTTTTTACTGCTGCGACAGGAGCATCTCCCTTGAGTTGAGGTGGGGGAAGATCTTAAATGAGAGCTGATGGCTGCAGGCACCTGTGTGAATTACAGAGGCCCCAGGTGCTCATCCTAAGCATCCCTGTCAGCAAGGCCATACCCTGGCCCAACCCTTTGTCCACTCGCCCTCCTGCCTGTGCTGCTCACAACACATGTGGGGCTACAGTTGGTCCAGACCCATGGGTTCAGCTGGGTCTGTGCTGTGCCAGCCCCAGCAGCTGCTTTCCAGTGGTGCTCTGGAAGGGTCCCCCTTCTCTTCACCTTTCTGGGGTCCAGTTTGGGGTTTGTGTTGTGCCTCCCCTCTCACATAACCATTTCTTTCTCTCTCCCACCCAGCTTGTGACTGCCACCCAGTCGGCGCAGCTGGCAAGACCTGCAACCAGACCACGGGGCAGTGCCCGTGCAAGGACGGCGTGACCGGCCTCACCTGCAACCGCTGTGCCAAGGGCTACCAGCAGAGCCGCTCACCAGTGGCCCCCTGCATCAGTGAGTGCCCCACGCCTTGCCCTGCACTCAGTGACCCCCACAGGCACTAGGGCATGCCCCCACTCACCTTGGATGGTTTGTGGTGGGTGGGAGGCTCAGACAAGAAAGAGGCTGTCTGTCCTTATGGATGTTCTCCAGAAAGTGGTCAAGTAGGACTCTCTGGTCACTTTCTGGGGTGACCTGGGCCTCACCTGCCCCAGTGCAGGGGGCTCTGGATGATCTCTTGGATCAGTACTTCCAGCTGGCTGAAACAGCTCTGCTGGGTCCCATCCTGGGTACAGCATGTGCCCTCCACACCCAGCTGAGCCCTAAGTGTGGTCACTTCTGGGGCAAGGCCAGAGCCTGTGGTCAGCATAAAACTGTTTATTGTCACAGTAGGTTTGAATTTGTTCCAAATGGCAGAGGAACAACTTCCCACCCTGCTGCATTTTCTGGCCTGCTGGAGCAGTGGCAGTGCAGGTGACTGGTGGAGCTGTCTCCTCTCTCTGTTCTTCCCCAAATTTGGGTTTAGGAAAGAAATTCCCCCAGGTTTTGCTGCCAAGACTCCTGAAAAAATGTTGTCTTTCCCCACATTAATCCCTGTGCTGGGCAGCCTGAAGCATGCTGAGATCAGCCAAGAACCCATCTGATGTCCAAACTGAGTTCAGATGAGCTGACCATCCAAGGAGCATCCATTCCTGGAGTACACATTCTCACACAGTCTCACTTAGGGCTCTTGGGGGTTGCAGAATTGCAGCCTGGCCCAATTTCCTGAACTCAGTTTGTGCGTCTCCAGGTCTATTCAATGGTCTGCAATGGTCAGGTCAGATTCATCCCATCATCTTTCATTTACGACTAACAAAATCCCCTTGTGGACCATTTTCAGAGTGCTTTTGCCAAGTTGTTACCCCCAGAGCTGGGGATCTCATCCTTAAGATATCTCCCCCTTTCTTTTCCAGAGATTCCTGCTATCAACCCCACCTCCCTGGTCACCAGCACGGAGGCACCTGCGGGTAAGTGCTCCATGTCCCTGGCCGAGTTCATGGCCGCAGCCCTGCCCAGAGACCTGGGAGCAGATCCCACGTCCCCTCTCCCTGGCACAGCACAGGGAGGGCTGAGTTCTACCAAACCATTTGGCAAAAAATTAATGGTGAAAAATTTTGGTGAAAGATGTGAGTGAGATTTAAAATCTTGTGTGTTTCTGGAAAGGAACTGACTAAGACTGATGGACATTTTGGGGAAAGGCCTTCTCCATCCCTTCCAAGGAGTAGTGCAGGGATGCAGCCCACTGGGGCCTTGCCATCCCTTGGCAGGTTAAGGCAGGGGTTGTGGCATATGGCAGCAGTGGGTGCTTGGAGACTGGCTTTGTTTAACCTCCTTTTGTCAGTGCCAGTGCAAGAGATTTCCCCTCAGTGTCGTTTGCCTCTGCAAGGTCCCATCTCTCTGGGAGGTGCAGGAGCAGTGGGGGTCTGGCAGGTCTCAGGCAGGCTCCGGGGCCCCTGCAATGAGGCACAGGCTGCCAGGTCTCCCCTGTGCCGTGGGTGACATGGTGCTCACCTCATCCAGGTCTGAAGGAGTGAAGGATCTGGGTATGAGCTGCTTGTCCTGGCTGCATAGGGTGATGGGACCATGGGTGATTGGACCATGGAAGGACCAGTATCACTGCTTTGGTCACCCAGAGAGAGGTTACAGCTCCATTGACAGACTGCAGGCCTTGCACAGGCAAGGGAGGCATTGCTGCCATGGTCCTCAGAGCTCCTCAAGATCTGCCCTCCTTCCCCAGAGTGGAGTGGGAAGCTTGGCGTCTCAGTACAAGCTGCAGGTTCACTTGTGCTCCTGCAGAGGCTTGCAGGGGGCCAGGCAGTGCTGGGTGGTTGCATAGATGCTCCCTGCACTGATGGATTAGGAGGGTCCTTCCAGCCTGGCCAGGGACCAAGGTCACACCCAAGTGTCCTGAGCTCCCACCATGTCATGGTACATCCCAGTAGCACCAAGCAGTGCTGTGCCAGCCCCTGCATCCAGTGCCACCATGCTCAGCCCTCCCGTGCTGCAGGATGCGTCCAGCAGGGTAAAGAAGGCTGTAGCAGGGCTTTCCTCTCTCCCCTCCTCTTCCTTCTGCTGTCCCCTCAGCACTGCAGTGTGGCTGTTCCCAGCCATCCCAGGTCTTATCCCTCTGTAGGGATTCCAAGCCAGGTGGAGCGGGAGAAGCCGGGAAAGAAGCAGCCCCTTTCCTCCTTGGGCCACCCCTCTTTCCTGCTGTCCCCAAGAGCCTGCTCTTCCCCTGCATTCCACTGTGGTGGAACAATCCTCCACTACATCCCATGGCACCTGCTCTTATGAAGCCAGCAGGGGCACCTCCAGCTCCCCACACCCATATTTAATGAGCAGCTTCCCTGTGGCCTGTTTGGGGTACATCTATCCCAAGGAAGCCTACACGCTTCTTGGAGAGCTGGTGCTCTGTTTGTATACATCTCCCCAGCTCACCTTACCACGGCCACCTTGCCTTGGCAGTGGAAAATGCCAACAGCCTCTTCTCAGGCTGGTGTGTGCCTAGGATGTGCTCTCCAGCCTTCTGGGAACATTTTCCAGCATGGCTGCTGCAGCCCTGTGCATGAATTTGGTGGCTGCAGGAGAAGGCCAGGAGCAAGGTAACAAGGTGTGTTGAAGAGGTGGAATTTTTGGCCCCTTACAACAAGACAGACACTAAGGGGCTGGAGCATGTCTAGAGAAGGGAAAGGAGCTAGGGAAGGGTCTGGAGCACAAATCTGATGAGGAAGGAAGCTGAAGGAGCTAGGAGGACTCAGGTTGGAGAAAAGGAGGCTCGGGGGGACCTTTTCTCTCTCTAGAACTCCCTGACAGGAGGGTGCAGCCAGGGGGAGGTCGGGCTCTGCTCCCAGGGAACAAGGAATGGAACAAGAGGAAACAGCCTCAAGTTATGCCAGTGAAGGTTCAGGTTGGACATCAGGGAAAATTTCTTCCCTGAAAGGATTGTCAGGCAGTGAACCAGGCTGCCCAGGGCAGTGGTGGAGTCACCATCCCTGAAAATGTTCAAAAAGTGAGTAGATGTGGCACTTTGCAATGTGGTTTAGTGGGCATAGTGGTATTTGGTTCAAGGTTGGACTTGATGGTCTTGGAGGCCTTTTCCAGCCTTAATAATTCTGTGTTCCCCTGGCAGGAGTGAAGTGTGTGGATGGGGATGGAGAGGGGAGATGCACAGGAGAAACTGGTAGCTCCTTGCAGAGCAGTGCTGGCTCAGCACACATGGACCCCAAGGAGTAGAGCAGAGCCAGGAAACTCTGCATAGCCTGGCACCCCACCCAGCATCTATGGGCACTACTGAGCCCTCACAGCCCTGCCCCACAGAGGCTCTGGAAAAGAGGAGGTGTTTTCAGGACAGTGAGGAGCAGCCCTGCCTGGATCTGGCAGAGGTTTCACTTCTTACTGTGGCAGAGGGGGAAAGATGAGACTTGGAGTGCACATCTTGCCCGATGGGAAGATGCTGAGCTGAAGTGATGGGGGGGAGCTGCAAGACACAGAGCAGACCACCACCACCTGTGTCCTGCCTGCCCTGCCCACCCTGCCAGCTGTGAGGAGGAAGCTGGGAACATCGGACTTTGGGAAAAGGGAAAAAATGGGGAGACACAATAGGAGATTTGGCCAGTTTTATTGCCAACAGAGAGTGCCGCATGGAGCAGAGTTGATCAAGGTGACTCCCCTCCAGTGCTTTACAAATAGGAACAGTCTCACAATGATGTCTGAGCTGTTCAACTGTGCAAGAACAAACAGCACTGGTGGAGAGCTGGGTTGTTTGCTCTGTTTTAGCAGAGCAGGTCTGCCTCAAACTGCCTCTAGTTTATCTGTGGGTTCGTTGGTTTAAGATTTCTGGCTTCTAGCTCAAATATCCTTAATGCAAAGTAGCTGCCTCTGCCCAGAGTCTGCACCACTGGAGGATCAGGGGACCCAGTGGGGGTCCTGCTTCTCCCTTCACTGGGGGGATCAGAGCTGGGGGGTGATGCTGCCCTGGCTGGTGCTGCCAGGGTTACCTGCACCTGGCGTGCTTGTGCTGCAAGCAGGGCTGCCAACAGTGGTCCTTCCTGCCTGCACCCTGCCCATACCCTGATGCCCCTCTGCCTACAGCCCTTTGCCCCAGTAGCCCCCAGCTGTCCTTGAGCAGAGCACTCCCCAAGGGGCCCTCAGCACCTCAGACAGCCTCCAAGCCCCTTCTCCCCTAATTTCCCCACCTCCCACCTGGCCTCTGGCAGCAGGTGCTGGCTGCAGGAACAGGGGCACATTGTTCAAGGCTGCCATACTCAGGTGCTGGGCTTCCTCCCTTCTCCCCATTCTCCTCTGTGCTGGAGTTCAGTCCCTGGGTGTGTCCAGGCTTTTCACTGACATTGCCATCTTCTACATCACTTTTCCCGTCTTTCTCCTGCCTTTCCAATCTTCCAGAGCCTTTGAGGTCCAGCTTTGATGTCTGTGCCTGAGCAACTGATTGACTTGGTGATGAAACCTCCTGGGTCCACTTCTCATAATTTTTATTATTATTATCTTAAAATATTTTCCAGTTAGTAGAAAAAGAAAATCCACGTTCCCTATTAGCAGAATGAACAAAACTTGTGGAGTGCAAAACAGGACTTAAAAGGAATTCAAAGTAAGCAGTAAAAGATTTGCAGCCATAGCACCTAATGAAGTTACATCTCTCTTAAAACAAAATAGTCCTTTTATTTTCAAGGAGAGAAGTAAACCAGATGTACAAACCTGCCACCTCTCACACACCCTCTCCCCCTCAGGGATGGGGAATGCCCACACCAGGCCAGTGGCTCTGGTTATCAGCTGCCTCCTCCCACTCTGCACCTGTAGCATCTCCCAGGGGTGCAGCAGTGTTAGAGCTGGGGCTTTAGCAGGTCCCAGGGATGTCTCAGTCTCAGAGATTGCTCTGTAACTTGTTCCAGGCATGCATCCATGTCTGGGATGGGGCTGTAGCATATCCCAGAGATGCAGCAGCATTTCAGGGTTTGTGGGTGCACTTTCATGCTATGGACTGTGTCAGGTCTCTGCCGACCCCCAGCCCTTCTGTGGGCCTTGGCTGCCCCATCCACCTGCACAGATACAGCAGAGGGGCAGCTGCAGGTGGAGGCTAAAGCTGATCTTCTCTCCACTGCCCTGTGGAATGTGTAATGCCATGGGCTCTCAGGGCCTGTCTGTGGGAGAAGCCCCCATCAGGCACACAGCACCCCAGTGTGCTTGGGAGGATGGAACCATGGTCCACAGCTGTGTTGTGATCAGAACTGGGGAACTGAGACCTTGAGCAGAGCTCTCCTATGGCAAAACTCTGCAGGAACAGGACAGGATGCACAGGGAGAGGCAGTTTGGGGAGGTGCAGGCAGGATCCATCTGCCCTGACATCCCTGGCCGCTTTCCAGCCACAGCACCCATGTCTGCCCCACACCTAGTGATGGAGGAGGTCATGTGCTCAGGGCCAAGGAAGGGAAATGCTTCCAGTTATTTGGACTTCTTTTTTTTTCTTCCCCAGTTTTTTTGATTGCTGGAGCAGAAATTGATTTTACATTTGAGGAATGTTCCTCAGCACAAAGCCATGGTTTAAAAAATCCCCAAACTAATCCTAAATTGTTAATTCCCAACACCATTTTCTGGCTTCTTTGAATCACAGTGTTATTATTAATCATAAGCAGGAGCCCAGGGCAGTTAATGGGTTTCTTTCTGCTTTTCTTTCGTCCCCATTACCGAGGGAAGGGGGTGGCAGGTTGGCTTAGGCTGCCCCACAGCCTGCTCCCACCACACATCACCCCACTTCAGGCCACTCTCCAGTCAAGCAGCCAGGCCATGCCACCTTCCTCCCCCACGGCACCCGGTACCCATAGGTTGGCCTGTCACAACTGATGCTGGCTGCAGGATGGTTTCTGTGCCCCTTTGCCTGGCCAGGAAAAGGTCTCCTGTCCTGATGGGCACTCCCCAAAATAAGGTGGGAGGCTCTCTTTAGAATCCCTTTCATGGAGTAGGAAAGGACAGAGCAGTGTGTCAGGATGGCCCTGTGGCCTGTCCCAGGGGGTGCAGTGTATCCCAGAGAACACAGCAGGCTGAGGCTGGAGCACATCCCAGGGGATGCAACAAGGTCCAGGCTGAAGCTGTAGCATATGCTGAGGTGCAGTGGCATTTGGGATTGGGCTGTAGCACACCTGAGGGGATACAACAGGCTGAGGCTGAGGCTGTAGCGTATCTCAGGGATGCAGTGGGTGAGGGCACCTTCAGTGCCACCGCCAAGCACACCAGCACACTCAGCAGCCACCCCCCCCAATATGGAGAGACCCTGAGCCCCCTCTGTAGCCACCTTAGCTGTCTCAGGGGACGCAGCAGGGCCCAGGCAGCTCTGCCAGCCCAGGCAGAGGGGCAGTGTGGCAGCATGGGGGGCTGAACTGCGAGTCAGAGCTCACCCCCCTCTGCCAAGAATTAGCTTTGCACTGCACTGCTTCTGTCACTGACAAATTTAGAACATGAATTCCCAGATAAAAAGGAGCTGGGCAGAGAGGAGAACAGCAGAGCCCAGGGTGAGTTTGTGCTCCTGGACTTCTTTCTCCTCATTTCTCCTCCTCCCCTTGGCACAGGGTTCTGTTATTTCCCATCTTCCCCCAGAGCTTCGCCTCCATCCCCAGTGATCACTGTGGCAACCCACAAACAAAGACAACTTGAGAGACTGCTGGCTCTGTCCTGGGACGTGGGGCCAAGCCAGAGGGAGAACCTGCGAAAGGCAGAGAAAAGAAGAAAGCTGGGTTCAGAAAAAACAAGCCATTTGGAAAGAGACAAATTGAGATGTTCAAAGGAAGATGGCAGGGGAAGGAAAGGAGGAGAACAGGGCTGCTTTGGGCAATTGCTGGGATCAAAGGCTTTAGGGAGAAGGAAAGAGGCATTCCCTGCCTTCCCTGTACTTGAGATGCAAATCTGGGGGCTTTAGAAATGCACAGAAAAAATCTTCCTGGAGGACAGGAGCCTTAGGGGACAGCGGGGTGGTGGAGGACAGCCTGGTGGCCTCCCCAGCCCCTCTGGAGCAGCCTGAGCAGGGGATGCCTGGACAGCAGGAGTGATGTGGTGGAGCAGAGCCACTTCCCTCACCTGCCTCTTTCCCACAGCCTGAGTGCCCTTCCCCACTTATGGGAACCTACGAGGCACAGGTCCCTGGAGGGGGCTGCCCCCTGAGAGTGTTTCCCACCACTTTGGCCCCTGAGAGCTGAATCACTCTGAGGATCATGACCCCCTTGGTCTGGTGTCAGACCTGTCTTTGGATGTGCCCCCTGTGGGGCTGATTGTGGGATTGGTGCCAAATCCGCTTTTCCCACATCACCCAGGTCTGCATTGTCACAGCTGCTCTATTGACTCTCCTTGGCCATGGCCCCGGCCAGCCCTCCATGGAGGCCACTATCACCTCACCTGCATTCTTTCTATCCGTCCCTTTCTGTGTTTGGAAGGAGTCCCCAGGCTTCCTCCACCACCCCTGTGCTGACTTACCCTGCAGGACACTGTCACCACAAGTGACAGAGTCTGCTCAATGCACCCAAGTCCACTTGGTTCCTCTTCCCAGGTGATTTGGTATCAGGTGTTCATGCTGGTCTTTGAGTCCCCAGCCCCTGTGAGGTGCCAGGGGAGCAATTGGACTCAACAGACCCCCATCCCCAGCAGTGCTCAGGCCCTGGCCCAGGACGAGTCAAGTACCCTCTACCTTCTGCCAGGCTGGGTCTTGCTGCTGTCCCCTCCACCCCACTCCCTCTTCCCCTGTGGTGGGACGAGTTCCCACATACCTCAAGCCCCTCAGTGCTCACCCCACTGTTCTTCTGCCACAGACTGTGACTCCTACTGCAAACCAGCCAAGGGCAACTACAAGATTAACATGAAGAAGTACTGCAAGAAGGACTATGGTAAGAATGGCCGAGCTCCCTGAGCCACCCTGGGCTTTGCCAGGGTGCAGATGAGGGCTGGCTGTGGGTAGGGCAAATGAAGGCATCCAGGGGGTGGGGAACACTCCGTATGGAGAGGGATCCCCAAATCAGCCCTTCCCAAGTTGCAGTGGATAAGGCAGGTGGGGCTGCTGGGGAAGGGCGGTTCCTGTCACCAACCTTCCATTGGGGAGCAAGACAAAGCATCTCCCATCACTATGCCTCCCCCTTTTTTTCCCCTCAGTGGTCCAGGTGAACATCCTAGAGATGGAGACGGTGGCCAACTGGGCCAAGTTCACCATCAACATCCTCTCTGTCTACAAGTGCCGTGACGAGCGGGTCAAGCGCGGTGACAACTTTTTGTGGATTCACCTGAAAGACCTGTCCTGCAAGTGCCCCAAGATCCAGATCAGCAGGAAGTACTTGGTCATGGGTATCAGTGAAAACTCCACAGACCGGCCCGGACTGATGGCCGACAAGAACAGCCTGGTCATCCAGTGGCGGGACGCCTGGACACGCCGCCTTCGGAAACTGCAGCGGCGGGAGAAGAAGGGCAAATGTGTAAAGCCCTGAGGGGTTTGCACCCACCATGTCCCCCATGCTCAGCCCCAGCCCAGCTGGGCGCTGCCAGACTGTGCCCACAGACTCTGTACATATATATAGTGTGAACGGACTCTTTGTCTATAGTGTATATTTTGGCAGTGGTTTCCTGTTGTGCGTGTGTGCACGGGTGGGTGTGCATGTCAGTCCTTTTCTCTAAGTGTGTATTAAAAATAATGCAGTAATGACAAACCTTTAATGAGGAGCAAAGTGGAGCGAGGTCCTGTGGGTGCTTGTCACCTGAAGGAGCTTGAAGGGGATTGGTGTCCTGCTTTGGGCATGCTGGAGCTCGTTTTCAAGGCTTTTATATTCCCTTTAACACAGTTGTCTTCTGCCCAGTGCTGACATCTCAGCTGACAGCTCTCCCTTCTCCAGCATCCAGGGTATGATTCTTCCTCACTCTGAAAATGTGCTGCTGCCAGACCTCTCTCTGCCTTTCTCCTTGCCCAGGAAGAACAGGAGGTCAGAGTCTTCTATTTCTCATTCCGATGTGCAGGCAGACTGAGTGGAAACTGTCCAGTGCTGCAGAGCATCCAGCCTCAGGAGCTCCGCCAGGAGGAACAAATGAACTTTCATGAGACCTGATTCCCCGGTGACCTTGAGCTTACATGGACCAGTGCTGCTGGCTGGGGCAGGACCTGTGCAGTGCTGCAGTGCCATAGGGAGGAGCCAGTCCCTGGCAGTGTGCTGGTGGCCACTACCAGGCAGGACTGTGTCCATCAGGGAGAAAGGGACAGACTTGGCAACACGTGGTTGTCACTGTCCTGGTGCCTAGTCCAGACAACCCAGTGAGAAAGACCTGGACACACCATTTTCCCCTCCCATGTCCATCTGCTGCATGTGAACCTGGGCTGGACTGCACAGGCTGACTGGAGCCATTGTGTATCATCATCCATCCACCCATGTCTATGTGCCTGTATTCTCACCTGGTACCAACTGACATAATTCCACCTGTTTCTGTTGAGATGACACCAAGTGACCATCTGCCTTGGTGTCCATCTTTCAGAGCTGGCCAGACTGTGTGCTCTCCTGGGAAGAATTGCTGTGGCCAAGGCTGTCCAAGGAGATGCACAAGGCAGAGGTGACAGGAAGAGAGAAGAGCTTTCATTGACCCACCTCTAGTCTTTTATATCTTCTTCACCATGTATTAGTCTCTGGTTAAACAGACACCAGTATCTTCCCATTGTAGCGGTCTTGGCTTAATAAATACGGATAGAAATAATAGGTGCTCTGAAAGTAGATATTCCTTTCCCTACAAACCTTGCCTTGCTTATTGAATGGCTCAGTGAGGGGTTGTAGCCCACATGACAGTCTTCCATTAGGATGAAGCTTTACCCTTTTCAGCCCATGGCAGCTTGTGTGGACTCCCCATTCCACAGTGGTGCTTCCAGGCTTCAGCATCCCAGGGTGGTGCTGGAGCTTCCAGCTGAAGAGACTGGTGGAGCACTGTTGTGTTTCAGGACAAGGGAATTTAGGGAGTGAGGATCTAGGCCTTGGGGATGTCTGTGTGGACATGCAGGTGCATTGGTGAAGCTGCTGAAGATGCTGGAAGTGACATTTCAGAGCTGTGGAGGGCCTGCAGTGCCATTGTTCACGTCCCAAGGGTACTTGGATGCCTACACAGGGAATGAGCAGAGGTGGGTGGAGGCCAGAAGCTGAGGGGTAATGGGTATGTGGGACCAGCTGGGCTTGGATGAGCTGATATTATCCACTCTCCTGACACAGGTGCGCTTCCCTCCTCTGTCTGAGCCAAGGGGACCCTCCCATCCCTGGCTCCTCTTGTTTGGATTGTCATAGACTATTGGCCTCTGCCATGAGATGGCTCTTGATGTAGTTGGGCCACCCCGTTCCCCTCTTCCTCCCACAGCTGCTTTCACCAGACTTGCCCTTGGCTCAGGCTCACCCAACCCCAGGCACCCAACAGTCACAGAATCACAGAATGGTTTGGATTGGAAGGGACATCAAAGATCACCTTCTTCCAAGCCCTGCCATGGCCAGGCGTACCTTCCACTAGACCAGGTTGTTCTAAGTCCCATCCAACCCAGCTTTGACACTTCCAGGGATGGGGCAGCCACAGCTTCTCTGGACAAATGCAGGAGTCCTCACACAGAAGTCAGTGGTGGAACATCCTTTGGGTGTGCAAGGACAGGACTTTCAGGGTCATCCCTTTTGTCCCAGACACAGCTCAGCATCATGCCATGGGGTGCAGGGGTTCTCTGACCCCTCTTCTCAGCAGCCACAGCCCAGAAAGAGCAGGGCAGCACCACTGTTCCATGGGTATAGATACTTCTCAGGGCAGGGCTTCAGCAGCATATGGTTTGTACAAGCAAGGACAGCCTTCAGGAGAGGAAAAAATGTGTCTGTTCCCCAAAAACACTGGGCACAGCCTTTTCAGGCAGGGAACGCCAGGGTTTCCTTTGGCACCTGATTTCTCCTCCACTGAAGTGAGGCACCTAAAACTCTTTGAGGAACTTGGTGATTGAAGCTCTCCATTTATCCTCCCAGGCAGCTCTTCCCTCTTCTTTTACCTCTGCCATCTGGGACTGTTGAGGATGGATGGCTCCCAATAGGTATCTCAGTGTCCTGCTGGGGCAGATGAGAGACACCAGAGCAGAACCACCACCCCATGGTCTGTGTTGAGGAGAGAAGCTCTCTCCCTCTCTCACACTGACTGGGGAATGTCCTAAAATCCTGGCTGAAGGACTGGAGGAAGCCACTCCACACCTTCACTGAGTCTGATCCCTGAAGGACTTTTCCTGACTTCTCTTGCTTATGTCACCTCCCTGTTCAAAGCAAGAATTCACCTTTCTTATTCCTTTCCCTCTGCCTGTCATGGTCAGCTGGGAACTGGGGACTGCCCATGGGTTTGGCCGTACCTGGGACGCTGTAGCTGGGTCACCTTGAGCAGGTGCCAGGACACCAAGGGCAGTGGAAGATGCAGCACGGAGTTGCTCAGAGGTGCTGCTCATCCTGCCTTGTAGATTAGGCAGGACTTGGAGCACACAACAGCACAGGCATCCTTTGGTGGAGGGCTGCAAATCCAGGGGCAGTTCCACATTCACCAGCACCCACCCAGCCCTAGCCACCCCTTTGATGGTGGGGAGTGCTTTACACCACTGGGAGCTACCAGAGCCCATGGGTGACACAGGGCAGGGGGGCTCAGGTGGCAGCAGGGTGTGTCACACCAGCACAGGTATGGGCCTTGCAAGAGCAAGAGAGAGAGACTGCAGTGCAAACTCTGCTTGGCACTACAAAGCCATATGTTTTCCAAAATAGCTCTCCAAGGAAAAAAGTATCAATTCAGCAAAGTATCTCAAGAGCCTTTGGTGTGCTCTGGTGCACTCTCAATTCCTCGAGCATGGATCCCCCACCCTGTGCAGCAGCTGGCTGAGCTCAGTGTGCTGAGAAGCACCGTGCTGGGACCGGCTGCTGCAGGCAGCGGATGCCGGCCCACGCGGGAAGGGCCAAAACCACCACGCACATTTCCATCCGTGTTTTTTTATTTAACAGGTCTTTTCCCAGTATTCAGCTGGGGAAAAGTATTTGAGACACAAAGGCAGCAGAAAGAGAGGCCAAGTTTGCAATTTCCTCCCTGCTTTGGGACTGAATTTTGCAGCTGGTTGAAATTTTTCTCATTTCAAAACGCCAGTGGACATTTTTCATGAAAACTCGGAATCTGGCCAAGGAAAGACACAAAATGTGAGAATACTACAGAAAACTCAATGCTCTTTTTCTGCATCATCCAGCCAGCTCCACTCACAAAAGATCACAGGAGCCTGGACAGCTGAACCCCAGCCTGAGTGGACAGACAGACGGATGTATGTGTAGAGTATTTTCCATTGTTTTGCTCTTGGTAACCAGAAGTTCACATAAATAAAAGTTGACTGGATCACACAGAAGAATACCTTCCTTAGGTGCAATGGGATCAAGCAAAGAGCATTTTGCTTGGCCAACAGGACACGGCTCAGCATTGGGGTGTGGGAATATTCTTCCTGGTGAGGAGCTGAGCTTCTAAGAAAGGGCAAGACCTACCTAGAGTGGCTCTTGTCATAGTCTGACCTGGTCTCGCTCTCCTTGTTCTCCTGATGCTCTCTAGTACACAGAGCAACTTCTGTCCATGCTACCATACAGATCCAAGTGGATCTTAGTACTGGCTTCAGCTGTCAGAGAGTAGTGATGGTGGCTCTGCCAGCCCACACTCTCCAGGCCTCTGTGGTTAATAACATGGTCATACTTTACCACCTGTGGATATGGTACTAGGCAAATGTGGCCTGCTGCCACTCCTCAGGTGTGGTCACCTGTCCAACAAACCACATCCTGTCCCTCCAACCAGTGCCACATTCTCTGTCCCATGCCCCTGGTACTGCAGCACTCTGTCCATCTCCTCTTACTCAAGCATGGTGTTTTACTTGGCACTTTACAACCCTCACAAGTCTTGTTAACTTCCTGAATTCTGCTTCCTAAACAAAGCTCAGCCTCTTCAATTCCTAGCCCTTCTCCTGTCCTCCCAGTCCCAACCAGGGCTCTTTCAGTCACTCAGGCTTCTTTCCAGAGGGGCTCTAGGACCAGACCAGGGCACACTTTTCCCACTTATGACCATGTCAAACAAGTGTTTGGGGGGTTTAGTCACTCCAAGGCCCTCTTGTCCTAGCAAAGCAGTGAGAAATGTGCTGTTCTTCAATATGTCTAATGTATTTTTACCAGCCTCGGGGGCACTTACTACATCAGCATTCATCACTGTGTCATTCATTCATTTGTTCATATAGTCCTTCACCCAACCTATCTCCTTGTTTGTCTTTACAAGGGCACAATTCACTGGTTAAACACATGCTCCCCGTGTGCACAGGATACACAGCACCCACATGAGGTCAGGGGGCACAGGGAGGCGGGGGGCTCAGTTCAGCAGGGCCTGGGGAGCAGGGAGACTGCTTCCCACGTCAGCTGTGTGGGGAGAACATGAGGAAACCATTAATCGATGGGCTGGCCCGTGCCATGTTTTCCTAAGGAAGAGCCAAAGACGGGGAACAGCTGGGGTCAGCGGGGCACCATCTGGAGAAACCTGTCAGCTCCCTCCTGCCGGGTTTTTCCCACCTCAGTGGCGATGGAGAGGAGGAGGCAGAAGGGAAGAGCGGCCCCCACCAGCGCCCCAGGGACGGGGGATCCTGCTGCAGCCCCAAACCTGCACGTGCCCCGAGCTGGGTCCAGGGCATCTCTGTGGTGTTGTGCCAGAAGGTTTGCCAGTGGCACAGGAGTCATGGCACAAAGAGAACATCCCACCCAGGGGTACTGCTGCCCCATCAGAGCCATGCCAGTACCCCCATGACTTGGGATCAGCATCTTCATGCAGAATTCAATGATTTCTCTGCATGGGGCAGGATCAGACCCTCAGCATCCATCAAAGCTGGTCCTCAATTTACACAGCCACTGTGAGACCCAATAAGCAGACAAAGTTTTCATCTTGGACAAGATGCTCTGCCCCAAAAAGCTTGGAGAACCAGCCTCTCTACTGTCAAAATAAACACTACATACGGCTTCCCCCCTGCACACCCACATGACAGGAAACCATCAGTTGTGCAGGAGCAGGGAGAGGTGGCACACCCAGAAGATGGTTCGTCCTGGAGGATTCCCTGTCTGAGAGCAGACGGTGGCCAGCCCATGCACACACAGTCATCAGCTGACCCCTGGGCTGGCCACACTGGGGACACGGTTCTGCTCACTGCACAGGCAGGGGAGATGAAGATGGGCAGAGCAAATCCAGCTCAGCATATTCGAGGAGTCTGGAGGTGCCTAGGTTGGGACTCTCCCTGGCACAGACATCCCCATAGAGATCTCTGCAGTAGCAGGGGTTAAAGCCAGGTGCTGCATCCTGCCTGTCCCCTCCTGTCCCCTGCCTGTGTCCTGCCAGACAGATGACAGTGGGAGCAAATCTTCTCCGGTGTTTAAAGCTCCAGGACAGTGCTATGGGTCACTAACCTGACCTCATGGCTATTTGTGTATGGTTTTTGGTATGTGGTGACTCGAGTATCCCTTCCCAGCCCTGCTGGCCACCCATACTGTGATCCCCGTGGTCCCAGGACAGGGTTGGTGCTGCTCAGATCAGTGTCCTGGGAGCCCTGGGTGCTCCCCATGCTGGAGCAGCTGGAGTTGGCTCATCCATCAGGAAACCCAGCAGACCCCAAAGGGCTCTAGCTGGCATCTTGAACCAGAAATGAGGTGGCTTTGGCCAGCACTCAGACACAGACTATCCCTTTTCCAGAAAAACCAGACAGTACCTGGAGGTGGGAGTGAGACAGGGTGGCCAAAGGGGGCCCTTGGGGTGGCTGGGCAGTGCTGCCCTCGCACCAGCAAGGCTCAGTCATTCCCGTGCCCTACCCAAATCTGAGCCACTGACATGTGGTCCCCACTCTACCTCCATCCCCATCCCTATCCCTTGCTCCTCACTTCCTGAGCAATCCCTTCCTGTCAACCTGCTGGCTGTAGGGGGAAATTCCTGGTCCTGACTGTTATGCAAAATTAGCTCTCAGGGAACACCTGGTGAAATCGTGGGGCCTTCGTCTGCTCCGGGTGCTTTCAGACTTTTCCCTGGCATCCAGTGGGACAGCCATAAATCTCCGCTACTGCCGCCAAGTCGAACATTTCCTCCGAGCCCCATTATTAATTTTCTGAAAGATCCCATAAACCCCCAGATGGAAAAATATGGAGATATTTGCACATGTGCCGTGAAACACATTGCCCATCTATTTTAAATGGATGTGGCAATATAAAAAACATACTTAGGGCATGAGCCAGGTTTCACGGTATTTAAACAAGGCAGCATGATGTAATTGGAATTTACAGTGTAAGAGCAGATTGAAGCTGGGCCGAGGGTATGTACCATATATCTTGGATCTCCTGAAGATTTGGCCTGCTCTAGAATGACAAATACCTTTTGTACTTGTCACCTATACTTTGAGTGGATGAAGAGCTCCTTTCACAAAATATAATGATTGGAAAATATATTTTTTCCATCTGAATTTCAGAGCCTCTCTGGAGAGATCTGTCCTGTTCCCTGTAAAAAGCATGATTCCTAGGGATGCAGATGTCTCAGAGCTTTGTTTATCTCATCCCCCTGCCCAGATGACTCCTGTCCCTGGGAAGCACAGTGCCACCACCTCTCCCACAGCATGACCTCGATGGTGGGGGTGAGGACCTCAGAGTCTCCATGGTGTGGGGTGGGGATGAAGACCTGCTGCCCACAGCCACTCAATCTGCCCAAGGCCAGATTGGATCAGTATCTGACCAGCCTGGTCTAGTGGAAAGTGTCCCTGTCCATGGCACGGGGCTGAAAAGGGATGTTCTTTAAAGTCTCTTCCAACTCAAACCATTCTATGATTCCCTGGATCAGGAGAGGGTGGTGAGCCTCAAACACTGCTCTCTACAGCTGGGAAGAGCAGCTGAAGCTCCAGGAGCTGCTGGCAGGGTCACAGGCAGGAGCTGGTA
Organism: Eopsaltria australis; assembly: GCA_034509425.1. NCBI lineage: Eukaryota > Metazoa > Chordata > Aves > Passeriformes > Petroicidae > Eopsaltria > Eopsaltria australis. Next base: position 826,842 of record JAVTVJ010000228.1, on the reverse strand, counting down.
CAGGAGAAAGCAGCCAATGGAAGAGGTGTCACCATCAGGTCCCCAGAAAAAAGCTGTGGGGGAGCCTTTAAGGTGCCTCCACCTCCCTGCAGGGATAGCAGCATCAGGGCGAGAGGTGGGAACCACTCCACAGTTAAGTGATGGGAGGATGACGGAAGAGTAGGGGATGTTTAGGGACCATCACCACCAAGGCTGTCCCCAAGCTGCCCCCATCACCAGTGCAAGCACCCCTCTGCCACCCATCTCAGGACAGGGGGGCAGATGGGCACAGCAAGGCTGGAAAGTTTTCAGCTCCAGCAGTCCAATTCCTCCCAGCAAGGTCTTGGTCTTTCCCATCTCTGCATGCTGCTCAGACCCCCGTGGTGCTTGCTGACATTGGGAACTTGGCGGGGGGGGGTTGCTAAGGGGCTGCAGACATGCCATCCTTTGCCTGCTGCTCCTCGATGCCAATCCAGCTGGGAGAGACCCACCAGCACAGACTGGAGTTCGCACCTTGGCATAGGAAGACAGTGCTTCATGGTTAGGGCAGGGACACAGTTATGGGCCCTGTCTGAGGGACAGGGTACCCCATGGCATGGAAATCTCCCTGAGTTCCCCCAGTCAAAGGGAAAGGCCAAAAAGAAAGATAAAAGACACCAAAGCATAAGAATTTGAATTTTACTTGTAGAAGAACTGATGGCTCCATCCTAGCCAGTGCCACTGGTGGGCTGTGGGCACAGGGCTGATGGTGCCCTAATCACCAGCCCAAGCATGCCAGGGTGCTGCAGGGCACTGGGGTGGCTGTGGGCACTCAGAGGGGTCCTAGGAAACTCATCTGCAAGCTGAGGATAGCGAGGAGGAGCCAAGAGCCAGAGTCCCTTGCGCCTGCCAGCTTCAAGGCAGGGCTGGTGCATCTGGTCTGCCCAAACTCATTGTCCCTCTCTCCACCCCCATTTGAGCATGCAGGAGGTTTGGATGAAAAATTTTTGAAAAATTAATAAATCAAGTCTTTCCCTTCCGGCAGGAGGAAAACCCCTCCAAAAAATGTCAGTTAGAAATAATCCAAGTGATTTGTTTGGGAAATTTTGAAGTGCAGGTCCTCCCAAGAACCAGAACACTCTCAGCCTTGCTGCGCAGAGCCAGGAATCAAGATCCAAGACCCCGCCCCAGGGCAGGAAGCCTGGATGCTCTCATAGCCATGGCTCAGGCTGGAGCCCAAAGCAGCTGCTGGCCACCTGCAGCCCAGCCAGGACTGGGACCACACGAGCCCACCTGGAGTCTCCCCTGCAGGGATTCAGCTTTAGGGGACTGGGCCGGATGCTGAGGAGAGGGACAATCAGCTGGCTCAGCTCAAGCAAACGGGCTTTTTCACAGGGTGAAACCAGATGGATTGGAGATTTCCTAACCAGCTCTTGACAACGAAGCATGGTGCTGGACATGGATGAGACACAGGACTGGTGTATGCTACCTGCTGGTGTGGAAACCAGGCTACTGCTCCTTGGCAGCCCCTGAGCTGTCATCCCATGGGATCTTTCCTGCTTCAAAGCTCCAGACTGAATTCCTGCCCATGAATGAGCTACTGCTCTGCAGAAGCATGTGAGCAGCCATTAGCTGGACAGTATTTGTGGTTTCTTGAGATCTCCTCTATCACGTTCTGAAGGGCTCTTACTGCCAGACAGAAGGTCTCTGAGGGTTTCTTGTGAGCTTCAAGTGTGTACAGCACAGAGGAAACTGCTCAGCAGGGTGTGTGCACCCCCCACCCTCAGACTTCTCAGAGACCCAGATATCAGGTCTCTGAAAGCTGGGAGCCTTTCCATCATTGCCACAAGGGAGGCACCTGGAACCACTTCCCAGGCTGGTGAGCTTGGACCTCACCTGGCCAAAGCATCAACCTCACCTGCCGAATTTTTGGCTCTCTGCTAATAATGAATGTGTCCTGCAAAGCGCTTTGTGCTGAGTGCTGGCAGAGGTGTTTGGCTCCTCAGGCGCTCTGGAGCCAGCGGCAGGTCTCTCGAGTGGGTTAAATGATGTGGAGCTGTGTTCTACCATCCTCACCACCTCTTAATGGCACATTTGTCTGAGATTAGCTCTTTCAGGCCTGTTGTGGCCATACACAGGTTGTGATCAGGTCCTTCTCTAGGCTGACTGCAGTGGTCATCCAGTGTTTTGGCACTTTAAATCAAAGGGGAACAAGAAGGCAACAAAATGAGCTTTTCTTGAGCACCCCCATGGAGTTGTTTCTCCAGGTGCCATTTGAGGTGCAGGAAGAGAAGAAAGCAAATGGGTTCAGTCCTGTGGCTTTACCTAAAGAGTTTACAAACCACCCTTCCACCATAGGAAGGGTGGGATTGCCAGAGGCTAGCAGCATTCAAACCCAGGCAAAGCAGCTCTGACAAAAGGATGGAGCTGGAGGTGATGGCTCAGGAGGGAATAGTGTGGATAATGGGACACAAGCACAGTGCTAGCAATTCTCTGTCTGAAGAGATTGCAGAGGTGGCAGCTCTAGGCCGTCAGAGGTCCATGAAGCCCTTGCCTGTGTGGCACATGGTGGGCACTGAGGCTGCAAGCCTGACCAGGACATTAGCAAGAGTCAAGGAACTTGACAGAGAAACCACGTTTCCATATATCTGGATCTTCCTTTCATGTTCTCACCACCCTCCTCCATCTTTCTCTCATTCATCTCTCTTGCCTTTGGCCTCTCCCCTCCTCCTGCCAAACTTTCTCTTTTCCCAAGTTTCTTGCTGTTTGGCTGCTCATTCTCCCACTCCTGTCAGGAATGATAAATCGCCTCTACAGATGATCGTCATCAACATACCAGACTCATCCTTCTTTTGACCTCCTCGGCTCTGAGTCACTTCTTGAGGTAAGAACTGGACCCAATTACACTGGAGAAGAGATAACCAGTCAACCCATTGAAGCAGGAACTGGTCCATTTCCCTTTTGTCCTCCAGTCACAAATCCTGTCCTTGCCAGTTCTACATGTGCAGTGAAGACTGCACGTCCCTCTGGCCATCATGCTGCGCATCCAGCTGGGGCACCTCATGATGAAGAGATGCCCATGTAGACGCGCCCCTCTCTTTCTCTTGATTTCCCTCACCTTGCTCCCCCTTTCCCTTCCCCCAACACACATCTGCTCACATAGTTCCAGAAAATTTGTTTCATATCACCATTGAGCCGTTTATTTCTTTCCAGAGAGTTAAAAGCCTGTCTCCCTTGATTTAGTGAGTCAAGATTGGCTAGGAGAGGGCGGAGAAAAGAAAAGAATGAAAGAAATAAAATAATGGAAAAAAGGTCTTGGTAACATCTGGAGTTGCTCTTAAGCAAGACGCAATATTCGTGGCCAGATGTTGAATGACTGGCTTCTACTTGGGAAATGTCAATATGTCAGATGTTGAAATCCCACCCGACACCCTCTTCTTTACCTTCCTTCCCCTGTTCCTTGTCCTGCTCTGCTTGTGCTGCCAACATCATCCTGCTGGGATGGCACCAAGAGAAAGGGGCAGGTTGTCTGGGACCTTGATGGGTGTCACTGTGAGGCACCAATGGGCCAAGCTTGTCACTTGAAAACCACTGGTTCTCCAAGCAGAGGGCTGTAGAGAGGCTGGGTGAGCTTACAGTGGTGCTGCTTGTGCTGGATGAGGCAGAGTCAGGCGACGGAGGAGGCATCTTCAAGAGGTTCCAAGGAGCTGGGAACAGGGCTGCAGGAGGCAAAGCCATCTGGGATCTCTGGCAGAAAAGCTTGCCCAGAGAGGCAAAGAAATACTTCCAATCCTTGGATGACCACAGCTGAGCAGACAGCTGCCAGTGAGCTGGGGAGGGCACTGGCACGCTGGAGGCCATGGAGCCACTTCCCTGAAGAAAGGAGATCCCAGACACAATGGTCGTTGTGACTCACCAGCGTCAGTTCAAATGATTATGGGGATTTATACCAGCTTCAGGGCTGGCTGGGGGAACAGGGAGAGCAGGTCAACAAGAGCTGGTGTAGCCGAGGGGGTGACATCCATCCTGAGCCAGACATGCTCCATGTACCACAACACAGCTGAAGGTCCTCCTGGCTGGACCGTGCACAGCTGCCCGAGCACACAGCTCCTGGGGGTGCCCCTCTGCGTCACCCTGGATGGGGGACATTGCTCCCACCCTGTGGTGCCCATCCATCTCTCGAGCTGGCACATCCAGCAGCACCACACAGAGGCACTTGAGAGTTAAATATTCCTTCTGCCCACCACTGGTGTATAAATTATGACCCACAATGTGAAAAAGCAGAAGGGGGAGTTGATCAGAGGAAAATCCCCATTGGCTGCTCAGAAGGAGGACTGACACTCCAGGACAAGAGCAGTGCTGGGTGGCACCTGCCATGCCAGGCCAGTTCCTTTCCCATGCTGGGTGTCCTGCAGAGGCTGAGGACCATCCACCTGTGCCTGACCCGACCTCTGGCTTCAGCTCCCAGGGGTGTTACTTGAGGGCCAACCCATGGCCTCCTCTAACCTCCTGCTCTTCAGCATCCTACAACCCAGGGCATGGGCTCTGCTGGTCCAGGGCAGTCACCATGGCCAGGACCACAGGACCATCCTCCTCCCTCATTCTCATGAGAATTAAAAAGGAAAGAGAATCTGTGGCTACCCCATCTCTGAAAGGGTTCAGCCTAGCCTGGATGGGGCTCTTAGAAATCTGATCTAGTGAAAGGTGTTCCTGCCCATGGCAGGGGGTGGAACTATATGATCTTCAACCTAAACCATTCTGGGATTCTATGATTCTGCTGTCAGTCCAATCCTGGTGCTGTCTAGAGTCTTGTAGTTGGCTTTCTGCTCCCACATCTCATTATGGTGGGTATCAGGAACCCAGGGTTTATGGCCAACTGTATGGAGGTTTTGAGAGCTGGAATCTATCCTCATGCCTCAGTACTGTCCAGGTACCAGGAAGAGCCCTTCAGGGCTCATGGAGGGCCTCCCACACATCAGAGGTTATGCTTGGTGCAGGAAGGCCACCACTGTCTTCCTACTGGACCAGGTTAAAGAGAGACCTTCCTCCCCCTCCAGTGAGAGTGGGAAAAGGAGGGTGGAGAAGTAAAGGACAGCTGATCCAACCCTCCCATCACCAAACTCTGCCTGCATGTGTCACCTCAGTGACACATCACAGTAATGGTTGGGATCTGCCCACAGGAGGCTCCAAGACACACCAGCAGTGCCCATGGGCAGGCAAACATTCCTGCTTGGAGAGGGGTCCCCTTGGGTGCTGCTCTCCCCAACTTTATGCTAGCTGGAGGGTCTCAAAGCCCACTCAGGCCCTTATTAATGCTTGAAGAAACTGAGTAACCACAGACAGAAGGATCATCTTCCACCTCTTCAGAGCAGGGACAGGGATCACCTTAGTCAGCAGACCAAGGAACATGTCTGGGTTTGTCTGCAGCCTTCCTTGCACTTGTTTCTTTTTCCTGGACCAAAAAATAATAGCTGTCAGGCTGAGAGCACAGTCACAATCCACTCTTGGGACCTGTCTGTCTCCCCATGGCCCACAGCCCTCACTACCCCACACAGGTAGCATTGCAGAAAGCCACACAGTCCCCCCAACTCTGCTGGTCCCTGCCCTGCATGTCCCCGGCTGGATTCCCCATGGCCAGGACAGTGGGGATCTGCTGAGGAGGTGTCAGCTCTCCCAGCTGATCAGTACAGGCCTGCAGCAGGAGGGCATGGTCCTTGCCATGGCCTGGTGCATGTCTAGGGGAGAGCAGATGGCCACTACTCTGGGGTCACCTTCTCCAGGTGTCCAGAGCCTTCAGCCCTATGTGACAGCAAAGCTTTGTGCTCCCTCCAGCTGTGTATGGGGACATTTACGGTCCATAATCCATGGAAGCGTGACCAGGATATGATCTGTATGGAAACAGAAGGAACTCTGAGGAGTAAATCAAGGTCTGATCCCCTTTCTGAAGGATTACCCTCCCCAGACTTCCTGGGAAAGCCTCTGACCCTCTCTCCCTCCATGGGGGTGGGATTAGGTGGTACAGACCCATGTTACCTCAGGTCCCCTCTCCCTTGGAGCAAGCTGCCTTTCAGAGGTGAAGGCGGTGTGGAGTGGGGTGACAGAGCACCAGACAAGCAGGATCCTCCATGAAACCCCCACGGGGCGTCCCCACTCCCGTGCCCCCACCCCACAGCAGCGGGGCCGGGTACCGGGAGGGAGTAAGGGCAGTGCCCGGGCAGCCGAGCTCAGGTGGCCGCAGCGAGGCCGTGGGGCCGGGACCGTGGTAATGACAACCAGGTGAGCGGGTGGCGATAAGCCCCCAGGAATGCGGCGGCGACGGCAGCTGCCGGCCCGCGAATCGCTTAGCCCTTGGATGGGCCAATTAAGTAAATAGAAAATTTGGAGCACGGGATCAAAGCCCAAAAGCGCAGGCTTTATTTATATGGAAAAGGTCAGATTATATTGGCAGATGTGTTAAAGGAGCGAGGAAAAAAAAACCTTTCAAAAACATTGGCCCTGATTTGAGGTTTCCTGACGGGCGGGACGGGTTGGGTTTTTTTTCTTTTCGGGCCACGGGTGCGTTGGAGGGCTGGCAGCGCGCTGGGGGCAGCTGGGAAGGGCAAGTCTGGCGCTGGGCTCACTGCCCCTGCCCACTCACCTCCGGGACCCTCTGCCAGCAGCACAAACCCCAGAAACAGGGGCCTTCTGGCTCAGACCACCACCTTATACTCGATGGTCCCCCAGGTGATGCAGAGTTGGTCTCCAAAGTGGACCTGCTCAGTTCTGCCCAGTTCTGCCCAGTGTTTCACCCCCTATTACTCCCAGCAGCTTCATCAGTCCTGGACTCTGCACTCCGAGGTGACGTGCCCGTCCACCCAGTGTCACCCTGGATGTCCCCGACAGTCCTTGTCTATCCCAGATCTCTGTCCCACCGCTGCTCTGCTGCCTTTTTGGTTTTCCCAGCTTGCAGAGGTAGAAGCCCACCTGTGTGATGCCCCCCCCCGGAGACAGCAGAGTGCCTGGCATCGCCTTGCTCTGGACATCCTGCTCCTGGGGGGCAGGGAGGACTCCAGGATCAGCTGTCAGCCATGAGCATGGGGACATTCCCACTACACTCAGCACTGCTTTGGAGCTGATGGTAAGGCTAGGGCTGGAATGGGTCCCCTCGGATCCCACTACAACTCACCGCCTCCCCACTGGTGCTTGGCCAGCCCCCCGACGTGGCAAATGGGGGCAAATACCACCTCCTTTAGCACTCCAAAACTACGGAAGGATGCAAACTTCAGCATCCCGCGTCCCCCGGCTTTGCTTTGCTTCCAAGAAGGAGAGCAGGGGTCCCAGCTGAGGAAACTGAGGCAGGGGGGTGGGAGGGGAGAGGGGTAATGTAGTGCGGGCAGTGGAGAGAGGCAGCATCCAGCAGCAAGGTGGGGAGGTAGCAGGAGGGACCTGTGATGGGGGAATAGAGGAATGCGTTCGCCGGGGCAGGAAATTGTTGGGCTCGGAGAGCGCGGGACCCGCCTGCTAAGAAAACAAGCGGAGGCCGAAAGGCAGCGGGGGCGCAGCGCCGACGGGGGGGCAGGAAGGGGGCTCCGGGGCAGGAATGCCGGCTATGCTCCCGCTCTGGGCAGGTGTGCTGGGCCCACTGCTGCACCCACTGCCGGACCAGCTGCCGGACCCACTGCCGGCCACGCCAAAGCTGCAGTTCGGCCACGGGACCCTCATTTTTTCTGCATGGGCAGGCGTGGAGAAGAGCAGCGGCCCCAGAGGTGCAGTGAGCTCAACTTTGAAGTTTCCCCAACTTCAAAATCACCCTGTGCATCAGCCACAGGCAATGGCAAGACCCATCGTGGGTTTGCTGGGGTGGGCACAAGGTGTCAGTGAGATTGAGCTGCAGGGCTTTGCTGTGCCAGCCCTGGACCTCACTCAGGGCCATGACCAAGGGAGCTCCTGCTCTCCCTTATTATGGGTAGGAAACCCCTGTATCACCACTGATCACCCTCCCAGGTCTTCTCCATCTGCACACTGAGTGCCACCAAGGGGAGCAGAGCCCACAGGGGTGGGAACAGGTCAGACTAGGAGCAGAGGGAAAAGCCAGGGATGGTCCTGCTGAAAAGGGATGTTGCAGAAGGGTAAAGCCAGAGTGGTGTCCAGGGACAGGGAGTCCCTCATGTTCGCATCTGCCACTTCCTGGTCCCCCACGTGGCTGCCACCACCTTGGCCACCTGCCCCACCTTGTCCACACCAAGGGCTGCTCAGTGCAATCCTTGGGAGGAACATGTCTGAGTGGTCTCTGTTCCCTTTAAGGGACAGCATGACACAAAATGCCACCTGGATCACAGCACTGTTTGCAAACTTCATTGGTGTGTAATACAATATCTGGCAGGAGCGTCTACAGCTTTATCTGCAACAGATCAGTTTGGAGAAAAACCTTCTGAGACAGCATCTGGAAGTGGTTTAACCCTCACCAAGTTTTGCATGAAATACCAATTTTCCACCTCTTATATTTAGTTTATTAAAATTAGGAGGGAGAACTCCCCCTCCTCCCTTCTCCTACTCCCCCCACCCCTGCGCTTTCCTCTGGACTCAAGCTTCTCACAGCTCTTCTTGTGAAGCAGAGGACATCATGGAGCTGCATGTCCAGCTGGGAGCACCTCCCCATGCTGTGCCAGGCAGTGGGGCTGCGCCAGCACTGCATCATCAGAGGGGCCTGACAGGAAGAAATCTGTGCTGGGCCACAAGCAGGGTCCAGGCATGGCCCAGGCAGAATGCAGGCAGCAACACGAGCAGGATTGTGTGGAGGAAGCCCACGGTGGCCAGCACTGAGGCATGGGTGGGTGCAGCATCCCAGAGCAATAACCTGAGGGAAGGACACAACTCATCACGTGGGAACTGGGCAGGAGATGTGCAGAGCAGCCAGTGGCACCATGAGCTGGCTATGCCAAGCTGTTACCAGTGCTGAGGTTTCAGAGGAGGGATGTTTTAACCAAATCTGTTGTTTTTGCCCCAAACTCCACTGTGTTGAGCCACAGGGCTTTGCTGCAGAACAGGGACACGTGAGCTGCTGAGGAACCATCACACACAGTAGAAAATCAGCCAAATTTTTAACTCAGCTTCAAACTGCTCCAGCAGCTGCCAGGCTTCATAGCCTCTCCCTGAAACTGTCGTTTGCCACTGCAGGCAGAGGGACAGAAGGGGATAGCTTTAGGAAAGGCAGTGTCAGCTTTGCCACAGGCTTTGCCATCCAGGAGCTGCCAGCCAGGTCGCGAGGGGTCCGGAGGGGCTGGCTTGCACATGTGCCACACTCACAGGATCTGAGCAGGTGTTTTCAGGATGGAGCTGGCACGTCAGCTTTGGGGACAGATTTCCATGTGTTTGCCCATGCGAGGTGGGGGCTGTGGAGGGACTGTGTCACTCCTGGCACAGGTCAGCAGCAGTGTGTTGTCCAAGAGGAGAGCTGGCAGGGGACAGGGAACTGGCTCTCTTCCCACTATGGGGACAAGGGGCAGGGGTCAGGAACATGCCAGGTCCCTGGCCAGGGGGTATGTAGAGAAAAACCAGGAGCTGCACTGCCTCAGAAAGAGACTTGGGTACTAAAATAAATTCCAGGCTGGAAGCACATCCCAGACCTTGCCTGGTGGGAGGCAATGCAGGCAGATGTCCAGCTGCCTGCAGCTCTCACTGGCACAGATCCATCATACTGTGGGGACCTTGCAAGCTCTGTCTTGGACATCTGAGGAGCACAGGGATTGTCTGGAGGCAGCACGGACCCAGGCTGCCTTACACGGCCTGGATGTCCTCCTCTGAGAGTGGGATGGGTGATTATGAGGCTGTTTGTCCCCTCCCTGGCCCTGGGGTCCTGGGCACAGCACAGCTCTGTGGCAGGGTCTGTGCTGGTTGCCCCTCATTGCGCAGCTCCTCCCTGGCTGTGCCACAGCTCCCACGAGACTACAGCATGAATGGGACCATGCCTCCTTGCAATATCACAACAATGTTGCCGCCAAGACAGAACATCACTTCCTGCCACTCCTGCTCCTGCAAAAGAGGGATGGAGGGAGAGGGGCCCAGTGTGCACATCATTAGGGTGCAGTGAAGTGGGAAGGGTGGGCTTTAGCTCCCTCATAGCCATGCTACAGGAGGGATGGGGGAGTCCTCTCCTGCACCATGGTGGGGCTTTAGGGCTGCTCTTCTCCTGCACAACCCCCAAGCCCTGCTCCCCACCCTCATGCCTCACTGCCCCCCATTAGGGGCTGGAAGGGCATTTGTTTTCTGCTGGCATCAGTCCATGCAGATCCCAGCTGCCAGGTGGGGAGGGGAGGCGAGGTGAAGCCAAAAGCTGCAGAATCAGGAGTGTGAAGCTGAAGGCTTGCCTGTCCTTGTTCCCGTCCTTCTCCTCCCAGCCCCGTCCCCAGAGGACTCTGCCTTCCCCCTGTGCCATGAGCAGCGCCAGAGCAAGGCAGTGGATGCACCCACTTGCAGCAGCATCAGGCTCAGGAGCTGCACCAAAGCCCCTCTGCTCTGGAGACAAAGGGAGGACTGCTGGAGGCTCTGGAAGCCTTCCCAAACCCAGGCAACCCCCAGCATACTGCTGCCTCAGCACCCAGCTGTGACCTCATCCAGATCCAACCCTGCAGGGGGTGGGCACAGGCTGGGGCTGGGCCCTGATGCAGGACATCACTCCTAGGGGTGAGATCCCATTACCCATCCTGGGCTCTGTGCTGGGCGCTGTGACCACAGGACACATCCACCACTGCTGCAGTTGTCAGTGGGATGGCACTCAATTCTCACTGGTGAGGTGGGGGAAGCAGAACTTTTAGGGGAAGCCCATGTCCCAGCTGGTGGGTCCAGGGAGGGACATGCTGTAAGAAGAGCCAGATCCCCCCCACAGCTAGATTTCAGCTCCTCACAGTGCTTCTGAGGGTCTCACCTGCACACCTCAGCTGGGGAAACTGAGGCTTAGCAGGCAGAACCTGTCCCGGCCTGGCCTCAGCAAGGTACCACCAGAATCCCCCAGACATCTGGGGATCTGGGGGTATCCATCCCTGTGGCATGCCAGCATGGAAATGGGATGTGACAGTTCTCTACACACAAACAACCCCTCTGGGATTACTTCCATGCACTCAGTGATGGCTCCATTCCCCAGAGCCAGAACCAGCAAATGCATCCAGAGCAAACAGCCTCTCTCCCTCATCCCTGACTTCTCCATCCTGCAAACCCCTGGGGTGTCCCAGGGCCCACAGCCTCCTCCTCGAAGAGAGTTGCACCTATTTAATTAGAGGTGTGAAATTATCTCATTAAACCCGTGCTGGGCTCTTAGTCCGAACTGCTCCCACAGCACATGAATGGCTTGTTTCCACTCTGCTTTGTCCTTTTCTTTTGGCTTTTTTTTCCCTTCTTTTTTAGCTTGGTTTCCAAATCACTCAAAGTTTCTGTACTCATGGTATGTGTGGGTATGTTTATGTGTTCAGCTCTGTAACTCTTGAAGCCACCAGCCAATTTCAACTGGAACCAGTGGAGGGACAGCGAGTTCAGGGTGGTTCCATCCCCGCGCATTCTCTAGGGAGGGTGGGAGATGCTGCATCCCCAGCCCTGTTTTCACTGGACACAGCAGGAGTCAGATAGAGCCAGATAGAGCAGAAGCTTTTGAGGTACAAATCCCAAAGCCAGGGCTCACCCCCATTTGCCCCAAGAATAATTTGCTCTTTCCTACTGGAAATTTTGCCTTGATGCTGTCTAGGCTTATTCACTGCAGGAGTAATTTTTACTGTAACATCAATTTTAAAATACTCTTCACATCTAATAATCACAGAATCACAGAATCTCCTGAGTGGGGAGGGATCTGCCAGGATCATCCAGTCCAGCTCCTGGTCCTGCACAGGACACCCCAACAATCCCACCCTGTGCCTGAGAGCGGTGTCCAAACACTCCTGGAGCTCTGGCAGCCTCGGGGCCGTGGCATTCCCTGGGGAGCCTGGGCAGTGTCCAGCACTCTCTGGGGAAAGAGCCTGAAATCAAACCTAACCCTCCCTGACACAGCTCCAATAATAACAACTGAGGAAAAGGAAGATCTGAGCAGCGTGAAACCTGTCCAGGGCACTGCCCAGGAGCTGCATCAGGGCATAGAGCTCACACCATCTTACCCAGCTAGGATTAATCCCTACAGATTAATATTAAACCTTGTCAATAAATCAGATGTGGGTGTGCTTTCTAGACCTGTCAGACAGAGGGATGGCATTGCATGGGGATGAAGGCAATCTGACCACAGGTGGAAAGGCTGTGTGCCAGAGTGGAACCAGGCAGGGGCTACCCGGCACAACCAACCGGCAGCAGAAGTGTCGTGGAGCCTGGAGGTGCTGATCCACTCCAGTCCTTGCCCTTCTGCACTGCCCCCTACTGCAGTCCCTTCATGCCCTCCTTGCTGCCGCTCCCTGCTCAGGCCCTTGCTCCCCCTTTTCTTGGCCGGGTGTTTGTCGGCACAGGTGCACTCTGGTCCCCCCCACCACTGCCCTTTTTTTAATTAGACGATAAAGAAAGCGTCCTTTTGAAGCAGGTAGGGGATTCCTCGCATCCCTGGCATTGCTGGGCTGCCTGGCTGTAACCCTATTCCAGTTAAAAGCTTTCTGCCCCCGTCCACAGCCCCACACCTGCAGTCAGATCCTCGCAGGCTGCCCCCTCGGCCACTCGTGCAATTACCCAAAGTGATGATTAATTGAGGGAGCACAGGAGGGACAGGGACTTCCCCTTGCCAGCTGCCTCTGCCTTCACCCCTGGTGGGGGCAGGCGGGTCCCCCACTCTGGGCAGCCCAGCATCCAGTGCTGTCTCTGGAGAGATCTGCTGATGGTGGGTGCTGGGGGGGACCTGGGACTCAGAATAATTGTCCCCTCCCCATATCCATCTCAGGAACTGGGCACTGTGGGCATAGGGATGTTCGGTACAGAGCACAAAGCTGGACTGGCATCTCTGCTCTTCCCAGCCTGGTGGATGACTAGGGAAGAGAAAACCAAACAATGGGGGCTAGGAGTCCCGTTCTGGGAAGGGTCTCTGCTCCCTGGCCTCAGGCAGCCTGGAGCCCACGAGCAGATGGAGCACATCCTCCTGCACCCAGTGCAGCCACTCCTGATGGCACATTCTCCCCGCAATGCCCAGAATGCCCTCCTGTAGTCCAGTGCATGTCCCCCCAGGGCATGTCCCCCCCCTCACGTGTCCCCTCCCAGGCCCCGGGGCATGCCGAGGCCGCCTGTCAGCGCCGCACGGCTCCCATGTGCTGCCCGTTATATTGCGGAACCAGTAAAATTCACTCCGGCATGTGCCTGTGTGGTCTGCAGCAGTGCCCCAGCCGGAGATAACCCAAGCAGAAGGAGCCCCAGGCTGCGCTTTAAATCTTCCCGTCCTTTGCCAGCCACCCTCAAGTGCCCGACCCCCTGTCACAACGGCCAGCATCTCCGCTCTGCTCCGGCGAGGTGCCCGAGGAGCCCAGCAGCCATCCTGGCAGGAACAGCCAGCGCACCACAGCGGTGACGGCATTCAGATCCCGCTGTAAATCAATTGCTGCGCCCTGGCAGCTCTATTTCCACGCTCCCATGTTATTCTTTCACTCAATCATGGGGAGAATGACTCTGTTTTCCTTCGGCAGTTTTGGTTCTTTTTCCTCTTTTCTTTCTTTCTTTCTTTCTTCCTTCCTTTCTTTCTCAGGGCAAAGGATGGGGTCAGAGCGAATATTCATTTCCACGGTTCCAGCTCATTGAGAACAATAAGGGCAATAAACAGAGGGCAGTATTGCTCAGGAATGTCAAGCATTTGCCTGTGGTTTAAAATTCGTAATTTTTTTACAGGCAAGAATTTGGGGTTTTTTTTGAGACCTTTAAGGACAAGCCAAATTCTGCTTCCCAATATCATCCTCTCCCCAGGATCTCCCAAATCTTCCCCCTCACTGGGTTTGTTGCAAATTGGCACTAAGTATGAGAGGTGATGGAAACCTTCGTGAGCCAGGGATCCTGGGGCAGCCTGGCCCTGGAGCAGGAGTGGAGGGGAGAGACACAAAGTCACCATTTGAAGCTGCAGAAGTCCCACCTGGTACCTGAAAATTTTGGGAATGGACACCAAACAGAAGTGCTGCTGCCTGTGCAGAAATGAAAATTAAACGTGTCTGGTGGTGGCACTGGGGAGAGGATGCCACCCTGGGCATCACTGGTGGTGGTCTGGGCTGTGGGCAGGGGAAATTGCAGGACACACGTGCCCTTCCCGGGGTGCTGCAGGACAAAGCCAGGCTGTGCCCACACAAGGATCTCATGCTGCTCTCAGGGCTGCTGTGCCCATCAGGAGCAAAGGAAGGGGACAGCAGGGCCACCGGCTGCTGTGAGGGAGCAGAGATGCCCCAAGGTGCCCCAGCACAACCACAGTCAGCTGCTCCTCTACCTGGTACCCAGCACTTTCCCAGTCCACTGGGACAATTCCTACCTCCAGAAGTGGAGGAGGCGCTAAGAAGAGCTGTGCCCCACCACTGCCCCCAGCCCAGAGCTGCTCCCCACCATTCCCAGTGCCATTCCACCTCTTCTCCCTCACCACCATACAGCCCTAGAGCTGCTTCTCCTGCAACAGGAGCTGCTCTGGGAAGAACAAAGGGAAGGGATGTCTCTACTTCCCACCTTCAAGGGGATCACTGCACTTGAGAGGACCCAGTATTAGAGCTGCTCAGCTGCCCAGAGCCACAGCTGGCACCCAGAGCCATGGGACTCAGCCTGGGGGCACCCACAGTGTGTGCTCAGCTGCACCAGTCCCCATGTCTCAGTCAATTCCTCCCCTCAGAGGGGGCAGAAGGACCAGGAGAGTCAGCTGAGGACATTTGGGCTCACAGCTTCACTTCCGAATGAAACGGAGGAGGGAAACATTGTTTTATTGAGAGCAATTGCTTTCATAGCCTAGCCCCAGCAGACACCCAAGCATCCTGTGTCAGGCTAATTAGCTCCAGAACCACACACGCTGGGTGTGTGGGGATGGCTGCCTCCCACTCCCTGCTCCCACAGCCCCCCAGCCCTGGGGCTGTCCCCTGCCAACCTTCCACCCCACATTCCCAAAGACATTCAGGCTCCACTCACAGGGAGCAGCTGCGGTTCCCCCCATCTGGATCATCTTTGCAGATCCAGCTCCCAAACATTCTGCTGCTCACCCAGAGGCTGAATGGAAACATTTGAGTCCTTTCTCTTTGCTTGTCTTTTCCTCTTTGTGGCCACCAAATCCCCTCTGTGCCTTCTGCTGTGGCATCAGGGCTCACCCTGGGCTTCTCTACCCTATGGGACATCAGGCAAAGGCCATTGCAGATCCTAAACTGGACCCCACAACAGGATCAGCCCAGGTTAAGGGATGGATATGGAGACCCCTGGCTGATGCAGTTTGCTTCCATAGGTCTTTTACAACAGCTTAACAACTTAAAGAGTCACAAAGCATGAAGGATTATAGCAAAAAGTCCATAAATCAAGTAAAAAGACATGGACATAAAGCTGGGAAGACATTTGCCTTTTATTGTCTCTTTGGACAGGCTTAGCATTTAAAGGCTTTTATCTCCTTCTTGTGGCTTTTCAGTTGGGCTCCAAGCCAATAGGTACCTTCTGTCCTTATTCTGAATTAAATTACACCATGGGGGCAGGAGCCTGGGGAGCAGATTGCCCAGACGATGCAGTAAATGCATCTGTGCCTGCTGCCAGGAAGACTCACCTTGCCTGGGCTCTCCTCCCAGTGGCTGTGGCAGCTCTCCTGCCCTGACAGCCTCAGCCTGCTGTCCAGCCTAAGCTGGTGGGAGGAACTGCTCTATCCACAACTAAGGTGATGCTTTGTAACCAGCCAAAGGGACTGCAACCCATCTGGAATTAGTCTGGACCAGACCCATGCCCACTAAAAGCCTGGATTGCAGTGCTTAGATGACAGAGAGAAGTCCCAAAATCTCAAGGGCTTGTGTAAACAGTTGGGGAAATCCCATCTTTCTGCCTAAGATCTTTCCTGCTCCCCCTGCCAACAGAGACCCCAAATCTGCAGTGAGCCAGAGGCACCCAGCTGATGGACTGGGAGTCCCAAATACCCCCAGGATTCCTAACTACAAGGTACAGTCAGGAGGCAGCAAGCTGCTGGAGTGAAGGAGTGGGCTTACTGCAGGAGAATCCCAGGGAAAATGCTGCCTTAGCCGAAACACCCCCACCGACCAGCCAAGAGGCAGAAGCTTGTGGTGAGCTTGCAGCAGAGGAGAGGGCTGTGATGGAGAGGGTGCACAGCCTCCCCAGTCTGGCAAGCAGACCCCTCAGCAGGGTGACTGGCCTGGCTGTGGTGACCCACAGTTTCAGGACAGGCTGTTCGTGCTACAGAGCTGGGTTTGCTTAATAACAGGCATTGAATTGAATGTGCTTTTAGCACAGTTCCCTGCTGACACCAGACGTTGGCTGTGTGATGAAAGACCTCTGCTCCTCCAGGCCAGCACCCCATGACTTCCTTCTCCAGACCTTTCCCTGGAAAAGTTACTGACTCCCACAGAAGTTCCTGAGGAGTATCAGGGCACAGGAAGAGTGAAGGTGGCCATTGGACCCCCACCTCACCCATCCCTGCAAGAACTCTCTCAAAACAGGGTCATGGTCTCCAGAGGATCACAGCACTCTGGATGTGGTCATGAGTGGGATGTGTAGCCAGGAGTCACTGCTCCAGGAGTGGGGCTGTAGGTGCTTGGTGGGCTGTGTCCCGGAAGATGCCTGCTCCTGCATCCCCTGGGGCCAGGCTGTGTGGAGGATGGACAGGGACCTCTGAATCTGCTGGCAGCTGCTCCCCCAAGAACCACACGTGCCTGCACCCTGCCACTCTGCTTCCCCAGCTCTCCATCACCTGGGGTCTCTCCTATCCCACCCGAGAGCCCTGAGAATGGGCTCTTGGTGGACCAAGCCTCCTTCTTCTGCAGAACTCACATCTCCCAAGGGCCAAGAGGACAACAACACATCGCCAGCACCTCTGTCCCTGCTGTGTTCAGCCTCCTTTCCCAGTTCCAGTGCTTGGCAGTAACTGGGCACCCTGGTTTTCCCCCACCATGGGTCCGCAACATCTGCTGAAACCCAAAGGATGCTGCGGCTGCAAGACACTCACTTAAATGGCCAAGCAGGACTTTTTCTTCCCAAATCTTGTCCTGTGCTTGTAGCAGCAGGTCACATTCAGGCAGGGGTGCAGGGATCGAGGCATGGCTGCGGGCAGTAGCTCAGGAATGGAGATCCCAGTGCCCCCAGAGCAAGGACTACAAGGTCAAATGGAAGAACAAGCCTCAGCACCCTATTCAAACCAAACATCTGGCTGGACATCAGCTGGAGGGACAGTCCTGGACTGGCAAGGAGATGCTGTGCTGGGGACACAGAGAGAGGAGCAAAGGGAAAGGACATGGCATGCAAAGGGTTAAAGGCATCCTTCCCACCCAGCCTACGCTGTGTGCCAATACTCCCAGCCATGTGTTTGAAATCCTTTCTGCTATCTCCTGAAAATATTTACAGTACACGCAGATAAATTAGCTGTAGCGCTTATTACGTCTCCCTGGAAATATATACAGGAGTTAAAGATGTTTAAAAAAAATAGTCAAAAGCCATCTCTTTACTATATCTGGAAGATATTTTACAGTGCAGGGAATTTACAGGGCTGGGTGGTGGGGAAAGCGCATTTATTTTCACTCAAGTAGAGAAAGTTAAAGCACCCTTCACTGGAGTTTATTTTCATCTCTGCTTGTGAGACAAGGAGCCAAGGTTGGCTCAGGAGCAAGCCAGCACAGTGAGGCAGGGGCACAGGGCAGGTTGGGGTAGAGTGGGGATGGAGACCAGGAGCCTGGTGGCACCACGAGCTGTCTGACACACGTGGATAAGAACCAGCTGCTGCAGGGCCCACTGCCTGCCAGAGCTCCAGCTGTGCCTCCAGAGAAAACAGGTGACATGGAGGCTGGGGACACCAGCACCAGGTACCCATGGGCAGAGGTTCAGAGGATGGGACACCTCTGGTAGTCTGGGCTGCCTGGCCCAAGGTGGAAGACTCTCCTCCTACCAGGAGGACCTCAGCCACTCTCACTCCTCACAGACCTTCTTCCACAAAAGATATGCCTGTCCCCTTGTCCCAAGCAGATATTTCTGAGGGCACTGAAATTGTCCAGAGCCCCCACGGTGTCATCAGCAAAGCAATGTCCTCCCGGCACACATCTCCACTAAAGCAGCCTGAGAAGCTGCTCCCATTCCCAGCGCCAGCCCAAGTTAAACAGCTCTGCCAGGACAAGGTGATGGGGCATCATCACACCCACTTGTTGCCTTCTCTTCTGAACCCACTGGTGAGTTCTCTTCTGAAGGAGGAAAGTGATAACTGCAATTATCTCCAAGTACACCTTTCTTAATGGCTTCTAGGTGAAAAACAAAGTGGTCTTTAAACCCACAGCAGAGGCACCAGTGGTCACACTGGCCCCATCTTCAGACCTCAAGACTGACTCTCCTCAAACATTCTTTCCAGAAACTCCCAGATCTTCACACTGGGGAGAAAGAGCTGTGGTAGCTCTTTCAGCTCCTGTAGCTGATGTTATCGTGTTCAGTGAAAATTCATTGATGGAATCCTTCTCCTCCCATCTTTTCTGGCTTCTCCCTTGGCTGAGGTTTCTCATGGTGAAGACACCTGCCAGCTCGGAGTCAAAGACCAAGGTCCTCAAACGCACTGGTTGACTTACAGTCACTGACCCAACATGAGATGACAATGTCTTCTGGGCCACTGGCATTGAGATCTGGAATCAAGCTGCTGTCCCTGACGTAAAAGTCTTTGAGAAGCCATTTGCTAATTCCCCTGAGTCACCCGCTCCCTCTGGCTGTTTTGAAATTCATATCTAATGAGTGGTTTGGGTGAAGGAATTCTGCAAAGATGCAAACAATTCCTTTGCCAAAATAAATGAATCCAGAGCTGGGCTTATAAACATATAAATCACTTCTAGTTTTTAGCTTGCAAACAATATACTTGTTTCTTGGTGCAGATTTGGGGTAGAGCAGGAGGAGCAGGGTGGGGAGGAAGCCAACTGAAGTTCCCCCCCAAAGGCAGCTCACGCTTTCCTCAGGGTATAGCACGGGACCCCAGCCACCATCCAGAAAGCCTCCAGGAGAAAGGAGGTCCAGAAAGTCCTCCAGAAAGTCTCAGGAGGGAGAGAAATTGGTCTTTCCAACAGCTTTTTTGGTTATTTGCTCCTCAAACAATCATCTGCAGCAAATTAACTCAACCAATTCTTAATTTGCTCTCCAAGTGAGGGATGACATGTCCTGGGCCAGGCAGGGAGGAGAAACATCTTTGGGGCTGCAGAACATTGCACAGGGGACAGTATGATCACACAGCACAGGGCTGGCTAAACGTGCCTGCTCTTCTCTGCTTCACACAGGATTGCTACAGGACAGGAGTAAAATGGAGTAAATCACCAAAAACACAGTCAGGCAGAGCATGGCCCTGGCACAGCCTGTAGAAGATGGAGCTCACTAGGCTGCAGCTCCTTCTGCCATTCCTCTGACTCCCATGACACTGGTGGGGACACAGATGGTCCTTGTTTTGGCAGCCATTTGCCCAGGAGCTGGGAGATGGCAAACCTATGTCCTGTGATGGGAGCTGCTCCTATGGAAGAGGTTTGCACTGAGCTCATGCTAACCACATTTTTTCCCAAATAAAGTGTTCTACCATGGTCAAATTTGAGCATATTCCAGGGACACAAGATGAAGCTCAGCCTCTCTTCCCTCTCTACTTGCCAAATTGCTTCAAAGACAGAATTTTAAAATGAGAACAGATCCTTTCTTTTTTTTCCCTTTTCCCCATTCTTGGAAAGAGTCATGGCCTCCAGCTGAAATTCTCCCCAAAAATTTAACTGGAGGCTGCAATCCACCCTGCACAAAATTGCGACCCACCCTGGGATGGTTTGGCAAAGCTGGCAGCAGTTGCAGGCAGGGTTTTTCAGCAGGAAGCACTGAACATCCTTAAAAGTCAGGGACACCTCCAGCTCCCCACCCTGAGCACATGGAGTCTGTCTGTGGCACACTCGGAGCGCAGGCACTTTATTTATAGGACACCAAGGATGTGCCTCAGTCTTCCAGGGGCTCTTTCCCCTGTTTTTTTCCCAAGCCTGCAGAAGCCAGGCAGATATCCAAAGCTGTTCCTCACTTTCACAGCAGATAAGCTAATTGTCGGATGTGCCCTTTGAGATAAGCAGAGCCGGGGTTTATGAGGGAACATGTGTTCTTGGGAAAGCTGTCACCCAGCTGCAATGCAGGTGATAACCCAAGGTCGGGCAGGCTCCCTCCCCAGGGAATCAGGGTGTTGCTCAGCCACGGGGGCTCAGGGGCAGTTGCCTTGGACCACAGTGATGTGGTTTTTGGGGGCTCCTCTCCTGCGTCCTTGCTGAGCAGGGAAACTGCAGTGCACAGCACTACCAGCTCCTCATAGGGAGAGACCCAGCTTTTCAGATGCTTTGCAATTCCGCCAAAAGTTTAACGTTATTGAAAACCACCAAAAAAATCACAGTGAGGTTGGGCCAGGCTGTTGGTGATGGGGAGGATTCCCCGGCAGCACTGGTGAGTGCTGAGTCCCTGCCAGAAGCATGAATGGAAGCAGGAGAGTATCTACCCCCAGTCCCTGAATACTCACATGGTTCCATCACTGTGGCACTGGTGTGGCACTGGTCAGCACAGGAGGAAGCCAAGGCACAGGAGATGAGGCTCAGTCCAGAAAGAGATGAGCAATAGAAACCTGTGGGTGACCCTGAAGACTGTGGCCTCCTCTCTTCTAGCCAAAAACCTCCAGAGGGGGCCTGCCACCCACACAGCCTCCAGACCAGGTCTGGGGCCAGATTTCCCAAATTTCACAGAAATGTCAAGGCCAGGGACCCCTTAGAGGCCCTTTCACCTGTCCCAGCGTGCTCTGAATGCAACCAGCCTGCCTGGGAACAGCCAGGTCCTCAGCTCTCTGCTAATGGGGATGGCAGAAGCTGCCATGGCACAGCAAGGCTCATCCTCATGTGAGCCACATGTCAGCAATGCTGTGCTGGAAGCCTGTGCTGCCCAAGCAACTTCCACCAAAATCTCTCCCACAGAGCTTTCCCTGACATGGGGAAAGAGCTGCCGTGCCCCTCTAGGGCCACAGTCACATGCCAGGCATGAAAGGCACAAGGGTACTGTGAGCCAGCATGTCCCCAGTCCCACAGGGTGCTCAGAGGGTGTGTGGGAGAGGGCTGTGGGAGGAGACGTGCTTCTCTGCCCCTCAGGGAGACTGACCCACTGCCTGGCCCCTGCTCGGACACCAGCCCTGCTGCCCTGAGTGGTGACCATGACCCCCCAGTCTGACTATGAGGGGGTCACTGGGAATGACCAGCATGGCTCCCATCGCTGGGGGTATTCTGTCCCATCTGGCTCCCAGGACTGCGAATGCTTCACCCAGCCCCCCAGCACTGGGGATGCTCAGTTCAGCCCAGCTCTGATCGCTGTGGATGCTCAGCCCACTCTGGCTTCCAGCACTGGAGATGCTCCATCCAGACCAGCTCCCAGCACTGCGAATGCTCCATCTGGTCCAGTTCACAGCACTGGGGATGCTCTAGTCAGTCCAGCTCCCAGTGTTAGGGATGCTCCATCCAGCCCAGCTCCCAGTGCCACCACCCACAGCTGCACCTGCAGGACCTGACAGCAAAGGCCCCCACACCTTGTGATCCCACCGTGCCCCTCCAAAGAGCTGTGACCAGGCCACACTCTGTCACCACCCACCCCCCCCTCACCCCCCCACCCCCCGCGGGTGAGCCACCCTCGCTCCACTGTCCCTTCCCTCCCTCCCCCGAGCAGCCATCACTCACCAGGCTTTGATTACAGCCACAAAGGAGCCTTGGAGGAGCCACGGGAAGCTGGAGGGAGGCAGGCAGATGATGAAAGAGCTGTCAAATGGGATTAAACAGTAACCGTCTCCTACACTGCTGGGCAGCAGGAAGGGGGACAGATTGTACCGTATTGTAATGCAGGAGCCCTCCCGCTGCCGGAGCCTGCCAGCACAGTCCCCCATGGGCTGCAGCTGCCGTGCCCGCCAGCAGGCAGTGGGACAGAGGGGCAGGCAGCCCTGGCAATGCCCCGCAGAGAGCACCCACATCCAGAGGGACACCCCTAAGCCCCGGGTGAGACACCCCTCCATCTTCTCTTGTAGGCTAAGGAAGCCACACTTGGAGTTCCCAGGCACTGAGAGCCCCCGGGGCTTTGGATGGAGGCTCTGCCTCACCTGCAGCTGGTGATTTTCCCCTGTCCCCACCAGCACCTGTTGCTGCCAGCATGGTCCTGGTCTCTCCTGCCAGCCAGTCCCCAAGGGCAGGTGGTCTGGCAGGTGACACCTCACTTGAAGTGTCCTTCTTGCCAGCCCTTGGGTAGAAACTCCCTTTTTCATTCCCTGGCCTTCGAGCAGAGGATCCCAGAGGTGGGAAAGGGGTAGGCAGAGGCTTTCTCCCAATACAGGGACACACCAGAGCTGTCCAGGGAGTTTCCGCAGCTCCGCAGTGTCATAGGTGACACTCATCTCAGCATGCAGAGTCCTGGTGGCAGGATGGGCATTGGGGATGCTGCCCACACACACATCCTCCTGCCAAGCCCTAGCAGCACAGCAAGCAGCTCACAGGGTTCCACAAGCTCTGGAGCTGTTCTGTGCATGGCATGGACATCTCCTGGCTTTCCTAGGGGTGCATGGCATCAGGATCTCAGCATTCGGTTGATGAAACACCAGTGCACTGCCAGGTATCCCTCCCAGACTGCTGAGCCACATTGCTGGCCATGTCCTGGTGCTCCCACTGCTCCATTCTCTGCTGCTACTCTGGTTCAGCCTTCACCCCGGCACGAAGTGGCACATGTGGATTTGGGGTGCTGAAAGCCCAGTGGGGATGCTGTTGTCCAAGATCCCAGAAAGCCACTCATTCTGGATCTAAAATCCAGCTTTGCTGGGGCTGTCTGGGCATGGGAACAAGTCAGGGGTCCAGCAAACCCATCCCCATCAAAACTGGGGCTGCCCCGGCCAGGACAAGTATTTCCTTCTTTCTTCTGCATCTCCCAACTTTTGGGTGCTCCAACATCATCAAAGTTGCTTTTCAACCCCAGGGGGTGATACAACAGGGTTGACTTTTCCCTCCTCTGCATGGAGCCCATTCTGGACGTACTGGGGTGAGCACTGCAAGGCAGTCTCCCCATAGGCAAGGAACAGGCAGGGGTACAGGCAGGGGGCCCACTACTTGTCTTTCCAAGCCCCCAGGCAGCAAAGCCCTTGAGATCCCCCATCACCCCGCCGCCTCCCCACCCCAGCTCCATGTGGGAGCGTCACAGGCGCTCACAGGCAGACCCCTTCCACCCCAACCACCCCCCTCCCCGCCCCCCCGAGCACCAAGTCCTCACCACCCACCCTGCCAGCGGCAACTCCAGTTTCTCACAGCACCCTCTTTTCTGAGCCATTCGTCACGGCCCCCGACACAAGGGAGAGAAAGAGACAAGGAGTAGGAAAAGGAAGGAAGAAAAAAAATTAGAGAAAGGGAGCAAGAAGGAAAGAAAGAGGGAGGACAAGGCGTGAAAAGAACCAGGTCTGTCGCCGAAAGGGGGGGAGGGGAAATTACGAAATAAATGAAGCACCTCAGCAGTTCAGGGGACACTGGAAGACAGCCCGACCGCGGCTGAATTTTAAATGCCTGCCGCACAATCGGTCCTATTTTGCGAAGAGAGGAAGCTGTGTCCAAAGACCCTCATGTTTATTCATAAGGAACCTCGCTGGCCCCTCCCACCCTATTGTCTGGGGGTATTTATTTGGGGGCATCTGTCTGGCCCGATGAATGGCAGAGGGGTAATAAATGGGCTGGTGAGGCCAGGGAGGGGAACCGACGCAGCCGAGCCGGGCAGTGGGCTGCCCTGTCTCCCAACCCCCTTCCCACTCCTCCTCTCAGCCCCCTGCCACCTCGGGGATGTTCCTGCCCCCCGCGCTGTCCCCCGCAGCAGGGACAGCAGGCAGAGCTGCCCAAAGACCCGTGGCTGCCCAGGGCAGGACAGGCCTGGAGGGGCAAAGTCGGGTGGTGCTGGAGCAGTGGACTGCTGCAGGCCAGGAGATTGGCAAGTGGCCATCCCCAGGGTGCCAGCAGCAAGGCCAGAACAGGGCACAGAGCACGGTGTGCCACTGAGAGTGGCTGATCAGGATGGGGCTTGCAGAGGACCTGCCTTGCCTGACTGGGGACAGTGACAGGCAGTGCCGTGGGCAGCAAGGAAGGGCAGGCAGCCCCCAGGGATAGGCAGGCATGGTTCACAAAAAGGAAGTTCTGATTCATCCGCACAGAAGGGCAGGACGCTCATCGGGGACATTGAGGAGACCTGAATCCAATGTCTGTAGGGCAAGGCCACTCTCTGCCACCTCTCCTGCTGACAAGGAGCAGCTTCTTCTGGTGGAAACTCCTCATCCTCCCATGGTGGGATATGTTCTTCATGGGGAGCAAGTAGGTGCTCAGCATCTAAACTCACTTTGGTCACGTCAAGGGGCTCAGGCACTCCAAAGCCCAGAACCGAGCCTCTGGCACGTTCTGGGGATGTAGGGGCCCACAGGACACAGCAGGTGCTGCCAATCTGGCTTTCTAGGGAGCACATCACACCAGAGGAACCCAGCAGCTCTCCTGCCAGTCAGGCTGGTGAGGTGTGGGGGCAGGGTGGCTGAGCTAGTCCAGGCAGCTTGGTTTTATCCGTCCCAGCCTTTCCTTCCCCCTTGTGCTGAGGGAGCTGTGTTCATCCTGACCCTCACCCATGTGGGACACAGGAGTGACATTCATTTGGAAAGTCATTACAAGATCACCCATCTGGAAGCCAGAGCTCCTCAAATTCAACCTTGAAATACAAGCTACAGCCTGGCAGCTGCCAAGGAAAGGAGCAAGGAAAGGAAGGGGCTCTTGATAGCACAAGAGACAGCGCACGCTATCATGCAGATGCTGGCACAGGTGACGTGATGCCAGCAGCAGACAAGGGCTGCTCAATGGCCACCTCCACCTCAACAGCAAGAGCCCACATGGATTCTCCTGCCCAGGCACCAGGCACGTGAGGATGGTTGGGAGACAGCAGGGACAGTCAGCCTGGCTGGCAGCTCAGGCAGCACGTGGTGCCATCGGCAGGGGAGCACAGACCCCTCCCCAAGCGGGCTGGGAGCCACGGCAATGGTGTGGCTCCCCACCAGCACCCATGGGATCTGTTGGGACAGGGAGGCAGCCAGGGAAAGGGCTCCCACACCCACTATGTCACTCAAAACACAGGAGTCCTCAGTCCTGCATGGGAGCCAGCACTGCGTGGGCCACATGCACACCCCAAGCGCTGTGGGTGGGAGGAAGGCACTGGTGCTGTGCCTGCCTCCATCCCCATCACTGGGACAAGCTGGCTCAGCAGTTTGCTTGCAAGCTCTGTCCGGGGAAGTATTTTTGGAAGGGCATAAAGTCATTGGCACAGGAGTCACCTCACAGCGACGTAAGCCCAGGCACAGCTGCCAGCTGCGCTTCCCTGATCTCTCCCATTCTCAAACCTTGGCAGAAAGCTCCCCTGCAGTCTCAGCTGGTAGTCACCAGATCACTTTGGATCCTGCCTCGCCTCCTCCCCACATCCCAGCCCCTGTGCCAGCTTGTATCCCACCTGAGACAAAGTCTCTAGCAAGTTTTGGGACTATGCAGGCTCCACATAGGTCCCTTGGGCATAAGTCCCTCTGGGACAGCCACACCACGGAACAGATCCATGAGGCCAGGTGAGGGATGCTCCCCAGCCACCAGCCTCTTGGGACAGCACTAGAGACAGACCAGCCAGTGATGCTGCTGAGGATCCTACTTCCACTAATGCTATTAAACACTTGTAACCACCATTCCCAGGACTCTGCTCCTGGTTGGGGTGCCTGAGAGGAAGGGCAGGAGAAGCTGGTGGGAAAACAAATGGGTGGAAAGACTTCAGCCCAGCAAAATCAAACACCTCTTCAGCCAAAGCAGGAATGGGGAAGGAGCTGGAAGCCTCCAAAATCCCATCTCCTCTCCACTCAGGTGCCACAGGAGAAAAGATGCCGAATATTACCATGGGTGAGAGAAGATAGTGACCAGATAGGCTTCTCACTATCTTGCCTGCCAGCCAGCCCGCATTCCTATGCCTCTGGCAGAGTGTTTTCCAAGCACTCTATGTTTTGGAGACCTCACTCCCCACTAATGAGATGCTTCCTAGGTTGTAATTTGGACAAGTTGGCTTTGGTTGCGAGAAACCAGAAGGAAAATCCTCCCAGTCCTTCTGGTTTCTGTAATTGGATGTGAATTTCTCCATAAATATCTGCAGCTAAACACCCCTGCAGCCAAGGAACAAGGAGGGAATGCTGAGCTCCAGAGGGGATGGATAGCTTCTGGCATAGGGTGAACTTTCTGGCATGCACGCTTGGCTCTTCATGACAAAGGGAGAGAGCTGGAGGGCACATCCCCAGCCAGCACTGGCTTTGCTTCATGAAGGTGCTGACTAGGTTGGACAGCACACATGCAGGAGGCTGTGATCCTCCCCCTGCCTGTGGCTGCCAGCCCTCCTGGCCTGCCGGCCCTATGCCCTGCAGGGTCTGGGGGTCCCTGCAGGGACACTGGTCAGGTGATGCAAGCATTGACCCAGCCAGGAGGGACACTTCTTGGGATGGAGCTGAGTGGAGGCAGAGAGAGCAGGAGGGAAGAGACGTGGGAACAGTGTGTCGCACAGGCACTGCCTTTTCTGTCACGTGCTGTTTGGGCAATGGGGGGTCCCTTGAACCCCAGAGCCACTTGAGTTAGAGGAGGCCCAGCCAGACTTGGGCCCAGGGCCACAGAAGCTGGCAGCAGCCCCTCACAGAGCACCTCACTGCAAGTGATGGGATCATCTCTGATGCTGCATCCAAGCCTCAGAGATGCCCTGTACCTCTTCCATGGCCATGGGATGCAGGATAGCATCCAGGATGGGCTCCACATGCCTCTGGGGAGAGAGAATAGCCATGAGCAGCACTGATCCCCACTGTTACCCACCACCCATGGGGAAGCCCACCCTGTTCTGCACTGATCCATCCATTCCTTGGCCACCCACCCATCCCCCATCACACAGCACATGCTGACGGTGGAAGAAGCATCTTCGACAGCCCAGCATGACTCACAGACACTGTGCAAACTCTGCACACATGGAGAGCTGCAAACACCTCCCCGTGCAGACACCAGCACATGCAATAAGATCCTCGGCTAGACAAACTCATTCCCAGGGAGATATTTAATCAGGCAAGGGGAACAGCCCCAGATGCCCAAACCCGCTAACAGACAGATGCAAACATTGAGCGAGACACCCAAGAGCCCACGACATGTGCATACACACAGTCAGACACATCCGTACACAATACCTCATTAAACATGGGCAGTGTACAGCCCCAGATTAGGGCTGGCTGGGCTGTGGGCACCCAGCCAGCCGGGGATAAGGGTTCAGCTTCATCTTTGAGAAGTCCTGAAGTCTCACAAGCTATTCTCGTGGGATTCCGACACCCTGGGCCGTCAGCAGGCACAGAGGGGCAGCCCCGAACTGGAGCAGGGGGCAGAAATGCTGAAGCTCATACAGTCCTAGAAGCAAATTCTGATCCCTGAGTCTGGGGTGAGTGTCCCTGGAGATGCCCCATCCCTGGGAGTGCTGGGAGGACAGAGAAAGATTTCCAGGAGGATGGACCAGACGTTCTTTAAAGAAGTGGGCAAAAACCACTCTCCAGTGTTACGACCTAGAGACGGACTTGGCTCCAGCGCCTGGGTCCCGCTCGTGGGAGCAGACGCCGGGACAGGGGGACGCGCATCCCGCCCAGGCCGGGACCCGGCACGCATGGCTGCGGCGGCAGGTCCCCGCGACCCCCGTCCCAGGGCTTTTGCTGCCACCTCTCCGCGCTGCATGGAAGGACAGCCCGGCCCCGGGGGATGCGCGGCCCCGGCCCCGGCCCCAGGGCATGCACAGCCCGGCCTCGAGAGTCACAAGCTCCTGCTCCCAAAGGTCTCTCCTTGCCCTCACACCCTGATCCCTCCGAGTCAGCAATGTCAGCCCTCGTGGGCTCCAGCGCAGAGGAACTCCGTGGAACCTGTGAGGTGCTTCCCCTGCTCCCGTTTCCCATGTGCCCCACACCAGCCCCACATGCCCCTTGTGCCCCACACCAGCTGCACTCCCAATCACCTCATGCCCCACCTGCCCCACACCAGATGCAGTCCCCTTCCCATGTGCCCCTTATGCCCCTCATGCCCCATGCCACCCATGATCCTTCTGCCACTCCCAGCTCTGCTCTGGCAATACGTCCAAGAACCCCATGGCTGGCCCACCTTCCCAATGCAATGAAGTATCCCACCTCAAACTGGGAGAACTCCTGTGCTGCTCCAGGACCAATGCCTCAGGCAGGTTGCCCTCGCTGAGTTGCACTTCCCACCTCCAGGGGCTGGTGGGTTAGGTTCCAGAGAGGGTAGGGCAGGGGAGGTTCAGAACAAGTGATGAACCACAGCAGTGTAGCTGCCCGAAGCAGTCTTTGCCCACAGTGCAGCTATCCACACTCCCTCATGGAACACCACGGCTGCCCAGACAGCAGCTGGTAGGATGGAACTGGGATGGGCCATGAGATGATTGTTTGGGGTCTGGAGGCCAACAGGCCTAGCAGGACATTCAAACATAGGTGCTGGGCATCCTCCATGACCATGGGTGACTGTCCACCCTTTCCCATTGGAACAGGCAGTGGACTTAAGCAAGTGATCCTGAGAGACAGCACAGGCACAGAGCAGTGCTTCCTTCTCAGCATCAATCTGAGCACGACCATCAGCTTTCAGCAATGTCTCTCCTGCCAAATGCCAGATGGACTTCAAACCCCATATGGGCATCCTAGGGAGAAGGAAGGCTATAATGTCACCAAAACCAAACCCCCAGAGCCAGGCCTGGGAAAGAGAAATGCTTCACATCTTCATTGTGTCACCAAGTCCTCAGCGGTACACAGCAACAGGGAAACACAATTACTGAGACAAATGCAGCTGCCTCCCACATGAAAGAAACAGAACTGGTCCAAACTGGGGAGCTTGGGAGGAGGGAATGAGAAAATTTTCATTAAAAACTTTTTTTTAATGACAGCAGGGCTGAATGTACATCCCACTCACACACACACACAAACACACAAACACAAAACAAACAAACAAAAGCTCTGACACACACTGAGGTCCTCCAGTGATGCCTTGAATTGGTTTGGGGGGGAAGGAGGGGGTGGGAGGGCCTCCCTGCAATGCCACCACCTCAACGGATGCCCCTCTCCTGCACTGACAAAAGGCAGCCTCACACATGCCTGGAGAAGCGGATCCCAGAGCCCATTTGCTGTTCTTTCCATTGTTTTGCTTTAATGAGTTGCTAGTAAGGGATGACCTTTCCCTCTCCCTCCTCAACAAAGAAATGACTACAATTCTCAAAACCACGGGGGAAAAGAAAACATGTCAGGAAGCACGATGGTCACAGAGCTACCAAACATGCTGCTGACAAAGACCCAGAGAACCACAGTGAGCTGGCATGGCTGCAGAGCCATGGGGGCCAGGAGGCATCAGGAGGGCTTCAAGAGAAGGGTATGCTCCTGCAAGCCTGGGGCTGCAGATGCAAAGCAACCTGGTGGCTTGTGCTTTCACCAAGAGACACACAAAGCAGGTTCCCAAGGGCTCCTCTGGGGTGGGACTCGATCTCCCAGCCAACAAAGGGAGTCATGCTCATCCTGAAGAGCTGGCACCCCAGAAAGGAACAAGACCTGCCCATATCCATACACCAGAGTTGATGGCCTCCAGATTCACAGACACCCCTCAGCCCCTGTGTTCCCCACCACCCCAACACCTCCTTCAGGTACAGCAGTGGGGCTTGGAACTCATCGACCCTGCCCAATTGGGCTTTACCAGGTTCCTGTCCATCCCTTTTCCAGAGATAAGACAAAATCATTAAACACCGAGGTCAGCATAGCCCTAAATGTGCCCTCCAGCCTGGATTTATCCTCGCAGACCTCCAGAGATGCCTTCTTCACTTCAGGGGCAATGTTTCTCCTCCCTTCGGCACAGCATGCACCACTACTCAGCTCTGGGACAACAGTGCTGAAGTCCTGGTTTCTGCTGACCTGGTGAGACCAAAACAGGCCTGTGACCCTCATCAGCTAGGCAGGCCATCCCTTCACTGAGTTGTGAAAGTGAGGAATGGCTTTGGATAACTCCCTGGCTTCTGCAGGCTTGGGAAAAAAAACAGGGGAAAGAGCCCCTGGAAGACTGAGGCACATCTTCAGTGTCCTATAAATAAAGTGACTGCGCTCCGAGCTGCTGTCTCCATGGCTCAGTTATCCTTGACTGCCCAGGTGGCTGCTCTGGTGGCTCCAACAGAGAGGGACACAGCAGCAGCCAGACCAGGAAGCAGCTGGTCTATTTTCATTTGCCTCCCCCACCCTTTCCATGGCATCTCCAAGCTCCAAGAGAAGACACAGCCCCAGCCTTGCACTCCCCCATGTCACCTACCCCAGGAGGGCTCCCTCCACTACCACAGGCTCTAGAGAAGGGGGCCGGTTTCCCCTGGCACTTCCCACCCTTCCGCCTGCTGCAAACCATGTTGTGCATTGGCAGCTCCACCTAAATCTCTGCCAACATCCAAACATCTGCAACTCCTTAGCATGCGGCATTCCCTTTCTTTATTTCATTGGTGGTGCTGGAGTTAACCTCCCTGCTCCCCTGCTGTGGCCCCACATCCACCAGCCAGTGTCTCTGCTGGCCAGGGTGGCTGCTTATGGGTGGGGGTGTCACTCCCTGCCCCACAAGCGTTAACCCTGCCAAGTCGTGGGCACAGGGCATCAGCTCCTGCCCTCTCCTTGGATGGTCTTTTTATTTTGGTGGGCTGGTTTCCCCTGAATTTTGGAGCTCTTGCAGAACATTTAAGCTGCTGCTGCTTAGCACGGACACGCAACCACCATCAAAACTGGTGGAAAGAGTTGAAAGACCTCCCCATCTTCTGTCCTCCTGGTGGCAGCAGCCAGCTCTTCCTCTCCTTTCTGTCTTGCTGATGTCCACTCATCCATGGAGGGTGGGTGTTCCCTTGAAGAAATACAACCACCAACCCTGCTATACTCCCATGGAAACACCTACCCTTGGTCCCATGCACCATGCCATGCCATGCTCTGCCCATAGCCAACCTCCTACTCTCTCCTATTCCACCACGAAGCAAATCCTCCTTCAAAGCCCCTTTTGCCCTGTTCACACCTGTGCTGGCTCGAGGGAGGGCAGAGATGTGCTGCAGATCATCCAGGCTGTTCCCAGAGCATGGCCAGAGGCAGGGACCAGAGTCTGTCCTCTCCGGACACACAGCAAAGGGCACAGAGTTGGAAAAAGCTATGTGGGAGGTTTTCCATTGGAGAACACTCCTTCCCCGTGCTCAGTGTTCAGGGCTGGAAGGCTCTCGGAAAGTGAAAGGGGTTGACACTTCTTCTGGCAGCAGAGTTCAGTAGGGGTCAGAGCTAATCCAAGCAGAGCTGACAGGAGGGGAGGGAGGTGGAGGTGGCGGGGGGAGCCAAGCATTGACGCGCTGAGAGGTAAAAGCTGTGTCAGACACTCCCAGGAGGGAGGAAACAAATGTATAATCAAAACAAAACCGGCTGGGGCTCGTGTGGTTGATGGTGGGTCTCTGGGGGGCTCAAATTTTATGTTCAGCTGCTGCAGGCAGCATGGAGGGAGAGCAGGGCTGGGAGTTCTGCTTTCAAGGGCCACAGCCAATGCAACCAACTTGCAGGCAGCTGAGGGTCTACCTGGCCTCAAAGGCATCAAGATTCCCAATAGTCCTCGAATCAGCCCACAGATGCTCAAGGCTTGTTCTAGGTCCCATTTCCAAGGCTGGGTGGGAGCTCAGGCTGACAGACACTCTGGGAATTATGTTAGGACCCAAAGGCACTCCTGCTTTTTCATCCTGTGTTTGCACAAAGCTCCAGACTGGAAACACAACCAACAAGCCAAGCTCCCCACCTCAGAAGGAGAAGAAATCAACTCAACAAAACCTGAGCTTTCACCCTAACAGCCATGCTATGCTGCTCCCATCCCATCTGGAGACCGTGTTGGAGCAGCCCTGAAGGGTCCTGGAGGTCCTTGGGCAACCATACGGCTCTGTAAATCCAACATGTATTATCCAGGGCACCGCACACATGTGGAGAACCAGCACAGATCTAGAGTTCAGGGGAGACTTTTGCCTGCCAACACATGATAGACTTGGTGTTGAGCGTCAGGCACTGGTCCAAGCCATGGGATGATACTAAGCAGTGTCTGATAATAAAATCAGCACCAGACAGCAGAGCCCATTTGTTTCAGATCAAGGGGATTACCAAAATTTTTACAGGTTTGCTAACAAACAGGGTATTTCTGTGGAGATGTCTGGGCCAAATCCATCTTTCAGTCAGAAGTCTCAGCTCTGACATGGGGAGCTGTGGCAGAGCATTTTTCAAGTATGTTTTTCAAGCACACTTTTTGTTCAGTGCAGGACTGAAAAACAGATCGAAATCATCAAGATACAGGGGTTTCTAATGGTTTTGAATATTTTGGGGGCTGAGTTTTTTAACTTGGAGGATTGAATTGATTAATTTCCCAAAAAGGAGTGGAATGCATGGGCAAGGTGATATCAGGGGCACGCAGGTGCAGAGGAGCACTTGCATGTCCTGTTCCTCCAGCCTAGAAGGCTCTGCATTGGTTAGTGTTGGGATTGATGTTCCTCACTAAGCTCCCAGCCCTGACCCATCCATTACACTGGTCCCCAGCCTTGAGGCAGGACTTGAAACCCCAGGAACTGAAACTCCCAAGGCAGGATTCCCTTCAGCAGCACCTGTTCATGGGAAATTAGCAATCTGTGTAGGCAAAAATCTGCACAAGCAATCAGGAAGCTTTTAAAATACCTTAAAGCTTCTGAGTCTTCAGGCCATGCCAATATCACATTTTCATGTTTTCTTCATGGTGGTGGCAGCTAAAGTCTTCCTTTTCCTTGCCAAACCCCCTCAAAAGAGCAAAGTAGAAGCTCTCCAAGCACTCTGACTCCAATGTCCTGGCCCTTAGGAGAAATATCTGGAATTGGGGAGGACAACCTGGCAGAGCTGCAGTGCAAAGTTCTGGCATCCATGTCCCTGATGTATCATCTGCAGAAGACACAGAATGCACTAAAGGCTGCCCGAGTCACACCACCATCCTTTAAACCACTCCCTCTCCCAGTATGCCCAGTATGACTGACAAATCCAGGAGGAGATGAGCGGTGGATGAGTACATTGCCTGGGAGCAGCCCTGAATGGCCTCAGACTGGTGAAGATTCACAATTGCTATTTCTCCACCAAAACTGTCCTGGTTTTGAATCATCACTGAGACTTTCACTGCAGCCATCCCCTCTCAGCCCCTCAGGCAGTGGGAGGTGACTGTGCCTGTTTTACAGGCAGGGAGTGAAGGCACCAGTGCTCCCAAGCCTGGCAGAAACCTTTGTCCACTCAGCAGCAGAACACATTGGGACAATGGGGTGCGTCAGTGGAGCAAGGTCTGGCTGGGACCAAACACAGGAGCAGCCACCCCCCATGAGGGCTCTGAGATGGAGGTAGATGGACTTGAAGCCAAGGGGGACGTGATAAGGGGCTGCTTATACACCAAACTGCCAGGGCCTGACATCCTTCCAAGAACACTTCCAGTAGAAAGGCTACAATCTCTCCCCCTTGCCCCACAGACCACTGGTGCAGTGTCCCCCCATGCCCATATGGCCAGAGGCCCCTTCAACACAGTCCTTGGGGAAACTTCCAGCCAGCACAAGCCCATTCCCCTCCAATAGTCTGGCAGAGCCAAGACCCTCTGACTGCATGGCATCGGAGGGGTTAAGAAAATTCAACCTGCCACAAGAGATTTGAGTAGAAACTTCACTGGAGACCTTGAAATCCTGTTAATTGATGCCACACATGTGCTGCATTTAACCTTTGCCCTTTGCTGTAATAGTTTACACAAGTGGCACGAAGGCTGATGTGCAAAAGCAGTCTGCACGAGCCCTAGTCTGCAGTGATCACACTGGGCATCCTCCAAGCCAGAGTCCCCTTCTCAGTGCCAGGCTCCTCCATCCCAAAGGCATTAGTGAGCCCTCTGATGGGAATTTGGGCTCATGAACCCTCGCACAGGAATCAGCAGCTGTTTTCAGGTCAAGTCCCAGGCAAAGAAAGAGTAATTATTTCATTATTTGCAATAAAACCCCTGCACTTCCCCTGTCTCTGGGGAAGTGCAGCCCTGCCAGCTGGTGCCCAGGCAGGCGGCATGCCTATCCCACTGGGTCTCACCCAGGGATGCAGAGAGGAGCTACGGCTGCTTGTGGTTAACACCAAGGGTGTGGGACAGCATCTTCCCAGCCCTGCCAATGGAAGACTTGTTCTTTATGACTCAGGAAAATACTGCGGAGTCAAGACTGAAAAAAAGGTCAGAGTTATGGTCATTGTTAGCTCCTATTATAGCCAGGCAAAAGACAGAACAAATGAGTCCTCACCACTTTATCCATCTTAAAGTCACCTGAGTAGGTGAAATATTCAAATATAATTTTGTAACTTTTACCTGATGGGGTCATGCTTCAAACTATTTTGTTTCTTCCACTGCTCAGTCTTCAGAATTGGACACGAAGGGCATGCTTTGACAGCAGGGCATCAGGATGAATGAGGAGATGGTCTCCAGGGCAAGGTAGGAGAAACTAGGATGTGCCACCACTGGGGACTTGCAGGGTTACCTGTGATGATGTCCTTCATGCTGCTCCTCAGCCTCAGGAGCTGATACCTCACCCAGCATGGCAGTGCCCAGGTCACAAGTGAGCAGTGGGGCCCAATTCCCAGCTGGCATGTTGGCAGATCTGTGGTGGATCCACCACATTCCCCAGGCTGGGTCAGTCAAGACACAGAACTCTTGAGTCTCCAGGGTCATGAGCACCAAGAGCAGCCCACCAACCCCCCAGCCATAAATGGTGCTTATTGTGCCCCTACTGAGGTATAAGCAGCCATGAGCTGCTCTCGGACAACCCAGAGGTGGATTTACACCCCGTGCTTTGTCATGGCTGCTGTTATTACCATCCTGTCTTTAGCAATCAAGGGATGCAGAGCCATGACCAAGGTCTCAGGTGTTGAGAAGAAGGTATTCTGAAGAAGGTATTGACATTCTGTATATTCACATGCAATAGCAGCCCTCAGTGTTGGGTGCTGTGGAGGTAAGAGCTTCTGGATGCAGAAGACCTAGTATTATTATCCACACCCCTTCCTACTTCTAGAACTCCCAGGAAAATCCCTTCTGGTAGACACATGGGGTAAGGAGAAGCACCTCATGATGGGGATCTGACTGCCAAAGTCACTCCAGCCCACAACTGCCTCTCGTTCACAAACTGGTCCATCAAAGACAACTTCCAAAGATTTCCCTTCAAGTTCATACCAAAAGAAGCAAACAAAAGGTCAGTTCAAATCTGTCCATTTCTCTTCCTCTTGGGAAGATTTAAATGAGATGTCAGAGTTCATTTCACTGTTTTTTCCTTCCCTCCACAGACTGTTGGGGGACTGTCATGGAGAACCCTGATGATGGTGCGAAGATGTGCTTCAGGAGAGACACAATCCCTCTGGGTTCTTTCAACCAGCTGCAATCTTAAACCCAGTGACACAGAATATTCTACTTCAGAATATTTCTGACCAACCAAGCATGTGCCAATCAAAACATCTGGGGGAACAGAACTGTCCTGGGGGAAGCAGTGGGCGTGACACACAGTAGGATAGCCTGAGGGCTTCTCAGAAATGCTTTGGGCCACAACTCTGACAAATCCAGATCTTCAAGAGACCAGCACCAATAGCCTTTAATTAGGCTTCAGTAACTCCTGCTTGGAAATGTGTGACCCAAGTTTTGGGCAGTGGTGGTGCAGGGGACTGAGGGGGTCCCAGCAAACGGGAACCTCCCATCAGTGCCCGTCCCCAGGCTGGCAACCTGCAAGAACAGCTGCCAGCGCTGCTTGCCTTTGGTATCAGGAGAGGGAGACGAGGCGGAGAACTTCAGCCCAGGCTAATCATCCGGGCCCTTTTATCTCCAAATGTTCCTGACGCAGCCATTAGAGCTGCCCGGCCAACATCCCAGGGACGATTCCCTTTGAACAGCCGCTGTGTCTGGTAACTTTATTTACACTTTTGATGCCAATGTTTATCCACTCTTTAAAAAGCTATTCAGAGCGTCTCCCAAATTAACTTCAGATGTGAGAGCAAGAGGAACATTCCCTACATCATATTTCATACACTTTCGTGTTATTTAATTCTTGGAAACTCTTTTTTTTTTTAATATAAAAATATTTTTTAAAAAATCTCCAAGGTTTTGGAAAGTATAACCTCTCCCTGTGTGGTCCGTAAAATCTGGCTGTAAAGCTCTTTCCTAAAGTTCACAAACTCCATTATAAATCATCTCCTTATCTTGCATATTGGGTTTCTGCTTTCACTGACACACATCCTGGATGAGGAACTGCTCCAAGTGGCCTCCACCACCAATGGGCCCATACTCCTGGCAGGAGCAGCTCCGTCTGGGGATGTCCACAGGAGATGGGGATGAGGTGGAGTGGGATAGAATAGGGTGGGATGGCATGGGAGGGAAGAGGTATGCAGGGGAATGGGGTGAGTGGAATAGGATGGGTCTGATGGGATGAGATAGAGTGGGATGGAATAGGGTAAGATGAGATAGGAAGAACAGAAAATGGGGTGGGATGGGGTAAGTGAAATGGGATGGGTGGGATGGCATAGGATGGAGTGAGATGGGATAGAGTGGGTTAGGATAGGGTAAGATAGAATGGGAAGGATGTAGGGTAATAGGAAATAGGGTAAGTAGACTGGGATGGGTGGGACGGAGTATGATGGGATTGGATAAAGTTATGAGTCAAGATGAGATGGAGATGAGACCAGACCAGACCAGATCAGACAAGAGCATTTGCTTTTCTCCACTTCACCACAAACCTTCCCTCAGATTCCAATCTTTTTCTTCAAGGTGCCTTAGAAGAATGAAGCTTTCTGTAGACAATAAAAAGAAGTCCAGAGCAGCCTGGTACTCACAGGGCCCACTGGAGCCCTAAGCAAAGTCCCTGGAGGGCTGGAGCAGGTCACCAGCTCTGCTCCACCCAGAATCAGCTGCAGTGGCCCAGGCAGACTTGAGGTCTATCCTCCAGATCCCTGGGAAGGGGCTGCACCATCAGCACCTGGAGACAACCAAAGTGCCCGTGGACATTTTTGCATTGATTCTCCCAGCAATGAGCAGCTGAACTGGAAGAGGGCATCACCTACATCCAGGCTTAACCTCTCTTTTCCCAGCTGGCATCGCCGCTGGCTCCTGTGCAAAAGGCATCACTGTCAGCAGTCAGCTCTTGGGCTATGGCTTTCCAGCTCGGAGGGAAGTTAAAAGGCCTCTTTCCAGGAGGACAATTTTCACAAAAATCCAGTAGGTAGCTTGAGACAACCTCCAAAATCATCTGTCAGAGCCCAAAATCCTGCTTGGATGCAGCAGCCGTCCGGCTGTCCCTCCATCAGCAATCCTACCCATAGCTCAGGATGTCCAGCAGAGGAAGCCAAGCAGCCAAAGGAGCTGGAGGAGATCCAGGAAGGCAGACTGTTTCTGCTGCTGGGCCAAGTCAGAGCAGTGTCCGACGAAAACCACTGCATCTCCTGGGACCCTGCAGCTGTGAAGAAACCTCTGGACAGGACTAAGGAGGACTTGATGATAGCCAAGGGCTTGGACAGGGAAGAGGGAATCTGAAATGCTGTATTATTTGGATTCAGCAAGCAAGCCTTCCGTACAGTTAACACCCACCTTACCCCAGGGCACAGTGTACCAGAGGAATCCATTCCTGACCAAAAATGGGGTCTGGGGACATGGAGAGTGGCTTTTTTGTCGACCCTGAAGCTCTGATGATGGGGGACAGCTGTGCTGATTCCCTGGCAGGGACTTTCCAGGTGGGAGGTGAGGCTGCAGGCCATGTGACAGGCTGCAGGGCAGCATCCCATCAACTTAGACTGGAGCTGCTCATCCCTGAGCACCTCACCCTGGGCACTCCAGCAGGGACAGATCTCCATGGGGGTGGCTGAGGTGGCAGGGCAGTCAAGAGGGATGCAGGGGAGGCTGCAGCACCAATGCAGGTGTGGTCAGACATGCAGGTGAGATGCAGGAAGGGTTTATCACCTTCCCTTGGTGGCAGGGGGGTGGAGGGGTGGTACTGCAGCCTCCTGACAGGCTCCGAGACATCCATTTACAGAGCACTTGGGGATGCTCAGAAGCGAGGCGCCACACAAGCACAAAATGTCATTACAAAGGATATGATTTAAGGCCGGGCAGGGCCAGGAGGGGAGGGGGATCCAGTTTGCATGGAAGACTATACAAAATAAATCCTGTCCAAAAGGCTTCCTGACTCCACAGCAGAAAGTGGAGCTGTATCAGATGGCCTGTCTCTGCCGTGCTCTCCTTCTTCCTTTTAGAGGCATAAGGAGATTTTTTTTTTTTGCTCATCTTTGCTGAAAGACTTGCTGGGTCCCGCCAGCTGATCCATGGCCAAGGGGAATGTCGAGGGAGGAAGGAAAATGAAAGGATCCAGATCCTCTCCATGGTGGGACCTCCACAGCCATGTCTGCCCTCAGTTGGGCAACCTGCAGGATCAGCAAGAGGGAAGTGGGCACCAGAGGGACATCGCACTGACATTGCTGGCCATGTGCAACGGTCAGGAGAGGCTGCAGAAGAAGGAAAGCTGGTGAGACAGAAGCCATGTCCCCAGTGTGTCACCACTCCACTCCTCCCGGCACAGCCAGGCTCAGGGCTTCTCTCCTCTCGCCCCACACATCTGCTGCTACTGCTCCCAGCCCAGGCCTCTGCTCAGGTGATCACTCTGCTCTCACTGTACCGCCTACAGTGATGATCCACGGCCACACTGCTGGCACTGTTCACAGCACAGAGTGGTGGCACACAGAACCACCTGCATCCTGTCACTGGGAGAAAAGCTCCAAAGAAGCTGCAGGGAGAGCATCACTCAAGCCCTCAGCCATCATGGATGTGCAGACATGGTCAGGAAGAACTAGACAGGATCCAGCCATTTGAGGGGAGGTGATGGGGAAAGCTGGGCCGGTGCCTCTCTCCTCTCACTCCTCTGCCCACAGCCATGCTCAGGTGGACATGGCTGGTGCAGCTGAGGATGTGTCCAGGTGTCCACCCTGCCTGACAGCCAGGGGCTGGCAGTCCAACCTGCCACAGACTGTGTCTGTTCGTCACTAAACCTCCATGGTGGCCAGGTTGATGATCCTGGGGCAGCAGCAGGGTGCTCAGGGCTCACCAGCCCATGCTGCAGCCCCACTGCTGCCACTGGAACAGGAACAAACCAAAACAGGGCTCCAGTCAGCAGGAATCCCCCCCAAGACTTGTCTCCATGGCTGCAAATGGAACAAAAGGAAATTGTGGCCAAAAGGATTTGCCAAACGTTCTGCTTCTTTTATTTTTAGGGAAATTTCAAAGTGAAAATTTTTCATGTTTGACTTTGCTGTGAATTTTTCCCTCTTTCCCCACACAGGGCAGGTAAGAAGCCAAATGCTATTTCCACAGGAAAGGAAACATTCTCCTGTCCCCTTTCCCGTGCATTTTCTAGGAAGGAGAAGAAAATCTTGATAAAGCTAGAGGAAGGGGAAGCCCATTGAAATAAAATAGCCGGCAGCAAAGTCATTGGGAAATGTTAAATGAACAAACAAGCAGTTTATTGCTCTTAAATTTCAGACCAGATTGTCTCTGCAGAGCACATGGATCTCCATCCCCACTGAAGCTCAGGAGGAAGAGGAGGTTCTCTTTGACTTCTCTTGGTGATGCCTCTTAAAGCCTTTCGTGTTCCTTCATTCAGCTGGGTGGTCTCCCCCTTTTGCCACAGAGAAGGGGAACCCTTATCCCAGGAGAGCTGCCTCCAAGGTCTGGATCATTTTCTTTGTCCATTGGCTCTGCCAGAGGGCAAGGAGATACAGCTCCAAGACTGGATACCTCTCTGATTTGGCCTTAAGTCAAGCAAGACAAACCCTGGCCTGCAGGCAGTTTTAATGAGGAATTTGCGACCCTAATTAGAAAAATAAGGGCATATTCATGCAACATAAAAATGTAACACAAAGGCTGAGTTGAAAGATTCAAGGTCTAGAGAGGGGAAAAACCAAAGAGGCCCCAAAGTTTCTGAGTTCCTGTTGGCTTTGGAGAGAGGTCCATGCCTGGGGAAGTTCAAGCTTCTCCCAGTCTCCAGGGTCTGCAAAACCTGCGCTGCGGCTCTCCAGTGAGCAGGCTTGCTCCCACGGTTTCCGGCATTTCCTAGCGAGGGAAGGGCTGGGAAGCACTGCAAGAATAGCCTTTTGCAAAGTATTTTGGCACCCTTGCTTCCAACAAGAAAGTACAAAGGCTGGAAAACCTAAAAAAAATAGGGGGAGGGGGGCTAACTGAAGGTTTCAAGCATTAGCAAATTTGACTTGGGGGTGGTTCAAGTTGGAGGTGAAAGTTCGGGCGAGGTGCTCATTCTCCATGAGTCAGAGCATCCGGAGTGGCAGGAAGTTGAGGATCCAAAGGCGGCTGTCAGGGGCAGAGACTTTTACCAAAGCCAGCCCCTGGAGCCGGGTGCTCTGCCTGACCAGGGCAGCCTGCGGCTGGGAGCTGAGCTTAGCCCCGTGCAAGGCGTCAGGAGCAGGGACAGGGATGACAGCCCAAGCAGCACGTGAGCCACCGTGATGTGGGCACGGGATCAGGCACCCGCTGGCAGTGTTGCCTCTGTGGTTCAGCAGCTGGAGACGAGCCCAAGATGACCCGCTTCCCCTCTGAACCTCTGACAACCTGCCTCCACCCACCGCGGAGCCAGACACACCCACTGAGGTGCGGCCGACGTCCCCGGGTAACCTCGAGACACTGCCGGGGAGGCACCTGAGCCCCGAGAACGGCACTCGGGCTCACTGGAGAGCGGGGCAGCAGTGCAGCGCAAAGGATAGGGACTAGATGCTGTGCTAACGCTGGCACCGTCCCCCTCTGAGAAACTCTGGGGACTTCTGAAATTCTTAAACAATGAAAAATTCCTGCCTCTCCCTGAAAAAAATAAAAAAGAAAATAAAATAAAAAAGGAAAAGAAAAAAAGAAAATAAAAGAAAAAAGAAAGAAAGAAAGAAAGAAAGAAAGAAAGAAAGAAAGAAAGAAAGAAAGAAAGAAAGAAAGAAAGAAAGAAAGAAAGAAAGAAAGAAAGAAAGAAAGAAAGAAAGAGAAAGAAAGAAAGAAAAAAAAAGAAAAAAGAAAGAAAGAAAGAAAGAAAGAAAGAAAGAAAGAAAGAAAGAAAGAAAGAAAGAAAGAAAGAAAGAAAGAAAGAAAGAAAGAAAGAAAGAAAGAAAGAAAGAAAGAGAAAGAAAGAAAGAAAAAATCCCTCTGCTTGGGCAAACTGAACCATTTTATGCTCTGATTCTGACTTCACTTGATTTTGACTTTTCCATTTTGCCTTAGAAAACATCATGCAACAGCAGATTACAAAGTGTCACTTTTTCCCTAACCTGCCCTAGAAATGGCCTGTCCTGAATCTGCTGAAAGGACATGTTCTGATACTGTCAGGAAAAAAAATACAGAAAATAGGTTTCAAACCGAAATCCATGCAGTTTCCCAGAGCTCAGCCACGCTATAGTGCTCAATGCTGCATCCTCCCATTAGCATTTTACTGACTTACCACACATGCAGCACTTCTTTTCTGCTGAAACACCACATCAGCATCCCTTGTTCTGCTGTTCAGCCAGAGTCTGCACTCCAACCTCCTCCACATCCCCTAATTTTGGGTGTCTTACAATTTATGCTCGCAGGGTTTTGGGAAAGAGGCTTGCAGACATGTAACAGATGCTTGATGGAACTCAGAGCCTGTGTGAAGACAGAACCAGCACCCTCACTTTGCAGGCACCAAGACAAACCAAGGATGATGCTGCTGGTGGCTGGTGTGGCTGCCCCACCTAGTACTTCCACCTGGCAGGAAATGGATATAAACAAGGCTGGAGGGTTTGTCAGGTCCCAAGTGGAAGCTGCAGCTGAGCCTGTAAAGGCCTTTTGCTCAAGCCCCAAGGTGGCCCCACTATAGTCCAGGCTGGAGCCTATCCTGAAACCCTCAGCCCATCCTGAAGACTTGCTTTCCACTACAGTTGAGCCCAATGCAAGCAGGAGACATATGAGCATCCCTTAAAAACTCTAGACTGGGAAGAGCCTCTCTTCATAAAACCCAGTGCCAGTCCCTGCCTGTCCAGCAGTACCCATTTCTCGGGAAGGCTTTGAATAGGGAAGGAAACAACATATGCAACCCAGTTTACAAAAACAAAGCCCAAACAAAGGCCATAAAATCTAATAATTAACAGAGCAAATAAGCTGAAGACCCATTAGGCTGCACATATTAGGTAATGACAAGTAGTTTGCAATAACCACTTCTGAATGAACTTCACCCAATATGCATTTAATTAGGGTTTAATAAAGCAACAGCATGTTCTTAAAAGCCAATTAGAAACATATTCACTGAGGTTTAGAAGCTATGTAATAGATGCCTGTAGGAACCAGATACATGCTGATTACATAGCTATTAATCCTCAATAACGAGTCTAATAATCATTTTGTTCTTCAGGAACAGGCAGCTGCTTTATTAAATCTTAATGAAACGCACACTCAGGAGCTTTCCTTCAAAGACAGCCTGTGTTAGGAAGATAGATTTAGAAGTGGCAGTCTGCT
Organism: Eopsaltria australis; assembly: GCA_034509425.1. Lineage (NCBI taxonomy): Eukaryota > Metazoa > Chordata > Aves > Passeriformes > Petroicidae > Eopsaltria > Eopsaltria australis. The sequence continues at coordinate 784,105 of JAVTVJ010000228.1, read as the reverse complement.
GAAAGAACCCCCTCCTCATCACCACCTCTGCCACATTGCAGCAGGTTTGAGGCCAGCTCTGGTCCCAGAGTAGGCGGTTGATTCCTGCAGCCACAGAAGTGAGAGATCAGTGGGTCTGACAGCACCACGAGACATTTCACCCTGTGCTGAACATTTCCTTGCACAGGGAAATGTCTCCATGAAGCAGGATATCCATCTGATTCATGATTTTATGTCCAGAGCATCCCTGCGCAATTCACATCAAGGGGGGAGCAAGGCCCTGGGGTCAGTGAGGTGGTGCCACATTCCATGACAATCAGCTCCAGAAATTCACCTCCTGCCTCTATTCATGGCTGCCCAAAAAGGAGTGGCTGAAGTGATCTTCCTTACACCATCCCCCAAAGAGGAGCTGGTTTGATTGAGGGTCTGGGCCACTCAGGTGGTGGCTTCCTGCCTTATCTCTAGGATGGGAAGTTGATCTAAAACTTGGCAAGCCACCATTATGTTCCCATGGGCACACATCCGAATAAGCCATGCCAACACCTTTCCACCACAACTCCATCAGAAAGCCAGCAAAACGCCATTGTAGGCTTAGAAACTGACACATTGCAAACATTTTTCATAAACATCCATCTGTCTTCACCTGCTGTTTTCCCACGCTTCCCACACAAGGGCTTGAGTTTTCCATGTTGACTGGAAACTTCCACAACTGAGGTTGGGATGCAACCACACCACCCCTACACTGACCTGAAGATGAAGACATGTCTGGTCCTCACCCTGGGATCAGAGACCACCCCAACACAGCAGCTGAGTGCCAGCTTAGAGCTGCCAGCCCATCCTCCTCTGGTGCCCAGGAGGATAAAGGCACAGTCAGCCAGATGTGGTGCAACAGGGTCAGAACCAGCTGGCAGTACCAGGATGGATCCAGGCCCCACAGCTGGAAGCAGCACTATCCAGCAGCACAAGGCTCTGTCCACCAGTTCAGACTGGGGCTGTCCTGTGTGGTCCTAACTGAGGCCAAGTCTGGCTCCCAGCCAGCAGCCCTTGTTAGCCCATCAGGAGTCAGCAGTGCTGGGACTGGCAGTGTGGCCACAGAGAGGCCATGGCACTGGAGGGACCCCATTCTCTCCTTCAGCTCCAAGTTCCAGCCTTGATGCTGAGCTTTGCAGAGGATCAGGCAGGGCAAGTCAAGGGAAGAACCGCCCAGGGTAAGAGGCAATGGTAATGAGAGAGGGTGGGTGGTGGGGTGGCCCCTGCCACCCTGAATTTCAGCTCTCTGCTGGGCTTCCCTGGAGAGGGAATAGATAAAGCAGGATACACATGTGACATCCCAAATATGTTGCCTTCTTGAATGCCTTCAGTGGTCCTACACTCTAATTACCCCAGTTAAGCTGAGCTCTGCCTGCCAGGCACAGGATCTGGCTCACTCTGGCAGGGCAAAGTGCCTCCAAGTCATCCTGGCTGTAGGGCTTTGCAGCCAGGGGAGCAGCTTGGAGAGGCAATGCCCCACCTCCCACGGCTGTGGGGCTGGGGTGGGCATGTCCAGAGACCCCCTGTCTACAGAGCGGGACTGCCTCCACCTGCTCTCCTGTCCCTCAGGATCACTCTCTCCTCCCCACCCAGGCTCACGCACAGCACCCTCCATGCCAGGGCACCTGAGTCCCCCCCTTCACCCAGACCCTACACCATCACCCCAGCTCCATGCAGGCATCTCTTGCAATGCCCCGCTGCAACCAGAGCAGGTGTCCCACAAGGACAGCAGCCGAATATCCTGGGTCAGGCATGTTCACCCTCAAGGGTGCCTGAAACCACAGGATCCACATCCCCCAAAATGGGGAGACCATCCCCCAGCAACTTCCCTGGCTAAATGTCTCCAAAAAAGGAGTAATGACTAGCCCTAAGCAGAGTGCTGGGGGTGTCTGTGAACAGCTCTGGACCTGGGAGCTGCTGGTTCACATTAGGTGCTGTCAGGCCTTGCTGCAGGTAACATCATCTCCTGTGATATTAATTTATGTTTTTTACAGAAAAGAGGTAGGAACTTCTTTCCTACCTCAAGGAGGAGATCATCTGCTGCACAGATCTGCCCTACCAACAGCCCAAGCCAGGGCAGGAGCCTGTGGGGACAGCCAGTCCCAAGGGAAATAAAGGAATCAGGCATTTCATTATTCTTGTTCCTCTCAGTAAAGAAAAGATAGACCTGGCCAGGGTGCAGATCACTCCCACTTGCCCATCTGTCCCTCCAGCTTGGCATCCCACTGCCTTGTGGGGATAGAGAGCCTCAGCCGTGGTTTCTGGTGAGACCACATACATAAGGTGAAGGACTGGGACTTCCCCTTTTCCAACCAGTGGAATACTGACTTACCCACAGACTTCTAAGCATTTGCTCTGAGAAAAGTGGCAGGAGAAAGATACTCCATGTATTCACCATGGAGTATCATGCTCTGGTTACCTCCATCAGTAACCTTGAGGTGGTCCTTCCCACCCAGCCACAGATGGCTGAACTCCACAATGCTCTGCCCACGAGCTCAGAGCAGAGACCCCTTGGCTGGGCAGAGGTGACCAGACCTGTGCAAGGTTGCTTGTCTCCACTTTTGGGACATTCTGCTCTTCTTGTTCAGCCAAGCCTCACTTGCCTTCAGCACTGGTGATCAGCAGCCAGAACACATGGCTTCTGCAAAAGTAATGTCTTCCCTCTAGGACAGTTCTGGTTTCCTCCCAAAGACCAAGCCTCAAGCTTATTTAGTCAAACCTGAGCAGTTTGACATCAGTTTGACATGAAACCTCCTGCAAAGCTTGGTCCGGGGAGAAAAATGATGCCTCACCAGCTCCAGAGGACACAGACCAGTGTGTGGGAACTGAAAATGAAGTTTTCAGAATTGAGCATTGCTGCCGTCTCTTTTTTTTTAAATTTCTAGCCCAGGGAAGATTTTGAAAAGTTGATTTTTATCACCCTCTTGAGGACAGGTGCAAATTCTGAAATACCACAATTTCCACAAGGGTGAAACTCCTGATTTTCAGCCACTTTCTCCCAGGGCCTCTCCAGGAGGTCCAAGCCACCCATGCAGAAGATGCCTCACATATATATGGATATGTCTGAGTTGCAGCCAGGGGCTCTTGAGAGTCCCATGAGGCACAAGCCCACAGTGTGGTCCCCTCTCCCAGCCGGTCCCCTACACTGGAGCTGAACACTGGTGCTATCCCCACCAGCCCCTGTTGAGCCACTAAGGAGGTGGAGACATGGGAATCATGGGGTGCACAAAGTAGGGAAAGAAGGACAGTCATGCATGTTTGGGACACCCTGAATATTGTGACCTCAGAAAAAAATATGGAGGCAACAGAGTTATATTTAATTAAGATATTCAAAGGAAGGATAATTTTTTACAGAGAAGAATCCCCAAAATACCTGCCTGGAAGTCAAGCCTGAACTTGAGCCCCAGCAGACAGCACGAGGCAGGAGTTGTCAGCAAGGGTGTTCTCATTCAGGGTCTGCCTTGCCCAATATCCCTTGTGGCCCATCTCCTGGTTTGTTGGGTCCTACATTCAGAAAGAATGCTAAGAAAAGGAAAGAAAAGAATAATTTTGTTGGGAGCTCACAGGGGTGCATTTAGAGATACCCCACAAGGTTGCAACAGAAGGGCTGGAGCTGTGTGTCCAGCCCTGCCAGATCACAGAACTCACATGAGACCTTCCTGGGGGTGGTCAGCTACTTAGGGACATCCAAATCACTGCCTTCAACAGCTACGAACACACCAACATTTCTCTCATGCCTTTTTTGAATCAAACATGGTCAACTGGTAGAGTAAAACAAGCCTGTCTGTTGGTTAGCTCTGAAAAAAAGCTGTAGTTGAGGCACCATAGATCACCACAAGCTGGTCTCAGTCCCACACGGGCTGCTTGCAGAGACAAGAAGGGTTTGTCACATAGCAATTAGCTGCAAGGATCCCCAAAACCCTCCAAAGCTGCTGCTCACAGCCTTTGGCCTTTGCAATAAACTTACCACTGCTCCCTGTTTCAGCTGGCAGCTGGTCCTCATTTCTAAACCTGTTTCCTTTCTACTAATTAATCATCTCCAAATGTGGCCAGAAACACTATGTCAGGACACACTCTTTGAAACGCAGTTGTGCTGCATGTGAGGGGCCAGGAGTGCCAGCGGCAGAGCTGGGATGACCCTGTGTGGCCACCCCTGTGGCCACTGTGCTGCTGCACACAGCCAGACCCTGCCCTGGTGCACGTCCAGGGCACAGGCAGCTCTTGGCAGGGACTTGGATGGAGCAGATTGATGAGGATCAGCCCGTTGTGCTGACTCCAGTAGCCTACAGAGAGAGGCAAGTGTTGGCCCCATTTGCACATGAAACTGCACCTTCTCTCCATGCAGAGCTGGGGCTGAAGTCTCAGGGGTAAAAAACAGGTTCAGGAGACAAAAGAAAAGTAAAGGGCGGATGAAAAACTGCAGAGCCAGTCCAACAAGGTCAGCTTGGCTTACTATCCATGGCTGACACACCCTGAACAGAGCTGTCTGCACAGGGAGCCAGTCATGAGGAAACAAGAGCAGGGACTCATGTCCAGAATACCAGAGCCAGTGGTCATCCCAGCCCTGAGCAGAGGAGTTGGAACCAGAGACCACTCTAACACCCTGGGCTCTGCTGCTTCAGCTTGTGGTCAGACTCCCTTTCTCTTGGAACAGCTGGAAGGAACCTAAGGTTTTCCTTTATTATCTTGGATCAGACTTGCACAGTAGAGGTGCTTCAAGGGCACCTGTGCTATGACATTTAGAGTTTCACAGCAAACCAATGAAGCCAAACAAGGGGAAGCTCTTTGATCTCTATGCACCTCTCCTGGGTTTGCCCAGCAGGGGTCTATCTCAGAAGTGACCCATGCTGCAGGAAGTAATACAATTTCCTTACTGAGAGACAGAACCAATAACCAGCTAGTCTTGAGTATTGATAGGTATGCCAACCAATTAAAAGTTGATCCGCCTTTGAGGGAACCAAAAGCCCTATATAAGCAGAGGACGCCTGACGGTCTCCCTTTCTTGCCTTCTGGCTTTTGCCAGAGAAGCAGGTGCTGTGCTTCCTCCCTCCAGTAAGACTGGGCCCTTATCCCCCCCACCCCCTTTTAGAGGGAGGGTGGGGAAAGGGGGTTTGGAGCTGCAGCTGAGCCCTTCTGGGTTCAGACACAGCTGAGTCATAGATTCCAGCCATGATCAGGCAGGGCTGAGGCCTTGCTCTCTCTTATCCCCCTCAGCTCAGCTGTAAATTCCAGTCATGTCCAGGCAAGGCCGAGCCCTTGCTCTCCTACCCCTCAGCTTGGATGCTGAGATGCTGCTCTTGAACAGTGCAGGGGGGAAGTGGGGGGAGGGAGACCATGTGACCATTGCAAGGCCTGAAAGAGATTAACCCTCTCACTGCTCAAATGAAACTTCCAGACACCCATCCTCCCCTGCACAGAGAGAAAAGAGTGAGGACACCTACAGAAATACAGCATAGAGACTCTAAAATCAATGAAGGAAGCAGAGCCAATACCTAGAGGGAGGAGCATGAGGAGTGCTTTAATAGTGAAGCTAAAAATTCTTTTGTGAAACCATGGTTAGGACTAAGCTAAAATATTCCCTGTAATATATGAGGAAATGGTCAAAAAGGGGGATGTGATTTTCTAACTGCAGCCAGTGAGCCAAGGCACCTGTGTAGAGATAAGTAGATGTTGAAGTAATTGCAGCCTGATGAGAGGCTTGAGCAGAGACAGAGAAGAAGCTGTTATCAGTCCCTTGCCCTGGCGAGTGATAAAAGAGGACTTGTGTTGCCAGTAACAGAAGTGGATTTTCTTTGCTGCTATAATAGAACTACTCATCCTTAAAAGAGTACCCCATAGCCCACTGTATTAGCTGTGAGAAGGCTACTAGTGTGGGAGGCATCTTCCACAACAAGCAGATTTTCCTCCCAGGCAGCTGCTAGTTGTGAGGCTAAGCCCATAAAAAACTATATTTTCTAGTGGAGAAGTCGATAGTATAAACAAGAGAAACTTCTCTCCCTAAATAAACTGAAAAAGACTATTTTAGAGGTAGTAAACTGACTGAAAGTTCAATGTGTTGGTTTTTTGTGTTGTCAGTGGGGAAGAAATGGAGAAGTAGGGGGAGAAGAGGTGTTCTGAAGGTTTTGTTCTAGTTTTCTCTTGGTTTTTTTCCCTTTTTTAAGTCTGTTAATAAACTTTATATTCTTTAAAATTTGAGCCTACTTTGCCTACTCCTAATCCTTACCTCACAACAAAAATTGAATAAACTCTGGTAAGTGTGCTGATGTTTAGGCAGAAATTCAAATCAGCGAACTCAAACCACTACAGCACCTGACACTCTGAAGGAGCAGCAAGCATGAAGTTGCCCTTCCCATCCAGGTTTGTAATCGTTCCTCGTGGCCATGGCCTCAGGCAGCAGCACCGAGCCTTTTCTCTGTTGCAGCAGGGCAGAGCACAGAGGAGTGCTGGGGACCATAAAGCTCTGCAGATGAAGGATGCCAACTGAACAACCTTTTTGACATTTAGTCCCTTTTTAAATGGTAATCTGTATTTTGAAGATTTTATAGAAGCAAGGAGGATTTTGTGCTGTGTTTTTCCAGCTCTGCTTCCAAACCCCATCTACCCCAATAAGCAGTTGTGGTTAACCTCCAGAAAGGAAAAGGTTGAAATTCACAAGCTGATGGACAGTCCCAAAGATGGTGAGTCCTTGGTGCAAGGTTGTAAGATGTAATGTGCCTTGGGTTTCTGCAATGAAGGAATTGTAGGGAGGCAGGACTGTCCTCACGGTAGGATCATTGTCCTTTAGGGTCTCAGATTCCCTGTTGCAGCTCAAGTCTGCAGTGCTAGCCTGGGAATTGGGTGGTAAATAGACTTGAGTGAGACTTCCAGCATCCCCTGCCTCCAAGCCTGCTGGAGATTCAGGGGGGTCTTCCTGGAAGAGCAGAGGAAGAGCAAGCCAGAGCCACAGTAACATCCACAGCAACACAGGCAGGAATGATGTGGTTGGGTTGGCTGAGTCACAAGAGCCAGGTTTTGGTTTTGTTGGGACTGTGACAATTCTCATCCCACCCCAGGAGTGAAGCCGTGGGGTTGTTGTCCCCTGAGCAAAATATATCCTCTTATTCAGCTCCCAGAGGTTACATAGTGCAAGGAGCATTTCCCTCACACCACGGAAGGAGTAGCCCAGAAAGTACACACCTGTCAGTCTCGCTTCAGTGCCCTGTAAAATCCTGGAAAATATGGTTCTGGGAAGTATTGAAAAACACCTGTAAGACAGTGCTGGCATCAATCACAGCCAGCACAACTTCATGAGAAGAAATTCCTGCTTGTTGAACCTGATTTCCCTCTAAAGCAGGGTAACCCAACTGCTTGATCCAGAAAAGCCACTAGATATGATCTTTTTGGACTTCAGCAGAGCTTTTGGTACAGTCTCTGCCAGGATCCTCTGGAACAAACTGTCCTGCCCACAGCTGCCTCACAGGTCAGGCACAAAGAGGGACAGTGAGTGGGCTGACATCAGACTGGTGTTCAGTCACTAATGGGGTTCTGCAGGGCTCCATCCTCAACCCAGTTCTCTTCAATATCTTCATTAATGGCTTGGAAGCAGGACTTAAAGGAATACTAAGGAAGTTTGCCAACAACGCTAAATTGAGGGGAGCTGTTGAGGGCAGAGAGGCTCTGTAGAGAGACCTTGACAAATGAGAGATGGACAATCACCAACCATGTGGAATTTAACAAAGGCAAGTGTCAGATTCTGCACCTGAGACAGAGCAGTCCTGGTTATGTACATGGACTGGGAAGGACAGGCTGCAGGAATTGACCTGGGGGTCCTGGTTGTGACCAGTGACAGGACTCAAGGAAATGTCTGGATCTGAGGAGAGGTTTAGGTTGGATATCAGTAAAAATTTTTTTTTACGCAGAAGGTTGTCAGGCACTGGAACAGAGTCCCAGGGAAGTGGTCACAAGTCCAAACCTGTCTGAGTTCAAGAAATGCTTGGACAACACTCTCAGGCACAGAGTGGGATTCTTGGAGTGTCCTGCACAGCACCTGGAGTTGGACTCAATGATCCTGATGGATCTCTTTCAATTCAGCATGTTGTATGATTTTATGACTCTATGATTCCTAATGATTCTATGATAAGGTCTATTCAAATACCACAGTGCAGATCCATTGCTAGTGCTACTGTGTGGGATAGATCATCCAAGACAAGCAAGGGCTCTGGTTGCACAAGCCAGCAGCTCTTCATGCAGTAAACAAATCTGAACCTTGCCAGATCAAATGTCATGGGGGCTGCAAGCCCTGGATCCGCTCTAGAAACCACCGTCACCAGGGCTCTGCCAAATGGAGAGGACTCAGCAGCTGTAACACTAGGGAAAACAGATCTCTGGAGCCATCCTCAGAGCTTCTAGCTTCTTCTCATGGCATAGCCCTGCTGAGACCTGCCCCACTGGCAGTGGGCTGTACCCACCTGCATCACACTCTGGCCCAGTGGAAACAGCTGGAGCTGAGTTTGGGGAGGTTTACCCTGGCCACGTTAGCAATGCTACCCTGCACTCTGGCCCTGCTGCCAGCTTTGTTCCAGCATAGACTGCATGCAGTGTTTCAGGACCTCCTCCTGCTGAGGGATTTATTTGTGCCAGCCCAGTTGTCCAGCAGGATACGAGCTGCCTGGGTGCAGATGCCCAGCACAGAAACCTCTGCCAAAGGACTGATGTCCCAAGAGCACAGGGCTGGCAGCTCAGAGCTGCCCATCCAACTCCCAGGGGCTGTGCAAACCCTCTGTCGGCCCCTCAGTCCTTCTTGGAGAGTGAAAAGCCCTCATCTCATCCAGGACATGAAAGGACTGCTTCCAATTTTACTGAACACACTCCCACATTGCTGCCCAAGGAAAGGGCCAAACACCTGTGGAGCTGAGGCCCTCAGACACATTGCACCAGTGGCAGCTGCAGAGCAGCCTGTGGGATGGAGCAGGGGGCAGGCAGAGCGTGACCAGCAGCAGGGCTCTGTAGTCATGACTCTTCCCAGCCCTTCCCAGCACATGTGGGAGCCCCGGCCAGAGGTGAGGGGTGGCTGATGAATGAGGTGATAACACCTTAGCAGATGGTTCCAAAGGCTGCACCATGCTTGGGGGGCGCAGACAAAACACAGAGGTGAAGCCCAGATGTTTAATTTCAGCATCTGGATGTGATTCCTAAACAGAGACACTCACATCTGACTGTTCTGCCTGAAAATAAGTGGTTTGTTTGACCTTCCCCGTCACCCTCCCCAATATTTTCTGGGTCTCTCCTAAACACACAGCAGCTGGTCCCTCTGGGACCAGCCATGTGCCAGACGAGTGCTGCAGGCATCACTGTTGGCACAGCAGCTGTGGTGGATGCAAGGGACATAGCATCAGGGAATGCCAGGCAGGGCACAGCACAGAGGGACATGGTGGGGCAAGGCACAGCACAGACCAGAGCTGCCAGCCCAGAGGGAAGGAGAACATCCTTCTGCACTGCAGCCACCCTGTTTTGGACTCCCACTCAGCACATTTCAGAGCAGGACACCAACCATGGGTGTCCACTCTGCCCAAGACCCTGCTCACAGCCTCCACCCTTCCAGGTGCTTGCTCCTGCCCCAAAAGTCCTGCCGGAGAAGAGAGGGATTGGTCAGGGAAGAGAGGGACTGGTCTGCAACCATGTCCTCCTACCTTCAGTCCCTTAGATCCTCACCTGAGACGCACCAGAGCAGCCTGGCTGTCTGAGCATCCCCTTGGCTCACCCAGGCACCCCAGCACTCAGCACAAGCTGCATTTCATTTCACTGCAGAGGCCACAGCATCCCATCACCCACAGCAGGAACTGGTAGCAGGTGCTTTCAAAGCCAAGAAGGGACAAACCTGCTCAGTGTCTTGAGAGCACTGGAAGAACCTGCTCAGGGATCTGGGTCTCCAGGACATGTTGAAACCAAGCAGTGCCCTTCAAAGAAGATATCTCATCTTGGATCAGAGATGCCACACGCCAGAGAATCCACCACATTCCTAATAAATGGGAATAGTAGGCATTGGGTGGTGCTGAAACTGACAATAAAGATAGTGATTAGTGATGACGGGCAGTACTAATTATGGCTAATCTGCCTAATGGCCAAGGGTAGTGTGTGTGTGACTGATGGTGACAAGTGATGGCAGCTGGAGGACACCACAGTGACCACAGAGATGTCAGACGATGCTGGTGGCAGACAGAGCAAATGAGTGGTGACACAGTAATCTGTTACTCGAGTTGTTTGTAATCCTGCAGACACATCTGGCTCTGAGCACACCACAGTCTTGTAAGGCTCCTGAAGGATCAAACAGGCAGCACAGGTGGTCAAACCTCTCTCAGCAGCTTCCTGTGGGCAGTGTGGGGTGAGAAGTGGTGGCATGGTGTGGTGTGGCACACCAGTTGTGTCACAGCTGTGTCACCTTGGTCCACTCCACCCCACTCCACCTGTGCTCTTAGACCAGCAAGAAGAGGGCAGAACCAGCATGGTGGTGCAGGAGGTGTTGGATCCCCCAGCACAGTGGGACAAGGACCCCAAGGTCCCACTGAGATCCAGTGACCAGCTGCCCACCATGGGGCACCCACTCTGGCACAGCCCCTGCACAGCTAGTCCCAAGGAGTAGGAGCAGCCCCATGGCAGCAGCACATGGCCCCACAAGCCCTGGCCAGGGCAGCCAGCCAGGAGCAATGAGTGGGTGCAGCCAACGTACCAGCATGGCCATCCTGGGGGGGGGGGGTGTGGGTGCATTGGGTGCTGCGTGGCCAACCTGGCCCTGGGCACACTGATGGCATCCCCCACTGCCTGAAGCATCAGCTACAGCAGGCAGAAGGGACAGAGGTGCCCCAGGCAGCAGCACCACAGTGGGGCAGCTCACGGGTGAAAGCCAGGCTGGCCCTTTGGGACCAGGGTGATACTTCACACAGGCAGAAAGAAAAGGGCAAAATACGTCAGCTGGCTGTGATAAGAGCAGTCACACAAAGCAGGCGCCACTTTCAGAGCAATATATTCACTGTCATCAGCCTGGCAGCACAGCAAGGGCCAGCACCTCATGCCCATCAGATTTATTCTCTGCCTGAGGTTAAAGCAGGGCTCAGGTCCAAAACAAAGCTGGGGCAGATCAGTCAAAAGTTGCCCAAGTATGAGCACAGAATTACTACTGCTTATAAAGTGCAAGCAAGCTCCAAGACTGATGCAAAAAGCTGAAGCTCTGCAACCCAAGAACTGCTCACCAAGTCTGTTAGGTTGAGGGGAGAAAGATTGGTTTTGTGGCATTTCCCCGGGACGGGTCTTGTGGTCGTGCGTCCTGCCCCCATTCCTCCTCAGGCCAGCTCTACAGTGTCAGAAGTTCCTGATAAACCTTGACGGTAGTTGGTCAGTGAAGCGTCCCCTGACTGTACCAGGAGCTCTTACATGGTACAGGAGGGAACGATCCTGCCTGTAACAGGAACATCAGCTGCCCAACCAAGATGGGGAACAAAGGATAAGCAGTAATTCTTGTTAGCCTTGGTAAATCATTTACCTGAATCACAGCCCAAGTGAATTGGCACCATTGTTATGAGATCTTTGGAAAAAATTAGTCGTAGCCCAAGTGGAACAGTATCATTGTTAACGGAAAAAATGTCCTGTAGCTTCCAACTCGGGGACTGGCCAGGATGGAAACTTACTGGTAACTAAAGCCAATCATCTTGTGACCCTGTAAACATCAGTCCTAAGTGAGGCCCTCCTGTACCTAAATGGGGCCTATCTGTACCTAAAGGCCTACAAGAGAGCTGAAGAGGGACTTTTAGCAAGGATGTGCAGTGACAGGATGAAAGGAAATTACTTCCCACTGTGAGAGGGCAGGGATGGATGGGATATTGGGGAGGAATTGTTCCCTGTGAGGGTGGGGAGGCCCTGGCACAGGTTGCCCAGAGAAGCTCTGGCTTCCATCCCTGGCAGTGTCCAAGGCCAGGTTGGACAGGGCTTGGAGCAACCTGGGATAGCGGAATGTGTCCCTGCCCATGGCAGGGAGTGGAATGAGATGGGCTTTAAGGTCCCTTCCAACACAAACCATCCTGTGATTCTATGGTGATGAACAAGCTCTGTCCAAATCCCTCCCTAGCAGGGCTGCCCTGCCTATGCTGCAGTAGATTCCGGTGCAGTTGCATTCACCAGACACTGTTCCTGGCACTTTCTTTTCCAAGACATTTCAGGGAGGCAGCTGTTGAAGCTGGGAATACCTTGGTGTTCCCATGAGAATGTGGCTGCATCCCAGCTTGTCAGAGTTCACAGGGACTTGGAAGAGAGGTTAGCAGTGGTGGTACAAACCCAGAGCTGACCTGAGAGCCCGTACCACAATCCTGGCAGAAAGCACCAGTGAAGGACACAGGCACCAGTGGCACCTGCAGTCCCCATAGCAGCCTGTCCAGAGCAGCCACAGGTCCCCCAGTTCCACATCCCCACATACTCAGGATGCTGTCCACTTGCAGTGCTGGGGATGGCAGCACGGCATGGCAGCACAGAGCTGCTCCCAACTGGAGCAGGCACTTTCAGAGGGATATGCTCCACTCTCACTTCCCACCCACTGATCTTACCATCAGCCATGAGACTCCAACACAGTTTTGTCTTGATTTTGAATTTGCTCTGTTTTTAATTTGGGGGATGATGCCGTATCTAGTGCTGCAGCCCTTGATTAGCACATGCACCAGCAAACACGCACACACCACATTGCTAGACTCAATCACACATGTTTGCTCAAGACCTTTTGTAAATCTTTGGATTCAGACCAACTTTTCTTTTCTTACATGTATTTGTTGTAGTCTGATATTTATAGTTTACTTGAAATAAATGGCTCCTTATGTTTCCTGCTTCCCGCTCCTGAGGTAAGGGTCTCACAGAGTTGCTGCCTGTCTTCTCTCTTTACTCAAGTCTTGCTATTTTTTTTCTCTTCCATAAACATTTTGAGCAGATTCTACATTTGCCAGATGCTGCTGAACCTTGTCCCAGGTCTTTTCAGTGGTTCTGGAGAGCAAGACACTGGTTCAGATTGAATCAGACATCACAGTGCATAGCAGACAGCTATGCCAAAGGGCCTTCATGTAGCAACATGCTGGAGGAGGATAAAGATGAAGAGAATGAGGCAGAGGGATCTCTGGGTCATCGGAGCCATGCACAGATCCAGGCTATTGTGCAGGTTCACTCTCTTGCAGCACTGGGACATGAGGATGCAGCACCTGGACTCATGGCTCTTGCAGGGGACAGAAGGGGTGGCAAGAGTCCCCACGCCCACTTTCGCTATCCTGCTTGGGTTATGAGCATGGGGTTCTCACTTGCAAGCCCTCACTCCAGGAGGGACCTTCTCCCAGAGCAGGGTGGAGGGTGGAGCTTCATGAAACAATCTGCTCCCACTTGGGCCGGCTCTGAGCAGGCTGCTCCTGGGCTGCTCCCATCAAGTATCTCCGAGGATAGATTCCCACCCTGCTCTATCTGAGTATCTCCAAGGTCAGATTACCAGTCCTCTCCAGGCCCCTACTGCAGTATTTGAGAACACTCACAGTGGCCTCATGATTTGTCCATGTGTTCATGGGGAATTTCCCTTATTGCAGCTCCTGCTGCTGCCTCTCGCTGTCTCTCTGTGCATCTTTGAGAAGCCCCAGGTGTAGCCTCCTGTTTGCTCTTGGATGCACAAATGCCCTATGCCTACAGCAAAGGGAGTATGAGTCCTGACAGGATGAAAACCTGCCAGAAACCTCAGCCACTAGACAGGTAGACCTGGGGGAGCCAAGGATGGGGAGCCAAGGACAACCTGAGAGAGGAGCAGTCCCCAGACTGCTCCCTGGGGCCTTGGACCATCTTGGGGTGCAAGAGGCAGGGATATTGGTAGAGCATCCCTGCAGGCAGCAGGACTGAGGCATTAAACCAATGTTTACATGGCCTTTCCCACCAAGCACCCTCTTGGCAGCTCTCTCCGGTTCTGGGGTCAACAAGCCCCATTTGTTTTGGAAGAGCCATTTGTTTTCCAGTCCTCTGCTGTAAAGGGAATGCTTTCACTGCAAAAATTATCCCCTCTTTTTATTTCAGGCCCTGAGGCTCCATTTGGTCCTGTCTCCCCAGGAGTAACACACCTGCACACTCATGTCCAAGCTCACACTCACCCCTTCCTGCCATCTGTGAGTAGGATCCCACACTCCCCATTTACACACCAGCCCACATGCTGCATATCCACACATATTTGTGCAGGCTCAAGCACTGCCACCCACACACACAGAGCGCACAGGCTAACACACGACCCCCTGCACACCCTGTGAGCTCACACACTTCCCTTCTGCACATTCTGTGAGATCAAACACTGCCCCTCTAAACACCCTGAGTTCACACACTGCCCCTGTGCACACCCTGTGAGCTCACACACTGCCCCTGTGAAGACCCTGTTTCAGACCACACTCTGCCACTCTGAACAGCCTGCGAGCTCGCACCCTGGCCCCTGCACACCCTGTAAACTCACACACTGCCCCCTCTGAACACCCTCTGAGCTTATACACTCCCCCTCTGCACACCCTGTGCAATCTCACACACTGCCCCTCTGAAGACCCTGTGAGCTCACACATTGCCCCTCTGAACAACTTTTGGTCTCACACACTGCCCCTTTAAACACCCTGTGAGCTCACAGAGTGCCACCCTGAACACCCTGTAAGCTCACACACTGCTCCTCTGAAAACCCTGTGAGAGCTCACACTCTCCCCCTCTGTACACCCTGTGAGTTCACACACTGCCCCTCTAAACACCCTGTAAACATACACACTTCCCCTCTGAAATCCCTATGAGCTGACACACTCCCTCTCTGCACACCCTGTGAGCTCACACACTGCCCCTCTAAACACCCTGAGTTCACACACTGCCCCTCTGAACAACCTGTGAGCTCACACACTGCCCCTTTAAACACCCTGTGAGCTCACACAGTGCCACCCTGAACACCCTGTAACATCACACACTGCCTGTCTGAAAACTCCTTGAGCTCACTGCACCTCTGAACATCCTCTGAGCTCACACACTGGCACCCTGAACACGCTATTGGCACACACACTGACCCTCTGAAGACCCCATCTGACATCACATTCTGCCCCACTTAACAGACTGTGAGCTCACACCTTCCCACCTGCACAGCCTGTGAGATCACACTCTGCCCCTCTGAAGACCGTGTGAGCTGACATCCTGCCCCCTGTGCACCCTGTAAATTCACACACTGCCCCTCTGCACACCCTGTGTGAGCTCACACACTGCCCCTCTGCACACCCTGTGTGAGCTCACACACTGCCCCTCTGAACACCAGGAGTGATCTCACTCACAGTCCATCTTCGCACCCTGTGAGCTCACACCCTGCCCCCTGCACACCCTGTAAACTCACACACTGTCTGGCTAAACACCCTCTCAGCTCTCACACTCCCCCTCTGCACATACTGTGAGCTCATACAGTTCCACCCTGAACACCCTGTAACCTCGCAAACTGTCCCTCTGAAAATGCTGTGAGAGCTCACACACTGCCCCTCTGCACACCCTGTGAGCTCACACACTGCCTTCTCTGAACACCCTGTGAGTACACACTAAGCCCCTCTGAACAGCCTGTGAGCTCACATGATTCCCCTCTGAACAACTTTTGGAGTCACACACTGCCCCTTTAAACACCCTATGAGCTCACAGAGTGCCACCCTGAACACCCTGTAAGCTCACATACTGTCCCTCTGAAAATCATTTGAGAGATCACACTCTGCCCCTGTGAAAAACCTGTGAGTTCACACCCTGCCCCCTGCACACCCTATAAACATACACACTTCTCCTCTGAAATCCTTCTGAGCTGACACACTCCCCCTCTGCACACTCTGTGAGCTCACACACTGCCCCTCTGCACACCCTGTGAGCTCACACACTGTCCCCCTGCATACACTGTGAGCTCACACACTGCCCCTCCGAACACCCTGTGAGCTCAAACCCTGCCCGTTTAAACACGCTGTGAGCTTACACAGTGTCACCGTGAACACCCTGTAACATCACACACTGCCCGTATGAACACTCTTGGGCTCACTTACTGCCACTGTGAACACCCTGTGAGCTCACACACTGTTAGCACACACACAGCCCCTCTGAACAGCTTTTGGGCTCACACACTACCCCTCTGATAAACCTGTGAGCTCACACACTGCCCCATTGAATATACTCTGAGCTCAAACCCTCCCCTTCTGAAGACCCTATGTGAGATCACACTCTGCCCCTCTGAACAGCCTGTGAGCTCACACCCTGCCCCTCTGAACACCCTGAGTAAACACACTGCCCCTCTGGACACTCTGTGAGCTCACACACTGCCCCTCGGAACAACTTTTGGGCTCACACACTTCCCATTTAAGCACCCTGTGAGCTCACACAGTGCCAACCTGAACACCCTGTAAGCTAACACACAGCCCCACTGAAAAACCTGTGAGCTCACACACTGCCCCTCTGAATACACTGTCAGCTCACACCCTTCCAATCTGAACACCCTGAGTTCACACACTGCCCCTCTGAACACCCTGTTAGCACACACACGGCCCCTCCAAATACCCTGTGTTCACACACTGCCCTTCTGCACACCCTGTAAGCTCATAAACTGCCCCTCTGAATACACTCTGAGCTCAAACACTCCCCCTCTGAAGACCCTGTGTGAGATTACACTCTGCCCCGCTGAACAGCCTGTGAGCTCACACCCTGCCCCCTGCGCACCCTGTAAACTCACACACTGCCCCTCTGAACACCCTCTTAGCTCACACACTGTCCCTCTGAACAACCTGTGTGAGCTCACACACTGTCCCCCTGAACACCTGTGAGCTCACACACTGCCCCTGTGAACACTCTTTGAGGTCACACACTGCCTCTCTGAACACCCTGTGTTAGCTCACACATTGCCCCTCTGAACACCCTGAGTGATCTCACAGATTGCCCATCTTCACACGCTGTGAGCTCAAACTCTTCCCCTCTGAACACTCTGTGAGCTCACCCACTGCCCCTCTGAATACAGTCAGCTCACACACTGCCCCTAAGAACAGCCTTTGTGAGCTCACACACTGCCCCTATGAACACCCTGTGAGATCAAACCCTGCCCCTCTGCACACCCTGAGTGAGCTCATGCACTGCCAACTTTAAAACCCTTTTTGAGCTCACACATGGGACTTTTGAACAACCTGTGTGAGCTCACACACTTCCCCCCTGAACACACTATAGACTCAAACACTGCCCCTCTGCATACCTTGTGAGCTCACACACTGCTCCTCTGAACACCCAGTGAGCTCACACACTGCCCCTCTGAACACCCAGTGAGCTCACACACTGCCCCTCTGAACACCCAGTGAGCTCACACAGTGCTCCTCTGAACACCCAGTGAGCTCACACACTGCCCCTGTGGACACCCTGTGAGCTCACACACTGCCCCTCTGAACACCCAGTGAGCTCACACAGTGCTCCTCTGAACACCCAGTGAGCTCACACACTGCCCCTGTGGACACCCTGTGAGCTCACACACTGCCCCTCTGAGCACCCTGTGAGCTCACACACTGCCCCTGTGGACACCCAGTGAGCTCACACACTGCCCCTGTGGACACCCTGTGAGCTCACACACTTCCCTTCTGCACATCCTGTGTACTCAAACACTGCCCCTCTAAGAACCTGTGAGCTCACACACTGCCCCTTTTGAACACACTTTGGACTCACACACTTTGAATTTACACATTGAGCTCACACTCTGCCCCTTGCACAACCTGTGCAGCTCACACACTTTCCTTCCTGCCACACCCTGTGACCGCTCACCAACACGTGCCCCTGTGAAACACCCTGTGAAGCTCACACACTGCCCCTCTAGAACACCCTCGTTGACTCACACACTGCCCCTGTGAACACCCTGTGAGCTCACACACTTCCCTTCTGCACCACTCTGCTGAGCATCAAACACTGCCCCTGTGAACACCCTGTGAGCTCACACACTGCCCCTGTGGACACCCTGTGAGCTCACACACTGCCCCTGTGAACACCCAGTGAGCTCACACACTGGCCCTCTGAACACCCTGTGAGCTCACACACTGCCCCTTTAAACACCCTTTGAGCTCACACACTGCCCCTCTGAACAACCTGTGAGCTCACACACTGCCCCTCTGAACACCCTGTGAGCTCACACACTGCCCCTGTGAACACCCTGTGAGCTCACACACTGCTCCTCTGAACACCCTGTGAGCTCAGACACTGCCCCTCTGCAGGCAGCTTCCATCGCCCCAGGAGAGCAGCTTGGCATCCTTTCTCCCCATGTCCAGAGCACATGGTGTACCGTGGTGTATTGGGTTTTCGCAATGCAGCTGGAGGACAGCAGGTCACACACTCAGCCTCGGTAGTGTGCCAGCAGGGCTGGCTCTGCAGCGCCTTTCTGAGCCAAGGAGTGCCCAGCATCGCTCCAGTCACAGGCAGTGCTGTGTGGGAAGTTGGGCTGGGAATCCACAAGAGAGGCTGAAGCCCCTCTGTACCCTAGGCACAGACAGGATGGCAGCTCTGCTCTCCCCCAAGCAGTAGCACCACACCATCTCCCTGCAGGAAAATATAATCAGAGAATCACAGACTGGTTTGGGTGGGAAGGGACCTTGAAAGGTCAACCAGTCCAAAATTCTTCAATAAGCCAAGACACCTTCCACTACCCCAGAATGCTCCAAGCCTCGTCCAACCTCCCCTTGGACGCTTCTACGGCTGGGGCAGCTAGAACTTTTCTGGGAAACCTGTGCCAGGTTCTCACCACCATCATTGTAAAAAAATACTTCCTAACATCTAATGTAAATGTCCCCACTTTTAATTTAAAACCATCCCACCTTGTCCCATCACTACAAACCCTGCTGAAAGTTTGTCCCATCTTTCTTGCAAGTCCCCTTTAGGCACTGGAAGGGACTCTAAGGTCTCTCCAGAGCCTTCTGTTCTCCAGGCTGAACAATACCAAACCTCTTAGCTTTTCCCTATAGGAGAAATGCTCCAACCTCTGACCATTTTTGATCCCAAAGTCTTCATCCATGCAGAAGCCTGGACGTAAAGGCAGCAGCATAGCCTGGCTTTCTCCTCCAGACAGCCTTGCAGACACATCATCCCATTGAGAAGTGCTCCCAGCCAAAAGCACCACACAGAGTGGAGCTGTTTCTTCATGGGACTTTGATCACTGGTACTTTTTTTTTGCTTTTTTTTTTTCCTTCTTTTTTTCCCTTCTGTTTCTTCTTTCTATTTTCCTTTTCATTCCTCTTCTTGTTTTAATTATTATTATGGGTTTTTTCTTTTCGTATCTTTTTCCTTATTTTCTTTTTCCCTTCCCCTTTCCCTTTTTTTTTCCTTTTTAATTTTCTTTTTTCTCTCCCTTTTCCTTTCTTTCTCCCCCTCTTCTCTGTTCCAGCTGCATACAATCCACACAAAGACCACTTGACTTTCCCACACGCGTTAATCATTTAGCATCTTGCTCTTTGAGCAGGGCTGGCACATGAGCACAGCAGCACCACAGGGCTGGGGGGGAGGCAAGGGGAGGGTAACACAGGGCTGAGCCCCCAGTGGGGTGGCAGGACCTATGGCTGGGAAATGCTGGCAGATGAGTAAAAACCCTCCCGAAAGTGCTCCTGCAGATTGTATGACAATGGGCTGAATGGAACTGCCTCCTCCAAAATGTTCCTGCTGGGAGCAGGGCCACCAGCAGCCAATGCTTTGGCAGAGCAGCCAAAACAGCGCCCAGTGGGCAACTCTGCCCACCCTGCCCTGCTTGGGGCCAGCAACCAGCATCCTGCAGGCAGCTCTGCCCAGTTTGCCACAGCACGGCCTCAGCTTGCTGCTGAAAACCGTCCAACCCCCGGGGATAAAATATCAGAGAAAAAAAAAGGGAACCTGGGCAAGGTGTGGCCTCAGCTCCAGGGAGAGGGAAAAGGGATGAGAGTAAATTGAGCTCCTGGGTGCCAAGTGACATAAGGCTGACATTGTCCCTGCCCAGCTTATCCTAGAGCAGGCAAGAGGCCCCAAGGATGGGCAGCCATCAGAGGAATGCTTCTGACAGCAAATGTTGAACAAGAAAGGGCCAGCCAACCAGTATTTTCTAGAGTGTTTCTGGATACAGGCTCTGGGACTCCTGGTGGAGAGGCACAGATGGCACCCAAGTGGCTGTGCAGGGCACATCCCAAGCCCAATGGCAAAGAAGCTCCAGTGGCTGCAGAGTTTGCACCCAGGAGCTCAAACAACCATTCAAGTGCCTTTCTCTCCATCTTCATCAAGCCCCTGGTCCTTGCCTAGCACTCACTAGCACACCCCTCCTGATCAGGGAGCCCTGGGCTGGGATGAGGCCACCATTCCAACAGAAAGAAACAAGACCCAGAGAGACAAAATGCCTAGAGTTCCCCAGGCTGCTCACAGCAGGCTGAGGACTGTATCTCCCAGGCATGAGCATGGATTTCTTGGCCATCCTCCATGTCCCTGGAGGCCTCACACAGCCTGGGGACATTAAAGGGGCCTCACTCCCCTGGGAAAATCAAGAGTCAGCATGGGACAGTATCTGGGCGCATGGAGCACAGCCATGGGAGCCAGTTCACATGGAACTTCCCAGACACTTGAGCCACTGTGCAGTGGGATGGCCCTATGGGAGTTGACAGCTCTCCAGGCACTGACATTGAAGCTGATATCAGCTGGAGCAAAGCGACACCTCATGGAGCCATGGGGTCAATGTAACCTCTGGCTGTCCTGAGCATTCTCATGGGGACGCAGTCAAGAGACAACCTCACACCCTGGAAAATGTCCCCCTTCCATGGACCATGGCACTCCTGGTGTGATCCCAGGGATGGGCACAACACTGCCCATTCCCCTGGGCCCCTGACCCTCCCTGGCTTCCACAGCTCCCAGCTCTTTCTCTTCTGGCACAAGGAGTCTTCAGAAAGGATCCTGGGCATCCAGTTTGGAGGGGAGCTAGAGCCAAGTGCCTGGGGCAGGCCACGAGGATGCTGAAGCACTTCAGAGCATGGGGGCAGGCCAGCAGGACCTGGCAGGAGATGAGATGGGAGAACAATACAACGGCCCATTTGTGCTCCTCACTCCCGGGCCCCCCCTGCCCTGCCCTGCCCCATGCCATAGTAAGGCTGGTATTCAGGAATTAATTGATGTAATTAAAGTGTGGCATGACTTTGCTGTGGCCTCTAAAGGCAGTGGCAGCAGGCCAGGGTCTGCGGGTGGAGGAGGAGCCCCTCGCGTGCTATTCTCCCCATAGAAAAAGGGCAGATCTTGGGTAGATCTGAGGCATGAAATTGGTATAAAGAGATTGTCAGGGAAGCATAACCATGCTGGCCTTGCTGTCATCAGCAGCTGCAAGGTGATAATTTATCCTGGGAGGCTGCTGCATCCCATCCCACCACAGCAGCACCTCTGGCAGGAGGTTGCCAGACCCAACACCAAGAAGTGTTCAGGCATGTCCCAACCCAGCTGGGCTCCGTGGTTGCTCTTCTCTGGTTCTTCACTGCAGCTCCTGAACATGGACAGGACTTGGTCATGGGGCTGGGGGCTGCATTGGCAGGCTGGGGACACCTTGCCTCTCCGCAGACCACGCACCAAAGGACAGGGATGTCTGTCCTCCCCCTTTCCCTGCCCCAGCTCTCAAAGAAGGCAGAATTCAAGCAGTGACAGTAAAAATATCCCAACACTGGGCACAGAGGGGGAGGGAACAGAGCCTGGCCCTGATTTCTGACTGCTTGCCTGGGTGGGAGTAATTTTCCCACTCAGGTTCCTGTGTCAGAGATCAGCTGAGCCTGGAGCTATCCATGCCATGCCAGCTGGAGCCCTCCCAATTCACTGCCAAGGCTGTAAGCAACCCCCTGTGCTTCCAACAGCCAAAAGAGAATGAAGTGGTGCATCCCAGAGAAAACGGGATCCCACATGGGAGATGCCTTGTTAAAGAGGTGCAAAAGAGGACACAGACATCCAGTCCCCCACCTCCCGAAGGGTGCTGGCTCCGCAGCCATCCCAGCAGCTTTCCTTAGGTACAGGAGCAGCAGCAGGCACCACATCTCCCTAAGCACCGAGCGCATCCATGTCTGCTGGAAGGAGCTGGGAGGCTGGTTGGGGAGCTCTGCCACAGGCAACCGGTCAGACCCTGCTAGCACCATGGCCTGGTTACTACAGGGTGACACAGTCCACCCCTGTCCCTGCAGCACAGTAATAGCATCAGGACACATCTCTCTTCCCTTCTAAGAGCTCCACAGCTCCTCTCACTGCAGCATCTCCTCCATCCACCCTCCTCAGCATGGTCCAGGCAACAACCCGACTGGGCCAGGAAGAGGTACAGACCAGTCAGGTGGGAGACAAACAGCCCAGTGTCAGCATCTCCCGGAGTCTCCACTCCAGCAATCCCTGCAGCCTCAGGCAATGGGCTGTGCTTTGCTTTTTCTGGGGAAAAGGACAAATGAGCATGTGCCAACTTATTTCAGACAGCCATAGAGAGTTGATAGGTTAGGGTTAGGGCCAGTGGCATCACCAGCCAGCTCCTCCATTCCATGTGGGCTCTAGAATAGTAGAGCAGGCAGGACATCCACACAGCTCCCGTTACTGGGCTTACTGGGCTGGGGACAAGTCAGAAAAGTGGCAGCTGTGGGGAATCTCCTAGCTCCAGAGCAACAGGAGTCACTGGGCTCCCACCACTGCTCCACAAGTTTGAAGCAGGATGGAGAGCAAACATGAGATCAACCACCAGAGCAGCGGCTGGAAACCCAAACAAGCGATCCAGCTGTACCACAGAGAGCTGGGATTCTCTCCATCCCTCCTTTCCAAACCCAGGGGCCACTTCTTCTGCAACATACTGCCAAAGCTATGCACCAGCTCCTCTGCCTGCAGAAACCACAGCTCCCACACCTTTCACACTCCATCCTCTCTGTTGCTCACCAGAAGCTGCAGCTTGGCCCATGCCCCACAGACTTGGGCAAGCATGTCCATAGCCTAGGGTAAACAAACAGCCCTTCCTCCAGGGCTGATGCCTCCAGCCACCACAGCCACCTTCAGCTAGGCCGGCTGTGCCACCACATAGCTCAGAGCTTCAGCAAGGTCCAGCCCTGTGGTGTCTGTGGGCTGCCAGCACTGCCTCCCACCACAGCTGGCACAGAGCAGGGCTGAAACAGCTCACAAACAAGGAAAATGCACAGCTTGGCTTGGCCTGCATGTTGGAAACAAAGATAAGCTGCTCCAAAAGCTGAATCCCAGCAAGGCAGTGGAGCAAGAGGAAAAGGATGGTGGAGCTGCTGTGTGCTGGTGGGGAGAAGACAGCCCTGGCAGATGCCTGATCCCACCTCTGGGTGCTGGGGAGGGGAAGTACCCTGAGATGCAAGCAGAAGTGCTCAACTCTGGCCACAGGGTGCAGGGAGGTCTGCTGGGTTGGAGAGCGCTGTGCCATCCCCTTGTGTCACAGCCAGCCCTGCCAGAGGCCACATGGCCAAGCACACACAGTGATGGCAGTAAATCAGTTTACAGCAGGCAGTAAATCATTAACTGCTCTGACTGCTCAGTTAGACCTTGCCCTGGAACATCTGGGCCTTTGAAACCCTGCCTGTTACTGCATGAGGGCTGGAGTCAGGATCTCAGTCTCACCCCCCTCTACCCTGCACAGACCCCTGTGCTCTGCCCCAGCGAGCAGCTGCCTCGTCCCTTTGGCTCATTATCAATTTCTAAGCAACCAGTCTTGCAAGTGCAGCTTGGAGCAGGGCATCCGCTGGGTTATGTCCGCAGCCCTGATTCTTTGGAAACTGCTGAAGCAGGCAAAGTCCCCTTGAATGCACCCAACCTCCGCAGAGAAGATGGCTAAGTGACTTTTGCTTTATTCCCAGACCAGCCACTGACTCACTGGATGGCTTTGAATCACTTCCCTCCTCCTGTGCTTCCATGTGGGAAGTGCCAGTCAGTACAGCTACTGCTCCCCAGGTACCAGGTGGATGTACCCGGCTGGCTGCAGGACAGGCAGCAAGGGCATAACATGTTGGAAAAGGGCAGTTCTTAGCTCCCTCAGGATCCTGAAGACCAGGATATCCCTGCTAGATGTCCTGGTCCAGACCAGGCCCAAGGTAGAGCAGCCTGACGCCCCCAGCAGTACCCAGCCTGCAGCTGCAGGCAAAGTACAGACAACACCTCATGTGTCACCAAAGAGGTTTACTCCCTCTCTCCCTTGTGCTCCCATCCCTACATCCTTGGAGCCCATCTTGGCCTTGGACAACCTCACGCTCCATCAGGCCACATCAGATGGGGTTCCTTCACCCACCTTCCTAGTTCCAATTGAAAAGACCCATATAAGAGACAGCAGCAATGTCCCCAGGATTTCAGATCCTTTGGGGAAAGAGTCTTGATGCTAGAAGTAAAACTATAAATATTATTATATTTATATTATTATATCTATAATATTAACTATAAATGTTCGGGACTATCATGATGAATCAATGCTCCTAAGGCTACATAAGCTCTGCATCTTGTGGGCTTGCACAGCACCTGAGGAGACGCACCTACAGACCTGCAGGGTATTGGTCCCATGGCACTGAGCTGGGCAATTGCATCCATCACAGGTTTATGGTAGGGATCACCAGGTTTCTGAAGAACTTCCAGAAGAGTGGCCTCTGAGATGTTATGACAGGATAAAGTGAAGGTAAGAAATGCAGGAACTGGTCAGGAATGTGGACAGTTGTCCCAGGCCAGGGCAGGTTGGGAGGTGCAGTGAGCAGCGTTGTGGTTGTTTGGAGAGCAAGGGTCAGTCCATGAACACAAATTCTGCAGTTTCCCGAAGAGAAAATTTTGACAGGAAGAGACAAGTCAGGTGTGGAGATCAGCAAGAGTGTGAACATGGAGAGCAAGTTTGGAGCACCCTGGCCAGCACCTCCACCATGTACAGCCTTCCCACGAGGGCCCTGTTCCCCTCTGCAGGGTACGGAGGTGCCTCAGGTACACAGCCAGGTGCCAGACCCTCCACAGTGCACAATGAACAGCCAGAGAGACAGAGAGAGGAAAAACACATGCAGACCACAGGTATCTTCCACAGATAATGAAGCTGCTGGGGTTTCAGAGGGGAAACAGGATGGAGACGGACCTGCCAAAGGTAACATGCAGTGGTCTCAGCTCTGTCCAGCTCTGTCCCCAGGGCTGCAGAGGTTTGGGATCACCTCTCCTCTGCCCCAGACTCTGCTGTGGGCCTGGACATATCAGCCCTAGTGCCAGAGAGGGCATTCTGCAGCCAGGGAGTCTGCAGGCACTCTCTCTGCCAGGGAGTCTGCAGGCAGCTCCCGGTGCAACCATGTCATGGCAGAGCCCAGTGAAGGCACAGGGGTTCCTTCTGGAGCTCCACAGGAGCCACCTCCAGCCGATCCACTCCTGAACTGAACACTCTGTTCCCTTCCATTCCCAGCTGGCTCCAGGCAAGGTGGGGTTGAGTGTGTACTGAGCAGGCAGCTCTGCCCACCTGCCTGAGTGAGCAGTGGGCAGGGTCAGAGCACTCTCTGTTTCTGCTCCTGATCCAGCACCCAGCTTCCAAACCAGAAAAGGAGAGAAACTCCAAGGCCCTGGCTTGTCACCTGTTTAATAGGCACACCAAAAGGAAGTTTATAAATCCAGTTCACTTATCTAAATGGATTTGCATTTGGCATCCCTTTCAACAAGGGCAGTGAAAAAAACCTTTTTATTATCATATGCTATAATTTTACTAACAAAAACACACTACAGTTGCCAAATACATCTGAGCATCTTAAAAGTGCTCTGTGAATTAAAGTGACATTGCCAAATTTGAAGGGCAAGTTCTTAGTTTAGAAGCTAGCCTGCATCAGTTAGACACAGGATAGCAGCAGAGATGAGGGGGACAGGCTGAGTACTCCATTGTTCTCCTGTACACAGCTCTACATGCACACAGCTGCTTGCACGTATGTCTGGCCTCTGCACTGCTCCTCCAGCAGCAGCATCCCTGGCTGCCAAGCAGATGTCCTGAGCCGCTCCCTCAGCACACCTGCCTGGGAGAGCCGGGCTCCCACAGGAACCAGGCGCGGGGCTGCAGGAAGCCGCAGCAGCATGGCAGGCTGCAGCTGGCCATGCAGGGAGCAGCGCGCCTCACCAGCAGCCAGCGCCTCGCTGTGCTCTCCCATGGCTGCACAGCCTTCTGAGGTAATCCCACCTGCAGAAAAACCTGGTGGGTGAGATCACCTCGGGGATCAGCTGGACACTGAGGCGAGTTCACAGCACAGAGCTGAGAGCCCTCGGGTTGAATCAGAGTGACCTGCACGCTGATGGGAGTCAGCAGCTCTCCAGCTCCGAGCATCTCCTCCAATGTGGCTGCCTGCAGCGAGACACCCACGAAAGAGATCAGCCTTCAGGCTGCTCCTGCCATCACCAGCTGCTCCAGAGCTTGGCCCACAGGGGTGTGGATCAGAGTATCAAGGCCTTGCTTTTGGGAGAAAGTGAGGACCTAGCAGTTGGGACAGTTACAAAGCCTGTCCCTGCACATTTCCAGCTCTGAATCATTGGCTGATGCTGGCTAACAATACAGGCAGTTATCAAAAAAGCAGTTGTTGAAAGGGATGAGTCTGATTGTTCTTGTCACTGTCTGCCTAAACCTGTCTGCATACCTTCACGCCATGTCAACACAGACCCCAAGGCTTGGAAAGGCTCCTACTTCCCGAAAGTCAGCAGTTTGGAGGGCTGCTTTGAGGAGTCCCAGCCTCCACTCAGCATGCAGGAATATGCAGGAGACCAGCCATCACTCCTGCTGGCTTTGTCCCCTGGGAAGTGGGGACCTCTGTGCTGGCTAGAGATGCCAAACTCTCTGCATACCAGGGTTCCCTGTCTCAGTTCCTCACAAAGAGGCCTAAAATTGACAAAATTTTACCCTTAGGGCAAAGCTGGTCAGGAATTTTCTGTCATTGTAATTTTCCTAAAGGAAAATCCACTTGTACCCAGCCACACTTCTCAGCTCTGTGACCTTTAAGACTGTCTGCTGGGAAAGCAGGAAACAAACAGATTTGTTTGGATCAGTTTGATCCGACTCAAAATATTTTTGGTTGTGGTCCTGATCCAAAGTGTTTCATCTCAGATCAGTTCCACATTAATCTGTAATTCCCTGGCAGGCTCCACTGCCAGCAGCACTGTTGCTGGGACGCTGTTCCCTCCTGAGGCCCTGCTCGTATGCCAGGGTGGATCTCTGTGGCTGCCCCAACCAGCCCTGGCCAGGTGTGCCATGAGGGTTTCAGGGAGCTCAGCAGGAGCATTTTTCAGGAGGTGCAGGACCCCAGCTGGGTGTGCAGGTCTGTGACAGCCTCCTCACAATGTCCCTGTGCAGTTCAATGCCCACATCTGTGCACTGGCTGAGGGCTTGGCCTATGAAAAATGAGGCTTCAGAGCTCAGCAGAACGCTCCTCTGAAGCAGCTCCTCACTGTCTTCTCTGTAACTTTTTTTGCTTCTCTCTGCCCTGGGACCATCCCATTTCTTCCTGGTATTTGCCCCATCCCTAGATCCTTGTCTTTTGACACTGTACCCCTGCCCTGCTCACAATGTTGCGTGTGAGCACAGGGGAACCTGAGCCCTGCGTGACCAGACAAAAAACCTTTGCTGTCTCTTGCTGCCTGGCTGTCTCACTGGTGTAAGACAGTCAATGTTTCACAACACAGAGCCATAGTGGGGGAAGAAAAGCGAGGGCACCGTGTCAGGATCAATAGTGAACAGGGGCTGCAGACAACCCCAGGCTGTATGTGCTTGTCCCATGCCAGCTCCCCTGGGCAGGTCTGGCTCCGGGCAGATGCACCCCCAGTGCAGGAGGTGTTAATGGAAGCACTGGCCTGGGTGGGGCCTGCTCACAGACAGCTGCATCTGAGACAGAGCAGAGCTGCTGTGACCAAGGGAAACCTCTGCCTGCAGGTAGAGACCCCAGGCAGGGTCAGGTCCTGATGTAGTGTGAACTTAGGGTGCCACATGGCACAATTGTGCTGTCCTTCTATTTCAATCCTGGGTGTCCTCAGCCACAAGCAGAAAGGGTTTGCAAAGCATAAGGATCCTGTCCTTCGCCTTGTTGGGATGCAACTTCAGGTGTGCATACTCAGAGGGTGCCTCTGTTGGACAGGCATACCCTGCTCTGCCCTGAAATCACAAAGGAGGCCTCCAGCATCACTCACCTCACTGCCACTTGCTGCAGAAGTTTATCCATGCACCAAAACATCTCAGCCAGTCTCAGTGGCATTATCTGGATGGTGGAAAGGAGCAGCCCAATAAACCTCTATGCCACTAGTCACAGTCTTCGCATACCTATTTCAGAGCAACTGCAGGGGATGTAGGAGCCAGCTCACGCACGTCCTCAGGGAAAGGAAGCAGAAGGCATGCTGAAGCTGAGATCAGGTTACAACAGTGGCCTTGGGTGGAGGCAAGGTGTGCAAGGATCCTGATGAATACCATGAACCTCTGTGGTCCAGCACAGCATGGAATCCACAGCCGGGACAGCAACTTCAGAGGCGTAACCTGCAACTTACTTCAGCATCTCTGTTTCCAACTGTCCTGCAAAATGGTTTCATACACGGATAGCTTTTTGCCATGGCAGACTGGTGTACGCACAGCCTCCAATAAAGATTTTGAAGTTGGTTCTGCAGAAAAACCTTATAGTGTCTGGGTGTTTCAGCCTGCCCAACTGAAATAATAGACACACACTATCATCTCAGGAAGCTAAGGCTCTCAGGAGCAGCATTAGGAAAGCAAACATTTGGTTGCTTGAGATTGTGCTCCATGGACCCTAGGCACATCTTTGGTGTCTTGTTTCTGAAGTGCTCCTGGTCTCCAGGCCAGGTCCCACACAGGGCTACAGGACACACATCAACACACTCCAGCCATTTATCACTTGAGTACTCAGCTCCCTGAGCTTGTTTCCTGGTAAAAGACTCGCTGCACTTCTCCTCTTTGAGTCTGAATACAAGACTACCTGCCCTAGCAGGGGAGCATCACCCCACACCTACAGACCCCAGATGCCATGCCACCCCCGTACCGGAACATCCTCACCTTCAGGGGGGGAATTCTTACTGCACAGAATGCTTGAGGGTGGAAGTGACCTCCAGAGGTCACCCTGTACAACTCACTCAGGGAGGAGAGAGACCCACACAGAAAACACATGGCTTCAGGGCCAGGCTATTCTGAAGTGTCCAGGGGCAACAACTACAAGACAGTGCCGACATGCTCGTGTTGCTGCTGCTTGGCACATTGCTGCCAGCTGACATCCATGACTGCATGGGTGCTGCAATCGGTGGGAAATGCATAGAATACTGCACCCATGAGTTGGCTTCACAAACAGCTGCGTGACCACAATGCAAGGAGCTGACGTGCAGAGACTTGTACCAGGAACTGCACAAGGAGTCAGACAGCTCACAGACAGCATAGGCATGGCATATGGAACCATTTCCATCTACCCCTGGCAGCATATCTTCTCTCACAGCATCACAGTACCAGGGAGGTTGCAGGAGGGAGATGAAGGATGGGGCAGAAGGGCAATGGATGGTTACAGAGGCGTGGAAAAATCAGAACAACAGAGTATCGTGAGTTGGAAAGGGACCCACAAAGGTCATGAAGTCCAGTTCTTGGCCCTGCACAGGACAACCTCAAGAATCTCACTACATGCCATGTGAAGAACTGTGAAAGGGAGACTGGCAGTGTGATTGGCCATGACAGAAAATAAGAAGCCAGAAAGAGTATTTTTGGCAATGTAAAAATAAAGTCTTTCAGCTCTTCATCTTTGCTACCTCCGAGGGCTTCTGTGATGAGGATTAAGAAGCATGAGACAGTCCAAAGAAACAGCAACTGTACCCAAACTGCAGGACCCAGAAACACATTTCAGCACCAGTATTTTATGGGAATCAAATCACATCACAGCTCCACAGCAGGAGGATAACAGTCATTCCTCCCACTCAATGCCACGGCCAGTCAGTCCAGGCAACAGGAGTTGAGCTGTCAGGCACTGTCCTGGACTTACATACAGCCCTAAGCAGTGCTAAGCACTGCCTTTAGCAAGACCTCTGCTGGGCAGATGTTTGCAGAGCATCAGACATGTGGAGATGGTCTGCTGGGGAGCTCTTCCAGGCTCCTCCTTCAGGTTCAGAGGAGGTCACAGCCTGCCCAGTTGTTTGTGGTCTCTTTATTCTGGCTCCCTTCTAAAATGTTTCAGTTCTTTGTCTAGAAACACCTTTGCTGCTCTCAGCAGTTGTTCTTCCTACCTCAACAGTAATTCACTTTGTATTGTTCTGTTTATCTTTCCAAAAATAGTTTGCCTGGTTCTCCTTATCTCTTCTGTTCTTCTTAAAGAGACTTGAATCACACCAGAGCAGCAACTCCACTCATCATTGTTGTGGTTCAGAATATGTTGTCTGTGCTAAACCATCACTCGCACCAGCTGCAGACACTTTGACGTGCCCTCTCCCTTGCTGAGTTTTGTAGGAAGGAAAGCTGGGCATGGAGCCTGGAAGGAAACTGTGACATGCTCTAATCCTGCTGATTAGGCATAATTTATTGACACATGGTGAAGAACCAAAGCATGAAGTTGTGTCAGGGGAGGTTTAGATCAAATATTAGGAAAAAGTTCTTCACCCACAGGGTGATCTGGCACTGGAACAGGCTCCCTAGGCAGCGGTCATGTCCCGAGTCTTCTCAGAGTTCAAGAAATGTTTGGACAAGGCTCTCAGGCACATGGTGGGATTCTTGAGGCTGTCCTGTGCAAGGCCAGGAGTTTGACTTGATCCTTGTAGGTCCTTTCCAACTCAGGAGTTTCTAAGATTCCATGAATTCTGCTGTGCTGCAGAGGGAGACTGGCCCCCAGCTTTTATGTTTGTGTCACAAATGTCCCAAGTTGTGAGTAAAATCAGACCAAAAACTACTTGGGTCACCTCTTCCAGCATCTGCATCCTCCTGCTTGTTGAAGTCAAGTGGGAAGGACCTGTCTGGAGCAAGCCCACCCCACCAGGGCCAGCATACTCACTTTGAAAGGTCCCAGCACCTGAGAACATGACTGGTCTGACTTCTGTGCCCCCACTGTGTCAGTGGGTCTTGTTCTCTGTTGGCAGAAGCCCAAGATCAAGCATTTCTTCACCCAGTTTTCTCCTCTGGTTGCCCGTTCTTTGAAACCCCAGTGCAGCAGGATCTACTGTTTCAGGCCAGCTGCTGCTTATCAAGATCTGTCAGCTGGTTTCAAAGGCACAGAATGAGTTTACACCAACAAAAGATCCCATGCAGGTACCAGGAAGCATAACCTCTGCAATGTTTTTGGTCACAAGCAATCCCATAGGGAAGAGTAGAGCTGGCTCCTTCAGTCTGGTTTCCATCTCCAACAGCTTGGAACCCATCAGCAAATTTCAGCCAAATCAGACTGAGCCGTCAAGAAGCCAATGGTCTGACTCGGCCCGTGACACAGGATTCCTCTCTTTACCAGCTGCATAGGAGGAGCCCATACAGAAAGCTGCTGTGAGAGCTCAGCTTCTGTCAGACAACAGAAAAGAGTACACAGAGTTTCCCCAAACACCTCCTCATGCAGAAACTTTAGGTGGGACTCACACTTTCCAGGACACCAGAGGATCCACTAGAGAAAAGAAAGCCCTGGGAGCTGAAGTTTCCTTGAATAGGCTGCCCAGGCTTGCTGGCTCTGGTTTTGCACTGAGCGAATTGAACATTGTTAAACAAAATGACCGAGAACACCTGTACCTCATGGGCAGAAGCAGCCCCCCACCTTGTGAGACCAGCACCCAAAAATGTCAGGCAGCATCAACCACAGCTACGCCCCAGAACAGCATAAGGGTCATGATTTTCTCACCCTTCCAGATGAGTTTCAAAGATAATGGTGTTTTTCCTACAGGCTTCACCAAACACTCAGAACAAAATCCAGGGGAAACAATTGATGTCAGTGACTGATGTGCTCACTACACTGCTTAAGCTGGTCATAGGAAGAAGCACAAAAATAATACAATTTCACTGTTTATCTAACACCAGCTAAAGGCAAAATCAACAAACAGTCTTGGTATCTCTCAGGAGACACAAAGCTGACAGCCCCAGCCTACCCTCAACAGACATGGGACACATTGACTTTGGCAGCGCTGACTGCCGCATGCTGTCATGTCAATAAACATACCCATACAGATATCCAGGGGAGGGGAAGAGTCATGGAACGTGGAGAGGAGCAGTGTTTGCTATAAAAAGACAAGGGAGAGAAAAAAATCAGTCTTATAGATAATAACACCTCACTTTATGATTTGCCCATGGATAAGGAAAATTAGGAACAGTGATGGGGGAGGCTGTCCCATATACACTCCAGAAGACACAGTATTGCCTATACTGCTGTACAGCTGGGCCCAGCTAAGGAGGTGGTGATGCTGCTGCTTCCCTGTGTGCAGGAACTTCACCACATAGGGTGAGCCACTCAGGTTGCTCCTCTCCAAGAACAGAGTCTCCATGTGCCTGTTTGCATGGAGAGGGAAGCTGCTCCATGCCAGGCTGTGGCTGGAGAGCTAACATGGAGCAGGGTTCCTTTCCCACTTCACTGCCCAGAGGCAAGCCCTTAGCAAAAGTGCATTAGGCTGATGCAGTAGCTTACATGTGATGATGCTGTGATTACATCCTGGTGTTACTGTTACTGTGGGAAACCCACAAGCATGAAACTGTGGTTCACAGTGGAAATTTCATTCGCTGAGGTGTGACTAGTCTAACACAGTCCCTTCAGCTGCTTACTTAGAGAAGGAATGCTTGTTTCCACCATCTTCAAACAAAGAGGGCTGCCTGAAATGGAAGCAAGAGGCAAACAAGGAGTGCAGGCAACAGAGAATGCCAGGCCATCAGCCCTGAAAAGCACATCACAGCACAGGATAGATGACAGCTTGTGAAATGCCCTTTGACTACCAGCTGTGCCCTCAGGGGTATCAACTGGTTGTCCCTAATCTCGCTGAGAGTGCACTCTAAGCCATTAAAAAAGGCATTAAACATTATTGGTCCCAGTATTAAAAAAGTATTGAATGTCTGCCTTTTTGTTTCTAGGTCCCCTGTCCCAATATACAGCAAGTCCACACTTTTCCTTAGCCTTCATTTTGTATCTGGCATAATTGAAAGAGGCCCCTCTTGGTGTCTTTCATGTCTGCTGGCCTCAGCACTTTGGCTTTGCTCATTCCATTCCTGAAAGTTCAGGCAATGCCTCACTGCCCACTGCAGGTAACCTGTCCCTGTGTACACTCTTGGATTCCCCACCACACCTTATTCTTACATCAAGGAAGCTGGTCCTTGTACAAGATGCTGCTATTTCAGTAGATCCAAGTCGAAAAGGAAGGTAAAGTTTCAGTCCAGTCTATCCATGGGGAATCAAAAGTGGAATTCCACTCTTCCCAAAACATCTAAACTGTGCATACAGTACAGGACCATTTTAAGAGCAACAATGCCCCCTGCCTGTCTCCACTCCTGCACTCTCTTCCCATGGCTTTGAATTTTCCACCTACAAATCAGCTGATTTAGATCTGTCCCTTCTGTCATAACACAGCTAGGATAGCACAACTCCAGGTTTAGGGGAAATGGATATTTCTGGACTGAATTCTGTTTCAACATGGTGTAAAGTAAGTGTGGCTTCACTGAAGTCTCTGCTCTTCAGACTGAACCAGTGCTTGGTCAAGGATGAGACATCCTCAGGAGCACCCAAAAACTCAGCTCCTTCTATTTTCAGCTTCATATTCCACACTAGTAACTTCATCCTGCCCTCTCCTTTCAACTCCATAACCTTTTCCAAATTTCCACTGTGCCAGAGAGAAGATACTGCCAAGATCTCACCACGGACCTCACTACCAGAGTGTCCCACATCTTCTTGCTCTCTAAGGGTAGAGCCATGTCTGGACTCACTGCTTTCTCTAAGTGGGGGACACAAATAAAGATGGTGGAGAGGCAGGTCCTGGTGCCCAAGAAGGTCTGCTGGGCTGGAAAGGGTTTGTTGAGTGAGGGGATACACTCTGAGCTGTGACACAGGGAGCTGGCTGGCTGAGTACCCTCAGAAGAGGACTAGGAGAGCCTGGACCTGGAGCAGATCATTGAGACTCCACGGAGCAGAGCAGGAGAGTTGCCAAAACTCCTCTCTGGACAGACAGGGGGCTGTGGTAGAATCACAGACATCCCTGACTCAGAGGAAACCAGGCACTGGGAACCTGGAACAAGGGACTCAGAAGCACAGCAAGGGAAGAGTTTGGAGTGATGAGTCAGAGGCTGAGCGCAAACACAAGAACCGGTTATCACGCGGTAACTGGTTACTGCGTGTCAGCGTTACAGTCCATGTGCATTTGCTTAGTCCATGCAAATAAGGTCACTTCAGCCAGCTTAGTGTGGTTCTGTTGCGTTGGCTAACATGAACTGACTTGCATGTGCCATGGATTAGGCGTGTGCATGCAGCTGCCCCCCACCACCAGCTGAGGTACAGCAGTGTATTTCCTCTGTGACAACTTGTCCAGTCTGTCCCCACCTCCAGCTTCAGAACAGCTCCACTGGAGGGACAGGGGAAGCTCAAGAAAAAGCACCTGGAATATGGTAAGAAGGTCACACAAGGTGGCAAGTGGGGTTGTGCTGAAGCACAGTGAGGACCCATCCCATGCCATTTCAGCCTTCCATCTTGGGCATGCCTTCTCCCAGGCTGGAGCCTACTGGGCTTGGGTGGCTGCTTGACAGAACCTCCTGGTTAAGAGGTTTCGCAATCAGCTCCCTGTGACTGTATTAAGCAGCCTGCATCATCTGTTTTGACTTTGCTGGATTTGTCTGTGTTCAATATATTTCTTGCAAGGGTCCCAGTTCAGCCCTCATTGACGTCAATGGGAGTCAGTCCATTCCCTTCAGTGAGAGCGAGAGCTGTCCCTTGGTGCTTGTATCTCAATTGCTCCATTTCAGTGCCCTGCTCCACACACCCTCCTACCTTTCCCATCCCTTCCACATGGCTGGCGGCTCTACCCTCTCCCTTCTGGCTGAACAGCAGATCCTGTCCCAAACTCTCTCCTGTTCCCTGAAACTGTTTTCCACCACAAATCTTGATTTTCTGAGCACCTTCAGGATCATATTTCCTCAGCTGGACCCTCAGCAATGTTTCCATTTCCTAATCTTTGACAAAGCAGGTTTTGTTGGTTGGCCTCTCCATCTGGCAATGTCCCTCTTCTACAGTACAGTCATACAGCTGGACAGTAAGGAAGGCTTTCCCTTCAGTTAGGTTTATTTCTGCATTAGCTCGAGGGTAAGTTCCAATCCTAACTTAGATCTCTGTGTGGGTGATTATCAAAGAGGAAAGCTGAACAGTCACAGAAGTCTGAGAATCTGGTTTCCACACCACACTCTGTTAAGGATTCCCACCAAAATTTTGGATAGGTTATTTAAATTCTTCACTCCCTCCTGAAAACTGGGAATCATGCTCCCCTTTCTACAGTATTTTTTGATGGTGAGATGTCCTCACAGTACTTTTGAGACCACTACTAAAGCTCATGCAGAGAACTTTACATCCTCAAGCCTTTCTGAGTTAGCACCATCTAAGACACTTCAAAAATGGACAAAGATACAAAATATTTGCTGATCACCCGCTAGATAAACCTTTTACCACATCCATGGACCATCAGAGAAGAGGCAAGACAACACATGACATGCATGCATTGTTTCCAGCCCTTTCCTACAGCACTCACTCCAGTGATGCTGTGGAGAGGATCCTGTACTCGACAGCTCCATGGTATGACCCACTCCAGCCTTGCTTACGTTTGTACGTTAGTCCTGGAGCCAAACTGTCTGTCTGATTTATGTTATCCTAAGGAAGATCTTGAGTTAATGGCAATAAATTTCTTTAGAGAAGACCCATCTCATGACAGAGGGAAAAAGACAAGGAAAGAGGGAACCACGGGAATTCTTCTTCTTTCACATCCCAGCTGGGCTTGGCTGGAGCTGGCTCCAGTTATGCTGGTGGAGCCCAGTACTGCGTGCACTTCTGAGGCTGCCACAATGACTCCCAGTGCCAGAGATGTGCTCTCAGGCAAAGTGGGAAGCAGATGAGCCAAACACAGCACCCCCAGCTTGTACGACAGGCACGGTTTGAGAGAAGAGGATTGTTTTTGTCAATCAAGAGATTCTGCTGGAAGGCGAAGGCGTCCTGTGGGCTTCGGCAGCAAGGAGGGAATGGCAAAGCAAAGAGCAGACAGCCACAGTTTCAGGGGAATGCTTTCAAGATGTGGTCTGTCACACTGATATCCAATCCCAAAGAATTCAGCCTTGGGAGGAACCCTATATCCCACCAGCTATGGAGATGAGAAAGAGGAGAGGCAACTCTTTAAGGCTGATGGTGTCCAGGGTACTCCTGAACATCATCTCCCCGAGGATCAGCTGAGGCCTGTCAACTCTGTCATAGGGAAAGCCACTTGAACTGAGGTGGTCACTCCCAGCTCCCAGCTCACAGGCAAATCCTGGGAAATGAACTGCCAAAGACAAGGCCAGCCAGCTCTGCATTCCCTCAGAACTTCAGCTGCACAGCAACTGTACGAGAAAACAGGCAGAGAATGGGGACATGCAGTGACATTGCTATCAGACAAAGAAGGAACCAGGAATGTGAGGAAGGTGAAGGAGGAGGGATGGCAAAGGTGACCATAAGCTGCCAGAGCCTCACTCAGGTGGGAGCTGGACAAAAATGGCAGTGAATCCACTATTTACGAGGAGTAAAGTGCTACAGAGCACCGCTGGGCCTGGACTACCTTCACCAACACCACAGCCTGCCAAGCTCCTAATAAAACCCAACACAGACTGACTTGGGTTCTCATGCTGCTCCAGAGCAGCAGCTTCCCCCTCCCCGCCTGGGGCCCACATGCACTGTGAAGCAAATGTTTCCCAAGCATCTCACCACATCCAGGGTCTCCAGGGCTTCCCCATACACTTCTACAACCAAGCAGAGCAGCCCAGCAGTAGTGGGTCCATGCCCTCACTGCTTAACTTGCCCTCCAAAGCCCCACCTTGCCACACAAGCCTCCCCACTCCAAGCAGGGAGTACGCCCACAGTCTGTTGTTGTTGGTTTTGGCTCAGAAGTAGCAGGCTGCTTCCAGCAAGAGTGGTATGAATAATTGCCCAATTAACTGAAGGAACTTCCAGATGTGTGTTTGCTTTCATACCCATTCAGCCCCCCTCAATCCCACGTGCCTAACGCCGTGGAGAGTGGTGGGGGTGGGAGAGCTATGGCTCTGCTAACTCCTGCAGCAGTGTGGGCAGGGCTTGCCCACTGCCTGGCTCAGCTCCCCTTTCCATCCCCACCTCCCTCTCACTCTTTAAATGGGGAAATGGTCTTTTTTAATGACCCCAGGGACAAGGAAATTTGCCCTGCCTGCCAGAGCTTGGTTACACATGCCAAAAACCAAGAAAGCAGAGAAGAAAGCTGATCCCATGTTATGATTTTTATCAGGTATACATACAGTGAACTCTCTTAAGACAGGTTGCCGTTTTTTGCCATTCCCCCCACCTTTTCCCATTGAATAATCTCACACTCAGCAGAGGTTTTATTGTCAGCTAAACTGCTTTCACCCTGCAGGACACTGGGAAACCTTTCAAGATTGTGGTTCTTCCCTGTTTTCAGCAGGATCCAGCATCACCCATCTGCTTCTCACCATCTGAGAAAGGGGGGCTCTTTCTAGGTAGAGATTTGACCTGGGCATGGGGTGTCTGGAACTCAGTCAACAGAACGAGGCCAAAAGGTGGCTCAGACCCCACAGATGATGTGAGCTTCCCACCATCCCTCCCTCACACAAAAAGTGAAAGGGGGGTTTTCATCTCTGATTTTAGCACCCAGTTTGGCACCTAAACATCTAAGCTCTGGTGAGAAGAAGCAGAATCAGCTCCAGAGCAACCTGCTCCACCCAATAGTGCTTAAGACAAAATCAGCTGATTCACTCACAGGAGGTTTCAGTCTCCTCCCCCTGCACAGGACAGATGGAGCTCAGAGGACAAAATTACACCAGATGGCAAACTTCCACATAGCTGCTGTTTGGGGAAGTAAATGCCATCCAAAACACATATTCTGTCCAACCACAGCAGGAATGAAGCAACTCCGGCTCAAGGCATTCTCCTAGACCAAACCCTCAGCCTTGGGATCCTTTGGACAAGATGTCCAGAAATAACACCAGCTAGAGATGACTCTGAAGGCAGCATTAGCTTGGCATTGGGGGCTTTGCACATCTCCTTATGTCATGCAGCTCCCCAAGCTTTATCTTGCAAACCTTCAGACAGGAAGTAGCAGAGAGCATCCAGGACTCAGCCCCAGCCAGAATATCCCCTTTAGCTCCAGCACATGGATGCACACACAGCACTGTTGAAGCAGAAGGCTGCAGAGACCTGCTTCTCCCCCAAGAGTAGGCAAAGCCTGAACCAAAGAAAGGGGACAAACTGCCATGCGATCCTTACCCTACAGAGAGCCTGCCTCACTGCAGGCCAAGCAAATGCTTCTTCTAACTGAGCACCTTCAGGGAAGGTGTGCTCCTGAAGCTGGGAAATTGTTTGATGATCTCTGCTACCATCCTTGGAATCATGACAAGTGGACAGGGCAGACAGCCAAGCTCCAAATACCTCTGAAAGATGTTTTCCTGAGAGGAGCTCAACAGTCAACATTAACTTTTCAGTAATCAGCAAATAGCCCAGTGTAAAAAACTCTTTCCCATGCCAAATTTCCATACCACTCATCTCAAGACTGGGATATAAAGTCCCATTTCTCACAAATCTCTCTTCAATCACTGAAAAAGTCACTGCTGCCAGAACTTTCCCTTGCCCCTTAGATTGCTATTCAAATCTAGCCCACCTACAGCAATGACAATTCATTTACCCCCCTCTCTCCACAGCACGTTTTCAGGTCAAATCCAGACATGGAGAACTAAACTATCAGGTTGTTTCTTTCAGACAGAGCATGAACCTGGTTGCTGGAGGGCAACTGTCCTGCTGTAATGCCTGCTTTTCAGAGGAGTTATTCACAGCTCCTGTGCTTGATCTGCTGCACATGGGGCAACTGCTGCAGACCCTCCCATGAGAGAACAGGGTCTTGAAGCCAGGAGAGGAAAGAGGAGGTGACACTTGTGTAGGAACACAAGGAAGGCAGGGTCTGAGATCCTGCCTGAGGGGTAAGATTGTACAGGACTATAAGCAATAAAGATAGGGAATTCAATAAATTCCTAAAGGGAGAAACTGTGTGTTTCCTAAGGACAGAAAAACCTCATATCTGTTCTAGGCACTGGTGTCTCAACCCACCCCAACACCAGCAGAGCAGGGCACTGAGCCCACTGCCTACAGCGCTGCTGTCAGAAGGCAGAGGAAGCCTTTGGACTGTGCAGTATTTTGCAAGGGTGGAACAACTGGCTTTTCCTCCACAGCCATTGCTCTCCCCACCACCCCACAGGACTCAAAGAGGGCCATAAATGTTTTCACCATGGCACTTTACCAAGCATGTGTCATAAATTACAGTCCCGTGCTGATAATAAGTCAGGTGATAGCGACACTTTTTTGTCCTGCCAGCTGCAGAAAACGTGGTAAAGGGAAGGGAGGAAGGTAGGGGGAGATGCCTATTAGCACCAAGCTGGATTTTACATGCGATGGAAAGTGTTTGTTCAGCTGGAAGTGAGAAGGGTCCTTAACCAAAGAGCACACACTAATGAAAACAGAGTGTACGGAGGGGTGAGGGGCACCAGCACAGTGTAGCAATTCATGCTCCAGCACAGGTGCGAAGGCTGCAAGGACCAGGCCTGGGCCAGAGCACCACTGAGCCTGCTTTTGCTCCAGCTCCATTTCACACCTTCTGGAAACACTAATTGCAGGTTCTACTTTGCCTTAGAGGAGAACACAGGCAGGCCTGAGAGCACCCAGTGCCATGGATTTTGGTGTAAAGCCCTCTTGAGGGCTAAGCCTGCCCTGGCTGTTTGGCTGGGACAGACAGGATCCCTCTCCAGGCAAAGACCCTCTGGGGACTATACCCTCTTATCCTTCACCCAGGGAGGTTCAGCCTATTCTCAGGTCTCTAAAAAGCAGATCCATGGGATCACAGCCTGGTTTTGAACTTACTTGTCCAGCTATCTTTGCTGTGAACTCTGCAGGTCCCTCACTGCTCCCACTCACTCACTCTATGAGGTAAATGCACCAGAGACCCTGAAGACCCAGAGCCAGCCACCCAGACAGAGACATAATACCATGACAGACCCCAATTCCTGAAAAAAGAGTTCCTGCTTTGCCTGATGAAAACCAATGAGCCTCCCGAGAAAAGGCAGTGCTATGTTTGAGCTGGTGCAGAGGAGTGCAGGAGGAAGAAAGTGATCAAGCCAACATTAAAGACAGTGGAGGGCATAAATTAAGCAACATTTAGTTATCTATCCATGTCTGTAACATGTGACTGACCAACAGTCCCTGGAGCTTGTAGGATACACTTGGACTTGGAATAAACCAAACTCCTTCAGAATCACCTTCCCAGGAAAAGCCCTTGTATTATGAGTCATTCCCTAAGATCGAACAGGTCATCAGGCAGGCATCCCACAGGGGGGAGGCAAACTGTCATGTGCAAGATCCTTCTGCAATGAACTCTCCTCCTCCAGAGCCAGGAGTTGGTAAGAGTGCTCCAAAGATGTCCAATAGCCAGAGGAATCTCTGTGGACTGGACCCTACCAGGTATGGAACACCACAGCAGGACCTGTAGCCAAAGCTGCATCCTAACAAGCAACATCACACTCTGGAATACCTGCTGCGATATGCTGGTAATCTACCATACATCACCACAGTCTCCTCATAGAGGAGGGGGATTAAAGTCATCCTAAAGGGAAACTGCTAATTCCCTTCTCACAAATCCCCTCTGCACACCAAGAGATCACCCAGTTCAGAAGTTAATCTTTCACAGTCATGGTAGAGTGTGACTGCTCACCCCTAAAAGGCAGGAGCTGACATAGCTGGGGCAAGGGAAGGGACAAAGAAACAGGAAAACAGCTGCAACTCATCTAACCAAATGTAAAACACGGTGTCCACAGTGTACTTCTTGCAGCCACAGAGAAATGCTTGGCTGCCTTCATGACCATATTCCTTTTGTATCGTTAAAACATCCACCAGCACTCTCCCAGTTTTGGAACCATCAGCCTCACCCTCATTGCCTGGAGTAATATCAGCAGCTCATCTAGAGGAGTAGAACCACATCTGGCTGCTGCAAGTGGAAGAGAAGTGATCCACACCACTGAGCAAACTTGTCATTAAGAAGCTGGCACCTGATAGGAAAAAGATATTATCCCCTGGAAATTCCCCGTTTTTCCCACAGGAGGTCAGACTTTGCCGAGGCTTATCAGCTTTCCATGCAAACAGCCCAGGGCAAACCCCATTGCTGTGGGACCAGCAAAGCCACTGTTTTACTAGCCCAGCTTAGGTTTTGACCTAAGACCCTTTTGTGCTTCCTGGCATTCTCTGATGATCCTCCAGCTCCTCCTCTGCCCACCTTACCAGTGCAAATCTCCTCTCCAAGGCTTTTGGACACCCATGAGGACAGCTGTCATGTGATGAATCATTCCATCCAACTTAGCCATTCCTCACTTGCTTTTCTTTTCTTGCTTTCATATGGTTTCCCAATCCAGTCTTCCAGTCCCTCCACTGCCCCTGCCAAAAAGCCTCCATTACATTCAGTGTAATGGAGTCCATAACTCCAGCCTGGTTTCATAAGAAAATGTGAGCTATACAACTGTACACACTAGAGAAATTTCTGTTCCTGTATGTCTGGAAAATGTATGTTCAGGTGGAATAGCATTCCCACACAAAGGAAGGCTTCAGTATGAGCTCATTTGTTCTTCAGAGAACAGAGAGAGAAGCCACCATCAAGGCACAAACCCAAAGGTCAGAGTCTTCACCCAACACTGCACTTGCAGAACTACTTTATTTCATGCTATGTGAAAGTGTTTCAAAACTCTGGGAACTAGTTGGATATAAATAAAGAACCTTCTTTCGTCCCTAGAAAGCCTTTGTAGACTTACTG
Organism: Eopsaltria australis; assembly: GCA_034509425.1. Classification (NCBI taxonomy): domain Eukaryota; kingdom Metazoa; phylum Chordata; class Aves; order Passeriformes; family Petroicidae; genus Eopsaltria; species Eopsaltria australis. Next base: position 742,087 of record JAVTVJ010000228.1, on the reverse strand, counting down.
TCCTCCATGCCCAGGGGCTCACCAGGTCTTGCTCTTTACTTGAACCACTGCAAGGTTTAGGACTTAGAGAGCCTTGGCATTCCTTGGCTTCTGTAAACTGCCAGCAGTGAACATCTTCCTCTAGGAAGAGGAGTACATGCATTCAAACATGTTTTTCGCCAGCCATCAGCCAGCCACTCAAGCAAGGTCTTCACCCTCTGTCTCACAGTCATAGACAGTCCAACAGCCTGAACACAGGTTGGTGGAGATTACTCCTACAGCCATGCAGGCTTCAAAGTTTTACAGCACAAAGCATCCACTCTGCCCATATCATCTGTCATTTTCACCGCCCATACAAGTTCACACACTGCCATCTCCTTTTATCCTGCATTCACACAGGCCCCTCTCCTGAAAGATTTCCTCACACTAATCTCTGTGCCCTTTTTCTTATCTCTGCCTCCTTGAACTCTATCCCCCTACAGCACCCAGAGTACTGGAATTAGGTAAAGCCATCAGGCAATGCAGAGGCTTTAGTCACCGTTATACTCCTAAAATATCTCTTGCTAATGCACCACTGAGCATCAGGACAGAAGTTTAGAGAGAGCCTTCAATTATTCATACTTTCAGAACACTGAGAACAGCTGTCTGGCTAAAGAGTATGTTCAGCTCCAATCATGGTTCACATTTCAGCAGAGAAACTCTGGGAGTCTGGTCCCTCTCCCTGTGCCTGCTCTTGCTTTTCCAAAGCCTGTCAATCCCCAGCTTTTTTTCCCCATATGAACACATTCTCTCTGCTGCAGTTTCCTGGGAGGGACACAAGAATATGAGCACTGCTTTACCTCAGAGGGGCACCATGAGCCCAAGTATACAAAATACATAGGTCCCATACATTACAGTGAAAGGATCTATAAATGCTAAAGACAAATGAAAGTTTTTCATCCTCCTACAAAATCTTAGCAAATGCTGCCCACACTTATCTCTGTCCTCACACCTCTCCATCTACTTTCATCCTCTTTTAAACCTGCTTTCCTTACTAGCTCAGCTTCATTTAGCACAAGGAACGTAATGCTATACATGTGTGGAAGTGCCCTCTAGAACCCTGAAGAATCAAACACAAGAGAATACAAAATAATGTACTATATTTCCAGTTTATATTTAGATAAATAAATGATTTTTCGCCACAGCTTCTGGAAATGGCTCTCATCCTCCACAACATGAGTCCATTCCTGTCCACAGCAGCATTAGCCAGCCACAAGGAAGCACATTACCAGGACTGCTTACTGCTTACCCCCAGTTCAGAGCTTAGGCCTCCTTTGGAGCAGTGGGACTGCCCTGCCTGGCCACCAGCAGAGGCAAGGTCACAGCACTGCCCGAGACCCCACTGACTATTTGTCACAGTAGAGTGCTACTGTGTCTGCCTGCAGGACTTAACAGGGGTCTGTAAGAAAGGTGAGGACAGGCTTTTCAGCAGGGCCTGTAGTGATAGGACAAGGGGGAAAGGTTTTAAATTGAAAGTGGGGAGATTTAGACTAGGTATTAGGAAAAGGTTTTCACAGTGAGGGTGCTGAGGCCCTGGCACAGGTTGCCCAGAGAAGCTGTGGCCGCTTCATCCCTGGAAGTGTTCAAGACCAGGTAGGACAGGACCTGGAGCAACCTGGTCCAATGGAAGGTCATGGCATGGGGTGGGACTGGATGGGCTTTAAGGTCCCTTCCAACCCAAATCACTCCAGAATTTTATCTTGCCTCTAATCACTGCCCAGTAGTGTAGAGTTTGCTGGTCAGTTTCAGACGGCCGGGACAGACGAGAGATCTCTGCAGGCGGGTTGAAGAGCATGAGGTTTATTGTAAAAGAACGTTAGTGTAAGAGACCTGCTGAGAGCTGCCAGACGCAGCCCGGAGCAGGTCAGACAGGCAAGAGAAGAGCTAAGAGCGGGGATCTAAGAGAGTTGAGAGCAAAGGCCTAAGAGAGCAGTTAAGAGAGAGGATTTAAGGAAGTTAAAAGAAGAGAGCTAAGAGAGCTAAGAGAGGTTGAAGAAGAAGAGAGCGAGCTTGTCACTTACAATACAATAAATCATCTTCTGTGTTGAATATTCTAATTTTCATTAACCAATCTAGAACAAACTACAAATCTTATAACATTTGCATACAGCCTATGAGAACTATTGCATTACCATACAGTGTTATAGTTTAAACTCTAAAAGCTGCTTTTTGGACCCTCTGCCAGGTTGGTAGGGTCTGCTTTGACCCTTGGACCTGTCTGCAAGCAGAGGGGATTGTTTAATCAAAGGGGGGATTTCCTGCAGGCAGCCATGCCATTGTTTTCCAGTTGTTCAGTAACTGGGGTTTGGTATCTCAAAGCTTGTCTTCATTTCAATCTCGCTTATAGTTTCTACATTCTCAGCATCTTTTGCTAGGTAATCATATTTATAAGGCTTTCTTATTTCATCTTCCCCAACACAGTAGCTTTAAGGTAAATACAAAAAACCCTCTTAAGACCCCATTTAAAATGCAGCTGGAAATGGCTCCAAGTCTTCTGTGTGTTTTATGTTTCATTATCATGTTTTGTACTTTCCTTGTGGTCCTTTGTGGTTTTCTTTAGATTGTAAACCTTCCGGGTAAGGGATTTGTTATCTCTTTGGCAAGATCCAGCTGTACCAAGCTGTGTACATGTACAACACCATATAAAAGATTAGTGCTTTATTGGCCACTGAAGCATTGCTAGTTAATAATCTTTAATGTGGTAGTTATTTATCCAGTTGTAAACAGAACACTGCTGCTAAGCCAAATCAAATAAACACTATGGAAATACTTCATCTTTAAAACGAACCAATTTCTGTCCAGGCCATCATAGGCTTTGCTAAAAAAACAGCCACATTGTTACTGAACAAAAAGGAGTCAGATTTTAAAGCTTTCCTAAAGCAACAACTGTTTCTAGTATTTGTGCTGAGCTTTTCCCAGGCCCCAGGGCAGAAGCACAGCCTGAGTTCTCCTCACCCAGCACTGCTGTCTGTGGGATGATGACCAAGGAGCCAAGCAAGGACTAAGGTTTAATATCTACAATCTATACTTTGTACCTTCTGTGTTATTTATCTCTGTGGATGGAGAGCTGCATAGCTGACATCAGGAAAGGCCCTGAAGGAGCAGGTCCTGTGGAGAAGCAATGATCCTGCTCTGCCTCTGAAAAATGGAGCAAATGAGAACAAAGTTGTATGATGAGAACTTTGAAGGACACCATATCAAAAACAAATAAACAAACAAAAAACACAAAAAAAACCAAACAAAAAAAACCTACAAACTACTTCCTGATTAGGAGTCATTTAGATATTAAAATGTACAATTCTGCATATGCTAATAGGCTTAATTAAGTACATAGTCCCACATATATGACTGCGTTACACTGCTCTCTGCGTAGATCATGCTATATGTGAAGAAGGAGCAGGGAGATAAGATTGGACTGTATATAAGGAGGGTAAAAATTTCACCTAGTTAGGAGGAAGACCCAAAAGGACCTCAGAGACAGCTGATGGGCTATTTTCCTCTCTCTCTTCCCAAGCAATCATTGTAAGCTTCTACATAAGATGATGATGATGATTACCTGGGCTAACACTATACTATTGTTATTGTTAGAACTCTGTCACAGCTAGTGCATCCATCTAGGACAGTTCCAAATCCACATTTCATAGAATCCCAGAACGGTTTGGGTAGGAAGGGATTTTAGAGCTCATCCAGTCCCACCCCCTGCCATGGGTGGGGACACCTTCCACTATCCCAGGTTGCTCCAAGCCCTGTCCAGCCTGGCCTTGGACACCTCCAGGGATGGGGCAGCCTGAACTTCTCTGGGAAACTTGTGTCAGGCCCTCATTATCCTCTGAGTAAAGAATTTCTTCTGAAAATCTAATCAAAACATACTCTCTTACAGTTACTCCCCCTTTCCATTCCCCTTTGCATTTCTGCTGCTTCAATAAACCACACTATTCATCGATCTGCGACAGTAAAAGTTCCTATTGATCATTATCATACTCACATGCCCCGTGCTCACGGCAGTTCCTATTGAACACAACCACTCATAGTGCCAAACTGGTTATAATCAGAGATTAAGCCCAGCTACCCTCACACTCTCTGATCTCGAACGACCAGCTGGCTCCCAAGGGGTTTCTTTTCCACCAAATTTCTATACTCTTATCACAACACTGCCCCAACCACCCTGTCTGCCCACATTGTCCCTCACTGTCACCCATCACCCCTCACAGTCCCTATCACCCCTCCCAGCTTTCATCACCCCTCATACTCCCTCAACTTTGACCTGCACCCCCCTCACAGTCCTTCACTGCCACCCCTCACAGCCCCCTGATCCTTCAAAGCTCCCATGAGCCCTCACAGCCATCCTCACCATCCCTCCATCAGGTCTCACAGCCCCTCACAACGCCTCCATCGCCCTTTACAGCCCCTCAAATCCCTCGCCACCCTCAGAACGTGCGGCACCCCCGACCCCGCTCCGCCCCAGGGCTGGGGATTCTCCGCGCGTGCCCGTCCCACCGCAGCCGCGCTCTCTGCGCAGGCGCGGCGCCGCTCGCGCCCCCGGTCCCGCCGGACGCGGCCCAGAGCGGCGGAGAGCGGTGAGGCGAGGGGGGTGGTGGCGCGATCGCGGCTCCGGAAGCCGACCGAGGGGAATGTAATTCGGTGTTGGGCGGTGGCATCGCTTCGGCATCCTCTGGCGAGTGGCTGGGAGGGACCCGGAGGGGGCCGGCTCCGAGACCGTCGGGCTCCCGTGGCCGGGCCGCGGATCCGTGGCCGTGCTCGCGCGAGACCGGGCAGCAGCTGCGGGGGAAGCCCGGGCGCGGCCACCGCCACTGTGTCTGTCCGTGGGCTCCAGAGCCCAGGGCCGAACCTCCGGGGGTGTCGGTGACCGGAGAGCGGGAGCTATCCCCTGGTCCATGCGACGAGCCGGCCGCGGAGGTTCTGGGCTGCGCCTGAGGGCCGGTTCGGTGTGTGGAGAGGGTGGAAGGTGTTTAAATGGCTTGTGCGTGCCTCAGGTGCAGATCAGTGCCGAAGGGGATCCTCTGACCGCTGGTGAAGTTCGCCCCAACACGCACAGTTTACACCTATTTTGCCAGCCCACCCCCCAGAGGGGCAGTGGATCCTCACAGGGAGAGCTTTCTAAACCCAACACTTGTGTTCAGCAGCCTCTAACTTAAATGTTTTTGAAATTTCTATAATGAAGGTGGAATTTTGTTGTGAGTTCGTTTTCACGTTAGTCTTTCCGGCCCGTCCTTCAGTGAAAATTGCTGCTGGAATATTGGGGCTGGCACAGCGTTAGCCACCAAACACCTGGTTTAGAGTACTGGCTAGAACCTGCCGAAATTCTCCTTGGCCTCTCTGGGCCTGTGAACAAGCGAGCAGTAGCCGGGGGGATTCAGCGTGCTCAGCTGATTCCGGTCCCAGGGCAGTAGGAGGGATGACACCTCTCAGGGGCTGTGTACTTGTGATGAGAGATAAGTGGGACCTTCTCCTTTGAACTGTATTATCGCAATCCTTGTGGTTTTAGGTCCAATTCCTACAAGAAGCTGGAGCATCTGAAAGCTTTTCTGGCTTAGAGGAAGTCCCAGTAGGATTTTCAGAGCATCCAGGACTACCCAGAGCACAGAAATAAGATGGATCATATCTAGGGGACTGTATTGCCAGTATAGGGAATTCCCTGTTGTTGGAATTTCCTTCTTTCTGTAATTGCTAGCTGTTAGACTGTTGCAAAAGACTTCTCCAAGACTGTTACTCAGTAACAGCATGGATAACTCAAATCCAAGAACTCCAGCAACATTTTTTGGTAACTCTTTGCTCCTTCCAAGTAACACATGATACTTATATCCTGTGTAATTTTTGAAACAGCTGTGGATAGTATTGCACAATAATTAACTGTTGGGAATCCTTGTACTGAATGTCTTTTCTGTCATTAATATTTGAAAGCTTGCAGGTGTTCCTGCAGCCAGAAATTTTAACTCAAAGGAAAACAGCTTTCTTCCTAGGTTTTTGGTTGTTTTTTTTTTTTTTTTTTTGGGGGGGTTGTTCTTATGCTTTTTGGGGTTTTTGTTGTTTTTTTGTTTGGGGTTTGTTGCTTTTGTTGGTTTTTTGTTTTGTTTTTTGTTTCTTGGGATTTGTTTGTTTGCTTGTTTGTGGTTTTTTTGGCTTTTTACTGTTAATGATTAAGTGCTGCCAAGTAAATGTTTCTAGCAGGCTGTTTGTGGATCCATCACATATTTAAGTACCTCTACTCTTTCCAGCTCACTCCTTTTATTGTGACCTTTGTTTTCTCCCCTTGGTTGTATCTGCTTATTTGTTCTGTTAATCTGAAAGCTTGAAGGGCCTCTATCCTCTGATCCCCCTATTATTTGGACTGTAAAGACAAATGGGGAAAAAAGCTATCCCTGTACTAAAATAACTGTCTGTGTATTTCAGGCAAGCAAAGCAAACCAGTCCGTGCTGCACGTGTGTCTCACCATCTCCAATACCAAGGTTATTGCAATCTGATAATACTGCCCTGGCATTTCTTTAGGTCACAGGTGCCTTTGCTTTTCTGTGGAAGCCACATACAGTCAGTGACAAGCACGTTATTGGTAACATAACATAAGTTAGGTCCTTTCTATTCTTCTGGCTCTGTAGAATTCCCCCTGCTCTCCCTGTTAAGTTGCAGAAGCAACTGGAACTCCTGCTGTTGGGCTGTGTGGCTGCGTGCTCAAGCACAGATAAGCGTGTATTACCACTCAAAATACATAAACTGTCTTAATGGTCTGACAGAAAAATAGCTCCCTGTATTCTATCTGTACAGCCTTGAGTCAGGACTAGACCTAAAGATCTGTAATTTCTCTCAAATTCGTTTGGGGATGCCTTTATTTTCAGGTTTGTTTGCAGTAGTCTGACACAATCGCATGGTGTGTGTTGGCGGGTACAGTGGGTTTTGTTGCAGAAATGGTATTCTTGAGCTATTTCCTGCTTTGGTACTTCACCAGTCAGTCACCTGATACAAGAAATAGATCTCATTGCACTATAATTAATGATTGACTGGCTTGGAGTCCACATGTGTTGGTGGGAATATGGGCTGGTGAGGTCCAGTTCTGGACTCAAATGTTTTAAAATCTCTGACGTTAGTATATGGAAGTGCTTGTATCTGTGGTGTTCACACTCTTAGGCTTTAACATAACTCATTTTTTCTCCTCCTGCTTAAACTTCTGCAGTTAGAGAACAACTGCCTGAACTTTCAGACATGTTGCAAAAGACCATGAGCTGTTGATTCCCACTGTCTTGGGAAGGAGACTCAGGAGAAATCTAGGAGACAGCCAATGTCTGTGTTAAGGAGTGTGCTGAATGGTGCTTGGGGCGTAGGCAGCTATATCAGCACAGGACCACGGAGTGGTTTGGGTTGGAAGGTCCCTTAAGGCTCATCTCATTCCACCCCCTGCCATGGGCAGGGACACCTTCCACTATCCCAGGCTGCTCCAAGCCCTGTCCAGCCTGGCCTTGAACACTTTCAGGGATCCAGGGGCAGCCACAGCCTCTCTGGGTAAACTGTGACAAGGCCTCAGCACCCTCATAGGAAAGAATTTTTTTCCCAATATCTAATCTAAACTTCTCTCTATGTAAAACCCTTTCTCCCTCTCCTGATTGTGTTGTCAAATAAGCGTAACTTTGGTGTAGCTGCCAAAATCCAACACTTCATTGTTTTGTTGTATTTTTATGGGGAAAACAACTTAAAGGAGAAATAACTTGTACACAAAGTTGTTGTAGTGACTGTATTTCAGAAAACTTGTACTATGTTATTGCCAAATCTGCTAGGCTGTCAACCTTTTGAAAAGAAAAATAATGTTCAGATTAGTTTGAATTTTTCTACCTAATAGGACAAAGGCCAGATACCAACTCTCAGCAAATCATTTTAGTCCACTGCATGTCTTCTGAGTATAGTTGGGTTTGTTTCAGAACTGGGGATCTAAACACTGCAGAGCTGGAATTCTAAAATCACGTACCTGTGCAGCAAATACCTGTTAATCTCAGGAAGAGAGGCACTTTCCAGGGTATGTTTATTTAATGCAGACTTTGTGCATCCTATATAGAATAGAGGGAGCTAAAAGTATTTCTGACACAGCTGCCACAAGTAGTAATCCTGCTTGTGATTTTAGAGACTGAAATGAGTTGTTCTTGCTGCAAGCACTTTAATAATGTGGTTAATTAGCTGTTCTTCTCTTTGGTGAGGGTATTTGTCACCTTGTTTTCTATAGCACAATTTCAGGTATGGAGGTTGGAAGCTGTACATGCAGATACCTTTTTTTAGAAGGGTACAGAGGTCAGTGGTGCACCTGATGCGTATCAGTGTTGCCCTGTGCATTGTTTAAAAAGCAGTCTAATTTTTACTGATTATTTTTCCCCTCACAAACAGGCCCAACAGAAGGGAGTAAGTTATAAGAAGGTCTATACAATGAAAAGTTCTAAGGTAAGGGGTAATAAAAGCACTTCAGTCTGGGTGGTGGAGGAGTTTTGGGGTTTCTTTTGTTTAATATTTTTGTTTTGTAATGTCTTCATTCTATAAAGAAAATGTTTGTTTTCTAATCTGGTCCCATGTGGAGACAGGATTTCTGCTCCTTCTTTACATTGCAATATGCCTATATCCTCCAGGGGAGAGACTTGCAACCCATAGGCCAGTGCAGTGCCACTGGAGAGAGGAGTAAGTGTGTCGGATGTGTTAAATCCCTTCAGGTTTGCTCAGAACAAGCACATGGGTACAGAGCACTCTCAATGGCAAAGCTTCCTATAAATCCTGTGCCTTGAGCTCTGTAACAGGGCCAGTCTTCCAAAGTTCTCTCCCTAGTAAGACTAGAAGATAAGCAGTATACACTAATAGTAAGAGTATGAACTTGGCAACTGATCTGTTGTTATAAATGCCCTTTGATTTTGAAATCACAATCAAAATAATGCAGGACTGCTTTGGGATTCCACACTCACCAGTTTTTCATTATGAGGTGCTGTTTCTGTACCTCTGCTGCTGCACAGGAGTGTTTGTTGCTACTCTTTTACACTTAATAGACGATAAGTTTAGAAAGATGACTAAAATAAGTTCCAAAACAAAACGATGTGTTGTTCCAGTTCCCTGAAAGGGAGATGTTGGCAGAGCTTAGGTTCTCCTTTACTTGAAAAGTGTAGTTGGTGTCTGAATATCTCCCCTGTGTAGGGTAATCTACATTTCAGGAAAGGGTAATTCATTATAGGGCATACAAGATTATTGAAGCTTTTCTCCTGAGCAATGTCAGAAGAAAGGAACAAAATCTGTAGGGTTTTGCACAGCTGAAAGAAAATAAAATTCTAAGTAAAACGACAGCTTTAACTTTAATTTTTATATGCTCATCTTACTGTAAATTGACTTCTGTTTTCCAAGAGAAAACTGCTGTGCCCTTATACTTAGTGCAGACAATAATGAAATAGTCTGAGATTATAAGATTTTCCTACCCTGGTTTTAACTGCTGCAGAAATTACAGGAGCACAGATCTCCCCTGGAGTAAACAAGTTGTAGGGGTAACTGCTGGCATGAATAAAGTGTGCATCTCTGTTTGCTTACTACAGAGGCAAGGAGTGTGTGCAGCGGTTTCCATAGGCTCAGCATAGATTAAGGACTTGTGTGCATTACACCAGGGTTATTGCTTCATCCACCCATTTCCCAATTTAGGTACCCCTTGAGCTCTCCAGCACTGCCCCTTAAGGCTTTGTATATTCATGTATTGCACTGAGGGGGTCTTGAATCACTAAACATGTCTTATTAGTTAATTTTACGGAAGAATTCAACTGGCACAAATATCCACACTGAATTGTCTTTTTGTTTTATTTTAAAGATGATGTGGGGAATCAGGACATTGACTGGTTTCCTTAACAGACTTTAAATGGCACCATTCATATTTTGAACCTTTTGCAAGAGAGAATATCCAGCAGTCGTCTGTGTGGGTGTATTTTTGATAAATATGAATATTGTGAGGAAAATTAATTTGAGCATTGATTTTTAAAAATGGGATATATATTTCTCATATTGTATATGTACAATATATTGCCATGGACTAGGAAAGGCTTCTTAGCAAGCATCTCTCCTTTTACTGCTATCTCAGATTGTGTCTTCTGCGTGTAAAAATCTACCTGTATTTCCATTTGTGCTGTCAGCTGCTGTTCTGAAGAAATTCTAAATGTAAAAGATATAAAACATGGCTGCATGTACCTGTAAAGTATGTGTTCCTGCACCTTTTGGCTTATGTAAGAGGAAAATGTCTAAGAGGAAAACGTATCATCAACAGATATTTAAATACATTTTTATGCCAGTAAATGTAGTGGAAAGGGTCTCAAGGTGATAGATGTCAAACTGATAGCATCCAGGGCAACAGAGAGGGAAAAGGGATTGGATTATTGTGTATGGATTTGATACCATGTCAAGTTTTTCACTGGCAGTCAACACTGTCTTTGGTTCTACATAGTTGACTGTGCTTCCAAACAGAGAAACATATAAACTGAGGTGTTAAGGGAAAGTTAAAATAATAAGATTGAAGATTATATGTTCAGAATCAGAGTTTGCTGTTGAAGGGAGACAAGTTTGTAGTTATTTCTGATTTTGCAACAAAGGGAAGACAAATAATTAGCACAACACAAAAGATTTTTTCAGTGTTATGATTTGGAAGGACCAGGAGGAAAACTCAGACATGTGGTCAGAAAATTGTATTGATCTTTTGCACTATTTTGACATATACCTTTTTTTAATGGATCATTTTTAACGCATCATCTAAAATAGTTTTGCAGGTAAAGTGCAGTTTTCTTTTGGTCTGGGGAGAAAAAAGGTAGGAATTACCATCTCTTTAATTTTACTGTTTGCTCCTTGAGTGTTTTTATGATGTAGGCAGGAGGGAAAGCTACTGACCTATGGCTTTGATAATATTTACCTCCAGTATCCTCTTACAGTGCTCTGCTCTTTAGCCTTTTTGAACCTTTGTGGAGCCATTAACCATTTCTTTGCTCTTACATTTTTTCAACTAAAATGTGTTTTTCCCCAGACTTTTATCTTGTTTGGTTCTGTGTGTTTACCTTGTGCCTTTTTGGTATATTACTGCTCACAGTGTCCGCAGGGACTGGGCTTCAGAAGTCCTTGTGTCATCCCAACCCAGAGATGGGAAGGAGGGGATGCTTTATATTGAAGTGCTTGCAGCTATTAGATGTATTTAAATTTGATATTAGGAAGAAATTCTTTACTCAGAGGGTGGCGAGGCCCTGGCACAGGTTGCCCAGAGGAGCTGTAGCTGCCCCATCCCTGGAAGTGTTCAAGGCCAGGCTGGATGGAGCAACCTGGGATAGTGAAAGGTGTCCTTGCCCATGACAGGGGGACTGGCATGAGATGATCTTTAAGGTCTCTTGTAACCCAAACCATTCCATGATTCTATGGCATACACATTCTCCTAAATATAAGCTACTATCACTTGCCTGCCCAGCAGTGAAGAACTGCTGTGTGTCTGAACGTGTGTCTGAACTTTAGACTGTAATAAAGTGCACAATAAATTAATTACAGGTAATTTAAAGACTGTTTAAGAAGGTGATAGTACATTCCTAAGAAAGAAAACATGGAATTCTAGGACAAATCCTCTATTACAGTGCTTCATATGCAGTGGCGATATCCCAAGAGAAATAATCTAATTGCCTAAAAGTATTTGCCCTGTAGAGTGCTCTGATATCAGGTCTTTATCAGTTACTTGGGAAATTGAGAGGTTTTTAGACTTTGTCCTAAAAGCATATCAGAAACCCTGCAGGAAGCATCTAATAATCTGTTATCACACTATTGCTAAACTTGTAATAGAACATCATCAGGAATTTTATCGTGGTGCCCAGCTTGTGCTGTACATAGTGCCTAGGGCACATCACAGAGATCGAACTGCATTTAACCACATTAAAGCAATCCATCGAGCTCTGCGTACTCTGCTGGAAGGGATCGCTCCACAATGCAGCCATGTGCTCCAAAACACTCTTCGTGGGATGTGCTGGTCGCTTTCTAATGCTAAATGGGGTGTTTAATTCAAGCTCTGAAACACATCTGCCAAACTGATTCTGATCAGGAGGTGTTTGGGTGCAGGGGGAGCTGTGATGTCCAGTCTTGTTTCCAGATCCATGTAGCAGAGATGTCAAGGTGTGCTGCTGTAAGTGCAGGCCTGGGAAAGGATGCACTGAAATACTGGGGGAGGAGAGGGGAGCTGCCTGCTGCTTGTCTTTTGTTCTGCAATTACTGCTACCTTGCTGTGTTGCTTTGTGCTTCTGTCAGTCTTCCCTTTAGGAAGCAAACATCTCAGAGGTGACTGAGTATTCCTCAAGGGTGGAGTTCATCTCCTTAGACTTTTGGGGTCAATTTCCTCTTAATGGGAAAAGGACTACTAGCAAGCAGTCTTGAGGAAGCAGTTCTCATTATCTCTTCACGTGCCTTCTGCATGGATTAGTTTAACAAGGTTATGAAAAGGAGTAAATTTGAGTCTTTTCCATGCTTACAACACTGATGAGAAATATAAACACCAAATGATACCCTGCAGGTCTGGAGGATTGCATTAGTCTTGATTTGTAGGGCAGCAAAACGGAATATTTGCTTTCTGTTAGAACCCTATAAAAATGCCTGCCAAAATGTTGGTTGTCAGTATCTAACTGTACCTGTACATAGCAAGGGGCTGAATCCAAGGTGGTGTAACTGCCCATGCACAAGATGAAAAATGTAATTTTCAAAGTTTGGTAGTTCCTGTTAGAGAGCAGCTGTACTAGATTTAAATGAAGTGTCTTAATAATCTTTTGAACTGTAGTCAGTCTTTCAGAACACAGAGTTGCAAGAATACCTAAATGGAATGGGGAACCACGATCTCCTGATTAATTATAGCTTGGTTTTCTTAGGACACTCTCCTATGTTTATTAAAAGCAGTATCAAATAATGTAATCTCAGGCTTTAACTAAAGTTGGAATTTAAGAAATATAGACTGTAAATAGAGTATTCCATGCACTCTCAATTTGAAAGAAATAATTGCCCTCTGAGTTAGCTGTAGTTCAGATATTTCAGTTTGCTAGTTCCTGCATTTTGGAAAGAAAAAACAAATAAACAAACCCCTTTAACAATAAAATAATTATTCTAAATAATAAAATTAGTGAAGTTGCTCTCAGCCATGGTATCTTTAGTAAAATTGTAACCGTATATTCCCCATACTGAAAGTAAGTAGTAATTCAAATCTTCTTTTCTGCTGATATGTTTTTAGACACTTTCATATAATTTTTCTTCACAAGCAGTATGGGAATTTGCCTGTCATGCTTGGCTTCACTGCTATGTATTTTATACAGATTCAGACAGCTTTCAGCAGTCTTCTGAAAGCAGTACAAAAGACAATAGGAAGAGCTAAGGGAATGAAATGGAAAATGTGGCTAGACTAGCAAGCTAAATATTTTCTAAATATTCAGTCACTGACTTAAAATCATGCAGGTTACTATAGTCCTTGCTTGGGTTTGAATTGTAATGATTGCTTGCCTGCTTCAGAATTTAAACTTAACCTTGAAAAAGCTTTTGGCTGTGCTGCAGCCATTGTTGGCAGATCCTCAGTATGCATTTTTCTAGTTCTACTTCTCACTTCTGTACTTGCTTTTTGTTTTATATTGCACTTACCTGAAGAGCTCTGTTATAAACTAATAAATCTAACAGTCTATACTGTGCAGTTGTGGGGCAGATACTAAGAAGAAAGATCTTTCTCCTGGTTCTCTCCTTCTGTGTTAATTCCTACTTTTTTTAAAAGTCAGTCTGATTAGAAAGGATAATGACTGCTTACCCTTAGTACAGAACTTTAAAGCTTTGTGGCTACTCAGAGAAGCTGTGGCTGCCCCTGGATCCCTGGAAGTGTCCAAGGCCAGGCTGGACAGGGCTCGGAGCCACCTGGGATAGTGGAAAGTGTCCCTACCCATGGCAGGGGGTGGAATGGGATGGACTTTAAAGTCCCTTCCAACCCAAAGCATTCTGTGATTCTGTGGTTTTTATTAATAATGCAATTCTTTTCCTAGCTTTTGCAATGCCGTTATCATTCTGTGCTAACACATACTACACCGCATTTCAGTTCTGTGCAGTTCAGGTTCTCATCTGTCCTGTTGTGCCCATCTCCAGTTAGAAGATATTTACCATAACATGATGCTGACTTCTCTAAAGCAGGAGGGAAAGAGGTTTGCTGTAGTAAGGGTCTGTAAATGAGTCTCTCTGCCTGCCTATAGCCATATCTTTATATAAAAATTTCATTCTGAAATGTTTTCTTTCTTCTGCCTGTCTTGCCCCTCCTTTATATGGAGGGGCAGGCAAGGTAGATTGGGTGAATATGGGAGTTTGTGTCACAAGTACGCTCTCACACAACCGTCCTCTAGTTCTACTCCCTAACTGAAACTCCAGCCTCCCTCCAAATACAAGTCTGTACTGCGTGCTTGCTTCCTTGTGGTGTGAGGGATGGGCAGGAGACAGCCCTGACTGTCTGGCTCTTGACTGCTGAGGGCAAGACATCTTCTGTCTCCACTTCCCAGCAGCCTAAAGTTAAACATTACTCTACACAATTGCCAGAAGAGAGAGAACTTGCCCAACAGGAGGGAGGGAGGAAGATTCAGATAGAATTGAGGAGGAGATGAAGGCTGGCTGGAGCTTTCATGAGATTTCTTGGGCCCTTCTCCTTTGGCAAGTAAATCCTCCCTGCTTGAGGCCTGCTGGCTTACAGTAGCTGCTGGCACAGTATCAGGTGCTATGCACCATTACACTGAAGCACACAAGTTCTGTTGTTTTTGCAAGCACAGTTAAGAGCTGGTCATGCTCTGGCAGCCCTGACGATGCCCAGTTGCTTTGCTGTCACTTTTTATTGCAGCATCTAGACCTGTGAAAAGCATAAGCAGCCAGACCTACTTGCAGACCCCGCAGATCTAACCCAGCCAAAATATGTATAAAACTGTGAGCTCAAATTAAAACTTCTGGCAGTCTGACTTCTATCCTCTAGCCACGGATTTCAGTGAACTTCAAGAGCACATATTTTTCAAATTCATTAGTTTCTGGAACAGGCAGTAATTACTAGAGTGAAAAGTGTCTGTTTGATGCAGCCTCTAAGTGTGCCTGTGTATCTTAGAAAATAAGACAGGAGAAGAAAGTTTACAGGAAAAAAAAAAGACAGCCAAGATGAATCTGGGTGTCTTAGAAGTTGTCTTGTATAATGAACATTTGACTTAATCCTCCCTAATATAAATCTAAGCAGCTCCCAAGGGATGATGTCAGAAGGTGGAAGCATGCTGGAGACTCTAGCAAGCACAGGGCAGTGATAGTCTCTATGCTGAAGTGTCCAGGAGCAGAATTGTTCATTTCCCCATGCTTTTGCCACCGCAAAGTGGGATTAAATTTCTCTTCTACAAAAGGATCTTATTCTAGGACTTGAATTAAAAATAATGAGTGTTTCTGTGATTCCCAGGTGGAGAATTACAGAAAAATGCTAACTTCCCTGGAGCTGATGTTGGCTCTGCGATGGACTGGTGTCCTGCTGTTACTGGATCTCCAGGAAACACGCGCTGAGCTCACACTGAGACCCCACAGCCGAACCCTGTAAGGTATCTCACTTTCAGAACTGGAGTCAGGACAAAGTCTGACAAAGTCTTCAATTACAGTCTGAGAATCAGTTTCAGATGTGGAAGAATGCAACAAAAAGAAATGGTGAGCATTTCTATATTGCTCTTACACTGTAAGAAACCAGTCTTCTTTTTATAAAAAGCCCTGAATTCAATATGGTAGAGAAGAGCCAACCCAAAGGCTTCTTTGAAAGGCTCTTGCGTATTGCTGCCAAACTTTTAAAAGAGAAGTTAAATTTGGGACTTTCAGCATGTGATTCCAAAATACCCAGGTTAACATTTACTCAGAATCTAAAACTGTCTGGATTAAATGTATGGCTGCTTCAGGCAAAATGTTTGATTTACTTTCCTATGGTGAAGCTAGGAGGATTTGATCTCGTCTTGATGGTATACCTACCTTAGGAGTTTCAAATCATTTTAAAGCACTTGATTTATGGAAGACCACGCCAATAAATGTCAAGTTCCATGCATTTTTCAGTCTGTCAATACTGGAATGACTAAGGGTTCTTTGGAAGCCTTTCAGTGAATATTTTCATTGATTTAACCTTGCTATGTAATGTCTTAATTGGACAAAACAGTTTTATAGACCTGTCAGATTTTATAGGGACTGTCTGCCTTTGCAGAGTGTGCAGCATTCACAGCCATATTCCAGCTTCAGTTGCACACTGTGGGCACAGGGGCAGAGGTTCCAGCACTTGGCAAAGCTGCTGCCATAGTGGAGTTTATTGTGCATCCCCTTCTGGCTTTGCACTGACTGATTAAAGCCGGTTTGGACATAGCCTTTAGTGGTCACAGCTGCACTCTCTGCTGGGATACAGGTGTGCTCCAAACCTGGAGCCAGCTGTTAGATCATGTAAAAGTGGTACAAGGCACTAGAGGCCAGAAGCCAATGTTTCAGCTCCCAGTGCTGTCTCAAAGGTGTCTGGCATCTCCAATGGGAGAACTATAGTGCGTGTGTGGCAGGGCATAGCCAGCATCCAGAGCAGCACTTGGAAAATGTAAGTGCTTTAATGAAGGTGTTTGAAGCTGACTTGACCCTGTGCTGCAGTCAGGAAGCAGGGTTCTGTCCTGCACAAGTCTCTCTTCCAGCACTAGCAATGATCCGGCTGACTGTACAGCTGCGCACAGTCATTGAGGTCGGAAAAGACCTCCAAGATTTGACCAATCACCAGCTTGTCAACTAGACCAGAGCACTAAGTGTTACATCCAGTCATTTCTTGAATGCTTCCAGGGGTATTTCTTGAATGCTCTTCGGGGACAATGACTCCACCACCTTCCTGGGCAGCCTGTTCCAATGTCTGATCACCCTTTCCGTGAAGAAATCTTACTTACCCAATGGAAAAGAAAAATTGTACAAGATTAACAAGCTAATCTCAGTGACTGTGTGGTCACACAAATGACTAAGAGGACATTGCTGTGGTTAGTGGGAGCACAGTATCTCTTCTTACTGGCTACACAGTCTCAGAACAGCATACACTACTCGTGAGACTGCATCCTTTTAGTATAAGTTTCACATATACTTCCCCAGAGAATTGGAAAGATTGCAAATTGCTTAAAGTTTGCAATATATTGCAGTGGGTGTCTTCTGTTCTCTTAAGTGAGATGTTAACATAAAGGTCCATGCCTTAGCTTGGACTTTCAGTTAGGGAAATTAATTTCCTGGGGAGATGTCCTCAGGATCAGCCTCTTGGCTGGCCTTTGATCAATTACTGCAGTAGGAGTTACTGACAGAATGGGAGAAAATTTTGGCTTAAAAATAAAAAGGCATCTTTAACTTCCTTTGCTTTAGGAAATGGTTTTGCCATTACAGGTACAAGTATGTTCCTGCACACGTGTGTTCATAAAGAAAATAAGAGATTATCTGTTACTCAAACCTCCAGTTTTTTACTTTCTTGCAGCAAAAAAATCCAAGAGTTCATCAATGACTAACTAAGGTCTCTATTCTCATGATTGATGTGATTTGCTTCTCCTGGAGTCATGGATGAATACAGCCGCTTTGTGGACTGGGACAAAATGGATGTTGGTGCCCAGAGCCAGGATACAAAAGAGCTCACATGCACAGACTTCCACGAGCTCAAGCAGCTGGCCCGGCAGGGCTATTGGGCCAAAAACCACTCTCTGAGAGCCAAAGTGTACCACAAGCTCATCAGCAATATCCCATGCCGCACTGTGACCCCAGATGCAAACGTATACCGGGACATCGTGGTGAAGATCGTTGGAAAACGCAACAGCAGCTCCCTTCCACTGCCAGAGTTTGTGGACAACAGCCTGATCCCCACGTACTGCCTGAACGCAGAGGGCGTTGGGGCTATCAGGAAGATCATTCTGTGCATCGCCAATCAGTTCCCGGACATCTCGTTCTGCCCGGCACTGCCCTCGGTGATCGCACTGCTCCTGCACTACAGCAAGGATGAGGCCGAGTGCTTCGAGCAGGTCTGTCGCATCCTGGCTTGCAATGACCCGTCTAAGCGGCTCATCGACCAGACTTTCCTGGCCTTCGAGTCCTCCTGCATGACCTTCGGGGACCTGGTGAACAAGTACTGCCAGGCGGCCCATAAGCTGATGGTGGCAGTGTCCGAGGACGTGCTGGAGGTGTACTCGGACTGGCAGCGGTGGCTCTTTGGAGAGCTGCCCATGGTGTACATTGCGCGGGTCTTCGACGCCTTCCTGGTGGAAGGGTACAAAGTTCTCTATCGTGTCGCACTGGCTCTTCTGAAATTCTTTCACAAAGTCAGAGCTGGGCAGCCCATGGAGTCTGACAGCATCCAGCAGGACATTCGAGCATTTGTGAGGGACATCGCCAAGTCAGTGTCCCCAGAGAGGCTCCTGGAAAAAGCCTTTGCTATCCGCCTGTTCTCTCGGAAGGAGATACAGCTCCTGCAGATGGCCAACGAGAAGGCTTTGCAGCAGAAGGGCATCACGGTCAAACAGAAAAGGTAGGGCTTAGCACAGGTAACCTGGACAATCTTCCAAATTTTCCCAGTGTGTGGAGCAGTCAGGCAGCCCTGGGTGACTGGTGGGGATGCTCCACTGGTGCATGCTCGTGTCTCCTGGTGCATTTTCTCTGCAGAAAAGCTCAGCAGCTCCAAAATCAAGAATTGCTGGGATTGTAATGGGAAGTGTAATTGAAGTGTTTTGATACAAGAGGAACAGAAGTTTCTTGTAGCTTGCTCAGTAATGAATTTATACAAGTATGTATTAATTACAAATGTTATGTCTCAAAAATGTTTCATAAGCAGTTTTTAAACTAAAAGGCATTTTAGCAAAGTTGGAAAAACACTGATAAATTACTTTATAAATTACTTTACTGAAACATACCCAAAGAAATCTGAAAATTGATTCTTAAATATGATATTATTTGTATAAAATGTCGATTTGATGCTGCCCAATACTGTGAATTCAGCAGTTTCTTTAGTGTAAGGCACTGTCACAACTGGGAACATTTTGCCTGACTGAGGAGCTGTTTTAACAAAATAAGGAAGAAATAAGTCTTATTTACAGGTTACTTTTTAAATTAACTTGACTGCAAGCCTCCTGGAAGTCAAGAGTATAGTACTCACAGGTAGGAGTTTGTTATGTGACAGGTTCATGTACTATCAGAAAAAATAATTTTGAAAGAACCATGGAAGAGAAGAGTGACTATAAAGATCCAAGAAACTGTTGTATAATCACAAGCTCTTCTCAGAAATAAGGGAAGAACCAGCTCTGAAACCAGTGAATGAAATCCTGCTCTGATGTGACAGTAAATGTCATACAAATAAAAAGCTTAGCTGAAAGGCCTCTTGATCAATATAGAAAAGGCAGCAATGTATTCATCTGAACAAAAGTCGCATCTTGCCAAGTGCAAATGTATGGACAGGTACGTAGTGCATGTTCTGTTTTTTCAGAGGCCTCTGACAGCAGAAAACTTCTCACAGCCATTTTTGAACTCTCAGGTTTAAATGTTGGACAGTTTTATGAACTGCCCTGCCCTCTGAAGAGAGGTGACTTCTAACAGTCCCCTGGGTCAGTGAGTGTGATATTCTAGAGGCACAGTCTCATTTTCTCTAAATCTCCACTGATGTAGTAGGATCTTCCAGCCAGCTGCATTGCTGAGTTTGTTACAGCAGTTGCAGACAAATACCATTCCATGGTACGGCAATACATACTCAGTACTTTTCAGCCTAAAAGATCACATAAATGTTAGCTGAACCTCCTTCCTGTGTCTGCATACACTTAAAGCTCTCCCCAGTCTCTTCCAAGGGTTAATTTTTTAGACTCACAGCTTGATTTACAATCAGCTTCAGCATTTTCCTGTCAGTCTCTAATACTTCAAGGCCTTTAGCCACTGGATTGTCACACTGGGGACAGTTCAGACCATTGTATTTGAGACTTGTAACAAAATATTGACTCTCCCATTTTGTCCTTTCTTCCTATTAGGATGTTCAGGAAAGTTGTAATATCCTGAGTAAATTCTTTAAAACAGAATGAGAGCTTTGAATAAAAACAAAATTTAAAAAATAATTTAAATATACCAAAGAAAAATAAAACATACATCAGCCAACCACAGACACTCCAGAGCTCCTGCTGTGTTAAATTTTGCAGAGAAGTTCTCACTCACAACAGTGATGCTTTCAAGGCAAAATACAGTAATATACCCAAATAAAGCCAGTAGTTACTGCTATGCTGGCCAGAGTTTCTACTGAAAAATTTTCATTCTCTCTGGGCTACCTTTATAAACCCACTGAAATTTCTTAGTGTCCCCAAGCATGGTGCTGCCAGAAGCTTGGCTTGGCTGAGCTCAGTTTGGGTCCCAGTATGGGCAGGTGGAAATGCAGGAGAAGTGAGCTGTACTCCAGGGCTCCATGAGATGCCAGTGAGTTCTCTTCTCCAGTTGTGTTTGGCCTGTGCAAGGAGATTATTTATTTTCCTATCACATAACAAAAAAGGGGGAAAAATAGAAATATAAATGTTTCAACCTGATTGTTTTTTATTGCTTGGTGATTCAAATCAAACCTTGCTTTGTTTCTCTCCAGGCTCCTTTCACTCACTTTGTCATGGATGTAGGAAGTCACTGATCTTTTCTATCTTTTTTGTCTTTCTCCTTGTATGTTCCTCTTCTGTCCATTCCATCTCCACTGCATCACTCCTGTTTGCAGTCTTGCACCTCCCAAAAGGTAGGTTAAAACACCTGAGTCTTTGCACTTTGCTCATTCCTGCTGTCTTTGGCTTGTTATTTTTTCCAAGGCTGTCACATACTGCT
Organism: Eopsaltria australis; assembly: GCA_034509425.1. Classification (NCBI taxonomy): domain Eukaryota; kingdom Metazoa; phylum Chordata; class Aves; order Passeriformes; family Petroicidae; genus Eopsaltria; species Eopsaltria australis. Next base: position 721,212 of record JAVTVJ010000228.1, on the reverse strand, counting down.
AATGTTGGGGCAGGAGAAGCAGGACAGTAATTAGAGCACCTGATTGCTGCGCCACACCTCCTGACTACCCTCCTGCAGAGTTAGTTCATAGCACCTGCAAAGCCGTAAGAGAAAGGGTAGTGGGCCCAAGGAGTCAGCACAGCGCTTCAGACGGCAATACACCTGTGTTTTCCAGAGTGGGCAAGAGTGCTGTACATGGAGAAAGTACATGGTGGGGTTATGGTTGTGGCTATAAAGGGCCTTTACAACAAATGTCCTTTCTACTCTGGAAGAAAAAGTGTAATTTTTTAGAACATCTCAAATAACAGCTCAGAAGTGCTGTTAGGTATCATCCCACCTCCAAACCTGGTATATGGTGTTGCATTAGATGTGAAACAGTGTCAACTTTTTATCTTCTTTGGAAGCTTTCTGTAGTTAATTGGAAAAATTTTGGACTGACCCCAACTTGGCACACTCCTAAAAGTGACCTGTCTCTATTCATAGTAGATTATATTTATTTTTAAGTAGGGTTTTTTTAGAGTTGAGAAGACAAGTCTCTTTTTCTGTGTCAAGGAGGTCAGAGTTACTCAGCCATAGAGCATTAATGGTTAATGAAGTCATTTATCAAGTCTTGGTCTGAAAAGTAAATCTTAAAGAACAAAACCCAGTGAGTGGATTGTGATACCTGATAAGCAGAGAACATGGAAAGAAAAAGGCTGCCCTGTGAATATTAAATACCACAAATGTTTGGGTTTAAATTCATGTCTTTGAGATACTCTGGTCTTGCTGCCAGGTGCCCTGAATTAACTTCAGTCGGTGATGCACGCTAACATTTGTACTAATTTATAAAATCGAAGTTGGAATTGACTTTCTCATGTTTTCATGTTTGAAAGAACATATTAAAGGGACTTAGCAAAGCATGCTTCATACCATAACTTCTGTGTTGACAATATTACCTCTAATAAATCAGCAGGCTGTTAATCCCAGTCAAGCAAATCTTCAGCATCTGTGTATTATTTAACTGCAGTTAGGTTGTTGTGAAAGCAGCAGAAAGCCTTGATTTGTGCTAGGAAGCAGTTTGGATTTGAGGGGACTTAGGGGAGAGCAGGGTGTCTGTTGGCACTGATCTGGACACAGGATTAGGTTTCAGGTTTATAGACCACAAATTACTTATATTGCTATTTATGACTGAAAAAGAAATCTCCTTTTACCACACAATTATGCCCTCACAGAAGTTATAATAGATTTTGAAGATAATGCATCTCCTCTAAGATTTGACCCATCCAGAGTAGAGCAGGAAGATGTAATTCAGTGAGTAATCTTCAGAGTTCGGTATTTGTTGTTTTTTTAATAAACAGGGCACATTCACTATGACAGCTGCTGCTGCTTGTCCTCAACCTTGGCTTTACCTTTGGGTGCTCTGAAGCACATTGTATTAATGATATAGCTGGAAAAACAACATTCCTATAAAATTAGCAAATGCTGCTTTATTAAACATTAATTGTGCTGGTTTTCAAATCTAATTCCTTGGAATAACTGCAGTTGAACAAGTCTTTCCAACATCAACAATCAAGAGAAAGTTATCATGCTAATCTTAGTAACTGAGGAAAACACTAATGCAGGGTAAAATTTTCTGAATTTGTTTAGTTCTAGTGGTAGACTTTAATGCTGTCCAAATTTACTGTTCTCTCAAGCTACAGTGTTTTCACAGATGACCCTGAAAGGAGTGGAGTGGTGAAGGCTAAACTTAATTTTCCTCAATGAATATAAACCAAAAAATTGGATTTTTTTCTTAGCCCTGTTAAAAACGGGCCCAGGAACAAAAATTTTAGTAAAATAATATTGAACATTTATTAATAGAACAAGGGCAAAAACAGCGCTGGGTGCATAGCATATCTGCTAGAGGCACGCTTTTGTTCATTTTACAGTGGGTTAAGTACCCTTAATTGTTACGTATTCATTAAGCTCAGAAGAAAATTTACATTTCAAACAACTGTTTCCCCCTGGTCTCTGCCCCCCTCCTTCTCGCCAGAATATCTCTTCAGGTGCCTGGACAGTGTCAGCAGAGAGCTGTGTATTGGCCTTATCTTCTCTTGTTTCCCTTGAAATTCCTTAGCGTTGCGAGTAATCAGCTCAAAAGACGTTTACAGCTATATATTTGAGACCGCATTTTCCAATATATCACACTTATCTTGAGGTTATAATTTTACTACAGTCTTGTTTCTACTTAACTATATTTTATCATAACACTATTTTTACAAAGCCAACATTTATCAGTTATTCATCCATTACAGCCCACTTGTGTTCTGTTCATTTTTACTCATTTACTACTTTGAAAAGCAACTGCCAAACTGAAAGAGATTATTTTCTGTATCATTAGATAAATACTGTCAAAAATAAGAGAATTAATACAGGTTAGATACTTGTAACTAGTTGCAATTTTCTGGAACCCCCTAAAAACGTTATATTTTTGCTCAGCAGCCTGGAGCTTGGTTTGATAGGTGTGGGCTGTATGTGGACACTTCTCAACATAGGGTCAGGTTTCAGTCTCAACGATCCACAGCTGTTTGTTACTGGGAAGTAACAGGTAATTTTGTTTCATGTTCTTTGGTTTAACTAGATGGTGCCATTAAGTATAAAATTATTTACCATGATATTCAAAGGGCAGGAACTGTATGTCTAGTACAGTTTTAAATGGCCAATACAGTGGAAAATGCTTTCTAGTAAATCAGAAGGATCTGTTTGAAAATGGAAGAGTTGTGGGAAGGCACAGGGTACTGAAAGGGATGTGTTCAGAATGCTGCTGAACACAGGCTTTGAGTAGGGTTTGGGTAGGAAAGTCTTTAAATCACCAGGTCACAGTAGCCAGGAGAAAGAACAAAGGCAAAAGCAAAGATACCCTGAGTGTGAGAGCCTTTTAGAAAAAAGAACTGACTGTTTAGTTGCCCAAACAGCTCACAGAAGTGGGAAAAATGTACAGACCAAGTACACAAATAGTTCTGAGCCTTGCTTGAGGTGTAAATTTAAACCTTTTTTGATACTTGTTACTAAATCTTAGCCTACTTATCATCATTGTTTTTCTGCCAGAAATTCATTCGAATAAACAGTTGCCTGCCCTGAATATTTTTTAATTTCTAAAATGTTAGGGGAGGGGGGAAAAAACTTAATTGCTGCTGAACTGATACCAAGGCTTTGTCTCTCAGGTCTGTTCCGTAGTGACGCCAGTTTTAGCTGCAGACCTGGCAGAACACAGAGGGTGAGACTTAAAGTAAGATCCTTTACGTGAGGGTTCAAGGCTTGGCTCATATTTTGTTTCAATGGATCTCTCCTTTGCCTCAGATTGCTGTTTAAAAGTACAATTCATGTCCCTAGTCAATAATACTGTTTCAAAACCCATAGATAGTTACAGCTTGCTTAAATAGCTGCCCACAGAAGTTCCTTGTATTAAATAATGCAGGGTAGCAATGCAAAGACTGATTTCATTCATTTGGCGAAAATAAGCAGTAATTTTACTAATTTTTTAAGTGACCTAAGGAGTCACTTCATTTGAAATGCTGACACTAAGGCACCTACAGTGAACTCCAGAAAGCAGTTCCCAGTGTCTCCAAGTGTCTGTAGTGTACTGCAGTGTCACTCCCTTGCTCTGCAGTACAGTGCAAATGCTGCTGATTTTTTGGTACTACGAGCATGAAAAATCAAAAATTTATATATTTTGTGTGTTTTAGGGAGTGAGCTAAGCTATCCAGATCCATACAGATGTACAGTATTGAGGGCCCCTTCATGATCATGAAACTGAGAGAAAAGAAATGTGTAATTGTCAAAAAAAACCCATCAAAAATAGGCAAATACTTGCACCTGAACCCTTGCATGTAGAGCAAAGTGATAAAGCTTTATTTAACACCTGGCTGCCCAGTAATTCAGTGACTTGTGTAAACTGTCCTTGGCTGTCATCATTGCATTTTAAGCATTTAAAATGGACCATGGAAGCAAATAACGTTTAATCCCAGGCTCTTGTTTGTGTGTTTGTTTAATCTGAGAAATTGAGGCTGATTAAGATGGTGATGATTGTTACGTTGAAGTGTTTAAAAACCAATAATCAATCCTTCTAACTGTATCAGACCCTTCTGGGGGGTATAGGGATTTCCTTCCCAGTGTTAGTGTCTAGTATTCCTTAATGTTCTCAGGCTTCATCTGTGACTATGATAACAGGAACATTTCTGGTTCTTAATGAAATAGAAGTCATTGGTAATGACATGTTTCCAAGAGGTGGATCTTCTCAAAAGCTTCAAATATTTGCCTTGGATTAAAATTGCTTACCTTGGTAATACTGATTCCTCTAAAATTTCTGAGAGGTTTAGGAATTCTCTAATCCCACAGTACAGGCAGGACCTCAGAGGTAGAAAAAATACTACCCCTTCTTCTCAGATACTGGTTGTTTGTTTAGGTATTCTATTCTCTCTGTTTAAATATAAGTGCCAGCAAGACTGTCACAAACAGCAAATATAAGGCTGTGGTCATTTTTAGTGGCTCAGTGTTGTGACCTCTGTGTGTAAAGGTGCCACAGCTGCCGTACAGAGGAGTAGGTATTACAGTCAAGGCAGAGCTCTGCCTCTGAGGATTATGTTAAATTGCAGTAGTTTATTACCTTCACCAGGTCACGGCCACCTAATCCCATGCGCTGGAGCTTTGACCAATAATTTATCTGCTGGAGTCTGTTAGTGTTCAGCTCTCTTCTCATATTTCAGTTCAGTAATCCAAAACTTGTTAAAGTATTCCTTCTCAGTGTTTTGTGTTGTATTTCTCAGGCAGAATGTGCACTTGGCAGTTCATGCTGAGAACTTCAAATCAGAAATTGTCAGTGTGAAGGAGATGCGGGATATCTGGTCATGGATCCCAGAGCGATTTGCACTGTGCCAGCCCCTCCTGCTTTTTACCACCTTGGAACATGGCTGCAGTCTGAACAGGTAAGGAAAACCTTCCTCTCTCTTCTCTGCTGTAGGACAGAAAGGAGCAACTGGTGAAGTGTTTGCTGGATTGACGAAAAGGCCATGCTTAGTCAGAACTTGATCTGAAGAATATCATTAACAATAGGATATAAATTGCTGTAGCAATAATTGACAAATTGCTGTTGCCTACAGCATTTGACTGGGATATTTTCTATGCCAGAATATTTTAAACTTTTCAAGATCAATTGAAAAAGTCAAACTTGGATCAATTCACAGATTCTGGGGGTATGAGTCTGGCTCCTTTAGGGTTTGAATGGTTTAACTCAGTGGCTGCTCTGCAGGCACTTTTGATAGATAACCACATTCAAACTGATCCAAGAAGAGAACTGGAAACTGGAAATTGCCCGTGAATCTGACTGGTTTTATTTTTTAAGTGAGATAAACCAGATATATGCAATGTCCTTGCACTTGGTGCAGAAGACTATAACCTTATAGCTCCTAATAATCACTGCCATCAGCAGTTGAGGTGCTGAGGCAGGAAGTGACATGCTCTCCCAGTCTCATGTGCCTATGAGGAACAGCAAAAGCAAGCAAAGAAAATGCATCACAATTAATTTCCATAAAGACCTAAAGCCTTTCAGTCACAGTCATCAGTCTTCTAAGTTGTTTTACAAACCTTTAGGTTGTTTTAAGTTAAAATGCTGTAAAATGCTGCAGTTGATCTAGGTAAGCTTCCAGGTAATCTTCAGAGACATTAACTGTACAGGGGACTGAGTAGAGAACAGATGCTTGATAGTATTAATTTACACTCAGCTGCATTATTTACATGGACTTATGAAGTATTTGCAGGGATATTTTTAGTCTTCACGTGTGTTTTTGCCATGGCATCAGTTGGAGGAGGAGGCAGTGCCTGAATTTGAGGAGGAAAGGAGCTGCACTTGGTGGCAGTCAAGTGCTCACTTTTTTGTGCTCTGCACTTCAGGTTCTATTCCCACAGTGAGGGACATGAACCAACTCTGCTCCTCATCAAGACAACAGCAAAAGAGGTGAGTGAGGCAAAAGAGAAGTGGATAAATTGAGATTTGGGCAGTGTGTAATGCTGTGTTGCAACACAGCTGTTTATAATAAAATGAATAAGCAAGGTTTGGCTTTGGTTTTTTAAGAATCCATGCTTTAAATTATTTTATTTGTTGGTTATAGAACTGTGCATTCTTGAGTAGATCTTGCAAACCAGGCCTTGGTTAACTGCTTTTTCTCTTGCAAGTAGTGTGGGGTGATGGACTAAAGTAGCTCAGTTTGCTCTTGGACAGACTCTGAAATGCGGAATCAGAGGGGCAGAGTGGGAATTGGGCTAAAGTTATGATTCATAGAAGAAATTTTCATTTTCTCAAGGATATAAGGAAAGTAGCAGAACTTAAATGGTATGAATAATGTTGGACTACATGATGTGAAAACAAAAGCCTTAGCTTCATCTCGTTCTCGATTGGGGAAAAAATAAGCCAAGAAAGCTCTGAGAATCTGAGGAGGAGTACACACAGGTGCCTTATTTCTGCTCCTGTGTGTGACAATATTGGACAGCATAATGTGAAAACAGCAACATGCTTGTTTAAAAAATTAATACGTAAAACGAGAAGTCTTGCCAGAACCTTCTCCGGAGGGCACACAGGAACTTCCTGTAATGGTGGTGTTGTCTGTGGCACTGTACATGATTTCTAAATATTCTGTATATAACGTTAAGCTGTTACTGCAGCCTGTGGGCTTTATTCCTGCCTACATCTTTGCAGGATGACTGTCCATGAACAAGTCCATTTCTAGTCTTATTTACATCTACCTAATGCTCACCCTCTGAGCCATTTCATAGTTCTGCATGTGGTTTCCAACCTGTGTTGAGATGCCAGTGGCTTATGGAATGCCCCTGGGTCTAAAAGGTAGAGGGGGGAAACAATTATTTCACTTACTGTCTTGGAGCCTGTCAAAAGTCTGGCTTTGTAAGGGTTTCTGATTTTTATAAGATGGTTTGTTTCTTACCCCTCAAAAAAACATGTATTAGCCAAAAAAAAAGAAAACCTATGAGAAAAAGATGTGCAGTTTTGTTTTGTGCTTATGGATTTGGAGGGTTTTTGCAAAGGGTTGTTCATCCTTTATTCGTATGTCTATCGTTAACTTCTAGAATGAAGAAAATTTGTCTTCTGATTTTCTGCCTCATCCTCATCAGGCATATCACATCAAATGGACTTCTGGATCATTTAGATTTAATTCTTAATCTAAATTTAGATTTAAATCTCAGTACAGATTTATCTATATAAAACAAATCTCATCTTCAGTCATTTTGTGCTGGGTGCTCTGCTTGTAATGCTTGTGGAGGCCATACAGCAAATGTAACTTAGAGCAATTCTGTATAATCGTAATTGTTTTTCTAGTTTCCAGGGGGAAGGCACGGATGCTTTCATCCTGCTCTTGGAGCTTCATTGTTTCCCCTGTGTGCACTTGGCAGGGATGGGTATTGCTGGTAGCAAAAAATTATAGTGCAAACAGAAGACTCCAGAGACCAGCTCAGTCCTTGAAGGGTGCTGCTCTTTATTGGAGATTGGTGGCCCCCATGTAGTTTCAGTGGCTGCTCTAAATATCTGAGCTAGTTTAGCATGGTCTTAGCTAAACTGGCTTTAACCTACACTTTGAAATGTAAGAAAGCCACCAAGGTCACTGTTTGACCAAAAAGTGTTCAGGCAGAGTTGCTTATACTGTAACTTGGGACAACACTGCTGCTTTGGGTGCCAAAGTGAGGGAGTGGGAGACAGGCTGTACAGGCCTGGAGTGATCTGTGCTTTGGTACCTGGGGTTGTCTTAGAAAATTTCTCCCTTAAGGCATCAGAGGTATAAAATAATTTATGACACTCTTAGGATTTAGCGGTAACCACTGGTGGATTAAAGCAGTTTAAATCTCTCTTTAGATAGAAGTACTTGTACTGCTTTAATCCACTGGTATAGAGACTCTGAAACTCAAACTAAACTGCAGTTTTGTCCTCTGAAATGTCAGTATCAGTGTGTTTAACACACTTTCTCCTTCAATGGAAAGCTTAACTGTGCTGTCTGTGCCAGGTCTGTGGGGCTTACCTGTCCACTGACTGGAGCGAGCGCCGGCGAGGAGGGAACAAGCTGAGTTTCTTTGGAACTGGGGAATGCTTTGTGTTTAGGGTGAGTAAAATTTTGTTGTTGCTTCCCAGTACCAAGACAGAACCACTGTAGTGGTTAACTATCACCTCCCTTCCACTTAAAGAGGCTGGATTACATGCCTTCCTAGTTTATAAAGTTTATTGAACTCTTAATGTGGAGGAAAATTTTAAGTTTTAAGGTGACTCTTTTTCTCCCCTTGCACAGAACATTTTCTTAAAAAATCATAGAATCATCAAGGTTGAAAAAGATCTTTAAAGGTGAAGTCCAATTGCCAACCCAGTACTACCATCGTGTTCACAAATGCCACATCCACACATTTTTTGAACACTTCTAAGGATGGTGTTGTGATTTGACAATGGCCAAATGCCAGGCACCCACAAAAGCTGCTCACTCACCCTCTTCTGCTACAGCTGGGCAGAGGAGAGAAAATTTAACAAAGGGTTCATGAGTTAAGGACTGGGAAAAAACACTCCAAAGGCAAAACAGGCTCATCTTAGAGATACAAAGTGAATTTATTACTAACAAGATCAGAGCAGGAAAATGAGAAGTAAAATAAGCCTTTAAAAACGCCTTTTTCCCTTCAACCCCTCCCTCCTTCCCTTCGACAACGCAGGGAAACAGGGCATGGGGATTTGGTCAGTTCATCACTGAGATTTTCTTCCACTGCTCAGGGAGAGGAGTCCTTCCCCTGCTATGCCATGGGGTCCCTCCCGTGGGGGACAGCTCTCCATGAACTCCAACATGGTTCCAATCTCACAAACAGCAGCTCCCTGTGAGACCTGCTGCAGCATGAGCCCCTCCCACACGCAAACAGTCCTGCCCAAACTGCTGCGACGTGGGTCTCTCTCCACAGGGTGCAGTCCTCCGAGGACAGGCTGCTCCAGCCGGGAAACAGAGGGCCCCTCTCTCCACCAGGTCTCCCACAGGCTCATAGCCTCCTCCAGGCACCCACCCGCTCCAGCATGGGCATCTCCCCCACGGGCTGTGGGTGGATCTCTGCATCCCCATGGATAACCATGGGCTGTGGGTGGATCTCTGCATCCCCATGGATCTCCACGGGCTGCAGGTGGATCTCTGCATCCCCCATGGATCTCCATGGGCTGTGAGTGGATCTCTGCATCCCCCATGGATCTCCATGGGCTGTGAGTGGATCTCTGCATCCCCCTGGAACCCCATGGGCTGCAGGTGGATCTCTGCATCCCCATGGATCTCCATGGGCTGCAGGTGGATCTCTGCATCCCCATGGATCTCCATGGGCTGCAGGTGGATCTCTGCATCCCCATGGATCTCCATGGGCTGTGAGTGGATCTCTGCATCCCCCATGGATCTCCATGGGCTGTGAGTGGATCTCTGCATCCCTATGGATCCCCATGGGCTGTGAGTGGATCTCTGCATCCCCTGTGGATCTCCATGGGCTGTGAGTGGATCTCTGCATCCCCTGTGGATCTCCATGGGCTGTGAGTGGATCTCTGCATCCCCTGTGGATCCCCATGGGCTGCAGGGGCACAACTGCTTTACCACGGTCATCACCACAGCCTGCAGAGGAATCTCAGCTCTGGCACATGGAGCACCTCCTCCACCTCCTTCATTATCACAGAGGCGTTACCACCATTTCTAATTGGCCCAGTTTTGGCCAGCAGCATGTCCATCTTCGGAGCCATCAGGGATTGATGCCAGACATGGTGGAAGCTTCCAGCAGCTTCTCACGGAAGCCACCTCTGTGGTCCCCCCCCCACTATCAAGAACCAGGCTGTGCAAAACCAACACAGATGATCACTCTACTCCTTCGCTGGGCAGCCTGCTGTGCTAGTGCCTGACAGCTGCTTCAGTGCAGAAATTTTCACAATATCCAGACCTTCCCACGCACAATTTGAGGCCGTTTCCTCTTGTCTAGCTCTTTGTAACTGGGAGCAGAGCCTAACCCCAACTGGCTCCACCCTCCTTTTATGCAGTTGTAGAGAAAGATGACGTGGAGGTGAAAGATGTAGTAAGATAACTCAGAAATTACTGCATCATTTCTTCAACCGCCTAAGAAGCAAAGGAATAAAGGATAACACCTGGCCTAAAAGACAGATTGATCCAAGCTTTACTGCTGACTGTGCAGGTGGAGACTGAGGGGCTGGAATGTTCTTTACTGTGCAGACCTCTGTGTAGTGTGTGTACACTAACGTCAGCTCTGCCCTTCTCTGCCTCTCTGCAGCTGCAGCCAGAAGTGGAACGCTATGAGTGGGTGATCATAAAACACCCAGAACTAGCCTCGACTGGATCAGAGACAGAAAACCATGCCCAGCCAGCTTCTAGCACCCTTTCCTCCAGCAGCATCCCCTCAGACCCCTCAGATCGCCTCTCTCCCTTCTTAGCAGCCCGGCACTTCAACTTGCCTTCCAAAACAGCCTCCATGTTCATGGCTGGCAGCAGCGAGTGCATCATTGTAGGTGAGTCAGTGTGAGAGTTTGAGCACAGATCTTCCTCTCCATCTTAGATACATGGTAAATACACCTAACCCCTTTATCTGTTTCAATATCGCTACAGGTAGAGATAAAATTGACCAAAACCTGACATCATTTCCCAACAATATTTTCTGTGGGAAAACCTGCAATACAAGCATTTTAGAGAAGAGAGTAACTTAGGGCTTTGTACAGCCATTCCTTCATATTGCCTAATTCACAATGAGAAGTAGTTCTCGAAAAGGAGCTTACTTTGCATCAAGGCCTTTGAAACACAGAGTAAACTATAAAAGATGTTAGTTCTCCTGGAACTTTATTGGATCTGTGGTGCTGCTGACTTTGGCAAAAGTCTGCTTAGAAAAGTTGTCACTTAAGTGGGATTTACAAGTAACAGACCTAAAATCATAGTTGTCATTTTCCTAAAAATCTTCACTTGACAGTTGTTAGGAAAGCAACTGGCCTTTAATTTCCTCTGTAATGTCAAGTGTCAGGATTTCCCACTTAGTAGCATGTGCTCTAATCATAAAATCATGGAATTGTTTAGGTTGGAAAAGCCCTCTAAGACCATCGAGTCCAACCATTACCCCTGCACTGCCAAGGTCACCACTAACCCATGTCCCCAGGTGCCAGAACTACATGGTTTTTGAACACTTCTGGGGATGGTGACTCTACCACTGCCCTGGGCAGCCTGTTTCAGTGCCTGACCACCCTTTCAGTGCAGAAATTTTCCCAATATCCAACCTAAATCTTCTCTGGTGGTTCAGGCATTTTCCTCTTGTCCTGTCACTTGTTCCCTGGGAGCAGAGGCCAATGCCCACCAGGTTCCACCCTCCTTTCAGGGAGGTGTAGAGTGTGGTGTGTCCCACCACGTCTTCTTATCAGCCTTAGGTAAGGTAGTTACTTATATTTACTGTATACTACACTTTGGGTGGTAATAAGGGAGATGCAGGTTTGGGTAGTAGATACATAGAAGTGAATGTTGTACACAGCTCCAGCCTTTTGATTCTTCAGATGGCTTTAGTAACTGTTCCTTGACGGTTGCCCAATAAGCAGTAGGGAATCTTCCTTTTTGTTCTTCTAACTTTATTTCACTTCTCTGCTTTATCTGTCTGAAAGCTCTGTGAACTTTGACATAGACCCACAGATAACCAAAAAGCTTTTAACTCTTACGTGTTTTATAGTGATTTAGAAGACCAAGCCGATGCTGTTACTTACTGATCTTGTTCTCCCAGCTTTGATTTTTGACTGCTAACACAATTATTTGGTTTTCCTTTACTGGAGGGAAAGTTTACAGTTGTAGCTTCCAATATCCTCCAGCACTGAAATACAAATCTTAAATGCAGGTAGTTTTTGTTCTTACCAAGTTGTATTACTTTTCTTTATTATTATTAAAAGAAATCATCCAGTTCTGATATTATCATTCAAAACCTATACATTTGATCATATATTGTTACACCTGAAGACAGCAAGCTGAGGGCTTCCAGTTGTTCCCTATGGGAAAAGCACTGAAGTCTTTGTATAGTTGTTTCCCATGCCATGAAATGCAGAGACATCCTCACCCTGTCTTTGTCTCTTCCCAGGAGGTGGTGATGGCCAGGCTCTGTACCTTGATGCAGATCTGAACCACGGAAGAACCAGCCACTGCAACACGTTCAATAACCAGCCACTGTGCTCTGAAAGCTTCCAGATCTCCATCCTGGAAGTGTGGGGCTTCAGGGACACCATGAATGGTTGATGTTTCTATCATTAATCAGCTAGTTTTTCAGTTGTCCAAGGTAAATTCCAATGCAGGAGCTATGTTAGAACATCCTTTCTGCTGAGCTCAGTGCTGCGAGTCATTCCTAAGTGGTGCACTTGAATGCAGGCCTAGTTGTTTGTTCTTATTTTATTTAAGACAGGTCAAGGTGCAATAATGTACCTGGTTAACTCCTTGTCCCTTTACCTCTAGAAATCTGTATTCAGGGACTGTTGGTAAAAATGAAAATGTGATGAGTTCAGAGCCATGCTAGATACATACAGGTCCGAATCATGGGATAGGTTTGAGTCCACAGTTCCTTGAAGGCACAGTCCTGGCTGAGCTGTGCTGCAGAGCTCTGAGCCACTGGCACCAGTACCTGGCCTGAACCAGGAATATCAAATGTCTGCTCACGGGGAACACAGGTAACCTCAGATTTGACATAGAACATAAAATCACTGCCCTCTTATGAGCAGACTTTGTGCAGACAGATCTTCATTCACACCACAACCATGATTGCTGATCTTGTACCAAAACCTTTGACATGTTCCAGTTGCATATGTTTGAGTAGTCTGCCTCTGAGAAAGGCATCCAGGCTGGATGGTGATATCTCCAAGTCTTGATTTTGTTTACATTCCTATTCCATATCAGTATGATGACTTCAGAGTGTCTCCCAGTGTCAGGCAGGTGAAGGCCAGAGAGTATCTGCAGTACTCAGAAATGTTCCTTTCCTCATCTTTCCTGGGAGCTGAAATGAAGCTTTAAATCTGAAAATAACTGTGCTGATATCCCTGTGTGTTTGGGGAATTAGACATGGTGATAACAGGAACTTAATCCTCTCCCCACAAGTGAAGAAAGAAAGGCAGGAGAGAAATCTGGGAGTGAACAAGTTTCCCAGGAGACCTGGAGGCAACACTATTTCTCCAGATGTCTTCCCAGTGATGAGATCCCTCACAAGAAGGTAACAGTTTTCTTCCTGTATATTCTGGTAGGGTTTGGGTGATGAAAAGAGGCTTTACTCATTCCTGAGTATTCCTACATTCTCTGCAGGCATGCCCTGTGGCATGAGATGTCTGGAGGCAGTTCCCCAGTGTCTTTATCCAAAAATTGCACTATCTGATGTGGAAGTTCTCCCACATGTAGCGTAAATACGTAAACATTCACTGAGTTATCCAGAGCATGCTACAGGATGCTCAAAGCTTCAGTGAGTAACTCACTAGTAAGATTTATCACAACAGGGAAAATGAAGGGAAAGAGAAATTGCTGATTTTCTGAACAGTTCAATCTAAAAAATTGCTGTAGAGTGGGATTGCTACTTAACGTTACTGCTACTTAAGCTTGAAGTTCATTAAAAGGAAAAATTTAAATGAATAATGTTAAAAGCTAGGCTGGACCGGGTCACATTCATATTCAGAGGTCAGAGGTGAATTTTTGGTCATGTTGGCTTGTCCAGCTTGCCTGCCATTACAGTACCTCATGGCATGGTAAAGCGTTGTCTCTTGTAGAGTATGTGAATAAACTTAGCAAAAACAAGATGTGGTGTTTAAGCTGCCATTTTGAATTTTTGTCAAAATAACTCTTTGAAAAATTAGCCCATGTGCAGACAGTTTAAGATGTTTTTTGCACCATTTGTATTTGCAATTGGATTCTCTCACCCTATCTGAGAGTCAGCACTGGGCCTCCCTTTCTCCTTCTAACACAGTGAGTTCTGTCCACTTGTCTTTTCACAAGTTTACCATAAACTTCATTGAACTGCGAGAGGTAATTCAGTTATGCTGATGTATTTTGATGTGGAAGAACTCAGTCATATCTGACTTTTTGCAAACACTGGATGATGCTGCCTTCTCTTTTTCCAAGCCACCCATGTCACTTTGCCCTTACAGGTATCCCACGAGCTTCCTCAGACAAAATAAATCACTCAAAAAGTGTAGGTTCCCCTTAGTGAAGGTGGGATTTCAGTTTTGTTTGCATCTCTTCTTCTGAGCTTGTCTGAGGAGGTGCCCTTGGGAACAAAAAACACCTCAGAAACACAATAGTATTAATTTCCAGCTTATTGTCAGAAATTCCCTGGAGCTGTGTGTTGGTAGGATTTGTGGAAGTGTAATGTTCTACTCCAAATGAATAAATTTTATCTGCAAAAACTTGGCTGCACCTGGCAGTGTGATAGGATTTCCTCGCTTGCATCCGTGCTGGATGCAACTGTGTCAATACCTTGTCTTAAGCCATATCTAAGAAACATTTCTCAGAAACATGCTGCTTTCCCTGCTCTGTTCTTGGTGCACAATGATTTGGGTGTTTGGAATCTGAAATAACTCCTGGTTTCTCAGAAACTCATCATAGGATATCAGTGTGAGAATCCAGGGAGCAGTACTGGACACCATGCACAGGACTGGTTTAGCTTGATAAAGCACTGCCCTGCCACAGCCACCCTGTGGGGCTGGTCTGTATGGTTTGAACTGGAATAGCCTGCATGGGCAAGAAGCTGCAATAATCCAGGGAGAGCAGTTCTACAGTGCTGCAGCAACTTCACACAGTCCTTGAGTTCAGTAAAAATGGATATTCCTTGTCATGTGCAAATCCTCATCCATCATTCCTGTTGTGATTGTGAGACGCCTTAGAAGAACAGCGTTTTGACTTGGTCGTCTTTCCAGTAGCAAAGAGGCATTTTTCCTGTCTGTGTAGTTAATGGTTTTTGCTAACCAACTGTATATTGAAGTTCAAACCCTTTGTTTCATGCAAAACTCTTGAGGTGGAGGTCACAGGCTGATTTTGAAGACAATGACTACAATGGACACCTTATCAAAAAGTGGAGTTATCTCAAGTACTCCAGCCATGCTTTAGTCTGTTGTTACAGCTCTGAACAGCTGTTGAAATAGGCTGTAGTCCATTTGTGGTCCTGCTGGTAGCAGCCAGAGTGCCAGTCACAGGATGGGGTTGGGCTGGGAGCTGCAGGAGCTGCGGGCTGAGTGTTGGTCAGCAGAGTTCTGCAAGAGCATCTGTGCTTTCTTGAGAAGCTGCTTTTTGCTTTGTCATATTCCTTGAAGGCAGAAAAAATTAGAAACTCCTGCCATCAGAAACCTGACTTCACTGTAAATGGCAACAAAGCTGTTTGCAGGCCACAGGAATTGTATCCAGTTACAACCAGGCTGGACAGACTTCACTGCACCTGAGCTGTCTTTCCTGCAGCTCCTGTACTTTGGCATGCTCCTTTTTCTGATGCAGCACATTAATCAACCTCCTGTTAATAGAGGCAAATACGCAAAGGGAAGGGGAGAACTAATTTCCTCTCTGGTTACATATCTGAAGTCAAAATGGAGTGGGGGCCAGTACTGTTCTTTGAAGAGTTAAACCATGCCAATAGAGATCTGTGGTGATCCACAAATGTGGTGATCCATCAACTGCTCTTCATGTGTGTGTATTGAAATTGTGTACTTTGTCCTTGGAAATTCATCCTCATGTTTAGTGGGGCATGACCTCCTCTGCCCATGGGGACACTGATGCAACAGCCAGGAGCTGACCCACAACTGTGGCATCGCGAGAGCTCAGCTCCTGCAAGTGACATTGAGTCAGGCTGTTGGGTGCAGCCGAGGCGTGGGCACCTGGCTGTTATGCAGCTCTCTGTCATGAATTTCAGACTATTCATAGTCAGGTTGAATGTGTGTGTACTATTTAGGGTGATGTTTTCTTCAGATGAGTGGTGATGTGCTGCTGAATTGGTTTTCTACCTTATCTTGGAATCACTGCCCTGCGTCAATGGTATTTTTGTCACTGTGCAGAATCTTGGATTATATTAAAGGTATTTGACTGTGGAGGCTGCTGACCTTGTCCTTTGTTCTGGTCTTTTCCTTCCTGTAGAGCTCATAGCAAAAGAAACCCTGAAACTGAGAGAAACCCTGGATCATGTGTTCTCTGACAGAACTCACTGCGGTGAGGTGGTACACAGTTCCTGAATATTTCAGATCTCAGAAGACTTCCCTGAGATCAGGTGTCAAACTGACTGTGAAGTCTAGATAGCAAATTCTGACATGAGCCTGCTTCCCTTTGCAGGGCAGTGAGCATGGTTTGCCCCAGCCCAGCCTTGGTTTAAAATGGAGGTTAGGGGTGTCTTCTGGCCACCAACACCTGTAAGTTGCAATCAGACCATGGAGTGACCAAGGATGTAAATTTAAAAAGTGGAATTCCATGAAATTTGGGAGTTTAAACAAACTGCTGTCAGGCCAAAGGGATTTGGGTTTTTCCCCAAAAAAAACTCCCACCCCACTATATTCAACTCACCACAAATCTGGCCTTCCCATGCTGCTGTACATTTCCAGAGAGAGCAGAGCTGTGGTTTAAGGCAATGCAGTGTGGAAAAGGGGTAGTTGAGCTGGCATAAACAATTTCCACATGAGTCTCCAGCCAGCTCTGCACTGTCAGGAGGTTTGCTGCACAGGAAGCCTGTGTCCACTAGAGGTTCCTCTTAGCCTGGTCCTGTGCCTCCATCACCAGTAAACCCATCCCTGCAATCCAAAAGGGATTCACATGGTTTCCAAAGTTGATGTGAGCCTTAAATACCATAAATCACAATTTTACAACTCACTTAAAGGCCGTAAACTTAATCATGAAGGTGCTTAGTAGCAGGAAGGTGTAAGTGAGGGATCATGGGGAGCTGAGCAGTGCAGGCAGCTGTTTTGGGACCTTGCAGCTACCGTAAACCTAGTGACTGAGACCTGAGAGGGGAATGTGTTTGATTGCATCAGGCAGCAGAAGCTTGGTGTCTTGCCTGGAAAGCATAGTGGTGGGAAGGTCCTGGATAATGTCTCAGGGCTGGTAGCAGCTGCAGGAGCCTGAAATGGAAAAGAAAGGCTGTGCTGTGTCTCACTGTGCTGCTGCAGTGTGAGAAGAGCCTGATGTTTGCCAGTTGTGCTTTCTTTTTCTGGATTTTCTTAACAGGCTTTTATGTAAATGTCTCAGAGACACCTGCTTCCTTGAGAGATGTTTTATAACCAGCTGTGGCACAACATTGCCTCTGGCAGCAAATGTAAAGGGTTTCCTGTCTTTTCAAGCCCCTCACTGGGTGTTTCCAGCCCTGCCCTGCTATTGCCCTTCCCGAGCACTGCTTTGGGCTGCAGAGCCTGTGCCTGAGCCTCTGGGAGGGTCGTAGCTCCACTCCTTGGCTGTCCTCTGGTGACATAGGCTGCTACTGACTGATTTCAGACCACAGAAACAGCTCTTGGGTGGAGCTGGGTACAGACTTAAGCTGGGGAAAAGTGGAGCGCGTTTGTTCCTGCTTTGCAAACCTGCAGCTGGCTGCTGCTGGGCAAGGGTAGATAAGGCACCAGGACTGTCGGCACTGTCCTGAACCCGGGGATGCACCTCCCATTGCTGACACAGCTTTAGTCCATGGCCTGCATGTTGAGTCACCTCTCTTTCCATGGTTAAATGTCCTGTGGAGTTACAGCTGTGCCCTCCACGTGCCATTGACTGAAGGGTTTCTGACTGGATGCATCCTCCTGATCCTTCAGCCATGAGATGAAGGAGGCAGGTCTGGAAGCTCATGGGGAAAACTGCAAGCGCAGCAAGCAACTGGTCAGTACCTTATCTTCCCAGCCTGTGTGATGCTGGATCTTCTGGCCCATAAATGACTGGGAGTACACATTTTTGATCTATGAGCATTCCAGAGCAGCACCAGTGTTGGCTGCACTAACTCAGCAGCACAGCTGGCTGCAGCCAGAACTCTCCTGCTGGCAGTGGCTGGGTCTCAGTCTGTTCCTCTTCCTTAAACATCTTCCTCGTGCTGTGAAATCCTCCTCCTTAAACTTCTCTGGATTTATGTGAAGACCCACTTTTGCCCCCTCACTCTGTGAAGCTCTTGGCTGTGTTGCAGGGAGCCAGTCCCTCTCCCAGAATATTTTTTTCCTTTTGCTTCCTTACCTGCTGCAGGGGTCTGAATACACCATGCTTGGCACACTCAGCTTGATGAGGCTCTGAATTCAAGCTCAAGAAAGACCACAATTCAGACGAGGTTGGCTGCTCACTGTGAATCCTGCAGAGCAACAGCTTGTCCAGTTTTGTTCAAGGGAGATTTAGGGCTGAACCTCTACAAGCTGTCACTGCTGAGCTGGGTCGAGGTGTACATCCAGGCCGGCACCTTTTCCATAGACTTCCTGCATAGCAAATCACACCTGCCTGCAGATAGCTCTGCCAGCTCCAGCAGCACAAGGCCAGTGGCCATGGGGGGTCCTGCCGAGCTGTGGTGCCCTGCAGTCCAGGTTCTGGCAGCCACCTGGCACAAGGAGTACATCTGCATCAGTCCTTGGCACCCCCAGAGCTTGGCCACAAGCAGCTGTGTCTCCGTGGTGCAGCACTCTGCAGCCACCCACTCCCCTCACCTGGACAACAGCATAACACTTGGGCACAGTGGAACTGGGCTTCCTCACTGCCTCCAGAGCCAAAATGCTGCAGGACTTCCCCATGGCCACACTCAAACCAAGTTATTGGGGAAAGAGGCAGCAATGTCTCAGAGATCTGAATTTCACCAGGTTTGGCTGCCTGTTCCACAGAACCAGGCAGCAATCTCTAGCACTGCTTCCCACAGGGCTGTGGCAGGGCTGGAACCCTGCTGGGGAGCAGAATTCCGCCCCCCCCCCCAGTTACCCACCCTTGAGACAAAAGGAAAATGCCAGAGGAAAATGGATCTCAGCAGTTCCACAGCTCACAGAAATACTTGTGGATGCTCCTGTAGGGATCTGCCTAACGAACAGTCATAACTTCTCTCTCAAGATCGTTAGGCTTTTCTTGCATTCCAGAACACCAGCCACAGCTCCTGCAGGATACTGTGCTCTTGTGGGGCAAAGCATTTCCCAGAGTCATGGCTTTCTTTGCAGCCCACCATGGGTTGTGCCCCAGGGTTGACTCCAACTGGGAAACTGAATTCAGCAGTTCATCCGAGTTCAACTTAAGGACTGCAGGGCCATAGCTTCCAGAATTCCTGAGGGTGTGGGTCTCCTTGGGATGGCTTTCTTCCCCAATGAGCAATAACAGACTTATGAACAGATTTTTGAAATTAAGAAGTGGAAACCACAGAAGGAATAACTGATTCACTGAGGAAATTTTATTAATGTGTTCGACAGAGCCTTGGGGTGGAGGAAGGGGCAAGATAGGGCTTTCCAAGGAAGTGTGGGAGCACCTCTCCAGACCAGCTGCCCGCCTTGTGCTCAGCCCTCTGACAGTGTTGGAGACGCCTCCAGCTTGGACTGGCCTCCTGGGGAGCATCTCTAGCCCATATTTAGGAGGGAAATGTGCTACTCCTTTGGCTGGTGGGAGCAGATGTTTGCTCCAGCCTATTCCCTGGGTCAGAGCAACCTCCAGCCTGGGTCAGAGCCAGTCCCAGCTCCTGGTCTGTCCTGAGAGCTGTTTGCAAAGAAGAGGGTCCAGGGCTGCCCAAAGGAAGTGGAAGGGCAGGCTTTTGTCCCGTAAACCAGCACAAACACGCTCCAGGCAGAAGCTTTTGGCCTGATTTGTCTCATGACCTTTGCCGTGGTCCGTCCCTCAGGCAGCTGGAGCCTGCTTGCTGGGGCTGGATCCGTGTTTCCTTGTACACACAACAAGGGTACACTCCAGTCGGCTGTGCTGCCTTTACATGGTTTTTCTGAAGCAAGGGATGTTTCTAAGAGTTTAATATTTAATCTGCACCCTACTGAAGGGGAGAACTTGTAGAGGTTACAAGAGCCTGAGAGATGGCTGCTCAAGGTCCTCATCCTTCCCAGGCTCTGTGCCTCCGGCCTGGGAGGTTTTCAGAAGGGCAGTGATGTGAAATCCAGGGATGTGAATCTGTGTGAAAAGCCACTTGCCAGGGTTGATGAAAGGCACATGATTAACATATCCCTCCAGGCAGGAGAGCTGCACTACAAGCACAGGGAAGAGGGAAGATGGGGAAGTTTTGAACTTCTGTGCAGTTTTCAGCAGAAACACACTGCTCTGAGCCACGCAGGAGCAGCCGTGTCCAACAGTGAGCCCTTGTGGCCCTGAGCACTGCCACAGTGGCCAGTGCCACAGGCCATTAATAAGCAATGCCAGTCCTTCTGGTCATACCGAAGCTGTGGAACCAGCTCTCTTCCTCCTTATGCATGGGATCGGGGTCACCCTTCTCTCAAGGCTGCAGAAATGGGGATTATCTAACAGGTCTCACTTGATGCCTGGAGCCAGCCACTGTCCCCTGAGGAGCAGCTCTGCCCTGGCCCCAAACAACCCTGGTGTTCTCCAAATGACCTTATCCTGAGCTCATCCTCCCTGCTGCTGGTCCCTCACTGTCACCAAAACAAGCACAGATGGATCTGTCCTGAAACCCTTAGGGGCCAAAAATCCCTAAATGCCAATCCCAAAGTTCCCTGCTGCCCTTCCTGCAGGCTGTGCCATCCCCAGGGCTGCCTGGTGAGATCCAGCACACTGAGCTGCCGCCTCCCACCCAGTGGCCCCAGCCAGGAGCTCCGAGCCCATAGCTCCCAGTGAGATGCAGAGATCTCCATCCAAGGCCTGCTGCAGCACTCGGGAGCTTTCCTGCAAGCATGGAAATGGGGAGGGAGGACTGGACCACGTGGATGAGAAGTGCCCAGGGAACAAGCAGTAGCTGGGGTGAGCCAGTGCCTCAGCATATATTACTAATACACATGTACAGGCGTTCTGAAATAACGAGCTGTTCCTGAGCTCAGCTTCCCCATGTGATCCTGACTGTGTCAGCTAATGGGAAAAAATCTCTGTGTGGAAGAAATGGCTGTTCCTTGGAAAGGTCTGGGACTGTGCAGGCCATCCCTTGCCTCTGGGCTCAGCCAGTCTGGAGCCAGCTGTGTGTGAAGGATGAGTGAGGACAGAGCCTTGTGTATCCTGGAGGGAAGATGGAGGAGGAACCAAACTGAGATTTGGTTGAGATGTTTGGCTGGGGGGAGGCTCCCTGTCCTGATCTTAGATATGGGGCTGCAATCTAATCACAGTCCCCCTGTGATTAGAGGTGTCCTCTCTTTCCCAGCACATGCCAAGAGTGTCCAGCCGCTTTCTCACTCCAGGGAGAGGACGAAGAAGAGAGTCCAGTGCAGGACCAGGCTGTGAGGATATCATGTGGCTGCACTCATACCAGCTGTCTCCAGTTTCTATCAGGGACTAAAGGTGATGGTGTTTCCCCCTCTCCCAAAAGGAATCACAAAGCTGGTTTTATGCCCACTGTAAAACCTCTTGTTTTTTTAAACCCTCAAAGCAGTGCTGGAAAATACAGTGCTTAATTGTCACCTTTATTGTCCCCTGGGCTTCGTGCCATGTCTGTCCTTACCTCTGGCTTTCTCAACAATGCCTACATTTTCCGAACTAATAAATAAAATATATAAAATCAGCTTCTTTTAATCTGTTCAACATTTGCTGCCCTTTAATTTCTGTGCTGTACTTAGGGGATATGGTAGAAAGAGGAACCAATTGTTTTCATATCTCCCCCACCCCCCCCAATCTTTCCACTGAGTCTCCTCTCTCTCTTCCCCTTTTCTGAGCCAACATCCCTGTATGATCTTTTGTCATCTGCAAACGCTCTTGCCCTTTTCATCTGCAGCCACTGAACTTTGCCGTCTTGGCTGTGACTTCTCCAAAACTTGGCTGTGTCTTCTCCATAACTCGGTGGTTAATGGCTCTGCCCCAACAAGGAGCCCAAACTGAAGTTGTCTCTGCAGTAGGCAATGCCTGCAGAGCCCATGACAGCTGCCTGTGGTCAACAGTGGCCAGTGACACCTGTCCTGTACCAGCCGTGGCGTGGCAACAGGCCCAGGGCAATGACAAACCCCTGTGCTGGGCACTGCTGAGGCACTTCCAGTTCTAGGGTCATTTCTGAGCCTCTCATGACAAGACACTGAGGTGCTGGAACATGTCCAGAGAAGGGAACAGAGCTGGGGAAAGGGCTGGAGCACCAGGAGTGGCTGAGGGAGTGGGGAGGGGGAGAGGCTCAGCCTGGAGAAAAGGAGGCTCAGGGGGGGACCTTGTGGCTCTGCACAACTCCCTGACAGGAGGGGGCAGCTGGGGGGGACAGGGTCAGGTTCGGCTCCCAGGGAACAGGGACAGGATAAAAGAAACAGCCTGAAGTTGTGCCAGGGGAGGTTCAGATTGGATATTAAGGAAAATTTCTCCATGGAAAGGGTGGTTGGGCACTGGCACAGCTGCCCAGGTAGTGATGGAATCACTATTCCTAAAAGCATTCAAGAAGCAAGTAGCCTTAGGGTATTTGGGGACATAGTTTAGTGGTGGCCTTGGCCGAACTAGGGTAATGCTTGGATTCAATGATCTCAGTTGTCTTTTCAAACCTAAATAATTCCATGATGGGCAGCTTAAAAAGCACTAGAAAACAGAGGACAGAGCTTTGGAAACCCTAGGATCATTATGCAGATCTGCTGCTTTTGTGTCATTGAGATGAGCAGGTCCATGGTACACAGTAATTGCTCCTATTAGATATCATCTTCCGTGGATATTTCAGCCCTGAGGGCAGCACATCTGCCAGCAGTGGTGGGCATGGGCTGAGGCCTGGGATGCACCTATAACACAAATGTAAATGGCCAGCAGGGACCTGCAGGTAACCAGCTGCCCCCCACTCTACTAAAAACTTGAACTGGAGCCTTTGGAGGTGTCTGGATTTCCCTGTGGTGTGTTCTTTTTGCTAGGACAGGCCTGAATAAGGCCATCTTTGACTAGGCATGATGGAGCTTCCTTCAAAGGAGGTGTTGGATACCACACCCATGGTCGATGATGAGCATGGGCAGAGGAAATCCCAAACAGCCTCTGGCACGCAGGACAGAGGGGTAACAGCCCCAGACTGGGGTCCCACCTGGGTCTGCCTCCACTTTTCTTGGCTGCAGCAGCCAGAGACATTGAGGGCTCAGTCCCCTTTGTAATGTGACAAATCCCAGCCTTGGGGCTGGGCTGATGGGGAAATCTGCGGTTTTTTCTTCTCTGTCCTGCCAAGGCAGCTCTAAAATACCATCTTCTGGGGCTGAGTGTGTCCCTGGCTGCAGGCACCACCACTTTGGTCTCCAGAGGCTTAGAGGAGAAAGCAGCACGTGGAGCCAGAGGTAGGGCAGACCCTGAGAGCTCAGACCAGCATACCCGGTCTCAGGATATGAATTTTGGGTTTGGGTGAACATTTCTTCCTACCCAAGAGGAACAGAAACTCCCTCCCACTGCGGCAGCCTTTCCTGCGTTCTTGTGGTCTTGCTCCTTCCCAACGAGATGCTGATTCCAGAGAAGGTGTCCATGCTTTCGGAAAAAAGCGCTGGTCCCCGCAGCCGCCAGCGGGTACCGCGGATTGCCCGCCCGGGGCGGGGCTCGTATAAACAGATGTCACCTCATGCCCATGATTAGACAACTGTCCTCTCGCCACTGGCGGGACGTTTCATAGCGGGGGTTGGAGGAGAGGAACTGCCTGCAAGGGAAATACAAAAATTACGCTTAAAATAAAAAGGTCTCGTACCTTTTTGCGCGGCAGCAGCTCCAGGGGCAGCCAGGGCTTGGCTTTCCCCAGCAAACCGGGCAAGGAAACAATAGCCTGAGAGGGGAATAACCATAACAAAGGAAACACATTCCTTCTGTCTTCCAGTTTGTCTTTCCTTAAAAAGCGACAACCGAGCGCTGCTTTAGT
The DNA here is from genome assembly GCA_034509425.1 of Eopsaltria australis. NCBI lineage: Eukaryota > Metazoa > Chordata > Aves > Passeriformes > Petroicidae > Eopsaltria > Eopsaltria australis. The sequence continues at coordinate 697,290 of JAVTVJ010000228.1, read as the reverse complement.
TGGCTTACCCACAGTGGTCCTGGGCAGCAGGGACATGGCCAGGAAAGGCACCGGCTGCTACGTCGTTTGCCCGACAGTGAGGCAGGGAGGTGAGGCCGTGGGATGTCCTGCGCCACTGTGAACCAACGGGAGCCGCCAGAGGCTAGAGCACAGCTCCCGTGGTCCCCCTGGCCAGGCAAAGTGATTGGGGCACTGCCAGCACCCACACCCAGAAATACATCTGCAGATGAACTGGTTGCCCCAACCTATGCACAGAACAATTGTTGGGGACACTCTGACCTTGTTTGGACAAATTTCTTCACCCAGTCAAAAATATCCTTCTCTGAGTATATTAGTCAAGCCCGACAGAGAATGTGTGCAGGAGGGGAGTGGGAGGTGGGGGTAACACTGCATCCGTGAGCTGCAGAGGACAGGAGCTTCAGGGGCTCCCAGACAGCTGCCACTGAGCTGCCACTGGCACCAACACCATCTCAGTCTCATCTCTAGTTCTTGAGGGGTCCACAAGCATGGGAACCTTGGAGGAGAGGCTGGCAGGCACAGCATGGCAGCATGCTGAAAGTGGTGCTCCATCAGAGTGCAGGAGCCAAGGCTAGAGGAGCCACAAGCAAAGTAGCTGTGTAGGAATACCTGGGAAGTGCCAGAGGGATTGGCTTTAATTTGCTAATTGGTAGTGAGGAGTCTGATTCGAGCTGAGCCAGGGAGGGAGGCAGGGAGAGGAGAAGAGACTCCTGCCCTGATGCATCTCTGGGCAGCGATTCTTCAGCACTTTGTGCTCAGCAGTTCTGCAGGAAGGTGCTGTTCTGCCAGCCAGCCAGGTGTTTATCTCCCTCCCCACCTGCCAGGGCCATGGGCCAAGGAAGAGCTGGCAGCACAGAGAAGGAGCAGGTTATGGGGGCAGAGCCATGGCACTGTTCCAGTTCAGTGACAAAGGACACATTGGGAGCAGCCCAGCACATGGTTCTCAAGCAGCTCCCACCCAGGCAGCACAAAGTTTCTGCCCTCACTAACCTGGGTTTTCTCCCCAAAACTGAGTGCAATGACCCAAAATCATCCTTCTCTTTCTTGGTGCACTATGGCTGCCTATTCTCAGCATCTGGCAGCAGCTCCATCCTTAGATTGTGATACCCTGGGCCTGGATTTGTCCTGCCACATCCTGTCCCCAACATACTCCTCTCCCTGTGTCCCCAGGGCAGCTCTCAGGGCAGCTGGAGAATATCCACAGGCAGGAGAGTCCCAGTGGCACCCCAGGCTGGCTTCAGGCTCGCTCTGTGGGGTGGTGTCAGCCATGGCTGTGGGAAGGTAACAAACACTGCTTGCACCCACAAGCCTCTGGCAGGAAAACCCCATGGCTGGGAGGCTCCAGTGCCAGGCACACCCAAGCACTGGGTTTGTACTTCTCTGAGTGTCTTTGCAGGGGAGCCCTGGGAGCACAGCCCACACGTGGCTCCCAGCTGCCAAGCATCCTTCCCAAGCTGCATCCCCGTCTCACCAAGCATCATGTCTCGAAAATCGCCTCTCCAGGATATGTCAGCTGTTCCAGGCCCCCATTTGCAAACCAGCTTCCCAAAAACCAGGTGTGGGGTATGGTGGGAGGTTGGTGTGCTGGCTCTCTGTCTGCTTCCAAGAGCTCCAAGATGCAGCATAGGGACAGGCTTTGTGCTGGGAAAACCACATTAACTCCTCCTAGAAATGCAAACCCTGTGACTGAGGACTGAAAATCTGTGACAGAACTGCAGGTGCAGCCAGTGGGTTGCTGAAGGGCGCCGGGGGAGGAGGGGCATCCCATGCAGAGCCCACCCAATGCCCAAGAAATTCCTGCCTTTTCCATAGGTGAAGGTAGAACCAGATGGTGATGCCACATTGGAGAGAATCTCCCAACCCAGCAGCAGGAGCCACACGACTTCCACCAGTAACTATGGTAACTCAGAGCAAATAAATGCTATTTTCAAACCATGGGCAGAACCTTCTTGTGGGAAGCCCTGACTGATCCCCAGTGCCAGCTGAGTGCTGGGAGCCAGCATGGATGCCCTGTGGAAGGATGGATGAAGACCAGCCCACACAGTGGTCCTGGAAAGGCCCCTGACAGGGCATTTCAGGAAAAGGATGGCAGAAAAAATCCAGCTTCTCTCCACACCTTTTCCAGGAGCTGAAGAAACTGTAGGAACACAGATGTTTTCCCAGCTGCATTCACACACAAGCATGGAGTGGAAAAAAGAAGATCAGAGGGTTTATATAGGGTAGGAAAGTCCAGAGAGAGAAAAGGGATTAGATCAGGGTAGATGGGGATAGGATAGGATAGGATAGGATAGGATAGGATAGGATAGGATAGGATAGGATAGGATAGGATCAGAGGCTCCTGATTGCCTCATCAGGAAGTCCAGCACTGGGAATATCGCAGGTAAGAGTTAACAGCTCAGGATGGGCATCAGTTAAATAAGACCCAAATAGAGCACATTTGCAAATGGCCCAAAGTCCAGACCCGGGGAGGGAGGAGGAGCCGGAGGATGGGCCCCCAAGGCCAGTGACTCCTGCCCTGTGATTTCGGTGAGACACCACAGGAGACACTGAATGAGGAAATGTTCCACAGGGTTTGCTTCATGGCTGGCCAGCACTTGCTGCTGAGGCCGAGGGCAATGCATCCTCTGCCAGATCTGCACTTCCCATTCCCCATCCCAGCACCAGCTCAGCTCCACTGGGTCTATCAGACCTCCAGACTGAAAGCCCACCTGGGCTTGTCCTGAGCTGAGCTGCATTTTTAACACATTAACACCAAATTCCCTCATGGCACCCAGGGGGCCAGTGCATTCCCTGCCAAAGCACCTCTGTCCTGCAACAATGCAACTCTATGCTGGCACCTCTGTACCCAGGGGCAGGGTGCTCCCAGCTGGCTTTCCAGACCCCTTCCACCTTGCTTCATGACATGGGCAAAACCACCAGCATTGCTGTGGCTTTTAGAAACAGATCCCCTGGCAAACAGCTGCTCCAGCTTGCCAAAATGCAGCTGGATCTGGGCAGGTCAACAGCCCTGGAGTCCTGTATAGCAGCATGGTCCAGTCAGTGCCCAGCTTCTGCTCACTGGAAGCACCTGACAGAAGCTGGAGCCCTCTGAAATTCTCTCCAGGATGTTTGGTCCATGCACAGACAAGGCCCAGAGTGGTGGGAGAGTCACCTGCCACGAGGCCACTCAGAAAATACCCCCCAAAAGGTGGTGGCACCTATAGACTGCACCTGCTGGAGAGCCCACCTCATCCCTCTGCTCCTTCCTTGGCATGGGAATAGACAACCCAGAATCCCTCTTAGGCTGGGTTTGGTTTGGTGTGGTGCCGTGCCATGCCGTGTGGTTAATCCAGCTCAAAAGGAAAAGGCAGAACTGGAGGTGCCACCCTCACGTCCCCCTGGTGAACGTGGGCGCGCTGGCGCCAGCCTGGGGAGTGCCTGGCGCCAGCGCGAGGGGGGTGAGTGCTGGTTGCTGTGGGAACAGGAATTCGGGTTGTTCTGCATCCAGGCTCTGGCTCTTTGCCTTTGATGTTGTGTTCGCCTCCCAGTTTTCATTGAATTTTGTTCCTTCCATTGCCCTTTCCCTGAAGAAGAAATATCCCTGCACCTCCACAAGGCAGAAACAGAACTGGCATGAGAGCCTTAGTGTCCCCGCTGAGGGGTGGCAGGGGGACGGTGACATCCTGGGTGTGTGTAGCTACCATGGGGGCAGAACAGAGCCAAGCTTGACTGAGAGCCTCCAGCCAAGGATGCTATTGCTCCCAGGTCTGCAGGGGCCAGCAGATGCAGCTGCAGCAGCACCAGTGCCGCTGGTGGTAGGAACACCACGGTACTTTTTAACAGCAGTATTGTCCTGTTAAGAGTGAAGTTACTCTTGGGTACCTGCTGCAACTCACGAGGCCCAACAAGGAGCCAGGCGAGGTCACATGTGCTGTCACCAGCATCCACACAGTCCTTCCCCTCCTCTGGCGCATGTGGGCTTTGTGCATTCTTGTGTCCACTCACTCCACCAATCACAGCCACACCTGGGCCACCAGTGTGGCTCCATGGGCATCTCAGGAGGATGCTCGACACACAGTCCCTCCATTGGTCTGGTTGGTCCAGGGTGGCGTGGACAGAGTGAGGAGGACTGGGCAGTCCTGGGTGGATACTCTCATTTCCAGCACCTTCCCTCTGTGCAAATCCTTCAGAGGGTTGGCACCAGGATGTGCAGTGGGAACCATGCTGACTCCACCATGACCTCCGTGGCTCCACCTGAGTAGGAAGGGCTGAATAAATACATGCCGCAGGAAGAATGCAAAATGCAGTCTTTTGAAAGGAAATTTTGTTGCCAAAAGCTTAAAAAATATGCTTTCTGTGAATCAGCAATTTCAGGTGAAACCCAAACAATTTCTTGGACATTTAGTCCTGGAGATCTGAGACCCAGAGACATCGAGTGAGTCCCAAATGAAGAGCATGGGAGGAGGAGGACAAAGGACAAGAGGGCTTGGCCACAATGCAGGAGCAAGGAGGCTCCCAGCACCCCACAGTACCAAAAGGTGGAGGGAGGGAAGTTCGACCCTCAGGATCTCACTGCTCAGCCTCTCCAGAGACACGGCATCCCCAAAGCGTCACCACCACCACAACTCGTGAGCTCCCAGCTACAAGGAGGCTCTTTGTTCTCAGGGATGGCCACTCGCTGACAGACGGAGTAACGGAGTAACGAGTGGGAACGGGGCCGGATGGTCTGTGGGAAGCCACTGGCCAGCAAGGGATCGCGGGGCCAGGACTGTGGTTGGCACGGGGCTGGCACAGGAGGAGACAGCAGCATTACGGAGTGTGGGGCTGTGGAGCCGTTCCATCGGCAGCCAGGGCTGCCCACTGGGACCCGGGAGAGGCACAGGGAGGCAGCGGGTGTGGGCATAGGGGGAAGAGCATCCTCCAGGGGCCCCTAAAATCCACCCTGAGCCCTGGGTCCCTGCTCCAAATATTGATGCTGGTGTTGCCCTAGACTGTTGGTGTCCTTAGGGCTTTGAAGCTCCCACCCAACAACACGACAGAACCCATCACCCACAGATAAATTCCATGGGGCAGATATCTGGGCTCATCCCTGCCAGCCAGGATGCTCATGTCACTCTCTGTCTGGGCTCTGCACCCTACAGGGTCCTCTCATGGCAGCCAGGCCGGGCACAGTGTTGGGAGACATGCCCACTCCAGGTGAGGGCTGGTGGCAGCATCACCAGACCCAGTCCAAGTGAGCACCAGGAGGGCACAGACCTGAGCACAAGGGTGGGATAAGGCATCAGAGGCCCCATCTCCCCTCACCAGCCCAAATCTGGTGAACAAACTGCCAATGTTGCCAGTGCCTGAGGGGGTGAGAAATTCACCCAGTGACCAATTGCTCTGGATCCTAGATGTAGGGATTGTTCCCACCACAGTGAAAGGTTAACTTGAGCTGATGGAAACACTGCTAGCAGTGACAGCCACCACCACAGAGCAATGGCAACGATGACCACACTGACAAAGAACATGTCCCACGGTGGAAAAGTAGCCGTGGGGGGACTGGTGATGGTGGTGGCAGTGATGATGATTGTGGTGCTGGTTGCAGCCATGATGGTGGCAGTGGGGATGCTGGTGGCAGGGGTGGCATCGATGCTGGTGGTGGCAGTGATGGCAGTGGTGGTAGCACTGGTGGTGGTGACAGTGGCTATGGGTGGTGGTGACAGTGGCAGTGTGCCCCACACATGGGATGCATAGCCCCTGTACCCACCTCTGCCAGGGCTCAGGACAGGGTCCCCCTCTGCTGCTCTGACTTCCAGCAGTGCCCCCAGCCCACTCCTCTCTGTGCCTCCAGCCAACCCCTACCATGGGCTGTGTACTGGACGTTCCCATGAAGACCAGGTGACAGTCTGCCACAAGACAGTCTCAGTCTCAGAGCCAGTGTGCCCTGATGCCTGTCCCCAGCACATGCCAGCCACCTCTGCCTGCTGCCCTGGGCCCTTTGTGCACAAGCAGCAGCAAGGAATATGCCAAGGTAAATCCTGTCCTCAGCTTCCCTGTGGGCTCTAACAAGGCTTAGGTGTCCAGAGAGGAGGCAACATGGGGAAAAAGGCAGGTGGCCCTTGAGTTGAGAGATCTGGTATTCTGGAACGTAGAAAGCTCAGCCAGATTTGTGGCAGCAAGAACTGCTAATGAACCCCCAAATCCTGGGTAACAGAACGGCATCAGCCACCCTTCCAGGACAGGTTGTAGGAGCATCCGTCTGGGATATTTTGGGATGGGGATGGCTCAGGGGAATGCCTGCAGGAGAGAGCGGGTGGCAGAGCCTCTGGATGATACCATGGTTCAGATCCAGCCCACCCGCTCTCCTCTGGCCCGGGGAAAAGGATGGGCCAGATGGGCAGGATGTCTCATCCGAGGGAACAGGATTGATGGATGGGATGGGAGTAGAGCTCCAATAGATGCTGCTGGTATTGGACCCCGGGAGGAGGTGGAGTGCAGGGGCTGGAAGCCCCTAGAGGGGACCCCAAGCCAGCAAGGCCCCATGGGTGCAGCTGATCCCCCGTGAGAAGCCCACGACAGGTCACCACAGCTCAGGCGACAGGGCCTTGACGGGGAACGGAGCACAGCATGCAGGCAAGGCACAGGGCAGATGGCACACGGCACACAGGATGTGCTGTGGAGGACATGGCACCGGGTCATGGCACACACGACATGGCATGGGGAACACGGCACACGGCACATGGGATGCGTCGTGGGGGATGCGGCACCGGAACACGGCAGAGGGACACGGGGATACACGGCAGAATCCGTGTCCTGGGGTCAGGGAACGGGGACACGGCGGTGCTGCAGGGACAGGACACAGGGACAGGACAGCGGCACGAGACAGCCGGCCACGACAGCAGCACCCCCGGCCCGGGCCCGGGCAGAGCCGCCGCTGCGCGGGCGGGGCCATGGCGGGACACGCCCTTTATGTTAATGAGCGCTGAATCACGCTCAGCGGGCCGCGGCCGCCTGGCTGGACGGGCTCACCCGGGCAGCGCGGAGGGGGGAGCGAGGGCAGGGGAGCAGAGCCCGGCTGCCTGTGCGGCCAAGCGGCGCCGCCGCGACCCGGGGCGCGCGGAGCAGCCCGGACGGCGCTAGGCCTCGCCGGCGGCCGCGCGGCGGGAGCGGGGCCGGGGCGCGGGGGGAGCCGGTAGGGGCGGGCGTCCCCCCCCCCGCCGCGCGCGTGGTGTGCGCCGAGGGCGGGGCGGGCGGGGGCGGTTGGTGCGATCACGTGACGGGCGGGCCTCCGCCATTTTGTCCTGCGGAGACCGTATTTAGGGCGCAGCGCGCCGCCGCCGCCACTCCCGCCGGGACGGAGCTTCTGCGCCCCGGGCCCCGCCGCCGCCGCCTGCCCCGCGCCCCGCCCCGGCTCCCTCCGCCCCGTCCCCCTCCGCCCCGTCCGCTCCCGCCGCGCCTCCGCCATTTTGTGGCCGAGCACTGCCCGCCGAGGACCGGCACCGCGGCGGAGCTTTCCGCCTTTCCCTCGCCCTCTCGTGCTCCCGCTCTAGCGGCGCCTCGGCCCGGCCCGCGCAGCCATGTCCTCCGGCGCCAGCCCCGAGTACGCCTCCTTCTTCGCCGTGATGGGCGCTTCGGCCGCCATGGTCTTTAGCGGTGAGCACCGGCCGGCAATCGGGGGGCCGGGGAGAGGGTGGGGAGGAGGGGGAGCACGGTGTGGGGGAAGCGGCTTCTCTTTCCCTGTCATTCCCCTGCCCCGGCGGGGCGCCATCGGCGGCGGGGACTGAAATTTTTCGGGCCCGGGGGCGCCCCCCCGGCCCGCTCCCCCCCCCGCTCCATCCGGGCTCTCGGGGGCAGCGGAGGGTCCGTGCCGGTGACGTCACCGCCGGCGGAGCCCCCGGGGCCACGTGACTGCGGCGGTGCCTCCCCCTCCCTCCGGGCAGCCGCGGGTCGGGGTCTCCCCCTGGCCCCACGGGGCGGGGGCTGTCGTGCTCCCGGCTCCGGCTGCCCGCGGAGTCCCCCGGAATCTGCCTGCCCTGGCCTCCGCGGCACTTCTCCCGCTGTGAATCGAACATGGTCGGTGTTTAAACCATTCACGGATAATGCAAAACCAGTTTTTAACGGGATTAAACATAAATGTGCGGTCGTTTGACCGGGATATCCGCCCTAGAGATGTTAATGCCACTGCAGGCAATGGACGGGCTCCCGAGCTGCCCCGTGGAACGGGGATGCCAGGGCACGGGGGGAAGCCCTGCTCCATGGCCCTCCCTCTGCGTCTCCAGGCAGCGAGCTCAGTGCGGTGTAAATTGGGTCATCCTGCGGCACCGCTCTCCCCACTGAAGGAGCACAGATGTAGGGACCTTAAATGCTGGTTTACACCAGAAAGACTATCCTTTAATGCCTTGTCTCTCTGAACCTTGTCAAATCTCCTGCTGAAGGTGACTACTGTTCCTGCACAGTGTTTGCTGGTCCCTTGTGGGTGCAGACATGCTGTTTGTTCCCTTTGGGATGTAATAGGGGGAGGGCTTAAGTTGGTTTTTTTCCCAAATGCAGGAGTAACAATGTTGGGAATAAAACAACTAGTAATCAATCTGGCTTTTCCTTCTGATGGCTTAGCCGGTGTCTCCACAGATGAGAACATACGGACTGGTCTTCATCTCCCACCTCATTTGGTTCCCAGTTAGGGAATCAAAACCTGCTAGTGTTGAATTGGTTGTAACTCAAGTTGTGTGGTGCTTTTGAGGTGCTTGGTGTCTCATTGTGTTAATATGGCCTCTGGGATAGTGGCTGGGTCTGCAGGATAGATTTGGGGAAGCTGCGCTTGATTAGGAGATGAAATAATGCAAAGAGCTAAGTGGACAGTGGGTTAAAACTAGTGTTTGAGAGGAAGCTGTCTAGCTGTGCTGGTATGGGCACCATGGACTGGTTCTACACTAGCTATGTTTGTGGCTTTAATTTCTGATAAAAGCTTGGTTAGCTGTGTTTAATCTTGCTCAGTTTGTACTTGGTGCTGGGATGCGGATGTCTGTGCTGAAGGCAATCAGTGTCCCCCCACCTTGGATTTCAGACATTGTACTCAAGCTTGACAGGTAAGGATTTTCCTGAAAACTTGATGGTTGAAATGCCATAGGAGCCAGAGTTGGGACTGCTGACCTACCTGTCTCTTGGCTAGTGAAGATGATGGAGGAAGAAACTGAGACCTAGTTACTTGTTGGAAAAAAATAGTCAGCAGTTCATTGCATTTTGCAAAATGGTCCTAAATACTGAGCTTTCTTTCCAAGGAAGGAGTTGCTGGATTCCTCTTGCAGAATGGATTTTGGAAGCAAAAGAACATGGCTGTATGGCTTTAGACACCAGGTTTGTGACATGTGAGTGTTCTTCAGCTGAAACATCAATGAGGGATATGGACTTGAGTCAGCGCTTTAACAGGAATTTGAAGTGGTGCTGGCATGTCTAAACCAGCAGGGAAGCCTTTCCTAGAAGCTGCAGGGTTGACAGCATGGTGCTGTGGGATTGCAAGGGGAATGTAAAGTCAGTGCATAAGCTGTATTGATGAAAGTTGGGTATCTGTCATGTTGCAGCTGGTTTGTGAGAGGTCCTTGATGCAAAATCTGTGTCAGGTAGTCCTGGATTCAGTGAGTGGATTCCTGACCTCAGTATTGTAACACCAGCAGGCCTGAGTCATGCAGGTACTTTTGCCAGGGCCACTGATGGATTCAGATGCTGGACAACTGGTTATAGATACTGCTGGTGGGAAATTGTTTCTTAGATGTGACTGTTGAGTGAAGCAGTTTGGATTTTTAAGGCAATATGGCAGAGGTGTCAACATAGGATAAACTAAAACTTGCAGTGTTGTGTAACTTTTTTAACAGGCATGTGGCACCACAGCGTGTTCTGATGTTAATTGTATGTTAGTTGTTTAAAAAGCCACCCGGATTTCAAAGTAAGGAGCTAAATCTGGACAAGCAATGTAAAACTCTAAAATAGTCCTGGATCTGTGTTAATCAGTGCAGTGATCATGTCTGACTCATACTGTATCTAAAGATCACATTCTTGTGGAGCTTGTAGTTTCAAGACTTGTTTTCAGTAAACATGTTCAGGTTCTGTACTGTCCAGGCTAGTTTGATGTGAAAACAAGTGACTCCAAGCAGTCCTGTGTGATATGTGAGCATTACTTGCTGATGGTAAATAGATAGCTGAACTTGTTCTGGTCAGTGGGAGACAAGAGCAGGCTGCTATGACCTTGGCCATCTTTGAGCCTGTCTGGTTATTTGCAGATTATGACTTGTTCTCATTGCTGCAGTTCCTTATTTCCCATGTGTGAAATGTGGTGGCTCAGGGTCAGGTGCTGTTGAGTGATTAAATTATTGTAGCTTTTTCATGCAATTTGAGCACACCAGAATGGACAAGTGTGGTGTTGGGCAGAGCTGTCTGGTTCTGTGTGGGCTGGTGCTCTGTGCAAAGCTGTCCAAAGTGTGCCCACTGTGCCCTGCACAGTGTGAGGAGTTGTCCTTAGGCCTGAACTCCAGCTGGGCATTCAGTGCCTTCAATCCCTGCTGCACTGCCAAGCAGCTGGGAGACTTCTCATGAAGAGAACTTTAGCCAGCAGTGTTAAATTATTCCTGTGTCTTCTCATTGTTGCTGCAGAGCCAATGAAATAGTACTTTTCTTTTAAACTAGGGCTTTAGATACTATAGCAGTTGGTTGGCTTTTAAGAGACCTCCATGGTGAAATGGCTGGCTCAGAACATGTAGCTCAATGCAGCTGACAGCCCTGCACAATCTGATTCGGAAGGCATTGTGACTATAAACAACTTGAATTCTCGAAGGCACCTGTGCTTCCCAAAATACTGAGAGGTGGGAAGGTGGAACAGGAGAGCTTCTTGCAGGTGAAGAAGAAATGACAGAATGCAGCTCAAGGTAATTTTCTCCTCCAAATGAAGGTGCCTGTGATGTGGGCAGGTGTGTGAGCTACCAGACTGTCTGCAGTGGAGATTAGCTTAAGCCTTTGTCCTTAACAGCAAGTAAAGCAGTGGATGGCTAAGACCTAAGTGCTGTAACAGAAGTGAGGTAGGTGATATTTCTACAGTTTGAGAATGAGGGAAGGCATCTCAACAAGGGCATCATTTTCTCTTCGTAAATGCCAGTCTTGGGAACAGCTGAAAATGAGATGGATCATCAGTATAAACCATTGGCTCTGCAGAATATGGCTTAAGCAGTTATGTTGCAGTTTGTGCTGTGGCTTCCTGGTGGATCCCTGTATCACCCTGGAATCACTACATAGCCTACAGGCACTTCCCCTCTCGTGGGAACACTGGGAGCAGCAGTGGATATGGATGACAGCTGCCTCAGGACATCTTGGTCAGCTTCCTTTTTTCCTTCCTAGAACTGACCTCTTTGCCTGACTGGTTGTACACAGAGGTTGTGAGGTGAACAATGTCCCAGCCTGACCAGACTGTTGGGTACTCCGTGAAACAATGGTTTACAGCAGTGTGTGCTTCACCAGTGAGGCATAACTGGCTCCACTTGCTTCCTTCAGACTGTGAGCATGAGGTTTGGGTCAGGCTGCTCTGAGCACAGGAGTGTGTGCTGGATGCAGGCAGGGGACCTGGGCTGTCCCATGTCACAGTAGTGGGGCATCAGAGCTGTGGGTGCCACTGAGTACTCTGAGCTCCTCTGAGACCTGCTGGTTGGATCTTGTGTAGTGGTGTAACACACTGCTCTGCCAGTCAGTAACTGGAATACACTGGTCACCCGGTTTATGAAATGAGTCATCTTTAAGATGTCAGGAGGGACCCTCTGTGATGATCTAGATAGGTAACAAGTGGCTGGATGGATTTTGCTGCTTGCAGGACAAACCTGTGCTCCATGGTATGAGTTCTTTATCATACCTACAGAATCAAAGAGCTCTGTGTGCTGTGTCAGACAGTCCAGAGTGCCAATTGAAGCAGTTCTTGACAGTTGACTGGCAGATCCTTTATTTTCTTTGGGCTGCTGCTATTATGGTAATGTCTCAAGGAGCTGGTGGTTTTTTAAGTTCTCAGATGTACTGACCCAAGAGTAAAAGGCCTGCCAGTCTTGGAGAATTTTTGATAAGGCTGAGGGCTGATGGTGCCAGGCTTGGTGGAAATACCCACACCCTTTCATTACATTATGGAAGAACAAAAAGCTGAAACAGTTGACTCACTGAAGGGTTCTGAGTAGGAGCTTCCTGTAGGGCAGCTTTGCTGTTTATCCCTCGGGTTTTCATTGGGGAACAGGCTACAGCCAGGCTTCAGCTAGTGTGATGGGGATTTGCATAGGCTCCAGTACGGTTCCCTTAATGTGGCTTGTCTGTTCTGTGCGGATACACCTGGGCAGAGCAGCAGGGTTTTTCCAAGAGTATCCATTACTGTAACCTGAGGTGGAGCTGTTAAATGTGGTGGGGTGGGAGGGGGCAGGGCCAACCTGTGGGAAGCAGTCTGTTTCTTTGGAAGTGCCCAGGTTTCTGGCATGGCAAAGCAAGGACTGTACTTGACCTGCGTGTCACCTCTAACATTTCTCCAGCCTTTTAGGAATGACCTGCTCAGGGATGAATAGATGTTGGTGAATTGGTGCCTGTCTGCTCCCAGGGAAGCCTGCCTATTGCAGAGGGCAGTCCGTTTGATAATGTTTAGTTTTAAAAGGTTCCAGATGGAAGTGCTTGTCCCAAATGGTCTTTCACACTTGCTGTGATGGTAACCAGTGGTATCCTAATTGGAAATCTGACTTTTGTTACTAGCACCCTTCTGATGCAGGGGAATTCTGCATGTTCGTGCTCTGGAAATCTCTCGCGTGCAGTGTGGAAATCTGCTTCACCATGATGGGGCATGGGAGGAATCCCTGGCTCTGAATGGACCAAATGCAGCTGGAGTGTGTGTGGCTGGTTCTGCCTGTTCCTGGGCTGAGCCTGTCTGAATGTATCAACTAGTGAAACTGGATCTATGCTACTGGATCTCCTGACTTGAAGGCTCCCCACAGCCTCTTTCTGTACTGAGGGGGTGACTTGCATCTGGCTTAACTGCAAGGTTACTCTTCTTGGTAATTCAGGTCTTGGTGACCTGACTGAGCACAGTCACCTGCTGGAGCTGGAAAAGGTTGGTTCCGATGCTGGGACTGCCTTTGATCTGAAAAGCAGGATGCTGGAAAGCTGTGGCAGTGGCAAAACTATGACTAGTCTTCAGTCTTTGACACTATAGCCTATCTGGCAAGTGACTGTCTAGTTTATACTTGATCCTGAAGCTGCAGAGCCTCACTCCCTCTGCTGTCACTTTTAAAGGGACAGATACGGTGAGGTGCCAGGCAGCATATCCTCAGCCCTGAGGGGAGGGCATTTTGCCTCCAGGAGCAGTACATAAATCAACTCTGGATTGTGAGTTCAAGGAGTCAATCAAGTATTTAACAAGGGAGTTAACCTTTGAAACAGGCTTACTGGGAGTAGGTGGTCTTGGATGCTGTGCTTTGCAACTTCTCTGTATTGTAACACCATTGAACTTCCAAAGAACACAATTTCTGGTTAGAGACCAGCGTGGATTCCTTGTCTGGTGAATTAAATAGGTGGAGTGTTTCTCCACCTGTCTGGTAAATGTTTTGACGGTTCTGTGACAGCTCTACCTCTTTAAAGGTAGTGTTGGAGCTTGCTTTTTTTATATGTTAGAGGTGAGGGAGCTGGATGAGCTGACACAAAAACCCAGAGTCTTGGTGTGTAGCAGAGGTACAGCTCTTGCCCCATTCCTAGTGTGTGCCACATAGATCTTCTCAAACCCTGTTCACCAAAATTTTGGAAATGTGTCCTTCCAATCAATCAGGGATATTTAAATGTGTCATATGAAGCATATATGCTTCAGTTCTTCAGAGCTGCTGCAAGGTAGATGTGAAGGTGTGCAAGAACGCTGTCCAGAGTGTCCCTAGCCCAAAACTGAGTGGCTGTGCCACTAGAGGCTGGGTCACGGTGGGGAGCAGGTATCATCTTTACCACCTTGCCTGTAATACTGGGATAATGTCAAAGATGCAATGACAACTTGCCAGGCTAGTGAAGGGCAGTAAAGCTGCCTTGTAAGGAAGGTGCTAGAGATGTCTCTTGGTTGGAATGGTGGTAAAGGCTTTCTTGGGAGCAGATGTGCCAAGCTCTGTCTGGCCCCTGTGACTGTCCACCAGTGGCAGTTCAGTGGAGCTTCAGTGACATCTAAGACTGCCATGTGAAGATTGGTAAACATAGGCTTTCCCTTCAGACTGTGTCTAAAACAAGTTCAAGGCATAAGATCTGGCCTCTTCTGGGGTTTTAACTGGGAAATGACAAACTTGTGCTGCTCTGCCCTTCCACAAAAGCTTGAGCAAGCTGACTTTCTGTAAGTGGGGTTACAAAATCACCTTCTCTAATCCATCACTGCATTAATTGCAACACCCTCAAGTAGCTTTGTGCTTGGAGGAAGTAATGACTGATACAACTTTAAATAGAGAACTTCCCTCATGAGCCTCTGCATTTTTTGAGAGGTTTGTAAAAGATTGCAGACAGAAGAAGCGGTTTGTGCTAAATTCTGTACCCAGGGTACAGATAGTGGAACCAGGATTCAGGCTTAGTTCCAGCCCTTAGAAAATGCTTCATCCAACAAAAATGGTCAGTGATTTCTTTCTAGGCTTCCCAAGGACTAGACCCTAAACAGAGCCATCACTGAAATGGCTGATTAAGTCCATGTGCTAGTTTTCAGGTTCATTTTATATTTGCAGATAGAACCTGCTTCTGGTTCAAGCTTCTTAAGTTGAGTTCTACTTCTGAATTACCCAAAACAGCCCTTTCTATTGCTGGTGCCGGTCAAGGTTCAAGAGCTTTGCTAGCACAGAACAAATTGGTAGTTAATGAGACTTTCCCCAGTTTTCGTAACTAAAACTGAACTTCTCTGTGAGAATGAACCTTATGTTATGCAGCAGTGTTGTTTGTATGAATGGTTTGGAGTTTTAGTGCCAAGCCAGGAAGATGACTGCTCCAAAGATGGGCTTTATGGGAGTGCTAATCAAGAAGCAGGAAAGCATATATCCAGACGCCTCCAAATACCTCCCAGCAACTCTTTGGGACAAGGTGCACAATCTCACACCTGGATACTGGTGTAGGGTGATTACAGGTCTTTGTGGAACAAGGTTGGAGAAACCTTAGTTTTCTGTGGGTGGAGCAAACTCAACTATTAAGTCTCAGAATAGTACAAAGACTTTAAATGCCCATAGTTTAAATGTACTTCAGCAGCCTTTTAGAACAGAGGCCAATAGGATTGACCTCTGAATACAATCTTGATGGTGTCAGAAAAAGAGACTGCCTACTCTTCCATATGCCTATCTCTGCTGCTTCAGAGACTTATTCCTGGCTGGCAGTTGACCTGCATGTCATCTCTGGCTGATGGTGAAAGCAGTAGGAAGCTGTGAAGTTCCCAGAATACTGCCCAGTAAGACTGGAAGGAAAGGTGTCTTTTCAAGTGCTGCAGAATCAAAGAATGAGGTATTTGAGGAAGCTTCTGAGACTAATATAAAGCTTTCAAGGCAGAAGTTACTTTGGGGTAGTGCTTTGGACTCTTCCAGCAGGTCTCAGATACAGGTGATAAGCCCATCATTGTGCAGGTCAATGCATGCTCAAATGTTGACAGAGATGATGAGTAAACCTTAGGCATAAGGTGGTTGTGGTCCTCTGTAACCTACAAGCCAAACTCTTCCTCATTGTTCCAGTGGTTGGATTGACAAGTGTTTGGACCCGAATCCTTCACGAGAGAGGTCACCCTCTCTGTGTGCCAGAACCTTTTTCCAAGGAAGGACATGGAGTGGTAATATTTGAGTTCATTTCTATCTCTGTATGTCTGATGAAGCTGCAATGGCACATTTAACTCCAGGGCCAAAGCATAGGCAAATGAGTTTTGTGGGGGAAGAGGCCCCATGAAGATCTGTGCACCTGAACTCAATTCAAGTGGCCCAGCTCTCAGCTGTGTTCTGGTGGTGTAGACAGATGTGCTTTGTTGAGCCTTGCAGTGTGGACTCTGGGAGGGTACAAATGCTGGAGTTCCACTTGGGACTTTGGGTTTTGGCCCCTAAGCAGGGGCATAGATGGCTGCTGGGGGTGTGCCTTGCTGTGAAGCTGGCCTGGGAAGATGTTCTGCTATCAGCAGTGTTTGGACAGCACCTCTTACTCATCTTTGGAATAGGACTCTGGGTAGGTCACTTCCTCATCCCTTAGGGGAGTGTTCCTGGCTGTCGTGTGACCATGTTAGTTTTGCACAATCTTTCCTTGTGCTGACTTAGCTGTTCTAACTGCAGCCTAGTGTCTAATGCATTTTTTTTTTCTCTTCCAGCCTTGGGAGCTGCATATGGAACAGCAAAGAGTGGCACAGGTATTGCAGCCATGTCTGTCATGAGGCCTGAGCTGATCATGAAGTCCATCATCCCTGTGGTCATGGCGGGTATTATAGCAATCTATGGCCTCGTAGTGGCAGTGCTCATTGCCAATGCCCTCTCACCTGACATCACGCTATTCAAGTAAGTTGCTGCATCTGGTGGTTTTGTTTCAGACTGTCCTGTCACTGTTTGATGCTCTGTGTGTGGGTAGTTTTGGCTCAAGGCCCCTGGAAGGGCTGGCAGTGCTAAATGCTACTGGGCTAGGCTTAGGAGCATGGGCTGGATTCCAGCTGTCCTGCCGGATGCCTCAGCGCCACTGGAGCTGCCTGCTCAGTTGGCTGTAATGGCTATCACAGATCAATCGGGCATCCCACTGCTCATGTGGTGGGGCTGTGGCTTGAAAGAAGCCGTGTACAGGCAACACTGGGATAGGAGGCAAAGCTTGTGTCATGATGCCACACTCTAGATGTGGATGCACAGGTGTTTCCGGTACTGTCCTAAATAGCTCTGCTGTTGCCTGGGAGATGCAAGTGAATAATTAATATTGCTTTTGCTTTATGTGCTGGTAAATCAATCTTTGAGCTATACATTGGGCCTCTATAGTAGCTACAGTCTGAAACTTTATCTGCTCTTGGCTTCTGAAACAGCTGGAACTGGTGTGATTGAGCCCTCTTGGAATAAAACTGTGCTGCTGAAGTGTGATAGGGGTCTGTGTTGCTGTACAGGCTGTACCCTACAAGCAGTGTGCTTGGCCTAACAAGACATGGTCTAAAACAGTAGATACAAATGGTCCTTTGCAATTACCAGATGGGCAGACACTGATAGGGACTGCTCCTCAGGACTACTTTCCTTCTTGGAAAACCAGACCATTACTGCCCAGCTCCTGCAGTGCAAGACACCTAGATGTGCTGTGGCTGTATATAAGGTTGCTAAAGGTTGGAGGTGAGCAGCTACTAACAGGCTGCACAGCAGTGTGGGACAGGCATTGCTGGAAGTGCTGGTAAGTGCTGCTCTGACAGCATGCTGAGCCTGGACCTGGCTGAAGTGGCGGCAGACAAGTTGATGGCCAGATGAGCCCAGTAACTCAGTTTAGTGTATGAGCCACACGTGAACATCAGGTGAAGATCCTTCACTGCTGTTTCTTTAAATATCAGAGTTGGGAGTGTCAGTAAACATCTGCTTAGAGAGAGATCAGGCTTGTTGAAGGAGTTAGGGGCTTAAGGCTGGGTGTGTCCTGTTCGTTGCTACTGAAACTCTTCCATCTCTGTCCCACAGGAGCTTCCTTCAGCTGGGTGCTGGTTTGAGCGTGGGTCTCAGCGGTCTGGCTGCTGGCTTTGCCATCGGTATCGTGGGCGATGCAGGTGTCCGGGGCACAGCACAGCAGCCCAGGTTATTTGTGGGGATGATCCTCATTTTGATCTTCGCTGAAGTCTTGGGTCTCTATGGCCTCATTGTTGCCCTTATCCTCTCCACGAAGTAAATGTTGCGGTATGATGTAAAGAGATGTAACAAATCTACGTTTAACAAAAAAAAAAAGCTCCAGAATGAAAATGGTTTCTCCAATGTGTACAGTTGTTCCAATTTGGTAGTTGATCTCTTGTAAATGCGCAATATATGTTAGTGACTTGTCTGTCCTGTGTGAACTTCAATATTAACTTGGATGGGCTGCTCCAAGCCTGCTGCATGGCTTGGGGTGGCCTGTGTGCAATTTTCCACCCATTGCTGTTAGTATTTTATGTATAAATATGAACTAGAAATGTAATTTTTTCTCTTCACTGGATGTTTATTTATAAAAGACTTGACATGTTCATACATCTATGGAGCAAGGATTTTCAATTTCCCATGCTATATATATTAATCTTATATATAGGTAGATTACACTGTGGGGTCAATTGTAAGTGCAGAGAATTCCTTGGATGTAATTTTGATTCTAAAGATTGCTGTAGTGTCCTGGTATTGGAGTATGAGAATTTTGTGTTTTATTACAGCAATTGTCCGAAACACTCCTGTGTTTCAATAGTAACTGCATATGCTCCGGCATCAGTCGTGCACCCAGTGTTGGGTTACAAACTTCTACCATATTTCCAAATAAAACTTCCTCCACTACATTGCTGTAATGAGTCCCTGGCTCTGATTTCCAGCTGTTGCTGCTCTTTTGGGAAGAGGACAAGGTCCCTCGGGGGAAGCAGCTTCCTGAAGTGACTGGGCAGTATGCCGGGGAGTGATGCTGCCAGCTCTGCCACAACTTTCCCTTTCTCCTAGGCCGTGGCAGTGTGGTTCCCAGCTGCTGCCATGGGCTATATTTGCGGTGAGCAAGGATGCAGGGCTAGGCTC
Source organism: Eopsaltria australis (assembly GCA_034509425.1). NCBI lineage: Eukaryota > Metazoa > Chordata > Aves > Passeriformes > Petroicidae > Eopsaltria > Eopsaltria australis. Next base: position 678,592 of record JAVTVJ010000228.1, on the reverse strand, counting down.
ACCTGATTATGTCTGGTTCAGTGGTGGTGCTCTGTAAGCAGGGGTCAGGGAGCTGCAGCCTGCACCAAGGGCCAGGGAGAGAAGGGTGCAGGCTGCAGCCTGTGACCAGGAGAGGAGCTGCCTTGTCAGGAAACAAGCAATCTGTCCCTTGTGCTGGTCCTGCAGAAGCTGAGCTGCTTGGAAGCTGTACTGTGAACAGTAATTGCCTCTGAAGTACCTCAACAATAGTCTCATCAACAAAATGGCTTCAGTCAAGAACTTGTATTTTTATCTTTTAAATCAGGACCATTTGAGCTGGGACATTCTGCTGCTGCAGCTGCTGAGTGCTGGAGCAGCCTCTGGCTTGAGAATTTGAGTACTGCCAAGCTTATAGGGGAAATACGTGTTGGACCCTTTCAGTAGTAAAGCTTGGTCCAGTTAGTCCTGGGAAGTCTGTAGCCTGGAGACAGAGCAAAAAAATGTTCAAGCCAAAATGTTACCACTCAGGTACCTGGTGCTAGCAGTGCCTTTAGCATCAAATCAAGCTGATGTCTTTGGAGAGATGTGTCACCTGGTTGGGCATGAAAATGCGTATGTGTGTTTCACCAAGGTACCTGTTCCAGTGAGTGGTACAGGTACCTTGAAGAGCTGTGGCCAGAACATAAGGAATTCACTGAAGCTGTTTGGAGCTTCTAATGTGGCAAGGGTGTTGCCCAGGCCTCGTGCCACCGTGTGCAGCTATGAGCCAGTCATCCTGTCAGGATCAACAATAATTATTAACAAAGGAATGGGCTTATTTTTTTGCTATTTGCTAAAACATATCTCTTCAATCACCTCTTAGCAGGCTGGCGCTGGGCTGGGCTGGTTTTGCTTGGGAAGGGCTTGCCTTGTGGCAGTGTGAGCAGAGATAGTGGTGGGGCTGTACAGAGGTGTAAGCTAACTGGATGCCTGCTGAAGTAGGGGCCAAGGGAAGGAGAAATTTCTGATCTGAATGGTGTTGGTCATTCTTTTCATCAGCAAAAGTAGTAGACTAAACCTCTGAATTAGGCTTTCCCTGGGGGTCATAAAGGTTTATTGAATCTGCAGGTTAATTGTGTCTCACACTGACTGCAGAGGGGGCCTTTCTGGTGCAGTGTGACAGCTTGCAGCTGGAGTGTGAATCCCAAACTCAGGCTCTGGAGAGGACGCTGCATCCAGCTTGCAGTTCTGGTGAGAGGAATTCAACTTAACAGGTCAAATTGTGTAGGAGGATAGGAGAGAGTCCTGACTGGGGCTGCAGATATGCTTAACATCTGGTTTTACTTTCTGTAAGGGGGCCCTACTGCCAGTCTTTGTGCCAGTTGACAGGAAGATGAGCAAAATAGCATTTGTGAGAGCAGCTAAATGCTCTCATCTCCAAGGACAGTAAGTGATTGAAAGGCCTCCTGTTCCAGTCACCCCTAAGGTCCCTTGTAGGTTGGTGACATGTGCAGAGGCAGTTACTAGGTACTTGCAGAACCAATGCAGGGAAAATCCCTTCAATGGCATGTTGCTTCATGCCTTAGAATATTAAGCCTTTGCCATTAATATATAAACCCATGCAAGAAGAACAGAGCTGGGGTGAGCATGGACTGGGGGAGGATCACTTTGTGCCAAGTACCTGCAAATACGCTCAGATTAAAATCAGCAGTCTGCACATGCTGCCTCAGCTATGATAGTGATGCTCTGGATCCTCTGTGATGACTCCCAGGTGAACACTCACATTTCAAGTCCTTCTCTGGTACTATTGCATCAGCACACTTCTCAAGTGATTCAGGGCATTAAGAACATGAGGGACCTCTGGGGTTTTTGAAATTCCTTTACTGCTAGGAGCATGGCAGCTCAGAAGGCAGTCCCAGCTGGCAGGGATTGACTCGGTGCTTGGTTTGGAAGAGGAGAAGGGGGTGGCTGTGCCAGCATAGCCATGGTGCTTTGGTGCTCCATGTGTGGCTGGGAGTGCTGCAGTGAGTCAGCCCTGCAGAGAGGAGTGCGGGGCCTCTGCAGCAGCAGCACAGGGACAGGGCCATCAGCAGTCAGTGCAGGTTCAGGGAGGTTCAGGACCTGCTGCCAGAGCTGCCAGCACAGACAATGCCTCCACAGAGCCTGCTGACCTTGTTCTCTGTTAACTCTTTCACACTGTTTTTTGTTTGTTTTTTTCCAAAGGCTGCAATTTTTTCTTCCACTGCTGCTGGAGAAGCATTTTTAAGTATCAGGATTTTATCTGTGATTGCTCTGGGATTGGCTTGCCTAGGGAGATCTGGCTTACAGAGAAGCATAGTAACCTGGAAAAGTAAATAAGCTTTGGGGAAATAAAAACCTTATTATGAGAAATTGATCCCAGAAACCAAGTCACTGTTTTCAATTATAGAGTAACAGCAGAGCTAATGACTACAGCTCTCAATAAATCTTGTTCCCTTCCCAGGCTGGCCACAGGGATACTGATTTTAGGACATTCTGCTGTTTTCAGCCAGCTGTACTGTCCAAACCATCACTGTGCTCAGGTGAGAGTTACTTGTCTCTGACGTACAGGACTTGTCACCTCTGGCCTTAGTTTTACAACTTTTAACCATCTTTTTCTCTTCACATGATTAAATCAAACCCAGAGCAAGTCTTCTCAATGCCACTTGCCCTGGAGTGGGAATTTTCTTTCAGGGTCAAAGGATTGCATCCCAAAATGCTTCTCCATTTTTGTTCCTGTAAAAGCTAATAAATGCTGTTATTTTTTCTGCAAGACATACTTCAGTGGGCTCCTGAGAGCCACAGCTTTGCAACTCATATCACTGGCTTTCAGCCAAGCCGATTCTTGTGTCACAACACAAAAGCACACAGGGAAAAATCCTGCCCTGACCTTACAGTGTTTGGGGGCCAGGGCTTTTGGGGCCCACACTGTACTCACAAGGTACCTTCAGACCCCTGATATCTCTCTCTGACCTGAGAGCACAAGCTGGGTGGGACGCAGCTCTGGAGAACTGGTGGCTCATCTTTGCCATTTCCCTTTTGCTGAGGGGACAAGCTGCCCTTACCACAGGATCAGGTCTGGCTCTTCGGGATTCATCAAGGGGATACCAGGGACAGTCTAAGTTCTGGACCCTTTTCTGGCATGTTGAACTGTCCATGCTGTTACACCTGTGCTTTCCTCCTTTGCCTTTGGCAGAGGGGAAAAGGTTGACTTAAGTGGCAGAGTGGATTCAGTCACCCTCTCCTAACAGCTGTCTGCATGAGGTAGGCTGAGGACAAATCTTGGGAAATCGTGTATACTCCCGAGACCAGCAGTGTGTTCTAAGCAGCCTCCATGGCTCCTGTGTGCCCTGGGACAATTTCTTAGACATACTTGTGAATGCCTGTGAAAATCAGAAGACAAGGCTATATTTCAACAGCCCTTCATGCAGCAGCAGTGGCAGTCCTGGCCCTGCTCCCGCAGGTGCTCCATGTGCTCCCCGGCTCCTCCCAAGTGTGCAGGTACAACTGCGCTTGCTGCCAGGCAGTGAACCTAATTTGGGAATTGAGCCACGTTAAAAATAACTCAACCTGAAGGAAAAAAACCCACATTTGCTAAAGAAAATGCAAGCAAAACTACAGCCACTGATTCCCTCCTTCTGTTACTGGGGCAGTGGAGAAAAAGAATATGGAATTGTTATTAGAGGAGTGTACAGTACTGGCAATGCAAGACAGGGTTAATTTAATGCTGAGAAATAAAAGGAGAACATCCTTTTTAAAGGGGTAAGACTTTAGCAGTACATGCCATAAACTGGGCTGGATTAAATACCTGCAGCCTCAAGGAGCAGTTTCCCATCACTTGGCACAAGCTGTTCTGTTCTTCCAGCAGTGCAGACAGGAGGTCTCAGCACTCTGATCCAGGCTTGAGACTGGCAGCCAGAGGGAGCCTTGAATCTGTGTGGCTGGAGGGTTCTCAGGTGAAGCTCTGTCACTGCTCCTGGTGGGCCCATGGTGGGATATTTTTGGTGGATGTTCTTATCTGTGCAGTCCGTATTTGCCTTTACCTTGGCATCTCTTCTACTGCCAGCTAGTCACTGTCACAGTCCTGCCAGCTCGTGTGTTCCTGGGGAAGGGACCTGTTTTGGCCACAGGCAGTTTGGGTGCCATGTGTGCCTTCTGACGTCCAAATTTGATTTAGTGGCTCAGACGGGTTCATTCTTCTTCACAGATAAATAAGCAGGGCTGAGAGCTGTTTTTAGGATTCATCTTCTCAACTTCTAATTTTGGTGTCTACTCAGCTCCACCTGTATGAAGCTAAAAATCATTCCCAGTACTACAGTGCTCAGTGTCCCAGATGTGCATAATTTCATAAGGAAAACATTCCAGCTCATCCAGTTCCACCCCCTGCCATGGGCAGGGACACCTTCCACTGTCCCAGAGTGCTCCAAGCCCCGTCCAACCTGGTCTTGGACATTGCCAGGGATGCAGGGGCAGCCACAGCTTCTCTGGGCACCCTGTGCCAGGGCCTCACCACCTTCAGAGCCAAGAATTTCTTCCCAATATCTCATCCATCCCTGCCCTCTGGCAGCAGGAAGCCATTCCCTGTGTCCTGTCCCTCCATCCCTTGTCCCCAGTCCCTCTCCAGCTCTCCTGGAGCCCCTTTAGGCACTGGAAGGGGCTCTGAGGTCTCCAGGTGAACACCCTCAGCTCTGCCAGCCTGGCTCCAGAGCAGAAGGGCTTCACCTCAGAGCACCTCCGAGTGGTGAATGGCCTGAAACCATTCTTAGCCTCAAATTGCCAAAACAGTGCTGCACGTTTTCCCAGCCTCAACCAACATCATTCCTATCTCTCCCTTTCAGGCCCCTTTCTCAGCATCCTGCTGACAACAGGAGCAGCTTGTAGAGTGGACAATCACTTACATAATGGAATGATAAGCATGGCACAAACCTAACTAAAATCCAGTTCCAGGCCAGACAGGGATGTTACATTCATACACAATTATATTCCCTGTCATTTATCTTTCCTGGGAGAGATCCATCAGCAGTGCCGGAGCCCACACCACCTGGGTGAAACCGTGTCTCGTGAGCTTCCCTCGGGTACAGTAGGGGCAGTGGGGTCAGGGTGTCACAGTGGGGATCTTGGGACGGAGGTGTCGGGATGGGGGTTCAGGATGGGATCTCATGAGGACGGGCTCCGCCGCCGACCTTCTCAAGATGGCGGAGCCCTTCCCGTGATGGCGGCTCCTCGGGGCCGGTCACGTGCGCCGAGGCGGGTGGGGAATCCCGGCACGTGCTGAGCGCGCTCACGTGACCGGGCGCAGGCGGTGCAGGGGGCGAGGCCACGCCCAGGCCCCGCCCCCGGTGCCGGTGCCCCCGGGCCGGGGACAGCCCCCGGGCCCGGCGCTCATCGGGCACCGCGGCGCGGCGAGGCCGCACGGCCCCGCGGGGCTTGTTCCTCACAGCGCCGGTACACAGCGCCGGGCAGGGGAGGGAGCTCACTCTCCGCCTGCCCCCGGGGCGGTGCTCCGGTGCCTCCGCCCCTCACCGGCTGCCCAGTCCCGCGGCAGCCGCTCGCACCGGAGCCGCGGCCTGGCCTTGCTTCGCCACGCCCGGTCCCCGCCCCCTGTGCTGGGCACCGAGGGGTTCGCGGTTCGCGCCGGCTCCTGCTACCCCGCGATGCCGTCCAACAAATCCGTCTCGGACGCACCCATCGTCCAGTTCACCAACTGCCGCATCCTGAGGGACCACCAGCTCCAGAGGTGAGGCGGAAGGTACCGGCGGTGCCGGTGTGGCTGGGGGGTACCGGGGCTGTCCGGGGTACCGTGATGTCCGGCGGTACCGGGGCTGTCTGTGGGTATCGAGGTGTCCGTGGTTGCCAGGTGTTCTGGGGGTACCAAGGCTGCGGGGGCACCAGGGTTGTAGGGGCTCCCGGACAGGCTGCCGACCTGACCTGGCACCTGCAGTGCCCGAGGGACGGTCGCCACTTCCCTCTGGGCATCGGCTGCTGGCCCTCACCCCGCCACTCTCCCACCATCCCATGTCCCCCCTGCCAGGTTTTGGAGGGAGATGGGGCGGGTGTGGTGTACGGTCCCTGTCGTTTTGTCTCTTCTGCCAGCCCCCTGGTACTTTGGCCATCACCACCACCTTTGAGGGGCAGCCCATGAAAATCCCATTCCCGTGAGTTTTGTAGAGCCAGAGCTAGGCAGAGAGGGCTGCCTGCTGTGTCCCAGCTGGAAGAGCAGCTGTGCTCTGGCAGACGTTGCAGAGCCCAGGGCAGGAGGTCCTGGTATGATCCACTCTGCCCAGGATTACTGTTACTGGGGCACAGCCACCTGCTCCACGTGCTGCAGATGGCACCAGAGCTTGGTGTGTGTGACTGTCCCTCCAGGGAGGACCTGTGGGTGCGAGAGGGGAAGATCCTCAACCCAGAGAAACTCTTCTTTGAGGAGAAGGGCTCTGCTGATGTCCAGCTGGACTGCAAGGACAGCATCATCGCCCCAGGCTTCATCGATGTCCAGATCAATGGTACAGTGAAGCTACATGCACTCACAGACTGGGGCTGTCCCGGGTTTGTCCATCCCTGAGCCCCAGCCCCACTGTGGGCGTCCTGCCCATGGCCACGTTTCAGCTGCTCAGGGGGACATGAGTCACCCAACTAATTACAAAGAGCAATTTTACCTGTGGTTGCTGCTGTCGTGTAAGTGATCCCCTCTGGCCAGGTGAGGGCTTCCTCTGAACTCATATTTATCTATATTTTATCCTGCCCCTGCACTGGCAGGATGCCTGCCCTACCCTTTCCAGGACATGGGAGGAGAGGGCAAGACTTCCCAAGGGAACATTAACTGCAATAGTTCTCTTCAGAAGGAAAGAGGGGCTTGTTCTATGGTAGCTAAAGCTGGAAGTCAGATCCCTTTACAGCTGGGAATCCTCACATTTTGCCCTACATCACAATAAAAAGGCTGTGCTTACAAAACACTTTGGGTGCTGTGGGGAAGAGCACTTCATGGGGGCACCGATGGTGAGATTTGTACTTGTGGAACCTTGGAATGTAGGACAGAAGTGCTGGTGAAGCCCTCTGCATCAGCGCCCTACAAATGGAAGATCTCCCTCCAGTCACACTAAGTTTTTCTTTGGTGTTTCTGGGTGGGACACACTCACTGGGGAAGCTGCAGTTTCACCCGTTTTGTTTGTGGTGCAGGAGGCTTCGGGGTGGACTTCTCTCTGGCTACGGATGACTTCAAATCAGGTATTGACCTGGTCAGTCAGAAAGTCCTGTCCCATGGAGTGACCTCTTTCTGTCCCACACTTGTGACCTCTCCTCCATCTGTGTACCACCAGGTAAGGGAGCTTCTCCCCTCCCATGTGCAGGGTGAGCAGGGACTGAGGTTGGTATCAGGAGGTGGGTGGCCCAAGACAGGGATAGCTGCCAGGGCAGAAAAGCTGTAGACATGGGGAGCTGGACTCTACCCTGGGTTTCTTGCCCTCAGCCTTTAGAATACTGAGACAGCCATGTCTCCCAGGCAAGCTCTGCACACCAAGGCTTGGAGACTGCTTTTCATTTGTGGGGTATGATGGTCTCAAGTGGTCCAGCTACAAATCTGCCTGCAGACCTGACGTTTGGGTCTGACTTAGCAGGCTGGGGGGCTCTGTCTGGGGTGCCATGTCTGACAAGCCCCTTTCTCTAGGTTCTCCCTCAGATCACTGTAAGAAATGGTGGAGCCCATGGAGCAGGAATCCTGGGTAAGTGGATTTGTACCTCTGTGGTGCTACTCTAGGTGGGCAATTATGTTGGTCACGGTTGAGGTGAAAGAGGTTACAGAGCACAAATAGGGGCTGGAGCTCTCAGTTGGAGGGATGCATAGGTGAGCACAGACCCACCTTGTCCCTCAGGCTGTGCCTGGCCTTTGCTGTGTTCTCTGTCATCATACACACACCACTCCAGCCCCTTTGGGCCCCTGGAGCAATGGCAGTTGTGTGGCTTGGTTTGGCCAGTGGCCAGCACTGCATCTTCACTGTGCTGAGCTCACAGTTACCTGGGCCATGTGTTTTGCTGCAGAAAAATGGCAAGAGTGTGACTGGAGCAGAGTAGACATAGCAGGTTTCTTGGTCCTTGGCAGGGGGAGGAAGGGTCATGGTTGTTTGTTCCTGTTTGGCCAGGAGCCCACCTGGAAGGGCCGTTCATCAGCAAGGAGAAGAAGGGTGCCCACCCCGAGCACTGCCTCCGCACCTTTGAGGCAGGTGCCTTCCAGGACCTGCTTGCCACCTACGGATCCCTGGACTGTGTCCAGATAGTGACCTTGGCCCCTGAACTGAGACGGAGCAGTGAGGTGATCCGGGAGCTCACCAAGCGGGGCATCTGCGTCTCACTGGGTAAGGGCTGGGGCACCCAGGGCTTAGGGGGGCTCTAGCTGCCCCTCCCTTGCAGCAGTGGCATCTCTAACAGTGTGTCAGTGCAACTGGACAGGCTGGGATTCTCTTTTGCCTGGCCTGTATGGAGATCACAGACCTGTCACAAATGGGGATCTTGCTTGATGCTGTCAATCTGTCACAGCAAGGGCCAAAGTTTGTATCAACTGAGGAGCCCCTGCAGTAAACACAAGGTGCTGTTCTAACACAGGGAAGAATAGCAGTCTTAGTTGGAGGTTTGATGATGTGGAAGGGTTCAAACTCTGAAGTTCCACTGCTTTAGGCCTTGGAACTAAAGGCCTAAAGGTGAAATCATTTTCCAAAGGTTACTGTTGGTTTGATAATTCTGGTTTTCTACCAGAAGTGCTGTAGGAACCTCTCCCTCCAACATCTGGCTCTGGCCTCTGAATTAAAACTGGCTGCGTTTTCCTTTTCCTTTGCTTCACAAACTCCTCTTTGTCTCAGATCATTGAAGTAGTCCTTTTTTTTTTTTTTTTTTAAGGGGTGGAAGTTATTCCCCCCCCTTAAAAAGGGGTGAAATTAAACCTCAAGTGGGAAGGGCATTTCTACAGCAGACTATCTCTTATCCCACAGTCACATAAAGAACTCCAGAAAGGCAAGGTTAGCCCACAGAGCTGCTGTCCTTTTGGGGAAACAGAATCTTCTTTATGGATAGCTTAATTCCAATATTCTTTCCTGGCAAAGTCCCTACTGTTGTGAGGGTATCCCCTGATACCTCTCTACAAAATGTTTAAGTATCTGAGGCCAGCAGAAATTGTCATTGGACCTCAAACCCAGTCTGAAGACAACATGCTGTGAGCAAGGCAGCACTTGTGACAACTGAAAGAGTTCAGGTGAAACACCCACCCCCAGAGTCCCCCAGGTCATGGCCAGACACATCTGTGTTGAGGCTGCACCTCAGACCTCAGGCCAGGGTGGGCATTAGAGCATAGTCCAGTGACAGAGTGTCTTTGCTCCTGTAGGGAAATCAGTGGAGAGATGGACAGAGGAATCAGGCGTTGGTCTCTGTTCCCAGGTCACTCAGTGGCTAATCTGTCCCAGGCCGAGGAGGCTGTGCAGCACGGAGCAACCTTCATCACTCACCTCTTCAATGCCATGCTTCCGGTGAGTCTCCAGAGGCGCCTGTCCTGCTCCAGGGCTACTTTTGGGCTTTCTCTCCCACTCCCCATGGGTCTGTGTTCTCCCCAGCTGGTTTCATACCATGCTTTGCAGCGAGGCTTTGGCATTGAACCTCTGGCTTCGTATTCCTACTGCTGGATCTGAAAGAGATTCAAGGCTGTAGCAGACTCTTGAAATTCATCACCGAAAAGAACTAGAAGTGTTGGTGGACGAGAGCTGGACATGCCCTGGCTGTGTGTACCCTCCTGTGTGTGGGCAGCAAGGGAGGGGGGGATTTTGCCCCACTCAGGTGAGACCTCACCTGCAGAGCTGCCTCTAGCCCTGGGACCAACATCAGAAGGATGTGCAGCTGCTGGAAGAAGTATAGAGGAGGCCACAGAGATGCTCCAAGAGCTGGAGCCCCTCTGCTCTTGAGCCAGGCTGGCAGAGCTGGTGGTGTTCACCTGGAGAGGAGAAGGCTCCAGGGAGACCTCAGAGCCCTTTCCAGTGCCTAAAGGGGCTCCAGAAGAGCTGGAGAGGGACTTGGGACAAGGGCATGAAGTGGCAGGACAAGGAAGAATGTCTTCTCACTGTCAGAGGGCAGGGTTAGATGGGATATTGGAAAGAAATTCTTGGCTGTACTGAGACCCTGGCACAGGTTGCCTAGAGGAGCTGTGTCTGTCCCATCCCTGGAAGCATTCAAGGTCAGATTGGATGGGGCTTGGAGCACCCTGGGATAGTGGAAGGTGTCCCTGCCCATGGCAGGGGTTGGAACAAGACAAGCTTTATAGTCCTTTCCAACTCAAACCATCTGGTGATTCTGTGATTCAAGGCAATGCCCAGGTTTGCCTGGTAAAGCTGCCAGGCACTATGTGATAGAGATGGCAGCTGCATCCCCTGAAGGGAAGTCTCAGTCAGTGCATCCTGGTGATCCTCCACAGCCTGTCCACTCTCTCCCCTCAAGCAGTTCCACCACCGTGACCCTGGCATTGTGGGGTTGCTGACAAGTGACAAGATTCCTGCTGGGCGGAGGGTCTTCTATGGCATGATTTCTGATGGCATCCACACCAACCCCGCTGCCTTGCGCATCGCCCACCGAGCCCACCCCAAAGGTGAGCCATGGCAGTCCCCACAGTGTCATCAGCACTCCAGGCACTGCACCATCTCCCACAAGACATTTGTGCTGCCCTTGCTGCCTGGAAGGTCACAGCCACATGTGCTTATCCCTCAGTCCCCTTGCTTTGGTGGGATGTGGCTGGAGACACGTGGGCCCTCTCCAGGAGGGTCAGCAGGGCACAGTGCTTGGAGCTGCAGCAAAATCAGCTGCAAAGCTGACAGGGCCCCTTACCTTGTGTTCCACAGGCCTGGTGCTGGTGACAGATGCAATTGCTGGCATGGGGCTGGCACCGGGTCGGCACACACTGGGTCAGCAGGTGGTGGAGATTGATGGGCTGAACACCTACATTGCAGGTAAGTGCCATCCCTCTTGCTGAAGGCTGGGGACACTGGCACCATTCCTGAGGAGCTGAGCACATCTTGCTGCCCCTGTCAGTGTGTGGCAGCATTTGTGCCGCCCTCTTGTGCTTTGATGCCTGGTGGATCTGCAGTTACTTGGCCTTGGGGATAATGAAACTCCTGGTAAAGAGAAGTGTGCCACTCTCGCGGAGGAATCTGTCCAGTTCTAGCAGTCTGCAACACCTTTGGAAGCCTCATTGCCCAGTGTCAAGGGTGCCAGAGGTTCAGGGGGTCAGTAAGGACAGAGAGATATTTATTGTCCCTCTTCTTTATTATAACACTACCACTTCTTGCTAGCTAAATTCCCTAAGTTTCAAATTCCCAAGCAGATGAAGACTGGGAAGGTATTTCAGAGAAGGATCGTTCCTTTCTCCGTTCCCTTCCTCTGGCATCAGATGCCCGCATTGTGAGCTGGTTCCCCCCAGTCCAGCTGGTCTGATGGTGGAGCTGGGGTAACACCCACATACTTCTTCCTTTGTTGCAGCAGGAAGTGGCTGCAGGCCCTTCAGCTTGCTCCTCTTGCCACCCCAGACGTCTGCACTTCTGGTCCCCTTATACTTCCGTAGTGCCCTGCTTCTTGCTGTGAGCTATGGGCGCTGGTCAGTGCCATCCTGTTTCTCTCCCAGGCACAAAGACCCTGAGTGGCAGCGTGGCGACCATGGACACCTGTGTGCGACACTTCCAAGAAGCCACAGGTAAGAGAGCCTGCTCCACAAGCTGCTGCTCCCTATGTTGACATGGGAGGAGGTCTTGCTTTTGCCAGCTGTGTCCATTCCACCGGGAATGTTCCCTCTCACCTGAGACACAGCAAGGGCTGGGATCAGTGCCCTCAGATGAGCCCTTTTTGAGGGGAAGTTTCATTTTAACCCACAGAACTAATGAGACGTGAACTCTCCTGCTTCTTCCTCACAAAAGTGAATGATTTTCCCTTCTCCATACCCTAGGTATTCAGTTTTTCTATGCCTGCTCTCTCCTGTAGGGATATTTCCCTTCCCAGCTCCAGGTGGCTGTGCTGAGGGTGTTCCACCTTGGGTCTGTCAACTGCCTGGTTGATAGTTGCCTTGTCCAGGGGGATTTGGGCTGCTCTGGCAATGGGGCTCTGGCTGCCCTAATGTCTCCCCAATTCTCTGTTCAAGGGTGCTCAGTAGAGACTGCATTGGAAGCAGCGTCTCTGCATCCTGCTCAGCTCCTGGGGATTGAACATAAAAAAGGGACACTGAATTATGACTCCGATGCAGGTACTGGTATGGGGACAGCAGATACTGGTATGGAGACAATGGTGTTAGAGCTCACGAGTGCTGGAGCAAAGCAGGGGCTGCTGTAAGCATGTGCTCATCCCGTTTCAGTGGGACCTGCAGGGAGATTTGTTCCACCTGAGATTTGCTCTGGGCTCTTCCTCCAGTGGTTTTTCCCTTGAATGCTGGTGGTGTTTGGGAAACCCTTTGGAGTGCAGAGCTGCCATTGCCAGGATTGCACTGCAGTGTCATCCTGGGGTGGGGAGAAGGCCTTCCCCACTGAGCTCAGCTCTCCCCATCCAGCTCCAGCAGCTCCATTCTGACAGCTGCTTTCTTTCTCTCTTGTCCAACACAGATTTTCTAATGCTGAATGACAGCCTGTATGTGCAAGCCACATACATCGCCGGCGAGGAAGTCTGGCAACAGGATGTGTCAGGCATGTGACACTGGGCTGTCCCAGTGCCCTCCAAGGTTCCCTGGCACTGTGGTTAGCAGCTGTGACAACCATCCCACTTCTCTCTTTTGGTTTTTTTTTTCCCAATTCCTTCCTGCAACTCCCTCAAAGGCGCCTCATACCAAAGAGCTGCATTTTCCAGCTTCCAGTTACAGCCATGCCTGCCACAAATTTGTTGGTGCTCAGTTGGTGGCATGGGAGAAAGAAGGCAGCTCTGTGCTGGCAAGGAATGCCAGTCCTGGAGTGACCTACAGGACTGCACAGCTGTCCTGCCCCCAGACATGTGCTTCTGTCACCATCTGACAGCAGTGAGGAACTGTCCCTGCCTTTGCACAGTTTATACAGCACATACTAACTTGCTCTGCACCCGAGGCAGGCTCAAGCCATTCCCATTCCTCTGCCTGCTGTTTGCTTCACTCCTGGGCAGCCATGACTTGTTAGACATCAGCTTCCACCAGCTCAGCTCACAGCTCTTCCCGTGACAAGGTTTCTGTTGTGTCAGCAGAAGCTGAGGATCATGTTCGGATCTCCTGACAGCCCTTCTGTCATGTGTCCTCAGAGCAAGCCTGCCACAGCTCGCTGGCTCAGTGCCCTTGTAGGGCTGAATCCTCAGGGCAGAGATGAAACCCAGGAATACCAAGGCATTGCTGGTCCTTTGTGCCTTTTCCCTGCATGGGCATTGAGTCCACAGAGCTGGAGATGTGAACAGCATCCTGCCACAGAAAACAATGTTCCTTTCACTTCTTGCTCTGTCTGGATAGGTTCTGCAGGCTCTGTGCCAGCCATACCAAGAAGAGCCTTTGCATCATGTGATGGGTTTGTGCATTCCTCAGGCCACGGATGGGGAGCTTTTGCTTTAGGGGATGCATCCAGACTGGTGGTGACAGGCTCATGAGCATTCAGTCCAGCTTAAGCACTGAGGGAGAGGAAAACTGCGGTGGGATTCCGACCTTTCAAGACAGATAAGATAGCTCATTTTTTTGTGCTCATTATGTTCTCCAATACTAGACTGTCAGCTTTTTTACTGACACTTGGACACTTGTATGCAAGGACTGATGCTGATGTTGACCCTACTCAACCACTCAGAATAAGCCTTGAGATAAGTCTCAAGACTTGGATAAGGCTCAAACCACTGAGGTGGTTTCTGTAATAAGGGGAGGGCTTAGACAACAGCTGAGTCTCAGCAAGGGTGGAGATTGTAAGGCAGACAGAAGTCTGGTTGGGATTGGCAGAAGTGTGCTGATTTTTCCAGTACCATTTTATAGTCTCTAGCAGCAACATTTGGAACATTTCCCAGCACTTTAGAGCCCTTCTGGAATCACTGTCAGCCTTGGAGAATTTCTAACATCTGCTGCCAATGTGAAGAGAAATTACAACCTCCATGGTTTGAAGTATTTGAGAGACACCAAACCCTGTGCTGTGACGCACTGTGCTGCTGCAGTACTGACCTCATGGAGATCTGGCTGTTGTTGGAAACAATCCAAGGGGGAAAAATGCCTATGAAACAAGGTGTCTAATTTTTCATTTACAAAATTAAATAATCAAAAGTAAATCTAAACTAGAAATGGGATTAGACAATACCTGTGGGTGTATATTAACCTTTTTTTGCCTGCCTATGGTGGTGCGTGTTGGCATGGCTTGCGTCAGGCTGCCATGCGAGGGGCCAGGGCTGGTGTGGGCGCTCCTGCGGGGATTTGGCGCAGGGAAAACCGCCGGATATCCGCGGCCCGGCCCGGTCGTGGGCACACGTGTGTCCGGCAGGTGCCTGTGGGACTCGGAAGCAGGAGGGAGGCGCAGGGCTCACAAATGCGCTGCCAGGGTGGGCGCTGGGGGCTCGGCCCCGCCGGGCCCGGGCGGAACGGGAGCGCGGGGCGCGGCCGCGGCCGGAGCGCTGAGGGCGGCCACACTCGCACGGAGGGTGCGGGGTCCTCAAGAGGGCTCCGGGAGCAGCCCCGCCCGGGCCGGCACCGCCAACTGGAGCCCGGGGCCCGCCCGGGGCCGCCCCGGAGCCCACACGAGGCCCGTGACCGGAGGTGGGCGTTGCGGAGGGGCCGCTTCCTCCCGCGGCTGCGCGGGAAGCTTGGCATGGAGGGGGTAAGGCTCTGCTGCTCGGCCCGCGCCGAGCGCCTCTCACCGCACCGGGCCCAGCTCCCGCAGATTCTCCTTAAAAGCCTTCCCAGCGCTGGTGCCTTTCCCAGTCCCTGCTCATCTCTTTATCCGGAACATTCTTTTCGTTCCCGGTGTTTTGGTGTGCCTTGTCCCCAGGCGGGCTGCAAACCTTAACTTCCACCTGCTTAGCAGGAGGCATCTAGCGTAGAAGTACAGCGCATGGGGTCTCAAGGGCTTGTGTTCAGCCTAAAGATAAATTATTCTCTGTTGCCAGAGCTGTGGTAAAGGGGTATTTCCTGCAGTGGAGACATTATGCCATTGCCTAAGCTTCAGGAAAAATGAAAAATCTTCCATCTGGGGCCTTTAAAAAGGGGAAAGTGGAGAAAAAGATGGGAAAAAAAATCTGTGGGTTGTCCTGGCTTGCCGGGAGTGGGAGGGTTTCCTGCTAGTAAGAGCTGTAACTTTTGTAATGCAGAGGGTTCGTTTGATGTTCTCCATACAGGACACATGTTCCCGTGCTGTGTTGATTTATGGTATAAATCTATATATCTATAGTGTAAATCTATGTCTGATCTCCTGTGAAAGGGGAGAAGGCCTCAGAAAACTCAGTTTTTGAATCGGTTTTGGAGGTGAGAGATTTGTGCTTTAAACATTCTGCCTTCCTCACACCATGTCCAAGGCTCATCAAGGTGTATTCGAGGAGGAGCTGGAGTGCTACATTTCGCAACTAGAGGCAGATCTCCAGCTCACTCTACACCCCAAACTAGGTATGTTCCTCTTTCCCAGCCCACTCCTCCCTCCCCCCCTCACCAAATTCTGGCCTTAGGGGTGATTTAGCAGATCTGCGTGTTCTTCTGTTTCTTCTCTCCTTTATTTTCCCTGTCCTTGTGTTATGTGGGATTTGTTCTAAACACAGAACAACATAAAGCATTGAGCTTTAAGGACTGTGTTTCTGGAAGCAGTTTTATCTTTCATTAATTTAGTGTTTGTTCTCCCTGTTTTTTGTATTCTTTGTCATATTCTCATTTTCCCCTATAATGGCTTGTTTGGTTCTGCTACAGCTCTGCCTTTGTTTTCCATTTTAAGGAAATACTGTGCCAGTGTGTCTGGCCCTTAAACATCAGTAGGTTTATTTTTGTGAAGCTTGTTCCAGGGAAAAATTACATGGAAGATAAAATTCTGTAAGGTCATAGTTTGATCTCCCCAGTCCAATTTGTAGAGCTGCAGACACACATCCTGCTCCTGTCAGTACTTAACCTTAGGAGAGGGCTGTGAACTAAGATGCTCAGGTGAGTGATTGCTGGTGCACCTGAGGATGGAGCAGTGACTGATAGGTGCCCACACCTTGTGCTTGAGCATCAGGCTCTGTTAAAAACGAGGTCCAGTCTCCTGTTAAAATTTAAAGGTTTAATAAAAAGACAATAAGGGACAAGGTATAGGGTAAAAGGTTACAACGTCCAGGTGACACTGGGAACCCTTGGCATGGAGCCAAGAGCACGCCTGATATGGTGAGAAACTCTTTCTATACTTTTCTTATTGCATCAGCCTGTTACATATTCATAGACAAGTACACGTATTTAAACTTTTCTCCAAACTATTTTACATTTTCCAGGTACTCGTTAGCATGGCTCCTCCTTGGGTCCGCCTTTTTAGAGCATGCGGAGTTTCTTTGGAGACTCCAATATTTTCTTTTGTCCATCGGTGTCCAGCAGATGGTTATTGTCGATAGGGATGTCCTGGGACAGGAGCCTGTTACACCCATGCTTATCCAAATAAGCAGGTGGTTTAATTATTTTAAGCTAGGTACATTTTAACACAGCTACATTAGCCACTACATCTAAGCTAGAACAAAAAAGCATTAAAGCATTTAAAAGTGATTATATTTCTATAACAAAAGCCACTTCCACAAGGACCAACATCATACACATAGCATTCATTATTTGCGAAAAGTCAGCACTATAATATGCTTTTATAACAGGCTCCAAGAAGAATTAAGGCTGAGAGGGTTGTGATTGTTCTGCCTGGAGAAGAGAAGGCTCCAGGTAGACCTCAGAGCCCCTTCCAGTGCCTAAAGGGGCTCCAGAAGAGCTGGAGAGGGACTTGGGACAAAGGCCTTGAGTGACAGGACAACGGAGAATGGCTTTCCACGGACAGAGATTATGCTTAGATCAGGTGTTAGGAAGGAATTCCTGGCTGTGAGGGTGGGGAGACCCTGGCACAGGTTGCCCAGAGAAGCTGTGGCTGCCCCATCCCTGGTAGCTGGGGAAAGCTTGGAAGTGTCCAAGACCAGGTTGGACAGAGCTTGGAACACTGGGATAGTGGAAGGTGTCCCTGCCCATGGCAGGAGTGGATGAGCTTTAAAGTTTCTACCCAAACTATTCTGTGATCAGACCATTTTGTTACACGTGTCCTGCAGTGGTCCACAGTGCCCAGCAGCAAGGAAGGCAGCTCCTGGAGGGGAGGCAGGTGCTGAGCACAGGAACGAGGCAGCAGAAGCAGTGGCCTGGCCAGAAAAGGGCCCTTTTGCACAGTTTGTGAGCCAGGACAGCTGAGTGGTGCTGCAGATGGTACCCAGGCTCTGCCTGGAGTCTCAGTCGGTGGAGAAGTCTGATGAGGAGGCAGATCCAAGCTCTAGCCAGGAATTCAGGGTCTGAATCAATGAGTTACGTGGCTGTAGCACTGTATGCATGATGTCCTCAGCTTAGAGTAACTCCTAGGTGAGGGAGGGGAACAGTTCCCTGGAGCTTTCTCTAGCTCTTGTTGTTTAACAGGCCTGGATTGCAGCTAGCCAAACCCCTTGAAATAAGGGTGCATGTGCTCAGGACCCTGACACCCCGATGCTGTGAAGATACATCCCACTTCTGTCCCACCACAGGCGGGGATGCATCAGGCCCAGCATCACTGGCTAAGATAGGGGGGGGATTGTCCCGCTCTGCTCTGCCCTGGGACAGCCTCACCTCGAGTGCTGGGAGCAGTTTAGGGCACCACAATAGCAGAAGGATCTAAAACTGTTAATGTCTAAGGGAGGGACAGGGGATGGGGAAGGATCTCAAGGGGAAGCCACAGGAGGAGCAGCTGAGGGCACTTGGTTTGTTCAGCTGGAGGAGATAGAGTGCAGAGCTCACCAGAGCTGCAGCTCCCGAGGGGCAGCAGTGGGGCAGCTCCAAGCTCTGTTTTCTGTGACCAGGGACAGGACTTGAGGGAATGGCTGGAGCCATGTTAGTGGGTGATTATTAGGCTGGATGTTAGGGAAAGGTTCTTTCCCCAGAGGGTGGTTGGGCACTGCAGCCAGGAGAGGTGGGATGTTCCCATTCCACAGTACTACTCTCAAGTTGTTCTGTGGCTTGAAATAAGTGAGAGAAACACTACAAGACTATATCTAGGGTTTCCAAATGGAGATCTTATGGACCACTGTCACAGAACAACTCTGTTTTTTAGAGACTTTGCTCTAACACAAAGACTTTGGATTCCTGTTGTGGTCAGGCTTGTTTGTAAGAGAATCAAGCAAGAGTCCTGCTTTTCAGGGTATGCTCTACTCAGATTTTTTCCAGTTTTCCAGAGAAGCAACACTGAGCTATGTTCTGGGATTTGTCTTTGCCTTGAGGGAAGGATTGCTAAGCCCTCTGTAGCTTCTGTGCCAGTAGCACTGCACTTACTGCAGTGTAAGAGTCCGGCTGTATGTAATAAGCAGGATTTTTTCCCTCTCTAGGAACATCTCACAGTATTTGGGCTTCTAGAAGCACTCGGAGTTCCCTTTCAATTGAATGCTAGTTATGGATTAGTCAGAGGTGGTATGAACACAGAGCACATTCAGCGAAGATTCAAGTCATCAGCATCCCACAGTGTGGATTTTAAGGCTCACTGTAAACTGTTTCTTGTCTCTCTTGGTGTTTTCTGAGTGCCACAGAAGAGACCCAACACATTCTCAAGGTCCTGCAGTCCCCTGAGACTCCTCTTGCAGAGAAGCAGCAAGCGACAAGCAAGGTGTTTGGAGATAGTCGTCTCAAGATAGATGAGGGTCAGAAGAGCATGGAGAAAGGTGAGCTTGAGCTGTCCCTCAGCGGGTGGTGAGATTTGGTTCTTTTCTGTAGATTGCAGCATTAACTGAGTCACCTCTCTGGGCAGTGCCTTACGGTGGAAGCTGCAGTGACACCCCCACAGTAGGAAACTTGTGTATTGAGAACACCAGCATTGAAACAATATTCTTTGCCTTTTCTAGGCATGAAACCTGATGTTGTGGAAGTACAGCCAAGCAAGGAGCAGGCTGCAGATGATGTGAAACAGTCTGACCCAACCCCTGAGGCAAAGCCACAGTTGTTCACATCATCTGGCAGCAGCTTCCGATTTGATTTTACACTTTCTGAGACCAACCCAGATGCTGACCCTGGTGGCAGTGGTGCTGAGCAAGTACAGAAAAATGTCAGAGCCACCAAGCAGAACTGGAATGGAGCCTTGAGGTTTGGTGCCTCTAGACAAGAACCCAAGTTTGCTTTCAATTTTGCCATCCCAGATGAAGACTGTCCTCAGCTTCAGTTACTTCCAGCGAGCCAACATACAGAGCACACAGCAGATCCTTCACTGTCTGCTGAATCAGCAGCTGTGTCACAGGCTGCAGCCTTACACAAGCTTGAGGTGACTCAAGTGACAGGGTATGCACCCAAGGAGGATAGAAGCCGTGTCACATCAAAGATCCCCCAAAAGGAGACAGCCCCTGCAGATGAGGCAGTGACAGAGAAATCAACAGGGGATGGAGCTGCTCAGAAGAAGAAAAAGAAGAAACAAAAACCACCTGTCAGTAAAAAGAAAACAGAAGAAACTGATACCAGCAGGAAGGCAAAGGCAGAAGCTAACAGCTGGCAAAATACATATGCTTCCCATCAGGATGAGAATACCTGTCAGGTAGTTAAATATTGATGGGATCCCATCATTTATAAACCCTTGAGCTAAAGAAACACTCTATCTCTTTACACAGATGAACAAATAGCATACTGCCTTGAGATGGAAGCTGAAAGACCACAGTTGCTGTTTATATGTTCCAGCAGCTGTTTGCTTTCTCTGCTACACAGCTGAGGAACCTAACCAGTGCAGAGGAAGTCAATGGTCCTTCAAATTTGTGCTGAAAGATTTCATGTTTAGGCTTGTGACAGCTAATCCTGGGGAACTGGATGTCATGTTTTCTTAAGAAAATAAAAATAGGAAATGGAGGTAACTGTTGGTGCCATGCTGGTGCCTGTGGGTGCTGAGCCAGGCCCTGTAGCTCTGAGGTGCATGTTGCAGGATGAATTGCTTCCGCAGTGCAAGGAATAAAGCCAAGGCACAGAGCTGCCACCTGGTGTATCCGAGGGCCTGTAGTAAAGCTCAAGGGTGCTTCCAAGAAGGTTCCTCTGTAGGGTGTAGCCCAGAAATCAACTGAAGTTGCAAGTTACGTGTAAACACAACATTAAAGCACACCCTGAGGTTTTCTGTTCTGCTGAGGTCCAGGTCTTCATTTTATTTTACTTTCCAGCACTGGTGTAGGTGTTATTAACAAACAGTGCCAGCTGATCAGTACTGTAATACAAGATAATATTCTACAAGGAAGTTGCACTGAGTGTTCACCTGCCTCTGGAACGTTCCATCCAAAGGTCTGCTTCACCTGCAGTCCTACCAATAAACACTGCTGAGTACCAGAGACACAGGAAGAGTTGAAGGTCAGGTGAAGCCCTTCCAGTCCTTTGGAAGGACACTGTTGTAGGTCAAAGGAGACAGTGTGAAGGCATTTGTATTTACATGTACATAACAGTTAAGAATTGCTTCAGTCCCAGAGTGCAACCCTGTTTCCCTCTCCCATTGCTGAGTTAGCCATCTGGTTTTGGTCAATGGGACTTGACTTTCTCCGTCTCCATGGGCTTCATCTTCCTTCTCCTCATGCATTTCTGGTTGAGCAAGCACAGAGGAGCTGAGAAGAAAAACTCAGCTTCTGATTTTGTCCATTGTTTGCTTTTTTTGATTTTATGCAGGTTTGGGGATAGGGTTTTTTTTTTGTTGTTAATGTTTATTTCTCCAATCTGTAAGTTTATTTGAAAGCTGAACAGCTTTCCAGGAAACAGCACGCTCTGAATGGCAGCTACATATTAAATCCATCTAATAGAGACAGTGAGCTGCAACTAAACATTTGCACAATGCTTTTAGTTTATCTGATGAAAAACACTAGAGGGAAAATGTCACAAAGTCTATAAAGTGATCACCAGAACATGGTATTCAGAATAGTTCTGACTTTATGGGGTTCCCTTTCATCCTGTGTAGCAGCTGCTGCTGTAATTTTTGGGTGACTTATTTCCTCTTGCTAACTGTGCCTCATGTTGATAGCAGTCAGATGAGCAGCTGTGGAAAGAGGTGGACTGGTGTGTGAACCAGCTGGAACTTGGCTTGAAGACACAGAAACCCACTCCAAAGCAGGGTAAGCACTGAAGTAAAGAAGAGCTCTCTCCTAGGGGAAGCATTGACAGGAATGCAGGGGCAGAGCCAGCAGGGAGCCTTAACCTGTGTGTTGTTTCTCCTTTGCTGCAGCTGAGGAGGCTCTCAGGGCAATCAGGACTCTGCGCAGTGACAAGGCTCCACTGGTGAAGAAGCGTCAGCTCATGAGAGCCATGTTTGGAGACTACAGGAAGAAGATGCAGGAGGAGCTGTGCAGAGAGCTGAAGCTTATGGAAGCAGGTAGGAGAATTTTGCATGGGGAGGAGGCAAAGAAAGGGATTCAATCCTGCCCTATGCTTTGCAGACTGGGGCCTCACTATATGAGATGACTGAACATCTCTTATTTTTTCTCCCTTCTTTAAGCTGCAAAATCTGCCAGAATTGTGGAGTTGAAGGGAAGCATCCTCAAGAAGAATGGCCAGTTCATCCGGAAATGCTTGGGAGCTTGCAGAAAAAGCCAAGGTTCAGCAGAATCCCCTTCAGAGTCACACAGGACACTTAACACAGGCTTATTCAATTTTACAACTCCGCAAGAATTTAGCTTTAATTTCTTCTAGAAAAGTCACACTAAAACTGCCAGATCTCCTGTAAACTGAAGAATGTGCAGTAGGAAATGTCATGCATGAATCTCTGGATCCTCTTCCAAGGTGCCTTTTCTAGAAGTTTAAACCAGATCTGCCTACTGTGTATATGACCCCAAAACTCAGCCTACGTAGTGCTCCTCTGTGGTCACACTGGAGAGAGGGTCAGCAGTGTGGAAGGATCTGCTTTCTTTCCTGTAGAACTGATATTAACTATAGAACCTGTCCTTTATACCATGAGATTTTCCCATTCTCCTGTTGCTTTTAAATAGAACAGAGCTTTTCTAGCATCTGAGGTGGCAATCCATATAGCAGGGAATGGTTTGGAATCAAGATCCAGCAGTGGATAGCTGGATGCTTCCACTCCATGAGTCTGTGTGAATGCAGCTTCTGGCATCCAGCAGACACCAGCAGTGTCATCCCTGACATGGAGGAGCATGAGCTCAGGGTCTTTGGAGGAAAGTGAGTGAGAGCCATTTTTACTCATTTATCTCTTTCACTGACATACAGACTTAGAATAAAACTGCACATCACTGCTCAATCCAGCCTAGGGATGTAAGGACAGTTGTTTCCAGGAAAACAGGGAGTTTTTTTGTTGATGAAGCCAAGTTTTGGACAGCTAGGAAGGATGTACTATCAGGTCTTAAATAAAGTTTACTTTTAAATTAGCCTAGTTACAACTACCAGTGCGTCAGAGGGAAAATTAGCTGTATGCCAGCCTTGGATGGTGGTAAAATCAACTGTCACAGCCCAAAGGCTCTCTCCATTTGATTTGTATTAAATTTTGGCTTTTTGAATATGTGTCTCCAGTCAATACTGCTTAAGTCACTGAGCCCATCTCTTAAGTTCATGCAGAAAACCTTCCCCACCAAGCCTAAAAAATGCTGAAGGAAGTGAAATGCTGCAAAAGGCTACATGGTATCAGGTGCCCCTAGGGGAGCAGTGCTTTCCTCCCTTTTGTAGTCCAGTCGGCCTGTGTGAAAAATGAGAAATGGGAGTGTAGGCAGATTCCAGGGAGTGCTGAGAGCAGCTGAGAGATGGTGTAAAACATTGGTTGTGGAAGACTAAAAACCTGATCTTGGCTCTAAAAAATTAATTCTGTTACTAAGCTCTGATGCAGGCAGTTGAATCTGCAAGAGTTTTTTTTTTTTTTAATATTTTAAAAAAATATTTTAAAGAATTTCTGTCTGGGCATATGGAGAAACTGAACTTGGGTAACTTATATGATGAAGAGAAACATGGAGAAATGGCTGTCTTTTGGAAGTCAATAGGTGAAAACTGGAAATCAAGGTCGGCACATTTTAATTTTATTTGCCAAGGAGCATAGCTGTTACTTTGAATGTCTAGAACAATCTTAGGCAGTGTTTTTTTTTAATTCCAGGATTTTACATTAAACATACAAAAGCTATGTCCTTGTCACACTTTTTGTGTTTTCATGCCATTTACTGAGATTCAAGAGCATCGTCTAGATGACCTTGGAGCTACAGCTGTTTGCTTCCCTGGCTGCTTATGCAGGAGGTGTCTGGGAAATAGTGTTTTGGTTTTTTTTTCCTTGTCATGTCTTAGGTAAAGGTAGACCTGCTAAAATGTTATAAAATCCTTTCTGTGGAAGGCTGCAGAAGTATTCTGGAAAGCATTCTTACATAATTGCGTGATATTTGTGCTGTTCATTAGGCATTCACAATTAGAATAAAGATACCAGTGTGGTGGATGTTAGTGTAACACGGTTCAGCAGTTATCTTCAAAGGGGTCAGAGACAAATCCATTCTAATATGACAACGACTCCTGTGGTTTTTCTGAGGTCTGAATATGCTGACCTGCAAAGCCCGTTCTTTTTTCTGTACTTCATTACTGAAGGACTTATATATGTGTGTGGGAAGGCAGATGTTCATCAGTGTGGTACCTCATGTCCCTGAGTGTCATGTCAGGTCCATTCCACGAGTCAACTGTGAGATATTGGGCAAAACATTTTGCTTTTTTCTGTCTACTCCCTGTTTTTATAGTCAAGGTGATACCTCCTGAGTTTTTGACAGATGTGCCCAAGTTATTTCATTGGTGATTGTATCTTGAAGAGGTATCTGAAACTACAGCAGTCTGTATTTCACTTTTAAGCATTGCCGTATTATATTTGAAAGGAAACAAGCAATGGTATTAGAAGTTAGGAAATGCCAGGGCTGCTCCATCCATCCTTTCTCCTTTAGAGGGGCCACAGTGCAGTCTTTATGATGTTTTTTTAAACGTTGTGTTTTCTCCTTTTAGCATTTCTTTCTTTAGAATTTCAGTGCTGTTTAGAGTTTCAGTCATGTCTCTTATTACAGCAATGTCAGTTTTGGATCAGGGCTTTGCTCTACTAGTGACTGTAATACCTGTGGCTGATGGTTTGGTCTGTGCCCCAAGGCATTAATGATGTACAGCAGTGAGGGAGAAGGGACGTATTCTGATCTGCCTGGACATCTCTGTTCCACTGTTCTTGCTTTGAGGAAATGTATTTCAGTTTTGATAAAAAATTGAGCTCAATTCTGACCTGCCTGTTTCTGCATCCTCTCCTCAGCTTTGTGCCTGGCATTTGAGTTTGGTGCCACCAGGATGACTGGACTGGGAGTACTGTATCTCTGTGCTGACTGCCCACTTAAATGTAGGGCAGCAGTGGCAGGCCCAGGCTTGTAGGCAGCAAACTGCGTACAGGAGTATCCAGCACAGCTGTGACCTCAGGAAGGCATTAAAGACAAGGCAAAAGGGAATGGGAAGTGCTACAGTGCTTCTCCAGCAAAACTTGCTTCATAGTATCAGTCTTGGAACACTGAAAGCTGGGGATCAGCTTCTAAAGAGAATAAAGGGTTACAAGAACTCTGTAACTTGTCTCAGACCATTCACTGTAGCAAAGCAGGGGAAATGTCTCACTTTTGGGAACAAAGTGAAGAATTTTAGTGTTATTTTTGTGGCAGGATGAGGTCAAGAATGTTTGCACACAGAAGCAGCAGACATCTGGGTGTGATCTCTGATCCTTTTAGGCAGATAAACAGATCCCCCGAGCAAAGGTTAGGAAATGCAATCCCATTTCAGACAGGCCCTGTCTTCAGGGGATGGCCCGTCTGCCCCCTCGCAGGCTGGCCTTGTCCTGGTGGCATTTTAGCTGTTAACCTGGACGCTGAGCACTAATCAGATGTTTGTCCAGCCCCTTCTCCTGAGCTTGGTCAGTAAAAATGCATTTATCGGTCCTTGGGCTGCCCATCTCTGAGTAATCAGGAGTCAGAGTCACCGAGGAACAGCCCATAAAGAATCTGCAAGGGATCCCTACAGAGTTCAGCTGGAATTACATCCAGAGTCCCAGCAGCCACTTTTAGGGGGACTTCCAAGACCAGGAAAAACAGAAAGAAGCCAGCAAATTGGTCCTACTGATCCTGTGTTTCAGGTGTCTGATATTACCTTGTCTCACTTCAACTTTTTAGATGCTGAGGCTGTGGACTTAGCATCCAGTCACTCCTAAAGGATAACACATTTTCTTCATTTGGGGAGGGAAATCCTAACTTACCTTTTCATTGAATTAGAAGGAGGAAGAACTTACCACTGCAGGAAAGACATCAACTGGAGCATTCTAACAGAAGGAAGGTTAAAGAGTAAGGATCATTTAACCTGCAGCTCCATTAAAAAAAAAAAAAAAGGAGAGATGCTGCTATTCTAAGACCATACAGAGCTGTGACAGATGATCTTGTATCTTTCTGCTGCCTAAAATTTTTCTTCTCACTGTTTCTGCTGCTTTCATCTTTAGAACTGTGGAAGGTTTATAAGACACCATGCTGCTTTAGAAAATCCAGCTGTGACATCCCCAGTGATTTGATTCCTGGCACTAGTCCTCCTGTGCCTGCTGGCTGCTGGGGAGTTCTGACCACTGGCAATGTTTGGTCCATTTGGCTTCTTCCCTGTGAGTACATCAACAGGCATGACCAGCTCCTGATAGCTCACCTCCGAAATGGAAGAAGTCTGGGTTGTGTATCGCTGCCTAATCATGATTATCATCGTGCTTGTTCTAATGAAACAGAACCCACACGTGGAAGAAGAAAGAAAGCAAACTGTCCTTGCCATCCTCTTCTTTTTCCCCCAGTAACATTCGCAAACAACTGGAGCATACCCAGGAAGAGCTGGATAAGTATCAGGAGAAGCTAAACCATGTCTTCTTTGGCACAGAAGCCAGAGAAAGGGATGGCCACCATGATCAGAAGTACCACCGTAACAGAAGTGGTGATATTGTGTCAGAAACTAAGGAACACTCAGGAAAGGAGGCAGGACACTCTCAGCAGATGTCAGGCTACACAAAAGTTCAGGTAGGAGACTTAGACTGTCAGACTCAACCTAAGGCAGAGCTCCTGGCTAAGATAGTGAATCCTGGCTGATACAGTGAATCCTGATGAAATGCATAGTCCATGAACTTGGAGGGGGAAGAGGTGGGAGGAAGTTTTGCTATGTTGAAGGTAATGCATTCCTGTTTTTGCACTGCTTATTTCAACATCGTGCAGTACAGTCTTCCAGAGAGAGCTCTGTGGCTTGTGTGGTGTATATGTTGCACGTGAAAGATGTAAATGTTGGCATTAGTATCTATGCATGCCTGTGTATCTATTATGTAAATTACTCCTTCCCATAGAAACAGGCATAATTTCTTACTTCAAGAAAGTATTGTGCAGCTCTTCAGCTGTTACAAATCTCCCACTTGCCCCTCATACAGCAGTGTTTTACCAATTTTCCCATCTAAGGATCTGGCCCAGTAGGGTACAGGAGCTCTGCAGACATTTATCTAGAGGCCACTGCATGGTATTGAGCCATGGGAAATAAGTCTGGAATTTTTCTTCTGTGCACAATGATCATGCACAGTGTACTCTGTAAACATAAAAGGCACTATTGGGAACGTGGAAAATTCTCTTTGCCTTGGTCAAGGCCTTTTTTTTAGGGGCTGAAACAATGCAGGTCTTTATATTTTTATGATTAGCCTCATTGCAGTACATCTGATTTTGCCCTTGAGATGACAGTTTTCATGGCAGCTCCACAAGGCTGTGTCACTTTATGCCAGCAGCTCTTTCTCCCCCTTTCCCCCCATACAGCAGCTGTTTCTATTCTTCATTCCTGAGACATGGATCTCTTAGTGCCAGTGCCCCACTGTGTCATGGAGCACATCCTGGGTCCAGGTGGGAGCTCCAGCATGAAGCCTTCAGTGTAGAGGAGACCTTGCAGTCAATAATGGTGCCCTGCCCAAGAATCAAGAGACAGATGTGAACAGCCTTTGCAGTGAGCCGGGACACTGTAGCTTCCTAAGTCTTCCAGAGCTGCCTGAGCTATCTGAGGGAATTAATACAGTCAGTTGAAGGCAGAGGGACAGATACACAAAATGTATGGCTATTTTTCAGAGCACATAGGCAGGAAGAGGAATTCAAGTTTACTTAGTAGTTCAAATTTATTTAGCAGCCATTTAAATTTCATGAAGAAGATGCTATTTTATTAGATCTACTACAGATCAAAAAACAGCAACGATTTTTCATTATGGAAATGGATTGTGTTGCAAAAGAACAGTGTTAGCTTATTTTTCTGCTATGGTTAAAGGTTTTGCCAGAATACAGATTGGGGAGAAAAGATGCTGTTTTCACTTTTCACACAGTTTAATCTAGTGCTAGCTAGCTTCAGGAAGAGTCACTTGCTTAGAAAAAGGATGTACACTGTTTTCACACACACAATCACAGTACAGTTCACATTGGAAGGGACCACAGTGGCTCATCTGGTCCCACCTCTCTGCTCAAGCAGGGTCATCCCACAACACATGGCACAGGGCTGTGTCCAAATGGTTCTGGAATATCTCCAGTGAGGGAGAGTCCACCCCCTCTCTGGTAACCTCTTCCAGTGCACAGGAAAGTTCTTCCTCATGTTCAGGGGAAACTTCCTCTGCATCAGTTTCTGCCTTTGCCTCTGGTGCCATTGCTGGGCCCCCAGAGCAGAGCTTGGTCCCTGCTTGGAGCCCTCCCTGCAGGTAGGGACAGACAGGGATGAGGGCCCCTCTCAACTGTGTCTCTTCTCAAGGCTGAGCAGCCCCAGCTCTCTCAGCATTTCCTCAGCAGGGAGATGCTCCAGTGCCTTCCTCCTCTCTGCAGCCTCTGGTGGACCTGCTCCAGGAGCTCTAACAGGTGAAATGGGGAACTTCAGCTTTGCTTGGAATAGTGTTAGTGCCAAAACTGTTGGGAGGGTAGGTGCTGATTGCTCAGGCAAAGGCCAAGAGTTGAGATAGTTTTGGGAGCTGTGTTTGAGTGTTGTTACTTGGGTGAAAGGCATGAGAGAGATATAACCAAGTAAAAATGTGCAGTTGGAGTATGTCAGAATGTGTGGGTATGTCCAAAGGCTTTTGGATCTTTTCCAGGTCAGGGACATTGATGCTTTTGTTCAGGGAAGGGATACCATTCTCTTCCTTCTTCTCAGAACTTGATTTCTCTCTGAGAGTGATGTAGGTTGTTGGGATGGGCCAAGTTAGGCACTCTGGAAGGAGAAATCATTGTCTAGCAGAGGCAGAATGTGTTGCAGCAAAAGCCAGTCTTCTCATCCAGCCACACCAGGATCTCTGCTTCCTGTTCCTGCCCAGTTCTGCAGCAGCCTGCAGCTCTGCTGGCACTGCTGTGCAGGAAGGAGCAATGCAAACCCAGTGATGGATGGAGAAAGAGAAAACATCACCATGCTGGGGCAAGTATATTCAGGAGTATTATTTGTGGAAATGCAGAGTACTGTAACTGGCATTGGCAAAAGGCAGTACTAGTTGCAGATTTCTCAGGGAATATTGGAATTACTTGGTAGACTTTGGTCAAAGTTGATCATCTTATCAATTTAGACATCTTCAGTTATCCCATTTTCCACTGGAAGAAGCTGTTCTGTCTTAAAAATATGTTTAGAAGGAGCGAAGGATTTTTTTGTCATTCATTGCACTTATCTAAGCTTTTGACTAGTAGAGTACACATTTTCTTAAGAATTCCTATTTGTTGCTATACCTTATGATCTAAAAATTCTTTCTAGATTTCCCTCCATTTCCCACTTATTCCCTGTTCTTGTGGAAACTGGACAGTCTCATTGGAGCCAAAACAGGAGCAAATGAATGGATTCAGAAGTGCAGGAGTCTGTCACACCCAGCAAGTGTGATGGAGCAGTAAGCAGATTATTTGGGAAATAAATGTACTCAGAGGGTTTCCTGCTTCATTAAATTTAATCAGAGTTATTTTTCAGGTTGCTTCAGAAGCAACAAGAAATGAGAATTGATAGGTGGCAGAGAGATGTGGACCTCCCACATGCAGGAAAAATAGACTGCCAGCCAGTCTGCAGGACATGCTATGGGTAGCAGAGCACATGTGCCCACTGGGACAAGGTAAAAGGTGAAAACCCTTAACATAGCCATGGATTTAGAAAACCCCCAGTGCCAGCTTTGAGCTGCACAGCAGTAGGAGGTCTGTGCAATGCCCCAGATGAGGGGAGTTGGAAGTAATTTCCAAAGGGTCTGTGTCTTGTCACAACAAGGACTGGAGTTCAGCAGGAGCATGCCTGGGTGTCTGTCATCAGGGGCTGTGAGATACCCAGTGGATAAATTGATGGTGGCTTGCCCAACTCTGATGGGCCTGTAATTGTGTATGCAGAGTTTGACACAGATCAGCCTCTACTGGAAGTTCTTCATAGTCAGCAATCTCCAGTGCTGTCCTTAACCCAAATACAGAATCACAATATAGTTTGGGTTGAAAGGGACCTTAAAGCCCATCTTCTTCCAAACCCGTGCCATGGGCAGGGACATCTTCCACTAAACAAGGTTGCTCTCAGCCTCATCCAACCTGGCCTTGAACACTTCCCAGAAATGGGGCAGCTGCAGCTTCTTTGAGTTGTACCTATGGAAATCCTCATGGTGATGTGTCAGGTGTCAGCACAGATTCATGTGAGCACAGCAGAATGGACAGAGTTGTGAGGAAAAACGTGGTTGACTTCTGTTGTGTAGTAGTGGGCCTTCTCACTTCTCCAGATCTGTCAAGAGCAGCAAACTTTCTGCAGTGCATTCCTGGTGGATTTTGTGTGGTTTTCTTTATGCTGCAAGAGCCTCTACACTTTCACTCCATCAACTGATTGCTACTTCAGCCCATCATAGGCCCTGAAAACTACCTGGATGACTAAGACAGTCATATGATTAAATCTCTGTGGAACTCATGCTGCAGTGATAGACACCTTAAATGACATTGCCTGAGGTAATACTGTTAGGATGTTTCTGTAATCCTCTCAAGACCTGCCATCGTGCTGCTCTGGGAGGTCTGTGTTGCAGCTGTTGTGTGGCAAGCAGAGAGGTTTGAAGAGAGAGGATATCTGCCATTACACCTGTGCAGCTTCTCTGCCTGAAAAATATCATTTCCTCTCAGGAAAGATCATCTGTCTGCCAAATGAGTGTTTCAGGGTGCCTCTGATCTATGTATAGAATGGAATATCCTGAGCTGAAAGGGACCCACAGGGATCATTCAGTCCAGCTCCTGGCCCTACACAGACACCCCAACAATCCCACCCTGTGCATCCCTGAGAGCAGTGTCTAAACGCTCCTGGAGCTCTGGCAGCCTTGGGGTCATGCCCATTCCCTGGGGAGCCTGGGCAGTGCCCCCCCAGCCTCTGAGATTAGAACATTTTCCTGATATCCATCCTAATCGTCCCCTGACACGGCTTCATGCCATGTAGTCTCTTGTAATGCCACAGAGGGGAATGAGGTGGGAAGGATGAGATCAACTAGCCGAGCCCCCCTGGTCAATGCACAGTCAGCTAAAGCATTTTTGCCCAGGGCTACATCCATTCAGATTTGTAGTATCTCTATCTGGATACTGGATGTCCTCTAACATATGAAAAATTGAGCATTTGTACAGGAAAAACAAAACAGTTTCTTTTGAAGTCTCTGCTTCTCTTCAGGTCCTCCATCTCTGTATTGTATCTAGATGTTTCCTACTCACTTAACTCTCTAGCACACACTAACCTCAGAGAAGTAATTTAGGCAGATAACAGGATGTGTGTCTGGAAAAGGAAGTTTCATGTTTGTGCCTCAACCCTGACTTTTAATCAGATATATTCCAAGCAGAATGAGCTTGGAATTGTCTAATTGTCACTTGTAACATGAGGAGACATTTCTGCCCTCTTTTTCTTGCTGGTGAGAATGCCTAGAGCCTTCCAGCAAAATGATCAGAGACTCAATAGGTTTGGAGCCCATCATCAGTAACAAGCATTTATTTACAGGTGCAGAATTTCCTTCTCCTCAAATCTCTTTCCTACCTCAGCAGCTGGTGACACTTAAGTAACAGCTATATTTGTGGTGTAGAAGATTAGGATTTCTTTTACTTGCAAGATTTAGCTTCCAGTTGGCTGAACAGTTAATTGTGTCACAGTCTTCATGTGATCCAGAAGCTCTGTAAGGACCCAGCTTGTCCCAGCAGTCTGTGATGTGAGCCAGCACTCAGTGATGTGTGCATAGATCCACCTCATGCATTCAGAGAGAAGGACTGATACAGACTGAAGAGGAGCACTTGATCGTTTGTGCTTTGTTAGGCATCCATGCTTTCAGGAGTTGATAAAAGAATATTCAGAGAATAAGTGAGTCAATATTGTCATCCTATACACATTTCCATTTTTAGGTTTGTTGAATTGATTTCCCATTTCAGAGTGAATGTAAGATTCAGGTTAAGGGAGATAAAAGGAAGGGTGTAAAGTGACAAATTAGTAGAAATATTAAAATGACAAAGGATTGATATTTACAGCCCTCTGTGGACCTTTGCTTTCAAAAGGCTCTAAGAGCTCTGCCCCTGGATTTTATTTGTTCAAGGACATTGTGCAAATAAGTTTCAACCTCCAAGTTACTCACAAGCTGACTGTATTGCATATGTTGCCCATTTGGTATCACTGTAGGGCTTTGTGATGAGGCATTTTTACGTGCCTCACACGTGCTCATAGAGCTGTGTGAGTCAAAGTGAAGGAAGAGAGACAACATATCTATTCAAGATGGTTGGTTATTTGGGGAAAAGAGTGGAAAGAGTTGATGTTATTTTAGGGGAAATAATAAACAAGAGTTCATTGGAAGTCTTGCCAGCTCTTGCTTTCTTTCCTGACTCTTTGAATCAGGCAGTGTTGATGCACATTCCCTGCAACTGAGCTAGTGCTGAGCTGTCACCTAAAGTTTTTCTATTTGCTTATAGTGCCACCAGTCATCTGTTTATTCTTTCCCAGCTGGGGTTAGGAAGGTCATAGCATCTGTGTCATATCTGCCATGTCAAATCTGAGGATCATTTCAGTGCTCCTGTCTTTGACTCCGGTTGTTAAACAGGACTTTGTTTTTATTGTGCTTTAGAGACCTCCAAAAGGCTAGTCAAGTTAAGAGCAGCAGGAGAAAATGACCATAAATAAGCAAGTGACCTCTTACTATAAGCAAAATCGGCGTGGTTTCATCCTCACAGCTGGCCATGCCCACCAGTGTGCCCTGCTGGTTCCCATGTCAGCACACCAGTTTGTCCTCCAAGCTGTGCTCCACAGTGACAGCATCCCAGCCTTGGCAAACAGGAATCTGTTTAACTGTGAGGAATTTTTGATCACTGTGTTCTCTGTACTCTGCTCCAAGTATTAACAGATCTGGAGCTGTATCCCTGCCAACCTCTTATGGTGAGCAAAAGCGACCTCAGGCAGATTCACACTACCTAACTGCAGACATTTAATGTAGGTGCCCTGGAAGAGAGGCATGGTTTGGAGCACTGAAGGTAGGAGCAAAAGTAAAATGCCTAAAATGACCTCAATTAATTAACCGTACACTATCTCCCATCCATTAGCTGGCCCCTAGCTTGCACCACTCCAACAAGCCATGGCATTGCCCCTGGAAGAGTTGTATGTGCAGCTCAGGGTGACTTCAACAGTGAACAGCCTGCAAGTTGTTTTCAGAGATGAGCCTCAACCTACTGCAAGACATACATGGGAGAATTCCTGTGTGCAAACTTAGGCACCTAGAAGTTAGGTATCCAAACCCTGAGCTGCCCCTGTGCTGCCCCTCAGGAGGATGTTGAAGAGTTCAAGAGGTCTCCCATCAATCTCTTCCACACTCAACACACCAAGTGCCCTCAGCTGCTCCTCATACATCCCTTCCAAACCCTTCCCCATCCTCATGGCCTCCTTTAGAAGCTCTCCAATGGCTTAATGTCTTTTTTATACTGCACACAGGACTTGAGGTGAGGCCATCCCAATGCAGAGCGGGACAATCCCCTCCCTGGCTTACCAGCAATACTGGGCCTGGTGCCCCCCAGGACAGTTCTGTCTTGGCTCAGCTGCTGGTGGAGCATTCAGGTGCAGTGTGTTGATCTCTTGGAGTAAGTCTGAGGAAGGATGGGGCAAATCACCGCTTATACAAGCCCTGTCCAACCTGGCCTTGGACACTTCGTGGGATCCAGGGGCAGCCACAGCTTCTCTAGGCAGCCTGTGCCAGGACCTCACCACCCTCACAACCACAAATTTCTTCTTAATACCCAAATCTATCCACCCATTTTCAACTTAAAGCCATTCCCCCTTCTCCTGTCACTCCAGGCCCTTGTACAAAGTCCCTCTCCAGCTCTTAACACGCCCAGCTCTCCCAGCCTGTCTCCAGAGCAGAAGGACTCTTGCCCTTGGATCATCTCTCTGGCTCCCTTCCTTGCTACTCCTGTTCAGCTTCTGGCCTCAAGCTGTGGGCATCTCCACTGAATGGTGTTCCCAGGAAATCCACAGCTCTTGTTTGGAAAAATCTTGGAAAACCTGTCTGTTGTTTAAAACCTATCTCTGTCCAAGCAATGCCCCCATGCTGCTGCTGCTGCCTCCCCTCTCCAAGGGGCCATTCATGGGGCACCTGGCTCTGAGCAGGGGCCATGGCTGGGATCCTGCTCCCAAAGACAGGCTGCTGCAGGGTATGGACTGCCTGACACAGGCAGTGTTGAGTTACAGTCAGGCCCCTGCAGAAATGCAGGACCATGCCACTATGACCAGTTCTGATACCCCAGCTGAAAGCAGGAGCCCTTGGCAGTCTTTTAAGCAGAGAGGTCAGGTTAATGTCACAGCACACCTTTGCCAGAAGGAAGGTTCCTGAAAATGCAGTCTGCGAGTTAACTGGATATGATTTTCCCATCTGTTCTGTATTTTTCCATTCCTTTGTTTGTTCCCGCTCACCAGTTGGGCCTAACCTGAGGAACATCAAGGTTTGGATGCTGGAGGGTGAGTGAAGCCCAGATGAGCCAGCCTTTCCCTGGGGTGGCTCAAATGGTCTGTTTGTTTGATTTAAAGCCAATGGACGGGTGATGAAGTTCAAATAGCCCACTGGAGGGAAGGCAGTGCTCAACAAAGAGCCTATGTAGCAGGTCCCCAGCAAGTGTTGCCTTCAGAGAGGTCTGCATGCTGAACAGGAGTTCTCGCAACTCAAGGGTCAGGTCCTGTTCAGCCGCTCAGACTAGTCATTCCAGTAAGAAACACAAATCCTTGCACCAGCTCACGTACAAGGAATCCTGGTGAGCCCCAGGAGTTCCTCTGAGTTCAAAAAAGGGTCATTTCACAGGCATAGAAGGAGTGATCCTGAAGGGTACTCGCTCACAGGAAAGCCTCGTCTGTGACCCAAAATGCAATCAGCTGTTTGCAGCACCAGTGCCAAGGCATAGAATCACAGGACCACAGAAGGGTTTGGGTTGGAAAGGATCTTAAAGCTCATCTCGTTCCATGACCCAGTAGGGTCCTGCCACATGAGATGTGGTTGGTCCAAGCCCCACTGAATCTGAACCCTTCCAGAGATAAGGCAACCATAGCTTCTCTGGGCAACCTGTGCCAGGGCCTCACCACCCTCACAGGGATGAATGTCCTCCTAATACCCTACCTAAATCTTTCTCAGCTTAGTTTAAAAACATTTCTCTTGTCCTCTCACTGTCTGCCCATGTAAAAAGTCACCCTGCCTCTCTTTTATATGCCCCCTTTGGGCACTGTAAGGGGCTCTAAGGTCTTCCTGGAGCCTTCTCTTCCCCAGGCTGAACAGCCCTAGCTCTCCCAACCTGGCTCCAGAGCAGAGGAGCTCCAGCCCTTGAAGCATCTCCATGGTCTCCTCTGGACCTGTTTGAACTGGGCCACATCCATCTTGTGCTGAGGACCCTAGAGCTGAAGGCAGCTCTGCAGCTGGTATCTCATGAGGGCAGAGTAGAGGGGGAGAATCCCCTCCTCTGACCTGCAGTCTGAGCTCAGCCTATTCCATATAATCTATAGGCTTGGAAAACAATCAAAACCAACCTCAACATTCAATACCAGCATGAGAGCTCCAAAGTCACTCTGTTCAGTTCCTGGTGGACGCTGCGCTGCAGTGCTACCTGCCATCGCTGAGAAGGAACAAAGCAAACTTCAGCCCTCGGACCTTCAAACTGACTCCCACTGCTTGGATCTTGCTCCAACTCAACTCTCCTCCCTCATCCTCATTTATCAGGATAGGTACAGGCAGTATGAGTACAGGACATGTGAGACAACATGGAAAGGGAACTTTGGACATGGCTCCAGTAGGGAGCTTGTGATGGACCAAAATGGGATTTGTGCACTGCATTCAGATTCTTTCTGCCAAAGACATGAGATTTTCTGAGCTGGATCCTGTGGTGGGCAGGGAAAGAACAACGAGTGCCCAAACTGATGGAAGAAAGGGCTCAGGAAGAAGCTATCAACAGCAGAGGGCACAAAAGGTAGCACCAGCAGGAATTTGACACAGCACTGGACTACAAGTGATAGTTTTCATCTGAATTAAATCAAGTTGGAGTTTTTATACTTCCCCTGTATGACCTCAGAAAGGGTTCTGTAATATGATTTTTGAAAAGTTCTTAATTTTTCTCTCTCTAAATTTAATTTTTTTCTTACTATTTAAAATTTGGTGCCGCTTCAGGACTCTGTGTTGTGATTTCCTTTGTTATCCCAAATAACAAAGCATCAAATACTCCAGCACCTGTGGGATCAATGTAGTCAGTCTTTCCATTGATAAACTCTGAACCCCTAAGGAAATTTGTAGGATCATTTTACCCATTTCCTTTCCAAATTCACCTTTTTTTCAGATACACTGTGGCTGCTGAATTGATTAGAAAATGACATCTGCATTTTGAGGCATTTTCATTCATCATTCAGCTGCAATTAGGAAAGCCTCATCTGGCATTACAGGTCCAAGTGAGCGGGTTCCTGGAACTGTTCTTTCAGTGCAGGAGGGTGAGATCCAGCTCCTGAAGACTTGGACATGTCTGCAGGCAGCTCTGATGCAGCTGCAGGAGGACAGTGTGTGTTTAGCTGGGTTTGAGTCCCAATAGCTGTGTGTTGTTAGAGTTTACTCCTTTCTTGTACAGAAATTCTAATATTTGCTTGTTCTAAACATATCACTCAGCTTTGTTTACAGCTTTGGGGCAGCATGGTTCTTCTCAGTATGCATTTCAGTCACATTAGTGGTGTTTATCAGAAGAATTAACTGTGCTGTTCTTGCTCTTTTTCCCAAACTCTGGAGCAAACAGTTCCAATTCGTACAGTTATCTTTTAAGGGAAGTTACCTGTTTTAAGGAAAAAAACACCCTGAGGAGAATAACTTAGCTCTTGAGGTGGTTTCACAGCAGCATAACTGAAGGTCTTGGGCTGGGTGGGTTGGACACCATGCTGCTGGGTGGGGTGTCTGAAGACAGCCATGATGGTGCTGAGAGCAGAAGGGGTGACAGTTCTGTCCTTGTGGTGTTGGTGTTCATCACAGCTATGACCAGGAAAGCCTCACTGCTTCATAGAATCATAGATTCACATATCATGGAATCAGTAAGGTTGGAAAAGACCTTTAAGATCACCAAGTCAACCATTAACTCAGCACTGCCTGCTCTAACTGATGTCCCCAAGTGCCACATCCACGGATTTTCTAAACCCCTCAGAGACTCCACCACTCCCCTGGGCAGCCTTGTGCCACTGCTTTACAACCCTTTCTGTGAAGAAATTTTCCCAATATCCAATCTAAATCTCCCCTGGCAAAACTTGAGGCCATTTCCCCTTGTCCTGTCCCTGTGTCCTGGGAGCAGAGCCCGACATCTCCCGCCCCGGCTGCCCCCTCCTGTCAGGGAGTTGTGCAGAGCCACAAGGTCCCCCCTGAGCCTCCTTTTCTCCAGGCTGAGCCTCTCCCCCCAGCTCCTTCAGCTGCTCCTTATCAGACTTGTGCTCCAGACCCTTCCCCAGCTCTACTCCTTTCTCTGGAATATGTTTGAGCACCTCAATGTCTTTCTTTTCTTCT
Source organism: Eopsaltria australis (assembly GCA_034509425.1). NCBI lineage: Eukaryota > Metazoa > Chordata > Aves > Passeriformes > Petroicidae > Eopsaltria > Eopsaltria australis. Next base: position 641,489 of record JAVTVJ010000228.1, on the reverse strand, counting down.
TCCTCTCTCAGACCCATGGGGCAGGTCAAGAGGCATCCACCTGAGGTGAGTTACTCCTTTCTTCCTTTGTTTTTCCTTCCAGGAAAAAACACTCCTTTTGGAAGCACTGAGAATATTGTGGAAGAGATTGGTGAGTCAAGCCAAACTGGAAGATTATGGCTGCTGAAATCTCCTTCTCTCATGCAGGCATTTGCTTCTGCCACTTCAGCCAAGAGTGATGGGGACTGCTCTTGGCTTTGCCATCTCATGCGTGAATAGCTGCATACCCAACCAATTATTTGGGGTCCTTCTTAGCACCCAGGGTCCAGGTCTGAGTGCTTGCATTATCCATCAGGCAAGTGGGCCTGTGGCTTACTTCTTTTTGAAGGAAGCAAACCTACGGGGAAATCAATCCAAGAGCTGTCTTTGGACATTGGTTTCATGAGGCTCAATGCCCAGGGATGGTTCTCCTGAGCACTGTGTCCACAGAGCCCTGAAATGGGGTCAGTAGGATGGTCCCAGTGGCCTGGCAGATAACCCTGGAGACATGTGGCTCTGTGGCTGGCACTCTTGGCACATAGCACCTGCCATGTGCCCAAGGGTGGTCTCTGGTTGCACATGCATGCAAAAAGAGAAAGGGTGGCAGTCCTTGTAGTATGTGTTGCAAAGTAATTTGTGCTAAAAATTAAAGATTACAGCATTTTTTACTGAAGCTGAGGGAAAATACAAATACCAGGACATGTAGCTGCCAAAAATATACATTTCAAAGGATTTTTTTTCATCTGAATGGACCCCGGTGAGGTGCATTCCGTATGCATTCCAAAGAAGAGTATTCTGGAGGATTTTTCCATCTAGCGAGGCTCCAGCGATATGCATTCAATATGCAGATACGATAATGTGCGCTGCCAAAAAGCTTATTCCAGCAGCGAAAGATAGACATCTACTGATTCCAGGAACTGATCGCCCGGCTCGGCACTGCTTTTGCTTGTGGCTTATTCAAATTTTATACTTTGATTATTTAATAAATTCTCTTTAATTATAAAATTGGCTGATTCGTTTATGACAGTCCTCATCCTGACCCGCAATTGCCAGGGACTCCTGAGGCAGCAGATACTCTTAGTCTTGCCTTCCCTTCCGTCACTCTCCTCCAGGCCAGCCCACTCTATGGGTGCTGGATCCCTTCCCTAAACTTCTTCTGCTCAGCCTGATTCGCAAATATGTCACTGACCTCAAAATCAAATTTAACATTCTCCCCTTACAAACTGTCCTTTCTCCATGTGAAGGCAGTGAGCCCAGAAACTGCATTCCAAAACTGCCCTCCACAAAACATTGCTGGCAAATACTCCTGATGGAAGCTCTTGGAAGCTTGTGGAAGTTTTTATTGCTTCTGCCCACAAGCATAACAGGCATTTTTGACAAAAAAAAAAAAACTCAAATAATTAAACCTGAGCTTTGTTTTACCACAAATCTGTTGCCAAAACTGATTTGACCTACTCTACAGCCGTGTAGTATTGTGTGTGCTGAAGGGAAGGAAACCTTCCTAATTCTAGTTTTGTCTATTATATTGCACCCAGGTAAAGCTGCTTTATTGACTTCCTCATCCTGCAGATTTAAGTTTGGAAACCACAACTTATTTATACACCACAGCTTATTTATGAACCTCCTTATGATGCTAAAGGTACACATATTTAACATAATCAGTGTGTACAGTAGTTCACAATGGGTTTGCTGACACCTGCACAGAGCTTACAGCTCTCTCTGTTCTGCTTCCAGAGAAGTGGTTCAGGAGACAGTAGACACAGACCTGGGTGAGAGAAGACACCAACACCAGTCTGCTTCCAGGAGATGCCACAAGCGTTACCAGTAAAGATCATTCTCTGTGGGCTTCTTGTCTTGGCTGTTGCTCTTGTTGCGTCCCTTTCCTGTCTTTCCCTGCACTTCTGAACTCTTTCCACTAAGCTCAGCCATGTCTTTAAAGAGTTGCAGTGAGAGAACAACTGCTGGCAGCTCCTCCTGGTGTTGGTGGCTCCCTGTGGGAGGTGTGCAGTGGGGCAGGAGAGGGGGAAGTTGCCGATACAGGGATGTGAAGGAACACAAGGGATTCTGGGGTATTTTCCCTGTTAGTGTGGAGCAGGAGCTGTGACCACGTGGGAGGAGAAGAGCTGAGGAAGGGGTGGTGTCATTTTCTCCCTGTGAAGGGGTTGTCTCATGAGTGATTGGCAGAGCAGCTTCTGTCATTCGCCTGGTGTCTGTGTCTGAGGGATGGACAGTGGCTCATCTGGGAATCTCCACGGAAATGGTGAGCCCATTCCCAGTCTGTAGTCCCTCGGTGGCACCAGAGCCCTTGGTGGAGCCTGGAGTCTGTCCAGCATCCCATGGGCTGCAGGCACTGCAGCTCGTTCTCAATTATCTGAGCTGGGGGCTGAGATTATCAGTGTGCTGGGGGCTACCTGTGAGGGGAGTGGGAAAGGTTTTATTGCTGCTGCTGAGCCACTTCACAGCAGGCTCAGGGACCCAGAGTGAGCCAGGCTGATGGACCATAGCTGAACAGCCATATCACAGAGAGCTCACCCAGCTCCAAAGTTTACTGTTACCTAAGTGACAGGAAAGGGAGAAATGGCACTTACGGAAACCCAGTGTGAGTTCCTACTGCTAAGCAAGGAGGAGAAAAAGGAGAAGAGTAAGGGGGATATAGGGTTTATGGAAAAAGCAAGAATGCTTTTTGTGTTCTTCAGCCATTAAAAAGCACCTCCTTGGGATTTTATTTCTTTTTTGTTTCAGTGGTGAATGCTCATACAGTCTGAGAATGGTCCTGTATTCCACAGCTTGGGGGATGTTGTTTCACACCTTGTAGTGCTGTGTGCCCAGCATGATGCAGTGCATAGAGGAATGTATGTGCACATATAGATCTGTGTGTCTGTTTATCTAGAGCATCTTCTCCCACCTGCTCCAGCACAGGTTTAACGTTTATGCTGATTTCAAGGAAACAAGCACAGCTGAAGAAGCACACTTACGGTTAAATATCCCAAATATATCACAAATATATGTATATACATTAGCTGCACGATGTATATGTTAGGATATTGTATATGTGTATATTATTATATACTCTCTTACCTCCATTTACTGACTTGGTTTAACCTTGCTTTGGCTCTGCCAGGGAGGTCATGCCAATGCTCTGTCATGGCAATTTAGACCTGACCCAGTCCCCAAGCATCAGGTTATGTTGGCAGCTGAAATAACCTCCCTCAGGCATCCAAAACATCTGCTGATGTATAATTGGAGCCCTCTCCTCAGCAGCTGAAGTTCAGAGGAAAATGGGGAGCAGGGAGGAGGGATGCTCCTGCCTTTTGGACATGGGACCCTGGTGAATCATGTCAGCCCCTATCCACCACATCAGGAAGAAGGTGGATCAATGGGACCTGCTTCCCCAGAGTGCTGCTGCTGGCAAAGTCATGTCCTGAGTCTCAACAGGGCGCCAGGGCCCAGCCCTGCCACTCCATTTTCAGCTGGTGTCTAGGGCGAGGCAGATGCTCAGGCAGCTTCCCATTTGCCCTGAGCCCAGAGTGGAGTAGGGAAACGTATTCAGAGTCTATCTCACAGGAGCTGCTGAGCAGAGAGAAAGGTGTCCTCTTCTGTCAGAGTCACATGCAGCAGAAAGCAAGAACTCCTCATGCTTTCTGGTGCCAAGGGTTCTGTGCATGTGTCAGCCCCTTTTGGAGTCTTTTCAAGAACTCACTAGACAAGCTCAGCCTTTCATAGCTGGGATGTTCCTTAGGAGTGGGCACCGGGCCCTGCATGTTGGAAAGGCCTTTGACAACTGCTCTGCTGTGGCTGCTGTTTGTTCACAGCAAAAATACAGCTCACTGTGCTGTAAGAGCTCACTGCTGCAAGGCTCTGCTTGGGGGACTGAAGCCTTTTGGACTTTGCATCAGTGACAAGATAAGCATTTGGACTGGAGCCATATGTGTGCAAAGAGCTCTGTGACTGATTTGCCCCAAAGCTGTTCTGCACTCCCCAAGCCTTGGGTGGGCTGAACTGCTGCATCCTCAGCCCATGAGCACCAAGGTGAGACCACTGGTGGCAGTGTCCTTCTCTCCAAGGGTGACACCACTGTAGTTTCTCCTTTCTTCAGCTTGCAGCTGTTATCCCCCCTGACTGACTGGTTTGGTTTGGTTCTTTTCTTGCAGGTCTGAAGCAGCTGTTCAGCCTGAGACTGACACTGCTTAGAGCTGTGTCTGGTAAGTGTCCCCCCAGCACACACTGCATTATATCACTGCATTGGCTGAAGGGGTGAGGTGGCCGCAGCCTGTGACACATGTCTGCTGACAGTTCTGTTGATCTGTCATGTCCATGGATCAAAGAACTGCAGAGCATGAGGGCTGGGCTGACGTCCTGAACCTCAGGCTGTGTTTTGCCTTGCACCGTATCTCCTGATGGGTTGGAGTCACAACCTATGCCTCTTCCTGCCCATCTTGTTCCTGCCTGGAGCTGCCAGAGGATAGGCTGAACCCACCTGCCTGCATTGCCCACCCCACAGGGTTCCTACCTCAGCCCTCGGTAGTTCTACGGGTGTGATCTGTTCACCAGCTTCAGACTCTCTTGATGCTGTCAAGCACAGTCTCTGTGAGAGCTGCAGAGCTGGCAGAGGATTTGTTTGGCTCAGGGCTTTCTGGAGCCACTCAGAACCAGCATTCTGGAAGTGCTCTGTGTCATCATTGTTGTTCTCTGTCTTCAAGTGACATTGGCACTGAGTAGATACTTTCCTTCATACCAGGAAGCCCTGTCAGGGCTTGCTCCTGCTCCTCCTCCTCCCAGAGTCACTGCCTACATCCCACTCTTGTGGTCTTCAGACAGATCTCATTCCCTTTTCCTTGGGTCTCATTCCCTTTTCCTTTCTTTTCTCCAACAGCTCCATCTTCCACAGGGTGTGGCAGCAGCTTGCAGCAGTAGTGCCCTGCATCCCTCCTCGAGGAGGCCTGGAGTGAACTAAGGGCTTTGGTGGGGTAGCATAAGAATGGGTTTGGGGTATCTTTAAAGGCTCCCATCCACCTGGATGAGGGAACCACTTGGTGTTGCTGTCCTGTTGTAGCCAAAGCAAAAATCTTTGCCTGTGCCAAGGCCAGGCCAGGTATATCTGCTGTTTCTTGGGGATAAATACCTCAGTTTTTTAGGACAACTGCAGTCTCCATCCAACCAGGCACTCACTGACTGGAGAGAGATGGCTCCATAGCAAACCTTTCCCTGCTCCTCTCAGCAGCCATTGCTTTCCACCCAGTGTATGGCCCTATGGCAGAATCCCATGGCACTAAGAGAAGAAGTGATGCCAAAAAAGAGGAGGCAGTACCTCAGGAAACACCAAAGCTCTTGACTGGCCAGCCTCTTTGGCCACATTGGCACAGTGGTTGCCTGTCCCAGGCCACCCAAAGCTATCCCACAGCCTAGGACTGATATAGCTGGGGGCTGCCTGGCTTGGCCTTTCTGGCTGAGAGAACACAGGGGGTGTGTGAACACTGGTGGAATCAAGGGCTGACATGGTTCCCACTCTCAGGGTCTATCCCAAATCTGTCACCTTTGGCTCCATGCATGTCTGTGAACAGAGAGCAAAGCCAGTCTGTGCTGGGGCTGAGCAGTGCCACAGGACCGTCTTTAGAGCTTTTATACCTGCTTAGCAGCTCTCCATTACTCCTACATGGTAGTAATTGGAAGTCAGAGTAGTTGGCTGTGACACTGGGAGGCACTGGCAGAGGCTGAGTGGGGGAGAAGAGCCAGTGCAGATGGTAGAAGTGTTCTGGGCTGCTGATCCATTCCATTGCCCTTCTGAACCCCAAGTGCCACATCTACTTGTTTTTTGAATCTGTCCAGGGCTAGGGACTCCACCACTGGCCTGGGCAGTCTGTGTCAGTGCTTTACAACTCCTTCTGTGCAGAAAGTTTCCCAGCATCCAATCTAAACCTCCCCTGATGCAACTTGAGGCTGTTTCCTCTTTTCCTGTCCTTTGCTCCCTGGGAGCAGAGCCCAAGCACCACCTGGCTGCACCCTCCTGCCGGGAAGTTGTGGAGAGTTGAGAAGGTCCCTACTGTGCCTCCTTTCTCCAGGCTGAGCTTCTCCAGATCCTTCAACTATTCCTATATTCCTATTCCTATCAGACTTGTGCTCCAGACCCTTCCCCATTCTGTTCTCTGGATATGCTCCAGCCACTCAAGGTCCTTCACATCATGAGGGATTCATCTATTTGATGTCATTAGTCTTTCTACCTCTGTGCCATGACCTGGCAGAGGAAGGAGCAGAATCTTCCTGAAAGCTGGTACAGTGATGCTCCTCTATGGTTCCTCCAAGATGAATGTGGAAGCTTTAGTCTCTGCTTTGGCCCCTGAATATCCTTAGTTTTCTGGGCTGAGGTGTGAGTTCTGTGGGACTCCTATCCTTAGCACAGGTGGGTGGGAGGTGAGAACTCCCCACAGCAGAGCTGAGACACTCAAGCAGTTAAAACTCCCTGCTGCTGGGCTGGCAGAAAAGTGCACAAAGGAGCATCCACCATCCTTTCCATGGTACAGGTGCCAGGAAGAGCCTATGGGAAGCACTGCACCCATAAGTGTTGTCTGCTGAGAGAAGAAAACAACTCCCATCAGAGCTCTCAATTCATGGCTGGGGAAGGAAGAAGGTTGAAGTGGATAAATAATAAGGATTTCCTCAGGATTTCATCTAGAATGGATGCAGGTGAACAGCATAAAAATGCTGAAAATAGCCTTCAGGCAGACAATAACAGCTCACCCTCAAGAGCTCTTGGAGCAGGAGGGGTGGGTTCAACAGGAAGGAAAGGTATGGGCCACACTTCCACCTGGGGCAGCAGATCCTGCTGGAGGGACAGTATCCCCCAGAACCGGGCTGATCAGCTTGGGAGCATTACCTGTGTTCCATGGGACATGATCGGTCCCATGTTTTCATTCATTGCCTTCTCTCATCCCAGCGCCAGTGGCAGTCAGCCCATGGTGGGTGCTGTTGCTCCGGGCAGGATGCCGTGCTGCTCGCAGCACCCAGCAGTCCCTTGCAGAAGGGGAAGGCTGCAGCTTATCCACCTCTGCCCCTGCAGTCTCCCCAGGCCCTGACAGCTGATCCCAGGGGTGGGAGCATCTCCTGGCAGGTGCTGTAAAACCCCTGGGACCACACACCTCAGCCCCCTCACTGATGCATCCCCCTGCCCCAGCTGTAAGAGCCCAGGCTTTTCCTGCCTGCAGGGGACAGGTCAGGAGCCCCACAAGTGCTTTTTTGTGTCATGATGAACACTTGCTTCTGCGAAGCCTGGAAATGTCCCAGTGGCACAGGGTTTCCATGAAGCCCCACCTCGGCAAAGTGGAGCCTTGTATCCATGAGATTCCATGTTGTCACAATAATCTGCTGAGTTCCATGAGGTTGTGCTGCATCACAATGGACACTGAGTTCCACCTGCCCTGGCATTATCCAAGTGGCGCCTGTGTTCTATGAGGCCTCGCATTGTTCAAAATTTAAACTATGTTCCCCTAGTACTCCACTGCATCACAGGGGGCTTCTGGGTTCCATGAGGCCCGGCTGTTACAGAGATGACACTTGCTTCGGTGACATTCCATTGTTAACAATCATCTCCCGTGTTTCATTAGGCCCGGCTGTAGCACAATGGACATTTGTTCACCTGAGCCTTGGAAATGGCCCATTGGTACATGGGTTTTCTGAGGTCCTGCTGTGTGTGGAGCCTTGCTGCTACTACGTCTGGCAATGTCCCAGAGGCACCTTTGTCCCATGGGGCCCCACTTGGTCTCGGTAGAGCCTTGTATCCATGAGAATTCACTGTATCACAAAGTTCTCTTTAGAGTCATGATGTGTTTACATATGGCCCTTGGTTCCTTGAGATTCCATTGCATCACAGTGGTCTCCTGGGTTCCATGAGGCCCCACTGTAAAAGAGCTGACACTTGCTTTGTCTTAGGTTACAATGGTATGTATTCTATCACCATCTCCATGGGATGTTGGGGCCGGGTGGGGCAGTGTTCCTGGTGGCCGCGGGACATCTTCTCTAATGTCCCAGTCGTTGGAGCCAGGTGGGGCACTTTGCTTTGCTCATCCCTAATGACTGCAGCTAATGGCCCATTGAGTCCCACTGATAAACTCCATCATCCCATTGTGAAATGCCCCGCCCAGGGGGAGGAACCAATGTATCCCTATCTGCATATAAACTAGGATTTGAAACACCACAAGGCAGCTTTTTTCCACTAAATTCCCAGAGGAAGATCAGACCCTTCTACACCACCACTGAACCTTCAGAGGAGAACTGCACCTTTCACAGGATCACTGCTTCAACAGAATCACATCTACCACTCCCAGAGGACTGCAGCCACCTTCTAAGTGGACTACTACCAACACCCTGACCGACAGGGTGTCAGGTTGTATTCTGACTCTGTCAGTGTTTTTGTATTATTGCATTTTTCTATTAAATTGTGTTTCTGACTTTGAGTCTCTCACTGATTTGCTTTCAAACTACCACAGCTTCCATGAGATTCCATTGTGCAACAGTGCTCCTGTATTCCATTAGGCCCACCTGTGCCACAATGGACACTTGCTTGTACAAGATCCCATGTCATGGCTTGGAAAGGTCCCATGGCACCTGGATTCCATGAGGCCCTGCTGTGTTGACAATTTACACTTTGTTTCATGAGATTGCTTTGCCACACTATGGTTTCCGTGAGTCCCCTCTGTGTCACAATGGAGCCTTGATGTCTTGAGTTTCCATGTCATCACAATGGTCTCCTGGGTTCCAAGACACCCAGCTGTGTCATAATGGACACTTGCTTCCAGGAGCAGTGGCAAAGTCCCAGTGGCACCTGAGTCCCATGAGGCCCTGCATTGTTCAAAATTGAGACTTTGTTCTCCAAGTATTTCATTGCATCACAGTGGGCTTCTGGGTTCCATGAGGCCCAGCTGTAAAACAGATGGCACTTGCTTCTGTGACATTCCACTGTGTAGCAATGATCTCCTGTGTTCCAGTAGGCCTGGCTGTATCACAGTGTACACTAGCTAGCACAAGCATTGGAAATGTCCCAGTGGCACCTGGGTTCCCTGAGGCCCCACTGTGTTTGCAGTTGACACTGGGTTCCCCAAGATTGCATTGCATCACTATGCTCTCCTGGGTGTAACAATGGATACTTGCTTCCATCAGATTCCATCGTGACACAGGGGCCTCCCAGGTCCCGTGAGGCCTTGCTGTGCAATAATGGAGCCTTGTTTCAGCTAGGCCTGGCAGTGTCCCAGTGCCACCTGTGTTCCATAATGCCCTGCTATCTAAGAAGTGACAGTTTGTTCAATGAGAATCCATGAAGTCACAATGGTCACTTGGGTTTCATGAGACCCCTCTGTTTGTATAACTAATACTTGGTTCCATGAGATTCCGTTGTCCCACCATGTTCTCCTGAGTTCCAAGAGGCTGTGTCACAATGGCCCCTTGCTTCCATGCTATGGTCCCAGTTGCACCTGGGTGCCATGAGGCCATGCTGTGTTCACAGATGACATTTGGTTCCATGACATAGCATTGCATCACAATGGTCCCCATGTTTCCATGAGGCTGTGCTGTGTCATGATGGGCACTGGATTCCACAAAAGCTGGCAATGTCCCAGTGGCACCTGTGTGCTGTGGGGCCCAAATTTGTGTAAGTAGAGTATTGGATCCATGAGATTCCATATTGTCACAACGGTGTGCTGAGTTCCATGAAACTGTGATGAGTCACAATGGACACAGAGTTCAACTTGCAATGGTGATATCCAAGTGGCGCCTTTCTTCCATGAGGCCCCATGTTGTTCAAAGTGTAAACTTTGTTCCCCAGAATTCCATTGCATCACTGTGGTATCCTGGGTTCCATGAGGCCTCATGAGGCTGTAAAAGAGATGACACTTGCTACCATGAGATTCTTTTGTGTAACAATGATCTCCTGGGTGCCATGAGGCCCTGCTTTGTCACAATGGACACTTGCTTCCATCAGATTCCATTGTGACACAGGGGTCTCCCAGGTCCCGTGAGGCCTTGCTGTGCAATAATGGAGCCTTGTTTCAGCTAGGCCTGGCAGTGTCCCAGTGGCACCTGTGTTCCATGAGGCCCCACTTGCTCAAACCAGAGCCTTAGATCCATGAGATTCCACTGCATCACAATGTTCTGCTTAGTTTCACAAGAGCCTGCTGTTTTTACAATTGACCCTTGTTTCCATGAGATTTCACTGCATCACAACAATCTCTAGCATTCTATGATGCCGTGCTGTGAGACAGTGGATGTTTGGTTCCATGAGATTCTACCATGTCAAAATGTTCTCCTTATTTTCACAAGAGTGTGATGTGTTTAAAATTGACCCGTGGTTCCTTGAAATTCCACTGAGTCAGAGTGTTCTCCTGGTTCCCTGAGGTGAAAGGGTTAAAAACACTGTGCTTGAGCATTCTTGGGCAAGGATAAGAGACATTGTAACCAATACAGAGGCTAACAAATATTGAGACACAGGATGTAACTTGGCAAGAAATCGGAAACAAAACTTGCAAAATGGAGGACAAAGCTTGCTGAAACCAATTAGAAAATCGCCGAAATAGCTAACAAGAGACTGTGCATGCCTAGATGAGAAAGGTGAAAAGTGCAAAGCAATGAAGACGTCCAGCCTTCATCAGAAGGATCACCGAGGAAGACAAGGACCCTTCCTCGGTGGGACCACCAGGGTGCACTGCACCTCTGCTTCACTTATGCTGATGATAAGGAGTTTTAAGAAATAATTTGCATAACCCCACCTTTTCTAAGGAGAACAAAGAATATGCATGACGTATAACCACATATTGTAATCTGCAGTGTGCCTGGCTATGCGCGTGTTAGGAGGAGATATCCCTGCGCACCCGGCAGCTGATTAAAGCAAATACTCACTTCCTGGACTTTGTCTTGGAAGTGTCTCTTGAGCTGGTTTGGGACGATCCAGGATCAGTCCCTGGAAGTTTTGTATTTTGCAGGAGGGGATGCCATTTCCTTTTGAGATGGGCTTCTAGTTCCTCTCCTTGGCAAAGAAAGCAAATTTGGATGCGCACTTTGGGTGGTCTCAGTGAATTTAAACGCTTTTCCCAACAGGCAGTTCTCTGGGTTAGAGCTGTTGAACTGTCAGTGGGAATGTAGACGCCGAGCTGTTGAGCTTCTGTAGCTTTAGTGTGTGAGCAGTCCCTTATGCCATTCCGTTTGGATTCTGACTCTGTGAAACAGAAAGCTTAGGATGGTACCTAGAGCTCAGAAGGAAACTGCTCACAGCATGGTGTGCGCCCAGAGTTTGATAGGTGCTGTTGAAACTGTAGGCAGCAAGAGCTTTCTCAGCTGACACTTGGGTGAGCTCTGTTTTTGCCAGATGTTTTCAAGTTCGTTAGCAGACTCTGTGAGAGGGAAAAGCTTTGTTAGGGCAATGGAGCTCGTGTTGCCCTTCAGTGTGGTGCACAGAAGAGTATGCACTTAGAAGGGGAAGATCAGCGCAATCTTTTTGTGCTGGCACAGTAGATTTGAGAGCAGGGATGTTCGCACCTTGGCTCTGCCCTGGGGCTGCTTCCGAGCCGGTCGGGGTGCGTTCGCTTCTTTAGCGAGTCGACAGCGGCATCGTGTGGTTGTTCTGATGAGCGCTGACCGTGCCCAGGAAAAAGCCAAGCGCTTTTCTGGCCCGGGCCCATTCCCATGGAAGCAGTGCAGGGAAGAGCCCCGCTGTGGATCCTGGCTCTGGGAGACTGACAGAATGTGATCCTGCATGTAGCAGGGAAGGAAGAGGAATCGTTTCATTGTTCGTTTTGCAGTTTAGAAGCTGCAAAAGAAAAGGCAATTGCAGCTCGGCCTCCTCCTTTTAGAGCATTTTCTGTGCGATCAGCTGCTCATCATGTAACTCACACCCACTGAACTGCATCCACCTCCCTGGAGATATGCACTTTCTCTCAAGCTCTGTGTACCTCTCTCTCTCACAGATGCCAGCCCCCTTCAAAACGTCCAGCAGCTGCTCGCAAAGAAAAAGGCCTGTAACAAAAAGCCTGTGCTGGCCTCATAGTCCCTTTGCAATCTGTAAACTAGAAGAAACACACTCGTGATTTGCACTTGCCTTCTCAGTTATATATTTAGTATCAGTACATTTCCTGGAAGTGGCAGAGTCCATCGTTACAGTGAAGCATTTCCAGCTGCAGTTCAGACTGAGAGATGTGCCAGGACAGCAAGCATTTGTCTCTTCCCTGTCTGGAACCTGACATTCACAGTGCAATCTCTTTCAGACGCTTTCAGTGTTGCAGTGTGCAAGCAGCAAGAGCTCACAGAAGTGTCAGGACAGACTAAAGAGGCCATTTCTCTCAGAAGCATTTAATTTGGGTACAGCATACTGGGACTGCTTACCTCCATTTGAACATATATGGACTGTCACATTTTTCCCTCTCAGCTCTGTTGCAAATCTCAAGCAGCCGGCCTCATCAAATAGGCTGTAAAAGAGAAAGGCATTTCTAGGCAGTACCTTCCCCTCATAGTATGTAAGCCACATGCAACTCACTGGTGCACTCTGTCCTTCCCTTCTCCCTTACATCTATCATTGTGTTGCCCAGATTTCAGAGCCTAAAGGTGAGCCCAATTTTTTCCACAGTGGGCTAGAAGAAGACTAGGTCCCAGCAGAATAGCTGTCTTTGGGCAAGCTACTAGACAACTGCCAACGAGAATTTGGCAACATGAATTTGTGAATTGTGCTTAACTTTAGGCTCCGAGACCCAGATAACACAATGATAGATGCAGCAGAGAAAGGAAGGACAGAGTGCACCAGTGAGTTTGATGTGGCTTACACCCAGCAAGCGTATGGTGCAGCCCTGCATTTGCCCTTACTTCTAAAATATTTTTTTTCCTATAAGAAGAGATGAAGAAATTTGGCAACATGTGATGGCACATCTATCTGAGAGGGAAGCTACAGAGAGGCAATGTGTTCTGCACTGCTTCAAAACTGGAGAGCTTTAAGAACCTTACGACTGTTTGGAGAACTTTAAGAATGCCCTCTGTTCTGCAGAACTCTGCAACACTGAAGGAGTAAGAAAGGGCTTATCTCCACATTTTGTGATGAAGTCCAACAGCTATGCGTTACTTTTTCAAGCAACAAGAGCCTTCTCAGCTGACATTGATTGTGAATGAGCTGTTGCTGGACTTTTGCAATTAAGTACACTGCTCAAACAAGCCCGGTGCTCTGCCCCTTCGTTCTTCACCTTATGTGATCCAGACAGAGCTGAAGCCCAGTGATGGCATTCAGCCTTGCTGCTTTTTAGTGCGTATAAGACACACAACCACTGAATGGTATGCACAGTTTTTCCTAAGCATTAGGTACACTCATATCTCTTCTATTTGGCAGGGTTCAGTGAAATGTGCCAGGAGAGAAGCAGTTGCTGGATTAGACGTTCTATGTCCAGAACATTCGACATTTGACGAAGTACCACAAACTGGTACTTTGGGGACGGGAAGAACATGTTTTTTTCTTGCACATTTTTCTGTGCGAGATGTCTCTCCGGAGCTACACTCCTTGTGTGGCTGTAATGTGGGTGGTGGTTCTTCATGCTGAGAAGGACAATGCAGAGAGCATGGCAATCTGGCGGCGCTTTGCAGGTTGTAAAAGAAAGAGGACCGCACCTTGAATGATATGCAACTACAAATTTCACAGGCAAACTCCAGGCAATCTTTTTGTCGTGGCACAGTTCTCTGTGCGAGACAGGGTCAAGAAGATTTCTGCCCGAGGTGTAGCTGAAAAGCATTCAGTTTAGATTCAGAGGACAAGAGAGGCATGGTACGGGGGTACATAGCTCTGAGTAGGTAACTGCTTGGCATGAGCATCTTTCGGCAGAAGCTCGCTAGAGCACTTTGGGGCTGAGAAGTGCACCATGATTTGCCTCTGGGAGAATGAAAGAGCAGCAGGTTACAAAAGGCAGGGAATGAAGCCGCAGAGCACTGGGCTGGTATGTGCAATGCACCAAGTTGCAAAACTTCAAAAAAATCTAGTTCACATTCAGCGTAAGCTTAGAATGCTCTTGCTGCATGAAAAAAGTAATGCGCAGCCCTTGGACTTTGTTACAAAATGTGGAGATTAGCTCTCATTTAGGCTCTCTAATTTTCGCACAGAACACTCTGCTGGCAGCAAAGCGCTCCTAAGCATTGCTTCTGCTGAAACATGACTGGGTCCTGCACTTTTCTTCTAAGCGCTACGTATCACTGCATTCTGCCACTCTTGTCTTCTGAATCCAAACGGAAAGCTTCTGGGCTGCATCTTGCGCAGAGAACCGTGCCAAGATAGCTTCTCAAACAAGCCCATTGCTCTACGTCTTCATTCTTTGCTTTATTTGATCTGGACAGAATTGCACAACAGGGATTCCATTCAGCATTACCGCTTTTTAGCATGTATAGTACATACAACCACTGCGTGTTGTGCACGGGTTTTCCTCAGCTTTCGGTACACTCCCATCCTTTCTGCTTCGCAGAGTCCAAACTGTCCGTGTAGCGAAATGTGTCAGGAGAGACCCATTTTCTGGATTAGTCATTATGTGTTCAAGATTTTCAACACAGCACCACAACCTGGGTGACAAGAAGGAGACACGAAGAATATATTTTTGTCCTTGCGCATTTTTCCATGCAAAATGTCTTTCCAGAGTTTAGTCCCTGTGAAGCTGTAATATGCACAGTGGTACTTTGAGCTGAGAAGAGAGCACAGAGAGCACGGCGATCTAGCCAGTTTTTGCAGGTTGTAAAAGAAAGAGGACTGCTCCTTGAATGATGTGCAAATACAAGTTTCAGAACCAAGCTCCAGAAAAGCTTGTTGTTCCAGCACAGCTCTCTGTGATAGATGAAGCAGAAAAGCTTTCTGTTTGGATTCAGATGACAAGTGAAGCAGAATGATGAGGTATGTAGTGCTTAGAAGGAAAGTGCATGGCCCAGGTGTGTTTCGAAAGAAGCAATGCCTAAGAGTGCTTCTTTGCTGGCAGAGTGTTCTGTGCGAGAAGCAGAAGACAACTCCTCTCTGGGACAATGAAAGAGCGACAGCTTGCAAAAGACAAAGTACGCATTATGAATGAGCTGTTGCTGGACTTTTGCAATTTGGTATGCTATGCACACAAGCCCGGTACTCTGTGACTTTGTTCTTCTCCTTTTTTAACCTGACATGCTTTCACTCTCCCAGAGGCAAATCATCTACTTCTCACAGAGAGCACTGCCAGCAGCAAAGCGCTCCTAGGCATTGCTTTGGCCGAAACATGTCTATGTCATGCATTCTCACTCTAAGTGCTATGTATCACATCATTCTGCCTCTCTTATCATTTGAGTCTAAATGGAAAACTTCTCATGTTCATGTCACACAGAGAACTGTGCCAGGACAACTGTGCACAAAAGCCCGGTGCTCTGTTGCTTCATTCTCAGCTTCATGTGAACAGAAATGAAGCCCAGCATTGGAATTCAGCTTTGCACGATTTTTCCTCAGCTCTAGTTACAATCACACTCTGGTTCGCAGAGTCCAAACTCTCTGTGCAGCCCCCGCATAGCGAAATGTGCCAGGAGAAAAGCAGTCTTGCTGGATTAGTCATTTTGTGTTCAAGACTTTCAACACAGCAACATAATCTAGGTGACGAGACGGAGACATGAAGAACATGTTTTTGTCCTGGCACATTTTTCTGTGTGAGACGTCTCTCCTGAGCTACACTCCTTGCAAAGCTGTAATATGTACAGTGGTACTTCAAGCTGAGAAGGACCCTGCAGAAGGCACAGCGATCTGGCTGATTTTTGTACGTTGTAAAAGAAAGAGGGCTGGCCCTTGAACGTTGTACAAATACAAGTCTGAGAGACAAGCTCCAGGCAAGCTTGTTGTCCTGGCACAGTTCTCTGTGTGAGATGAAGCAGAAAAGCTTTCCATTTGAATTCAGAGTACAAGAGAGGCAGAATGATATGGTATGTAGAGGTGAGTAGGTAAGTGCAGGGCCCAGGGACGTTTTGGCAGAAGCAATGCCTAGGAATGGTTCTCTGCCAGTAGAGTGTTCTGTGCGAAAAGTAGAGAGCCTAAATGAGAGCTAATCTCCACGTTTTTTGAAGTTCTACAGCTGTGTAGTGGTTTTTAGTTTGTCTATTTGAATTTCTGGCCAAATGCCAGCACACTTACCAAAATTTACCTGATGTTTGCTGTGAGATGGGGATTAGAAGTAGACAAAGCAGGCTCAAACTTTATAGAATATAAAGAAAGTTTATTAATAAATCTAAGACAAAGAAGAAAACCAAGAAAAAACCAGAACAAACTTCTCAGACTACCTCTCCTCCCCCCACCTCTCTAATTTTTTCTCTTTAACAACACACAAGACAGTATTTTGATTTCTAGTCAGTTTACTACTCCTGAAATAGCCTTTGTCTCAGTTCATTTAGGGAGATAAGTCTCTTTTGCTTATACTATGGATTCTCTGTAAGAAAATACAGTTTTTTATGGGTCTTCAGCCTCACCACCAGCAGCCACCTGGGAGGAAAGATTTGCTTGTGGTGGATCTCTTCCCCCACACCAGTAGCCTTCCCACAGCTACTACAGGGGGTCATGACAGTCCACAGGGTACTCTTTTAAGGATGAGCAGTTCTATTGCAGCAGCAAAGAAAATCCCCTTCTTCTGTGTCTAGCATCACAGGGTCTCCTGGCAACACAAGTACTCCAGTATTCCCCAGGGCCAGGGAGAGTTTACAGTATCTTCTGTGTCTTGGCTCAAGTTTCTCATCAGACTGCACTTATTTCAGCACCCACTCATCTCCACCCAGGTGCCTTGGCTCACTGGCTGCTGTTAGAACATCACATTCCTGCTTTGGATTATTTCTTTATATATTATAGAGAATTTATTAGCTCAGTCCCCAACCATAGTTCTACAAAAGAATTTTCAGCTTCACTCTCGAAGCACTTCTCATACACCTCCCTCTAGGCATTGTTTTTCTTACTGACTTTAAAATTTCTACGTTGCCTTTATGTAGATGTCCTCACCCGTTCCTCTCTCTGCAAGGA
Source organism: Eopsaltria australis (assembly GCA_034509425.1). Taxonomy (NCBI): domain Eukaryota; kingdom Metazoa; phylum Chordata; class Aves; order Passeriformes; family Petroicidae; genus Eopsaltria; species Eopsaltria australis. The sequence continues at coordinate 624,469 of JAVTVJ010000228.1, read as the reverse complement.
AGGATGGGTGTCTGCAAGTTCAGTCCAGGCATGGACAGAGTTAATCTCTCTCTCTCTCTCTCTGGCAGTGTGACGATCCCGTGCTCTCTGCCGGGCTGTTTGAAAAGGTCCGAGCTGGATGGCAGAAGCTCTCAGAGTCTGTGCCTGGCTCAGAAAGGTCCCAGCTGGATGGCAGGAGCTCTCAGAGTCTGTGCCTGGCTCAGAAAGGTCCCAGCTGGATGGCAGGAGCTCTCAGAGTCTCTGTGCCTGGCTCAGAAAGGTCCAAGCTGGATGGCAGAAGCTCTCAGAGTCTCTGTGCCTGGCTCAGAAAGGTCCCAGCTGGATGGCAGAAGCTCTCAGAGTCTCTGTGCCTGGCTCAGAAAGGTCCCAGCTGGATGGCAGAAGCTCTCAGAGTCTCTGTGCCTGGCTCTGTGAAGCTGGCTCAGCCTGGTAGGGCCGGCCGGGCCCGGGGTGACAGGGCAGGGCCTGGCCCGAGCTGGATGGAGTCCGGCCCGGTCCTTGCCTGGCCCGGAGCAGGGGCCTGGCCCTGTCTGGTGGAGCTGACCTGTTGGCTGAGCTGCATCTGCCAAGAGCCCAGGCCGGTTCCTCCCCCACGCCCAGCTGCAGCTGCACGGCCATTCCAAACCTCCCTTCCCCTCCGCTCCCTCCCTCTGGTTGGGGGGCATGGGGGGAAAAAGAGAAGGCCCAGAAGGCCCAGCCTTAGCGGGGAGAGAAGCAGAGGAGCCGCTTCACTTTGAACAGCAGCAGGCAAAAAGAGGAAGAGGCTCAGAGGTTCTCTGCTTATTTATGATTTTTTCCTGGAAGGCAGATCAACTTTTAATTGGTTTACCTACATATCAATCCTTAAAACTCCCTGGTTATTGGCTCTCTCTCTCAGGAAGGAAGTTATATCCCTTCCTGCAGCATCGGTCACTTCCTAGATTTTGACCCCTCCTGACTAACCCAGGACAGGCTGCGTGCTATTTTTTAAAGCAGCAAGAGCATTCTAAGCTTTTTTCTGTGTTGCGGTGGTTCGGAACCAGAGGACTTCCGGACAGGTTCCACGGACAGAGGGTTTCCCCCCGGAGCTCCCAGGGGCAGCAGTTGGACCACCAATCCACGGACCCAAGCTCCTGCTATTGGTTACTGGACTTGTCTGTTATGTATTCCCGCTCTGGGAAATTCCCTGTCACTCCATAGTTCATTCGTTGTTCTCTCTTTCCCCTCCCCTCCCTAAACCCCATTTGATCATGTACCCCAGCCCCTCCCCTGTATTGCCCCCTGCCCTCATCCTATTGGGTGTTGTTCCTCCCTTAAATACCGATGTAATAAGCTGCTCTTGGCTCTTGGTCCATGTGCTCCCTTTGGAGGCAATAAACCTACCGAAATCACATACCAAGAGACCTCCTTCTCTGGTAGTTCTTTGCTGTTTCACCACGCTCCGGGGGCAACATCTCCCCGGACCGAACGCGGGCCAGCTGTGCTCATAGTCAGCACTCCGAGGGTGCCTTCCCGAGGGCGAACGGCATCCTAGGATAGGGCTAGGACTCCGCTGCCGGTACCAGGGTGGGACTGAAGCAGGGAACGCAACAAGTGGCGCACCGAACAGAGACTCCGACCTCTCGGAGTTCCCTGCGAGCGACCTGGATACGCAGCAGCGGTCCGGACTGCGCCTTCGGGACGTCGCTCCCCTAGCTCAGAAAGGTCCCAGCTGGATGGCAGAAGCTCTCAGAGTCTCTGTGCCTGGCTCTGTGAAGCTGGCTCAGCCTGGTAGGGCCGGCCGGGCCCGGGGTGACAGGGCAGGGCCTGGCCCGAGCTGGATGGAGTCCGGCCCGGTCCTTGCCTGGCCCGGAGCAGGGGCCTGGCCCTGTCTGGTGGAGCTGACCTGTTGGCTGAGCTGCATCTGCCAAGAGCCCAGGCCGGTTCCTCCCCCACGCCCAGCTGCAGCTGCACGGCCATTCCAAACCTCCCTTCCCCTCCGCTCCCTCCCTCTGGTTGGGGGCATGGGGGGAAAAGAGAAGGCCCAGAAGGCCCAGCCTTAGCGGGGAGAGAAGCAGAGGAGCCGCTTCACTTTGAACAGCAGCAGGCAAAAAGAGGAAGAGGCTCAGAGGTTCTCTGCTTATTTATGATTTTTTCCTGGAAGGCAGATCAACTTTTAATTGGTTTACCTACATATCAATCCTTAAAACTCCCTGGTTATTGGCTCTCTCTCTCAGGAAGGAAGTTATATCCCTTCCTGCAGCATCGGTCACTTCCTAGATTTTGACCCCTCCTGACTAACCCAGGACAGGCTGCGTGCTATTTTTTAAAGCAGCAAGAGCATTCTAAGCTTTTTTCTGGACTTTTGAAATTCAGTATGCTGTGCACACCAGGCCATGTTTTAGTACTGGTGCATTTTTCTGTTTGAGACGTCTTTTCGGAGCTTTAGTTCTTGTGAGGTTGTAATATGTGCGGTAGTCGTTCAAGCCAAGAAGAACCGTGCAGAGCACGGCGATTACAAAAGAAAGAGGACTGCCCTTGCGTGTGATACAAATATGAGTTTTCACAAGTTTGAGGGACAAGCTCCAGGACAATAAAAGAGTGACAGCTTCCAAAAGGTGAGGAATGAGGCCGCAGAGCACCACGCTGGTGCACGTAGCTCAGGCAACAAGAGGACGGGCAGCAAGAGGAGCATGGCTGTCACTAGCCTGCTTGCCAAATTTACATTACCAGTTGGAAGTTGGAAGGATGAAGTTCAAAGAGAGGTGTTTGTGCTGCTACCTACTCCTTTTCCACCTCTATGTGAAAAGAATTGCTCTTAAGTTTATAACTTATGATCTAGAGCATAACATTGAAGATGTAGTGGAGAATGGATAGACAGAGTGCACCCGTGAGTTTGATGTGGCTCATGTGCTGCCAGGGGAGGGTGCAGGTCTGCACTGCCTTTTACTTCTAGAACCTTTATCTATAGGAGCAGCTGCTGGATGTTTGCAAGGAAGATGTGAGTATGAAAAAAGTGTCAGCAAGTCTATCTGGGAAAGAAGATACAGAGCTGAGAGTGCCTTGTGGGCAATGTAAATGTGGCTAGGAGAAGGGGGATACTATAAAACATCTCGTGTCCTGACACTTTCATCTCTGTGACCTCTTGCTGCCTGGACTCGTTGATGCTGACGATGTGTGAAAGTGATTGTGCTGTGAATATCAGGTTTCACATGGAAGAGAGTAGTGCAGCTAATGCTTGCTGTCCTGGCACATCTCTCAGTCTGAACTGCAGCTGGAAATGCTTCACTGTAACGATGGACTCTGCCACTTCCAGGAAATGTACTGATACTAAATATATAACTGAGAAGGCAAGTGCAAATCACGAGTGTGTTTCTTCTAGTTTACAGATTGCAAAGGGACTATGAGGCCAGCACAGGCTTTTTGTTACAGGCCTTTTTCTTTGCGAGCAGCTGCTGGACGTTTTGAAGGGGGCTGGCATCTGTGAGAGAGAGAGGTACACAGAGCTTGAGAGAAAGTGCATATCTCCAGGGAGGTGGATGCAGTTCAGTGGGTGTGAGTTACATGATGAGCAGCTGATCGCACAGAAAATGCTCTAAAAGGAGGAGGCCGAGCTGCAATTGCCTTTTCTTTTGCAGCTTCTAAACTGCAAAACGAACAATGAAACGATTCCTCTTCCTTCCCTGCTACATGCAGGATCACATTCTGTCAGTCTCCCAGAGCCAGGATCCACAGCGGGGCTCTTCCCTGCACTGCTTCCATGGGAATGGGCCCGGGCCAGAAAAGCGCTTGGCTTTTTCCTGGGCACGGTCAGCGCTCATCAGAACAACCACACGATGCCGCTGTCGACTCGCTAAAGAAGCGAACGCACCCCGACCGGCTCGGAAGCAGCCCCAGGGCAGAGCCAAGGTGCGAACATCCCTGCTCTCAAATCTACTGTGCCAGCACAAAAAGATTGCGCTGATCTTCCCCTTCTAAGTGCATACTCTTCTGTGCACCACACTGAAGGGCAACACGAGCTCCATTGCCCTAACAAAGCTTTTCCCTCTCACAGAGTCTGCTAACGAACTTGAAAACATCTGGCAAAAACAGAGCTCACCCAAGTGTCAGCTGAGAAAGCTCTTGCTGCCTACAGTTTCAACAGCACCTATCAAACTCTGGGCGCACACCATGCTGTGAGCAGTTTCCTTCTGAGCTCTAGGTACCATCCTAAGCTTTCTGTTTCACAGAGTCAGAATCCAAACGGAATGGCATAAGGGACTGCTCACACACTAAAGCTACAGAAGCTCAACAGCTCGGCGTCTACATTCCCACTGACAGTTCAACAGCTCTAACCCAGAGAACTGCCTGTTGGGAAAAGCGTTTAAATTCACTGAGACCACCCAAAGTGCGCATCCAAATTTGCTTTCTTTGCCAAGGAGAGGAACTAGAAGCCCATCTCAAAAGGAAATGGCATCCCCTCCTGCAAAATACAAAACTTCCAGGGATTGATCCCATACAAAGGTGCCAGAACACTGTTACTGGTCCTTAACTGCCTGGGTCACTAAATTAGCTGCACACCAAGACTCAGTGTAGCATTTACATTGTCCAAAGGATGGATGCTGCCCAAATTTTATGAAGGTCACCTCTGAGAAGTGGAAACTGTAATCCAAATGGAATCTTTCATCTTCCAAAGATGGGTACTGAGTCCATAATTGTACGAATTGAGGCAGTGCTTCCAAACCAAATACACCAAGACTGAAAGTTGCTGCTGACCTTGACCTGCATGAGGCAGCTTCTTATCTGTACCTCCAACACCGGGCCTACATGGCTTTCCTTCCCTTGATAAGCATTGCCATTCTTCAGGATCTTAGCAAGTGGAAGTATTGAATACGTCCAACAATTGCTCCCAGACAGAAGGGGCCAGGACAGAAATGTACTGCTGGACTTCCCCCCCACATCGATACACTAACATCTGCTTCACCAACACTGGCACTATGTCCTTTGCTTCACAAGGAAAGGCACTCCGAATTACTTGGCCTTGCCTTGCCTCCAGTACCATGCCTAGTTTTCCTAGCCTACGCTTGCTTTGCTTTGCCTTACCTACCTCTCTTTGCCTTGCCTTCCATGCAGGCAAGGCAATGCAAACCAAGTGTAGGCATTTGTAGGCAAGTCAAGGGAGAGGCAGGAAAGGCCAGAGCAGCGAGGGGAAAGCAAATGGAGTGGTAGGTGAGAGAAGGCCCAGAAGATCCAGGCAAGGCCAGGTGTAGGAGAGTAAGCCCAGTGATGGGTAGGCCAGGTGGAAACAGGAAGGGCTAGGCAAGGAGGAAAGCCTTAGGCAGGTCAAGTGTGGGGCATGAGCCAGGAAGGGGGATGCATATCAAGGGAAGGTTAGCAGGCCAAGGCAAGGAAACTGCTGGCTTGCCAAGGACAGAACACTCTGTCCGGTCTTGATCACTCTGTCGTATGGTCCGACACAAAAGAATCAGGTAACTCTAGTCAGCAGGTCAGTGCCACTGAGGCTGGACTCGAGAGAAGCAGAGCCCAGCCTCTCTTTATTCTTTCATTTATATATTTTTACATTTACAATCATGGAGAAGTTACCACTTCTCCAATTCTATAGGTTAGGAACACAGTTCATCTACCTTCTCTGCCTTAGAAAAAGGAATGAAAAACAATACCAAAAGTACAAAACAATCTTTAACCGGTTACATAAACATAGACTATGTTTACACAAAATCTATGAGAACTTTTACTACAAAGTATAAACACAGCACACTACAAAAATCAGAGCAACATCTCTCTAATCTGCACCTAAAACATCTGGGCTTCCTGCTTTCTTTCATATGCAAAAGTACTGTCATTCTGGTCCTGGATTCCAAGGGCAAATATGAATTGCCTGTCCAAAATTTAACACTTGCAAGCACTGCTCCCATACAAAAGCTGCCCAGAAAGACAGATCTGGCTCCATGGGATCTTCCCTGGGCTGCTTCTCATGTGCTCCTGAAACACTGGGGATTCGTGAGAGCCTTGGGAGAGTGCTCGTAGGAGCAACCAGGGCAAGGCCAGGCCAGGAAATGCCGGGAGAAAAGGGGTGTTGAATTCCAGGCGGTGAAGAAGGTAATGCAAGGCACAGGACGGGCTCAAGGGCAAGGCAAGGCAACTCGTAGCTATGCAAGGCAAGAGAAAGAATAGGTAGGCTGGGCAATGAGAGCCCTAGAAGAAGAAAAGGCAAGGCTGAACCAGGATAAATGGGAAGTCATGTGGGGGTGAGCAAGTCAGTGCAAGGCAGTGGAGGGAAGGAAGGCCAAGGGAAGGCTACACAGGTGGCAGCAAGGCAATGCTAGGTTTGGGAAAGCAAGGCAAAAGGAAGGATGGTCAGGAATGGCAAGGAAATGCAAGGCTGCATAGGAAGGGCAAGGCAAAAAAACATGAGGGTGGGGTAGACAAAATAATGGGTCTCCTAAGAAAAACATTCCATGACAAGGCCAGGATAATAGCGGTAATGAAGTCAAGGTGGGGGATGGGTGGAGCAAGTCAATGCAAGGCACTGGCCAAGGGAAGGACATGGATGGGTCAGGAAGGCAAAGGAAAGGAAGGGTCAGGAATGACAAGGAAATGCAAGGCTGGGTGGGAAAGGCAAGGCAATGTAAAGGAGGGGTAGGCAGCACAATGGGTATCCTAAGAGGAAAAGTCCATGCACGCCAAGAACAAGAGAAAAGTGGTAGAGAAGTGAAGGTGGGGGATGGGTGAGTGCAGCTGAGAAAGAAAGTGCATAGCTCCAGTGTGTGTGTGTGTGTGTGTGTGTGTGTGTGTGTGTGTGTGTGAAATTTGCAGGATGTAAAGTGAAGAAAGTTTTCATTTTATTGCAGAGTGAATGGATGTTTCTGCATGGAAGTGGCAAGTTCTGAGCAACCTCTTCCTCCTGGCACATCTGTGCATACAAGACATAACCAGAAGGTTCTCAGTTTAGATTCAGACCACTAGTGGGACACAGATTATGACAGTGCAAATAGAGCAGGAAAGCCCATAACATCACGTTTCAACAGAAGCCGTTTGTCTGGAAGGAGAGGGACATATAGGACTCTGGCAATATGACACTACACTCAGCGGAGAAGCAAAATGCCTAATATGAAAATGAAAGGCTGCAAGGAAAAGGCAAGGGGGTCAGAAAAAGCTTTTTGTCCAGGCACACTGAGCCGCTTGAAGTGGAACTGCTGTTTGGTTTCACTGAGGACTTTGGGACACTGAAAGAATGTACTTTTCCATGTAGCTGAGAAGGAAAGTGAGAATCACCTGTGCGTCTGGCAGGGTTTGTAGGTTGCAAGGGGAAAGTGAAGGCCAGGCCTGGCTTCTGGCTGTGTGACCTTTTGCAAGGAAACAGCTGCTGGACATTTCCAGTGTGTGTGATGCCATTCACCAGGTGTGAGTTAGACTTTGAGCAAGGAAGATCATTCTCAGCTGACACTGCTGGTCCTAGAAGAGACTGGAGCTATGCACTTTCCTTCTCAGTTCTAGGTACTGTGGCCTTCAGGCTGTCCTGCAGTCTGAATCTAAACTGAAAGTTTCTCAGCAATGTCTCTGTAGTGTATTAGTTAAAAGTAAAGAAAGTTTCCGCATTGCCTTTTTGAAGATGAAGGTTTGAAAGTTAAAATTTTAAGTTGGCTCTAACAAAAACTTTAGAAACTGCTTTATTTCAGAAAATTAGGCACCCTGTTGAAAGTTATTACTGGAGTTTGTAGTTGATACACTAAACTTGCTAATACTAGCCTTTGGACACAGGAGGCCAGAGAGCAGTAAGTTGTTGATAAATTAAGCGACATAGCACCAGACTTTTGATACATGAGATGAGCAAGCAGCAAACTTTTGAAACACCGAAGAGCAAGCAGTACACTTGTCCATACATCAGGCGGATCAGCCAATGAACCTTATGAAGTAGAAGTGACGACTGCCACACTCAAAACCCTCTCTAAGCAAGTGCCCAACTGGTCACACATGGCTGTGCTGCCAGAGTCTACATAGTGCCAGAATCTCTGCTGTGCTGTGCTGTCCTTTGTAACCCTGACTGCTCCTGCAAGGTTGCTCATGCTCCCCCCAGACACCACCATCACCATCACCACCCTCACTGGTGCTGCTGCTGCGGTCCTGCTCCCTCCTGCTGCGGTGGTTGAGACCACCTCAGGAGCTACTGAGGAGCAGAGAGGTCCCAAGACAGCAGAGGCACGCTGGTGGGACAACTCCAAGGTTTGAACTTACCCCCTGCCTGTTGATCTCTCCCTAGGTTACCTCATCTTGCTATGTTAATCCTCCTGTGTTGGTTGGCCTTGACCTGGTTCCTCACTCCGTCCCTCCCTTCTCCCCATTGGTGGTCGTCGTATCCCCCTGCCTTCTCCACAGCCCTGTGCCCTCAGATCCTGTAACCCTACATCAATGGTCACTCGAGGCCACTCAGCCTCTTTCACCAATGGAAACCTTCAGAAATAAATCATCTTTGGAACTCCACGCATCTGGGCCCTCTGAATTCCTTATCTCAGGTAACGCACGAGCTATCTGAAGCCATTGGGTGAGGACGGTCTGCATGCAAGGTACCAAGCCGTACTGACAGAAGTGATCTCTGAGCCATGATTTCGGTAAATGCAGAGGCCTTACTCTACCCCACACCACCCCTGTGTTACCCTCCCTGAGTTGCTTGACTGCTCTCGGAGAGACCAGAGAAAGACCCATCGCACTTGAAGCTGATCTCGCTGGACCAGTGGTAGTGGTAACTCCTTTCCTGTGCTCCTCATAGTTATTCTGGGCATTTTTCCTACTTTTCTATTTTCTCACTTTCTTTCCTCTCTTCTCTAAAAAAATAAAGGTGTATTATAACTTTGGATCCCAACATTTAATCTCATTTGTGTTTAAATCTCACCTTAGAACTTAGTTCTTTTCCACAGTTGTGGATTGAGACAAACTTGGCTCTCCTCCCTTTAAGTGGATTGGAAAAAGCTCGCACCAAGATATTTGCTGGGAGAGAGAGCTCTTTCTTACCTTGCTCTTCTTGACATTTGAAAACTTCCACTTGCACCACAGGCAGGCACCATTCACTGTCTTCTTAACAAGCTGGAAAGCGCACACATGCCATGATGGTCTGCTCTTTAATGCACTTTCCAGTGGTCTGTTGGAAAGCCTGGAGACAGAAGTACTAGTGCAGCAACTGCTTCTGTCCTGAGCCTTGTTTTCGGAGCCCTACCTTGCCTTGGATTACCTTGCTCACCCCTCGCCCACCTGGACTTCAAGACCACTTTTCTTCTGGTATTTCCTAGACTTGCCTTGCCCTGCCTTCTCCTCCTAGGACTCTCAAAGCTTTCACGTACCCTCAGTGTTTCAGGAGCATGTGTGAGGCACTGTTACATGTGCAAAAAACTCTAAGATGCAATTGCAATTGCAAAGCAAGATTTTTTATTAGTTGCTGTAGCATATAATACATACTGGCCCCTGGAATCATGAAAAGCCGCTGAGCAGGAGAAGAAGATGGAGCATGGGGTTCAGGCAGGAGAGGCAGATAGGCCATGCTCTTTCAGGGCATCCCCTGGGCCAAAGTGGCTTGCACCATGTCGTTCTCACTCCTTCCATCCCAGAACCATGCCTTATATCTCCTCTTCTGGAGTGGAATTTTTACAGTTATGGTGACATCTCATGTGTGGCCAGTGCATGAGATGGGGCCACAATCTCTCATGATACTGTCTCCATGCTAACAACAGCTCAATTATGCATTATTTCTCTTCCACAGGTTGACTTCCTATCAGTTAACCAATATATTGTTTCTCTTAAGGGTCAAGTTCCCATCAATTAAACAATAAGGTTTTCTTCCTTGTCTGTTCTTCATTATCTAGTCGACATGCACAACAGCAGCCCAAAAATGGCAGGGCCTTAGACACAACTTAGATCCCTGACACATCCTACTGCATGATCCACAGTTGGAACACGTCAATATTCCATACGAGCAATATAATGCAACATGCTATCTATTAAAGATCAGATTAATGATCTTAAATAAGGAATATAACAAATAATACATCATAATATATAATATTAATAATATCTAAGGCACAAAGCTAAAGGCACAAAAAACTAATCTCTTTCTTAACCAATTCCAACTCCATGTCCATCCAGTAAATGGATTCCAACCATTCTCTTCTACAAGGTGTTGAGTAAGTGTCTGTAATTTCTGGAGATGTCCATGGACAGAGCAGAAATCGGCACTTAAGGTCAGGGTCAGGTTCCATCAAAATCCGTGTCCATGCGCTAAGAACAAAAATTCAATTGCTGCTCAATTTTGTAGCATAGCATGTCTAACACTATCTACATCAATTAACAAATCTATGCTAACCAACAGCCAAGTTTATTTGGGTTTGTGAGGCCTTGTGCACTTGCAACCCCAGGAGCTAATGAATGGGCAGTGGTTGTCTTGGCAGTGTTCCAGAACTCAACAGTATCTCTGCAGCTGGGGTAAAAGCATGCATGCTGCGAGTATGATGGTGGTGAGTTTGGTTTTGTTGGATCCATACTGCAACAGTTATATGTGGAGATAAGAAAGTTAGTTTTCCCCACAAGTACATGGACCACCTTTGAGCACGGACTGGAATGCCAATGGTGATTAGTCTCTGCAGATTAAGAAGATACCCAGTGGGAGTTGCATATATGTACTAAAACTCAAGGTTCATTGTGCTGCGGTTGAATTACACCGGTGTGAAACATTTTGATACCACGATATTGTGGCATTAACTCACCAAGTTAGGGGGCTATTCCTTGTGTTGATAAATTTATAGGTAGTACAACTATCTGCATTCAAGGTGCCTAAAGTCTGCAACTCCTGTGGAGGTGAAATGGGATCTCCTGAGGTGAGAAAATTGTTGCCACATTCCAGCAGCAAGACAGGAGTACTGTTACCAGCAAAGTGCTGTTACTTAACTGTCGAAGTTCAGGAGGGATGAGAGGGACACTGATCAGACACCTTGTGAACGGGTTCTGAGGCTCAGCAGTGCTAAGGCATAAAGCATCTTGTCCCAGACGTTTTGTTTTAAGGGGGTATAAGTTGGAAGTGTTCTGTAAAACATAAAGAGAAGATCAGCTACCTCCCCCCATCCCTCCTGCTCCCAGCCATTACTTTCACTGATGTTAGTGCTGAGGGAGCAATCGGTGCTAGTGCCGCTCCCCTGGAACAGCAATAGTTACTGCCTGGCTTGTTTCTGCTGCTATCACCTCAGCGGTGATAGGACCAGGTTCCAGGTTCCGTACTGTACCTTGGCACCTGAAAAGTAGAACTGTGTAGGACCTTGAATGGATAGGGAGGGCATAACCCAAAAGAAAATTGATAGTTCTACTAGGGAGCATATGAGTAGAAGAAGCAGTGTTTCAAAAGCCTTAAGTGAATGGCCCCTTAGGCTGTGGGTGTACAGGATTTAATACTATAAATACACTTTCTACTAAATCTGGGGTAAAAAGCAAAATATAAAAACACCTGTTGGTCCTCTGGTGTTCTAATCACAAGGTCTGTTTTTACCCATTGAAATTCTGCTGGGTGGGATGTGAGTGTAGTTCTCTGTGTAACAGAGAGATACCCACTTTCTGCTTGGGCTTGGTATGTTTGACTATTGGTGTGTGTTACTGACGTGACAAGGAACCTAACAGGCTGTGTGTTTTGACCCTTCATACACACCAAGGGAGTTTGTGTTCCAGACACAACATGGTTATTTAGTGCCTCATAGTGCCTCAGAAAAATGGCCAACCCATTTTATATATGAGTTGCCTCCCAGGCATCTTAATTTTTGTTTTAGCAGTCCATTTAAATGGTTGAGAAGACCAGCCCCTTGTGGATGGTATGGTAAATTTCAAACCTTGTCCTCTGCCCAAGCTTTTATCTGGTGGTTTTCGAGATGTGATCCATTATCTGACTGTATTTCTAGAGGTGTCCCATAGTACAGTTCAGTAGTGTCTAAGCAGTGGATTGTTGTACAACTGTTGCTGCTTGGGACAGCTACTCTAACACCAGAAAAGGTGTCAACTGCAACACAAACATAGCACTGTCACCTATGTTTGGGGAGGGGGCCTATGTAATCGATTTGCCATTCACCTGCAGGTCCTCTGCCTCTCTTGATCTGTCCCACAGGTTGTACCCATACCCCTTTGTCCTTGCAGTGGAAGACATACATCACATGTACTACCAGTGGTGTTAGCTACATTAGCCTGGCTATGTATTCCTCCTTGTTTGGCCCACACCACTGTAGCCGTGCTACCCACATGACCAGCTTTCTCATGTGCCCATTTGGCTAACCCCTGTATGACTGCTTGACGTGGACCAGCATCTACTGTTCCTACACTCACCAACAGATCTACTTTCTCATCCCACCTGTTTCATCTTCTTCTGCAGTGTGAGCATGGAATACTCACACTTCTCATTCTTGTAAGAGATCTCTCATCTTAACCCAATAGTCCTTTCTCCACATGATTTTTGTGCCTATTTGCCAATTATTTGCATGCCATTAACTTAGCAAACTTACAAGCCCCTGAGCTACTGCCCACGAACCAGTGTACAGATAACAAATAGCATTGGGCAGTGCCACATCTATGGCTTGTCAAGCTGCAATAAATTCAGTCAACTGACTGCTGCCTCCTTCCCCCTCAACTACCAATCGTGTTTGTGTAGCTGTATGGAGTGCTGCAGCTCTCTGACTCAGCTTGCCACATCGAATCCCTGCACTGCCATCAGTAAACCATGCTGTTTGTTTCTGAATGTCTGTTAGCTGGTTATAGGGTCTTCCCCAACTGTAGAGTTTGCGGGTCGGTTTCAGACGGCCAGGACAGACGAGAGATCTCTGCAGGCGGGTTGTAGAGCATGAGGTTTATTGTAAAAGAACGTTAGTGTAAGAGACCTGCTGAGAGCTGCCAGACGCAGCCCAGAGCAGGGCAGAGAGGCAAGAGAAGAGCTAAGAGCGAGGATCTAAGAGAGTTGAGAGCAAAGGCCTAAGAGAGCAGTTAAGAGAGAGGATTTAAGGAAGTTAAAAGAAGAGAGCTAAGAGAGGTTGAAGAAGAAGAGAGCGAGCTTGTCGCTTACAATACAATAAATCATCTTCTGTGTTGAATATTCTAATTTTCATTAACCAATCGAGAACAAACTACAAATCTTATAACATTTGCATACAGCCTATGAGAACTATTGCATTACCATACAGTGTTATAGTTTAAATCCTAAAAGCTGCTTTTTGGACCCTCTGCCAAGTTGGTAGGGTCTGCTTTGACCCTTGGACCTGTCTGCAAGCAGAGGGGATTGTTTAATCAAAGGGGGGATTTCGTGCAGGCAGCCATGCCATTGTTTTCCAGTTGTTCAGTAACTGGGGTTTGGTATCTCAAAGCTTGTCTTCATTTCAATCTCGCTTATAGTTTCTACATCCTCAGCATCTTTTGCTAGGTAATCATATTTATAAGGCTTTCTTATTTCATCTTCCCCAACACCCAACTGCCTGTTTGATAATTGTGCATGTCATGGGCTGCCTGATAGGCTCTGTGCGTCCTTGACTCCCAAGCTCATGTAGTTGATGGACTTCCTTGGGCCCAGGTTTTTCTTTTTCCTGTATGTATCACTTTGTTTTTACAGTATTTGCCTCCTGTGCATGCCCCATTTTGGGAGTGGCTACCAGTGCTAAGGCCCAGGTGACTCCTGGCACGTCTGTGTGTACCACCACTTCATAGCCCACGGTTCTAGCTTCAGTATTAAGGAGGGCCCCAATATACAGCGAACAAGGCCTTTTCAAATGCTGTGTAGCTACTCTCTGCAGCTGTCAGGCAGCGAGACCAAAAGCCTAATGGTCACCTTCTATCATCTTGGAGCTGCCAAATGCTCCACAGGGCAACATCCCTTTCCAGGATTACATGTAGTTCCTCTGGCCCTGGATACATTGGCTTCAACTCCCTGTATTCCTGAATGGCTGCTTGGATTTTATCAAAAGCAGGCTGCTGTTCTGACCTCCATTCAAAATGAGGCTTTTCTCAGGTAATTTTGTATAATGGTTTGAGTAGCACTGTTAAATCAGGTTCCCAGTGATACGATCACCTGTACCCAACAGTACCTAAAAAGCGCGGTAGTCCCTTTTTATCCTCTGGATTTGTTCATGTTTCAATACTGGCTAAAGCTTTTTCTGGAATTTGTTGAACTCCCCGTGTCCAGGTGATGCCTAAATATTTCATTTCTTCAGCTGGACCCTGTATTTTATTAAAATTGACTATCCATCTACAGTGCTGCAATAATTCAATAACGGTGTCCAGTTCTTGTTGCACCTGTTCCATATACAGTCCCTGTATGAGAATGCCATCAATGTATTGTACAATCAGTACTTCAGCTGGTGCAGTGTGTTGTGCTAAAGTGTGGTGTATTGGTGACAAAAAATAGGACTATGCTGATAGCGCTGGGGGAAGACATGTAAAGGTGTATTTCTTTCCTCCCCAAGTAAATGCGAGCTGATCTTCAGCGATACGGGGAACAGGAACCATAAAAAATGCATTAGCTACATTAAGTACAGCATGCCGTGTTCCTGGATATACCTGAATTTGGCATACTAGTATAGCAATTTCAGAACAGCAGCAGTTATGGAGGAGTGTTTTTCTTGTTCACTGCCCTCTAATCTACAGTCATTCACTAACGCGGTGCGTGGGGTTGACAGATCGATGCCACGCCTTTTCCACAGCATCCCTCGTGGAGCTGCTTTGGCGGTGCCGCGCCAGCACCCACAAACACGTAGCCTGACCCTGTTAGGTGGATGCAGGCCGCCACTCACACACAGTCTAGAGCGTCCCCGGAGACAAAGAGGAGGGACGATTCCTTTGCACACAGTTCCCAGGAGTTTATTTGGGGTTCACACCACAGACTGAGACCACAGTTAGCCTGGCAGAAGGAGACGCAAACGGACACAGAACACAGGGAATGGTGGGGTTTTATACAGAGGTGTATAAGGGGTGGGCAGAGCATCATTAACCAATAGTCTGAGGGCTGGCGGTGGAGACAGGGTTGAATGATGTACTGGGGGACGGGAGGGGAAGGGAGAGCCAGGGGTAATGGGATACCGAGGAAAGGAGAACTTTCTAGCACAGCGATGTGAGGAGAAACCATTTATAACAATATAGGGGGAATATGGCGTCAGGCACCGCAACAATTCACCAGCTGCCATTTGGCTTTTTTACAGACCAGGCAGGACTATGGAGGACATTAAAAGGAGAATGTATGTAATGAACAACACCTGCTGGTAGCAAATCATTAATAGTTGCTTGAATGTCTGCATCTCCTCCTAGAATTTTATATTGTTTTATATTTACAATTTCTGTGGCTCTGGGGATTTCTACTTCCTGTTGCATGTCCCACAGTGATAACTCTGGCATGTAGCCACTGCATGGTTCCAAATAGCCCAATATGTACCATTTATTTCTAATGTAGTGTCCTGCAAAACATTCATACTGTAGTATGTTGTCCTGGTTTGAAGGACAGGTGTCTGTTAAGGAAGGCAGGAGCCTCTCTTGGAATGGGAAACTGTAACCCCTCTCCCTCCGAATTATTATAAATTTGAAATCAAGAGGCTCTCAGGCAAAGATATGGGAATAGGAATAACAGTTCTTTACTACTATCTAAAACAAAGGATAACAAATAACAACAATATTTAACCAACAAACAGAACCAGAAACCCAGTGGCAGCCTGCTTTCAGGCACCTTTCCCTTTGGTGCAGTTCCAGTCACAGCCTGCAGGGGCGCTCTGTGCAGGGGCGCTCTTCGGTGGGCATGAGCTCAGGTAGCACACGGCAATACTTCTTGCTGTTGCAGCTGGTGTCGGTGCTACAGCAGGATCTCTGGACACAGGGAGCTGGGACGGTAAGGGGTCTCCACGTGCAGGGAAAAACCCCGCTACAATGTAGAAAACTCAGCGGGCTGGTGGCAGGCAGGTCGGCTCCGGATGGGGCAGAGGGCAGAGACTCACAGCAGACAGACCGGCAGCTCCGCGCTGGCTTCTCAGGGGCTGTGGGTTCAGCAGACAGCAGCTCCGACCGTCTAGCTCCGAGGGTCCTGAGCAAGAGGGCGTGACCTCCCCCCTGCCCTTGCTTTTCAGTCTCTCCAAATCTCGAGTTATCAGGCTCTGCTTCCGTGAGGGGCAATTTTGCCCCACCCTGCCAAGGAGAAAGGCTCTAGCCTTGTGC
Source organism: Eopsaltria australis (assembly GCA_034509425.1). NCBI lineage: Eukaryota > Metazoa > Chordata > Aves > Passeriformes > Petroicidae > Eopsaltria > Eopsaltria australis. The sequence goes on along the minus strand of JAVTVJ010000228.1, from coordinate 608,314 downwards.
TTTGTTTCTCTTAAGTACCCAGTCATTTGTGTCCTAGCAACCCATGGGAGAAAAATTCCTGAGGAAAAGAACTAGATCCAACCTTCAACATATGTGTTGCAAAATAATTCGTGCTAAAATTTAAGATTACAGCATTTTACTGAAGTTGAGAGAAAGCACAAATGCCAGAAACAGGTAGCCCCAAAAATTGTGCATTTCGTGGGATTTCCTCATCTGGCAGAGCTCCAGGATATGTATTCTACATGAGTATAAACAAAGATATGGCTCCAGGATATGGATTCCATGTGTGCATATACAGTAAATAATATATGTCGCCAGAAACTCATTCCATCAGCAAAATCGACTACTGATTTCAGAAACCATCGTCAGACAGGGTGGAAAGACAGGAAAAAAACTACATTGTTGTACTGAAAAGATAAAATTAACAAAGAAGAAAAAAGGTATAAAAAGACACCCCATGGAAACCACAGCGGGGAACTGGTGAGATTCGAACCAACAGGGTTTTGGACCCAGTTCACCCCAATGCCGATCGCCTGGCTCGGCGTTGTTTTTTTGCTTCGTGGTTTGTTTTTTTTCAAATTGTATACTTTGATTTTTAATAAATTCTCTTTAATCATAAAATTGGCTGATTCATTTATAACAATACCTAAAATGTACTCACCAATTGAAGCAACCATAACAGAATAGGTATGAAGGTCCCAGTCTCCAATTTGTAATTTCAGTTTAGTAACCTTTCACACTACATGTTCACTTAATCCCCATATGGGAACAGTAGTTCCCTGTATTTTTTTCTAGGTTGCCATGAATGATAGTAACCTCTGCCTCTGTATCAACTAAAGCATGGACTCCTTGCTTTATATACTTGCATATATCCAATATATGGGGTAAAGGAGTACAGGGACGAGGGTCCCGTTGCAACACACAGTGGTCCAGTATGGGAGTTGGTCTGTTCCCTGTTAATTTGTCACTTGTCCCTCTGCGTCAGCTACAGCTTCCTTCATGTCTGTCCACAGATAAACCAGTGCAGACAGATCAAATTATGATCTCCTGTTGTCCCCAACCCCGGGTACTCCACCTTCTATACTTTCTTACTCTGGGAATTCTGTGCCACATGATGTAAAGCTTGTATTTGTTGTCCGTCTGTATCTTTCTTGTCTACTCCTTGGTTGAGGAGTAAACAAAGGAAGCGGATTCATTCAGTCAGCTCCCCCTTATTATTCCCCTGTAGATTCTCCTGCTTTTCTGCTTTCCTCTAATTCTGGGCTGATTTCTCTGATTCTAATCCCAGTAAATCCCCTGACTTAATTTTTCACTCACCCGTTCAATTGAGTTCCCTTGCTCTGATAAGAGGAAGGGGATAAGGAAAGCTTTCCATCCATTTGGGCATCCCTCTAGGAGAGTGGTCCATATCCTGGGGGTTAAGGGCTGGGCCATATAAAGCTCAGGAGACCCCATCATGACATTAATTTTCATTCCTTCTTCTTGAAGCAGATTGCAAACTTGTGTTAAAGCTGTCCATTTTTGGCCACAGAGAGCCAAGCAGCATCATTTGTATATTGACCCTTCCACAACAACTGCAACCAACACAGCATAGCACTGACTGCACACACATATCAGATGTAAGTCCCATAAACTTTTTAGCATCTCCATCATCTATTAACACAGTGTCAGCACCTTCCTCCATAAGGCACACTTGCCAGTTTTGAGGTTTCTCCCCTGGCCTCTGCTTATATTTGTCCAGTAAATTTTTAACTTTCTCAGAGCTATAATCAGTTAGTTAATTTTACCTGATGCTGCTTTGATTAATATCAAATAATACCATACATTTCCAGCAGCCAATGAGGGATAAATGAAGTAATTAAAAATTTGGAACAAAGGGGCATTATATTTAGGATGCATTCTGCTTACAGTTCTCCTGTCTGACCGATGATAAAAGCAGACAGAGGCTGGCATTTAGCAACTGATTATCTAAGGCTTTAATGCTAACACAAAAACACTCACTGCAGCCCTCCCTAACATTGCAAAGGTCACTGCTAGCTGCATGCATCTGCACATGAATGGATGGCAGATTTGGATATGAAAGACATAGTTTTTTATGATCCCAGTTAAGGAAGAAGATAAACCCAAATTTGCATTCCGTTGGGAATACACCTTCAATTATCTGCCCCGAGGGTATAAGCACTTACCCACCTATAGCACACAATGCTTTAGCTGAACTCCTTCAACAAATAAAAATTGCAAATCTATCAATATATTGATGTTGTGTTGGTAGGAGGTAAGGAGGAAAGTGTCATAAAAGAACTGCACAGAATATATGGATAGTTGAAAAGAGGAAGGGATAAAAGTGCCTTCAGCTAAGTTCCAAGGTTCCTCTAAAGGACAACATTCTTGGGAAACTGATGAGTTGCAGGCCAGGTTGTAATTCCAGATGAAATAATTACAAAATTAGATGTTGGTTCTACTCCTACTACTAAAAAGGAGTTTCATAAAATCATGGGTACTTTAGGACACTGGGGAAAACATCTTCCTGGATTTTCTGTAGTAGCAAAACCATTGTACTCATGAGTGAGGAAAAACTAGACCTGGGACTGGCTTGATAATCACAAACAGGCTCTGCAAATACTGATACAAGAGTGAAAAACATATCAATCACTTTCACCCTAAAATAGCTGAATGAGGCTTTGCTAAACATGAGACTTACTGTAATATCATCCAGAAAGGCCCTCATGGACCTAAACAACCATTACGATTCAAGTCCACAGCATTAAAAGATACCGAGAAGAGATAGACTGAATGGGAAAAGAGATTATTATCTCTGACCCAACACCTTAAACAATAAGAAAAAATAAGAGAAAAGTTGGAAAAAGCTAAGATTACTTTAAAAGCATAGGATAGTTTACCACCACACTTGCTGCCTTTCCACTGAGATGTGAGAAAGGGGGAGATAGTGGAAGGGGAAGAGGAGGGAGGGATGTTACCAAATCTCTGAAAACCAGAATAAAACTCCTTAACACCAGTTTATTTGTGTTAAAGAGGGCATCATCTATTCACACACCTGGAAAAGCATTGGGGATCACTCCTTCTAACATGCCCCTTGATTTCCACAAGCATGTTGCTAATATATAGTCACTACATGCATATTATAATTTGTTCATTATCTTAAAAACCCTCCCCATGTTCCTCAGGTTCCTAAACTCAGTCCTTGTTTTGGCTGTAGCTGCATTTCTGAGCCAGATGTCTCCTCTATATCTTCTAATGTCCTTGCACGGAGAACTATTTCTGCATGCCTTGCTTCTCTGCTAAAGGTCCGCAGACACAGTGTCTTCTGTGTCTGCTGAACATTCACAGTCACAGTGCTTCTCCAATAAAACTTCATAGTCACAGTGTCCTTCTACTAAAAGATCACAGTTACAGAAGAAATGGAATTAACCTTTTTGGCATCAGTTCCCTCCTTTGAAACTTCTCTAATACCTTAAGGTCTTTTGATAAGTTACAACTCAATGTTCATCTATAGTAGCATACATTCCCTCAAAGTTAGGATTGATTATTTTGTGAACACAGCTAATAGCAAGACCAATAATTACTATGATTACAATTATAATTATGATGGTTTCCAGTATTCCAGACAGCCAGCCTTTCAGGGATGATTTCCCTATTCCTTGTAGAATGTCATTGAACCAATTGGTTTCAGAGGCCTTTTGGATAGCCTTGCTATCCTCTGCAACTTAACACATTTTATTAAGCTCTTTTTAAAGATCTTCTGTTATGTTTGGGATGTGTACACAATGGTATTCTTTATCCAGTTTTAAATATCCACAAAGCTCTTGTTCTTTGGCCAGCAATAGATCTAGGGACAGCTGGTTTTGGAATGTCAATTTAGTATTTGCCTGTATTTGCCTATTTTTTACTTGAAATCCCTTTTCAGTAGCTTTGGATAGTTTCCTTACTTGCCAAGTTAGATTCTGTAACAAGATCCTGTTTTCTAGAGCCATGGCTCCTGGTAAAAGAAATATCTGCAGGGCATATAGCTGAATCCATTCAGTGGACTCCAGCTGGGGTCTCCAAATTGGGAATGTTAATAACCCAATAGTCATTGAAGTGCCTGTATTTGCCTATTACTGCAATTTACTTGAAGCTTATCCCTTTTCAGAGTAGCTTTGGATAGTTTCCTTACTTGCCAAGTTAGATTCTGTAACAAGATCCTGTTTTCTAGAGCCATGGCTCCTGGTAAAAGAAGTATCTGCAGGGTCCATTCAAACTGTGTGGAAGCTGAAGGTCCTTTCCATTCATTCTCGGTGTCTTGTTTTACTTTACTCCAATATGGGGTTTTTATGGGGCTTCTTCTCCAAATTGGGCATAATGTTAATAACCCTAAGGTAACGGAGGGTGGTCTGTCCAAACAGGAGTTGGGTGGCCCAATACTCATCTGAAGTAGCCCAGATAGTGTAAGATGGAGAAGGAACTTCCACAGATTTAACATCATTTGAAAGTTGGTTACTGCAATTTAGAACTAATTTGGCCATCCAGCTTACAGTGCTAGACCTACTTTCAGAGTTTTGTTTTTCTCCACACCTTCACTGACTCTTAGTTAAGTTGTATATAGTGTGATTCCCCAATCCAGACATCACTTTATCTTCCCCAAGTATTTAAATCGTGCTTCTAAGGGCTTTGTCCACGTATGAGCCTTGCTTTGTAGAGTTTGACACTCTGGCAAGTCTGAAACATTTTGTGTGTGACTTTCAGTAACACATAAATCCAACAACCTGGCTGCATGGCCTCCTGAGGCTGCTAAGACGAAATCCAGAAAATGTTGGTTGAGACTATGAGATGATGTTGGATACTCCTTATCTCCTTTTCCCCCAAAAACAGTTCTATTGTCTCCTAGCTTCCAAGCTATCAGATCCTCAAGAATTGCCATCTTCTTGTTGCTTACATGTCTCCTTCTCATCCAAATAGTGGGTGATACTGGCTTTTACTATTACATTAGTCAGATTATCACATTGAATCATCATTGACAGATATATTGGGATAATTCCCCAAGGTTCCCTTGCTGAACCAGGAATAGGGAGGGCAGGCTGTAATGCTGGACATATTATGCATTTTACCAAACCCTTGGATTAAAGTTAGCACTAAATTTTTCTCAACCCTGTCCCCTAAAGACAAAAGGATTCCCATAAATATTAGCCTATACCTTTCACTACTTGTCTACAGCTGTCTTTGAGATTTTCAGCTGCAGGGGTCTGGTGTTTTCCACTGTTCACTGAGTTGAGAACCTTCGTAATTTGGCAGCAGTAAATCCAGGAGTTAAGTAATTTTACCTACACTGCTGTAATTTTAAAGCTCCCTGACTATATCCAGGGCTAACTTCTGGGAGTGAGATAGCTTTCTCAGGTGTGCCAAGATTCCTTTGTTGCACAATCTCTCACGCAGCTTTATCTGCAAGTCTATTTCTGACATGACTTTAGGAATCCCCACATTGGTATACTTTGCAGTGCAGTACAGCCGCTTCTTTGGGCAGTTGGATAGCATCCAGTAGCATACAGTATTTCTTGTTTATATTTAATTGGAGATCCCTGTGCTGTTAATAGACCTCTTTCTTTCTATATAGCTCCATAAGCATGAACAATACTAAAAGCATATTTCACATCAGTCCATATTTTTACTCTTTTTCCTGCTGCTAGTTCCAGGGCTCTTCATAGTGCTATGAGTTCTGCCCTTTCTGCTGAGGTATCCACAGGCAGCAGTGCAGCTTCTCTTGCCTCAGCTGATGTGACTACTGCATAGCCAGCTCTTCATTTTCCAACTTCCACCAAACTACTTCTTTACAGAATTCTGTCTCTGGATCTTCAGTTGGTGCATCTTGCAGGTCTGGTTGGCTTGCATAAACTTGCTCAGTTGTCTACATGGTTTAGCTGCTCTTCCCCATCAGGGTGTTCAGGAATTGGGCTGGATTTACTGCTGTAGTTACTTTCAACCACATCTTCTTGCTCCATTATTTCAACATATGGCTCGGGGAAAGCCAATGCCCCCCTTTATGGCCTAATAGAGTGGTTACAGTGTGTGGAGTGAATACTATTATCTTTTGTCCCAGAGTCAACTTTCTGGCCTCTTAGATAAGGAGAGCACTTGCTGTTACAGCTTGCAGGCATCTGGGCCATCCCTGGCTGACATTGTCAAGTTGTTTTGAAAAGTACTCCACAGGCCTCTTGAAGTGTCCTATCTTCTGAACCAGAAGCCTCCAAGGGCAAGGTGATGTTATTTGTACACAAAAAGCTCAAGGGGCTTTGTTAAGACTGGAAGTCTTAAGGCAGGTGAAGACATCAGGGTCATTTTTAAGTTACAGAACCCATGTTCACCCTCAGGAGTCCAAATTAAAGCTCCTTCTGGGGCCTGCTTGTATTCAGTCTGAGGTAGAGTTCACAGTGCCATGCTTTGCATTGGTAGTTGGAAGGGTGTTGATACCACACCAGTGTTTCAGCTACTGCTGAGCAGAGCTGTCTCTCTAACATTCCTTCCCCTTCAAGGGGCTGGGAATGAGCAAGATCCTGGGAGGCCAGCTGACCCAAATTACCCACAAGGATATTCCTATTTTAGAACAGGCGCTCAGATATAAAAGCTAAAGGAGAGAGGAGGAATGGGGGGCATTCATGATTCTTCAATGTTTGCCTTCCAGAGAAACCCCACTATGTGTGCTGAAGACCTGCTTCTGGGGTAGTGTCCGAACATTGCTTGCTGATGAGAAGTAGATATTGACTTTTCCCTTCGCTTATGCATGTGCCAATTCTTGCTTGTTTCTTTCTATCTCCCTCTTTCATGTTTACTATCAAATAAAACCCATACTATTGACTTTGGCATATGGTCTCACTTGTACCTTAATTCGGGTAGATGCATTTCTAAGAACTTTAATAACTGGATCATAACAATTGCCTATGTCTGTCATAGCATCTTTTGTGTGGGAGTGTCTTGGAGTGAGTTATTATGATAGCATGTTCCATGATCCTCTGCTTTGTGCCCGAAAAATGGTTGCTGTATCTTTATAACCCGGCAGCCTGGGAGCCTGGTACCGTTGGTGTGTGGGGCCAGAGGGGGATGACCTTCTGCTTCTGCATAGGTGTTTTGAAGTCTTACTGCTCAGGTTTTCCGTGGCTCTGTGCAGCGTGATTTATGCTTGGCTGACTTGAGTTTTGGCCCAGGCAAAAAAGCTTTCTTTCCCAGCCATGCTGGGTGAGGGCCCAGAGTGGCTCTCCTGTGTCCTGCTGGGGAGAAGACACAGAAGATCCAGAGCAGCTGCTTCACCTGTCGTAACCATCTCACTGAGCTCTCCTGTGGAGAGGAGGTTGATGCTGGATGAGCCACCCAGCCTTCAGCCGCTGCTGGAACTTGTCCATGGTAGCTCCTGTTTATTCTGCAGAGGGAAACCTGGCACCATCTTGTATTATGTGTCAAGAAGGGGCATCGTCCAGCATTCTGGATCTTTCTTCTGGGGGGGGGGGGTAAGGTCTGACACTTTAATGTCTAGCAGTTACTTACCTTTTTTTTCCCCTTGCTTGTTAGTAAACTGTTGGGTTTTTTCAGTTTCATCTATTAGTATTCATTTCCTACTGGTGGAAAGGGATTTTTGAGACCCTTTTAGAGGAGACAACTCATTCCAGAGAGTCCTCTTTTAAATTGTCTCCAAACCAACACAGGAGCCATCCTTGGATGCCTTTTATTTTGGAGCAGGTATAGTAATTTTTTGAGGTGGACTTCTCAAAGTGGGTGACCATGGCTTTCCTAAGAACAGAAAACACCCAGCCTCAGATTTGGTATGCAGATGATTGGATACCCAGGGGAGGTAATGGTGAGGAACACTTTTGTGTCTTTGCACTTCTTGTAGGGCAGCAATCCCCACAAATCCTCCAACATTTGGAGGTGGTCTCCAGAAAACGAAAAACTGAGCTTTTCCTTGGGAAGGAAAGTACTTAGGCCAGCTGTCAGTGGTACAGATGAGAGGTTCCCCAGGAGAAGCAAAGGCCAGTCAGAGTACTTTCCTGACACTTTTTTTTGTGGGAGTGAAAGGAATGAAAAGGAGGTGTCTTTACAAACAAACTGTGGGCCTCCTGGTAGATAATGCCAGATACTGAGAGGTAAAAGAAGCAATGGAGAGTACCATAAATTCCACAGGAATTTCACTAATTGACACAGACTGTTACTCACTCAAGACTGTTAAATCCCTAGACTTAGAGAAAAAGAACAGAGACACAGAAAAAGAAAAAAGGGGGGATACACATTAGAAGAGGGTCTGTATTAAGCGATTCAGGAAGTGTTCACCTCTCAAGTACCTCAGCCAATGGGGAAAGAGAAAGGGAAATGCAGCTGAAAAATTAGGATAAAAAGAAGACTGCATCCTCTAACAATTTGAGAGACCCCATGGGAAATGCCCATGGCCTCTCCCTTTACTCAAATAAAGTTACAGGACTCCTCTGTCTCCTTCTTGGACATAAAACTCTGGTGTTTGTGGATTAATTTTCCTGACAGGAGTAATTTACCCTGATATATTTTAGAAGTGGCATCCAGATTTCAGAGCTGGGCTCCAATAAATTATTTATTTTGGCAAGGCAAACAGCTAGTCCCAGTATTTGCAATACAATGATAGGCTGCCCAAAGAAGGTAATAGTCAGGAACAGCTTTCTATGCTGGCACCATTTATGTGGAATTAATCCCCAGACATATTCAATTTTGGAGACTGGATCCAAATTTCAGAGTTGTATTCTTGAAAATTATGGCAGTACAATTATTTGTTCAAGAAGCCACCTAGCCCATGAGGTTCAGATGGTAAGCTGCCTAGGGGAGGTAAAGATCAGCAGCAACTTTCTGTGCTGGTGCCTTTTGTGTTGGACTAATTCCCAGATGTATTCAGTTCTGAAGGTGGAATCCAAGAGCATCCCAGTGTGGGTTCCACTGGGAGGGCCATAGGTCCTTGCCAGGACCCTACTCCAGCACAAGCTTCCCACAGGGGTCACAGCCTCCACCTTTGGGAATCAGCTTGCTGCAGCATAGGCTCCTTCATGGGCTGGAGGTGGATCTCTTCACCCCCCATGGACCTCCACAGGCTGCAGGGACTCAGCTGTTTCACCATGATCTTCACCACAAGCTGCAGGGACTCAGCTGTTTCACCATGATCTTCACCACAAGCTGCAGGGACTCAGCTGTTTCACCATGATCTTCACCACAAGCTGCAGGGGAATCTCAGCTCCAGCACCTGGAGAACCTCCTTCTCCACTGACATTGGTGTCTGCAGAGGTGTTCCTCTCACATATTCTCACCCCTCTCCTTTTTGCCTGCATTTGCTTCTGTGCAATAACTTTTTTTCCCCTTCTTAAATTTGTTATCCCAGAGGCACTGTTACCATTGCAGTTGGACTCTGCCTTGGGTGTGTCATGGAGCCATCTCACATTGGTTCTATCAGACGGTATCATTGGTTTCTAGTAGCTTTGCAGGAAAGCCACTCCTGTAGCCCCCCTTCCCCCCACTACCAAAGCCAAACACACAAACCAGATACAGATGCAGATCAAAGGGATGGACAAATAAAAATAGCAATAGGCTGCAGGACAGAGACGGAAGAAGAAAATAAAGGGGTGGGGAACAAGACACAGTGAAAGACAAAAAAAAAGAGAGGGAGCAAGACACTGAAAGAGAAAGAAAGAACAGGGAGAGGAGCAGGAAAGAGGGATACCCAGCAGCACACTGGATAAGAGAGAAGGACAGGAAGCAGGATAGAGAAAAAGAAATAAATAGTGTTGGCCAGAGGATAGATGGAGCATTACGAAATAGGGATGGGGAACAGAGTAGAGGAAGAAAGGGACAAGAATTACGGGCATAGAGAAAGAATGATTCAGGGAGCAGAGGACAGAGGCAGAGAGAAAAGGGACAGGAAGAATGGTGATGAAAAAGGGACGGGGAGGAGGACAGAGAACTAACCTGAAAGGAAAAGAGGGCAATGGAGCAGGACAGAGACAAAGAAAGAGGGGCAGAAGGACAGAAAAATACAGGACAGAGCATGACAGAGATGGAGAAAGAAAGAACTGTGATGGACAGAAAGGTATGTAGCAAGAAATGGCAAGTTGCTCAACAGAGAGACAGACAGAAAGTTCACCAGGACAGAGCTGGAAAGAAAAAGCAGTGGCAGCCATAGGACAGGGGAAAGAAGGAAAAAGAAGGGTAGAGAGATAAACAAAAAAGTTGAGGGACAGAATGCCAGAAAATGATCCCACAGAAAGACAGTGACAAACAGGACAGTGGGATAGAGAGAGAAATAGAGAAACAAGGAGAACAATAGAAAATTAGAGAAATAATGGACAGGGAACAGCACAGAAGAGCAGAGGCATAAATAGAGGAATGAGGAGTGGAACAAAGGGATAAGAGAAAAAAAGGAAGGGTAGGAAATGAATCAAAGGGAAAAAGAAATAAAAAAGCAGCGATGGGGAGCAAGGCAGAGTGATGGAGCAAACAAAACTAGCGATGAAGAGGACAGAGAAAGCAACAGGGACCAGGATCGGGGGGTAGAGAAAGAGAGGGAATGGGTCTGGGATATGAAATAGAGAGAACAACCGTCATACAAGGAAGTTGACAAAATTACAGGAAGGGAAAAAGAGGGTTAGGAAGCCTGACAAAGGGACAGGGAGTCAGGCAGAGACAGATGGAGGGACAAAGAATAGCACAACAGTATCTGTATCTTCCAGTATCTGAAGGGAGCCTACAGGGAAGCAAGAGAAGGACTCTTCATCAGGAACTAGAGTGATAGAACAAAAAGTAATCACAGAATGTTCTGAGTTGGAGGAAGGATCATCAAGTCCAATTCTTAAGTGAATGGCCCATATAGGGACCAAACTCACAACATTATTAGCACCATACTCTCACCAAATGAGTTATCTCAGGCACAAATTGAAAGGGGAAATTCAGACTAGACATTAGAAGAAATTCTTTACTGTGAGGGAGGTGAGACACTGGGATAGGTAGCCCAGGGAAGCTGTGGTTTCCCCATCCCTGGCAATATTAAAGACCAAGCTGGGTAAGGCCTTGAGCAACCTGGTCTAATGGGACCATGTGGCAGGCAGATCAGGAAGAGATGATCTTTGAGATCCATTCCAACCCCTTAACATTCTATGATTCTATGAATAGAAGAGGCAGGGCCAGAGGACCGGGATCTAGCGGTCTAGGGGATAGAGTAGGGTAGGGAGAGACTGGGAGGCAGAAGATGAGAACATGGCCCCAAGAACCTTGGACTTACTGCAGCTCCTGCTTTTAATGCCACGGGAGAATTTTGCAATTCAGATGCCTCTCCCTCCCTCTTTCTCTCCTTTAGAGTCAGATCTGTGAATCTGATGGCTTGACTGTCATCCACCTATGAGAACACTTTGATGTCTCAAGGCTTTATAGATATATAGTGTGACCCACACACAAGAGCCTCTTTTATATGCTGGTGATCTGGTCTGCTGAACATAGGGATGGGGAGCCAGACAGAAACAGAGAGAGAAAAGATGGAGCAGAAAACAGAGGGAGACCATGAGATGGAGAAAGACACATAAGGATGAGTAGCAGGATAGATGGATGTAGAAAAGGAGAAAGGAATTGGACCAAGCTCAGTGACTACTCTGGAGCACATACTTCCAGGAACTCCACGGACATGTCCTGGTGGTCCCCCACCCTCTTACCCACTAAGCCAGGAAAATGGCACCCTATCCTTCATGCCATCCTGCACAGGTATCAGGGGAAGGTGCTTTCCTGCATGGGCTGAGAACCCAGGCAGTGAGAGAGCAAAAGGTAAGGGAAGAAAGAGACTGGGCAGGGCTTAAGGCAGGCACAACAGCAGTGCCCAGGAGATAAGGATGGACCTTGAGGGGCCAGCACACACCCAGGAGCACAGAGCTGGGAGCAGATTTTTTTGCAGAGCTTTAACCCTGCCCCTTTGGGGAAAACAAGTCCTACAAAGACGTCAAGGTTTGTCAGGGATCTGTCAGCAGGGCAGCAGCCCCTCACTGATCAAGGCCAGGGTCTGTCACAGGAAGTGTGCCAGGCAGGCACTGGTAACACCTTAAAGTAAGTGGTAGCTCTGCACTGGTAACACCCACAGGCAAACACAGGATCATGATGTGAGCCATGGAACACTGTAGTGCCCAGCACCAAGGTGACAGCCAGCTGCAGGCAGGCAGCAAGCAGGCAGTGTCCTGGGAAACAGTACCAGGAAAACCCATGCCCAGGGAGTTCCCATCTGCAAAGCCCACAGTTGGCCAGTGACTCCCCAGCAGTCTGGGCTCAGCAGCCCAGCTGGCACAAGGTGTCCAGCCCATCCCACCCATCCTGACAGCCCAGACACTGATCCTCCAAGGGTACAGTCACTGCAGCCAGAAAGTGATGCTGCATCTTCTTGCCAGCATATCCCTCTTCTTTGGTCCAACAGAGAGTGGGGACACGTTGGGTCCTAGACCACCAGTGATAACTCTGTTTGTTGGGGGGCTCCATATGGGACCACACAATGTTCTGCCCTGCCAAGTGCTGCATGGAGCCCTTGGGCAAGATCCTGTCAACTGGGGCAGGGCTGGCGTGGGCTTTCCCTGTGAGAGCTGGTTAGATGCACTTTCCATCACCTCTGGTGGTACAGGCACTAAGCCTCCTGCTCCTGCTCCATCTTCTACTCACTGCTGAGTACAGCCCTCCACCCTAGCTGCCCAGGACCAGGAAAGGGGGCTCCTGCTATACCTCGTTTTGAACAGACTCTACACCCCTCCCCAGTGGCACTATCACTCTGGATGCTGCAGCAACCCACAGCACACCGCAGTAGCCACAGAGGCAGGGTGGGAAGGGCAATAACCATGAGAATGCCCCTAAGAAGAGGGACTGGGAGCAGCCCTGCCATGACCCAGTGGCTGCTGGGGATCTGAAATAAATCTGCGTGCGTCCCCGAGGAGCTGGTTCCTCCCCGGAGATTCCCTTAGAGCCATCCAGACTCTGTCCAGTGCTCCAGCTGCCTCTCTTGGTCCCCAGGAACCCTTGGAACCTTCCCAGGCACGAGGGACAGAGAAGTGGTGGCTGGTGCTGAGGGATATGTGTGTGGATGTGCAAGTGTGTAGGGACGTGTACGTGCATCAGGCTGTTCCTAGTGTCAGAGCATCCACCGGCACGCACAATCTCTGGAGCACCATGTGAGCTGGGAGGCAGCGGTGTGTGCACAGCATGATCTGAGTGCAGAGGCAGATGTTGCGGGTTACAGGTGTTCATGTGTGTGTGTGTGAAAGTGAGTGCGGGAGCAGGGACGGGGCGGAGCCACCGCTGGCACCAGGCTTGGCCCAAGCAGTGTTGGCAGTGGCTCTTTGGCAGCAGGGACAGAAGTGGCACCCGTCAGCGACCCTGCCCCAGCGGTACCAGCAACGCAGGCGAGTGGCACCAGCATCAGGTAGAAGTGGCACCAGCCCCTGGCAACGACTCTGCTGAAACAGCACTGGCAGCAGCAGAGGAAGCTGCCCTCCGCAGGGCGAGTGGTGGCACAAGATGGGGCCAGGTGAGGTCTCGCCTGCACGGTGGGAACGCAGGGTCCAGCCAGGAGTGGAGCGAGGTGCTGGGGACCCAGCGCCAAGCTGACCCACTGGCAAGGTGAGGTGGGATGGATGAAACAGGTGTGGTGAGTGGCTCCAGGGGCTGGGGCAGCCTCCCGGGCCACCAACATATGTGCCTGCTGTGAGACAAAGCAGTGCTTGGGCTGCCCAGACTGAGCATAGCACAGGTCTGCCTGGCAGGAATTAGGCCCCAGAGCAGCTTGGGGGCTCTGCCCTGTGTCCCCACAGAGTGAATGAGGTAGCTTTACTGCGCGAAGTGGAGGCGCCCTCAGCCACGGCAGCCCCAGAACCAGCCCTGGGAGCAGCAGGGAGCACAGACTGCCTGCTCCTTGTCCCCCTTCTCCCTGCTCCTCTCTGGTCAGATCAGCAGGGTCTCTGTTGTTCCCACCCAGCACTGCTGTCTATCCTTTACACTACCATTCTTGACCTTCCCTTGCCAGAGGAGCTTGGCTGTACTGGCCTGCAGCATGGCTGGCATGCATGATATGCTGCCTGCCACTACTACGGCTCTGTGTGGGGCTTTTTGTTAACCCTACCAGCTACATATTTGCAACAGTTCTCCTGACCAATCCCTTACGGAACCCTCATTAGCAAAAACAGGTCTCTTGAGCCCCAACTTTGCCACTGACTGGGATCTCATCCCTGGGAATTTTTACTTCTTTCATCACATCACCTCTGTCCCGCTCGCTCTTTAGTAGCAGATGTGGGAGAGGAACCTGGCTGCCCATGCTCTCCATCACCCTTCCTGTCAGAGCAGCAGCTGTCTCTTTCACTGTTCCTCAAGGCTATTCAAAACCAAGTGAAACTCAGAAGCATTTACACACACCTGTTCACAAAAATGTGTATGAAAAGGTTGCAAAAGACTTCCAAGGACAACAGAGCCATGTGGGCAGGTGGCAGTTTCCTGAGAAGATCCTAAACAGGGACCTGGAGACTTCCCACTCTGCCAGAGATGTTCTGAATGACTCTATGAGCCAATCCAACCCAATCTGAGTGCCATATAGCCTCCTCCAAATATGACTGTCAAGGCATGTTTGGAAAACTACTTCTGTAGGAGTGGTAAGCATGGAATTAAAACCCCAGAAACCCCGTGAGAATTCGTGGTGGAACAATCCTAGTTCCACCCCCAGGGTAAAGACGTCTGGGGTATAGTCTGAATGCTGACCACTCCTATGACTCCTCCTTGTTGCTTGTGACTGGTTTTCCCATTCGTCTATCCAAGTTTGATCCTTTCCCTTCTTCCAGAGAGTTCTCAGTTCTGTACATTGTGATTTGTCTGTTGCCGGTTACCCCTCCCCTGGTTCCTTACCATTGGAAGTGAACCCCTGTCCCTTCCCCAACTCCACCCCTTCGGTCGTTCCCTATTGGCCCTCATGTTCCGTTATGTACCCTTGCATGAGCTAGCTCGAGGCTCTTCTGCCCCGGGATTGAGAGCAATAAAATACTCTGTTACCCAAGGCGAGAGTCCTCCCTGATTCTCCGCGGCACCCCAGGAAAATCCAAGGATCCTCCGACGCTCCCTCTCTCCTAGGAGACGGCTAGTCTCCCACGTCTGTCCAGCGGAAGCTTAGGACATTCGTGGTCCACTGGGAGGGGACGGGGCAACCACCGGCAGGAGGCTCCCGGGACGGGGATCCGCAGAAAAACCCCTCAGCGGCATTTCTGCAGCATACTTCAGGTAGTAAGTATTCAAGTATCAGACAGCATTGGGCTGAGGCTATGAAAACAGGCTCAGCCTTTGAAGAGCTGCCCAGCTGTGCCCCCACTACTCCCCTCCCCAGTAAAGCAAAAGACAACCCAGCATGCATAACCAAGAATAGCCACTCATTTGTGAGAGATCACAGAATCTCAGATACTCATTCTTTCACGGCCCACATGAGCACTGCAGGTCTGAGGGTCTTTATTTCAGAGTTAGCAGTGGCTAAAGGGATGAGTTACACATTGTAGCATCCATAGGCAGCAAATCATAGTAGCAATGTGGTAGTACTCACTTTCTGTTTAATGACAAGATGAAAGACTGCACAAGGTACACCAAGGCAACTCCAAAGGCTGGCAGTGAAAACAAGATACTAAACCTGGAAAAGACCAATTGGCCCAACTGGGCTTAGGAAAAAATAATTATCACATTGATGCTGGATTGGGGGGGGGGCGGGGAAGAATTCAAACAGTAACAAGTAAGAGCATCCCCAAAGGGGAATCAGTAATATGGGGATGGACAGAACAAGCAGGGAAGGGAGTCACTCAAGGTTAGTTATAAGCACAGCTGGACCAGATAACAGAAACTTATTTCACTACATGGAGCAACATGCCCTTCTTTTTAAGAGGTGTGTTAGGTTAGTCTGTTATCCCCCCTTCCCAGCCACTTCACAGTCCTGGAGTTAGTTACAGCACAATGCATAGTGAGTTAGTGAGGGTGGTCCAGAGCAGCCATCCCTTTTAACAGACCTGTGTAACTCATCAGGGGCTTGGCAAGTGGGAGCCACACAATGCTCAAGAAGGACCAGTGGAAGCTCCTGCCAATCACCCAGCATTACTTGGTGCCCTGCTTATGCAGCAATCCCAGACAAGGCTACTAAAGCTGTGTCTCTGGGTACACTGACTCTGCCCTGTGAAGGGCATCTGGCAGTGAACCCCAGCACTCCTCAGGCTGACCTGGACTCAGCTGACATGAGAGAACAGAGAGAGACACTGAAGTACTAAAGGCTTAGACCATTCCACAGAGAATTAATATGGCCTGTAGTTCCAATAACTGGAGAAAACAGAGATCTGGAAAGCAAGAAGAAAAGCACGTAAGTTCCTATACCCCTTGGACCACAAAAATAAAAGCACATATGTGTGAGAGAGGACTTTGCTTCACAGCATGACACACTTCAGCACTGCACTACTGAAGGGCAGGTTTGCTGCTGCTGTCACTCAAGGAGCACAAAGTTACTTGCTCAAGGTAGCAGCCAGGCCAGGCCAGTTCCAGAAGAGCTGGAACTGAGCATTGATCTACTGGAATCTAGGTTGCTTGTTTCCTCTCATCCACCTCAGGACTGAGAACACGAAAGTGTCTACTTGTTCCTTTCCATCTAGTCACCAGCTCAGCAGACATCTGCCACACCGCTATACTTATACTATGGCTGTCTGCTAGGCAGTGCCAGCCAGCTCCCTGGCTCCAGAACACTGACTCATCCCCTGTTTTCAGCAAGTTGAACAGAATAACATCACATCAGATCTGAGGTCCTCTCAAAATTCAGAGTTAAAAACAAAGCCCCTTTTTCAAGGCCATTACCTTGTCCTTCAGTTGCTGGCAAAGCTGCAGTGAAACGTGAAGAAGACAAGGGCATCATTTAACCACGGGACAACACATTCCACTTTATGGACATGGCTGACTTCATATCGCTGGCTGCCAAACTCACTGAAGGGGGGAAAAGAGCACAGCTTCACACACAACAGCATAGAACTCTACATTCTCATAGGAGAGATGATGATGATTTCTATCACATTTAAATCAGCACCTGGCGAAGTTACAGAATGCAAACACTCAAGTCCACCTCTGACCAGATTTATAGTTAAGCTAAAGACTGAAGATAGGAACTTCTCCTCATTCCAGAGGCAGGGAATGCAGATGGCAATGCCAATAACCAAACACTTAGTTTGGTTGTAAACTCTCATGTCTAGATACTCATGGCACTGTATAGATGGGCTGAATCCTGGAAATTCATATCTTTCAGCCTTCAGGACCAAGTCATTAAACAGACACACAGAGCATTCACAGGCACAGCAAGTGACTCAGTCCAGCTTCTCCACTTCAGAGATGCTACAATGGAAACTCCACACAGCTGTTTGGATTTCACCCTCAAGACATACCAACACCTGTTATCCAGGTACACTACCCTTTTAGTGACTGTACTTACAACATGGCCCCAGGGTTGTGCAAAACAGATCCTCCAGCAGGCTTGAAGTTCTAGAGAAGGAAAAGGTCATTAGAATTTTGATGCAGTAAATAAACCACTTAGAAGAATGACATTTAGGGTTTACACTTTCAGTAGCCTGACATCAAGAAACACCCACACTCTATTTGCCTGGACACTCCATCAATATGGAATCCCTTTTGTAAGAACCCTTCCTGCTCCTTCATGAAAGGAATTCTACACATTGGCTGAGTTCAATGTAGCTACAAATTTTATCACTACAGAAATAAAATGAGAAGATCCAGAAGAAAAACAAAATATAGATTTTTAGTAAAATCTTCCTTATGGAAGGACTGCATTTCATGAAGCTTAAAGAGTTTAATGCTGTTTTTCACACAACATCAAGTTGACCCATGCAAGAGGTGAAGCAGAAAAGTATCCATCAAAACTCTGTTAAGAAACCCAAGATACTACTCTGATGAAAACTGGATTAATATAACTATGTCCATACAAAATTACACAGAATTATCAAACTATATTTTAATTACTTGGTAAAAAATGGCTGACTCCAGAGCACTGGTATGTTCTTCTGGACTAAGCAGCCATGCCCCAAACTAGATTTAGAGATAGTGCAGCAGACCTAAACACAGACACTTAGCACCAGCTGAACTCATTTCTGTATTATCTTATGAACATCACATTGCACCAGGTAGCAGTGCGATCTCCTTCTCACAGTGGGACGCAAGGAGAGGAAACTAAAGAAGCTCAGGAGAGAGCAGGCATCACCTTGGTTGTGCTGGGCTGCAACACGTGAAGCTGGTAGACAGTGAGGCACAGTTTGTTCAGGTTAATATAGAAATTCACAAGGATGTCTTGAGGCAGCGCAGGGGTGAACATTTTCTGGCAAGAAAATTAGTTTCTTTGTCAGTGAAAAGATCATAATTTCTAATGCTTGGAAATCATTCCCTTTTCCCAAGCCACACTACAATTACCCTATGGCAAAAAAAAACATTAGGAGAGAAACAAAGACTGAACAGCTGCAGGCAACAATTGTTGCTCTCCCTGCCCTTAATCAAATGGTATGTGCATGACAGTGACAAGAGAGGATGAAGCAGTCTTCACAAGGGCAAATCATCCCTGGACAAGACTCCTGGGCAGAGAACAGAACTTACTCTCAGAGAACCAGATTCCTCATGCCCAAATCATCTGCATTCCCACAGGAAGATACAGAGCAGCCAAAACCACTCAGGATTTGCACTAGCTTCAGTTTTGCCTCAGGAGACACTTCAGAAACCCACTTCCCCCAGGATGCAGCCCAGTATCCAAACTGTTGCAATGCTGCCAGACCTGTATAGAGATCAAGACCACCACATACTTACTGTGAGACCACTGGAGGCAATTTCTGGTAGTGTCAGAGTGGCAGGAGTGGTCAGCCGATTTCGGGCTCTGGAGAGCTGCAACATCACAGCATCCATAAGCTACAAGATAATGTACAAAACCACTGCTGAGTGTGATTCCTGGACAGCTATAGACAGTGTGCTGCAGAATCTTACAGCCTTCTGCAAGTGTTAAAACAACAATCGCCACCACCCCTCACCCTTCCAAGAATTCAGGAATTTATTGGGAAGGGGTGGCTCCCACATAAATGCAGTTTAACTGCTACCAGCATCAGAGACTTATGAGACAGGTCACGAGTATTCAATACCAGCAACTGATGAGAGAACAGCTATTCATGACAAGAATATCAAGGCAACATAAGATCAATTACTGATGCCACAAAAGCATCAACAAACTCATAATCAGCTCTTCAGAAGAACAGGCATCAAGGAAAAAACAACAAGCTGCATTCTCAGTCTCCCCACTCCCACAACACAGGTACAACTGCTGTATGGGCTCCCTCTGTTCATAACCAGCTATAAGCAAAGCAGCAGAAAAAAGAACCAGCTCATTGTGAGGCCAATCCTGCCAGAAACCACAGTTCAAAGGCTCTATTCAGACAGACTTCCTCTTCCAGAAAAAATGGGGGAAGCAACATATGTCTGTTATAGGGCTCATGACTGCTAAGATGAAGGCATTTTGTATTATGACTAATATCTCCCCTTACTTCCACTTGAAAGTAAAAGGAAGTAATTTTATTACCTAGCTCCTTCCTATGAGCAGCCTTTGCCCATATGAAAACTAAAACGGTTTAGTTTTCTCATGTTTGATGTTGCAATGGGTTCTAATGAGCAAGCTGAAATTCTGGTGCCTTCAGAAAGCATTTCCAAGCAGAAGGTTGGGCTTCACTACCATGCAGCAGCTGCTCTGTATTAGACCCCAGCAAATACTACTGGCAAGAGAGAAGTCACTTTAAGATTTTCAGTAAATCACAAGTACTGTCATCTTCTATTTGCTGATGGCTGCCTTACTGCTGCTCTTGCCAGCAGCACTGATCAACAAAGAGCATAAATTATGTATCAATATCATCCACAGAAGATCAAGGAATATCCTCCCAGATTATCACTGGTGTGTAAAAGAGCACTGACTGCACAGATTACTGTTCACCAGGATGTACAGCCCTGTTACTAATGCTAAACTAGTACAGATACATATAAAATATGAGGTCACATGGACAATTTTTGACATGGCTACATACCAGAACAACTGTGAAGTCCTTTTCCACTAAGAGATTAAGACAGTAATGTGCATTAACTGAGTTTAAAACAACAAATGGACAGAAGAAAAATGCATGTTCCTACTCAAGCAGCAGGGGCTTTCTCCTCACCTTGAGCACCTCCAAGCCTGTTTTGAACTGGTAGTTCACATCTCTGTTCATAAGCAGGTAAATGGCTTGGTTCACATGGTTTCTAGCATCCTGGATCTGCAAAGGTACAAATGAAAGCCCTATGAAAGAAACACTCTGTAATAACATATGCTGGGAAGTAAAGGTTTCCCCAGTTATCTCACTGACCTCAAGAACGGTGTCTTCTTAAATGTAATGCCACGTCTGAATGTCAGACACTCTCTAACACAAACCTACCACCGCTGCCCAGAAGCACTACTGGGTTCTCCACTCATGGACTGGAGATACAAAACAGTCTGACAGCTACAACCTGGATACAGTAGGGATGTTGCTGCTGTCCTGAAGTGACATCAGGCACTCTCATCCTGGGAGTGTTCTGATCATGACTGCTTGGTAGGAATTCTCACTGCTAATTGCATAGAGCAATCAGCTCTAGCACCATGAACAATGATTTCATTCTATCAGAGCTAAAACCAACTACATCAATGACAGCAATGAGCAGCAAGCACTGATTTCTAATAGAGTGTCTCTGGCAGTGTCCCACAATCCTTCTAAAGTAAAATTGTTGGGATTGAGAGTTATCTGCAGCATCAAGAAGCTGTGCCATTGTGTGGGACTGGACCACACTCAGGACACACCTGGCTCGAGTTCCTCTCAAGCAAGAGGAACACAGTTATAACAGCAAGGTTGATAGGTGTATCCTTGCTTTCATGGGAGCAAGGACAAACCAGAGGAAGAAAATGGCCCTGGAAGAAATTGACCTGTGTTCAATTTCAGGCAGCAGCACGAAATTTGAAAAACAAGCCCAAGGAGTAAATCAGAGGGTGCACATGGAACAGACAAGCAGAGAAGCTTGTATTAGAAGCTTGTATTAGAGAGACGGGCAACACAGCTTGGGCTATTTGTAGTTTGATATATCTACAATGCCCTGCAGGAATCGCAGCTCCCAGCTCTACAACCTTGTAGAAGCCTCCCTGGCATAGATCTGGCTCTGGTTCCTTTTAATGCAGAACTCAGGGAACACAGAACAGCCCTGCTTTTAGAAAGCTCTTGCACCCGAGGCAACAGAGAAAGAGTGAGAATGGTAAGTCCACTGTCAGACTTCAGAGAGACTGCAGGTACTTGGGCATCTCCAAACATTACCATCTCCAGCCTTTACATCTCCCATAGGCTTCTGAGGAAGCTAGCCTGTTCCTGGCAGCACTACCCAACCAAGCAATGCCAACTCTGCTGTTAAGATTTGCTTCATTCATATTCCCCCTTGATTTTGCTTTATTTTCTAATCAACTTCCTCAAAATTTATGTGCCGCAAAATTTATGTGGACTTGCGTTCCTCAAAAACATGCCTACACTACAACTTCTTACCCATGACTTCACGTTGTACTGACATCACTCCAACTGACATCACTCATTAAGGGAAGACACTCCTTTGAGATGTTAATTTTTAATTCAGACAGGCCAAAGATCACCATATAACCACTTTAAATGCTTCTGCGCTCAGTCCTTTAGGCACTCACACTCCATATCTGAACAATGCTAGAACACATAAATGCAAGTAAATAAAGGAAGGTGTTTTCCATCAACCAGGCAGCAGTACAAAACAGCCACAAAAGAGGAGGCACTGCTAAGTGTTGTCAGAAAAACTTCCTTGTTTTGTTGCAAGGCATAAACAAACTCAGTCAAGTTTGGTATTAACATCCCAAGTACACAATTTTCTAGATTTCTACGAAGTTACTAGATAGAGTTTTCACTGCTAAAGCAGACATTGGGAACTGCACTCAATGACAAATGCACTCATGACCTAGAAAAACCAGAGCTATGGCAAAGGGAAGCACATTGAATACATTTTCCTCCAACCTACTCAGCTGTGACAAAGTAATTGAGAAAAACCATGTCGACATTAGGTCCTGAAATCAGGTATGTCCTAGCAAAATGATGGGAAACAGATTCTGGTTCTAGATAGCTGCATTCTTTTTACTCCTTACCTGAGGGAACTCAGACATGTTACTGGAACACAGTAATTTGTTCTCAGTGTAAACAAATGCATCTGTAAGAGAATGACAGCAAGCTACTCAAAAGCCCCTGAAGCTGCTCTTTGCCCTGCTAGCCTGGGGTGACATGGGGCAGTCCTGCACAGGCACCTCAAGCACTCCTTAAAAGGATCACGACTGCTACACAGACAGCCTTCAGATCAACTGGTGTGTCTGGAATGAGCCCACTCAGGCACCCCAACTGAATTTAACTGATTTAATTGCACCTGCTTCCTCCCTTAACTTTCACCACTGTAGCTCATGTGGAATTGTCATAACAGTCTCTCTCCCAAGACTAAAGCTACTGCTCAGAGAGCACTGAGGCTACAGACAGGTGGGCAACTTGAGCCAATAGGTACCTGCTGCAATTTCCACTGTTTGTCTTCCCGGAATGCAAAATGCAGGAGCTGATTGTTTCTGGGCATTTTCAGATTAACATCCTTGAAAAAGAAACAAACACATGAGACCAAGAAATGCCTGTATGCAGAAGATGGGGGCTGGCAGTCACACTCCCTTATTTCAGACTATCCTGGCAAATTGCCTTCTGCAGTTCTGGCACAGCCAGAACCTCAGAGTGCTCCCACAGCACGATATTGATACAAAGCATAGACTGAAAGGCGTAAGAGTGAATTGGGATCCAGACTAGACCTTGACCCAGAAGATCCCCAAGGAAACTTGTTATTACAAAACAAAGGTGGTAAAGGCAAGGAATCCCCATGGAAGTTGACCCCAGCAGTCACATTGCATGGTGGTGGTAGGAGGGAATGTCACATGCTGGATCTTGACAAATTTCAATGGTTGCTAAAACATCTACGCCAATTAGGGAGGACTGACAAAGAGCACTGATCTTTGGCAACACATGACCCGGGTGACCTCCCTCCCTGAGGTGATCAAAGGGTGATAAGGATGACACCCACCCCCTGTAGTACAAAGCAAGAAGTGTGGCAAGTACTCACAGCTTGACACAATGCATCTCCCTGCAGCGTCATCACACCTTTCACCTGGTCTGTGCTGAAATGAGAGGAAACATCTGGGCAACACATATCACAAGAGGCACCTATCAACTGCCAACCTAACACTTCCCCTTCTCATCCTGTGTAACCAGCACGGTTCCTCCTGCCCAGGGTCTGAACCCTACCCTGGTAGCTGAACACTACACAGACTTCAAGACTCCAGTTCTTGGTCTGTTGTAAACTCCTGTCATATTCTTTATGGGCCACCTCAACCTAACTAACCTAAACATTACCTTCATTTCTGATCCCATTCTTATTCCATTTATCACCTGTCAACAATTTGGTTGCTGTTACAAACAGCTATGGCAGGCACAAGCACAAGACAATAAATTAATTACTGACATTGAAGTGTTAGGTGATTCCTACAGGAGTTGAAAGCTACAAACCACAGCCCATTCCAAGAAAAAAGACCCTAAATAAGTAAAACCCCACAACCTTAAATAAAAAACCCCCACCCCAAACCCTTTGAAAGGTCCTGCGAGATGACTCACATCTACAATGAACAGTGTGAGGAGAAGACTGAAGCACCTGGTTGGGCCATACCTTACATTTTACTATATTAGAGACTCTTTAGATCAACACTGCAAGATCCACCTTACAACAACAACAAATGAAAACTAAATTAACTAAGGTCTGAGGAAGACAACCTTCAAACTTAGTACAGAATTACTGCATGATTCCTTGCAATGCTGTGACATTCCTAATGACTAAGGTTAATTGCTTTGTGACAAGCTTGTGAACTCTTCCAGAGAATCTACTGAGACCAAGGGGCACACTGAAGATCAAAAAATGGACATCAATTTCAAAAGAACTGCACATGTATAGCTTCTTTTGCACAAGCCTTAGTGTGCTTCGTGTGAAGGAGATTTACTATTGCTATTTTAGGGAGATTACGACAAAGGTTAAGATTTCTCCATAGTCAGGGTCAGAAACTGAGCCAAGAGCAGAATTCAGGTCTTGTAACTGCAACTCCCTGTGTCATAATCAGAAAAATGCCCCTTGGCAAACTGCCCGCAGAACTAGGGCAACACAAGCATGTGGTCAGCAATCAGTGACTGCCATTATAGGTGTCAGCAGGAAATGGCACAAGGCTGGCTCAGGCAGCCCTGGAACACAGCTACAGACTGTTACCTTCACCTGCCATGAGAGTTAGTTTGTTTCCCTTAAGGCAAAATCTCCTATTAAAGAAACCCATTACTCCAGGGCTTCTGCAAAGCCCTTCACCACAGATCCTCCAGGACCTACACCCTTTGCTGCAGAGGGAAGTGACCCGCTGACCACCACCACTTACCCTGAGGTGCTTAGTACAAAGTTCTCCTGCTTGACAGCTCCTCCTGAGCCACTGGTGGGCAAGGCAAAGCGGTGGGAGGCCTCCTGCCCAAGAGAGGACACAGTGAGTACTGAAGCATCTGCCTGGGCCCAGCACACCATGAGCCAGGAACAAAGATAGTGTGGACATCAGCAAGTGGCTGAATATGTAGCAATCACCTCTGCCAGCCTCCTGAAGTCCACCAAGCAGAGCACTTGGATTTCATCTTACTGCAGGACTGGTGCAGCCCAGGAGAAGGCTCAGCGCATGCAATCCGTAGCGAAAGGCATTTGGAAATTCCACACCCTGGAGCAGGGCAGTGCCAGCAGGATTCCCAAGCTGCCCACTTAAGGAGCAGCACTTGACAGCTCAGCTCTGCGCACCCTCAGGCACGATGGTGCTACCCCTTATCACAGCTGGTCTTTACACATGAAGGAAGTCTGGAGTGAAAACCAGCACCCCCCCAGCCCTCCACCTGGTTATACTGGCTGGTAACTGCCCTTTACATACTTCACCCTCAAAACTATAATAAATTCTTAAAAACGAGCACTATATATACAGGTATTGCAGTCTATTGTCACCTGCTACTGACTCCAGTTTTGGGGTTCTCAGTCAGCACTATGGCACTCTTACCTGCTCTGGCACTTGCCCCTCACCTCCATATTTTTTGGCCCTGCCCTTCCATCACTCCATAACCTTCCAAAACGAGAGAGCGTTAAGGGGCTGGGCCTGTTGAACCCTGACCCAGCAGACACACAGTGCATTCTTGGTGCACACAAGTCCCTTTCACCAGTTCCCCCACTGGCTGCTTGGAAAGAGTTGACCCTGCAGCATATGCTCAGGCTGGAGAAAGGTGAGAAAAGTGCTGCCTATCTGCTTCAGCTGAACACATCAGGCCTCTGAAAGGGGCAGGCACCAACAGAGGACTGGGCATGTTGAGGAAAGGATGATTTTGAACAAGAAGAGTGCATGCTAGTAATTACTGCACAAAGAGCAGCTATCAGCTAAAGGCATGTTGCTGCTTCTACCAGCACATGTCAGAGTTACAAGCAGATCCAGATTCTCTGTTCCAGAAAATATTCACATCTCAGGCAAATGCCTGGCAGATAGGTCTGGCTGCTTCCATGTGCCTTTTCAAAGCAACTTTCAGCAGAGAGTCAAGAACATGGCAATCTTGGGGGACTCAACTTTACTGGCAGTCCTCAAGAGCTGAGGGCAAGCAAGCACAAGGGGCAGAACTGGATATGCATGGATGACCTTTCTGTGCAGCCTTTACCAAGAATTTTTCCTCCAAGGGAAACCTATCACCATTTCTTACACAGAAGGTCAAACAAAGCCACAACACAAAACTCAGACGAAATTAACCTCACCTTCAAAACATCCTGCAGCTGTCTCAAAACAGCATGGACCTCTTCTTGTAAAAGCCATTTAAATTCTTCTTCCTGTGTTGTGGGAAGATAGCAGTGGAATCATCAGCCATCAAACACTGGAAGCAAATCTCTCAGACACATATGAAAATTATTTCAGTTCTAAGCGTACTGCTGTTTCCATGCTGTTTAAATAAAAGAGAACAAAAGATTTCTTTCTGATTTGTTGAAACACCTCAGTCTCCACATCTCCACCCCAGTCCAATGAATTGTCCTTGTTCTTGCCCTTTGTTTAAGAAAGCAACATTCACACAAATCACTGTACCAAAAAACCTAGAATTGAATGCAACTTTCAGAGCAAAGTAAAAATCCTGCTGCTTCAAAACTGGGACATCTTTTTAAGCTGTTGGGATGGACTCACCTGGCTGCCAGGCACGTACCCAGCCTCCCTCACTGCCCCTTCCTCAATGGGTCAGGGGAGGAAATAAGATCATGGGCCAAGGTAAAGCTAGGGAGATCCATTACCAACGCCTGGCATAGGCAAAACCAAATCAACTTGCAGATAAATTTGTTGCTAATTAGGTGCTAAGAAACAAAGATAAAAACTAAAATGAGCATGCCCCACTCCCCACCCCCACCATTTCCCCAAGCAATAGCAGTCTAAAACCAAAACAAGTTAAATTGAAAAGGGGGTGGAAGGAGACACAGACTGGGGACTCCCAATCCTTGGGGCAAATTCAGTAACAAACAAGTTTGGATCTGATAACTCACTGCCTTGAGCGTCCATCGACTGCTGCCACAGAGAAGCCTGTATAAAGCAGACCTTCAAAGCACATCTAATGCTCCTGTTAAAACATGAGTCCCCATGCAGATCATCAAAGAAGTGGGGAACAGAAGCAAGCATGGGACAAAGAAAAGATTGCCACTTGTCATTCTGTAAGAAAGTTTTCCACAGGGAGAGTTCTGAGCAGGTTGCCCACAGAAAAATAGGCAAGCTATAGTCAACTCAGAGCTTTAAGCTTGTGGTTTCTCTGCTAGACGGTTCCTGTTCACCATGAGGAACACAAACCCCCACTGATGTGTCATCACCTTATGGAAGGGTTATCCCAACAACGAGTAGGATAAAGTCAGGTTTGTTTCAGCAAACATTTATCCAAGCCAGGCACATACAACAAAGCCAGGCAGGATTCCCTGTCATCCTTCAAAGCAGTCTGGATGCAGGACCAGTGACTTCAACCCTTTAATCCTCTTTTGGGTTTCTGGGAATTATACTGATCATAGAATGTTCTTAACTGGAGGGGACCCACAAGGATCATCAAGTCCAAGTGTGGGCTCTGCATAGGACAGCCCCAAGAATTCTACCATGTGCTTGAGAGTGTTGTCTAAACATTCCCTGAACTTTGTCAGGCAGGGTGATGTGACCACTGCCCTGGGGAGCCTATTCCAGTGCCTGACCACCCTCTGGGTGAAGAAACTTTTCCAAATATCCAGTCTAAACCTACCCTGACAGAGGTCCATGTTGCTCCCTCAGATCCTGTCTCTGATCACGAGACAGAAGATGTATCTGCAGCTCTTCCACTCTGTAATGTTTGCTCTCCTCCAGGTTCCCAAAGGAACAGCAATCCCATGGGTGCAGCAATTGCCTTTAGTACCTCCAACACCATGCAGGTGCTTCTACTCAAAATCCCCATTGGTGTCTTTCTTCCCTTTAGTCACAGCAAGAAATCTCCACTCCCCTGCCCATTAATTTTGGACTAAGTCAAGTCCGTGCACATCTGTGCACTGCACAGCTGTCTTTTTGGGGAATGCTGGTCATACTCTTCTAAACCATATGACATTGCAAAAACCCGTTTTCCTATGTGGCTTTCCACCCAGACCGACGGATCTCTAAACCCCTTCTCCAAACCGAACATTTCATTCCTCCTTGAAACTCCTATCCTGGGGAGGCCGCAATGGCGACTGCTCTGCGCCGTCCCCGCTGCGACCAGGTCATTAGGGCGGCTCGGGCACCCGCCATGTGCGGGGCGGTTCAGAGGGACACTCGGGTCAAAGGGCACATTCACGGTGTGCCGAGGGCAGGACAGCCCCAGCCTTGCCACCCCACCCCACCAGGCCCACCGGAGTAGAGGCGCCGGTGGGCAGAGAGACCCGGGCGCCGCCGGTGGCCGAGGCGGGAAGAGGCCGCGGCCTCCGAGCCACGCGGCGACGGGGCCCGGGCACCGGCCCGAAAGCCTGGCCCGACATCACGGCCGGAGCTTGGGCAGCGCCGGCAGTCCGGGCAGCTGCTCTAGGGCTGGGCCCCAGCAGCCCCCGCACAGCACTCGGCCCAAACCCGGACAGACAGAACCCCGCCATCCCGCGGCTCCCCGCCCGAACCCCACAGACAGAACGAGCCTGCGGGAGCCCAGCAGCGCTGTCCTGCGCAGGGAGAGGCCGCTGCCCCTCGCCTGGCCCCGCCGAGCGCCCGCCCGACTCACCAGCACCGCCCGCTCTCCCTGGTTCACCATCGCCGCCGCCATCGCGACACCTCCGGCCCCGCCCCCGGCACGCCGCGCGCACGGCCCAGCAGCGCTTGATTGGGCAGCGCCGCTTCCCGCCGCCGTCCACGAGGGCGGGGCCCCCTGCTGACGTCACGGGGACGGCCATCATCCCGCACCCCCCAAGCCTGTCGCTGCCCCAAGATGGGCCTGAGCTGCTGCCCCCAGCCGAGCGCACATCGGCGAGGATCAAAACGAGCTGCGTGTAAGAATACTCAGAAACGAGTGAAGACGTGGAAGTCTCATCACTTCTCAAAATAAACACATTTGTCCTGGCAGTGAGGTCTTTGCACAGAAGTTGGTGAGTTCCCTTTCACAACGGCTGTACTGCGAGCAAGACGTGAGGGCACCGCACCTTCACCACACCAGCCCCCGATCCTGCATGCCCAGGGCAGGGAAAACTTCCAACAGCCCCAGTTCCTGCTGCAAGCACAGCTCTCGACTTCCTATCTGTTGCTTTTAATGACAGTGCTAAAAAGGAGTGCTTCCTCGGGCACCTGTAACTCACTGCACCTGAAACCCACTCTCATCTCATCCTCGTGCCTCAGAGCAGGAACAGCTACTGCTGTCCAACTGTATTATTATCCACAAGCAGTATTCAGAGCTTGTAAACATTTCAGTTAAGGACCATGTCTTAGAATACCCAACTCACTGGTGAGTTAGTGTTCACAGAATCTGGGATGGCTCGGGTTGAGAGGATCCTTAATGCTCATCTCGTTCCACCCTCCTGCGATGGACAGGAATCTTCCACTGGACCAGGCTGCTCATAAGACTTAATCCTCAAAAAAACCTAAATGTCAGAAGGATGGATATCTCAGTCCAAAACTTAACATGAATTGTCATCAACATTAGAACATAAAAACCAAGCATCCTTCTCTCACCCCAGATGCATGCAGCCCTCTGCACAAAGAGCCTGGAATTTATCCAAACTCATCCTCTGTAATGCCACACTGACAGTTCCAGGCTTCAGCAGTGACTGAAGTGCTCTCAGGATTACTTGGTTTTCAGATTACTTGGTTTTCAGCAGCTCCGAGTTTCTAATGTTCTGAGGAACATTAGACTTCCTTAATGCCCCAAGACAGCTTTGACAAGCTTTAGAAAATGCCACAAGAACATTGTGTTACCAAGAAAGGTTTTATTCTTTTTGCCAGTAGCTTTGTTAATTGCACAAAAAAAAAAATCTTTGCCATTTAAACATTTTCACACATCCTATTCTGAATGACAAATGTTAATTAAAAACAAGGCAGGAAAATAAAAATTCACAACCTTAATGAACTACAGGATCTATTGTCGAGGAAAAAGGAAACTGCTTTTCTTACAAGCTTTTCACAAGTGTCACATTTTCTCTTTAAAAAGGAGGGAGTCAAAAAAAAAAGCAAATTGCTAAAACAAATCCTTATAAAAAGAAACTTTACAGAATTGTCAACAATATTAGGACAACATTAACTAGCCAGTTTTATTAGAGCATCTCTCAATCCACTGCTTCTCCCACTTCCCTCCCCCAAATCTCAGGCCTAGGAACAGACTGAAATCCATGTTCAGAGGCTACAGATATAAATACAAGAATCTCAGTAAGACTGACAGCAATCTCAACCAGCATCTGGAACAGTCTGGAATCCCCCATTTCCATCTCTCCTCTTCCCAGCCACATCAGAGCTCTTGGTCTCTTCCTGCTCCTCCTGGGCACACCTGTGACTGTACAGCTGTCCAGGCAGCACTGTAGCCATTCTACAGCCACCCACAATGGTGGAAAGCTGCAGCTGGACCTTCCCAGGATAAATTACAGTGTTGAACTAGCCCACATCTGCCACTCCCACAGAAATAACCATCTCCATTCTGGGAACTACAGTATTTCTAGAAACAAATCCTGCAGCAGTGAGCTGTCTAGGGACTGGTTCTTCGAATTCACTATGAAATACCAGGACTCGAGAGCTCCTTTGGCATTCTCTCTGTATCCAGAGACACCACAAACTAACAAAGATCCTCCATTACCTTTGCTCACACCCACTCACCTTCACTCTGGCCCAAGAGGGCAGGGACAGGTGGGGGATGCCATTGAACTGGCTCAGCACAGTTCACTCTCAATTGCACATGGGACAGTACCTCTTTCTTTCTCTCAAAAGATTTTTTCCTTTAGTCTCATCTCTGGACCCCAAACCCACAACTTCCCTCAGAGGCCCTCAATGTGTAATTTGTAATTCATAATTCATATGAGAGGGTTTTTTCATTGTGCCATGTTTAACAAAGGACATCAGATGCTAACTGTGGAGTTCTTAGTGCAGAAGAACAGTGTGCCAAAGCAGGTCAATCACTAGCTATCCTGGCAATTTTATGTGCCTTTAATGTGAATACCTACATGCAGAATGGCAGTGGCATTGCCAAAGGAACATGGGCGTAGAACTATGATCGCCCACATACAATGGCCAACAGGCAGTGAGGTCTGACAGCTCTGTTGCCAGGTGTTCACCACAGGACATAAGTAATGCAGAATACAGCATTAGTCCACAAGGAACAGTCATCACAGGAGGTGAAATACTCAAAGTAACATTTACAGCATGAGGCATTAGATGTTGTGATTCAAAATGAGTATGTGACACTGTTTCTTAACAAGGTGCCCCTACACCATACGCACATGCTGCACAAAGCAGGACTGGTAAGAAATCCTAACCCAGAGGAGATTTCTTTACACAGCCATTAAGTTCCTAGAAAAAAAATAAGGTGGCAGGGGCAGATGTCAGGAACACGGCCTAATTTGAATCTGTCTTCTTTCCTTTCAGAATCCCAGCCCAAGGGAGGAAGGAGATTGTACCACTGAGAAGTGATTTTGGCCAAAGTTTCTCACTGGCATTTTTCTAACACTCGAATTTAAAATGCAAGAACACTCCCAAAAGGCTAATACTGAGAAATGGAAAAACCCCCAAACAAACCAAAAACCAAGCCACACTCTGCATTTTTAGTGACAGGCATTCTTTGGACTCTGGGTTGCTCTGCTGTCTACACTGAGAGCATCTCTGATCTCTAGCCTTGGCATCTGCAGTTCATGTCACCCATCTCTAGACTAAAGCTCAGCAGTGGTCTTAGCCTCCCTAATTTCAATTACTGGTCTTTCTAGAAGTTGGTATCTGGCCACAAGCAGAGTTCACAAGTACAGGGAGAAGGCTTATGCTGTGCTATCTTGTACCCAAAGTAGTAACACTGAGAACATGTATGGAAAATCTGACATGTATAAAGATCACTAGTCAGTACATGAAAGTATCCCTGTGAGGTAGGTAACCATCACCCACCTTTATAGATGGGCAAACAGGCTGAGAGATGTGACAACCATGCAAAGGCCAGAGAGAGTGGAAAGGAGCTCAGGAATCTCAATCTCTTGGATCATTCTTCTCCCCCCTTTCAGACTCACCACTCTGCTTGTGACACTGCTGTAATCCACGATACCTTTGTAATTATTGACTACAATGCTTAAAAAAAAGGCAAGTAGTAACATAACATAAGCTAAGGCCAGGAACAAGTAAAATCTCTAGCTCAGTTTTATAGGATCTATGTTTCTCTTGCAGTTTTCTACACAAATATGTTACTTTCCAACATTGTTTTGGATGGGCTGTGATAAGCCTTTCAGGAGCCTAATTGACATTGGCATTCTCCTATTTTGAGTACAGTTTGTGCTCCCTAAGCTATAGCTGTCTATACAGAGGAAGACACGAATGCAATGTGTTGTCTTTAACAGTACAGGATTTCCTCCATCAACGTGTGGGGAAGTGGAAGTCTAAAAAGAAACTGAAACAAGACAGTGTTGCACTCAACTCCCCTTACCCTCTGGAACTGCCCTTCTCCTCCATGGGAGGTGCTTTGTTCTCCAACAGTGGTTAATAAGCAGGAATGCTCCTCACCTTACTCGGGACCAAGGACTCGAGTGATATTCACAGGTAGATGGGATGTATGTCACCCTGTCCCCTTGATGCAGAGATTCCAACACTTTCATTATTTCACAGCAAAGGAGAAAAGGGATTGTTAGAAACAGCATCTTGAACTAGCAAACAAAGAGGAAAATTAAAGCAGCCAAGCAGCAGACTTCTGGCAGAGTTGCCTCAGAGCTTCTGAACAATTGCCGCTGTTCTGTCTCACGACTGTCAGTGCATGGCATGGATTTTTCTAATGAGACTGCAATAATCTGAGCCCCCTCCTCCCCCCTCCTGCCACAGTGAAAGGCTCACCGCAGCAGGTCTCAAAGTCTGTGTATAAAAGGAAATGGAAAGACAGAGATGGACTGGTCCAGAGTTAAAACCCAGTATCATAATAATATTAATCAATAATCATCGTATGAACAGTAAGAAGGGTGCAGCCTAATGGATGTAGGCCCTGTACACTGCGGACATGTCGTTGTCAGATTGGTCCAATGCTTTTGCTCGTTTATAGACCTAAAGAGAAACCAGAAAAGGATCAGAGCCTGCTCTTGTGTGAAGCCTCCTCACAGCAGAAAAATTCCTTTGCTGACCACTGCAACCAGGGAACTGCACAGTATGTCAAATAATCCAAGTGCAAATCAGAAAATGCCAGGTCTTTCTGTGTTTCCTGATACAACATTCTGAGGGTCCCTACAATCAAAACAAATCCAATGCCACCCTAGTCAAAATATATTTCAGTCACTGTTTCCTTGTCTTAGAGATGATGTAATTCTTAGATCTGTGTCTCTGGTTGACAAACGGCTCTGTTGAGTAAATGTTGAAGAATACATCTGAACACTGAACAACTCTTACCTCGTTGGCAGCAGCTGCCATGGGAGTTGGGTGGTTGACAGAATCGCCCAGTGCAATAGCTAATCTAAGATCCTTCTGTATGTATTTCAGGTAGAAATCAGGTTTAAAGTTTCCTTGCAAGATATCTGTTGAGAGGAACCCATGCAAAAAGTAAGCATGACAAAAGTAAGCCAAGCCCACACTGCAAGGGGCTGCAATTCAACATCAATCTCTGTTTCCCTTGCTGATCACTACTTTAAGGTCTCCTGTTTCTCTACTCTCTATCTTCATCTGGCCACAGCAGATGGTATCACTACTGCCCACTGACAAAGCGAGCTCAGATTTCTAAGCAGCTTGCCCTCCATTTCACTTGTTACCCTGCCCCAATGAAATCCTAACTTAAGCCCTAAGTAGTCCTAACTCAGATTCTCACAAGTCCTAGCTATGAAGGGGAAGGAATGGGAACTCAGTTTTTCATTTCCAGAATGCTTAAATAAGAATAATCCCAGGCTGATGAAGAATGGGACTGTTATTTTCTACCTTTTGCCACTATGTGAAAAGTTGCTAGGATTGTAAAAAATGACCTGTAAGAAAACAATGTAAGAGAACTTTACTTTGGCACTTCTGGTCCAGGAAGATGCTGGCAAGTTGTCCCTGATTCAGGATATCCAGAAGGGTCTGCTGGGACTGGCCAGTCACTTGAGCCAAAGTCAGTCCTTCTGCTATCGTTGCCATGAAGCTGCCTTGGACCATGTTCACAATCAGCATCATCTTGGCAGCATTGCCTACTTCACCTGGGAGTGAGACACACCATTGGGATTCCTCCAGAAGAGAAATAGCAGCCCTGCTTCCCCAGCCCACACAGCAGTAACACTGCTAGACTCCTGGCATCAAGCACATGGCAGCTCTCCCTTGCCTTGAACCACTTCAGAAAATATTCCCATTTTCCATGCACTCAAAGGAATGGAGAAGTCGTAAGAAAATATGATTTAAACCCAAAAGCATCACAGATCCTCCAAAATGAGCCAGCATTCAAAAAAGGATTCTTAGCCTGCAGGCTCTGAAACTGGCCAAGGTCCAGAGGAGCAGGCCAATTTCCCACACTGCCCAAAGAGAAAAGAAAAAGATGACATATACATCTCAGAGTCCTTGCTGAAATTCCCAGTCCTTGCACTAAGAAACTGCTATCAGGCCCTCCATGTTTCAATTACCTAGGAAAAAAGAGGTCTTCCCCATAGCTTGGAAACAGCTGCTGCAGTCCTCATATAAACCCCTGTCGCCAGCTGCCAGGATCACAAGCATTCCATCATTAGAGAGCTGCTGGTTTCCTGAGACTGGTGCTTCCAGAAAGCGACCACCTCGGGACACTATCACCTGGGAGAAGAGCATCTCTGGTTAGCTGTGCATGAACAGCAGCAGGAACATCATTTAGGGCATTCCTGCGCCTAAGGACAGAATTTTAAAGCAGAACAAATACCTCCAACTTATAAACAGAAGAGGAAAGCACTAACATTACGGATCACACTGTATCCTGCAAAGTGTGCTTAAGACCAAAAGTTGACCTCACACTCCAGGTAAGACCCTCCTGCACCCATCACTATTGTGCATGTTTTAAGCAACTGAACTGGCATGCTTTAGTCTTGGCACCATATACTGGCCAAGGGATCAATGCTGAAGGTGTATATGTGGCATGGGAATCCCAGAAGATTGATCATTATATTTTCCCCTCTTTCCCAGAGAGGAAAGACCTTTGACAGATCTCTTCAGCCAGAGGTTTACTAATATGGGTGATCTGCATTCTCTAAATTGATGTTACACACTAGTGCATCACCAACATGTCTACTTAAAACTTCACCAAAACCAGCTCCCCTTCCTTGTAAAACCACACATGCTGCCTTTGGGCAGTGGGGAACAATCAAGATGCCAAAAAGAAATCAAAGATACCACAGTAGAAGTAATTAGAACACTTCAACAGAAATTCTATAGTAGTATTTCTATAGAATGAAACATGAAGACACTCCTTTTCCCCAACCAGAGCATTTAAACTAGGCAGATTATGCATTTTATCAGTCATTAATCCAGACAGGGTTTTACTCTCCAGTTTGCTACAGAATACCAACCTGTCAACAGGTATTTCTTAGTGGACGAAAATTTCGCTGTCTGTTTGCACTGGTGCCAGGTAACAGCTCTGCCAAATCTACAGGCTTTGCTGGTATCACCAGCGAACATCTCATCCAACACTGTTTGTCAGTCAAGACTTGACATGTTATTTTGTCTTGTTTGCCTGGAACTTGGGACTCTCCCAAAAGAAGCCCAGAGATCTCTAGAAGCAGTTTTATTACTAATGGGTTGCCTGAAGCAACACAAACTGCAGAACTGCTGCTGAATAAACAGCTGCTGTTAAGAGGCTCAGTTCAGAGATTACCTGGGCCAGCTCTGTGACTGTATCTGCATCCACGGTGGACATATCCACATAACACTTCCCTGGGCGAATCCCCTGCAACACTCCACTTGGACCAAGCACCAGCTGTGGAGAACAGAAGAGCGGTAAAGCAATAGGGTGTCTGCAGAGAAACCTCAGTTCTGCAGGAGTCCAGCTGAGCCTGGCACTGCAGTGGCAGACCCCCAGAGGGTTATCAGAACCTGCCCTTAAAGACTTAGTTTTTAAAATGCTTAGTTTTTGTTGGGACATTTAGTTTTACACAGCTGCACTGCTCAGGATGTCCAATGACTCAGGCTACTGCGGTTAGCAGGAATCAGAACTGGCATTCAGTGACTGCCATCTTGTAGTCTAACCAGCAGAGGTAAAATAAGAGCTAATACTTACATCCTTTGCTGCTTTTGGATCTGATACACAGGCAAACGTGATGTCACAGGTAGAGACTACTTCAGCAGGGGTTCTTCCCAGCCGTGCACCCTCCTGGATGAACAAATCACACTGCAAAAGGCACAAGTCCAAAGGTAAGACAAATTAAATACAGAGCAAATGGATTCTTTGCATTTTGCTGTAAAAACTTCACGGCTGGACACAACTACAACTTCGTCTTCTTCTGTTGCTTTGTCTACACACACATGGCTCTTTTGGAGCTTCTCTGAAGAACAGGTGAAGAACATTTAAAGAAAGACACAAAGAAACAAAACTCTTAGGTGAAACAGTAAGAATGTTGTGGGTTTGACAAGAAATTATTAGGGAAAAAAGGGAGATTTAGGGAAAAAATTGGTAAAAGGACATAGCAAAATGTGTTACTGGACAGTAACAGAAATATGCATAGCTGAGACTGATGTGTTTCAGAGGGTTGCTGCTTCAAAATCTTAGCTCCTTCTTACCTTATCCCCTCATACAAGCCATGTTTTGCTCTTGAAAAAACAAATCTTTTAATCCCCTTTTAACAAAGTAACCACAGTGCCCTTCCTGCTTTGATATTCCACAGCATCTTACAAGTACCACATCTCCCCCAAGCTACCTACTTTTCCTTCTCCACTACGAAGAGTAACGCTGTCAAGTATGTAAGTGCAATGCAATATAAGCTCCATTTTCATTTTGAATACTCCTATAAAGCACTTCTCCATCGTGGTCTCATGACACAGCACGTCTTTGACAGAACCCTTGTTACCCCATGACTAGCACAATAGATGTAGACTAACCTGCAGCTGAGCAGTGCATCTTACCATACCTTAATCTCCTGGGATAATTCCTTGCACCTGGCCTTTCTGGCCAGATGCACCATATAATGACATGGCTATTCACATCAGCAGTATTTTCAGAGGCATGTTACATCCCATTCTTCAATACATGTATATACAAGGGTATAATTTTTCTGGCAACTCTCCTCTCACACAAAAAGATAGTAGGGCTAGACTGGTAATGTAAGAGTGACCATACTAGAACAGACCACAGCTGCACCTAGTCACACATGCCCACCAACGAGCACCTAGGAAACAGGACAGAACAAGGTGGCAAGCATATTCTTGTGTTTCATTGGCATCTTCTCCCAGGTACCACTGACAGATGATTCCAAGAGATACAGGGGGTAACTGAATGTTTAGGAAAGGTTTAAGCACATGCCTACCTTCTCAGCAGTCCGGTTCCAGACAGTGACAGTGTGACCCATCTTCAGCAAGTTGGAGACAATGCCACTTCCCATCAGACCAAGGCCCAGAAATCCTATCCTGAGGGTACAGATAAACATTAACGCACAAGAAAGCAATCAGTGTCAGTTTCTCATGGTGCTGGAAATGATGAAGAGCAAACTGGAGCATCACCAGCACAAAAAAATACCCAAACAAACATGTTCCACTGCAGCCACAGCTACAACGGGCAAATACTGAGCTTTAAAAGCAAGCTGGAATTTATTTTGCTTACCAAGCATCCCTATCAATTTCCTGAAAAAAGTATTTAGCCTATTTCAGAAGATCACCTAAATATTAAAGATTTGGGTGGTCTGCGTTCTTTTTGTTTGTTTCGGGTGGTTTATTTGTGCGTGGTTTTTTGTTTACTAAAATTGCTGCTGGTGTGCTTTCTGTTGCCAGTCATTGCCTTTCTGAAGTTAAAGGGAACATTTAGAAATGAGCAGGTGCTTCTCTAATTAATCTTCTGACTTTAAGTCAAACATACAATGCTTGCTTGTATAATTGAATGATACATTACTATCTTTGTTTTAATAAAGCCCAGCAAAGACTACTGGGCTAAGCATCATGCCAGACCGAAGACCTAGTCCCTGCTCTACAGCTGCCATTTCAGTCACAGAAGAAAGGAAGTATTAGGCCAGTACAGGTCACCAGCAGCCACAGAAAACAGCCTTCCCCTCCTACGCAAGCTGGAAAGAGTTTTGTTCCCTCCATTCAAGAAGAAGACAATATGCCACCAAGCCCCTACAATCACCTGCAACAGGAATTCCTCTGCAGATATTGCTGCAAGAACCCTTTTATCCATCATGCAGCTTCCCACGAAGCCCACAGTTTTCAGAGAGATTCTGAAGCATTCAGCTACATCCGAGGTAACTTCACAGCAAAATCTACCTGGCAAATTCGCAGTTACTTCTGTAGAATTAGCCACACTATAGGTGCACTGTGGCTTTCACAAGCCACCTATCCTCTCCCAGATAGCCATGCTGCCTTTTCTCCAAGCAAACTAATTTAGACAGGGCAGAGCAAATCACTACAGGCTCCTTACACGGCCCAAATAAAGTCTGCCTATTTTCAAGTCTCTAAAACAGCAGAGATATTCCTTCCTTCCCAACCCACCTTGGAGATGCACTTTCCTGAGAGACTGTTTTACCTGAACAGCTTCATTGTTATTTTTGTTCCCCTGCAGTACAGGTGAGAACTGACATCCCATGTGAACTGCCCCAACAGCAAACAGCAAGAGTGGCCTGAACTCAATTTGAACAGAGCAGAAGTTACAGAGCAAAACAGGAAGCTCAAGTTAGGCTTCTCTCACTCTAGAAAGGAGAATGGGGATGTTAGGAGAAACCAGAAAGCTCACATGCTACACAGCAAAGTTCTTGTGATGGGAGAACACATCTCCCTCTTCCTCTTGTCTTCTGTATGATCAGGAGAACAATTAAACAACCCCAGTCAACTGCCATGCACTTCTGGAGACAGATCCCCTTCTATCTTCCTACCTCATACGACACTCAGGAATACTGCTAACATCCTGCAGTGGGACCTACTGAAAAGGGCAATTGCAGAAACACTCCAAATCACAGATGTATCCAGGACAGAACTTACTCTGAATTTTTTATTTTACAGCCCCCTTTGTTTTTAGCTGTTCCCCAGAACAGTTTCACACAAGGACAGAAGGAATGTGCAGTTGAAGGGAAATGTTAGGCTTATTCATTCTCAGTGAAAGGCTGGAGAGTGGTTGCATGTGTGAGTTGGGAAGGAAATGGCTGAAGTGTGTTGGAGATCTTACTTTTTGTCAGTAGGCGTGATGCTGCCATTGACTGCTGTGCTGTCTGCTGCCTGGATGGAAGTGGATCCTGTCTCCTGAGGGAGTGGGGTGGGGGGACGAGGGGAAGGGAAGAGAGGGGGGAAAAATAATAATAATAAAAACAATATAATGCACAGTTCTGGAAGAACTGCAAGGCCTCATAACAATAAAAACCCATCAAAATGAAGATTTGCTTTACCTCTTCACAAACCTTCAGCTTCTTTGTGATGGCTTGATAGCAGACAGCTGGCTGTATGGAGAAGACAAAGCATTCAGGGGAAGGACAGTGCTGATTTAGTCTGCTAAACAGAGCAAACAGACCATATCCTTGTTCCACAGAAACAGGCAGCTCACCCACCCACCACCATCTTCAATGCAGGACAACTCTGGGGCTTCCCTCACGGGGAGAAAATAAAACCTAAAATATATTGCAAGATATTAAGATTGTTCTTTCGCACCCTGCCCCAGCAATTCAGCCTGTCTTCTAACGGAGACACTGCAAACTCTCTTCTGTAGTTCCTACAAGAGGCTCCTCTGGAGGCACCAGAACCCAGGCCATCCCTACTCCTACATTTAGCTCTCTGAAGCCTGCCATGAAGCCTCACATCTATGCTCACTATGTCTTTGCAGCTGTGGAACCAAAACCTTCTGGTTAATATGAGAAGGCATGTGGCTTTCTACAAATACTAAGGCAAAGGCTGTTCCTCCCCATGCTGCTTACTGTGAGCTCGTCTAGATAAAACTGTTAGCAGCTCTTAATCCTTCTGGCTCTGCCCAGATCCTCAGCGAGATATAAATCCTTTTACGTTTTAATTTGATCTTTCCTTTTCCTCCTGATGTTCACTGCTAAATATAAAATCCTGCAAGGCTTCTGACTCTCAGGAGATAAACTGGCTGTATTTTACACGGAGCTTTTCTGGTCCTGTAAGTTTTCCTGTAACTTTCAGTAAACTGACAAGCCTATCCAGATGAAGAAACTGATAGGACAACTATCAAAAACAATCAAACAGGTTTTTTGAACACAAAAAAAGCTTTCCTTGTCCATCAATACTCATTCTACACAATTTATCACATCAGATCTGTCAAAAACTAGTGCTAGATAATCTTGAATTACTTTAAATTATTCACTGTACTTAATGCTAAATCACTCTAAATCTTAAGGCTGGGAAGTACTTCAACTAATCTAATTGCCAGGCCCTAAGGAACAGAATTCTAGAGCTCTTATTTATGCATACTCCTTGTATTCAGTTCTAGCAAAGGGCAAGATTCCAAGACCCAGCAGCATGATCCTGTCTGCCGAATCCTTACCTTCTCTGTCTGGCTTAGCAGGAAGTGATGAAAGTGTGGATCACTGTCCTTCACAGGCTACAAAGAGAGAAAGAACAGCCTCAGAAATAAATCCAGAGAGTCACTGAGTGACCCCAGCACAGTTCCCTTGCTCTCCTAAGTTGCACGAGAACAACAGCATAAGGAGGAAAGTATAAAATATATCAGCTGTCACAAGGAACCTGTTTCAATTAAGCAGTTTACATTGTGTTTCATTCTCAAAACCAAAGCCATTCAAACCAAATTCCTCATTTTTGGACAACTGTAGGAAAACCAAAGAAGTATACAAGCAAGATTAACATGAGAGGAAGAAAATTCATATTCGGCTTCTTCCTCTCCCAAGCAAATGAAAACACTTATTTTCCAGCTTCCAAGGAATTCCATAGAACAGCATTCTGGGAATTGACTGGAGATTGCCACATGCCAAGCAAACCCATCCTAACAGCAACAAGGACTGTAGGCCCAAATACCTTATGTCCCCAGTGAGCATCATACATACTAGCCTGGAATCATACTTCTCTTACTCTGCTTTACTGATTACTCATTTATTCAACAAAATCAAAAGGTTTTCAAAAGCTGTTTGTGAAGGAAATCAAATGAAAGCACCCCATGTGATAGTACTGATACAGGGAGAGACTATCCACATCATCTCCACTTCTGGGAAGTCAGTCCCAGAAATACTTTTGAAACAAGAAGTGTAAAAATTAGTACAGCAAGTTGAGTGTGAATCTGCAAATAGTTCCACAGAGACAGAAATCTCATTTCCAGCGTATTTCTAAACTGTCAGGGATACTGTTCAGCTTTGTTATGCTGCAGTATGTTCTGACACAAGAAGGTAAGATCTCGCTGTTTTACAGCCAGACAAAAGGCTCTAGATTTGCTGCCACACACTCAAATCCTAGATGTTGTTAAGTTTCTCACCTCACTCACGCTTGGTGGCCATTTAAATCCAGCCACTGTTCCAGTCATCACTCTCTTCACTGTACTTGACTCTGGAATTGTGAGGTCCTGAGGAGACAGAAGGAGGATCAGAAAGAGCTAAAAACCTGATTCAGGAGCTGGTCACAGCATGATGATCATTTGAGCACACAGAGAGCTCTGAAAGCACTACAAGTGCCTTCCATTTCACAGGCCTTTCCACAAGCATTCATATTTAAACACAGAGTGTTAACAACACAGGTGAGGTGAGGAAAACATCAACTTCGAAGGAATTCAACCAGATTTATGGCTTCTGGAGAGTCCATTGTTCATACCTAAGAGGAATCACTGAACTTGAGCACTTATGCAATGAGCAGAGAAACAAACTAACATGCTTGATCCCGTATTTTACTCTGGTGGATGCAAAAAGCTTAACAAATGAGTGAAGAATATCATTACAAGCAGAGGTCTGAACTCTTTTAATCCTACCCTGTCACAACAGAATAGCCTACCTGTTATCAGGAGAACCTTCAGAGCATGAGGCTGACAGCCGTATCTGCTCAAGTTTGCAGAATCCGTGAGACAAATAAGTATGTGGGCTGCCCCATCTGCTCCACAGGCCCTCGTTTGTAGTATC
The DNA here is from genome assembly GCA_034509425.1 of Eopsaltria australis. Lineage (NCBI taxonomy): Eukaryota > Metazoa > Chordata > Aves > Passeriformes > Petroicidae > Eopsaltria > Eopsaltria australis. The sequence goes on along the minus strand of JAVTVJ010000228.1, from coordinate 566,239 downwards.
ATGACAGTACTTAACATATTGGGGCCTTAACTGCTGAGCAGATTGAACTTTATCTTTTATTTCCCCAAGACATATAGGTTAAAATAGGTCTTTATGCTATAGGTCATAGACATATGCTATAGACATCTAGGTCTTTATGCTACATGAAGACAATGCACAGGACTCCTGCATAATATGTGCTGTCTTCCTCTGAAATGAGGGTTCAGAAATGCAGTCACATTATCTTTCCTCCAAAATTACTTCCTGAAAATGCACAATATACCTTAGTATCCACACAGAAGCACAAGAGAAGAACACTGTTTGCAAAAACGGCCAGAGCAAGACTCCTGGAGGTAACCCAGAACAAGACAACTGTCCAAGTGTTAGCAGGACAATGCAGACATCAGTTTCCAACCTTGTAGTGTCTAGGGAGAGTCCTGCATACTTCAGCTGGTAAAGCATGGGTAAAACCTGCTGTGACACCTATGAAGTTCTGTTGCTCTTTGAAAATATTCATATAAGCTTAAAAATGAGAGTATATGAACGGTCATGTATGGCCACAGAGCCTTTCTAGACAAAGCACACCTCAGCAAAAACTGGATTCTTGATTTTTATGCATCTTATTGCTTGGAAAGTCAGATTTTGGACTGAGATGGAGCAAAAAACCCCAAATTCTAGCATCGTATCAGGACAACAACATAAATGTTTTCTACTCTAGGGCTAAGAACTTGATATGAGAACCAGGCAAGGAGACAAGATTTTAAAACTATTTCATAGGCTGAAAAACAGTATTAAGGCAGTATTGTTATATTTTCATGGCAAATATTTTAACTGTCGCTTTCCAGAAGCTATAAGGTTTACTTTCCTACCTTATCCTGTTTAATTTCCTGGTTTGTGGCCAGGCAGTTATCACACAGCAAGCCACTACTTTGTGGTAACTTTAAAACCAGTCTCCTTGTCATGTGCCAGTAAAATAATGTCTACTACCACAATTAGCTCACTCAAAGCACTCTGATGCCCTGAGGTAGTTAACACAGTAAAACCTGCGAGCAATGTGTCAGCACAATCAGAATTCTCCCAGACATTAGTTCTGATCAACTTTGGAATTAATCTAGCTCCAAGACACAGAATCATTTTGCAAGTGAAAAAAAGGTCTTGTGGCTTATTTTAACAGAAATATGTGGAGACACAACATGCTTATGGGAAGAGATTTGGAAAAGTGAAAATTATTTTGCCAATGAAGCATTTTCCTGCATCAGTCAAGATGAGTTCTGTAATTATTCATTATAATTCATAAATATCCATCCATTCCTCCCCACCTCCAACTTCCCTCAAAAGAACAAACTGATGGGATCTGTTGCACAGTCTAATTTCACAGATATTGGTGCTAAAAAGAGTCAGTATTTCCTTTAACCCCTTAGGAGTTGGACTCGATGACCCTTGCGTGTCCCTTCCAAATCTGGATATTCTATGACTCTATTTTATGATGCCTTCACAGTTGGTATCTGAGATGACCAGCTTCATTTTACTACATCAAAAGAGAGTCTGCTGTTCAACCAGTGGAGGCCGATCCATTCACAATTCTGGAGAGCAAAGACTACTATCTTGACTTGCATCCTGACTGAAAGAAAAGACTGTGAAGCACAATGCGATTCCCTTGAAGTAGAGGTGAGCAAGCACGTTGCCATATGGTGTTTCAGTTGAGGTCTCCCAGTTGTCTTCAGGTGTAGTCTCTGATGGACGATCTGCCTTGTAATAATCCACCAAAATAAATATCCATTTGGAATTGGAAGATCTAGACCCCAACAGTGAGTTCCCTAATAAAAAGGCTGGAACTCTACATGAGGGTAGACAAAGTGCTGCCACAACATCAAGAAATATCAGGGAAGTAGAGGAGATAAAATATTAAGGCTCCTTTAAAATGAAGGATGGGAACATATCCTAAAGCACAGAAGCTGAAATAAAGACAATTCTTCTGGTAGATTCCCCAGGCTATGAATTTATTCTTTAAGCCCTAGCCCTCAAGGATATCTGACTCTTTGTGAGTACTGAGGTTGAAGTTAAGCGACTACTAATGACCTGATCATATGAAGTGGATGAGATGTGAGAAGTCAGAAGCCAGATGAAGACCCATATCTCTGTGCTAATCCTTCCCACACAAACTGAACTCGAGGGATGACAAGATGGAAGATGGAGTCTCCTGATACAGCTTTCAAAGCCCTCTCAAAGATACGAACAGAGCCACTCACAGTAACTAACTGGTAAAAATCACGGGAAGAATCACCAATATGCTTGCCAAAGGTATCAGGCAGCCAAATGGTCTAGAAGTAGCAAAACGGAAAAGCTTAAAAATAAGTGATACTGAACTGATTCTTCCTGCTGGCCTGTTAGTCAAGGTGCCAGTTAGCCCTCAAGTCCAGCTGCCAAGTCCATGGGCACTGGTGGACATGCACAACACAAACCTTCTCATCCTTGGGTGGACGCCCCCGCTTTCGGGGGCTCTGATCCTGGGCTCTTTTCAAGGGTGACTTTGATCCTCTCTCTGACGAGACAGAAGAGACCCTCTTTTTTCCTTCCCCTGTGCCCTTCTTCACCTTTCCTTCAGACAAACTGGCTTTGCGTTTCTCTTCACCAGCAGATTGCTTGCCTCTTTCTTCACTGGAATTACGCCGATTCTTCTCTTCAGTGGAGTTATGGGAAGACGCCTGAGAGATTATAGAATAGAAGATGGTAAGGAAAGAAGAGAAGAGATGGAATGATTTTCATGCAAAACCAAGGATGTGAAGGACCCTGTGCTGATTACTATCAAGCAAAATACCAGCATAGTAACTTGAAAACTACGTATCTGTTAGCCCTTTGGAGTTGGTGGGTGAAGTTCCTGGTTAGTTCTCCTGCAAAAACACACCAGTTTAAGCAAGCATGTAACAGAATAGGCCATCTGAAGACTTGCCAGGACTGTGAGCACTTATAACACACAAAAGACAAGATTACTAGATTTCAAATTCTTAAGACTGATTTATAAAATCGTCACAAGCAGATCAATTGGCCTCTTCAGTTTCTTCACCACTTAATAATCAAATAATCACTTTTCCCCACCAAACAAGATTAAATGGGGAAGAAGAGAGGATAGGAAATAAACCCCAAAAAACAAAGGAAAGAAAACAAAATCCCCCTCAACTTGCCAGAGGCAACAAACTCCTTTCACATAACAAGGCATCTAATCGTCATTCATGCCAAGACCTGTTTTGATGCACATAGTGAAAAAGAACCCACTCACCTGGTCCTTGCCTTTGGTTTTTCTAAGAAACTCCTCTACAGCATCCACAGCTTGCTGGAAGCGCTTACCCTTGTTAATCTTTATCATTTCCTCTTTGTGAGGGTGATAAGGCTTCAGCTGCTCCACTTTGATCCAAGCACTTGAAACAAAAAAAGAAGCTAGTTATATTCTCCAAACTGCAGCTTTCTCAATCATCCCTCTTTGAGAAATACACAACTATACTTTCTCCCCTGGATCTACTGATGATAACAGCCCAAACTCACTTCCTATCTAGAAACTGAAGGGCTGCCATTACTGCATTCACTGAGAATTTTCTTCTGGCACTTTTACCTCATTATTTCTTAAGTTTTATCTTCTCTCATTCTAGCACTGTCCCCCTCTAAGCGTTATTCATACTCTCTATCAGCAAAACCGCTTTTGGATGTGATCACAGGACGCATTTAAAACAATGGCGGCCCAATGACTGCTCTTGTTTCACCAGGAGGGACACCCACAGTCCCATGAATCTACTCGAGATGTTGTTGAAAGCAAAGTTCACCTAACAATTCTCAGCTATCAACCGCTGGTTCAAATATATTGAGCACACAGGTGTCTAAAAAAACTGTAGTAAAAACCCCTTAAAATTATGTATCTCACTATAGAGATGACCACACAGAGTGAATACAAAAGCCACAGCTCATTGCTGCACTTATTTCTGATGTACCCAGATATTCCACATGAAAACAACAATTTTGTTTTTGAGGAAAAAGATCTATTTCCTTCACAGTTGCTATTTTAAGATAACCTGACTTGCACAGTAACAGAGTATTAACCTGCAATCATACTGAGACTGCAGTCTTTTGAGGAAAATCAAATTACTTCCCTGTTTCCACTCCTGCTAAATAAGACTTCTTGACATTTACCAAATTGTAAAGTCATCAAGTACAGGTAACAACTTCACTTCACATAAACAAGTTCTTCTACCACTTCTTCAGTGAGGTTTAAGGGAATGCCTTTGCTTCCCTTGATGACTGAATTCCTTGTGGTTCTCAGAGATTAAACGACCTTTCTCCCTCCCCAGATTCAAGCCCAGGCTCATCAACTGCACTGAGCTTCTCCCACTCTACTGAAAACAGAACTGTGTAAGGTTTGAAAACCCTTCCCTCAGTTCTTAGCACACAGCAGCCCAACACATACCAAAAATAGGGCAATCACACTTTCTCTTGTCCACAGATATCTCTGTGTTACATAGACTGTCCACAATAACAGGTTTTAAATATTCCCCAGTGCAGTCTAGCTCCTGCAAGCAGACGAAGTGATTTACTAGCTGCATTTTCAGACACTGCAAGCACCATGTCATACAGTTAAACTGAATATGAAGATTAAAACACAAAAAATAATAGCAATGTTTTGCTGAATCTTGATTGTTCTCTCTTCACAAAATAAACTCTGTAACTTCATTAAGACCTTTCTCCTCACTGGCAATAGCAACTGTTTGTAAATTGTTTGTAATTGGGAATCAACTTTAAGAAAGTAGACCGAAACACTTTGGGTCTCATTTACAGAGACAAGACCTCCTGCTAGAGCTGACTGTGGAAAGTGCGAGCATGCTTTCCAAAGAACCCACTGCTCCTGCATGCAAAGCTGAATCTTTTCACTTAGTTTATATCATTTTTGTAAGAACTGACTTAATATAACAAGTCAAATCACTGCATTCAGACTAGAGTCAGAGTCCAGCAGCTACTCAGGGAATCTCTCCCAGCTGCCCAGACACTCCTGTGAAACACACTTTAACATTATCTTACACTGTAAAGCCTGCCTTTATGACAAACGGTGACAAACATCTCTGGGTACCACAGAGCACCAGCTAATGAGACGCCTTTCATTACGTGTATAAATTACGTGTATAAAGGAAACAAAATTTTGGACCACAATATAAAAAAACACGTTAAATATTGTTGCAGAACTAAATTTCTAAATAAAAGTAAGTTCTTTTCTCTCAAGGCATTCTCTTAGGTTCCTGCACATCCTATCCCTCCTCACTTCACATGTTCACTAGGTTCCTTTCTCATTCCTTCTCCTTTGGTATGGAGAAAGCGCAAAGCACAAAGCTTTCTGGTTCCTGGCTTCAAAGGTGCATCTTGGTACTTGCGATCCACCAGGACAAAGATCTAGAGATCTCAGACACAAACTAATAAGTGAAAAACAATCTTAAATGCTGCCTCAGTTAAAAATAAACTTAAAAAAAACAGGAAAAAAATTAAATTGATATTTTCCTTTGCAGTTTGTTTATGCATCATCTATCTGGACAACCTTCTGTAAGAGATGAGCATGTCTTTTGACACCAATGTCTACAAACAATTTGCACACAGTACTTCAAGCACTTGAAAACAAAAGCACTTTTCACCAAACAAAACAAAATCATTCATGTTTATACGCAATATTTCAATACCCTCAAGGCCAATGAAGCCCAGTATTTAGATCAGTCTCAAGGACACAACATATATAAGGAACTACTGTTTCTCTCCTGATTCAGCAATGAATCAATGCCTGAGAAAAACATTAGTGAGACACTGAAGATGTCATATTTGAGACGAAATTGTGTTCATACTGCTCATACACAATCACCTGGCATCTGTAAAGAATGGGTTTCATGGAAAGTGATAAGAAGTATGCAATAAAAATACCCGTTATGAAGAGGTTTCTCTTTTCATTTCTCCACACTGTTCCTTATCCTCTCCAAAACACCACTCTTAAAAAATCACTGCTCATGTAAAATCCACATTATAAACATGAACAATAAGCAAAACTTAGAATAAGCACAGGCAAGTACGAAAGTGACCTGCAGCCGCATGGAAACAGCGGCAGAGAGATGCAGAGAAACCAGATTCAAATCCCTGGCACAAGCGTGGCACAGGCAAGGAGATCCTCAAACCCTCACCATTCCAGCCACTCTCTTCCTGTCTACAGATACCAACTCCTAATGATAAATTGCAGAAATGAGATGGAAGAATATCCACCAATCCTCGCTTTCTGCAAACCATATAGGTAGGGATGGAAAACAGTGCCACTGTATCTTCAAATTTCTATTTACCACAGTCTAGGAAAAATTTTACTGCTTTAGACTGTAGCACTTTAGATGCCCACACTAAATGCTAATACAACCAGTTCTGAAAGCCAAAAGAAAATTGGTTAGTCATTTACAAGGTTAGTGTGTGTGAGCACACTACAGAAATCAAGATGGATTTCCTTCTGTTAAAAGGGAACATCCCAAACCTCATCAATGAAACAACTCAAATAACTAAACTCTGCAACTTAGTACGTAAACTCCTAGAAAAAAAACAACAAAAATGACCAAACACTAGAATAAAGGAAGGGATATTTAGAAGAAACCAAGAAGCAGGGCAATACTGAAGAAAATTAAGTATTAGGTTTTTCACATTTGTGCAATAAAATATCTCCTCAGTAAGAGGCAGAAGAGTTTTGTCTGTAGTGATTTTCAGCTATGGGTACTGTGCTTGCAGGGATGTTAAACAACATTCCAACTGGCTCTGCTACAGCAACACGGAGCTCCACATGGGATAATCTGCCTCACTGAGAAGTACTAGGAACACAAGCTCACCCCCTCCACCAACTCAGCATACCCCTCCAGCCCCCCAGACTGCTCAGGTGTATTTCCAACAGCTGGCAAATTTAAAGCAAGTGTTTTCTGATATCACGACCTGAAAGAACAGTTCAGAAAGACTACATCCTGAATTTACTCCCTCCTTGAAAACAAAGGAAAACAGTGGCAGAAGAAAAGGGTAGGTGCTTTCAAACCAACAGGACATGGAGGATGGAAAGGTAATGAGTGCAGTGTTAAAATCACTGTGCCTGATGGAAACAGGCTGCAAATTATTAAACTTATCTTAGGTTGCAAGCTTCCTCCGTTTCTTCCTTAATATGTAAAGTCAGAAAGTGTCCCTTGACCACACCATATTTGGTTTCACACTGATGCTACAAAGGCTGTAAGCAAGAATGGGTTGTCCCAGCTTCCTGCTAAGACTGATATACATGACTGTCCATTTGGCTGTTAGGGAATACCAAAGGGGGAAGGAAGGTGAATGGCTGTGTTTGTACACACATCTCTGATGGCTGCAGGACTCTCACTTGTATTTCTACAGAATCACAGCAGAAAGATGCCTTCAAAGGCATCTTCAAATAAATGTCATAATGAATTCCTAAGCAGACAAACAATTGTAAAAATATTTTGAACTGTATGATGCGCACCAAGAAAGACTTGCGGGCCTGCTGGCCTATTCATTTTAACTACTAAAAGCAATAAATGTAGATAGATAGCAAAATAAGAGTTCTTACTTGACTACTGAAATATCTACAAAGACTTTCTACAAGACTGTAGCATGGAAATAATAATAAAAGGGGATTTAAAATACTGAGAAGCACAGTTAGAAACACAGATAAGAAGTCTAAGTTCTACTTCTAAACTAAATTTAAATTGTTGTTTAGATTCCTGCAATGGATGTTGTTACATGCTTGTCAGGTCTATGGAAACATCAACTGTTCTTAATTTTAGATAAAGAATCCTTTTAATGTGACTTACTCTAAGAAGAGACACTTGGAAAAACAACTTCTAGGCAGACTAGGAAAACCTCCTCATCAATTTGGAGAACGAGGTAATCAAGAGACATTACATGATTGCCTTAATTGCAACGCACACAATCACAGAATTGGACGTGGATATTACATCAGTACTATGAACATCAAGGTGGCTTTCACTGTGGTGAAGTATATATATGTACTTCACAGTTTAAACATAAGCAAAATCTGCTTCCATGGGTAGAGAATCCTTGTCTTCCAGAAAACCCGTTCCTTCAGAAATAACAGGAGCAAATAACACCACCAACACAATTAACATACAGAGCACAGTGGAAAATTTATCAAAAGCCAGGACCTAGAGAACAGTCTGAATGCACTCATGCTCTCACCCATGTGTCTTGGACTAAAACTACTCACAGCTTTGCAATTAATCTATTCCCTTAGTCATTGCAGCATTGCACAGACCCAGTGCAATGGTAATATCCAATTTGCAGGAAAAGGAAAATGCATTCCCTCTGTGCTGTATCCTAAGCTAGCCAGAATTTCAGAAACAACCAAAACTTATACACTACACCAAAATCACTAAAACTCATCAGTATGTTTTTATTTACTCCTCTGCTCTGCTCATGCACATTCATTTTTACTTCTAAACATCTTTCCCCTTAACCTTTAGTACGACAAACTAAAGCCACATGAGTCAGAATGGAGCAATTTGTACTCAGCGTGGAACAACAGCACTTCTGGCCACACCAGACACCTCAGAAGGAAATAAAACTAAAATAAGGCCTGAGACTGCCTACCTCTCCACAAACTGGCTGGCAACAAGCCTCAGAAATTCATGGGAGGGACTGTACCCAGCAAGCAGCATCACCTTTGCCTTACACATACTGGGCAAGAGGTAAACGGCCGATGACCAGATCCTCTCCTGTTCAACCTCAAAGGGTAAGGCAGTAATACAAGAGTTGCAGCAATGGATCCAAAATTGGATACAAAAATGCTGTCGTACAGCATGAACATGGCAGAAGAAGTGAGATGCTAAAAAAGGAAGCTACATGCACTAGACCATCAGCAGGGGTAAGTGCGCTCCTCATCACCCCTTGAACAGTGACAGCTCCGCACTCTGCTATTCCTCAGGCTGTTCATAAGGTGACATTCTCTCAGTTATGTATTTCCAAGTACTGTTCATACACACACCTGAAAAAAGTATTTGCAAAACCCACTAGTTTACTTGTACAAAATAAGTAAAGAGATTTTCTCTGCATCTTCACATTTTAAGTGAAACAATTTATATTTTTCCTGATTTGGCTCATTGATTATGCTCAAACGTGACAACTTTCTCAAGCAACACACTGGTTAGAACAGCACAGTTCTAACCAGCACAGCCTTCTGAAGTTCCAAGTCAGGAAAGAAGAGGCAGACAAGCTTCTCTCTCTTCTCTCTATCAACATTATTTGAAAGAAAGGTGATAGTATTTACTTCTATTCAATTTTCAGGTAGGGTACGCCAATCAAAGCAAGCAAATTTCTAATTGATGATTATCTAGCATGGTGTGATTAAATTTCACAAGCTGGAGACTGGGGAAGGGGGCGACACTACAACAACCACACTATCTTACTGTGCCAGATGACTGAAACTGCCCCGGCCAGAGGTCTAGAATCTTTTAATAAATCCCTACTATTTTGCACCTCTGAACTCTTCATTTGCAATCATGCTATTAATCTCAGCTACAGTATCCAAGACATTTGCCCGCTTGTCTAAATACCAAAAAAAATCTGTATTTGATTCAATAGTGTAAATTCAAGAATTGAGAACAAATAATCAGGACAGAAATAATCCACTTCAACTCAGAATTTTTTAGCTGAAATAACCATATTTAGTAACACCACCAAAAGACCTTCTCCGCCCTCAAATCAACCTTTACCTGCCTTAAGTTACTACGGATCCAAATATTCCCATTAGTATGTGGCATTCACTACTAGTTCATCAATTTTCCATTTCTTAATGGAAAAATATTTTTAAATATTAAAGCAAAATAATTTAGCAGTGAAAAATAATTTCCTTAAGAGACACTCATCAAATGGTCTCAACTCTTGTCACCTTTCTTCCAAAAAGTAAAGGGTTATTTGTCTTCCACACATACTTGCAATTTTCTTCTTTATTGCATGACTTAATGGGAAATAAAGAGGAAAACTGAAAAATTATCAAAACAATTTTCAGTTTCACAAAATATCCAAGTTCTCAAGGGCTTTTTATTTTTGTTGTTTTTTCCTTAGTTTGTAATAATTTAAGACAATTACGATTTTGTTCACATTTGAAATCATTAAATTCTGCCTTGCAAAAAAGGAAGTCTAAAATAGTTTTGGCTCTCTTATGCTGTGAAGTCTTTGAAAAGCACAGCAAGAATGTTTTCAGTCACCACGTAGGGTGGTATATTCTTTCACAATTGACAATCATATAGTTAATTTTACTCCTCTGGTAAAATAAAAGAATACTCTGAGCTGTACCTTTCTCATACATGGTTACATGCTAAAATCTAACACAGTCATGTCACACCTAAAAGTGGCAAGTTATCATCACAGCAGCAACTCAAATCCTAAGCTTTTACAGTCTTCATATACCCCCAGTGAGAAGCTGTAGCATGCAATAATTGTCGGTTCAAAGGGAATCCTTTAGAAAGCTACATTGCACTGTAATATTAGTAAATAGTTCTTCCAGAAAAGATCCATATTACGTGATACAATATTTTCCCAAGATGAAAACAAGCAGGTACATACTGATCTTCTGTTCCAAAAAACTTCACAAAGAAGCACTTTTTTCCTCGAGGTTTCTTCAGATCTTTAGGGGGGTTAACAATCTAAAAGTGATTAAAAATCCAAGTTAAAAAGCATGTAGTGACAAATTTTGTGATTTTACCATCCAGTGTTCAGCTATTGTAGATTTTTTAAAATCTGATTAAGAAGATAACTGGCATTACTAAAAATTTGTTTCACTTTGGTAACCTTTAATATTTAAACTTTGTCTTTACTCCCAGAATAGATTGCTTATCAAGTTTAAAACATTAGTAAGGAGAAAAGCCATCATTCAGTCACACAGGTGACACCTGTAGAGGAGCCTGATATTAACTTGATCCAATAACCAAATGTTTATAGTTGTCAGCCACACTGACAATTCTTTTCCCTGACTCATGCTGTTACCTTAGCATACTTAGCCCTCATATGACATAAAAAGATAAAAGAAAGGACTTTCAGAGAAGTAGACTAAAAATGGCATATAAAATTCGTTTTTTAAAAATCTTTTATCAGAAAAAATCCCAACCAGAAGTAGGATCAAACTACCCCAGATAATTCTCAAAACCCACAGCTCTAAAACAGTACCTTGAGAAGCCAGACTCCTTATTTCTATTATTTATAACAGAACTGTTATTATTTATAACAGTACTGTTAACCAACTTACTATGGAAGAAAACACACCTGTCTTGCAGAAAGTGACAGTGATTAAACAACTAAATTTGGGAAACACAATCAGTTCCAGAGCTGGCTCTCTGTTTGCTTTTCATTCCACATGAACTACCAGCTGCCACTGATAGACTGAGATAACAGATCAAATAAAGCCCTAAACTAGTTCACACTTTAGATTTGTGGGATATATGTGTTTAAAAAAACAAATAAACAAGACAACCAGTATTAATCTACAACTGAAATGCTTTCAGGCAAAGCTTTCCCTACACAGAAGGAAAACACAAAAAAAAAAAACCCCGAACCCAAACAAAAAAAACCACAAACCATGAAAAACTAAAACTAAGAAAGCAACAGTAAGTACAAACAAACCTCACCTTCCCTGGCCATGGAGGGTAACGGCCCAGCTTCCCCCTAGAGAAAAGAGAAAGGATTAGGCACCAGAACTAGAGAAGCAAACAACTATCCCAGCATCTGCCTTTTCCATTAAGTCACACTTTTCATATTAAGAGAGTTACAATTTGCAGTCAAAACTTTCTGTGCAAGGTAGGACACACGACTGACATCTGCACCTAACTCAGGTCTCTGGACAGTCTGTTTGACCTTGCTGGACTGTTAGGACTGAAGAGAAGAGCAGCAGCTACGCTGTCTGTAAGATACAAGAGTAATAGGCACTGCAGCACCTAAATGTGAAGATTTCTTCACATGGAACTGAAAAAAAAAGCACTGATGCAGGCAGTCAGACCAAAACGCAGGTTGAGAACTTCTATCCCCCTTTCTAGAGCAGCTGGTGAGCACAGCAGCCACCAACTCCCAGCTCAGAAAGCTGAGGTTCTGATTCTCGCAGGAAAGCGCTATGGCAGGATCCCCCCAACAGCTGTTCCACTATCACCTTCTTCAGGTGCTCACCACCATGCTAACTGGAGATATGAAGAGGCATAAAAGAAATGCAGAAAAGTTTACTTTCTACACTTGCAAATGTTTCAATTATGAAAACTATGCAATACTAGAAATAATCACAGAGGAAGAAGAGACATTACTCTTAACCCTCAGCTCACCATCCTTCCTGGTGAGCTTTATCCTTATTTCACTCTTGTCACTGACTTGTGCTGCAGTAGTCACAGAACCCCATTAGTAACTGTCTTGCAAGAGACAGGCAAAGAACCTGTGGGGCCCAACAAAAGTTTTGTGTGGGAGACACAAATCTTCTCAGCAAATGGCACTGCAGCCCCCTGCGATGGCAATGCTGCACAGAAGATTCAGAAGCCAGGGGCAGGCAAGAACACTGCCAAGAGCTGTCACCATGACCATATCTCATACTCAATGCTCCCATTCCTGTACTGAGAAAAAAATTCAGCGAACTCTTTCTGCTGTTGCTGTCTGATTGTTAAAGTTCCCTGCAACAGCTCTAGGGACAGCACCTGGCTGTACAAAACTAAAGCAAGATAATCTGCATTCCAACACCGAGAGCGGAACACTCCCCAAATTCTCATCTGAAAGAAATATGCTAAGAGTAACTAATCTTTCCTTACTTTGCTATATAAATTAGACAACTTCCCAGCACTATAAATTTTTCAGATGAGAGCTGCAGTTGTCATAGCCTGAAGCACGTGCTTCTTTTTATCTAGGTTATCAGTATAAACGCATGCATTTATGTGTTGGGAATCAGCTACTTCTTTGAGCCCTGGCAGGACAGCCTAGCCCATCCAGCACAGCAGAACCTATGCACTTAATCGGTGCTTACAGGGCGCGATGGAATGCTCTCACTTCTCCCGATCAGGAAACACAGAATCACAGCTCTGACTATCTGAGGGTAAGACCGCAGTGACAAGGGGTAATGGCTTCTGGGGGCTTCCACAGGGACACCCCAACCTGCAACGAAACGCTGGATTGTTGTGTTGCTTCATTAAAGCATTGCCAAGAAGAGGTGTCATGGCTCTCCCTAAACACCTTCTATCTCTAAACCCTTCTCGATCCCTCGGGAAGTGAGCTCGTGCTTACAAAGCAACCCCGCAGTGCTCGTCCTTCCGTCCCCTTTCCCTCATCCCTCCATCTGACACAGCTATCGTCATGCGCCGCCCCCGCCAGCCTCCAGTGCCGGCCCGGCTCACAGCCCAGCCCTGGCTCCAGGCTGCCTCCCGCCGCTCCTCCCACACCGCCCGAGGGACGGCGGCGGCAATACCCGCAACCCGGCAGTGGCCCCACCACTGCCCTGCGCTGCCAAGCCCCACCCTGCCCGCAGCCGCTCTCCGGAGTCGACCGCGAGCTGACAGCGCCCAGCGCGGCCCAGCCCGACTCGGCTCCCGCTGCGTCGTTCCCAGGGCCAGGCACAGCCCCGCCTCCGTCTCCGCAGCCGCAGCCTGATTCCGCTACAGGTGCCGGGCCCCCGATGCTCCGCGGTCGCCGCCCGGCCCACGCCGCCACTCACCACACCAGGTCTCCGAGCCTCAGACTCACGGCCGCCATCTTACCGACACAGACCAGCCGCGCCGCGCGGAGGCTGCCGGGAGCGCGAGCAGCAAGGAGGGGGGCGGAGGCCGCGCCCATGGGGTGGGTCAGTCACGTGGGCGGGAGGGCTGTCACGTGGGCGGGAGGGCTGTCACGTGGGCGGGAGAGCTGTCACGTGGGCCGGGGCTGTCACGTGGCCGGGAGGGCTGTCACGTGGGCGGGAGGGCTGTCACGTGGCCGGGATGGCCGTCACGTGGCCGGGATGGCGGTCACGTGGCCGGGCGGGCTGTCAGTCAGCGGCCGCCCTCCTCTCCCTCCGCGCCGTGGCGGCGGCGGCGGCTCCCATTGGCGCGCGGGGCCGGGCCGGGGCGGGGCCGGGGCTCACTCCGCCCCTCGCTCCGCCCCTCGCTCCGCCCCTCGCTCCGCCGCTCTCGGGGCTGTGTCCCTGGCGTGGTCTCGGAGAGGCTGCTGCGCAGGGGCTCGGTATGGAGTGCACCGTCGAAGTGTTGGTCGAAGGAGCCCCGTGTGCCGAGCGCACCGTGGGAAGTGCCAGTGGCGGCCTGTTGCTCTACTGGGCCACTCTGGTGGTGGCTGCTGCCTCTGCCCCTGGTGGGGCCCGTGTTTTCGCCGGGGCAGCGAAGGGCACTGCCGGACCCCCGAAGTAACAGCGGTTCCTTTGATAGAATTCCCCATAAGAAGTGGTAACCGAAGGGCTGCGCTGCTGCCGTTGACGTCGGACTGCATATGTATTCCCCGGCACCCCGCGGGGCCTCTCCAGGAGGCGGCCGGTTTGGAATACGATTTGCGCTCGTTCTCCCGGGCAGGGGAGGACGCCGTATGTAGTCGGCTATTGTGGAGCTGCATCGGTTTCCCTGATGACTTGCTGTATGTGGTGATGCCTTTCGTTTCTGTCCATCTAACGAAGCCAATTTCACATTTTTTCAAGCATTCTTGTCACTTCTGCTCGGTGGACTCACAGAAAGTGATGTGTAGGTGCCTTGAACGGACACAAGCTTGACCTTTGTGCCGCACAACCCCTAGATACAAGCTCCCAACTCCGCAATAAGTGGTTTAACTGCTCTGCTATTTTCCCCAAATTTGGGTGGATTGAGATCGAGTATTTTATTCTAAACCCATGTTTCTCAACTTAATCAGGTGCCTCCTCCTTACTCCTATGCCCCTGTCTTTTTTCAAGAGATGCACCATATTAGTCTTAAGAGCACTGTCAGCCTTTTTTATGTGTGGTTTACTTTTTCTGCGCGTAGCACACGTGAACACACCCCTTTCTCCTCACGCATTGATCTTGGCTGCTGGAAAAACCCACTTGGTATCCTTAATGCCTTCGGTATAAGACTTTGCAGGAATGCTGGAATTGCTGTGCTTCCTTTAATTTAAGATACGGATCTTTACGATAAAATAAAACTCTTCTGTCAGATTTAATTTACCAGTCTATAGCCAAATTCCAGGGGCTGACCTATGCAGTTTCTATTTAAATTCTACTCATTAAAAGTGTGACCTCACTGTGCTGGCATTCCGTGGCTGGAGCAGCTCAGAGGAATTAGTATCATCCCGGCACGGAGTTCCATGACCCGGCTGCTACTCGTCGCCCAGCCTCTGACTGAACTGGGTCAGACCTGCAACGTTGCTTTAATCTTCCTAAAGCCTGGTTTACTCAGGCTTTGAACGTTCCCTGACATAGCTGAATCTGCTCAGATTTTTCTAAACCAGACGCTGTTCAGATGCGTCTCAAAAACTAAGCCCGGCTCCCCCGAGAGCCGCCCAGCACACAGAACCATCAGGCCGCGCCGGGCCTGCCGGCACCGGCGGGTCCGCCCCACAGCGAGCGGCCGCGGCACGCCGTGCGCCCTGCGAGCAGCAGCCTGAGAGCGGCTGGGCCAGGCGGAACGCTCGGCTGTGTCTGGCGACGGGAGGAGCGACTTCCGCGGGGCTCGGACCGGCTTCCGGGAGAGGCGGGAGCGCTGGGTCCCGGTGCGGCGCTCGGCTCGCCTCGGCTCCGCGCCTTCGGCCGCCGCCATGGCCCGCAAGAAGCTGCACCGGCCCATCGCCGCCATGGCCAAGAAGATCCGCGATTACCGGGCACTGAAGGATCGGCCGCGGGACTCTCAGCGCTTCGCCGTGGACTACGAGACCATGCGGCGGCCGCTGACGCAGAAACGGCTGCCGGTGCGGGCCTGGGAGGACGTGCGGAACGAGAATCGGCTGTTCGCTCTGCTCTGCCGCCTGCCGCGCTTCGGCGTGGGCCGCACCGTCACTCGTAAGTCCTGGCTGTGGGCGCACGACGAGCCCTGTTACTGGGTCATCACCAAGGTGAAGGCGGACTACATGGCCGAGGTACCTGCCCCGTCCCGCTGCCGCCCCGCCGCGCCCTGCGGGGCTCCCGCCCGCCGCCCCGCCGCGACCCACCTTCAACGAGTTCGTCTTTTCTTTGCAGAACATGGACCATGGAAGAGCCTGGGGCTACCTGACCTTCAAAGGTAAAATCGGCTCGTTTTCCCACACAGGGGGGCACGGTTAGAGAGCACCGGGTGCGTGAGGGTGGCAGGGAAACCGCGGGCTCCCTGCCTCGGAAATCTGTTTTTCTCAGGTCTTCTCATGGGAAAAGAAGTTCCTCGCGTTTCAAAAGCTGGGAACTGGCCTCTTCAGAACCTCTTTCTCAGGAATGCTGTGGGAGAGCCAGTGCATTATGACCTTGGGGAGCAGCAGCACTGAAAACGTATTAGATGGGCTGACAGACTTTCTGAGACTTTCAAAGCAAGGCACAGTATGAGCATGAGGGTATTCCAATTAAAATTGTCAGTAAAAAAGAAAACGTGCAATGGCAAGTAAGTTGTGTTACTGGAATTCTAAATTAATGATTGGAGTTGTATGACTGAATTTTCCTTTTTAGAGCTGCTTTATATTAAGTATACAATTTTCCCTTACTGGAATTACTGAAATAGTACTCATTTGAAGGTTTTTAAGTTGTTGAGCATTTTTAACACTTGGTTTTCCAGAAAGTTTTCATCAGTGTAAGGAGAAATTACACTTGTTCCTTAGCCCGGAACGGAACTTGATGGAGACAAAGCAAAACTTTAGATAAAGAGAGGAGTCACCCACACACCTGGAACATCTTGCCTGTAGTCCTTCTAGGCTGTTTTGATTCTCAAGGACAGAAGTGAGATCCTATAGTATAGCAAGGAATAACTTGTCCAGCCCTCTGAAAACTCTGTTTACTCTTGCCTGTAGCATTTTGGCATTTTGGGTGCTGAAGAGTCAACACTTTCTGTGTTTCCTGGAGACAGTTTATTGTGATGATGTTACCCACTGTTGTTCATAATCTTTTCCCAGGCAAAACTGAAGAGCAAGTGAGGGAGATTGACAAAGCCATGTACCATGACTGGCGTATGGTCCCCAAACACGAGGAGGAGGCCTTCAAGAAATTCACCACAGTGCCTGAGGAGACTCTTCGGTTCCTGCCATACCCACCATTGCTCCGAGCCATGATCCTTGCACAGTGGCAGAAAGAGGGAAAACCAGTCATGGAAGAGCCAGTTATTGATCTGGAGAAGGTCCTGGCCTCTCCCCAAGAGCAGGCAAAGAAAAAAGCTACAGGGACACCAGTATAAAGACTTGTTCTGTTTCCTGAGCATCCCAGGTGCTCTCACTGCCTGTTAGAATCCCGGTGCACGAGGGGTCTTACAGAGCCCCTCTGTGCCCATTGTGGTAGGATGTTTCCAGCTTTCTCCTCAGCCCTGTAGAGTCACCTTGTCTGAAAGGGAAGATGCAGATATATTCAGACTCTTTTTCCATAACTTTGGTTTCAGTCAGCAGAGGAGTCTCTTTGGTTCCCTGCATAGTCTCTAAATACACAGCTCCAGTCAGCCAGCTTCAGTTTTTTGGAGAATAACATTTTTTACTTAACTTGGGTCCTGCATGAATCACAGAAAAATTACTGCAAATATCACAATATTTCACAAAGCTGTGAAAAAATGTATCTGCAAATGGAAATAAATGTTTTCTTAATTCTGCAGCACAGTTCTAAGAAAACTGAATTTTTTTCAATACCTGGAGATCATCATGACAGCCAAATGCAGAGCCATTAGCTCAGGTACAGCATCTGGTTCTCTGAACACTGCAGAATGATCTGGGTTACTTGCATGTGAAGGCAGTGAACAAGAAAATTACTTCAATACTAAGCTAATCCAGAGCTATCCGTCTCTTATTCCCAAAGATGGCTGTCAGAAGATGGGAGAAATTATTTTAATTCTGGTGATGCAAAGGAGGTGGGATTGGCTCTTGCCATTTGAAGCCAATTGTAATTGACCCCTCTTCCAGGGCAGCAAGTTGTTAACATTAAAACAAGCAGCCCCTGAGCACAGTTCCTGGTATTTCATCTTCTCTTGCAGTGGCTGCGGATGCTGCAGCTGTGTCAAAGGCTGTTGGAGGGTCTGGTCTGGGTGTGGCTGGAGGGAGCACAAGAGCTGTTCAGCTCTATAGATCAGTTCCCTGCAGAAGTAACAGTTCCACTGTCTGCAGGTAGTCAGGAGGTGGTGTTCCATGTACTGCAGCATCCTGTAATCACAAATAGCCTGAAGGGATTTAGTGAGTGAGAGCACTAACTGGACTCTGCTTCACCCAGTGTGTGTGGCCTGGATGAGGCTGGGAACATGTGGCCCCAGCCAGCAGGAAATGGCTGTCATCAGGCAGGAGCACAAGGATTGACATCGGCTACCTGTATTTCCATAGGGTTCCTCACCAGAGGCTCCTGAAGGATTAAGATGCTATGGGATAAGAAGAAAGGCTTTTCTTGTGAGTTAAAAGCTGGTCCTGTGACAAGGAGCAGAGTCTGGGAAGAACTTAGCCTGCCTTGTGGCAGGACCACTGCAGAGCGTGTGCCAGATCTAGTTCTCTGGCTTCAGAAGGAATGGGAGAGTCCAGGAGAAGGACAATCAGGAGTAGTGTTAAAGGCACAGTTTGAGGCTGTGAGCCTTCCCATGGCAGTTGCTGTGGCTGGAAGGTAGTTTGTCTGATTCTCATAGTTTCCACTGCTGGGCACTGAGCTGAGCTGATGTCTTCCTGTCCTCACCGTGACTGAGGTACTACTGAACACAATCCAAGAATAAGGGAGATGGGAGGGAGGTGTAGTTGTCAGTCAGATGGGATGAGTAGTCCTCTGTCCTACACAGCTTGGATGTGAATGTAGCTCCAGCAGAGGAAAGTGTCTCCCTGAGGAAGCATGCAGAATCTGACCACGGTGGCCAGGGCCAAGTGCTGGTCACAGCATCCCCCAGCAGCCCCAGAAAGGCAAGAAATGATCCTCAACCAAGGTATACCAGGGAGCCAAGCCAGCCGCAAAAGCAGATGGAGCTGATAAGGTGTAGACTCACCCAGCAGCTTGGGTGAGGCGGGATCTGTGAAGATGATGCAGTCAAAATCCAGCTCCCCCAGTTCAAGGGGTCCAGGAGCGGCTGGAGACAGACACAGTTACAGGCATGTTAAAGACCCAGGTTGTGCTTCAGTGAGGCTCTTGGGCCATAGGAAGAAAGGGCCCCTGTACAGGTGGGGGTCTAGGTGGGCACTGATCAGGACAGCTACGACTTGCTGGTGAGCTCAGGGTCATAACACCTGGGGTGTCTTCTCACAAAGCCCTGGGCAGCCTGGGAGCCTTACCCCCGATACTGAAGGTCCCTTCTGGGAAGCTGCACAGCCTGTTTGCCATATGTTGGATTCCATGCCCAGAACATGCTGTGAATTCTGATGGGTCTCTCAAACTTGTGTGTTTCCTCACAGATCATTTACCAACATGGGGGGAATTGTTTGAAGGGTGTTGGCAGTGACCTGCTTCCTTAGCCAACCTGGTGGGTACCAGACATGGCTGTACTTCACCCAGGGCCCTGCTCAAACTGCTCCTGGCCGTTTCAAAGGGTTCAGCCCCAGGGGTTCAGGATGGATCCTAGCATGTGTTTCTAAACCTCGTTGAGGTGCCTCCATTAACTGCGGAGGCATTGCCAGTTGTACTACACCCCGGCCTGTGCCACACCACAGCGTGTGTGTTGGTCATGGAGGTGACTCACCTTAGGGCTCCCTGCTCAGGGCAGAAGATGCTCCTCTCTGGTCTTAAGGACATGGTTCCCTTGTACATTGCCATGTCTAGTCCTTGAATCAATGAAGTTCTGCAAAATAACTATGAAGGTGTTCAAATGCTGCTGGCACTGAGGGGCTCCTGGCAGTCAAATGATGCTGATATGACCAATGTCTGTGGGACTGTGAAGTGCCACCCTGTGCAGTGTTGAAAACTGACCTGATGTTATCCCTGGCAGTTCACCAGAAGGGGCCACCCTGACTAAAGTTGCAGCAAGTCAGCAGGTGAATGCTCTTCTGCTCCAGCTTCTATTTCTGAAGATGTTCCGCCTTATATTTCCACCTTCTATTTCTGCCACTGGTACAAGATACAGATTGCATTGTTCCTTGCTGGACCAGCCCCTTTGGCTCCAACCTTGTGAGCCATTCACATTTCATTTTTTGCCACTGAACTGCTCAACAGGGAACACTTGAGCTGCATTCCCACCCTTGCAAGTGTCCTGACTGAGCAGCAATCCCACTGCCTTCAGAGGAACACAATGCGCTGCCCAAGCTGATGTTAACATGTTTATTACATACAGAACAGACACGGTTTGTTGTTGATAGCATAGGGGACCAAAGCATGGGACATATTCATACAGGAGGCTCTTTACAGATTGCCATCTTCAGACCAAACAGCGGAGTTTACAGGCCTTAAGACACTTTTAAAAATCCTTTTGTAACATACAAGATACTTTACATACATCACAGTGGAGATATGACAGAGGAGCATACTGAAGCCAGTCAGTTCTCACCTTGATGCCCAGCAGCCACCCAAGGCCACAGAAGCTATCAGAAGAAGCTGGGTCTCCCCCCTGCAGCTGCCCCTCTGGGCCATGTGCTTCGCTTGGAGGAAAACACGGCATTGAGCTGGAAAGGAACCTGATGGGAGATTCCCTCGTGTTGTTAGGGCCCAGTGGGTGACAGGAGACCGAGTGCTGTCCCTTCAACTGCTCAAACCAGATACAGAACAGTCAGTGGTACAAATGTCACAATTCTGACTTTCCTATGAAAGAGTTGACAGAGCTAAGGAACTGAACCCTACCAGGGCTTTCTTTTCCCTTCAACTAGCCCAAATTCTGAAATTTGCCTGGCCCTAACTGATGAACTATTACATGACAGTGGAATCTGTGCTCTAAATGTTCTATTAACTTCAGTCCACTCTGTGTTGAGATCCAAAGAAGTCTTCCTAGCAGAAAGCATATGGCGAACATAAATGAGAAGCCTGGCACGGTCAGCAGTGCCCCAGTGAAATGTCCCTGGTGAAAGGTCCCCCAACATGCAGGTGGTGGCTCCAAGTATCCCTTAACCTCATGCCAGTCACAGAGCCCAGTATGCGGATGCCTGGAGGATGCCCTCTGGCTGGATTCCTGCCTTAGGGGGGAATGGTGTGGTGGGTTCATGTCACCAGCACTGCTCACATGTAGCATGGGTACCACTGTGGCTGGCTGAGGCCTTTGTTCACCAGAGACGTCTCTTGCCTTCTTGAAGGGGAAATGTATGCCACAGTCTTTCCTGAACTGTGGATACAAAAATTGTTCAGGTGCTGCTGTGTCAGGAGAGATGCCACATGTCAGAGCATCCCCTGGGAATATGGCATCCCTGCAGCACACCAGGACCTGCAAGCCTGGTCCATGGCAGCAAGCACAGGACACAGCGGGGAGCTTTCCAGGAGATGGAGGCTTGCCCAGCTGTCCCCATATAGTCACAAGAACATCTCTGTGAACCCTGGAGTGATGTACAGGTCAGGGAGGAAACAAGATGACCACCAGGAGCTTCCAAATTCACCACTAACACGCAACTTGCCCTAGTCCTGCACACCCAGAAAAGAATGTTCAAGGGACACAGAATTTGTCCTTGTGGGACAGTGTCAGAAAGGGAGAACACATTATTCCCTCTATACCTGGAACTTCCATATTCTGCATCTTGAGCTCAAAACCGCTCTCCCTGGCCCCATTTTTTGCTGCTTCTTTTGTAAGCAAGATGCACATCTGGAATCACTCTGCATTGCTTAGAAAGGGCTATCACCACTTTTCTTGGGGGCTGTCAATTTTTTCCAGGAGTCAGAAATTTCCAGATTTTCAAACTACTTACTAGTGTAGTCAGTGGTTGTGATGTTAGGTAAAAGATGTCAGGAATCTAGTCTCAGTTCCTTTTTCTGTGTGACATCAGGTAAGACATAGCCTTGACTGCACCTGTCCAGTCTTTCCTAACCAACTGCCAAGTAAGTCTGTTTTCCCAATCTATGTGAAACAAGATCTCCTTCCAGCAGGTCCTAGAAAGGAGACACAGCCTTGAGATGAGGCAATCTCAATGTGTTAATGCAGAACTCGCAGCAGATCAACACTATCTGCCCTTGCCTGTGTTTTAAAAGCCACAATGCAGAGATAACCACCACCTGAACCTTTCAGAACCTTTCAGAACTCAGGAATCCTTTTCTGTATGGCATTTTTTGAAGGGAGAGTTTAAAGTGTTGCCTTTTCTGGTCTTAAAAAAACAATGTTCCAGTACCCTTTTGCTACTACAGCTGTTTGGCCTTGACAGTCGAACACCCATCTCGCATCTGAGCCCACCAAACAATCCTCTTGGGACACACACAGGCAGACACCTAGCACATGACTGCCAAGGCAACAGCAGCAGCAGAGGAAGGGACTTTCCCCTTGCAAAGATGGAGGATGTGATCCCCATAGTAAGGGTGCTGCTGCCTTCTCCAGCCCTGCAACCGAAGTGCTGCTGAAAGCATGATGCTCTTTGGAGGGTTCCTTGGAACCTTGGTTGCTCTAAGTCCAGAGGATGTTATTCTGTGTTTAAGGGTGAATAAGGATAAGATGAAGAGTCTACTGGTGAACTAGAAGGATTTCTGCTAGGGTGTTGCAGAAGTGATTCACCATCACTGCTTTGGCAGGGAATACCTGGGGACACACTTCTTTCTCATGCAGGTGGGAGTGAGGCAACCTGCCCAAGAAGCTGAGCCACTCCCCTCCAGCTGCCCCTCCTGACACTGGGCAAAAGTTTCCCACAGTCCTGGCTCCAAGCTCACTTCATGATGTACTGCCATTTCTCTCCTTGTAGATGCCAGCTCCAGAGCAGAACAAGAACCTAACCACGCCAAAAGCATACAGGCCCGAGATGAAAGCTGCAAGTTCAGAGGTCTAAGGGGGTCACAGTCCAAGGCAGGAACCGTTGCAGTTGTCCAGGGTCAGTTTCCAGCAGGAGTTATAATGCAGGCGTTCTGTATGTACATCTTGGCATTCAGGTGGGAGGAGGGACACTTACATTGTGGGAAAAGGGAAATTTTCACTCAGGGATGTATGATACTTGCCACACAATAATGTGGCTCCGTTCAGCCTTGGAAAGTACTGGCTTCACCTGGGTGGCATCTCCTGCATTCTCTTCCGTCTCATCATCTTCCCCATCCCCTGAAGAGAGAACACAGAGTAAAAATGGCAGGAAAGAAAATGCTATAGTGCACTACTCTGGAATACTCCAAAGAGGCCAATACCCCTTTTAGAGTCCCAGCAGTCTGATAACAGACACTGTGAGCTGAGATCTTTCTCTGTGCCTGGAGAACATTTACAGCAACCCCATTCTTTTCTGAAGCTGGACTGCATGGATGGGACAAACTTGCTCTAGCAGCAGCAAAACCCACCCTTCCTTTCAGGGAAGCCGATTTTTATACACATAGCACCCTCAGCAGCTTGGGTGATCAGAGTGGGGCAGCAATGTTTAGAGCCAGTGGCACAGATGGGTTTTTTCTTTCCAAAGCCATTCATACTGGTGCTATTTTATGATATTTTTCATATATTTGTAGCTTTGTAGATGGCTAATCCATGGCTGTAGCTCCCAGTACTTTTCCTACCCCTTTCCCCTACATTTTTTAGAACAGTAAGCTAACCTTCTAACACATTCCTGAAATACTATTTAGTCTTGTCTCTGTAGTCAACCAAGGACATCTTGCTTTTTACCATGTATCATAGACATAATAAATGTGGGGCAAAGCTCTTGGACCAACTCCAGTGGGGCAGAACTCAGGGAAAATTACCTAACCAACTGTTCTTCTAATCGGACAGTATTTGTTAAATGTGCTAATTTAACTTATAAAAGTGTAGAAGTCCTGTATCACGTGTGTATATTGTACTTGGAGGCCTCCAATTAAAGACTGCTTTTATATGACTTCCTATATTAATATCGTCTTAAAAGTGTGTTGTTTTGTTCTCGATTTTGTAGGCATCACTACAAACTGCATCCCCACTGCAGCCACAGGGCACAGGTTGACAGCCTTGTGCTGTGCAAGGAAAATCCTTATGTGCCCTCACAGCCGGATGCAGGAGAAACTGCGGGGCTTTTCTGCTTTGGCTCCCCACAACAGTGATGCCTCGCTCCGTGACCACCAGATGCCTCCCACCAAGGGCACTTACCAATTCGGAAATCGATGTACCCTTCTCCTCCACTCAGCACCAGGACGTTCTTTAGCTTCTGACCCTCAGTCTCAGTGGCTGCTGTGCTGGGGTTCTCTGAAGGGCTGTCCAACACACTCCCGTTCAGGGTTGCAAGGACATTGCCTGGGAGAGGACAGAGGTGCTGTCAGTGCCTCTGCTCAGCCCCCACACAGTTCACAACACACAAACACATCAGGCAGACCAATTCTTTCTGCTAGTCAAATCTGGCAGTCACTCCAGTTTAAACACAGATGTAACCACAGGAAGTGCTAGCCATGGCCTGGACCCTAGTCTGCTGCAGACCAGCTCGAGCCCCAGATACAAAAGGGATGGACGGACAAGCCCCTGCTGAGGGAGGGCTGTGCACATCCTTACCAGGCACAGAGACGAAGAACTTGACAGCATCACGGTGGCCATGGAAGCAGAGCTGTGCCTGAGCCATGGAGCAGTAGGGAATGAAGCTGCTGGCAGATTTGTCACTGTTGTCATCACCATACACGTGGATGACCCCACCAGAGCGACTGCCCTCTCCAGAGGTTGGTGAAGTCTTGTTGGCTGGAGACAGGGAGCAGGAACACCATCAGAAACAGCTTTCAGTCCCCTTTACAGAAGTGACTCAATCAAAGAGAAAACTCATGAGCTGTGAAGGAAAACCTTTAAAGGTGGAGGTCTCTTTAAAGGTCTTTTATGAATGATGTGATGGAGGCAACCACACCAGATTACACAGTCCCTCTCTTTTAGACTGGGGCAAGCTAGACTGGTGTCACCAGCAGTGATCCTGTCCAGCCTCCAGAAATAACCCACTGTCCTAGGATCCACCTTGGTCTTTTGTAGCTGGCAAGGTACCCAAACTGTCCACAAACCCCAGAGGGCATCTGGTGGAGAATTACTTCTCTGGATTAGTGACATTGCTCAACTTCCAAGTCATGTCCTTTGCTCACACCCAGTCATGAGCACACATGCTGCTGAAAGCACTCTCTGGGTCTGGTGAAGCCTCTCAGCCCACTAAGAGCCATCACAGAAGTGGACTGAGATCCTTCCTCATTTCTTGATTTAACCTTGACACCAGATTGTCAGTTACTCCAGCAATGAACATCTTTCAGATGCTCACCATCCACAGCTTCCAAGGAGGGCTCAGGAGCCTGTATTCTTTATGACTAGGCTCTGAGAATGTGACATTTTCCACTCACCAAGCAACAGAGACCAATGCTCTGAGCTCAAGGTGGGAGATGCTTTCCTTCTGCATGCACCCACATCAGTACAACAGGAACAATATTAAACCAGGCAGCTTTCACTTTTCTGTGAGAGAGGTTGATTGCTTCATTAATTATCTGTAGTTCCGTATTTTAACTTGGGCTGAATTTCAGTTACGTGACTTGGACAAAAGAGACTTTTCCCTATCAGACTCAAGCCAGGTTGGTGGGACAAGTACAAATACTTTGATGGAAGAATGAGAGTCAGTGCATGTACAGTATCTGGCTTTTTACTGCAACTAATATCAGATGCTTTAAAAGGAGGAGACATGTGTTGATAATGCATCTGGACGGCCAAGTGAATGTCTCTGAGTGAGAAAAAAGCCTCTCTAATTTCCGACCCTGGAAAGGCAAGAATTTGAACTCAGATCCTGCCTTAATTGGCACAAATGTAAACAAACTTATTAAGTCCCCTTTGAGTTCAACATCTTGTTAATGACTTACAGCTGACAGGTGTCATAGCACTGCCTGCCATTGGCCTGAAACTGATGAAAGAAGCATCCTTGGAAAACCAAGGATGACCAAGGGAGATTTTGGAAGAACACTCTACTCCTGCTTCCTGCTTCTGACTGAATGAACCTTTCCAGTCCCCATCTCAAACTGGTCTACCATAGTAAGGGAACCCCTGCTGAAGAATAATTATTCTTAACACAAAAAACCAGAAGGCTCAACAATGAGATGGAAAAAATTGTTTATAGCCATGGGAAATGAGGACATTTACATTAATGTCTCTGGTTGCTTTTCTCTAATACAACTTAAAAGAGTGATGAGGAAAAATGGATGGAGAGAAGTTGAATGGCAAAATGAAAGGGTGGAAGGATGACTACATAGGGAGCTGGGTGCAAAAGGAATGACAGCTGGACTTACCCCGGAGCCCAAGGAGTTGGCCACGGTGGAGGACTACAGCTAGGCACAAGCAAGGAGTGGGAACACAGAGGGGCACGGGAAGTGACAGGCAGGATGGGAGAGAAGAAAAAGGTGATTACTGGGAGATAATTTGGGGGCAACAAAAATAGTACAAAACCTAGAGAAACCACCACAGGAGCTCCTATGAGTTCATACTAACACTGTTCTTGCTCACTTCGCTCTTATCTTACAGGGACAGATGTGGCATCTGAGGTGGGAGAGGGACCATGGTACAAGGATCCACTTCTACATTTTTAGTGAGATTTTCTTGCTTACTACATTTTTCACAAATACGAAGATAAAGAAATTGGTTTACAGCAAGGAAAAAGTTTAACTGAGAACAAGGACAACAGCAAAATTGCAATGCATGAACAGGACTGTGTCACTGTCTTCCTCATGTCAGTTCCAGGCACATCCAGCTTCACTACCCTCAGAGGAGACCATCCCAAGCCTGACTTCCAGGAGGATTACAAGAAGTTTCCTCCTTTTACACAAGAGGTGTTTGTTTCTCAGCTTTCCTGTGAGCATTGGTGAGAAAACATACATTTGGCTGTTTTCTGTTGAAAGCAATTGAAATCAGCTTCAAATCCTACTTCCCCATGGTGATCTGGCTAAGACCTTCAAAATAAGATGCTGATCGGCAGGTACAGAACAGGACTAGTAGGAGCTTCAACTAAACTTCCAGCTCCAAAGATTCATCTATTTACTCTTACTGTTGGGTCCCCTCACCAGGCTGGATTTGGTGTAGGATACCTATTTCTACTTGACTGATAAAGTTGAGCCCTAGTCTGTGTAAATGGAGCTTTTCTAAGCTCAGTTTCTGGAAAATACTGCTATGGAGATATTTAGATGACTATGCCAAAATGGAATTTCCACAGAGATCTTCCTGGTGACTCCTCATCCCATGGCCTCCTTTTGGAGACTTACTACAATTCCCAAAGCTTTGTTTTTCCTGTTTCACAGTAGCTACAGAATCAGTTCACATCACTCTGCTCTATCAAGGTCCAGGGCTGCTCATACTCTGGGCTCTTCTCCCTGATCATGGCTATAATTAAAGGATGTCAAATGTCAGGAAAGCATCAGCCTGCCTGAACTACCTGTCATGCTTCACAAATAACACCTAACAGCTTCTTTTTTTTAGGGGGGATGCAGGAGTACTTTCAATAAATGTCACTTACTCTCAGTCAGGGGAATGGAGATGACAACACCGTTCCCGGTGCCCACCCAAAGGCGGTTGCCAGCAATGAGCAGGGCTGTGATCCGCACGAAGGAGAAGCCCAGCTTTCCAGTGCCTAGGAAGCAAGAACGAAAGTTGGGGAGTCAGTGATGACTTTGGGCAAGGTCTGCTTTGGGCAAATTCTGCCTTGAGCTCAGTAAGCAACGGGCCCTCACCTAGCATCTTGCTGACGTAAGGCTCAATGTCGACATCCTGCAGATGTTGATGGCTGTGGGCATGATAGAGCCTCAGCGTGGAGTCCAGGCGGATGGAAACCCACACTCCATCTCCAATCCATGCCAGCTGTCGCACCTGGCTCTCCCGACGAGGATGGGCATCAAAGGATTTCTGAAACAGGTGAACCAATATGAGTTCTCAGAAGTTTTGCCATTACATATACTCCATATATACATCTACTCCATTTTCCTCAACTTAGATCACTTGTTTGGGTTCCAGAGATCCTGGAGAAGCTGTGTTTATGCCAGCTGACCCCAGCAGTTCACTACTGTACACAAAAAAATCCTTTGCTTGAGCAGCTGTATGGCAGCTTTGCAGAGTTTATGATCTTTTCAGACGAAGATAAGAAGCAAGAACATTTTCAGGAGCAAGAACATTTAGATGCCAAGAGCTTTCAAAGTACTTGATAGAAAAGGAAAACGCAACTCCACGATAAATTCCAAAGATCAAACTGGTTTGGCTCAATAATGTGAACTTCAGATCCAGCACTTCTCTCCTTGATTAAAATTATTTCAAGCACTCTCAGATTTGTACCAACACCATTGTACTGATTTTCACCCAAAAGGCTCTAAACATTGTTTCTTCTTTAGTGGGATCCCGGGGGCTTGCTAACTGTTCATTTGTGCCATAATGCCCACAGATGGAGAAGCCTCAGATTACATGTGAAGAGTCACTGTAAAACAAACACCTATATTTGGACAGTACATGGCCTCATAGACTCCCTAGTAAAGGCAAAGAAAATTGTCAGTTTAGACTTACTGGTAGAATTATGCTCTGCAAAGGGAGGAAGGAACAAATATCCCCTGGCAGATTAGATCATAACATGACCCAGACTGATAGTCTTGGCCTTGCAGTCAGCAATGACAACCCAAAGGTTCTGTATTTCACACACTGCAGCAGAGAACAGCTGTAAGAATAAACACGACACAAGTGTGTGCACGTATAGACATGGATGTGCTCTCTTACCTCAATCTGCATTGTCTTCGGCTGGATAACATGGATTTTGTTCTTGTAGCCACACCAGACTCTATCATAGACCACAGCCATGCAGCGGATGGAGTGGTGAGTATGGCCAAGATCCATCAGGTGGTAATTACTGAGATCCCACTGACCATCTGATATGAAAAACAAGTGTGGAAAGATGCATCTCCTCCATGACATGTGAACATACAACAGAATCCTCTACCTTTCTATATATATCCAGGTATACAGGTTTAGCTGATACTCAAATGCTCAGTTTGCTTATGTCTGTGACCTTCCCATGACTCCTGCTTCAGGCACAGCCTTACACTTATGAAACATGTAATGTTAGAGTTTAGTTTGGTGTCCGACAGCACTCAAATCAGACCAATTTAAACATCCTTTATTGCAATGAAGTGAACAGGCTTCTCTAACAAGTACAACAAAACCAGTGGGAGAAGAGGGAAGACAGCTGAACAAGACTATGCAGAAACTTTACAAGAAATGGGCCATACAGTCCTTGTGGTGAGGCTTCCTCACATCACAGTGGTACAACATAATTCCCCCGAAGTGTCAAATCCAGGAGAAGGAACCAGATCTCCCTTCTCTCACTCTTATTTTTAACTAACCAGGCAGATATTGTGTCCTTCACAGACAGGAAGCCTCTATGTCATGAAGCTTTATCTTCTTTCTGATGGGAACAATTTCGATGTGTCAATGGTCAGGCTTGAGCTTATGACAAAGGCTGAATTAAAATTTGAATTGCACAAGCCCAGAGATCTCTATATTTTTGCTTGCTGAATGAACTGCTACTCAATGAATAACTAAGTTCTTTATATGCCAACATTAGTCAGTTAGCAAATCTCCACGAGCTGTCAGATATGAACACAGCTAAGAAACTGCTCAAGCTACAGGGAAACAAAACCCACAGCAGTGAAGAGGACCAGAAATTTAATTTACTAAGTGTACCTCAAACAACTGCACAGCATATGTATTTCTAAAAGTGTCATGATTACTCCACATGTGCTACACAGCACATACACACATTTTTGTTCAGAAAAGCTCAGGAAGTATACCTGAGACAGTTTAGGATAGCCATTATGTGTATAATGGCTCTGTGTTTCAACTCGGTGTTTGTACCCCAGCAGCCAGCAACTTTCTCACCTCGGAAGCGTTTAATCCACTGCTACACTTCCAGCCAAATTTTGTTTTCTCTATTACATTGATTCTTACCTTCTCCCCGGTGGAATATGGCTAGTGTTCCATCTGCCAGAGCAACCAGGACCCTCCCTTTCACATGCCTGAAATAACAAAATAGTAAATACATAAAAACGCCGTAGAAGTGAGTGACTCAAAAACTCTTCCTGACATCCATACACACCATCTTTACATAGTCTCCAGAATTCCCAGTCAGTTTAGCATTGCAGGAACATCCAGCAAGAGGTCATACCTCTTACCTTCACTGCAGTAAGATCATTACATCTGTAAATTTTTTGTTGAGGAAATTCTTCTCCTTCACAATACAAACACCACCAATTTTAACAAATTCTCCCTAATTTATCCCTCAGTGAAATTTTGCCTTTCTCCTCCCCACTTATGTTCTCCTGATATCGCTAGTCATGTATTCACTGAATTGCGTCAGGACTGCAACTGAGCAGGAAAATCAGTTGGTATGAGGCTTTCCCATTACAAAATCCTTGGGAAACTTCTCTCACAAAACGATGCACTTAGGAAAGCAAAGAAAAAGTTGTGGCTGCCACATCCTTGGAAGTGCTCAAGGTTGGGAATGTGAATGGGGCTTGGAGCAATCTGGTCTAGTGGAAGGTATCCCTGCTCACGGCAGGGAGTTGAAACAAGAGGATCTTTAAGGTCCATTCCAAACCAAAACATTCTGCGATTCTGTAAGTCTATGACAAAGACCTGCTAACCCCCTCTATAGCATTGCTCAGGCCCTGAACCCTCTCCTCCTAGACCCTTCGAACACACACTTACACCAGGCTCAGCACAGAGTCCTTCAGCTTTATTGAGTGCAGACACTTCTTCCAGTTGGACACAGCTGAGTGCACGTAAAGCCTGTGAGAGAGGACAAATTAGGGAGGGTTAGCAGCAGGGCCCCACACCTTCAGCCTGCCCAGGTCTGAGTCTTCCCTTCTGGTAGGAAAGGTGGAGGTGACACAAGAAAGTGATGTTAAATCCCTGAGACAATGGTGAGATGAGCAATGAAATTAAGAATGAAAACCTTCTCCAGAAACAAGCAGCGAACAAAAGGTGTATGGACATGAAAAACAGAACCCGGAGCAGGGAGGTGACAGACAGATCTGCCAGCCCAAGGGGAACACACCAGCCATTCTGAGCTCCCAGCCACATGGTGGGGGCGGCACTGGTGCAGGTCCCAGCATCCCTGGTTGACTCCTGATCTGGCAGTGTTGTGCTGGGCTCCATCTTCAGCTGCCCATTCTCCCTGAAGAGGCGAAAGAACAGTGTTAGAGATTTAGCAGCAGCAGTGCACAGAATGCCCACCTAGGCCCACAGCCTGGCACTCAAAGACAGGTATGGGCCCTTGAAGACACAAATCGCTTCCTTCTCTTTGGTAGTTTTCAACTGCAAATCTACAATTTACAGTATTTCCTGCCTCCTCCCCTTACAAACAACAAGAACTTCAAATCTACAGACCCTAACTGAGTGTTTAGCAAGACTATTACATGAACAATATTTTCTCTGTTCATTTCCAGCTTCAACAGAAACAACTTAGAACAACATGGGCATTCAGGGACAATCTGTATCTAAGACTTCCACCCTGTTCTTCAGTCCATCACATCAGCTTTGTTCGTCCACAGAACTTTTGAGTAGTGAATATGCTTTCTTGATTACTTTTTACAAAACTGACAGAAGTCTGACACTTTATCAGAAGATCAGGCTGCTTCTCTTATCACAAAGCTTATGAAAACAGAACTAATCGGTAACAGAACAGAACCATTACTCTGACCCAGCCCACCTACCCATTCTGCCTGGGTGCCTGGGCTGGGACA
Organism: Eopsaltria australis; assembly: GCA_034509425.1. Lineage (NCBI taxonomy): Eukaryota > Metazoa > Chordata > Aves > Passeriformes > Petroicidae > Eopsaltria > Eopsaltria australis. The sequence continues at coordinate 534,345 of JAVTVJ010000228.1, read as the reverse complement.
GGGTCTGTGAACACGTGCTCGGTGAGGGGCCCGGGCCGGGCCTGCATGGCTCTGCCTCGCTGGCACTGCTCTCTGGTACCTCTGTAGCCTCTGTTGCCTCCTCAGTAGACTGAGACTGGTTGATCTTCCCATTACAGACAGGAGCCACCTCACCTGGAGGACAATGAACAGTGTGAGACATGCTGGAGAATGAGTTGGTGAGTTAACTTTATAGACATCAGGCTGTCAATTCTTTAATTTATCTTTCCTTGCCAAACTCAATCAAGCCCTGAGCCTGTGCCACAGACACAGCAGCTCATCCAGTATCTTCCGCCTGGATGGAAAACAGACACTATTTTAAAGTGAGGCCTAATACGTGACTAGCACAGCACTGCATCAGAAGGGCTCCAAGGCCATCACTGCAGTATGGAGGCAGCAAGGGCAGCAGTATGATTTGCATGTGAGCTTAATTGGCTTCCCAAGGCTCAGGGGAACAAAGCAATTGGAACAGCAGCATCTCTAACAGGGCAAACATCTCACCTGCCCAAAATACTCTGCTGTATGACTCCTGCAACCAGGCTGCAGCATGTGAATCAGAGAAAAAAGGAGGACTCCTAGAAGAAATGTACCAAAAGGGCCTTTCGTACTCCTGTATCATAACAACAAAACTCTGGAGGCCTCTGAAGTGCTTAACCTGGGGACAGGAGGATGTGGCTGTAACACCATGAGCTCGTACAGGACTACCTGTAATTGAAATGTCACTAAGTTTTACATCCCAAAACTTACTCTGTCCCTTGTCCAGCACAGGTGTGTCCCCACGGGAGGAACAGTTGCTTCGTGGCACATTGCAGCGGGTTGCACAGCCCACCAGCGTGATCCCTGCCAAGACACCATCTGCTCCAGCTGACTCTTCAGGATTCACATCCCCCTCCAGGAAGATCTCACCAGGGGGATAGTCACTCTCACTGGCCGCTGAAGGGCAAAGAACAGGTTCTCATATAAATCAAACAGTCACTGCTTATTTAATGTAGCTATACTCCCAAGGTCACCCTAATGATGGGAGATTCTGATCTTTGGGGTTCACCACCCTAGGGAGGCACCACAGCATCCATCAGCAGCCTGATCCATGGCAGATCCCTTCATCCCTAGTATCAGTATCCAAGGCAGGTACAGAGCCCTTCCACACTGGACAAGGCTCACTCCTGCTTCCAAAAAACACCCTTTGTGTACCAAAGGAATGACAGGGAGGGATCTCCACAGAAAGGTCCTACAGGAAGGCAAGATCTGGGTTATGATTTTGGGGAACAATTGCAGAACACAACAAGGCCCAGGGGTTAGTTCTCAAGTGAAGATGTCTGTTACTCCTCAGTGGGGCAGGAGACCCTGTCTAGACCCCACTCTGGGTCCCACTCACCGGGGATGCTGGAGATGCAGAGCACATGAGCATTGCAGACAGTGAACTGGTCCACCACTGTGCCAGGCTGGTTGGCATCAATGATCACAACTTTACTGGTTGACAGTGTGCTAGTGAGGATCCACACACGGCTAGATGTGGCATCCATCTCATGGAGCTCCTTTGCCTTCAGGAGAGCAGACACACACAGGCATGATCAGCACTCCTCTTGGATCAACCTGAGCCTAACAGTGCTTGGCAACATTTACACGTGGTGTAATTTATTTTAAATTATATATTCTATTCTATAGTAGAACTATAGAAGAACATTTTCTATTTAACATAGTTATCTAATCAGTTATATTTTATTTTTTCTTTTATTAATTTGATTCCATTAATGTTGCTGCACTAGTATCCAGAGCACTGGCCAAAGAGCCTGTCTGACTCCTTAGGGCAAGAGCAATTTGGCCACTAATTTTTCTGCTGAGATGTCTGACAATATTCAGACATCCAGAATGCCACGAATCTGGGATGCACCCAACTGATCAGCTTAAGCAAGCTGGTCTCAGGAGAGTATAAGGCAGCAGTATAAGACAGGTGTGGACAAAAAACAGACAGGATAAAATACTGTATTATTATCTGCAAATTACAGCTTGGTTCTTTTAAATAAGAAAAAAAAATCACTTAAGATTGCCAAAATCAGAACTGGATTAAATCTCAAGAGGCCCAAATGGACTCACAGACTGACTCTCTGTTCTTTTAACAAAGCTTTGCCTGAATGTATTTATTATTTTTTAAATTTACATTGATGAGGGCTATATAATCTTCCTAGCAATTTCATCAAGCATTTAACTGCCCTTATTATTAGGATTTTTTTAAAAATTCCAAACATTTCAAAAGCAAAAGTGGGAAAACTTTGTACTGGATGATTTGTCCCAAATCACACCAAAAGTTACAGAACAGCCAGTACACTACAGCACTGCCCCACAAGTACAAGAGCATTTTATGTCATAGTACAAAGGTACTGATAGGGGGGTATGGTAGGGATGAAATGGGAAAAAAATCCATTTTATTTTCTGACCTTTTTTTTCTCAGGAGATGTATGGTTACTTTTGTTGTTCTCGCCTTCCACTTCCCTATCACAGGTGAGGGGATCATGCCCAGGATCTAGTTTCTGCCCATTCCCAGGCTCCTGTTCCAAAGGTCTCCATCCTGAGAGATTGACTCCAGCTGCACACCACAGCTAAGAAACAGAAGCAGGAAACTGAACTAAGAATTCTGCAGGTTCCATGGTCTCTTTGAATTTAGGCACCTTTGTGAAGAACTGTCAAATGTCTAACATCTAAAACATTGAGTTGGAAACACCAGATCTTGATGATTTCTACTACAAGAGATCTGATTTGATGGAGGTAAGACAAAGGATCTCTGTACCCAGCAATATCACTGCTTTTTAGCCACTGCAGCAAAGCAAGCCAGGACATGGCAGATGTTTAATGTGTTCAAACTGACACAAGGCAGGTTAAATGAGATATTAGGAAGAGATTCTTCCCTGTAAGGGTGTGAGGCTGGTGAGGCCCTTGCACAGGTTGCCCAGAGAAGCCTGTGGCTGCCCCGTCTCTGAAGTGTGGAAAAACAGTCTGCTGGTTTAGCTCCCACATAAGCAGTTTTCTGAAATCAAATCCAGCTAACCTCCTATGAATTATTTCCAGGGAGCTTTTTAAGAGAATGCTTAGAACAGGACTACAGAAACAAACAGTAGATTTATCCAAAACCCTGAGGGAAAGATGCTGCACAGCACATTATCTAGAGATCACACCTAGAACCTTCTAGAAACAACAGCATAAAAATTTTCTTATAATTTAGCCATCAGGATGACTTCTAAAAATCATCTCTGAATGAAGTAATGACAAACTGGCTATTTCAAAACAACCAGTTACAGCAGGTAAGTCTGCCACCTGCAGAGATGACCACTTATTCCCAACTGCAATTCTACTCAAAACATTCTAGTATTGATGGACATGGCTTCACAAAAATCTACTCCAGGTATTACTGGCCTGTTACCGACAAATTCTGGTCAACAGCAGAACCTGAGAAGTGATGAAATGGATTTTTACTTTCACTTGGTCATTTTCATGAATTTTTATATTGGTTTGCATTACACCCTAAGGAGTCTTAGCAAAAGCATTAGAAGCATAAAATGTTGCTGTTGTTGATCAATTGTCTCAAAAAAGCAAAAGATGTCAGAGAGGAGCAGGGGACCTGGCAACCAGAACCAGCTGGGGATTTTGTCCTAAAATACTTTTTCCTACATTCACTACAAACCACCATTCAAAAAAAGGAAGTAGCAGATAGAATTTAGAATATATAATGTCAAAAGAATACAGATTGTTGTAAAAACTGCAGGTTTAGTGACCCAAATTCTTTACTTATTTCATGTCCCCTTTCTGGACTGCATGGTAAGCAGAAACAACGTACCTTCATAGTTGGGTCCTTCTCTACTAGTGGGCGACAATACACAGGTACAGGGACATTTTTCATGCGAGTGTCTTCCTGACCACCATTGGGACTCAGCTAAGGGGAGAGAAGACAAAAAAGACAGTATAAAGCTGCGAAAGCCAGAATATGGCAAGAGAAATGGAATCAGCGTGGCAGAACCAACCAGAAGTGGTTGCTGCTGAGGCTTCCTATCACATCTTGTGTGAAACAGAGTCCTTAAGGGGAGAGGAGCAGCGCACCCAAGAGACCATCCCACAGTCCTCAGTACCCCAGTGATGGCCAACAGAGACTACACGTTGCCCTGCTGATAGAGAAAGGATGCTCCCTGCAAAGAGTCAGGACACTAGCATTCCCTTCCATCATGAACTTGATGATCTTAAAGATCTTTTCCAAACTTAATGATTCTATGGCCTGGAACTTCCAAGTCATGTTGCCAGGCTCCTCCCTTTCAGGTCATCTCTGACCAGTTAAATGCATCATAAGCCAAAAAATGAGGCTGATGTTGTTTGATTTTGTGTTACTGATGCAAAGAAGTGGGCACGAATTGCATTTGTTTTTCATACTAAATGACTGTTAAAGTTCTCAGTGTATAAATGAAATAACTAATGTTCCAGTCCAATTATAACAAAAGGAATTTTTTAAAAAAATAACTGGACTCTGGTTTAGGGTATTTTTGGTTTAAGGTACTTTCAGTTTCAGTACTTGCAGAGGAATGTTCCTCCACTGACTTTGGTGGAGATATCCTGAATATTAATCTGGTCTGTGCCTACAATTATCTTACAAATAAAACATGCACATGGTACCTCTAAATTAAATAGTTAATGACTAAGCTCCTTAGTTAATGACTAAAGTGACCTCCCACTCAGCCTGTCCAGAGCATGGTCCCTACCTGCTTGTACTTGGCTGGGAGGCTCCAGCCACAGGCCTGCAACCGCCCATCATCGTTCCGCACATGCTCCCGGACCTGCCGGTACTGCTCTCGCTTCTGCTCACGGCGTGCCGAGGATGTACAGTCACTGAGGAAAGAAACACAGCATCACCCAGCTGATGGTTAAAGAGAGGAGCTGAGGGTGAAGGGAATGTGGCCAGTATTGGGAAGAGCAAACCAAATCCAGCTGTGAAAATAGATGTAGGGAATCAGAGACAGAGAAACTCTGTTGAGAAGCAGACACAGGCAGTTCTGATCTGTCACCTGAGCGATATGGCAACCTAAGTCATTGTCATCACCTCTTATGATGTTCCAAGAGCCCTTCAGAAACAGGGAATAATCCTTCTCTAAAACCTATCTAGGAGATCACACCAATTTTTGCTGAGCTGTTACAATTTACTAATCTAATTTCTCCATCAGGAAGGCATTTTCAGTTCTTTCCCTCCTCATTATAGTCAACTATGGATTTTTCTGTCCATTTTTAAGCTTTCCCTGCTGACAAGGAAAACGCACTAACTGCTGGTTCCAACAGAACAACTCCAGCTTTGCACTGGCAAATGTTAAACCAAAAATTCATCTGTGAGCTTTTAGACATGTTTTAATATAAACAAATGCTGTTTGTCAGCTCCAGCTCTCAAAAGGTTTTTAAAGCATCATTCTGAAGTACAAACAACATCAGCAGAAAAACTGAATCCCATGGGCAGCCCCATGATGTAATGCACTGCTGGGAAGCACTCGGACACCACAGCATGACTGTGAGATGTTATCAGAGAAAAAGATGGAATAAGGGCAGTGGGTATCTAAAAAGTTTAAATTTACCCTTCTACAGGATCCAGTGTCTTTTCAACAAATCCTTTTTATTGTAGAAGTTAACCTACATTACCACCACACTCTCCAAAGTCCTTCCACAAAAACACACCCCATGTGAAATCACATAACCTTTGCAATGGCAGAACATGTTGTGAAGTCATGTAAAGCAGTGAAGAGTTTTCTCCCTTCATGTCACGGACACAAAGAATTTGGATAAGACTGTAGTAGTAATAGCCAGAGGCTCATTTTTAGCATGGTTAAGACTAAAACCAAGTACTGGAACTTAAAAGTGCTGTGGAGAGAACTTTTACCTTCACTTAAACCCCTTGTCAAAAGGGTTGTGCAGACATTCCAACCCTTTGTCCTGGTGCTCATCACACACCACCACAAAAACCCTCCTTCATTACATCTCAGTCTGCAAATAAAAGTGCAGAACTAGAGCGGGGCCAACCTGAGCTCCAGTGATCCCTCCTGAGATGATCCATCACGGCCTGGAAAGCCGTGGCTACTGTATGTTTGGGAGGACAAGGTTTGCTGAACCCATCCATATAGTAACTGATGAGTGAAAGCTCAGGGAGATAAACCACAGAGAACAGAGACATACTAACATCACACAGACTGTTTCTAAAGTGGAAAACAGCTTATTTCAAACACTGCTGCACTTTGGGAGAGCTGCAGGGAAGCCTGACTTGGCACACAGCCCTGCAACTCACTCGTCAGGGAAGAACTCGAGGGTGCGGCTGCCGGAGGAGATCTGGCACATGGTGTGGCTGCGCCGCTGGCTGAACCCCGCCGTGGTGGGAGACTTGTAGTGGATATTCACAGAGGGGTAGGTCCTCTTTGCTGGGGGAGGACTGGAGGAAGAGCTGAACAGACGGCTGAAGCTAGGGACAGAAAAAGGCCAACAAGTAAGAGAAAAAGTGCCTGGGGTGACATGCACCATAGATACACAGAAGGGGAAACAAGAGGTTGGGATCAAAGGCTGTAAACTCATCACAAAAACTGCTCAAACCCAGAGCAGTTGGGTTTGACTGCATCCTTGATTTGACTGGCATAAGGGTGTTTTTAAATTCCAGAAATAGGTACCTTCTGAAAACAGCCCTTTATTACAACTGACTGTGAGTGTATGAAAATTTCCATTCCAGGATACTCATTAACTTTTTCAGCTTGTAAAACAAAATCAATGCACATGGTCAGATCTGATATTAATTTCACTAAGGACAAAGGAAGCCCTCGAAGGCAAATGGGTTAAGCCAACAACACTTCTATCTGACATTTAATGTCAGAGTCTACTAAGTTGCTGTCTGAAGTAGAAACAGCAACCCTCCCCCTTTTCTTAATCTTGCACAAACCACCAAAGAACTTACAACTGCCAAATGGTGGATTTCTTCTTCTCCTGGACAGATGGGTGCTCACGGGAAGCTCTATGGACAAACACAGCAGAGCCAAGTTAATTTCTGCATCTCTGCCAAACATCAGGTCATTTCCTTCAAGGAAGCCATGTGAAAGTCAGAATTCATTCTAACGTGTTTCAAAACACACCAGGAAAAGGGACATGGACTGGTCTTCAATGCACACCTAACAACTTTAAGTATCAACACTGATGTGAAAGGCAAGTAAGTGTATTTAAGGCGAAGTTTTATCAACTCTCTGTAACACTGTGTGCCACAGACAGTGTGGGAACCACAGATCCCAGCATTAGAGTCACTTTGGACCGCAGCCTTTAGAACTCATCTATTAGAAGCAATACTCCTCTCTAGAGCTTCTCCCAGCTTAACAACCACACAAGAAACAAGCAAGACAAACAACTGTCCGGTGTCTCCAAATAATGGTGGCAACATGAGATTTGCAGCCGAAGTACAGGAACAAGAGAGAAAGAATTGGTATTAGGAGAGAAGCACCTACAGCCTGGAAAACTCCCAGTACTTCTCAACCCTCTGTTGGCAGGGGTAGCATTGACCACAAAGTAAAACATGAACAGGTTCTGTCCTAGACTGGGATGTTACCCATCACCCAGCCTCACCTGATCATCTCTGTCCACCTGACAGCCTCCTGGAGCTCCATCAGCCTCTCCTTGTACTGGTTGCGCTCCATCAGGACCCGGGCCATCTCCACACGGGTGAAGCGCCGGCGCTGGGCAATGGGAATGTTGTCCTGCAGAGGGGAGGAGCACTGCTTCAGCCAACAAAAGATGGAATGGGATTGAGATTAGTACTGGGCAAGTCAGGGGACAGACATATATTTGTTAGTTCTTTTCCTGTCCTGTTTGATTTCACCCCCATTTCCCCATATGAGGAGCAACTTCAGACCATGAGTTCCAAACTACAGCCACGGACCTCTGGGTGTTCAGCAAACCCATGCAAATTACCATGAGAATCACCACCAATTTGAACACACAACCCTCACATACACACACCCCAGTGTGGGACTATTGCCAGCAAGGTGCTTTGATAGTCTGCAAGGAATGATAAGAATTGACAGTGGTCCGTTGGTCCAGAAATTTGGAAACCAAATTTAATTCAGTAGCAAAGCCAGTCACAAGCAGCAGGGAGCACCACATAATGCCATCTTCCCCCTCAGGAGGACTGGAAGGAGGTATTCTGTTAGTACAGATGGATAAAGATAGGACACAGGAAACTATGGAAACTCCTTTTCCTCTAAACTATGGAAACTCCTTTTCCTCTTTGGTGACACAACCTGACCTTCCAATGAGGGCACAGGCAGATTTGCGTTGGGAACAACAGGAGTGAAAGTCTGTCTCTTTGGAAGAGCAGAAAATGAGAACAACATGACTAAGTTGCAGAAAATATATGCCCAAAATAAAGACCGTGAGGGCTTTGGGAACTCATTACTAGGAGGTGGCATGGTGTTGTGCTAGACTGTGGCAATTCCCAAGCTCGGCCTGGATGGTAAGTGCTGCTGAGACCCAGAATTGCACAAATTATCCAAGTCCCTCTCTAGCCTCCCTGGACTTTGAATCAAATCTGTATGACTAGTCAAAACAAGAACTGTGTAAACAAAAAGGAATTTATCAATTATTTTTTAAATTAAAAAAAGAACCAGACCTCCTGTCTCTTCAGCTGAAAACAAATCCAATTTTCTTCAGCAGCTCATAAGCACAACTTGAAAATGTTCCCATCTACCTAAATTCTCAACAGAAAAAGTTCACTCCAATTAAGTCAAGAGATTTAGGCTAAAACTGAACCTGCTCTGATACCTTGTGTAAGAAAGAAAGCAGTACCACTGATAAGCAATGTAATGAATTCCCTGTCCTATCAGGAACGTTTACAAGGAAAATCTTGTTACTGCTTGATTTGCCTTTTTTTTTTTTTCAGCTACAGTTGGTCTTTGCTAAAAAGCCCCTATCCCAGCCAAAACAGTTTCCAGAGCTGTCCTAGAACAGCCTACAAGCCTTCTCCGCCTGTACCCTATAACAGGCAGTACTGCCTTATGGAAAAGAATTAACAAGAAAAACGCAGCACTAAGACATGGTGGTAGTCACTGTTGCAAAGCTGGCTTTCATTGCATGATGTCCTCACAGCTACATTGTCACTGCCAACATGGGGACAAGCTCTTTTGGAGAAGCCTGACAGTCATAACACCCTGACAGAATCCTCACTGCACACTAGACTTTAAGTCTAAATTAGGATGGTATTGAGCAGGGCAGTGCTCTAGCATCTGGCTGCAGAAACTACATCCTGCACTGTACTGCCACTGGGTTGGCTGCTCCTCTGTGCCAGATTCTGGTTTGAAAGTTGTATGAAGGGATTTCATGATCATCAGTCACAACCCATTCACCACCCTTGCCCTCACTGCTAACAAAGGCACATCAATCTGCATCTCAGGACTCGTACATATGAAGCAATATAGGTAAGTAAATCAACCCCCTTTCCCCGCAGGCATTTTAGTAATGTCATATACCAATTCTGTACAGAGATAGCTGCTTACATCCTCCACCTCCTCTTTGGGCTCTTGTCGGGCAACAATTGCTTCTGATTTCACTCTAGGAAACAGGAAGAAAGGGATCAGAAGAGCAAGTGACACCACAGCTGGCTTTGGGAGGAGAACCAGAAGTCTGGCTGCATCTATCACAAGGGAGCGATGTCAAATCATGTGTACCAAGTGTACAAAATCTGAGATGCTTCTCTGTCATTTTCCCTCCCTCTTGCAGCACATTACTCTGAACAGCCTCACCGACCTCTCCCCATTTTTTTCAAACATTTGTTGTGAGCACCAAGATACTGACCACTGGAAGAATCCAGACAGTTTCTATTTCTGAACAAGCATCTGCATTCAAATATTTGATATTCAAATATTTGATGAAAACTGAGCCATTTTCAACAGGGAAAATGCTGGCTTAAATGCTTCTGCTGAACTGCTTCTGGTTTCAGTAGATTCTCTGATTCTTTGTGATTCAATACAGTGAAAAAAGCCCCTAATGTGAAGAACGGTTTGCCAACATGGTAAAGAACACCAAATCCTGATAAAAAATACTGAAAGTATTAAAGTGAGTGCTTTCAATTTCTTTGAACTTCTACTTTATGAGACATTACAAAAGGCATTTAAAAAAATCTCCCTCCTTGCAAGACTACTTTCATTTCAGACATCCTGAAAAACGAAGAGAACAGTCTGTGTTATTCATAGTGATTCTGAGCTCAGACTATAGAACCTTCTAGATTCCAGAGGACAAACCCTGTCCTCTACCCCGAGCACCTGCAGTCATGCACATCCAGCCACAATGGAACTGTTCTGCTCTGAGCTCCAGGAGGCAGCTTTGTGTGTATGGATGTGAAACCATCCCAGGCTCTGCTGGGCAGTTGGGCTTTAGTTTCTCTAGTTTGAAAGGAAGATAAAAAGTGGCATTTTTGGACTTCAGAATCTCTTCTGCCTCTTCTCACTATTAACATGAGCAATGAAACAAATATAGGCATTTAAATATTGCTTGTGCAACTCTATTTGAGCTCTTTCAGTAAATGAATGGGCATTCACTAATCTCAGAGATATCCTGGCTGCTAGAAGGATCAAGCTCTTGCCAGTTTCCTTCAAAATTATTGGCTTTGAAATTCCCTTTCTTCGAGTGGTTTTGGTTGTTGTTGTTGGCTGGTTGGCTTTTAATTGCAAATTTAAACCCTTAATGCTTTGCTCCAGGGAGCCTGGGTTTGGAGTTGCTGCTTCAGAATACTAATCCTGCCTTGTTGTGCTCTCTAAGGTTCCTTTAAATGTCAAGGCTAATCCCATGAGTGAAACAGAGTAAAACAAACAGAGGAGGTGGGTTTACCACTCTTCACTCCCAGCTCCTTGGGGCAGTAATCACTCACCTCTTTAGCTCCTCCTCCAGCTCCTTGACTCTGGTTTCTATTTTGGCTTTGGCCTGCTTTGTTGCTTCCAGTTCTCCTTTCAGCACTTCCTGCTCCCCTGACAGCTGGTCCACCTTGGCAATCAAATCATTCTTCACAACGTTCAAAGCATTTCTTAAAGGTGTGAAAGGGACAATAAGCAAAAATGCCCAAAACCAGCAGCTGTCCATAAAAGAGACCTTTAACTAAAGTCACAGATACTACAAGGAGAGTTGAAACAAGTGCGTTTAACAATTCAGTCCAGCTATGACCCATGGGAAATTAAACTTTGGGAGGACGGAGCTGCAGAATAACAGAGAAATCACCGTAATTGTTCAGGATGAGGTTTGTCCATTCCTGTATCCTGACTAACAAACCAACTTCTCCTTCAGAAGATGGCAGAACACTGCAAAAGGCAGATGTAGAGCAACCTATCTGTTTTTGCCAGAATGAAAGTCTGAAACATACCTTTCAGAACTGCTGTCGTCTGCAATTGAGGATAATTGCAGATGATGGCAATAGAAATACGCATTTTCAATCAGCTCCAAAACATCTGAAATTTATAAAATCAGTAGCTTCCCATCACAGTAGGTTCTCCAGCTCTCCCCTAGGAGTAGTCTGCCTTCCTCTTCCCAGCTCCTCAGCTTTAATAGCTGGTTTGTTAGCTTTTCTGAAAAACCAACTCCATTACATTGTCTGCTCCATCAACTACTAAATATTTGAAAACTCAACAGTGACAATTTTTTTTTCCTAACAATAAACTTTGCAAATAAAACCTTATTATCAGCAACATCCTCACAGAGGCTCAGACAAACATATGGATTCCCACTGAAATTAAAGCTTGCAATTGATTTCAGATGGCACATGCCTACCAGCACATGCCCAAGTGTCTGCAGAAATGAAACAGTTAGAAAACAGCTCAGGAGCGCAATTCTTCTTCTACAAGTGGAGGAACAAGTATTCAGGACAACCAATTAGATAAACAATTGAGGCAGGAGTTCTGGCCAAGACCTACTCCAAGGTGACATCTCATTTATAACCAGGCAGGTAGGTCAGAGCATGCAACAGTTCCTTACTTGGTCTCCAGCAGCTGAGAGTTCTCCAACAGCAGATTGCCCACTTCTTTGCCCATTCCTGAAAAGAAAGGCCAGGCAGTTTTCACCTGCTCTCCTAGAAACATGCAGCTTTTGTGGCACTGCCTAACTTATGCTTGAGAAAAGAAATGACTTTTGTTAGGCTTCCCTAGATTCCTGTGTCCTGTGTAGAGTGGAGTATCTCTAGCTGAATGATCAAACAGCACACCAGCAAAGACACACGTGTCCTGTAGAGAATCCAAATTCAGACCTAGCTTCTCACCCCAAACTTCGTAGACCTCTTTGAGAGGGATAGAGGGGAGAGCTTCACTAATACCAATCAGGGAAGTCAAGGCAGTAACTCCTGGTTCAGCCATGAGCTATTGCAAATATTTTTTATCATTCCTCACACAGAATGATGGTGGAGTTTATGGGTTTTTCACAGAGAATAGCAGAACACTGTCCGAGTTGCTGTCCTGATCTGCACACTAGTGATTTTCTTCCTTTCTTAGTATAAGCTAAATTTTCTGTTTGCATGATTTGGGATCATGGTTGTGACGAGTTTCATGCACATGAAAGGCTTCCCCATTACTGACCTTCTGCTAGAGCAATTTTAATAGGACTGCAGATTGTCCCTTGCTCTATCTAGCTTTAATGGCTTTCTCACGTGTTTAAAATGTGAAGTCTCCGTTCCACCCCTTCAGACCCACATTGAACACCTACAACAGACACTCTGCACTTGCACTTGGGCATCCATGTATAGCTGCAATCTGCAGACTGGTTTACAACAACATTGACACATCTGGGGCTAAGAGTGAAGGTCAAATACAGTATTTCATAAGACTGATGAAATTTAGGGACCAAAAGCACATCTGGATTGTTTCCCGCTGCTAGGGACTTGCTGAGTCCCAGGGTCAGCCTCTGTCTTATAGTGAGGAATAGAGAGCTGAAGGCAGAGGCCTCTCCCTGTTGGAGGACAGTGCAGAGGGGTGCAGCTCGTATCTCACCACAGGTCCCAGAGCACGAAGAAGTCTCCCCACAATGCCCTCTGAACTCTCTCTTCCTTCACAGCAAAGACATCAACAGTTTTCACGATACGTCATTTGCTGATTAATTAGTATTTGCAAGAAAATAAAAACAACACAAACTTGAATTAAATGGAAGTTAGAGGAACATGGCAGTGCATGAGAAGTGAGAATACACAACAACACTCCAACACATAGATCCTCTTCCCACAGATAAATGGGATGAACTTATGATGGCAAAAGCAAATTCCCAGCAAGAATGAGTAAGAAGCAGCATTTTTCAAGGAACTTTTGAAAAATTGGTGTCAGATAATTAATCACTTTGATGTTTCAGGCAATGTGTGTCAGAGAACATTCCAACTGCACAAAAGTGGGAAAATTAATTGCAGTGCAAACTACAGTGTATTTTGGGTTGGTAATGTGGAAGATCTATAGCCCTTTTTTTTGTGACATGCTGCATGTAGGTCAGAAAACCCAGAAGTCTTCTGTTCATGAAATTATTTTCTTGCTCATTTTTAGTGATTCTACAAATAGTCAAATAAATATTTAGCCTGTAAGGCATTAAATTGGCACAAGAACATTAAAGGTGCTGAAGAACATCCAGGGAAAAGCTCATCCCCATATTTTTTTTGATTAAATCTTTTTCCTTCATATTCTTGAGTCATACATCCCTCTCTGCAGTTGTTTTTGGGAGAGAAAGGAATTCTGGGGAAGAGGGTGAGCTATCATGCCAGAACTGAAGGCCACACAGCATTCCGTCAGTATCCTTCAGCAGAGCTTCTACCTTACTTGTGTGTGATGCAGTGACAGCCCAATGCCTTAACCACCTAGAGGCTGGAAAGGCTCCTTTGGCAATAAAGAACAAGATGAAGCGTCCCAGAGCCATAGAATGGCACTATGAGATCATCTTGACAGGCTGTAATGGGACAACTCTGCTCACAGGAAGAAAACTTTCAGTGTGGAGAGACTATAAGGAGACCTCTTCAGCCCTCTGGGGTGTGGAGCAAAGGGAGGAGAGGTCTGGGCAGAGCCCTGTCCAGCAAAGCAATCCTACACCATCTTCTTCCCACAGCCAGGCAAACAGTGTGAAGCATCAAAGCGGATAATCAACTACAATGAAACAGAGGAGAATTCCCAAACCATCTCTACAGAGCAGTTGCATCCTGCTTCTTGGGAGAGGTGCTGCCAACCACCACAAAAAAACAAACCAAGGTGATGCAAGACATATGGATGGATGATGAGTGGATTAAAGGAATGCAGAAAAAAATGCACATAAAAAAAAGAAAAGAAAAGAAAAAAAAGTAAAAAGGCCTTCGCCTTACCAAAGAAATCATCCCGTACTATGAGAGCCATCCCATACGAGAAAGGGAACAGAAAGAGATGGGGACAAAGGGGAAGAAAGGAAGAGAAAAACAGCAGCCATTAAGTACCAGTCTGTAAACAGGAGAGAGCAGCTCATCAGCACATGTAGTGTGTGCTGCCAGCACATGTGATGCTTGATAGAAAGTTACCTTGTTCTGCTGCAGCCTGACCTAAGAGGGACTTTACCTTAGAGTGTCACAGAACAGTTTGGGTTGAAAGAGACCTTTAAAACTCATCCAGTTCCAGTCCCCTGACATAGGCAGGGACACCTCCCACTAGACCATGTTTCTCTAAGCCCCATTCAACCTTGCCTTGAACAGTCCCAGCGATGAAGCAGCCATAGCTTCTCTGGGCAACCTGTGCCAGGGCCTCACTACCCTCCCGAATTGCAAAAAAAAAATCTTTCTTATATCTAATCTAAATCTTCCCTCTTTTTGTTTAAAGCCATCACCCCTTGTCCTATCATAACAGATGTCAGAATAAGCTTGAGATGACCTAATCTGCTTCTTTCATCTTCATCATTTTGCCTGTATGATACATCCTTGAGTTTCCCATCACCACAAGAAAGGCAGGTCAATCGACATTATGAACAGGGTAAGGGACAGACAGTAGCAAGGGGAAAAAAACCAAAAGTGGGGCTGAGTATCAAAGCTTTTATCTGGCCTAAAAAGGCCCAAATCCACCTCCAGACTGCAACAAACTCCAACCCAGCTTCACTGGGAGGTTATCTGAGGAATGTTCACAAAAAATGGGGCTTACAGTAAAACCAGTTTGAATGAAAAGAAGGGATGATGCTGTCCCTTTCTTGGTATCATCACAGAGCCCACACTGAGCAGTGCCGGGCATGGGGACATGGCAGAGCTTGTTGGTGCATGACACTATTGCTGCTGCCAGGTCACCACCTTTACTACAGGACAAATTTTTCCCAGTTTGCACTGTAATCCAGAGAGATCCTCTTGACTTCACCTGAAATCACATCAGGGCCCAAGTGTATTTTACGAACAGGTGCAAACCTGATGGCAGAGAATGGCCCCAGGGCAGCAAGCAGCCTCCCCCAACAAAGGACAGAGCCAACATCACCCAGCTCCTGAGACAGAAAGGCAAAGTTTTCACCAAAGACAGAGGCTTTGCCACTCTAATCCAGCATGAAAGTGTCTTTAATGTCAATACCACGATACGTGAAGGGGGTTGGTTTGCACCAGGTAACCCCCCCACAGCCACTGGCACATGGAGGGACTCCTCACAGCACAGGCCATGGAGAGGAAAGTGGGACCTTCACTCAGCCTGTGCCCACCCAACCTCTGCTAAAAGTACCCCTCCTGACAGAAAAAAAGCCCTTCGAGCCCCAAGACCTCAACTGACAGGCCAGTGTGACACTGTGGAGCAAACCTGCCCACAGCCACGCAAGAGAAAGCAGGTTGAAAGGCAGCAGGAACGTGAGCAGAGCAGGGACCTCCTGCTGCAGGGACCCACCAGTGTGAGGCAACCAAGCAAGGCAAGGTGGGAGAAGTCTGCAAAGCCAATCGTGTTTGGACAAGAGCAGGGGAGTATCACACGTGTATACCACATCATCCAACCTCAACCAGAAAAAAAGAAACAAGGAGAACTGAGCAGGAGATACACACCTGAGAACTCCCCTATGCGCCATGTCCAGCGAAGCACAAAGAGACAAGGGAAAAAGGAAGTGAAAAAGGATCAATCAGTGACTGAAACCAACAAAATCAAAATTTTGTTCAAAAAAAATTAACAATGATTCAGCCATTTCAATGTCAAAAGGCATGAAATAGTAAGGACAGGACCTGCCATAGCTGTTGATGGCATGACTCTACATACAGGACAGAAAAAAAAAACCAAGGAAAGGTAAACTGTGGTACAACTGCAACCACACACTTCAGCTACCTCCAGATTTCCAGACATTGATTTGAGGCAATCAGATCTTCCTGGACTGGGTAAACCTTTGTCTCTATTTAGTCATTTACCGCTAAATGCAGAACAGCTCATTCCCACTACCTCTCACTTCCCCTCCCCTTGCAATTTTAACAGCTGGATCCTCTGACAATAACTGTGCTCTCCAATGACACCTCAGCTTGCAAAAGACAACTGGCTGCACTTAAAACCTTTTTTTTGTACAGTGCAGTGCTGGAACTTAGTTTGATAATCTCATTTTAACTTCTGTACACAACACTGTATATAAACTTACCGTTAATAAGGCTGCATTTCTGTCTTCACCACAAACCCCCTGTTCTTTAATTTCCAAAGCAATATAGTTGGTTATCCTAAACCTAAATCACAGAACTGTTTGGGTTCAAATGATCATCTAGTTCCAACCCCTGCCATGGGAAGGGACACCTTCCATTATCCCAGGTTGCTCCAAACCCTGTCTAACCTGGCCTTGGACACTTCCAGGGACTGGGGTAGCCACAGCTTCTCTGGGCAATCTGCTCATAATCCTCACCACCCTCAGTAAAAGGACCTGTCCAGTGAGCACAACCAAACTGCTGTGATTGTGTCTGGAAACACTTGGGATAGGGAAGAGCAGGAAGGAAGATCTGGTAGAAGGAGGAGCTGAGAAAAGGGGAGATGGGAGAACAGGAGCCTACCCCAGATCACTTGTGATTAACAAGCGAATATGCAGGAAAACAGCCAACTAGTGCTTCTAAGTCTGTAGAAGAAATAAGGGAATTTGGTCCTCAATTCCCATTAATAAATAATTGTTCTTACTCCACATTTTTCTCCAGAACACTTCCTATACAAACCCATGTACGTAAAGCAGTATTAGAGGCAGGAGGAAACCCACATTTTGTGGATTTTATTCAAAATAATAAAACACGAAGAGTGCCAATTATGTACCAGGAATAAATGGCATTTTCCATTCCAGAATCAGACTTGCCTGCCAGCTCAAGGATAATTTCTAGAAGTCCTGTTTCTAAAGTTCTCTTTAATGAGATTTCTCTTTAAGAAACTAAGATTAAGAAACAAAAGAGAATATTCTTTACAGATTGACTGCCAAGTTTTGAGAGACCAGAGGAAGTAGTAAGTCTTCACTTAAGTGAGCTTAGAGTCATTCATTAATTTGATTTACAGAAAGAAGCAAGCTCCAAATATGACCCAGAGAGAACTCTTTCAGCTTGTGGATCTTGTTTCTTACATCACATTCATAAAGCACCATTTTCTCTGTGTCTCTTCAGACTCAAAGGTACAGTACAGAGAGAACATTCTACCTAACAAAAAAGACAAAATTTTGGATTGTGTTGACAGATTTTTGTCAGCCCTAAGATCTAGCCTTTTTCTTCTATCTTTACGAGACTTTCTTTTGTGCTTTCTATTGTGCAAAGCCAAAGTACCAGTCTCATTTCTTGTTGAGAGACATGACCCCTGAGATCTCTCTGTGCTTCCTTCCTTTGTACAACCAGCAATGTTTGTGCGTTCATTTTAAAAACACTCTTTTGTGCCACAGTCAGTAGCCAGAACTCAGCAAAAGGATTAATTAGATCAGTGTTTATCACAAAAAAAAGGCACAGAACTACCTGATTTCATCACAGTCCATCAGCCAGGTTTGAAAAGGAACTAGCCTTCCTATTTTGCTGGCCCACCACGGGATCACCTGGAAGGGTTCTCCTGCTCTGCTCAGGCCAGAAAATGGTCCCAGCACAGAAATGTCCTCCTCGTAAGCCATGCTACAGTCTTCAGAAACTACACTGTGATCTTCAGGGCCCACGCTTACATGGGCACTGTTCAACGAAGTGTTTGAACATTTTTATTACAAGTCATAATTCCCAAACAGACATCTCACCGCACCAAAGTCTTTGGGTGGCCTTATAGCAGGAAGAGGTGAAGCACCTTTGACTTCATCCGAGACTGTAATGAACAGCCATACAAAATTTGGGCGACAAAAAGCTTTGGCCCTTTGAAAACAACAGTCTGCATTTCTTGCTGACTACTGGGTCAGGCTACAGGGTAATCCCAAGAGGAAGTGGATTTCCAGAGGGCAGGGCTCCAAAGTGGGAAGCACATTGTCCAAAGCTGTTCATACACCACGCAAATAATTTTCCAGAATAGTAACTCTTCCAAGCCAATAATACCTGACACCCCAGCCATTTTGGGGGGAGAAGGAAAGCAGCAGTTGGCACAGTGATTAGCAGACAGAACCACAAAATCAACCCTAATCAACCTATGTGCTTGATAAGGAAGCATATGAGGACCAAGATAAAATAGATAGTCAATGGTAAGATTATCCATAGTTCTAGTGCTTTGATTCTGCTAGGAAGAGAACTCCTTATAATGTATGGAGCTGGCTAACCAGTTCATTCCACAGCTTTAACCATCACATGTTCCTAAAGCTTCCCTTTAAGCAGGAGCCCCAGCCCTTCTGCAAATGGCTCCCAGCATCCAGGGGATTCTCAAACCGGGAAATCTTGCTTTTCCTTCAAAATTCTTAATTTTGTAAATATTTGCACAGATTGGCTCTCACTGTAGGCAGAGAAAGCCTGTGCATTCATCCTGAGTCTTCTACAGATTTTTTTTCTTCTGGCAATCTTGAGTTGAAGGTGAAACAAAAAATCATTTTACGCTTTAGGCAATGGCACGAGGGCTTTCTTGTATGCTGCAGGGCTAGCATGATTTTAAAAAACCCAACCCAAACCTACCCACATAAAAAAGCTATTGTGAGCATTCTCATGATGGTCTGGTTCACATTCTTAATTCCAGTCACACTATTGGCTATAATAGTACAATTTCGCAGATATTTGTCTTTCATCAAACAAGAAGTATTGTATTAACTCCTTTCCAGTTTTCAGTCCACATCTTCACGGTTAAGTTTTTTGTTAACTGGATAAAATCTATCCCTCCTTCAGAAACATATGCTTTTTAGGGGTCCTGATACAAGACATATCAAAGCTGATAAAAGTACCTTCCTAATTTGGGCAAAGCTGAGTTGCTGCAAGTCTGTGTGACACGCTTCAGCTCATTCTGTTCTGGACACATATACAGAACCAAACAAGATTATCCATAAGCAGATCTACATGAGTAATCACCAGAAAGTAAATGTTCACTTTCAGGTCAGATCTCTTGCCACTAAGTACACATTACGCGTTGTTTCTGGAGTCCTCATGTCCTAAGTCTCCTTAAAGCAAGCAATAACATGGAAAATGAGCTACACTGTTATAAACTCTATCAGCTGCCCATGTCACCTGAGTATTCAAAGATCACTTGTGTCAGAGACTGAAAATAGTTCATGCCTCAAACATTGATAGAAAGTTTTGATCAGAGAAGCCTCCCTGAAGATGCCTGGCTGGGACTTTGGACTGAGTCAAACTGCTGAGATTAGATAAAGGGAAAAGCCTATTGTTCAATCATCTCAGTCTGAGGGAAAGGAATGGGTACACAGAGGCTGAAGCCACCAGCTGTACTGAGAATCATTTCTGGCTGAGTTTGGGGTGGGGGGCAGAGCACAGCTCACAGAAGCCACGTTTACACAGCCTTAGCCCCCAGCTGAAAGGGGGAGGAGGATGGCGTAACCTCTGATCAGAGGCAATACACACGCATCCTCCATTACACAAACTGGCCCAGCTGTGAAGCCCCTCCAACCCCACAAGCCACATCCACGGGACTCTCACGTGAGAGGCAGCTGAGGGGGAGTCACAATCTATCACAGACCCCCCAAAGTGCCCCCCAGACACCTTGCACCACAGGACTGCACGTGATGCAAGCAGAGTCTGCTGCTAGAGGCTGCCCCCTCCCCAGGGGGACAAGCCTGGACATCTCCACCTGGCCTGAGTGTCTATCAACCCATGGCATTCTGTGCTTTGGGGGGACTTCCACCACCGAGACCAGCTGAAGAGGACATCAGGACACCAGCGGGACCCACGGAGTGGTGATACTTCTTTGTCCCTGTCCCTCTCTGTCCCCCCATCTTTCTCCCTCCTCCCCCTTTTCTCTCTTTTCTTCACTCTCTCTCTCTCATATTTACTATCAAATAAAACCCATACTATTGATTGGCATATGGTCTCGTTTGTACCTTAATTCGGGCAGAGGTATTTCCAAAGAACCTTAATAATTGGATCATAACAACTTGTACTGTCCTGATGCAGGAAAATAGCAAGAATTAAGAACATGCTTAAATTCTGTAAAAAACAAGATCTAGATATTCAGGAATCCAATACAAAAAAGTATGGAGAGGGCTCAGAGTGCTCCCTGAGCTGCTGCAGAGTCCCAGTCAGGAACACAGAACACAGCCTGGCTACAGGTATTACAAACACCTTCAAAATCGGCCTAAAAAGTGAATTCCTACATCTCTTAGGCTGACTGTAAAACAGTAAATACTGCATTACAGACCATAATATTTCCATATCATTTAAACATCAGAAACTTAACCAAATTAGTTACTTTCTTACAAATTTCAAATAAATTTTTTACTCTGAGTATAAAATTACTGGGGGACGAATTTTCATCCAGAAGCAGAAGGAGCAAATTTTGTCTTCAAATTATTTGTGTGGGAGAATTCTGTAGAAAAATAACTTAGGCACTAAAGACAACTAAATAAAAGTTACCTAATAGCTGAGATTATTTTCTAAATAATCATTACTGTACTGCAGGTACATGCTTCTATCACATGTATCTCAATTTCCATGCATTCTTAAAAAAACTAAACATCCAAGTTCTGAAAGAAAAAGAGAATTTAAATGTTTCTAGAAGCTTAATATAGTGTCATTGTACCAGAGAAAACAGAATGGTTCTAACAAGGTTTTACCTAGCAGATCTGCTCCTTCGTCAACATCTCCAATGACCTCAGACCCCGCTGTGGAAAGTTCATGGTACAGGGAGTCTGTGTTGATGCCAAATGCTTTGTTCACAATCCCCTGTGTTGGGCTGTTGTTGGAAGCAAAAAAAAACAGAAGGAATCTTGTCACTTAGCAACATTTAGGCTCAAAAATTTCTCTTTGAAATACTGAGCATCTCAGACTTGCAATCAAAACACTGAGAGCACATTCCATCTCTTCACCATTGGCTGAATCAGAGAACACACTGAGTAAAGAAAATAGCAGGTGTCATACTCCATATCATAGAAATCATGAAACGGTTTGAGTTGGAAGGGACCTTAAAGACCACTTTGTTTCAACCCCCTGTCATAGGCATGGACACCTCCCACTATCCCAGGCTGCTCCAAGCCCTGTTCATCCTGGCCTTGGACACTTCCAGGGATCCAGGCGCAGCCACAGCTTCTCTGGGCAACCTGTGCCAGGGCCTCCCCACCCTCCCAGGGAACAATTCCTTCCCAAAATCCCATCTAACCCTACCCTCCAGCAGTGGGAAGCCATTCCCCCTTGTCCTGTCCCTCCAGGCCCTTGTCCAAAGTCCAGCTCTCCTGGAGCCCCTTTAGGCACTGGAAAGGGCTCTGACGTCTCCCTGGAGCCTTTTCTTCAGGTGAACCCCGCCAGCTCTCCCAGTCTGGCTCCAGAGCAGAGGGTCTCCAGCCCTTGGAGCATCTCCCTGGCCTCCTCTGGACTTGCTCCGACAGCTTCATGTCCTTCTTGTGCTGAGGACACACCTATCATGCACAATCTCAATGCTCACCCAGATGATTTACTTTGAGTCACACAAGTTAAGGACTATTCAATATTTCTATGAAAAATTTCAACTTGCAGAAGAGCTCAGATTTGATCTGTCCGATTCTGCAAGGATTCCCATGCTCCTATCAATCTAGATAGAAACCTCAGACAGCAGTAAGACCAGATAAGAAATTCAGTGCTGAAAACAGCAACAGTCTTTTTACTTGGCCAACCAGTAAGTGCAATCAGCCTGAAAGGTCCGTTTGCCCTTTGGGTAAGCCTATGTAATGAAATGCTTCTTTATATGTCTCCAAATGTATTTCATTAAAGGTAAATCAAAGTCAACAGTTTTTAGTCTTATCAGATGAGAGCACATTTCCACCTCTCAGTGTCTTTGATAATATCAAGAATCTTCTTGTATTTTTTGACAGTCTCATGGCTCAAAGCAGCAAGCAGTTGTAACAGGATGTGCAGGTGAGGCAACCTCTGGAATTGTGGCTGTCTACTCTAAAAAATTGTCTTAATGTGGGTTATAAACACTTTGCAGTGCCCTGCCTTGTATAAGTGACATCAATCAGCATGAACAGCAACTGTGCAATTTCTCCAGCAATCTATCAGAAAGGTCAGCACCAATTAAGATGATCTCAAGTTGTATGGCTTCATTATCACATAAATAAACTTAGTGATTACAAATGGAGTGTAGTAGCTGCCTCTGATATTGCAGCTACAGCACACTGCAAAGAAGAGGAAAAAAAAGTGGGTTTTTCAATTACAGAAAAATTCCAGCTACCCAGACATCTGAGAGCACTGAGGAGGTGCAAATGGTGCCATGATGGCACTGTAATTGATCAGTTCACACAGTCGGATGGCCAGCACGAATGACAAGAGAAACCAGCACTCAGTCTGACCTGGAGACCTAATTCAGACTGAACTTTCCTGTTCAGCATTCAGCTTTCAGAGCTGTATGTGTCATGAAAGCACTCTGCTTTCAGAGCAAATCACACACTGTCAGCAGTCCAAGTCAGGCTGTATGTCCTGTGGCTCTCAGTCTCACCACCTGGAGCAGAGATTCCGGCCTGAAGAGCTCTGGTGCACCAATCCTCTCTGTTTCCTTCTTTCCCTTGGATTTGACCAATTTTTTATCTGATTTCATCAGCCACTTTTGTCTTTCCCACACAGAGTGGTTTCAACTCCCTAGATTCCTCCTGACCCTAAATATAGTCCAGGCATCTTACATGTCCCAAGGGGAGCCATGCCTTCCCAGCTAAGAAATGCAGGTGCTATTGCTGCTTGTACCCTTCTCAGTGGCTGTGCTCAAAAGGGTGGGCAAATCCAGTCCAGATTGGGACCATGAGATAATCGTGCCTTCACTCTGCCAGGGTACTATATCTCTAAGATTTTGGGGGATGGGGGCGGGGGGGAGGGGAGGGGAGACAGGGGGCTGTTTGCTGATACAGTGCCAAATTACCCACTGAACAAGGGTAAAAGGTAAACTTTAGTAAAAACAAGTCCAGGTACGTAGGCTATTAAGTCTATACCTAACAGAAATGTGGTGCCAAAATCAACAGCCTTTAGGAAGTCTTCTCTTTAGAAGAAAATGGGTGATGGGTAGGGACCAGAGCAGCAGAGAAGTTTAGTAGAAGTCTGATTATTCTTCTGAAAACTGTTGAGGATTTGTAACCACTCCTCATTGCACTGATGGGTCAAAATTGCTCTGACCAGCCTTAGAACCGCACCTAGCAACTGGTCCCAGGGCTCACTTTGACCTCAGGCCTATGCCTTCAGTCCTTTGCTAAGCTGCACCTGTCTTCAGTCCTGTCTTCTGCTGCTCGTGGGAAGCACTGGGACCAAATTCACACCCTTGCCTTGTCTGGGGCTGCTGACAGGGCTCACTACCAGTGATCTGAGCCTCATTGTTCAGAGCCTGTGGGATTGGGACTGCTGAGGTTACCTCTGGTTGTCCTCCCTTGGGGGACAACCCTGCCTCTACTCTGCAAATACTTGAAAAAATTAGAGCTGAAAAAGACTTTAGGTTTTAAAATGGAATTCAGAACTGAGCTCTTATTAGACAAATGCACTTTTTCCCTCTTCCTGACAGCTTAAGCCCATGTCCTCTTTGCTTGTCTTAAACCTTCTGCTGTTCCATCATCTCTCCAAATTCCCTCACCAGCAAGGCAAACGAGCCCAGTCCTGGGTCAGCTATACACATCCTCCTGCAGATCACCAGCAGGCACCTGCCTTTTGGAGAACCCAATGCAGGTCAGGACTTCTGATACTAAGCAGAGCATATGGACTGTCTCAAACAGCTGCATTGTGAGCTCACTGTGAGGCAGAGCATCCAGTCCTCACTCCTCGTGAAGCAAAATGATAGAGCACACAGGGAAAATTCACAGTAAGTACCTGCTACCCGTGCGTTCCAGGCGGGGGTCCTGACACATATCCAGCTCTGGGGTAGAATCAATGATGTCCTGGACATCGGACCACTCATCACTGCTGCCCATCCCTAGGTAAGACAGTACATACCACGTACAGGATCAGGATTTCAGAGAATGGTATTTCTTCAAGAGACTTTTACAGCTTTAAATATTGAGGCTTGAAATTTTCATGGTGCCATGTTCAAAGTCTTAAAATCAGAACAGAAGGTGGTTGAAGATGGCCACTCAATTCCAGAGCAGGAACACCACAAGTGTCTCCCTTCCCACCCCCATTCCAGAGCATCACTAAAGTCATTGCCCTCAATACTCACTAAAATGGAATAAGCAGAAATATTTTATCCATTGAAATAAATTCCTAAACTCCCTTTTTATCAGCCAATAAAAAACTCCTCCATCCCCACATAGCATTAACTGAGATCGAAGGCAACACAGTGATTTTCTGTACAGCTTCATAGAAATTACTGTTGTTAGGAACTGGCACTATTTAGTTTTAATAGAAACAGACTTTCAATACAAATTCTCAAGTCTACACTGGTTTAGATACCCATTACAGTGAAACTCAACTTCAAAACCGATAAATGAAATCTGATTTGTGTGTAATCTATAGCCTGAAGCCAATATTTAAAGAATAAGGAATTTCTTCCTCTTGTCAAGTCCTATTTATTGGATACCAAACTCTTCAAAAGCTCAGACTTACACCTATTCTGAACAAGCAACATAAACACAGTGTCTGTTCACACAAGGAATTCCTGAAGGATTAACGACCTAATTTGTGAATTACATTAGTCCCTCAATGACATTAGATGTGACATTTTTGACCTTTACAAATGATCTCAGTAGTCAAATATATAAAGTCCATGACAACTGAAGTGTTAATTTCTTTCAGGCTGGCATTGTGCACCAGCTGGCAGCAAACCCAGGCTGGAAGACAAAGTGTGATGCAGATCTGTTGCCAAAGCATCCTCACCCAGCAGGTCTAACGCAAGCACAGCCTTCCTCAGCTTTATTTTACCAAGCTAGGAAGCTTTTCTGCAAATACCTCTGAGTACCATTTTTGGTAGCTCAGCTCTAGGGCATGTGCATCACTGACAGACGTTTTAATTACAGATGCATAAAATACATGATTAAAATTCAAGTATGTGCATTACTTCTAAGCATGGAGAATTGATTTTGCATTAGGGGTGAGAAATAGCTGAAAGGCTGAATATGCAGAGCACCCAAGGAAGACACAACTATCTGCTTCGAGCAAATTCCACAATATCACACTTCTACCAAAGAAGTAAAAAAAAATGCTTCCACCGCACAATTGCACACATACAGAAAAGAGATTACTTTGACCTAAGAAAGCTGTTGATAGTAAATGAACTTGTAAAGCAGCAACTGTAAAAATCAGGGTATTTATAGGGCATTCAAACTACTGAAATCCATGCTTAGCTTTCCTGATACAAATGTTTCATGGTCTTACCTTGGCCAGGATCACAGCCAGACCACAATGCAACAGCAGGCTGTTAGAACCCATATGCTTCCATGGACAACTACCCTAGTCTCTGACAGATGGACCATTTGTGACCTGTGACCTCCTCAGAAAAATACAGACTGGGATTCAGTCATGGCAGTTCTCATTCAGTGCTACAGCAAAAGATGTTATATGTTGGTTTATGGTCTTACTTTGTTAGGAACCAGTTTGTGACCATTAGCAGAGGAATTTCTGCTTTAGTAATAACTTAGTTATAACTTCTGTTTCTCAAGGAATAACTTGGGTAAAAAGATGATCAGCTGGTTCAGATGCCAACCTCAGAGACCTAAGTTTACCCCTGTGCTCCTGCAGATTATCCTAATGACCTTTAATAAATGTTACAGTACTTTTGTATTTTAAAGTTCATGATCTGTAAAACAGATCACTTCTCATTTCTGATGGCCACTGCCAGTCTCACAAGCCAGGGTAGATCTGCTCAGACACTACATGGGCACAGCTAAAGGGCCTTTTATCATGTTATCACACCATTTATTTAACAGCCTGGTGTGCTAAAGCTTAGATGATGGCTTTCCTGACAAGAAATAATGAATTCAAATTACTAAAGGACTCCGGAAAACGGAGAGAAAACAACTGCAACTTCCAAAGATTTGAGAGTGTTCTTATATGAGAAAGATGCTAAAAGAAATCAGCTCATTTAGCTGAGAAAAACAGCTGGATACAATTGCTTTTTTTGAGCAAATCAGAGTGTGGCATAAGCACACAGTAGGAAAATAATTACTTAATCTCACTGACAAATTTGGCATTTGAACAACTGGATATAAAATACTTACGAATAAATCCAGAGAGAAAACTAAATATAAGCTTTTAACTGTCATATTGATGAGGTCCAGAAACAGCTTCTCAAAAGCTCAGCCTAAGATGTGACTTGAATGCTCATGAAAGAAGTTTCATGACATGAATGCATGCCACTGCAGGGCACTGAACTCAGTAACCTGTTCCCATCCTGTGAATTTGTGAAATTACTCATGTAACTGACGTTTTCAAAAATTTGCTACCTGGCAAACTGCTAACATCCAATTAACCCTGTCTCATTCATGTACCTTTCCAGGTCAGACTTCCTCAAATTCTATACTTACAGTGCAGTCTCCCATCCTCTCCCTGTAACAGAGATACAAGCACTGGGAAGTCGATTATGTTAGTGACCAAGTACCTGAGCTCCAGATGCCATACCTATGCTGACATTCCTCATCTCCTGTGTGACCTGGACTTCCATGTTCCGGCTGTTCCGCTTTTCTCGTGCCCTCTTATTGCTCTTGGTGGTGCCATTGGTGTACTCGCTGATGGGCTGGATGCTCTCGTTCAGAGGGGTGACAGCGGCAGAGGGCACAGATGACGTGGGAGTGTTGGACTTGGTTCCCGTGGTGCTTGGTGTGGCAGCTGCTGAGGATTGCCCGGATTCAGACATTTCGTCTTGGGGGCACTGTGGCAATTCCAAGGCGGCAGAATAGAAAGGGAAAAGCACAATTACACATTTCAGTAAGTCCCATTTGCTGGTGTATGGCTGCCTTAAAGCATTATGAGCATGGTTCTTGCTCACTGTACCAATTACATGTCCCATCATTTGCTGGTGACACTGGACACTACCACCAAAGTGAAGCAGCAAGTTCTCCTGCTGAATTCCACAAGCAAATCCCATCTGTGAAAGAGCTGATAACCTTCCTCTTTCACTACTGAACACTGGTCTTCACAAATCACATTGGTATGTGATGTCAAGAAAGGTGGCCTTATCATAGGTGAAAAGCACCTGTAGTTCACACTGACTACAGTGAAAGCTGAAGGGCTTTGGCACTTGCAGCAAACTAGGCCAGTGTATCCCAAGGCTGGAAGGCAACATGGATATATACCACTTGGGAAGAATCTGAAGTGGCCTCTTAGAAATCTTGACTGATGTCATTACTGTAAGCCACCAACACACCTGGATGAGAAAACAGCAAACTGGTTTTGCCACTAAACTGCAGAAGCAGAATGGACACTGAACCGGGATGCTCTGGCTTGTCTGACGCAGGAGACCTATGTCCCTGAACCACCTTATGAAGAGCTAGTCAGGCATGGGTCCAGCTTGAGAACACAGCAGAAACAGGTGTGCTCTCCCACTTCCAAATGGCAGAATGACAATACCAAAGAATTCAGAAAGATGAGAAATGAACACAGGAGATGGATTCTCAGTATGAAATGTGCAAAATGGCTCTTGGTTTTAACAGACATTACAGCCCCACTCCTTGTACCATCACCTCTTGAGGAACAGGGAGGTTTCAAGGCCTTGCCAGGGTTTTACACTGTGACCTGTGTTTGTCAATTAAAGCAGCACTGCTTCAGTCAGACAAGGAATGCCCTGACCAGTGCTGTGACCTCTCTCATACCCAAATGAGATCTCCCCAGTCTTAAGGGCAGTCCACTCTAATTACTGCCTGCAGGGAAGTGACATAATTAATGCTGAGAGTTATATGCGACAGTGAGTTGCAATTGGGTGCAGTGGCATTCAGCATCTGCACATCCAGACCCAGCCACCATCTTCGCCACTGGCCTGTCACCTCCTGTGCAAGTACTAGAGAGATCCTGGTTCTGCTCAGAGGCTGCTCTGAGCCCCCCAACCTTGGAGCTGTGACATGGTTTCACTTCGCTTATCATTCTCTTGCTCTAACAGCTTCACAACATGACCAAAAAATTCAACACAGGGTGAGTGAGAAGACTGAAAAAAATGGTGACTTAACCCTTTGCAGCCACATTTTTGTTAAATCTGGAATCTTATTAAGATCTTCCTTTAATTAGACTGGCCTCTGTATGCTTATCTTAGAATGCCCTGCTGCACACTGCACTGTGGAAGTCAAGGGGTTTACACTGCATCTGCGCATTTATATCGGAAACTCAGGTTGTTTTAAATGGCGCTACCACTAAATGCAATCCGTATTTTGTGTATTTTCCACATTGTCAGTCCAAACAGCATCCATATTCCCTCATGAATATCCAAATCATCTCCCTGCACATATGCTAGTTTTAGCTTCAAGACTGAGATGAGAACTTTGCACTTAGGCTGCTACATGTGAATACCACACTTCCCACCTATACTTCATATTCCTGGTTTAGGAGCTACTTTCCTAACATGTAAAGAAAAAAAATAATTAAATGGGATTTTTGATAATAAATAGGATCCAGTAAGCTTCCTCAACTGCAGTTTGTCTTCTGTGCTTTCTGATGTACCTTTCACAAAGAGTATCAAGTGTGAAGTGCAACCATAAAACCTCTTTCCTCTTTCCTGCTGTTGGATGAAAGAATTCAGGGATGTTCTTGCATCCACTCTAAGTCTATGGGAATAACCAAAGTTCAGGAGCATCTTAGCCGTGTAAGAGACACCCAGGTGGGTCCACTCCACTTGTCATTCCCTGTTATTATGAACCAGATATCAAAAGTACTGGATGATCAGTGTCTATAGGGTGATATTTGTATCAGCGATATCCTGTAATTTCTTGTTAATTGACATAACCTCCCCTTACCCTGAACACCCTGAATAAGTAATTACCCCAGTCTTTCACTACTCTTTGGTTATGGATGTGAGTTTTGTATTTACCTAGAAAACATACTTTATCAACCTTCCAGCCTGCATTGGAGAAATTTCTCCCAAACGTAAATACTACCAACGTGCTCCTCTTCACAGCCCAGAAGCTGGTATCTTCCTTCTATTGTCTGAGTGCTCTGTTAATGCTAAATATTGCACTAAGAGTACAGCTTTCCTCTCCAGCACAGAAGGCATTCTCCAAAACCCACAGCTCACCCAAAGAATAATCTCCACAGCCACCACTTACCTACAGCCATACCCGTCAACCTCCTAAACATCAACTGTGTAGTAGTGACCTCCAAAATTGTAAAGGCCCAATATTCATAGCAGTCATATGTCACCATGAGAAGCCCCAATTGTATGGTTATAACACTGAAAGCATAGTACATAAAAACAAAAATGTTAAGGACTTTCATCTCCAAAACACTGTATAAAATAAATGTACAACTGAATGCAAAAATAAAATAATGACAGCAACTAAAATAGAAAATAGTAATAAAAAGTAAACAAGGACACTTAAAATGTAAGAACAGCATGGACCCACAAAGAAGGAGAACTAGTGAGAACAGTCAGGTACATACTAGGAAGGTAAGTCGTGTGTGAGTGATGTCAGCAAAATATCAGAGCTCTGAAGAAGAGGCAAGGGGGGCATGAGCCACACCTCTGAGAAGTCAGTAATGCAGAGGATTTAAGAGATAGCATTTCAGCCACAGAGTGTGCAAGAAGCTTGTGGGAAGAAAATCTCCATTCCAAACTAGCAAGTCAGTCAATCACATCCTTTAATTATTCATTAATTTGCTTCACACTCAGGAAATTCTCCGTAACGGATTACCCATCCAAATCTTCCACAGCACAAGCTCCTTAGGTCCACTGTACCATCTAGGCTCCTTTACCCCAGCATTCCACTCTGAGTCTCCCTAACGAGCACCAACATGAATCCCAGCACGATATATTTGGAGCAGCACACTGCTAGTTCTGCACAAAGCTTTCTTGGAACCAGATTCTTTTGGCCTGATACCACCACCACCACCAAATAACTAAGAGATCCAGTCAGTAATCACAATGGTTTGGGTTGGAAAGGATCTTAAGCGTCACCTAGTTCCAACCCCTCTGCAGGGTGTCTTCCCTGCCCAAAGCAGAACAACCTCTATTACCTGAACTTGGACATCAAAGCCTCCCATTTATCTGTGCTGCTTCTGCATTCCCCTGCAATGCAGATGCTGGGTTACTTCTTTTGCAAGTTCTCAGTGGGACCACTTAGGGAATTACACTTTAGCAAGACTGTGGAAGATGGATCTAACCACCGTGTCCACCCAGCTCTTCTCTAAAAACTAATCCCCACTGCCAAGCCTGATCACTGAAAGATCTGTTCACACCAAGGTGTGCAGCACTGCCTGGAGAGCCTGAGGAATAACAGACTCCAGAGGTGGGCTGGGCCCCATACATTTTGGTTGTGCTGGCACAGCACTAGTATGAAGAAACACATTCACACTCTGTCCTCATTTCCACCATCCATTCTTATGTTATTGTACTGTGGCACTGCTATTCCCTAATTCCAGGCAGAGCTTTCCAGAAATGACTGTAGGACCAGAATAGCATTCTGCAAGTTCCTACATCTCCCAAAATTCTGTGCCTCTAACACTACAGTAAGGACTGGATTCCAACCCTCCATCCTAGGCAAAGATATGTTGAATTTCCAAATTCTACAATGGCAGAGAGCTGACAAAGTGCTGACATTTGTGCTGTGCTAGGCCTGGTTGTTTTTCAGAGGTAGTGTTAGAAAAATTAACTTGCTGCTTTGTTTTCTGAATAAATTGTAAATGTGTCTATACATCAAGAAGGCCACTGCTGTAGAATCCCTCACGTGAAAGCCCATTCATAAAATCTGGAAACATGCAGAACAGGGATTTCTCTTTTTTTATCTCCTTTTCACCTTTGCTGCCTCAATGTAGTTTACAGGACCAGTGATTAACAACGTTTCAAAAGGAGACCAGGCCTTACATGTGACACATGAAACAGCCGAAGTTCTACAAATTCCAAGCAGAGTAAAGGTAAATTTAATCAGATACTTTTGAAGTAGAGCAGAAGCTCTGTGAGATACCAGTGGACACACTGAGCTGTGCTCAGCAGAGAAACCGGTGGCTCTCAGACCTGTCACCAGGCATTTGTGGAAAATCATGTAAAGAGAAGAATTTGGTGGAATCCTGAGCACAGAGACTTTGCAAAGTCTACATGTACAGCTCATGGGAAATGTGGGTCACTATGCTTAGCCTAACCTGTAAACAGCTACAGTGAGCTGTCAGCTCAGAGCACACTACTTGGGCCTTGCGGCTCAGACCAATCTCCGAATAGCACAGTGGAGACTCCTGAATGACAGAGCAGAGCACAAGATGCCTCAGGCAGCACCATGAGCTGCTCCAGTGCAGTTGCAATGCTGTGAGGATTTTGGAAGACTTGGTGCAGAAGGCAGAGCAGTAATGGTGACAGATGTACTGAACGTAGACAGTGCAAGAATAGAGCAGTGACCAGGCATAGGAGGAATATAAGACTTTTAAGCGCAGTGCAAGACTTGGGCATCCAGACAGGATAAGAAGGAGCCCTTTTTAGTGAAGACAGGAAGGCCAGGAGATCAGTCAAAAATGACAAACACTTAAGGGCAAGGGCAACCCAATGCCTGGCCCCACTTGAGTTGCAGACAACTGCTCTTATCAAAGTGGAGAGAAGGGACAGGTTCCACCATGTCCTCTCCCAAATAAGCTATTAAGAAGTGAAGGACTTCTCTTCATTCAATCCCTAACTGCCTCAACACACATACCTCTCAGCTTGGGGCCAGCCAAGTAAAGGAGATTATTCCTGAGACAAGCAGCATGAGGAGCTGTGTCAAATCTTTCCTGTACTGTATGCCATATCTGCAGAAGAATATCCTCCCACCTCCAGCACAGCTACTATGGGAGCAAACACACAGGGAGAGGCTGCAAAGGGTTATGGACACAGATTGTCTCCAGCTGAATGAAAATGTGAGATGTTATCAACAGCGAGAGTGGGAAACCCTTGCTCTGTGATGGTCTAGAAAACCTTGTAGCTGGAGTTGGACTGCAGCTGGCCGAGGTCACTCAGGTGCCAGTGGTCCAGTGTTGGGACGATCTTGGCCCCTATCTGCCCACGTACCATGCCATCAGCGAGTGGGAAGACATTCAGGGAGTTGGGACGTTCCTTCCTGCTAAAGAGACAAACAGGGAGAGAGAGGAAGGCATGTTAGCCGTGTACTAGGTTCTGATAGAAAACAAACAGCACACTAGTATATGTGAATTATTATATTAATTACTAGAAACTGGACTGCAACTGTTACCCTCACATGGCAGCTGTCTGAACTCCCAACTCCCACACTTCTTGGTGTTGGCTGCTCAGTCCCATGGTGTTACTGCTAGAGTAATACCTCCTTCTGGGGAAACTCTAAGAGGGAGGGGGTCAGTGGCCATAACAGGTACAACTGACTGCTCAATCCGTATGAGAAATTTTGAGGAACACAAAAGTGCAGGGAACCACCAGCCAATTTAAGTACTGACTTCTGAGAAACAAAGGTACTGGGGGAAAATAAGCCATGGCAAACAACTCTCACAGCAAAAAAATAAAAGCTCCAAAACTTCTAGAGATGCCGTCACAGTGTGAGGAAAAAGGCTTTTAAGTGTCATCTTCATGAAACTTATGACATACCACCCCAAATCTGGTGAGCTTCAACAACAGGAACCAGAGGGGTTGGATCACTTCCAATTTTAAACAAGAAAAGAGTATTTGTACTCCTTGATCTCTCTCCATACCCATATTACAATGCACTTGCAATTCAGAAACTAAAAAAAGATATAAATTAATGCATCGTGCATATTGCTAGGTGTCTCTAAGTGCGTTTTGTTCATCCTCTCCTTTCTGGCAATTGCAGGTGACTTGCTAGCTGCAGGTTTGATTTTGAACATAAAAGCTGGCACAGATTTTGGGACCAAGCTTGAGTGGGAGAAAATCTAGAGCAAGCAGTGGAGGTGGAAAGGCTGTGGCAGCAGCTTGCTGAACCCAGCAAATGGTTCAGGGTATCTCTGACTCCAGTCCCAGCAGAGCTGAACTAAATTGATTCTCTGTGTGATGTGCACCCACACTCAGACTCAGTCATACTTCACCTACTCCTGCACAGAGTTTCTGCTTAATTGTGGGGGTGTGATGAAACCTGCCCTTCTGTAGCACACTGTTAGTAACAGCAGACCTCCATGTGCCTTTCTGTAATGATCACCAGCATCGGGTGCCATGCCCAGGCTGGGAAACAAGCACAGCCACCTCGCCTGTGACCACAGCAAACAACGGCTACAGGGCCCCTGGGACAGAGCAAAGACACTAACACAGGGGATGGTACACCAGCCAGCTCTTTTAGGAAGGACAGAGATGGAGTGCCCAGCAGAGGAGACAATGTTTGCTGAGATAAATCACAATGCCCAACCTTCTCACTTCCAGCACTGACTAGCCACCATAGCATGGTGCATTGCTGCATCAGTGCCTACCTTTAATAGGCAAAAAGACCTCCCGTGGCCTGTCTTGGATAGGCAAGATAGAGCAGACAGGTGTTCCCAGTGTGGCCTGCTTACGATGCACTTTTCCTAGGAATCTGCATTAAAATCCTCTCCTGAAGATACCAGACTTGTACATAAAGTTTCATGCACAACCCCTCTCAGAAAGGAGGCATGTAACTGGATTTTGGAGGAACACAGATCAATGACACAACATCACGGACCTTCTCACAAGTAACAAGCAATAGGACAAGAGGAAATGTCCTCAAGTTGCACCAGGGTAGGTTCAGGTTGGATACCGCAGAAAATTCCTTCACTAAAAAGAGCGGTTAAGCATGGAAACATGTTACCCAGGACAGTGGTGGAATCACAATCCTTGGAAGCATTCAAAAGGTGTGTGGATCTGGCACTTTGCAATATGATTTAGTGGGCATGAGGGTAACCAATTGATGACCAATTGGAGGTCTTTTCCAACCTTAATGATTCTGTCATTTCTCCACAGATTCAAATCCAGAGTCCTATGTGATAGGAATTGTCAGTTTTCTTGTAGCTTTCTTTTCCACTACCAAAGGCATCTTGCTGCTTGTGACTTAATAATTCCTGAAGGTTTAGTGAAAACATTCCACTGCTGTTTGTCTAAATTCCAATTCATGACTCCAACCTGCCACTTACACCTGGCTCCTACTAAGTCATGATGCCAAAGGACAATTACCTCTCCCAGTCTGCTGTAGGCACATCTCTTTATCCCACTATCATTCCAAGATCCTGAAAGTTTCTAACAGCTGGGTTTCAAGTTTCTACGAAAGTTTCTAAATAATATACTGGGCAAATGTTTCTCCTCCTAGGAAATCTTCACCCTGGCACTGATCCAAGCACCACAGAAAGTAGTTGATTATGTGTAAGAGATTATGAAGGGATTCAAAACTAGAAATCAGAGCCACTTCATGCCACAAAATTAGAAAATTTCTAGTTTCACAGTTAAAGAAATAACCCAAGGGTCCCTAAGAGTCTACTTCAAAAAACTCTCTCTTTTTATAGAGAAAATAAAATTGGGCCATTTTTCAAGATGCTTTAACCATTAGTTTTGTATCTTTCTTTTTCTTCAGGACAGAATGAGAGTTTTAAGAGAGTCTTGCATTCACAGGTGTATGGACCAGGAGAAAGTTTCCTGTAATTGCAGAACAGTCCTTGTCAAACCAGTGGTGTAGCCAGAGTATCTTAGTGACTACGCTGGAATGACCTGACATAACTCACTGACAACACTGAGACATAAAAGCTGCCCCAAACATATGCTGAGAGACATTGAATTATACTTTCCCTTTTTCTTTCTTGTTGACATGCAAACACATACACACTTAACACACAAGGAAATACAGGAGCCACTGAATGGAGAGGAAATGTACAAATTTCTCAGTCCCTGTTAAAGAGACAGAGGTACAGGGTCTCTGTAGCATCAGAAGCTGTGGAACCTTCAGGAAAGAATTTTAGCACAGACTGTTAGGAAATTTCCTTGCTGAGTTTCTTTGGAAACACCTTCAAGCCTCTTCAAAACCTCCCAGGAAAGGGGAAAGAGCAAACACCCCAGAAGAGCTAACTCCAGTTTTGCAGTCCTGGAGTTGGCTACCAAATTTAAATTCAAGTAAGTTTAAAATATCCTCAGGGCTGGGCTGAATTTGAGTGCTGCAGTCACCCTCATATACCCAAATCTTTCCAGGACTCAGCCAGGGTGGGTCTTAACACTTGTTACTTCGACCTTGAGTTACGAGGTAAACAGCACACTCTCCAATAAAGGTTTGCAGTAGCCAAAACCTGGGAATAGCATGTTCTACAAACAACATCCTAAAGTTTACAAAACATAACAAAACTACAGTTTGTTCGTCAGCATTTAAAGAGGAGAACTAGTCTCTTTGAAGGCTCTGGGCACAGAGCCCTGCATAACCATCAGCCAGAAGTACCCTTGGAAAGCTACTGACACTGACACACTTGTTCTGTTCCACTCAGAAATCAGGCATGACTTGTTCTCTAGAGTAAAATAAGAGAGAATAAATTTCTTGGAACCTGAGGGAATTGCATGAAGCTATGTCAGGGGAGTTTTAGGCTAGATTTCAGGAAAAAGTTCTTCCCCCAGAGAGTGATAAGGCACTGACCAGGCTCCCCAGGGAATGGTCATGGCCCCAAGGTTGCCAGAGCTCCAAGAGCATTTGGACAATGCTCTCAGGCATAGGATGGGATTGTTCGGGTGTCTCTGCAGGGACAGGAGTTGGATTTGATTATCCTTATGGGCCCCTTTCAACTCAGGATATTCTGTGATTCTACAGGTCTATGATTCTGTGACTTTTTAAAACATTAGAGGATGTGAAGTGTAAACATCCCACCCCAGACATCTGATCCTGTTTTGGGACCAAACTCGTGTGTCTTCTGCATTTGCATGCACAAGCTTCTCCCTGCTGTGTTATCCCAGCTCCATGGCTCCCTCTGTGCCCCTGAACCAGTAAGTCCAGCACAGGTACCAGTAGACACGGAGAGCAAATATGCCAGTTCAATACATTCTCAGCATCACACTGTCACCACTCCACAGCAACCTCCAATACTTGGATTAATGAAGTTCAGATGCAGCAATAGGATTTACCTTTTCCTCCAGGACTGGCGATGACTGAAGTGACAAACATAACAGCCAAACAGCAGCAATCCCACAAAAAGCGAGACAAAAAGAACAACCATTAGAGAGCAAATGTCATGCAAACATGCAACCTACCACAGACATAAGGTATATATGCACTGCAACCCACCATGCCATGTGGAAGTGGGTACAAACTCTTTAAATCTCTTGGATGGCCATTGATACACACCAGCCCCACGCAAGTTGCTGCACAAACTTCTCCCTAGTCCCATTTATTTTGAATAAATTCACCCAAATTTGTTTCACAGGTCATGAGAAATTATGCCTGTCCCCTCACCCAGTGCACTAAGATCAACAAACACTGGCGTTCCTCCCTCCAGCTGTGCAATGACATCAAAATACACCTGTCCCAGGTGCTTGTGCACAAGCACAACAGAGAGCTACACACGCACGCACAAAAACAGTGCAAAGCTGGAAATTAAGAAAAAACTCCCATTTCTCACTGGTAGCTCCTACAGACTTGGATCACAGTCCCACTGTGGGTCTTTCACAGATATACAATGTTTCTCTCCAAGGACACTAGCAATATGCCACACTTAAAGGGTAAAAGACCACCTTCTGTGACATGAAGAGGCAATTCTAGATGAAAATTTTGCCCTTCACCACAGAGACTGGCAGTCCTGTACATACAACCAGCAACACTTTGCACTGGGCAGCTCTTTCATGGAATGTTAACACAAAGTCACAATTAATATCTGCTTATTTGAGAGTCAGGGAAGAAAAAGCTCATTAAAAACCATTACTACTACACAGTCCAGCTCAGGAGTTGAACTTCGATGATCCTTGTGGCTCCCTTCCAACTCAGGATATTCTATGATTCTCTGACTCAAAATTGGCAGGTGCACACAGGACCCACCCTTTAAAAGAGACGATGCCCTAAGTTTGCTTTTGCCTATGGTACTTCTAGATTTTACTGTATAAGCACTTCCACAGATATATTCTTACTTACAGAAGTGTAAGTTGAGAGAGAAACAAGCCTAACATACTTATCCCATTCCATCTCTAACACTAGGACCAGATCATGTTCTGGGAGCTCACTCTGGATTTCCAGACTGTGAGGGATAGAAGAGAAGGAAGAAAAATAGTCTGATAAGGGAGATTTTATGAACAGATAAGCACCTACAAATTACTGGTTCTTTTTACACCATGTCCTCTCAAACTTTCTACATCCCTCATGCCTGTCTCTTCTGCCTAGGAAAGCTGACATCTAGCTTTTTTTTGTTTTTCTAAATTGATTTCTGTATTTTAGATAATCTATTTCTAGCCAGAACCCAAACACTGCAGGAAGGGAGGAAAATCCATTTCTTGGACATAAGCAGGATTTTTGGTGACTGACAGAAAACTTTCTCTGGAAGAACAACAGGTGAAAAATATCCTGTAATGGCTAGTGCATTTAATTGCTACGGTTTTGCTGCCTATCCCACACACAAAGACACGTACACACACAAACACTTTATTTGACACCTCCATCCATTCTACAGATAAACATTTACACACTACCTAAGAATACAAATGTGTTTTCCAGAGGCCTCATCAATAGCAGCATGATAAAGCCTCACCTTTGTAAAACAACATACAAAACTCCTCATCATCAAGTACCCACAACTCACCCAGAACCCATTAAAAAACAGCTTCAGCTACAATCCGTGTCCCCAGGGAAAAGTCCTGCTCTATTTTCTCTCTCAAACACGCACACTCACTGTGTAAGTTCCCAGGGGACACGTGTTACATGGAGAGGTCATGGCCCTACCTTCTCCCAGGTACGCTGCCCTCAGTTTGGTTATTTCCCCCAACTTGCTGCATCTTAGATCGCTCAATGTGTTCCACGTAGGTCTGGATCATCTGTGAGGAGAGAAAAATCCATGAGGCAAACAGACCAGAAGGAAAGGCTCGTTTTCTGCTTTTGTTTAATTTTCTACGGCATCCATTTCCAATTCCCTGGGTTTTTTTGCACACTTCCTTGTCTTTACTGCTGCCTTCTAAGCTCATGATTTAAGTGAATGGTCTAATCTGATAGAAAATTTGTCAGCAAATAGTGCAAGAAATTACTTCAGCTGAATCTCATAACCAAAGAGCCCTGAAAGAGCATATCCCAAAACAACATAAGACATCTCCTGTAGGCTTGTTTGCAATAGAAGATGAGGTAGCGGGGTACTGTGCACAGCATCACAGAACAGCTGAGATTGGAAGGAATGTCCTAAGGTACATCAGTCCACCCCCTGCTGAAACAGGGCCACACAGAGCAGGCTGCCAGGACTGCGTCCAGGTGGCTTATGAGTATCTCCAAGGAAGAAGACTCCAACAACCTGTGCCAGGGCTCACTGTCCTCGCAGTAGTTTTTACTACTTTGTTCAGAGTGAGCTTTCTGTGTCCTAGTTTGTGCCAGCTGTCTCCACTGGGCACCAGTGAACACATCCTCTTTACACCTTCCAATCAGATATTTCTGATGTAGCCAAAGTTCAGAAGCTCTAGTCATCACTAGGATTGTAAAGCTGAGTTATTTGACATGATATAGTCACGTAGATATAGACAAAGAGTTTATTTGTTTAGAAAGATGATATCCTACCTCTGTGTGACGCTGATGCAGAGCATTATATTCCTTCTTCATTTCCGATTCACGTTCTTCCAGTCGAGAAACTGCCAAGAGAAGATCCCAGATATCAGCTAACATACACCTGACTCTCAAAGTAAACTATTTGAGAAACAAAGCCTATTTTGTTAGAAATTAATTTACACCTACTGAATAAAACCAACAGAAACAAAATTGTGGGATTTTGTCTTTGTTGCAAAATTAGTTCATGGGTACCTGCATGTTCCCAATACCAGCGATTTTGCACCACAAATGCAATAAAACCTCGGAAGTTTTTCAGCAGTAACCTGGTGCCCTGTAAGCATCTTAGTTTGGCAATAATTTAAATTGTGCTCTGAAACTGGCTCTTCTGGCTACTAGAGGAGCAGGAGTACTGGTCAAAAAATGAACAAATTCTGAGCGGAACTTCAATGGCTGCACATATGAAGGGAGTATTTGTAAAAACAAATACACAAACTAACTAACTAACTAACTAATTAATGTGATGATTTTTATAAGAATGGAAGATTCTACAAGGAGAAACTGGAAATCAAGTTCCAAAGGCCCAAATCTTGCACCTTGCATCTGGAGAGACTGATCACAAAAGAGAAGAAACGCAGCATCTACTGAATTAGTGTGGGTACATCCCACCCTTTGGAAGGCTCAGAATTTTACACGTAAGTGAGGGACAAACCACCAGATATTTTGGGCTTTGCATAAATTACATTAAAACAAAAAAAGTGTGAAAATTGTTTTTAAAGAAGCACTCTGTGTAGAAGGCATGTGTATAATGGTGTCTGGTGAGTAGCTTTGTTTACTTTGGTCTGCATAGTTTTTGGTCTTCAGCTCCAACTGTCGAGTCTGAAATTCAAGGTGTTCCACTTGGATTTGTAGCTCTTTCTTCTCCTGTTCCAGTGCATCTTCAAATTCTATAAACTTCTGCATAGGGAAGAAGTAGAGAAGGACGAACAGGTGAGGATTACATGTAAAGTGGATTTGCCCTACCATGACCCTTCCTCTCCTCACAAAAACAGAAATTTGAGATAATATAAACTGAGGGAATATAAATTACAAAATCTGAAATAAGAATTTTTAAGTACTGTAAGTAGCACAACAGCATTTAATCAAGCTGAAGAGTCTATTTTATATGAGAAACGTATTGTTATCTTTAATGTATAATAAATATATAAACTATGGTCCAACATGAGTTCTGTAAACCGGCACAACTCTATCATCTTCAGCAATGCTGGTCTTCTTTGTGCCAGGCTGAATTTTGATTCCTGTTAATTTGATGTCACAGAAGGAAAATTTTATTTCCACAATCATGTATTTAAAAATACCTACATCAGAACCTTCAGACTAACTCTTCTAATGATGCAGATGTAGAGGAAATAACTGGGAAGTAGAGGAAGACTTATCTGTGGGAGATAAGTCTTGCAGAAATGTGCAAGTCTTTTGGAAAACTAAACCCCAACTCTGGTGCTGCTCACTCCCATTATTACCAACACAGAACCAGCTGCACACAGCAGTGTGACTCCTGCACAGGACACTGAACCAAAGGAAAGGTTTTACAGATACGTTCATTTCACGATGGAAACACAACAGGAAAATACCCGATTACAGGGTGTTATTTCTGTAAACTGTAACATCTCGCATGTGAGATTTAGTCACTTCCTGCAGTGGACACCAGCACACAAGAGCAAGGTAAAACACGTGGAACACTCTGTTCAGCTCCACTATGGAGTATGACACAAGTCATGGTAGGAACAGGAGCTCCATATAATGAAATATCATATAGTATCATATAATACCATTAAATCATATCATATAATAAAATATCATGAAATATTTAAACTAAGAAGGACCCCAGGAAGTGAATACATCTCCACATCTCTGCATATAGCAGGACCAGCCTGGTTCTTGTGTGATACATGATCATCAGAGGTTTTCTCCACAATACACTAATGCAATAATGACCCATAACCCACACATCCAGATTTAGAAACAGCTGCTTCTAATACCACCCCTGACACAAAGTGGTGGGAAAGTCCCAAGGCTCAGAGAACCTGTGCCTCCCCCCAGCAAACCAAGCCTGAACATTACCACCAGGCTCACAAGGGCACGGTACAGCAAAGCTAACCCACAAACCCAAAAATTCAGGTCTTGTTACATTACTCCTGAATAATTCCATCCAAGGAAGCCAGAAGTACAGCATCATCTCCATCAACCAGTCCAGTAACTAGAACACCAACACAACAGCTGAGCTGCATGAGCACAGCTGGGGTTGGGAGCAGCCCTGAATCTGGAGCTGCTGAGGATAAGAGTGAGAAGGAAATTAAGCCAAGGAGGCTTTAATCCACCCTTAAATATGTTTATGGGCCAAGAGGAGCCCACAGGAAGTAAGAGGGGTCTGTGAAGAGTTCACAAGGCTCTGCTCCTGACCCTGCCTCTGTCTCTGTCTGTCTCTCTCTCTCTCTCTCTCTCTCTCTCTCCGTTTTGCCAAATCCTCCTTAGGTCCAGGACCATCAGATCCACCAGCACATGCACGTTTGCTGGAGAAACCTCCTCTGTCTAAAAGCATGGATGAGGAGGAAAATCCCTCTCCCTCTGCCCTCTGCATGGGGGAAGTGTTCTCTCCACAAACATCACTACTCAGGGGCATGAGAATTTCAATTTAACAAATTAAAGCTTTGTTTTACTCCAAAAGAGACAGACACTGGTAAGAATCTTTTTTTGGCATAGACTCACAAGGAAACGAACACATTTAAATGCTCAGTAAGATTATTTTGTTAAATTATGAACATGAACCAATCTGCACTGCTGCATTCTCAGGGTAAACCCTGTGCACATTTCCTATTGCTTTTACTGGAATTATTAGCAGGCACACTGAAGCCATCATTATAAATTGGATCCTCTCTGACGATGACTGAAAGACACATTTTTGATTCTTGCAAACATTTTAAACCGCTCAGTAAATTCCTGGGAGCAGTGACTCAGTTTGCATTCCCACATACCTGTATTTATAGAAACAATCAAATACACTTTAGCCATGTCTTGCTTCCCTGCACTCAGTGTAATCTCTAACTGGGCTTTTAACTTTATTCCTCTTCCTGCCTAAATTTACTGCAATAAGGGTTTGGATTTTTTCCACTAACGGTTGTTTTGCATGAAATTTTCTAGAAATAGCAGCAATGCCAACACCTTTCTTCTGCTAAAATGAAGTCATCTCAGAGGCTAAGCATTTACTTTTTAATTACATTTTAAGATTATTCAAGGGTTTAGATTTTTAAGTATGTGCTTCTTCCCGAGATGTCAATTAAACACTGAAATCCCTTAGTCACTCACCCAGCAAACTGTTTTATGGATTCTGAGAACTTAAAAAAACAACCTGTTTTGTAAATTTGTGGATTTATTTTTGAAACCTTTTTCAGAACAACATTATTTCAGAATTAGTAAAGAAGGAAAAGAAGTCCTTACAGACACTGCCAATGAGCAACAGAGCTGAGAAGCAGCAGTTTCATTTGCTCCATCTGGAGGCTGATGGAAACTATTCCAACAAAGAGTCTTTTCCTGGTATAATCTCCATCTCCTCAAAGGATTTTGCTGGAAGCACTCTGTGCTAAAGCTTTATTGATGAACCCTTAAAATTACATCCAAGGGCTAAATCCCCATCACATCACAGTGGCTCAGGTTTCACCACTTTCCTGCTCCCATTTCTCCACCCAGAAGCATGGAACTCTCTCCCCCTCCCCCACCGGCAGGAATGAGGGATTTAGAAGCAATAAAAATGAATGCACATTAAGGAAATAATTCACAGGTTTCTCAACAGTAAATTAAAAAGGAAAAGAAGGTACAAGCCCAATTTTATTCCAATAACATGTCACCACTAATAGGATTCCTGGATTTGCTACTGCTGTTTTGGTTTATTTCAGAGGAAACTGTCTGAAAGATTAACTCTTCTACAAATATGGCTCAGTCTTTTTCCTCAGACTTGTCTATTTTGCAACCCAAAAGTAAATCAATTAAGCACCTGGAAAAGAAAGAGACATTAAGACAATGATATTAAAAATTAGTATTGCCCTAAGTGTTTGTAGGGCAGAACAGCATTTTGGATAAAAGCACTGCAGGATGGCCCATCCTGGTGCTGAGGAGATCAAACGATGGCATTTGTGTGCAGGAGCCCAAAGGTCTGACCCAGACCCTGGCTCTGCAGCACCTTGCACCTGATCTGGCATCAGAACTCATTTCACCTGAGCTCCTCCCTGCACATCACAAGCTCTTGACAGCAGGAAAAGTCCCAAATCCAGAGTGAAGTGAGTAGCCAACACAGCAGAATAAGGAGAGGATTCCTGCCAGGGCTTTGCCCAAGGAAGATGTTCCTAATGTCCAGGTGTCACTGCTACTCATTCTTCATGGCACCAGTGAGTTCTCATGAGGTTATCCAGGCAGGTTTTATTTTTTCCCAGTAAGCCCACAACAGACATTTCATACAGCATCTAGGGAAACACCTCCCTAGCCACTAGAAGCAGCAGAGATTTAACTAACTTTAGTCAGAGATGTCAGCACATCCACAAGTGCAACTAAGCTGCACCAGAAGTTTGGGGAAAACAAGAACTTGATGTTCATATGAGTTACTCTTGTGAACAAGAGCCTCCAGAGACAGACAGCAGAGGCAGCACTTCATCTCCAGCACAATTCTGGACCACAGGCCTCAGAACGTGGCTCACAGCCCAAGGCATGTGGCTGCAGGTGGCCCAGATGAGCAGCTAGACTGGCTCCAGCATCTCTCCTGCCCTAACTCAATCTACCAAGTGTATCCCCAGCACACAGGAAACCCCCAGTCACAGTGCTCTCTGCACCAAACTCTGCCTTCCCATGGTGCTGGAAATTCACAACAGGGCAGGAGAAACACAGAACACAAACTGCATACAGTGTTTTAAATTTGGTTAAACTTCTTTTGATTAATCAAGCTCCCAGAGGCAGTCATACTGCAGGTACATGTTATTAAGTGAATGCAACTCAGTAAATAAATATCCATTGGCATTTCACTTTTTCCATTTCTTCCAGAGGGACTATGCAATCCTGGCCCTGCTGAAACCATGGGAATTTCTCAGTAACTTGAAGAGTGAACCAGTACAATACCCCAACCCTTTAAATCTTCTAAAAATAATCAGATAGAGGGAACACTAACTTGTAAATCTCCTTCCCATCAGAACATTTTCTGGCTGTAATATCTACAAAATGCACCAAACCCAGTTGTAAAAGAAAAAGAATCCTTATGATTTACTTTCCCACTTCTCATGTTTTTCATCTCAGTCTGTGCCCAGTCAATCCTCCCTAAATGCTGCACAGACGTTTGATGCCCAGAGATGGAATTCCAGAGTTCTGTGGATGCTAACTCACACTTGCTAACCAGCAAGCTTTCCTAAGGGCAGGGAATATTCACAGGAATCAAATCCACAATTCTGGCCTTAGAACAGTACAAGTCCAATGACTTCTGAAAGCAGACACTATAAATACTGCTCTTTCATTATAAACATTTAACAGGAGCATAGAATCACACAACTGGTTTGGGCTGGAAGGGACCTTAAAGACCAT
The DNA here is from genome assembly GCA_034509425.1 of Eopsaltria australis. Lineage (NCBI taxonomy): Eukaryota > Metazoa > Chordata > Aves > Passeriformes > Petroicidae > Eopsaltria > Eopsaltria australis. Next base: position 489,474 of record JAVTVJ010000228.1, on the reverse strand, counting down.
CTTGTTCCAACACCCTCTTGCCATGGGCAGGGACTCCACTATCCCAGGTTGCTCCAAGCCCTGTCCAAACCTGTCCTTGAACACTTCCAGGGATGGAGCAGCCACAGCTTCTCTGGGCAACCTGTGCCAGGATCTCCCCACTCTCACAGGGAACAATTTCTTCCCAATATTGAATCTAACCCTGCTCTCTAACACTTTGAAGTCAAGTAGGGGACAAAAAAACCCCAAAGAAACTACCAAACAGCATAGCCTCATGGACTTTTAAAATGCATCTTAAAATAAACCAATACACTCTTTACAAAGCACTGTGCCACAATCCCAATACCCAGGATATTGAGTTTGAATGCTGCATTGTAAACTTGTTGCCTGCATTCTTTCACTTTAGTGCTGCCAAGAGGCAAGAGAAAGATCTGGTGGTGGTGAAGCATATCAGGTTCAGCCTGCTACTGCAGCTGCCCTTAATTTCAGAGGTTTCGGGGGTTTCAGAGGTTTCAGGGCCAGGTGCAGTCACCTGTTTTCCCTGATAGTTTCACTGCACAGAGTCCAGCTCACACCCTCACCTCATGAATTCACAGCTTCCAACTCCAGCTTTATGGAGATGCAATAAAGATATTTAGAAAAGAGAAATAAAAAGGACACAAGAATTCCACTGATGGTAAAGAAAAAGTGCCTTGTTTTGGTCTCCTACCATGACACAGCAGTGGGTGCACTGGAAGAAGAAACAGCCCCCAGGAGTTCTCAACAGCAAGGCTGACCAAAGCATCAATATTATTTTTTCTCTTTTTTTCCCAGAACCTCTACACTTAATTTCAAAGAATAATTTCTGAATATGAACAATTAAACAGTTAATCACCTCAGTTATCTAAGAGAACTGGAGTATGAAACTACTATATATATAAATGTCACATGAATTTTTTTCCTGCTAGGCTCTATCCCCAGATTTCATGTAGGATCACTGAACTGTAATAATCCAGGATTATGGCAAACAACGACTTACACACTACTCTTCAGAGGGAAAATAACTAGCACAAAATCATCCCAAGGCCAAAGGATGGCTATTCGTCTGAAGAACAGTGGTACATTGCAGATTGCTTGGCTTCCCACTTTCCTGTTTCTTGCAAAGGAAGAAAATGACTAAAAAATAGTAACATATCAGAAATCACCAAATCGTATCAGTGAGAAATCAGAGACAGAGATGCACAGAGATGCAGAAATCTCATTACGTGGCCTTAATTTGTGGTGGCTGACAGTGTGTGCAGCGGGGACACAGCAAAGGGAGTTTTTGGGCCCAGTCCAGACCCAAGTGGGGGTGCAGGGCTGTGGGTGAAAGCTGTGTTGGAAGAATAAATCCATCACTGGAGGCAGCTGTGGTTTCCTTTTAGCGTGGGAAGTGGGGCAAGGGAGGGTATTCTTCCCCCAACTTCACTCAGGTGAGACCTCACCTGCAGTGCTGCCTCCAGGTCCTCACCACAAGGATGTGGAGCTGCTGGAGCAAGTCCAGAGGAGGCCACAGACATGCTCAGACAGCTTACCACTGCCAGAGGGCAGGGTTAAGTGGGATATTAGGAAGAAATTCTTCCCTGTGAGGGTGGGGAGGCCCTGGCACAGGTTGCCCAGAGAAGTTCTGGCTGCCCCGTTCCTGGAAGTGTCCAAGGCCAGGCTGGGTGGGACTTGGAGCAACCTGGGATAGAAGAAGGTGTCCCTGCCCATGACAGGGAGTAGGACAAAATGGGCTTTAAGATCTCTTCCAATCCAAACCATTCTGTGATTCTATGTTCAGCTTTTTATACCTATAGGCATTTATTTAGCAAAGATGAAGTAGAACATTAAGAAACTGAGTTGTCTACTTTACACTGGTTACCTTGACTTTATTGCATGAAAACATTCCCAGCAGAAAGGCAGTACAGACATATTTAGCATTTCTCTTGGAAAAACAAAGAGTTTAAAAATATTTAAACATGTTCTCCCTTGATGGTCTCAAGAGCTGAAACGAACTCTCAGAAAACAGAAAAACATGGTCATTAGTCCTCCCTTCCCCCCAGTGATAAAAACACACCTGCATTTCCATCATGCTGTACCTAACATGAATTTTAGAAACGTTCTGGCTCCTTGAGCGCAGTGTCATTTACAAGTAAAAAAAGCTCCCTGCATTTCAGCTGATTATCACTCAGCTTGCTCTTCAGTGTCTTGAGGTGACAGACCCATGGGTCTGGGGGTGCTCCAAGCAATGCCACCCTTTCTCCTGGAAAGCGCTTGCCTTCAGCAAACCCTGTTTGAAGTGATCACAGTCATGGTACCTGTAGAGTGAATCCCTGATCCTGATGCCATGAGAAAACACATCATCAGTAAGAGTAAATTCTGGTAACAGACTGTAACTTCTCCATCTTCGAAGGATCGTGGTTACAGCAAACAGAAGACACTGTCTGCACTGTAAGTATTACAGGACACAGTCCAAAAGGCCGAACTCTCACCCTCCCACACTGCACTGACAAAGAGGCCACAATCTGAACAGAGCTGCAATTCTGGCATGAAGAACCAACAATTTAAACCTGCAACTACAGCACACTTTGAGTGCCTTCTGTGAAATAAATATCTTTTTTGTTGATGTATGCAAAGATTACCATCTCCCATAATCCATATTCCAAGGGGCCTGAGCCTTTTTCCAAAGGACAATTACTTTTCCCTTACAATGCTCTCCATGAAGTCGGCCTGGTCTTCCAGCACAGTAAGAAGACACAGAGGGACCCTCCTACATCCTGGACCCTGCTCCAGGCTCTGCCTCAGACAGTGTTCCCCCATCCAGCTGCTCTCATCTCCCCAGTGGATGGCAAGGTTAATTGGGAGAGAAGATGCAGAAGAAAGGGGTGCACAAAGAAGGGATGGGCTTCTGGGAGAGCAGCTGGCCTTGAGAACAGCTTTGACCTTATTTCCACCAGGATGGCCAACAAGAAGGAAGGTGTGACTGTAAAGTCCTGCAGATGACACTAGACCAGGAGGTGTCATCAGCACTTAAGAGAACAAACTATTACAGGGAAAAACTGGATGTTGCTGGAGACCAGAGCAGTGCAGGACTGAACACCACTTGAGTGCATGGGCATGCATGTGAGAACTGCCAGTTGTGCTGTGAGGAAGAGGATGGAGAGAAAGGAGCTGATGATGGAACCATCAGCTAATCAGCCCCAAGGTGACATGCTCTGGGCTAGGCACAACTAGGCAGCCAAGGAGGGCAATGAGGAGATGGACATGCTGCCGTCTCAGCCACTCCATGTCATATAGGCCACACCAGACTGTACTAATGAAGGTGAAAGCCCCCACATAAACCTTATTACTAACACTTTGAAAAATGCCATGGGACACTGGGACACTCACAGACAGCATTCACACACTGTAAGGCACAGGTAAATTTTCCCTGGAAAATCACATGTTATTCTTTCTGCCTCTCAGAGAGGATCAGCCCAAGCACCAGATGTGGCTAAGGGTCACTCAAGGAAAATATGAGGGAATCTAAAACAAGACAAGGCTGGCCAGGTGACACGTGGCACAGACCAGCAAACCTGCCTTCTTTGGCAAGGGAAAAGAGTTTGGCTCCAGGACCCCACAGAAACCAGACAGGACAGGACCAGTTTCCCTTAACAAAATAAAGAAATAAATATTTGATAGGGCAAAAACTCACTAATAGTAAAAGACAATGATAGTACAAGAACGAACCAGGAAAACCAGGCCATGAGTTAAAACCCAAAGAAGAATTCCACTGCAATCTTGAGGAAGGAAGGAATAGACGCAGGAGATTTAACCAAGCTTGGTACATTTATGAAACACATTATGTGACTCAAGTTCCTGCAATACTCAGGGACTGGACATGCTGACTCAAGAAGTCCCTTCCAGTGCAACTGACCTGAGTTTTTGAGGAAGAGTGGGTATTTCTGAGAATGCTAGTGGCAAAATAGCTACAGAACTGGGGCAAAAATTACTATGCAGTAAGAAGTCCCTAGGGCTCAAGTCTGAAGTAATTCAACTTAAACCAAGACAGTGCCCAGTGGTGTGGCTACACATTTTTAATGCTAATATCACCTTAATGTGTGTGTAAAAACACACAGTTTATACTATTCAGTATTAACAGGCTGCCAGGCATCCATCACGTTGTAACATGCATGACCTACTGCTTCACACACTGCTTCCACAGCAGATGGCTCTATGAAATCTGGGCACTTGGACAGAGGCATTCCCTGTAAAATTACCTGGTAAGTACTAGTTTAAGATGAGTTTCCTTACTTCAAGAGCATAGGTATTTTTGTCATTTGCAATTATGGTGCAAATTATATGGTGATTTTGACTGAACTTAAGACCACCCATCACAAAAGCCACCCAGCTGAAGGGATCGCAAGGCACACGACCAGGGAGGCAGGACAAAGGTGGGGTTATTGAAATGTGGGCAGTGGCTCAAATAAGTGGAATTTACAAAGATGCAGCAGTTGCATTTAGTGCTGATACAAAAGTGGCTGTGATGAAAAACTGTGTTAAACCACAAAACTATCCCAACAGGCGTTAAATCCTTACAAGTTTAAAAGTTTGTAAGGAAGTGAGCAGAAGATCAAAGACCACGTGCAAGTGAGAAGCACAGCAGCCATGGGCACTTCATATGAAGAGGGACAGGTTGGTGAGATGGCAGCGCCCCAGAATGATGGAACAGTCTACCACTGAAGTCCCAGTCACCTAGGAAGGAACAACGAACAACCTCAACTCCAGTCCAGGAATAGTGGGGCAGCCCATGGAGACGGGGGAGTCACTGTCCCTGGAGGTGTTCAAGAAACAACTGGACATGGCATTCAGTACTCCGGTCTGGTTGACAAGGTGGCAATGGGTCAAAAGTTGGACTTTATGATTCTGAAGGCCTTTTCTAACCTAAATGGTTTTGTGATGTCCCTGCTGAGACACTGTTCTCCCCTCCAAAGCAGAATACTCCAGTTTTGCTAATAAATAGAGATTACTGATTTAGCTCAACCAAAACATGTATTTAAGTTCTCTTCCAAAGCTATCATTGACTGGTGAAAGAAAATGGTAAAATACACTGAAATGACACCTCTCTCCATCGTGGGGAAGGGAAGGTGCTTCTCCATACCCAAATTCTTCAAAATGTATGGTACATTACATTGTACACTTCTCCCATATGTGCTGTTCGTAAATGTATTGCCAGTGAGCTCTTTCAGTCCCTTTTCAAGCACAGAATCCCAAACCCAAAGCTAACGTGCTTTTGGGCCATACGCCTTGAAAATACCCAACCATTAACAGATCAATAAATTTTCCTGTTTTCAATTAGTATTTACAATTATTATGAACAATTATCTTTTGGGAGAAACTCAGCACATGTCCAATGGGAAAATCTTTCCACAAAACCTTGCAGGTGGACGGGCAGGCAACCCTCTGCTGATGCTTTCCGTCTTGAAGAGGACAAGCAGGTCTGCTCTGGAACTGAGTAGCAACTCGCATTCATACCACCAAGTGGGATGGCCAAGACCCAAGCACAACAGGAAAGAGAAATCAGAGCCTGAAACTGTTTTTGTCAGACTCAGTTGAGCATCATGTCCTGCTTTGAGCAGGTCCCTTCCAACCAGGGCACTGGGACAGAAGATAGACACCAGTTTATGACCAGAGGCCACGTCACAATCTAACTCAGGAACAAAAGGTGCAGTGCTTCCCACTGAATCCTAAACTTAAACCACCTGTTTGCCAGGCAAGATACAGTTTCTCTCACTTGGAACACCCCTCACTTCCTCCTGAGTAGCATGAAAGGATCCAGCCTGCTACAGCTTGTCAGAGGCACCAAGACAACCAAAGATAATGGGGATGTGGGCCATCTTCAAACTCCCCAGTGGACAAGAGAAAGAATGAAGGTGGCCAAGGTGCCTTTGCTAGATGGAAGATTGCATCACTTTCAGAAAAATGAAGACTGTCTGGAGATTCTTCTCAAAACTTCAGTCATCACAATCCAGACTTGATGGAATAAGGGGGTATGTCTTTAAACTGAAGGAGGGCAGGTTTAGATTAGGTATTACAAAGAAATTATTCCCTGTGAGGGTGAGGAGGCCCTGGCATAGGTTGCTCAGAGCAGCTGTGGCTGCCCCATCCCTGGAAATGTCCAAGGCCAGGGTTTGGATGAGGCTTAGATCAATCTGGTCCAGTGGGAGGTGTCCCTGCTCATGGCAGTGGGTGGAACGAGATGAGCTTAAAGGTCCATTCCAACAAAAAACCAGTCTGTGATTGCATGATTTAAATCCATCTGCAATGGTAGTAAAGCCAAATCCTCCCAGACTTCTTGGCTTTTCTCTTACAACCCTACTTCCTGAAACTCCAGTAGTAACTTCTGCCTACATACACCTCTGGACATTCCACAAGTATCACTGACAAATCAACCTGCAGAGCCATGAACAGAAAGGGACCATGTAGCTGCTTCATTGCACCAGAGGAAAAAAAAGTTTCTCATCAAAGCTCACTTGTGGATCACAATTTGACTTATGCAGGTAACCCTGTTGAGGGGAAATATGGTCATCACCTCTGAACATCATTATCAACTGACACTCAGATTATCCTGAACTGCTTTTTAAATAAATCACAGCTCATAGTGCTTGCTCACTATTCTACTTTCAAGGCAATTTTTAGTAACACACTGATATTTATGAATATTATTAACTGCCATGAGCTTGATTGAGGATTTGTATGAAGGATTTGTGTTTAGATACAGATTTTTTCGCTCCAAGATTAGTGAGAATAAAGGTTACCAGATGGCAAGGACTGGTGGGTATTACACGTAGAAAGCCTGATTCTTCTTAGACAAGTGATTTACGCATCATATGGCCAGTCTCTATTGCAAACAGAACCACAAACTTTCTCTGTTACATTCCTTTAAATTAACAGAACTTGTAAACAGAAGTCTCTAAATGCATTTCATCCCATCAGTGTAGAATTCATATAATTTGTTGGAAAAATTATAATAACTAATCATGTGTTTATAGCAAGTGGCTTTCCAACAGCTGACGTCCTATAACATCATCTACAATAAGCTAAAAACATGTATAGTTTTCACTATATTTATTCTGCACACAAACTTTTCATGGGGAGAAGATAAAAAAAGACAAGGGAACGACAAGCTGCTTCTGCATTACTCAGAGCATAACCCCAAAGCACCTGTACTTCAGCTCTCAGTCTGCATTGGGTATCCTCCATCAGACCAGCTGGTGAGAACCTAGCAGCAGGACACACCTCACTCCCCCACTCAAAGCCAGCACTGGCTGATCCCACAAGAGAAGAGGTCCACAGAACAGCGCAGCACATTCTACATCCTTCAGAATGCATCACTGCTGCCAGCCTGGGTTCCACCCACGCTGTAACCCCACTCCACAGCCAACCATGCTGCATCACCCTTATCCTGTGGAGCCACGCACAAAGCATGAGACAGAGAGAAAAGGGCAGTCAGTCACAACACTGCAATCATACCAGGAAAGGGAAGAGAGTGATCCCTGCTGTGGTGTCCTGTGGGCAGAAGTGGGGAAGGCAGTACCTAATTCAGAATGGCAGGCAACACTCCAGCTGCTGGCACAGGCAGCTCTCCATCCTCACTTTGAGCAGAGAAAAGGCATCACTGAGTTATCCCCCAACAAATGCCCACAGTCCACTTTCAGGGAAAGGAAGGAATTATCTCCTTACTTTTACTTGTATTAACATCAATCCTACTCCTGCATCAGAAGACACATGATGGGATGGTAAATTTTTAGCTTACAATCCAATTCCGTTTTATTGCTACAGGTTTTGTAAGGAAAGGCACGCTCGGCATCCCAACACTGCCAACCTTTCACATGGGGCACATGCTGATTGTAGGCCAATGCAGTGAGCTGTTGTCAAATTTAGGAACAAAGACACAGAGTCTAATTTAGAAATGAGACATTGTTTATTCTGTGCAGGTTGCAAGGTGTAGGTTTCCACAAATCAAGCACACTATGGGGTAAAAAGTTACATCTTTTATACAGTAAAAATTACATAATAAGCCCCTCTAATACACATCCATGCCTATTTAATGCATATTTATTTGTATGACAACCTTAAGTAATGCCTGAAACACAAAGTTCTTCTTCTTTATTAAGCAACCTCTGTTGCAGAAGTTATCAGACAACATGTTTACAAGAGGTGAGAAAATTCAGCCTGAAGACATCAATCTCTTTCATAGAAATTATCTGACTACATCAGTTACCTTTACAAAAGGTGAGAAAATTCAGCCTGGGGAGAGATAATTCAGCTTGAAGACATCATGAGGAGGTTGTAAGGATGGCCAGTGAGTTTCTTTTACCAGTTCAGAGGGAAGAGAAAATATTAGAATCTTCATCTAAAATAACTAACCTACTGTCCTGGGTTAGTCAGAAGGGGTCAAAATTAGGAAGTGACCTATGCTACAGGAAGTGATACAACTTTCTTCCTGAGAGAGAACCAATACCAGGTAGTCTTGAGTATGGATGTATATGCCAACCAATTAAAAGTTGATCTGCCTTCCAGAAAACAAAAATCATATATAACCAGAGGACCCTTTAGAGTTCTTTCTCTTGGCCTTCCTGCTATTCAGAGAGAAGCGGGTCTCCCTGCTCTCTCTCCAGTAAGACTGGGCCTCTGCTGCTCCCCTCTTCCCCCCCTCACCCCCCCCCCCCCAAGAGGAGGGGGAAAGGGGGTTTGAAGTTGCTGTTGAGCCTTTCAGGTTTTAGACACAGCTGGGTCGTAAATTCCAGCTATGGCCAGGCAGGGCTGAGCCCTTGCTCTTCTCCCCCAGCTTGGGACACTGGAATGCTGTTCTTGGAGAGCGCAGGCAGAGACCACGTGATCGTCACAATGTCCGAGAGAGAGAGATTAACTCTCACCATGCATGGACTAAACTTCCAGACACCTATTCTTCCCTGCACAGAGAGAGGAACGAGTGAGGACACGTACATAAATGCAGCATAGAGACTCTAAATCAGTGAAGGAAGCAGAATCAATGCCTAGAGGGAGGAGCATGAGGACTGCTTCAATTGTGAAGCTGAAAATTCTTTCGTGAAACCATGGTTGGGATTAAGCTAATAAATTCCCTGTAATATATATCCAATATATATATATTCCCTGTAATTAATATCAAAAGGGGGGGGATGTGATGTTCTAATGGCAGCCAGTGAGCCAAGGCACCTGGGTGGAGATGAGTAGGTGCTGAAGTAAGTGCAGCCTGATGAGATGCTTGCGCCAAGACACAGAAGATGCCGTGAGCTGTCCCTTGCCCCAGGAAATGCTGGAGAACTTGTGTTGCCAAGAGACCCTGTGATGCTAGACACAGAAGAAGGGGATTTTCTTCACTGCTGCAATAGAATTGCTCATCCTTAAAAGAGTACCCTCTGGACTGTCATGACCCCCTGTAGTAGCTGTTGGAAGACTACTACAGGGGGAGGGATCTTCCACAACAAGCAGATTTTCCTCCCAGGTGGCTGCTGGTTGTGAGGCTAAAAACCATGAACACTGTATTTTCTTACAGAGAGTCCATGGTATGAGCAAGAGAGACTTCTCTCCCTACGTGAACTGAGAAAAGACTATTTTAGAAGTGGTAAACTGACTGAAAGTCAAAGTGTTGTCTTTTTGTATTGTAAGTGGGTAAGAAATGGAGAGGTGGGGGAGGAGAGCGGGTCTGAGGAGTTTGTTCTGGCTTTTTTCTTGGTCTTTTTGTTTTAGGCTTATTAATAAACTTTCTTTATATTCTACAAAGCTTGACCCAGCTTTGCCTATTCCTAATCCTAATCTCATAGCAAAATCAGGTAAATTTTGGTAAGTGTGCTGGCACTTGACCAGAAACTCAAATAGGCAAATTGAAACCACTACACCTACTTAGACAAATTTCAAAGTCAGGTATCTCCAAAAACATTTTTTGTTGTTGGTTACCTTAGTATCTTCAACTGCTGAGTTTTAATCATAATCTACAATATTGTGTAACTATACTGTCAATTGATCATTTGACCATAATCAATTTTGAATCATGGCAAAATGAAATCACTGAAAAAAAGGCATAAGAGAAAATTGAGACACAATGATTAACATTTCCAAAATGTGAGGTTTGCCTCACTGTCTTAGGTTACAATGGTATGTATTCTATCACCATCTCCATGGGATGCTGGGGCCGGGTGGGGCAGTGTTCCTGATGGCCGCGGGACATCTTCTCTAATGTCCCAGTCGTTGGAGCCAGGTGGGGCACTTTGCTTTGCTCATCCCTAATGACTGCAGTTAATGGGCCATTGAATCCCACTGATAAACTCCATCATCCCCTTGTGAAATGCCCCGCCCAGGGGGAGGAACCAATGTATCCCTATCTGCATATAAACTAGGATTTGAAACACCACAAGGCAGCTTTTTTCCACTGAATTCCCAGAAGAAGACCAGATCCTTCTACACCACCACTGAACCTTCAGAGGAGAACTACACCTTTCACAGGATCACTGCCTCAACAGAATCACATCTATCACTCCCAGAGGACTGCAACCACCTTCTAAGTAGACTACTACCAACACCCTGACCGACAGGGTATCAAGTTGTATTCTGACTCTGTCAGTGTTTTTGTATTATTACATTTTTTCTATTAAATTGTAGTTCTGACTTTGAGCCTCTCACTGATTTGCTTTCAAACAATCACACTGTCTTGGTTTGAAGGTCAGGTGTCTGTTAAGGAAGGCAGGAGCCTCCCTTGGAATGGGAAACTGTAACCCCTCTCCCTCCGAATTATTATAAATTTGAAATCAAGAGGCTCTCAGGCAAAGATATGGGAATAGGAATAACAGCTCTTTACTAATATCTAAAACAAAGCTAACAAATAACAACTATGACGTTAACTAACAAACAGAACCAGAAACCCAGCGGCAGCCTGCTCGGCTTCAGGCACCTTTTCCTTTCGGTGCAGTTCCAGTCACAGCCTGCAGGGGCGCTCTGGGTGTGGTGATTCCCCAATCCCTGTACGGGGCACTCTGGGTGTGATGATTCCCTGGTGCCTGCAGGAGGCGCTCTGGGTGTGATGATTCCCCGGTGCCTGCAGGGGGCGCTCTGGGTGTGATGATTCCCCGGTGCCTGCAGGGGGCGCTCTGGGTGCGATGATTCCCCGGTGCCTGCAGGGGGCGCTCTGGGTGTGATGATTCCCTGGTGCCTGCAGGGGGCGCTCTGGGTGTGATGATTCCCTGGTGCCTGCAGGGGGCGCTCTGGGTGTGATGATTCCCTGGTGCCTGCAGGGGGCGCTCTGGGTGTGATGATTCCCCGGTGGTTGCAGGGGCGCTCTGGGTGCGATGATTCCCCGGTGGCTGCAGGGGGCGCTCTGGCTGTGATGATTCCCCGGTGGCTGCAGGGGGCGCTCTGGGTGTGATGATTCCCCGGTGGCTGCAGGGGGCGCTCTGGCTGTGATGATTCCCCGGTGCCTGCAGGGGGCGCTCTGGGTGTGATGATGCCCCGGTGCCTGCAGGGGGCGCTCTGGGTGTGATGATTCCCCGGTGCCTGCAGGGGGCGCTCTGGCGTGAGCTCAGGTAGCACACAGCAATGGCGGCTGCCCGAGGCAGGGAAGGATGGAGGAGAGACTTTGTTTCACGGACTCTCCAGGGCAGCTGGTGTCGGTGCTGCAGCAGGATCCTCGGACACAGGGAGCTGGGACGGCAAGAGGTCCCCATGTGCAGGGGGAAACCCCGCCACAATGTAGTGAAGAAACTCAGAGCTGCGAGGAGGAGCGGGACACAGACAGGCCGGTGGCAGGCAGCTCCCCATGGGGCAGAGAGGAAAAGACTCACAGCAGACAGACCGGCAGCTCCGCGCTGGCTTCTCAGGGGCCGTGGGTTCAGCAGACAGCAGCTCCGACAGTCCAGCTCTGAGGGTCCGAAGCAAGAGAGCGTGACCTCCCCCCTGCCCTTGCTTTTCAGTCTCCAAAATCTCGCATTGTCAGGCTCTGCTTCCATGAGGGTGATTCTGCCACACCCTGCCAAGGAGAAAGGCCCTAGCCTTGTGCTTTGTTTCTCTTAAGTACTCAGATATTAGCTCAGCTATTTGTGTCTTAGCAACCCATGGGAGAAAAATTCTTGTGGAAAAAAAACTAAATCCAACCTCCAACACACATTTTTTGGTGCCCAAACGTGAGGCCAGGCCCTGAGGAAAGTCAGAATTACAATTTTGTGTTCTAGAAGCCACCTATTCACCATGATACTCAACATACTTACATGTGTCCTGTACCTTGCTCTGTATGTATTTCCACAGACAGGGAACTACCTGCCTGTGGTAATGCTCCTGTGTAGGCCGGAGCATCGTATAAAAATTGCTTTATTAGTTTACTATGTCTATTGCATGATAACCTCCGAGGCAATGAACACCATTTGCAATATATACTCAATTTTGTTTGCTTGTCCTGGTATGGGCTGCTGCATCTGGGGCCTCCTCAACAATCGCACCCAGCCCCCAGGGGAAAGAGTAGAGAGTGGTTTCTTTCAGCCTTCCAGACCTGACAACAGTTTTTGAAAATATTGAGTTCCCTTTGGATGTCAAAGATGGTATAATCTTGCTGTCAGTTCTGTTTTCTTTTCTCTCTATGACCTGCACCGTGTACACCATGCTTAGAGTCAGAACAATGCTCGATGCTCCACAGTATCCTCAGGATGAGGACAAGAAAAGCAGCAAAACAACAGGCATCATATCTAAACAAACTGTCATGGAGGAAAAAGAGACTGAAAGAAACGACAGAGTCTCCACACAAGCCATCACCAAGCCAGAACAGCCTAAGCCAGTAGCAGTTTCCCCCCTTCAGAAAAAGAAAACCAGGAGCAAATCAGCCCGCACAGCGACCGATGAGGAGGAGGCTGGACCTTCGCACCAAGCAGAAGAGACGGAGCCAGAGATCATCACTCGCTCTTTATCCCTGGGTGAGCTGCGTGACCTACGGAGGGAGTTCACCCGCCAGACAAATGAATCCATCCTGACCTGGCTGCTTCGCATCTGGGACGCTGTCAATGACACCATTCTGGATGGAAGTGAGGCCAGGCAACTTGGATCCCTGACCCAGGATGTGGTCACTGACCAGAGATCTGAAAAATCCAAGAAACTCTCAGCCTCTGGCAGCGACTGCTGGCAAGTGTAAGGGACAGATACCTTTGTAAAGAAGACCTCCAGGTGCACCAAGGAAAATGGAGCACAATGGAACAAGGTATCCGATGCCTGAGAGAATTGGCTGTGCTGGAGATCATTTTCTCAGAAGATGAGAGATTCCCTAAGAACCCAGATGATGTCCAATGCACGTCACAGATGTGGTTGAGATTTGCACAGCTTGGACCAGAGATATACTCCCGTTACCTAGCAACACTGCAATGGAGGGAAGGAGCGGACAAGGTGGGAGTACTGGTCAACAAACTAAGAATTTATGAGGACACTGTCACCGCCCCATTATGCACCCATGTCTCATCTGTGGAAACAAAGGTGGCTGAGCACGTCCGGAACTTGGAAGAGAAACTCAGAAAGGAGCTGAAGCAAGAAATTCACCACATCTCACCAGAACCAACAAGGGTCTGTGCTATTAGGAGCCAACATCCCCCAGCCAGAGAAAGAAGATACACTCCACAAGGTAACCTCTGGTTTTTCCTTCAGGAGCATGGAGAAGATATGAGGAAGTGGGACAGAAAACCCACCTCCTCCTTAGCAGCCCGAGTACGTGAACTGAAAAGAGGAACAGCTACCACAAGAAGCCCACCTAGAGTCAACGCTGCTCCGGTCTCTTGTGGACAGAACTCTGAGCAGTATAGGAATGATGATATGACCGATCCTCTAGAAGGGACCTCAAGGACATATTTACAGGAAGAAAGCAACGTGTACCACGATCAGGAATAGAGGGGCCCCGCCTCTAGCCAGGTAGAGGAAAGGGACAACTGGATCTATTGGACTGTGTGGATCCGATGGCCTGGCACATCTGACCCACAAAGATACATGGCTTTGGTTGACACCGGCGCTCAATGTACCCTGATGCCATCAAGGTACGTGGGAACAGAATCTATTTCTATTTCTGGGGTGACAGGAGGATCCCAGCAGCTGACTGTATTGGAAGCTGAAGTGAGTTGAACTGGGAACGAGTGGCAGAAACACCCCATCGTGACCGGCCAGAGGCCCCATGCATCCTAGGCATAGACTATCTTAAAAATGGGTATTTCAAAGACCCAAAAGGACATCGTTGGGCTTTCGGGATAGCCGCTGCAGAAACAGAAGACATCCAACAGCTAAATACCTTGCCTGGTCTCTCAGACGACCCCTCTGCTGTGAGACTGCTGGAAGTTGAAGAACAGCAGGTACCAATCGCCACAGCGACAGTGCACCGACGACAGTACCACACAGACAGAGATTCTGTGGTTCCCATCCACAACACAATTCATAAACTAGAGAGCCAAGGGGTGGTCAGCAAAGCTCATTCACCCTTTAACAGCCCGATATGGCCAGTGCGTAAGTCCAGTGGAGAATGGAGACTGACAGTGGATTATCGTGGCCTGAATGAGGTCACACCACCACTGAGTGCTGCTGTGCCAGACATGTTGGAACTTCAGTATGAACTGGAATCCAAGGCAGCAAAGTGGTACGTGACCATCGATATTGCCAATGCCTTTTTCTCCATTCCTCTGGCAGCAGAGTGCAGGCCTCAGTTTGCTTTCACCTGGAGGGGCGTGCAGTACACCTGGAACAGACTCCCCCAGGGCTGGAAGCACAGCCTCACCATCTGCCATGGACTGATCCAGGCTGCACTGGAAAAGGGTGAGGCCCCAGAACATCTGCAGTACATCAACGACATCATCGTATGGGGGAACACAGCAGAGGAAGTCTTTGAGAAAGGAAAGAAGATCATCCGGATTCTCCTAAGAGCTGGTTTTGCCATTAAGCGAAGTAAGGTTAAGGGACCCGCCCAAGAAATCCAGTTCTTAGGAGTCAAGTGGCAAGATGGACGTCACCAGATCCCGACAGAAGTAGTCAACAAGATCACTGCTATGTCCC
This sequence comes from Eopsaltria australis, assembly GCA_034509425.1. NCBI lineage: Eukaryota > Metazoa > Chordata > Aves > Passeriformes > Petroicidae > Eopsaltria > Eopsaltria australis. The sequence goes on along the minus strand of JAVTVJ010000228.1, from coordinate 474,435 downwards.
CACCTAAAAACAAGAAGGAAACCCAGGCTTTTCTAGGAGCTGTTGGGTTTTGGAGAATGCATATCCTGGAATACAGCACAATTGTAAGCCCTCTTTACCTCGTGACACAAAAAATAAATGATTTCCAGTGGGGTCCTGAGCAACAACAAGCATTAGAACAAATTAAGCAGGAGATTGCCCACGCAGTGCCCCTTGGGCCAATCAGAATGGGGCAGGATGTGAAAAATGTGCTCTACACTGCGGCCAGGGAGAATGGTCCATCCTGGAGCCTGTGGCAGAAGGGACCTGAAGAGGCTCGATGACGACCACTTGAATTCTTGAGTCAGGGATACAAAGGATCTGAGGCCAGCTATACCGCAACCAAGAAAGAGATTCTTGCAGCTTATGAAGGAGTTCAAGCTGCCTCAGAAGTAATTGGCACTGAAGCACAGCTGCTTCTGGCACCCCGACTACCAGTACTAAGTTAGATGTTCAAGAGAAGGGTTCCTTCCACACACCATACTACCGACACCACGTAGAGCAAGTAGATTGCGCTGATCACATAGCGAGCCCGGATAGGAAACACTAACCGCCCTGGGATTCTAGAAATTATAACAAACTGGCCTGAAGGTGAGACTTTTGGGTTATGTTCTGAAGAAGAGGAGGGGCAAGTGACATGTGCAGAGGAAGCCCCACCATATAATGAGCTACCAGAGAGCGAAAGACGATATGCCCTCTTCACTAATAGTTCCTGCCAAATTATGGGCACTAACCAAAAGTAAAAAGCTGTGGTATAGAACCCCACACGACAAGTTGCACAAGCTACTGAGAAAGAAAGTAGATCGAGTCAAGTTGCAGAGCTTAAAGCCGTCCAGCTGGATTTAGATATTGCTGAGGGAAAAAAGTGGCCTCAGCTCTATCTCTACACCAACTCCTAGATAGTAGCTATCGTTTTGTGAGGTTAGTTAAATCACTGGAGAAAGGCCAACTGGCAGCGCAGAAAGAAACCCATCTAGGCCACTAAGATTTAGCAAGACATCGCTACCTGTGTAGAGAAGCTGACTATGAAAGTTCAACACGTAAATGCACATGTACCCAAGAGTCAAGCCAATAAAGAGCATCATAACAATGAGCAAGTGGACCGAGCTGCCAAACTGAGAGTATCACAAGTAAATCTGGACTAGCAGCACAAGGGAGAATTATTTCTAGCTCGTTGGGCCCATGATGCCTCTGGTCATCAGGGACGAAATGCAACGTACTGATGGGCTCGTGACCGAGGGGTGGACTTGACCATGGACAGCATCTCACAGGTCATCCATGGCTGCGAGACCTGTGCTATGATCAAGCAGGCCAAGCGGGTGAAGCCTCTGTGGTACGGTGGACGATGGTCGAAGTGTAAGTATGGGGAAGCCTGGCAAATTGACACATCACCCTTCCCCAAACCCGCCAAGGCAAGCGCTACGTGCTGACCATGGTGGAAGCAACCACTGGATGGTTGGAGACCTATGCTGTGCCTCATGCTACCGCCCGAAACACCATCTTAGGCCTGGAAAAGCAAGTCTTGTGGAGACATGGCACCCCTGAGAAAATTGAGTTGGACAATGGGACCCATTTCAAAAATGGCCTTATAAACAGCTGAGCCAGAGAACATGGGATTGAGTAGATACATCATATCCCTTATCATGCACCAGCTGCCGGGAAAGTTGAACAGACTACTTAAAACCACCCTGAAAGCACTTGGCAGAGAGACCTTCAAAACTTAAATAATGAACTTAACAAAAGCCACCTAAATAGTCAACACACGAGGCTCTATCAATCGAGCTAGTCCTGCCCAGTCTGAACCCTTGCACACAGTAAACAGAGATAGAATCCCTGTGGTGCACATGAGAAGTATTTTAGGAAAGACTGTTTGGATTAGTCCCGCCTCAGACAAAGGCAAACCCATCCGCGGGGTTGTTTTAGCTCAAGGACCTGGTTACACTTAGTAGGTAATACAGAAAGATGGGGAAACCCATTGTGTACCACAAGGAAACTTAATTTTAAGTGAGAACTGTGTGTAAAGTTTCATTGTATATGTATATATATATGTAAAGTTTAGAGGGGGTATTGGTTTGGGTATCACATAGATGGTGATAGAATAAGGGGTGGATAATGTCTTAGGTTACAATGGTATGTATTCTATCACCATCTCCATGGGATGCTGGGGCCGGGTGGGGCAGTGTTCCTGATGGCCGCGGGACATCTTCTCTAATGTCCCAGTCATTGGAGCCAGGTGGGGCACTTTGCTTTGCTCATCCCTAATGACTGCAGCTAATGGGCCATTGAATCACCACTAAACTCCTCCATCATCCCTTGTGAAATGCCCCGCCCAGGGGGAGGAACCAATGTATCCCTATCTGCATATAAACTAGGATTTGAAACACCACAAGGCAGCTTTTCCACTAAATTCCCAGAAGAAGACCAGATCCTTCTACACCACCACTGAACCTTCAGAGGAGAACTACACCTTTCACAGGATCACTGCTTCAACAGAATCACATCTATCACTCCCAGAGGACTGCAACCACCTTCTATGTAGACTATTACCAACACCCTGACCGACAGGGTGTCAGGTTGTATTCTGACTCTGTCAGTGTTTTTGTATTATTACATTTTTTCTATTAAATTGTAGTTCTGACTTTGAGTCTCTCACTGATTTGCTTTCAAACTACCACACTCACCCAGAAGACACAATGGGATCACCGCAAGTGCTCTCACTTGTGTTGCTTTCTACTTCTGAACAACTAAACGGATGTATTTTGGAAAAAAGGAAGAAAGTATCATAAATATGTAAGCGAACAACTGCCTGCTCAGCAGGAAACTGTCTTTACAAGTATCAGTACTTCTGATGAAAATGAAGAATCTCGTTTCTCTAGGACCAACAGCTTTTGTAAATCAAGACAATTGGAGAAGAGGATTCAAGGTAAATTGGAATAACCCTCTAATAAGCACAAAGACTCTGCTACTTGTTCCATGGGTAAAATCTGGCAGTGCCTACAGGCTCCAGGAATGGACCAAGAGGGCCTGAAGGGTATGGAGACAGATCTGGTACCCAGTGAACCTGCATTTCATGGTTGTCAGTTATTTTCACCAGCCTATAGTGCAAAGTATTCAGGTAAAAGCATCTAGTCTCCCACATTCCACAAAGCTTTCCTCCTTGGATGGTATGAGGTCACCATCAGGCTGCAGAAATTCCTATTAATCAGCAATTTGTAAAATCAGATTTCAGGGTGGGGAAACAAAATGCCTTCCCAGGCTGCAAGTCATTCTACAGAGAAAGCAGATACAAGACAGGACAAGAGAAAGCACTTACAGTGAACACCAGGTGCTGGAGCCCACAACTGTCACTTTTGTCACTTCCTCCCCACCTCCCTAAAGAGAAAGAGGGTATGAGGCAGGACAATATTTAAATATTTAAAGCATCCCTTAACAAAGGCGGGGATTTTTACAAGCCTTTGTGCTTTTTGAGATGCAGACAGGAGCCAGCAAGCTCACCATATTGTCACCCAATTGGAAAGCTCTTCAGGTATCCGTGGCAGCCACAGCGCCCCTCACAAAGGACCACCTCTTCCAAAATACTGCCACTGATCTTCAAACAAGGCATCGGAGCCTTCTTATTACATAAAAATTACTTATTAGTAATTGAATGTGTTTATAAAGTAGATAACAATGAAAACAGGAAGCTACAATGAGGAGTGATGGCCACAGAGACATGACAGCAGGACACAGGGATACTGCTTCTTGTGGGAAAGGATGACATCCAGCTGTCTTTCAAGCAAGAGTCCTACACTTGGCAATGCCAGCAAAGGACTTTCACAGTTCACATCCTGCCCCCAGGGGAACACAGGCACATGCTGGGGCCACCCACCTTGGCAGAAAACTGGGGTTGCTTGTGGACACCAGGTTAAACATTTGTCAGTGCTCACCATACCTATATGCATCTTCAATGCACACCATTTTAAACATTCTAATGAGCAGGAACTTATGTTGCAAATCAAACAACACTCTTACTTTGCTCCTCATACACTTTGTGATCTGTGGACAGCCACCACCATTCCCTTGGGACATAAATTTCCCTAGAAGCAGTTTTCATGCAACAAGAGGTCTGAAGGCACCTCCCACATGGCAGAGGCACATTTGGCTTTCCTAACTCCAGGAAGCCATGCCAACATACCGAAACATTCCTGTAAAGCTTTTATGTGCATTCACATGTGCACACTCATCTTGGCATCAGTGCCCAGTGTGATGAACAATCACTGCAGAAATCATAATTTAGGGCGCACAGTGATGCTTGTCTTCAAGAGAGGAAGAATACAGAACATTAGGAAAACAGCTTGCATAAATCAAAATGTCTCATTAAGAGCGGACTCAGTAAGGCCTATTTTTCCTGGGGATTTCTGCAGGTATCCCTAGTCCTTTCCTCATCCCAGCTCTACCCCTACATGTCCCCCGAGCAGAACCAGAAAGCGATAGTGTGTGCATGCTGGACCCACCTGCCCCAGAACCACGTGCCAGCTGTCCTGCTGCCAGGACACTTGCACGCTGCCAGCTCTGTCTGTCCCTTCAACATGTAGGACTTCCACCTGACTTTTCTCTATCACTATTCACCAAAACAACACCCCAAAAAAATTAAGTAACCTTTTTATTTAACAAATACGTCTGAAAGCAGCCACCAGTTTTCTAAATTGTTTGGGGCAGCTCGTAAGAGAGCAATCACAACAGCTTTATTTCCATAAGAGATCAAGCTAAACCAAATACTTAGCCAGTAAAAATAAGTAATGTCCTATGCACCAGTCCAAATACCGAGGCCACAAAGGTGGTAAAGGGATTGGAGCATCTGTCACAGGAGGAGTGGCTGAGAGACCTGGGGCTGCTCAAGAAGGCTCTGGGAGATCTGACCAGTGTGCTCAGGTACCTGCTGGGAGGGAGCAAGGATGAGGGGGCCAGACTGCTCTGGACAGGAAGCAATGCGCATAAGGGAAACCACACAGAATTCCATCTGAACACAAGGATGGACATTCTTCTTGCGAGGGGTCAGACACTAAGACAGGTGGCCCAGAGAGGCTCCAGAGTCTCCATCTTGTGGAGATGTTCAAACTCTTAGCAGGTCTTGGACAACCTGCTCCAGCTGCCCCTGACTGAGCAAGGGTGTGGGACTCAATCTCAGAAGGTCACAGACACACTAGAGTCTGTGATTCCACAGACCATCACACCACACAAGCAATAATGAACCTACATTCACACATACGCATCCTATGTTCATATGTACCCTATGAAACATACAAAAGAAAACAGAAACACCGAAAATCTGGTGCAATCCTGTATCTTCAGTAGCTGGGAGGTCATGGAAAATTGCAATATTGTGTACAGAGCTCCATAATGACAACAACTGACAGCACTGCCTCATGCCAATGAACTTCTGTTCTATATCCACTTGCCCAGATGCTTCTGCTGCCCTATTTTAAGACAAGTGAAAAACATAGAGTCCCTACAACCCAAGCATTTAGAAAATAAAGCATTCATTTGCTTTTGGCAAAGATTGATTTAAAAGACAATATATAGCATTATCTTAAGACAGTAATATTGAGAATTAAAACCTTCCTTTATGTCCTTAAGTGAAAAGGAAGTTGTTTCCCTGCCCACGGAACTAGATGATCTTTAAGGTCCCTTCCAACTCAATCTACTCATGTTTCTATGATTCTATGATTAACCCTAATTTAACAAACCATACCTGTACAGTCTGTTTGTGCACAACTGCTGCATAAAGATGAACAGCAAGGTGTGATGGCTCTACACAGTGGTAATCAGGCAATATAACACACATTTTAATGCCAGAACAATGCCCACCTGTGGTTCCAATTACTTTGAATTTAATAAATTAATATAAAGTAGTAACTCAGGGTCCTTTGACAGGATATTGCAAGAGAACAGATCAGTTTTTCAACTCCAACCTCTCAGTGTCAATTTAGTACCTGTAACTGGCACTTATATACAGAGAGGAATCAAGACTGAGGTAAAATCCTGTTTCCAGGGGAGGATCATCCCAGTTAGAAGTGAAGATCCCACCCAAGACTTGAGGCACAGTCCAGGAAACTGATGCTGTTGGAGAGGTGGAATTGACAGTCCCTGGTCACTGCAGCACTGTTTCAGAGCAGCAGTGAACATTCTGGGAAGAAAACGGTTTTCTGGGTTTTGATTGTGTACAATTAACCAGCAGACACCAGAATTCCTTGTCATACACAGATTTTCACCCTTGTAACATAATTTACACGACCATAGCATAATTTACTGCAGAGTAAGCAGTGCATGGGAAACAGATGCAGATAAATTATGTACTTTGTTATATACCAAGGGAAACAGCAGCCATGTACTCCATGTATGACCTTGTAATAGAGGGTTTGTAGAGGCAGAATGCTCATTTATTCTCATAAGAAACACATTATTTATTCCTTTTTGATAATAAGTCTCTTTACAGACACTTTTCCCACTTACACTGAGCTGTGTATAAGGATGACAGAGTATCTTCATCATCATCATTGGAACTTTTTGAATCACACTTTTTAAAAATACCATTGGCAAATGGTATTCTGCCACAGTTCCCAAGTTTCCTTGCAGGGAATGTAACTGCTATCACTACATTTGCTTCCAGAAAACACATCCTATATCTAAGCCCAGAACAGAAATCCACTTCAGTCCAAAGATGCAAGATGATTCCAACCTGACTGTTCCATTTGCAGTCCCATTTCTCCCCAAAAATAATGCACTTTAAAAATTATTTCTCAGAAGCTGCAAAATGCTGTCTCTACACAACATAAACAAGCTTCATATACTCAGAATAATCTTCCAACCCCTACAAGCATTCAAAAGAATTTTAGGATCATTTATTAGTCCATTAATACATAATTAGAACTTCGGACTAAAACTTTTAACTGATTGGCCCCTGCTTTCAGTATCAATAATGGACCACAAGTGCCTTCCCCACTGAGTTACCAAGCTTCTCACATATGATTATTAAGAACCAAGAACATGTCTATGAAAATCCTGCATGTGCTTTACATCATTTGCCAGTTCAACAACTATTTCATCAATTACCACTTCTTTTATTAATTACTCATATCAAATCAGAACTTGACTCCTAGGAATCCTACATCTTCTGCTCTTCCTTAGTTTAAAAGAGAGAAAACCCACACTTTTTAAAAAGTTTTAAGGAGATGATGTGATGGAGATGATGTGGTGAGGATGGACTTTTTTCAGCACCAATGTTCTATCCAAGCTCACAGACCATCACTCCAAAAAACAGCAACCCTATGGCTCCCAGCCTTCAAGGCTGAAAGGATGATCTGTATTTCAGCAGGGACAGGCACAGATGCAGCAAGAAGACAGAGTGCAAATCACCTCCCCTCCTTTTTGTCTACATTCGAGTCTCTGTAACCCGAGGATTCTCCTTCCACTCCATCAGAGGGGTTGGATTTCTCATGAGCCACTTCCAAACAACCTCCCCACCCGGGCAACCCTGGCCCGGCTCTCCCAGGAGCCCATCCACCCTCCAGGAAAAAGCAGGTGCTGACTTGGTAACGATTTTATTAAAACTCAAGACATAGTTTTGGTAAAAATAAGTTTCAAAAATAAGAGGTTATACTCTAAAAGCAATTCCCTCCTCCAACGAAACAGCTTACAGCTGACATTGAGAACGCTGGACGGCCGCACAAATTACCGATTTTAAAAACTATTTTTTACACCACAAATTATGCTGACCCCTCTGGATGCTGTTGGCATCGGAAAGTGCATTCCTAATTCCTCAGAAATTTCACAGGATTGCAGCTATTTCGGTTCGGTTTTTTTCCCCTCCGCCGTCACGGGGCAGCTCAGCCGCAGTGTCCCCGGCCCCGCGGTGCGGCGGAGAAGCAGGGCCGGGCCGGGCCTGCCGGGACCAGAGGAGTTCCAGGGGCGGGAGCCCCGCGCCCCCGTGGGAAGGGATGCGCCCCACCGGGGCCGGGCCCGCCTCGGCGCTGCGATTCTAGAAGGTACCGGCGGCCGCTGTCCCGGGGCTCTCGCCGCCCCGCCGCCTCCCCTCGAGCCGGGCCCACCGCAGGGATCGCGCCAGTGGTGGCGATCGGGGCGACGGAGCGGAGGCCTGTGAGAAGTGGCCCTGCCGCGGCCCTGAGCCGCCCCCGCCATCCCCTCGGCCCTCCCGCTCCCCTGCATTGGGGTCCCCGCCCGGCCGCGGCCAAGATGGTCGCGGGGCGGCGGCGCTCACCTCCTCGGCCTGCTTGCGCAGCGCCTTCTCCCGCTCGTACTGCGTGAGCAGCTGTTCGTTGTCCTCCCGCAGCAGCTCCAGCTCCACCTCGTGCTCCTGGTTGTCGGTGAGCACCGAATCCAGGTTCTCCAGAACCGTCACCACCAGCGGCATCAGCTCCTTCACCACCTCTTCGTCGTAGCAGTGGATCAGCCGCTCGAACTCGCGGTAAATGCTGTTGGCGAGGCCCGAGACCCGCTCCGACATCACCGACCCCGAGCAGTAATCATCGCCCGGGTACCCCCCCACGCCGCCATCGTCCAGCTGGATCTCCAGCATCCTGCTGGTCGACAGCCCTCCGGCCCCGCTCTGCGCCCCGCTTACGCCGCCGCCGCCACCGGGCGCTGCCCCGCCCCGCCCGCCGCGTCACGGACCGCGAGCACCGGTCGGGGCGGAGCGCGGCGGCACCGCCCAGAGCTGCTGGATCGGGTGCGCGGGATACCCGTGCCGAGAGCAGGCCCCAGCGCCGCAGTGCTTCTTGCCCTGGAGACGCGAGTGGCAGCGGTGAAGGCGAGCTGCTCGCGCGGCACACCGCGCCGGGAGCGAGCCCGCCCGCGGCCGGTGCCGTCCCCGAGCCCCGCGGCAGACAAAAGGCGGCGCTGCGGCGGCGAGCGCGCACCGGCGCTTCCCGCAAGGCGCGATGGGTGCGCGCGAGGCCCCACGCTGCGGCGTCACGCGCAGGGACACCGGGCAGCAGCCAGCGCATGCCCGGGTCGCGCCGCATCGCGGACACGTACGGGCGGTGGGAGCCGTGTTAGAGACCCGACACAGCCGCGGTAATTGTATCTCCAAGATCAGGCAGCCGTAGTTACTACAGAGGAAGCAGACAAGGACCTGTTCAGTCAGGCATGAACAGAAAGCCACAGGGCCGAATTGGCCATCTCAAGTCGTAGAAGAAAATCCAGCACAACCACCGAATTTCATCAGTAGATTTCCCAAAGCAACAGCAGCACACACCAAATTACGGGCAGCAGCTCCAATACCCTCGGCAGCCTCCAGCACCCTCAGCAAGTGTCACAGAAGTCAGAGTCTGCCACTTCCTGGGCTCAGCTGTTTGGGCTGTAGAGGAAGACAGCAGGAATAATTATTCTCTGTACTGAGACCAGCCTGGAAGGAGAGAGAAATTAGGGGCTGATTTGGGAAACGGCTTCCCACATCTTCATTTGGCGTAGAGCTCTGAAGAAGAGTGCAGTTCCACAGTCGTGACTAGTGGTGACCCTAAAAGCTTCATATTGCACAAAGGGAAAGAACTTTAATCCTACCCAGAAAGCCTAATTGCAATGGGAATATCACATCTCACTAGTAATTAAGAGTTTTAAGTTTTATGACTGTTCTGTTCTGTTAAATCATCATAGCTGACTACATGCTGATAGATTATAGATTCAGAGCATAGCAGCTTTTAGACAGCTGCTTTTATAGCAAAAACCTATTTGTCTCTAAAAAAAAGAGAATTGAGAGGGAAGGAATGGAATGGAACAGAATGGAATGGAATGGAATAGAACTGAATGAAATAGGTGCAGTTCACTTGGAAGGGTCCTACAATAATTGAGGCTGAGGTTTAATTAGTTATGGAATGGATCACCAGTAGATCATGAGGCATCTGGATGTGACAGCCAGATTTTCAAATGTTTCCACACAGAGCAGGCCCAGCCAAACGCATCAGAGGCACTGAGTGCATAGGTATAAGAAACAAATGTGAAACAAATGTGAAGAAACTTCTGCTCAAAAATTTAAAACCCAACAAATCACCCATGTTGGGCTTTGATTCACTCTGTCTTGTATGGGAAACTTTATAGCCCAAGAGTTGTACTGTCATTCACAACAAACATAGGATGGCAACAAACATGAGAGCGTGCTTTATTAAATGCATGATTGCATTTAAAATATTATGAATAAAAATGTACAGGTGAACAGAGAGAGAAGCAAGGCAGGCAAAGAGAGAGATAAGGCTACACTAATTCCATACTACACTGAACTAATCTCATGTAAGCTAGAGAGCATGTAAAAACATTTATAAAGTTTTCTTGCATTTTCCCACATACATAAGAAACTGAAAAAAATGGAAGTGACACAAACTAAAGCCTGTTGAGCCGCAGAGACTGATGAGCTCATGGCATTACCCACTCTTCTGACTGTAATCCCAACAAGTCTAGCAGGCATCCCTGAGGGGAGGCAATACCAGGCGAACTGCATCCTCCTTTCTACAACAGAATCCTGGTTCAGGTCCAGTGACATTGTTAAAGCTCCTGCTGAAAGACAGTGATTGCCTTAACTTAAATTGTACATTAAAATATACACTCCTGTATTTATAGATTCATAAATAAATTCTAGAGATGAGTCAAATGCCAAGTATGCTGGGTGCTGCCACGTGTGAGGAAGAGTTAAAATACCACTTCCAGATGAAAGTTGGCAAGCAAAGTATTTGCTTATTCTATCCCTTTTGGGGTTTTATTGCATCTAGCCTACGAGTTTATGTAGTATTCAAATTGTTATTTGCTTAGCATTAACAGCATACTAAAAACTGACTGTGCTAAAGATATGCAATTGTGTTATGGCTGCAAGGATCCTTTCCTGAAGAACTTACCTTTCCAAGTAGGCAAAGTAAAAGCAATGCACAAGGAGTGAGAAATGGATAGAAATACTGAGACTATGCTAGAAAAATCAGGATTCTTTTGTAATAACCATATGATATCCAATTAATTATTGGGTTTTTTCCCTTGGACAGTTGGAACTTTGCTGTGTGAAAGAAAAAGTACTTTTAGGTGTCCTGGTTTGAAAGACAGGTGTCTGCCAAAGAAGGTGGGAACCTCCCTTGGAATAGAAAATGTGACTCCCTTCCATCCAAATTATTATAAGTCTGAAATTATGGGGCTTTCAGGCAAAGATATGGTAAAAATAATAACTGTTGTTTACTAGTAGGTATAAATATATATATAACAAGGCAAACAAACAACAACAATGGCAGGAACAACAGCCAAAACCAGACCACAGCCATCTCCGGGCTGCAGGCACTGTCCCCTTGCGTGCAGTTCCGCGCACAGCCGGCAGGGGCACTGGTGGCTCCCGGCGGGGCACGGCGGGTGCAATGATTCCGCCGCGCTTGCAGGGGGCGCTGTGGTGCGAGCTCGGCAGCCTCTCCATACGGTAATGGCGACTCAGCCGGCGGGACAGAGAAAAGGGGCTTCATTTATAAATCCACAGGGGCAGTGGGCTGTAGCAGGAACCTCGGAGCGCTGGCTGGAACGGCAAAGTTGGGCACACCCAGAGTGACAAATAAAATGCAGCAGAAAACTCCGCAGCCTTAGCAGGAGCCGCAGGGGTCAGGTGGACACGGGGTGTTGGGTTAGGGGGTAGCGAAAAAGCCCAAGGCAGAGGCAGAGTGCAGGGGGCTGGGCAGCAGCAGCCGCGCCCCTCAGCACTTGCCGCACGTCCCCGGCAGATGTGCCCTCCGGGAAGGGGGCGCGGCTCAGAGTCCCGCCTTTTCCCCTGAGGAGCCCGAGTAGATGGGGAAGGGCCTTTCCCGTCCCAGCGGGTGTTAATAAGGTCGCAGTTCAACTGCTGCTCTTACGAGCACAGGCTCACCCACGGCAAGGAAGAAAGCAGTAAGGAGCTGGACTCTGCGGTGGCAACAAATTCTCCCGTGGTAGCAGCACCCTGACTGTTCCCTTCTGATCCCGAGAGCGAGAGAGAGAAGAGCCGAGCCCAGCCCCCTGACCTCCAGCCAAAAGTCTCCAGATATCTCTGCCCTTCCCAAGAGAAAAGCCCCCGGCTAAGACTCTGCAGCCAGCTGCATTCCTTCCCCCCACCCTGGGCACTGCTTTTGTCTCTCTTAAGTATCAGTCGTTATTAACTCTTAGGCAACGGATGGGAGAAAATTCCCTGGGGGGCGGGTGGAAAAGCCCCTAACCTCCAACATTAGGTTTCTACTTTGACGGCACACAACCAAGGAAAATCTGATCCTGTTTTTAGTACCTAGAATTCACCTTCAATTAGTATTGAGCTGAAATTCAAGGTGGTGTTTCTACAGAAAAAGATGGACCACAGTACCATAAGTTGTGGTAGAGGAAGAATTTATGTAAACCAGGTTTTCTTCACAAGTGATTATTCTTGTTTAAAAACACATGGACAGCAGGAATTATTTGTGCTTTCTTTCAATAAGGCAATATCTGGAGGAGTGACTGACAAGCTTTAGCTGCAGGGATGAGAGTGTATAAAACCTCTTTTAAAAGGTTTGTCTCTGTCTAGAATAAGAACTAGTTAGTGGCATTCCTATTTAAAAGTTTAAAAGGAATGTGTGATTTGGCTTCAAATAGTTTAATGAAGTTCATCTCCCACTGCAGAAGCTTCTTCCATATTTGTTAAGGTCAGGAAAACCCATTGTGGTAGTTTTACAAAACCTTATTCACCAAGTAATTTCTGAACTCTGGCAGTGACTGGTGCTTTGGCCAGGGAATATGTGTTATAGAGATCATCAGCCTTCATTTTTAAATAGACAACCTGCCATATATCTTGGAAACCCTTACCAGTATTTCCACCTTTAAAGTTTTTATTTTCAGTTTACAGCCACGGGATCTCCTACAGAACTCAAGAGCTATCTCAAATCGGACATCATCTTTGTTAGGTACTCAGAGACCACAGACTACTATTTCTGTTTGTTCTGTTCTCATCTGACTGCAGACTCTGTGTAGTTTTCTACATTATTACATAGAGTTTCTATTAATTAAATGGGCTGAAAAAAAAGTAGATGAAACTATGGGTTGGATGCCTTCACAACCACGAAATTGTATAGTCTGGCTGTGTCCATCTGAGCACTCCATCATCGTTTGGCAAAATGTAATTAATGGCTTCCGTGTAGCATGTTGCTCTCTCTAACCAAGAGAGAAAGAGGTGCATACACTGGTTTGTTTTCTCTAATCCTTTATATTGCTTCAGTGTAGTAAGTGGCACTGGTATAAATGTGCACAATAAACAAAATAAAAACATGTTAAACCGGGCAAGACTGTGAAAATACCAAGCAGGATGTCACTGCTCCCTGTTAAACACTAATGGTACATCAAGGAGGTGTTTGGAAGTTTGTGGTGGTACTGTACCCAGTGCCTCAGTCTGCAAAGAATACGGAAAGGAAAGGGAAGGAAAAGGGAAGGGAAAGCAGAAGGGGAAGGGAAGTCAGGCTTTATAGGGAAGACTCAGGAGAAGTTTTATTTAGTGTTCATAAAACATTACTTTCATTCTGGGTGAAACCCCTGAGATTCACAAACACGGATTTCTGCATCCCTGAAAGCAACTCCAACTTTCTTCATACTCTATTTAAGTTCTTTAAAGAACATAAGAAAGCAGAGGCGAATTCACTATAAGCACTGTGATTCTGTATTTGAAATGCTTCAGATAGCTATGTTTTTTACAACATTTTGATCAAAACACAGATATATAAAATTTGCTATAACTTTTTTTGCAGTTGGCTGTTTTGATGAAGGGTAAAGTGCCCTGCTCATTGCTGTGCTGAGGTGGTTTGGCAACAGAAAAGTTATTTTCTTCTCTGCTTCTCTTCAATGCACTTCAGTAGCATTTTTGGACAGTGTTAAAAATGGCATCTTTGCCAAAAGCAAATGTCTTTTTACCACAGTTCCTCAAATTAGCACGTGCCCAGTTATTGTGTACCTTTTGATCTGTAACAGGAAGCTGCTGGACTTGCACACTACCTGCCTTGTCTCCTGAGAGCTCTGTCATGTATCAGGAAATGATGGGTGAGTGGTGCAGTATTCCTCTTCTAACGGCAGTGTGCTAATTGCCAAACCCTGAGTGCAGTGGGATCTACTCCAAAGAGCTGTAGGATAATGGTCCTGTCTTCCAGCTCAGTATTCTACTAGTTCTCATTGCTGTGTTACTGATATCAAAGTGTGCTTTTCAGGGAAGATGATAATCGCATTCACATGAACGCTACAAGTGCATGCAAAGTGTAAGTTCAGGTTTGGTTTCTTTCTATTAACTTGCATATGGGCCTTATTAGTTTTTTCATGCATATTAAATTGAGCAGACCTTGAACTGAAGGTAAAAAAAGATTTCCTGAATGAGGCCAAGATGTTCTAGCTTGCTGATCTTAGACATTTTACTCCCTGCCCTATAGAGGGGACAGAAAAAGCAAGCTATGTTATACATAAACCATGGCCTCTGCTAGGACAGGTATCTCATGTTAAACTAAGAGCTAAGAAATGTAGTAAAATATGCAGAGGCTTGTGATAATCGCAGAAATGCTGGCTGCTGTTAAATGTTTTATAGTAGCCCTTCCAGACCCAATAGCCTTCCATCCAGTGAGAGAAAGATGAGCAGAGTAGGATGGGAGATAGCCAATGTCACTTTTGTGCATATATTCACTACCAGCATGCTGCTTTCTTCCACTGTTCTGGACTCCAACCCTAGCCCCACAGAGTACTGCTGTACTCTCAGCTGACAAGCCACACGTGCAGACAGGCCTGGCTGGGGACAACTTCTTCAGGCAGGAAGGTGCAGCTGCACACACCTCAGTGCCTCAAAGATTTACAGCAACTTCCCCATTTATTTCCATTGCTTTGTATAAAGCAATGTGTCTCAGTTTAGAGACATTTTTATGAGAAAATGTTCTGGAATTAATGTTCCTCTGAAGAAAAGGGTTTCAGCAATCCCCTCCTGCTGATAAGAAATGAATGTTAGTGGGTGAAAGTGAAAAAAAACCAGCTGTTTATTGACAAACCAAGTGCCAACACTGCACAGGAAAAAAGTGAATAAATGCTAGATATTGAATTGTCAGAACCTTACCCCACATACATACCCACACCGGAACAAAAAAAAAACCCTACAGAAATGCCAGGGAAAGAAAAAAAAAGAAACCAACAGCTGACCACACGGCGACGGTTTTTGTCTCAGGAAAGAAAAAAACCAA
This sequence comes from Eopsaltria australis, assembly GCA_034509425.1. Lineage (NCBI taxonomy): Eukaryota > Metazoa > Chordata > Aves > Passeriformes > Petroicidae > Eopsaltria > Eopsaltria australis. Next base: position 459,205 of record JAVTVJ010000228.1, on the reverse strand, counting down.
AAGATTCACACAGCAGCTCAGGAAAAAACATATGGGAACCTGATGAATTTTTGATGTTGATCTCCTCTTCACAGCAGATGAACCTTTCTCCCACTGGGTCAGCTTTTCTGAGGTCTGGGGTTGGGACGGAGCGGCCGCTCGGCTCCCCTGCTTCTCCTGTCAATAGTCCTCTCTGACCTCGGACCAAACCAGACCAAGCAGTTCAGGAAAATAAAAAAAGGTCACTGAAGGATGGTTGCCACAGTCTCCAAGGCCAGGGCAAGGGAAAAAGCTTTTTTTGCCTAAGCTAACAAAAAACCAAGCTAGCTAATCAATAAAGAGAGCCCACTCTGCCCGGCACCATGGACGTCTGGGGTGTGAGGTTTGAAAAAGCCCACGCAAGAGCCCCAAGGCTCCCCCTTCTCCCTGGACTCACCCTAAAGCTACAGCAACCATTTCTGGGCCTAGAGCAGTGGATAGAAAACCTCCCCAAGGCACAATGTACAAAGGAGATGGACTCCAGCAGAGACATCAGAAACCTCAGATGCATCTAAAAGAGACCTTCAGAACAAATTTCAGGTGACAGACATATGCTCAGGTATGGCAATAAAGGGTGCAGTATGAGTACCAAAGAGTCAAGTTGTCTTTATTAGAGGCTCAGCAAAGAGGGAAATTCTTCCTCTGTGACAAGAACAAAGAATATAATTAACTAACAGGTCTGCTTAACTCAGTGCCATAGTAAATCCATAGTGAGTTTATGTCTGTGCTGAACCTGTGGGACGAATGGTCAATAAGCTAGCTGGTGTCAGGAAAATCCACAAACGCCTGAGGTTTATGTCCAAAAAGGAGACAGAGGAGTCCTTCAACTTTATTCAAATAAAGGGAGAGAGTCCACTGTGACACATGCCTGTGGAGTTTTCTCTCTCGGGGTTTCGGAGGGCACAGCCTCCTTTTATCCCAACTCCCAGCCACACATTGCCCTCTTCCATTCTCCATTGGTTGAGGTTCTAGGAAGATACAGCCTTCCCAAATTACCTTCCAAATATCCCCCCCCTTGAACCTACTATTTTACCCCAAAGTTCAGAAGCTCAGACTTGTGCAGACCCTTTCAGGAGCCAAGCTGTCTGGCTTTGCAACAAACCTGCTGCCCAAAGTCAGTAGAGACATTAAGACTCATTTCAAAGACATTAATATCCATACCTTCACCCACCAAATTATTTGTAAAGACATTAGTACATCTTTCCTCTCACTGGGATGAGCTACCGCAAATGGAACAGCAATGCCAGAGAAGGGGATTTATTAATTATATGAGAGGTCTCACAGCAGCAACACATTAGAGGGCAAACAGAACAGCCCATCCCTCAGACACTGAAGTGAGCAAACACACACCAGCGTGGGGTTTCCTGCCACTGTGAACTCTTCTCCTTCCTGCTATTTATTCCATGCTTTGGGATTTTCCTCCCTTCCAGCCCTGATGTCAGCAGCACGTATCACTGACAAGCCTCTGACAGCAGCAGCAGCAGCAGCAGCAAAGAGAGGTCTGGCAGCAGAATATCCCCTGGTGAGCCTGAGAGGAGACATGGGCTGGTCAGTGAGAATAACACACAGCCATTAAAAAGGAAATGGCAAAGTATGTTAATGACTATGTAATAATGCTCCTGCTGCCTCTGCTTTCAGAGGACACACACATTTTATTGCAAAATTAAGTATAACACCTGACAAAATTCCTCTCCTGCCTGAAAACATTATCCTTACTACAATTGTACTTTAACCTGACTGTTCATGACTGAAGAGGATTTTTCTTTTCAAAAAGATTTAATACATGTCACAAACCAGATCATTTGGGAACAGAATTCAAATAATGACATATGCTTCAGTAAGTTAAGTGTTAAAGGACTGTTCAGAACACTTAAGGAGTCTCTAAGACTGAGAGCTTGGTGGTAGAAAATCCAGATAAACAAGAGGAAGCATATACTGTTATTATCCAGTTGGTAAAATGTTAGGGTCCAATTACTAAGGTTTTTAGAAATACCCCTGCCCAAACTAAGGTGCAAACGAGACCATATGCCAGTGACAAGAGTAAGGGTTTTATCTGACAGTACATATGAAAGAGAAAGAAAGAAATAGGAAATTGGGGGGGAGAGAAAGAGAGTAACAGGGACAGAATAAGGAAAATATCACCACGCCGTGGATCCCAACAATGCTCCGTTGATCCTCTCCAGCTGGTCTTCTTGGTGGTGATGGTCCCCCACAAAGCATGGAATCTGATGGGTTTATATACCCTCAAGCCAGGTAGCAATGTCTCGGCATGTCCCCCTGGGGTGGGGGGGCAGTCTCTTACAGCAGACTCTGGGTTTGTTGCATCACTTGCAGTCCTGAGGTGCAGGCCTCAGGAGTGGTTCTGGGGTGGGGGCATTTTGGGGGCACCTTTGATGGATTAAGCCACCCCCTCAGCTGCCTCCCATGCGAACATCCCGTGGATGTGGCCTTCCCAGGGTTGGGGGTTCCATAGCCAGATTGTGTAAGGCAGGATGGGTTCACTGCCCCTGAGCAGAGATTACAGCACATGGAAACTTCCTCCTGCCACCTCAGCTGGGGGCGAAATCTGCTCCCAGCAAATGGATCTGAGGGCTACAGCCTCCCCCACCCCAAAGCAAGTTAGAGATGATTCTTAGCACTGCTGGGTTTGGCTCGCATTCCTTTCTTTGTTTACTTGTTTGTTTCTCCCTGGACCTGAGGTTGATGAAAGAATGGGTTTTCCCTTTGTCTAATCTCAGCAGTTTGACTTACAGTCCAAAGTCCCGGTCAGGTATCTTTTGGGAGGCTTCTGTGGTTGTAGCTTCTTTATACAGTTTTTGTTACAATGAGCAAAACTTTATATCAATGTTTGAGGCACTATTTCAGTGTCTGACATACACCAGGAGAGATTGCCTGTTTTCAAATCAGAAAAAAACTGGCACAAGAAGGTCTGGGGCAGGAGGAGGACTTGATACTACTTTCAGTGAGCTTTCTGTAAAACTTACATTAAAATTACAATTATCTGCATAGGTTTTTATGAGAGGACTAAAACCAGGACTTCCAAGAGCTCTAGAAAATAACAAAAGTGCTACCATTTTGCAATAAATTTACAGTCAAGGCAAAATATTATGATGATACATTTATGGATGCACAGGTGAAGGAACCAGGTAGTAGTTCAAATGAAAACCAGAATGACTGGACATCTATAAATTCAAGTTAATAATTGAGTGGGATTTGACAGAACATAGGAGGTCCAATAGCCAAGAGACAATACTAAACTCGTAGATATCCTTACAAGGTAGAACCTAAGGCAAACCTTGAGTAAATCAGCATCTGACAAACATGCTCCAGGATTTACAAGCCATCATGGATCTTCCTCATCAAAGGGTTTCTTCAAGGATGGTTTCCATAGATTGTGTTCAGAATCTCCATCTTACTTGTCAGCTAATTGATTTTTCTTATCAAATATTAGTCTTCTTCCTTAATACAATAATGGAAGAAGAGCACTCCTCCTCTGTCTGGATTGGTCTGGTTCTTGTCCCATAACTGCTGTGGGTAGATGGGGTTTCTGACACACTGCTGCTTCTTCGGTTTTAATTTTTTTTGCTCTCCTTCCTCTATTTCCAATGTAAAAGCCCATACCTCACCTACTCCATAAGGGCTTGTTACTAGATACAGGATGGAAATAGCAACACTCTTCAGGTTCTGATGGAAAATGCTGTTGTTCAAGGTTCAGGCTGACATCCCAAATGATTTCTGGATCACAGGTTTTTAATCAGTCATGTCTATTAGATCTGATTCTCTCTTGGGAAGCTCTCATGTTTTGGTTTGAAGGAGAGGTGTCTGTTAAGGAAGGTAGGAGCCTCTCTTGGAATGGGAAACTGTAACCCCTCTCTCTCTGAATTACTATAAATTTGAAATCAAGAGGCTCTCAGGCAAAGATATGGGAATAGGAATAACAGTTCTTTACTACTATCTAAAACAAGGATAACAAATAACAACAACTATAACGTTGACCAACAAACAGAACCAGAAACCCAGTGGCAGCCTGCTCGGCTTCAGGCACTTTCTCTTTTTGGTGCAGTTCCAGTCACAGCCTGCAGGGGCGCTCTGGGTGTGGTGATTCCCCGGTGGCTGCAGGGGCGCTCTGCAAGGGCGCTCTGGGTGCGGTGATTCTTCGGTGGCTGCAGGGGGCGCTCCGGCGTGAGCTCAGGTAGCACACGGCAATGGCGACTGCCCGAAGCACGGAGGGATGGAGGAGAGCCCTTGCTCCACAGACTCTCGGGAGGGGCAGCTGGTGTCGGTGCTACAGCAGGATCTCTGGACACAGGGAGCTGGGACGGTAAGGGGTCTCCACGTGCAGGGAAAAACCCCGCTACAATGTAGCAGAGAAAACTCGGAGCGGGCTGGTGGCAGGCAGGTCGGCTCCAGATGGGGCAGAGGGCAGAGACTCACAGCAGACAGACCGGCAGCTCCGCGCTAGCTTCTCAGGGGCTGTGGGTTCAGCAGACAGCAGCTCCGACCATCTAGCTCCGAGGGTCCTGAGCAAGAGGGCGTGACCTCCCCCCTGCCCTTGCTTTTCAGTCTCTCCAGATCTCGAGTTGTCAGGCTCTGCTTCCATGAGGGGCAATTTTGCCCCACTCTGCCAAGGAGAAAGGCTCTAGCCTTGTGCTTTGTTTCTCTTAAGTACCCAGTCATTTGTGTCTTAGCAACCCATGGGAGAAAAATTCCTGAGGAAAAGAACTAGATCTAACTTTCAACATTCTCCACCCCGAATTTTGTTCCCATGTAAACACTTTACATCAAATTTAAACTTTCGAGGTATATACATACATGCAGATACAGATACAAGCGCAGTGTCATAAGTAGTTTACTCTAAAACAGGATTTCTTTGAGGTATGCATCGGGTCTCTTCATTCCTTTGCATCACCCACCAGGTGCAGTTTGGTCTTTGAGTAAAGACAACCCCCATATGGGATTGTCTTTACTTGAGGCAGAGTTTACCCAAACTGTCTTTTCCAGCATACCTCTCATGTGTACTACTGGAACTTTATCTGTTGTTCGCAAGGGGTCAGAGTGCGCAGGCCCGGCCCGGCTGGAGGAACCTCGGGTGTTCACTAACCATGTGGCTTTTGCTAAATTAGTTTCTTAGTTTTTGAACGTCCCCCCACCCAGTGCTTTCAAGGTGGTTTTGAGCAGGCCATTGTACCATTCAACTTTCCCAGCTGCTGGTGCATGATAAGGGATATGGTACACCCACTCGATGCCATGTTCCCTAGTCCAGGTGTTTATAAGGCTATTTTTGAAATGAGTCCTATTGTCGGATTCAATTCTCTCAGGGGTACCATGTCTCCAAAGAACCTGTTTTTCGAGGCCCAGGATGGTGTTCCGGGCAGTGGCATGAGGCACACGGTAGGTCTCCAGCCATCCTGTGGTGGCTTCCACCATTGTGAGAACGTAGTGCTTGCTTTGGCGGGTCTGGGGCAGTGTGATGTAATCAATCTGCCAAGCCTTTCTATACTTGTATTTGGACCACCGTCCACCATACCATAGAGGCTTCACCCGCTTGGCGCACGTTTCACAATTATGGATCACTTGGGAGATACTGTCCGTGGTTAGGTCTACCTCTTGGTCTCGTGCCCACTTATAGGTGGCATCTCTGCCTTGGTGGCCTGAGGCATCATGGGCCCATCGGGCTAGGAACAACTCCTCTTTGTGTTGCCAGTCTAAATCTATTTGTGCTACTTCTATTTTTGCGGTGTGATCTACCTGCTTGTTGTTCTGGTGTTCTTCGTTAGCTCAGTTCTTAGGGACATGGGCGTTTACATGGCGGACCTTTACGGGTAGCTTCTCTACCCGAGTGGCAATGTCTTTCCATTCATCAGCTGCCCAGATTGGCTTTCTTCTACGCTGCCAGTTGGCTTTTTTCTACTTTTTCAGCCAACCCCATAGAGCATTGGCTACTATCTATGAATCAGTGTAGAGGTAGAGCTTTGGCTACTTTTCTCTCTCAGCAATGTCCAGGGCCAGCTGAACAGCTTTGAGTTCAGCAAATTGGCTCGACTTACCTTCTTTTTCAGTGGCTTCTGTAACTTGTCGTGTGGGGCTCTACACAGCTGCTTTCTACTTCTGGTTTATTTCTATGATGCGACAGGAACCATCAGTGAAAAGGGCGTAGCACTTTTCTTCATCTAGCAGTTGATTATATGGTGGAGCCTTTGCAGCTCGGGTTACTTGTTTTTGCTCCTCTTCATCAGTGAGACCAAAACTCTCACTTTCTGGTTAGTTCGTAATTATTTCTAGGATTTTAGGGCGGTTCGGATTTCTAATGCGGGCGTGCTGTTTGATAAGTGTGATCTACTTATTCTATGTGGCATCGGTGGCTGGTGGGTAGAGGGAGCCTTTTTTTTAAACATTTACCCCAGCACTGGTAGTCAACGTGCTAGGAGGAGTTGTGTTTCAGTGCTAATTACCTCTGAGGTGGCTTGAACTCCTTCATAGGCGGCCAAGATTTCCTTCTCTGTGGGGGTGTAGTTGGCTTCGGACCCTCTGTAACTCTGGCTCCAGAATCCCAGCGGTCGGCCTCGAGTCTCTCCAGGCACTTTCTGCCAAAGGCTCCAGGACAAGCCCTTGTTCCTGGCTGCAGAGTAAAGCACATTCCTCACCTCTGGTCCCGTCCTTACTGGGCCAAGCGCTACTGCATGAGCGATCTCCTGCTTCATCTGGGCAAACGCTTGTTGCTGTTCAGGGCCCCAGTGAAAATCGTTCTTCTTGCGGGTGACCAGGTAGAGAGGGTTTACAATCTGGCTGTACTCTGGAATGGGCATCTTTCAAAAGCTTATGGTTCTTAGGAAAGCTTGAGTTTCTTTTTTGTTAGTTGGCGGAGACATCGCAGTGATCTTATTGATGACTTCTGTGGGAATCTGGCGCCGTCTATCTTGCCATTTTACCCCCAAGAACTGGATCTCTCGAGCAGGTCCCTTGACTTTGCTTTTCTTGATGGCAAAACCGGCTTTCAGGAGGATCATGATGATTTTCTCTCTTTTCTCAAATACCTTTGCTGCCGTTTTCTCCCACACAATGATGTCATTGATGTATTGGAGATGCTCTGGAGCCTCACCCTTTTCCAGTGCAGCCTGGATCAGTCCATGGCAGATCGTGGGGCTGTGCCTCCACCCCTGGGGTAACCGATTCCAGGTATATTGCACACCCCTCCAGGTGAAGGCAAACTGAGGCCTGCACTCCGCTGCCAGAGGGATGGAGAAAAACGCATTGGCGATGTCAATGGTGGCATACCATTTTGCTGCCTTGGACTCCAGCTCGTACTGGAGCTCCAGCATGTCTGGCACGGCAGCACTCAATGGTGGAGTCACTTCATTCAAGCCACGATAGTCCACAGTCAATCTCCATTCCCCGTCAGACTTGCGCACAGGCCAGATGGGGCTGTTGAAGGGTGAGTGAGCTTTACTGACCGCTCCTTGGCTTTCCAGGTCGCGGATCATCTTGTGGATGGGGATCACGGCGTCTCGATTCGTCCGGTACTGCCGGCGGTGCACTGTCGAGGTGGCAATTGGCACTTGTTGCTCTTTTACTCTCAGGAGTCCCACTGCATTTGGATTTTCTGATAGTCCAGGCAAGGTGTTCAGTTGCCTGATGCCCTCTGCCTCCACAGCCGCTATTCCGAAAGCCCACCTGAGTCCCTTTGGGTCTTTGTAATAGCCATTCCGGAGGAAGTCTATGCCCAGAATGCATGGGGCCTCTGGACCAGTCACAATGGGGTGTTTCTGCCACTCCTTCCCGGTCAGGCTCACCTCGGCTTCTAACAAAGTTAATTGCTGTGATCCCCCTGTCACCCCGGCAATAGAAACAGGTTCTGCCCCCACATGTCCCGATGGAATTAAGGTACACTGCGCACCAGTATCAACTAACGCTTCATATTTTTGTGGTTCTGATGTGCCAGGCCATCGGATCCACACTGTCCAAAAGACCCGGTTTTCCCGTGCCTCTTCCTGGCTAGAGGCAGGGCCCCTCTAGCTCTGGTTGTCATTTCTTTCTTGGGCGTACATGGTAGAGGTCCCCTCGAGGGGATCTAAGAGATCGTCCTCTCTTCTGTAATATCTGGCATCTCGATCACAGGAGGCTGAGGCTACCTTCACTTTAGTAGACCCCCCGCCTCGGTTAGTATTTCCCTCCTTGAGTTGCTGTACCCGTGCTGCCAGGGTAGCAGTGGGTTTCCTATCCCACTTCCTCATGTCTTCTCCGTGATCACACAGGAAGAACCACAGCTCAGATCGTGGGGTGTACCCTCTCTCCCTGGCTGGGGGGCGCTGGGCTCTGACTTTGGGGCTTGTGACTCGCACTGGTGCCGCACTCATCAACCTCATCTCCTCCCTCACCTCCCTCATCATCTCCTCTCTGAGGTCTTTGACCACAGCAGAGACCTGAGCCTGCATTGGGCCACTGATCATACTATCATAATTCCTGAGTTTGGTGGCTATGGAGCCCACTGTCTCTCGGTTGTCATCAGCATTAATTGTTGCAATGAAGATGGTGTATTGGGAGGGCCCTAGCTTTGCCAGATTCCACAACATTTGTCCTGTACACTTGACCTTGTCGGGGTCGTTATCATGTTGTCCATCCCTCCCAAAGAGTACCTCCAATATTGCCACCTCCCTCAGCTGTTGGATTCCCTCCTCAAGGGTCTTCCATGGTCTTCTATGATGATATTCCTGCATTCTCTCCCTGTTGACAAACCTCTCTCTTACACTTATTAAAAGCCATTCCCAGAGAGACAGGGGCCCGTTGTCTCTTCCGATTACCTGATCAACCCCTGAGTCCTGGGACAAGGGTCCCAGCTGCCTTGCCTCAATACTATCCAGCTGCACGCCCATACCCATAAGGTCCCAGACTCGAAGTAACCAGGTTGTATAAGGCTCACGACCCCGTCGCACAATGTCTTTTCGTAGATTTCGGAGACTGTCATACCCCAGGGACTCAATAGTGATTTCAATCCTTGGCCTCCCTACTGGTTGAGAGGGTCCTGCTTCCCCATCATTACTCACTGGCTGCTCTGGTTTGACCTTAGTCTTCCTCTTTTTCACAGGGGCAACTGCTACTGGCTGTGGCTGCCCCTCTGATCTGACTGGAGCCTGAGCGGTGATAACGTCCCTGGGTTCTTCTGCTGCCTCATTAGACTCTCCCTCTTTGGGGTAGGGGAAGGGTTTCCCACCAGCTGGGCAAGTGTATTCCTTCAGCACTTGGCTCATCTCCCGTATCTCTTTCACCAGGACTCCCACCCAATCCGGGTGGGTTGTTTCTGAGGTGGGTTGTGGGTCAGACTCTGTAGCAACATCCCTAGTGTCTGGGGCAATGTCAGGTTCTGGGATGGTGTCCCTAGTTTCTGGGGCCATGTCAGGTTCTGTGGCTACGTCCCTAGTCTCTGGGGCCGTGTCAGGTTCTGTGGCAGCATCCCTAGTCTTTGGGGTAGATGTCAGAGTGGCTATCCAAGTCAGAGCCCCCTTATCCCTGAATGCTAAATAGAGCAGGCCTATCAGCAACACCAGCCACTGTATGGTATCAGCATCTAGAGAAGATTTCAACTCCTCAAAAATTGGCGGGATAGGCTCAAAGAGCTGGGTGAAGGGTTGTGAGAACATTTCTTTTGGTGCCACTTCTTCGCAGTAGGTACCATTATTAAAGTAACCCTGAAAACATGTCATTAGTGTGTGGTAGCTGTGAATCCACATGCCTGCCTTCCAGAGGAAGTTGAAAATCCATGAATTCTTCACCTTATTGATCCATGACACAAACTGTATAACAGCCACTGTAGCCTTAGTTATAGGGCCCATGTTTAGATATGGGGCTGCAAATGGGAGAGAAACAGCTGTGACCACTTGCCATACGAACTGGAATAAGCTAGACCACATGGTGCAACCTAATGAGGTTTCTATATCTAGCACACAAAAACTGCGTTGCTGAAGAACTGTTATCCTTCTTCCTCTCGATGCCCTCGTGCCACACATTGGGCGCCAAAATCTGTCCTGGTTTGAAGGACAGGTGTCTGTTAAGGAAGGCAGGAGCCTCTCTTGGAATGGGAAACTGTAACCCCTCTCTCTCCGAATTATTATAAATTTGAAATCAAGAGGCTCTCAGGCAAAGATATGGGAATAGGAATAACAATTCTTTACTACTATCTAAAATAAGGATAACAAATAACAACTATAACGTTAACTAACAAACAGAACCAGAAACCCAGTGGCAGCCTGCTCGGCTTCAGGCACCTTTCCCTTTGGTGCAGTTCCAGTCACAGCCTGCAGGGGCGCTCTGGGTGTGGTGATTCCCTGATGGCTGCAGGGGCGCTCTGGGTGTGGTGATTCCCCGGTGGCTGCAGGGGCGCTCTGGGTGCGGTGATTCTTCGGTGGCTGCAGGGGGCGCTCCGGCGTGAGCTCAGGTAGCACACGGCAGTGGCGACTGCCCGAAGCACGGAGGGATGGAGGAGAGCCCTTGCTCCACAGACTCTCGGGAGGGGCAGCTGGTGTCGGTGCTACAGCAGGATCTCTGGACACAGGGAGCTGGGACGGTAAGGGGTCTCCACGTGCAGGGAAAAACCCCGCTACAATGTAGCAGAGAAAACTCGGAGCGGGCTGGTGGCAGGCAGGTCGGCTCCGGATGGGGCAGAGGGCAGAGACTCACAGCAGACAGACCGGCAGCTCCGCGCTGGCTTCTCAGGGGCTGTGGGTTCAGCAGACAGCAGCTCCGACCGTCTAGCTCCGAGGGTCCCGAGCAAGAGAGCGTGACCTCCCCCCTGCCCTTGCTTTTCAGTCTCTCCAAATCTCGAGTTGTCAGGCTCTGCTTCCATGAGGGGCAATTTTGCCCCACCCTGCCAAGGAGAAAGGCTCTAGCCTTGTGCTTTGTTTCTCTTAAGTACCCAGTCATTTGTGTCTTAGCAACCCATGGGAGAAAAATTCTTGAGGAAAAGAACTAGATCTAACCTTCAACATCTCACTACAGCACAGACAACAGAGTTGCTGATGTGCAGATTCAGGAGGAAGTATTAAACCTGACCATGTTCAGAAAACTAATGGATGAAACCCCTGAAATATTTTTATGCTTGTCCCTTTCCTCACTAAAGACATCCTAGAGATTCTTCTAGACACAGGGTAGCCTGTACAAATATTCATGCCACCATTACAAATCCCTCAGGAATATCTGACTTCCCCATCACTAATCCTATATCCTCATTCTCACTAAGGCCTTAGAAATCAAACTCACTCCCAATCTATACTCCAGGTCACTTAGGAGCTGGTACTAAAAAGTGGGAAAAAGAGTAAAATTCAAAAATTGAATTAATTTTACACAAGAAGTTCACACAGCCTGTTATTCAAGGCTTGAAAGGAGGGAGGGGGCAATATGTCATAAATGTGAAAAATACATATAATCTATTTCCATATATATAACATGGAACATTATACAATGTATATAATGATAGATACTCCCATATACACACACCATAGATACAGAAATTTTTCATATCTATCTATCTATCTATATATCTATATCTATATATGTAACAAAATGTTTCTGGAGGAAAAAATTGGACATGTGTCCAGACATGTGTGTCCAGACTCAATATGCAAATAAATACAATATCTCCAAGCCATTATTTACATTGCAGGATGCTGATACATTTTTCCTGTTGATCCCTTTGGGACCACAGTGAGTTCTATCCAGCATATTTTTTATAAGAACTGTGGTTGGAACACAGGCACCTGAAGTGGATACCAACACCAGCAGTGGCACAAACACAGCTTAGAAGCTCTACAAAGCTTGGCACAGAACAGGGTCCTGCTGTCCTAAGCAGTGTTGGAACACGCCCCCACCTGAGACCTGCAGATCACTAGAAAAGCTCTAAAGCTCTAACACTAGTTTTCAAATCAATCACACATCACACACACGATATACATGGTTATATATATATATACACACAAATTTATGTATACATACAAAATTTGCAAAATTTATATACGTATAAAAGCATTTACATCTATATAAATGTTATTGTTATCCAGACACTTTTATTTTTTCTAAATGCTATTATAAAACCTTCTTGTTTGGCCAAAAGAATTCCTTTCAGGATCTGGTTCATAGTGTACTGGGTTTAGCTGGGAAAGTTTGTTTTGTGCACAGCAGCTGATGCAGTGCTATGCTCAGGCTGGTGAGGAGAACAGTTTTAGTGTCCTGGTTTAGGGCAAATTTTAGGAGGAAACCTCCAAAAGGGCCTCCTCTAGAAAAATCAATTTCAGCCACCCCTCCCCCAACCAGTTTGGGAAAGATTTCCTTCGAGAAAAGTGAAAAAGTGTTTCTTTAACAAATGTTATAAATATAGTTAATGAAGCTGGCCTTTGTAGATGATTAAGTGATGGAGTTGACTGCTGTAATTTATATGTACCCTGTTAATTGTTGGTGATGTTCTGGAAAGTTCTTAAGAGAGGGGAGGAGAGTGGGTGTCAACATTTGAGGCCTAATCAGCATAAAGGGATAACCAGACCACCACCATTGGAAGGCAATAGACCAGTAAGAGGAGCCCTGGTGACATCAACAGTAACACAGAGGTGGAACCAAGAAGAGGTTAAGAAGTGTAACCCACAGCCGGGATGTGCTGTACTGGCAGGGCGCTTAGCGCAGCACTTCTGTGCTTTGTCGGATAATTTCTTAGTTGTCCCGTTGTCCTTTTTAATGAATCTTCAAAACTTTAAAGAAGTGAGCTTCATTTCTGACAACAAGCAAAGTATTCACAAGCAGGAAAATAAATGAATAATTTTAAACAATTGTTCTGAAGAGCCGGCAAAGTCAGAGTGTCTCTCTGTAGGTGTGGCTCTGTCAGTCTCAGGCGTGCAGATTGGGGGGCCCCTGGGGGATTGTCCTGATGTCCTGGACTGGATGCTGAACAGTCCCAAAAGAAAAACCACAGTTCAGGTGAAAGTTCTTCTTGACTCAGCGAATGAGGAAAATCAGCAAAAAAAGCAAAGAAAAATCTCTGAAGCCTCTCTCTGCAAAAGCTGAGGGCACTCTGCTGCGAACTCTGAGAGAGCACACAGAGAGCGTTACCTTTCTTTTGCTGTCTGAGCTTGGAGCACAGTCTGAGAAGGAATTCCGGGGTTGTAGAGTGAATCTCTTGCAGACAAATTGCGCATTTTCTCTGACCCACCCCGGCCCCCTTCCCCCCCGGCTCTCTGTCTCTCTGGGCCTAGCTTAAAGCTACAAAACTCAATATCCAGCATAAGCAGAACAGGCGACTGGGGATACAAGCATAATAAAGTCATCCTAGGACAGCTGGTCACACAGCGAGACTTTCTTTAGCTGACCAGAGATGTCCCATGCCATCTGGCATCATGTTCAGCAAGTAAGCTCAGGAGGAGGTTTTTCCAAGGTAACCACAGTGCTCATTGCCAGGGACCAGGTGGGCGTCAGTTGATTGATGGTCAGTGATTGCTTGTGCATCACTTGGTGGGGTTTTTCCCTTTGTTTTTGTTCCCTTTCACTTACTTATATTCTGTACCTCAACCTACACAAGGCTGTGTGGGTTTTTTCTTCACTTTTGCCCTGTTGTCCTTCCAGTTCTCCATCCCACTGGGGGACTTGAGTGAACAGGTGGGTAGGGGCTCACCTGCTCACAGTCTGCCCAGCACAGCCAGGTAAGGACATGGGTTGGTAGCATGAAGCATCCTCCTCACATAAGGCAATAATGCTGTTTCAGCATCCTCCACACCTGTGGCCCAAGGAAGGGAGAAATCATAGGGTAGGGCAAAATGAAAACTTCTACATAGCAACATAAGTGATGTCTAAAGCAACAGCATTTATTAAAATAGACTTTGAGGATACTTTATAGACTGACTCTTTACAACTCAGATGCTCCTAAAATTATTCTTGAACTATTTTCAGTAGACGTTGAAAAACTTTTGCTTAACATCACGTTCCCTGCTGTGTGTGAATCTTTGATCCACTGATACCAGTGAGTGAGAAGAAACTTCTGAGTTTGCAACTCCTGCTGCCAGCCGTGAAGGACAGACTGCCACATCACAATCTTGCTCATGTATTTCCCAAGGTCTGTTTAAGACCAGGTAATGCACTGGGTTGCACAGGTGCCTTTGAGGGGTTTGCCTTATGGCTCTTTATGCCTCATTTCGCTAGGAAATATACTTCAAATACTCTTCAAAATACCCTTTCAATCGTATGGGCTTGGGGTGTGGGGTGTGTTCTTTTTCCTTGTCATTGACCAAGACCCTGCTCCTGTGATGAGGAACCTCTAAGTAACACTTGGATGGTTTCTATCAATCCGTTTGTGCAGTGCTCCCTCCTCCCTTCAGAGACTGCTCTTTCCCATGCCTTATATTATATAAGACACTTCCAGTAACACACCTCTAGAGATGCCTTTTCCCCCCAGAACATCATATTTTGGACTCCTGACCAGTTTGTGATGTATTACAAACCAGTTTCTTCTGTACTGCTGTTTCCATTCTGAATTTACCATCTGATTACTTCCTTTCATGTGGGCAGTCTCATTCTCGTTATGAAATTCCCTCTCTCTGACCAAGGTCAGTTCCTCTAATTTATCTCGCTGTTTCAGCTCCTTTCCCCCTCAGCAACCCCTGGTCCCTTCCCGCTGTGGCTCAGCCCTGCAGGAGGCCTGGCCCCAGAATGCCCGAGAGGGTCAGCTGGGGGCCGTGGCTCAGCCATGGTGGCAGCAGAGCGGGGTGAGCATGGAGGGCAGTGGGAGGATGTGGGTTGGGCAGGGCCCCCCACACCCAGGGCTCGGCTGGAGCTCAGCAGGACCCCCAGGAGGGCCATGATGGGAGGGTGAGGAGGCTCCGCTCTGCCTCAGCCTCTTGCAGGTTCAGTCTGCTGCTCTTCAACTGTCTTCTTACCTTCAATTCCTGCTTTGACATCCCCAGCGTCCAGCAGCAGCAGTTCCAGGGCATGAGTCCCAGGGGTCGGTGCTGAGGATACGTGCTGGGCCTCCATCCAGGCCATGCAAAAACGGGCTGAACCAGCAAAACAGAGGCACTGGTTGCCAGTAGAATTTCCAAACCTTTTCCTGTGGTGTCACTACTGGAGTAATGCTCCAGGGTCTTACCTCCCAGGTGCTGGGGGTGAGCGGTTGCTTGCATATGCACGGTGGAGATGCATGAGCCAGTGCAAGCCATGAGGGGTTTGAACTTTCTCTCCTGCCAGGATAACTGGGAATGTAACGCCTGCTCTTGCTCGATGGTTGTTGGTGTAATAAATATGTACGCCAAATTTATAGTAAAACAAATATAAAATTTATTTCGTGTCCGAGAGTTCGAACACGCAATGCCACGATCGAAAAGGGAGACAGTGCCAAGCCCGGGGTTGGCACTGGGTGAACGCAGGTCTGACCTCTATCGCATCAGACCTCCCTCTGTTCACGCCGACTGCTTCTAACAGCTGGTTTATATACAGTTTTTGACCGTAAAGTCCGGATTTTGGGTATTGTTTCTGTCACTCAGCATATTCATGAAGCATGCTATTCATGAAACTGAGGTGGACAAAATGCATCCTGTGTTTGATTGATTTCTCATCACCAGGGGATGTTATCTGATGGCTCATGATGTTCTTTATCTCGGTCCGATCTGGTCGTTAACACTTGAGCTGGGATGGGATTTTCGGAGATGGTCGATCAGTTCTGCCATCAGCTCTGCCTGGGAAGTTCTCCTTGGAAATGTAGATATCAGGAGTCGACTGAATGTTTTCCTGATGTGCTGCCGTTCTCTGTAATGCTGTCTTTCGGATGTAAATCAGTTCCCTGGGCGAGGCCACAATTCTTTTCTTGGGCAGGCTCTGCTCGTTCTAAAACTGGTTACAACTTAACTTTTTTAGTATATATTTCGATATTACATATTTGAGCATGAATTTCCCGCTTTTATTTATAACAATGAGGAGGCGCTGGAGGTAGGGCACCAGGAAAGCTTTTCTCTGTCTCCAGATCCAAACCTCCTGGCACTGCAGATATCACTTCACATGTTTGCTGGCCCAAAGACAGAGCCGTGCAGGGGGATCAGAGGAGGACTCTGTCTTGTAAAAAATAGTTACAGTCTCAGATGATGGAAAATGCTATTGTTCAAGGTTCAGACTGATATCCCAGCAGATTGCTGGGATTACTCCAGAGATGCCGGAGTGCCAAAGCTTAATTTCTGAACACCTGACAAATTCTTTCTTGACTCATTTTCCTGTCATGTCTGCATTTAGTTCCATGCCTCCTGAGATTTGCCTTGCATGTGCCATCTGCTGGCAGGTCAGTGTTTGTAGGTGGAGAGTCGCCGTCCTGTTCTCTGTGTGCCTCAGTAGCCAGGGAGGAATAACCACAGCTTACAAGCTGGTTTTTTTTTGTTTGTTTTTTTTTTTTTAATTTGAATGCAGTCAATCCCTAACATTCAGACAGTGAACTCCAGGCTAAATTGGGTGTAATTTATTGTTGCAAACACCACCCCGCCCCGCTCCCCAAAAATAGGTCAGTATTATATCACATTTTGTAACCTAGGTAAGTTTGTAGGGTAGTGAAACTAAGGCATATTTTTCTGTCACTTGTACTATGCAAACAGAGTTTTTATCTATTGACACTTCTGACATATTTTTACTCTAGTGAATTTAGCCTTTCCCTGTCTCACACCAGTGGTACCACAGTAGTTTGAGCAGCTGAGATAGTGAAACATTTCATTCTAGAGAGCTGCTTCCCTGCATCCTCAGATACTTCTGCTGCAGCAGATCTAAGGGGTTGTGAATACAATGGCCATATAGAAATCACCTGATTAAAATCATATTTCTCTTGTGCTTGAGATGTTTAGCTTGTGCCTGCTGGTGTGAAGACCCAGGACTTATCTTCTAATGCAGATGGATTTTCAGTAGCTGGAAGATCCTAGGGAGAGTTTCCTGCTTATGTGGTATTGAGGAGATGTTGCTTTTCAGTAGCTGTGTTGGTTTTGCACAGCCTGTTTTTTTGGTAGCGGGGGGGAGGGGGGGTGGCACAGAGGTGGCTTCTGTGAGAAGCTGCTGGAAGCTTCCACCATGTCTGGCATCAATCCCTGATGGCTCCGAAGATGGACATGCTGCTGGCCAAGTCTGGGCCAATGAGAGATGATGGTAACGCCTCTGCGCTAACATGTTTAGGAAGAAAATGAAAACAAAGTAGGGCACTTTTTTTCTAGCCAGAGAAGAGGAGGTGAGAACGTGAGGGAAAAAACGTCAGTGGAGAAGGAGGGGGAGGAGGTAGTGCAGGCTGTGATGATGACCATGGTGAAACAGCTGTGCCCCTGCAGCCCATGGGGATCCACAGGGGATGCAGAGATCCACCCACAGCCCATGGTTATCCATGGGGAATGCAGAGATCCACCTGCAGCCCATGGGGATCTATGGGGATGCAGAGATCCACTCACAGCCCATGGTTATCCACGGGGAATGCAGAGATCCACTCACAGCCCATGGTTATCCATGGGGAATGCAGAGATCCACCTGCAGCCCATGGAGATCCATGGGGATGCAGAGATCCACTCACAGCCCATGGTTATCCATGGGGATGCAGAGATCCATCCAGGGAATGCAGATGGGGATCCACTCACAGCCCCATGGTTATCACAGCCCATGGGGATCCATAGGAATGCAGAGATCCACCTGCAGCCCATGGAGATCCATAGGGATGCAGAGATCCACTCACAGCCCATGGAGATCCATAGGGATGCAGAGATCCACTCACAGCCCATGGGGATCCATGGGGATGCAGAGATCCACCCACAGCCCATGGGGATCCATGGGGAATGCAGAGATCCACCTGCAGCCCATGGAGATCTATGGGGGATGCAGAGATCCACCTGCAGCCTGTGGGGTGGTGCCTGGAGCGGGTGGGTGCCTGGAGGAGGCTATGAGCCTGTGGGAGACCTGGTGGAGAGAGGGGCCCTCTGTTTCCCGGCTGGAGCAGCCTGTCCTCGGAGGACTGCACCCTGTGGAGAGAGACCCACGTCGCAGCAGTTTGGGCAGGACTGTTTGCCTGTGGGAGGGGCTCATGCTGCAGCAGGTCTCACAGGGAGCTGCTGTTTGTGAGATTGGAACCATGTTGGAGTTCATGGAGAGCTGTCCCCCACGGGAGGGACCCCATGGCATAGCAGGGGAAGGACTCCTCTCCCTGAGCAGTGGAAGAAAATCTCAGTGATGAACTGACCAAATCCCCATGCCCTGTTTCCCTGCGTTGTCGAAGGGAAGGAGGGAGGGGTTGAAGGGAAAAAAGCGTTTTTAAAGGCTTATTTTACTTCTCATTTTCCTGCTCTGATCTTGTTAGTAATAAATTAAATTTGTTGAATTTAAACAGCCTAAGTTGAGCCTGTTTTGCCTTTGGAGTGTTTTCTTCCTGTCCTTATCTCAAATCATGAAGCCTTCATTAAATTTTTCTCTCCTCTGCCCAGCTGGGGCAGGGGAGGGTGAGTGATCTCCTTTCATGGGTGCCTGGCATTTGGCCAGTGTCAAACCACAACAGTAGCAAAACCAATGTTATTAAATCATGCCAGGTCTACCAGTTTCCTACTGTTATAAATGAATCAGCCAATTTTATGATTAAAGAGAATTTATTAAAAATCAAAGTATAAAATCTGAAAAAGAGCCACGAAGCAAAAGCAACGCCGAGCCAGGCAATCGGTGTTGGGGTGAACTGGATCCAAAACCCTGTTGGTTCGAATCTCACCAGTTCCCCGCTGTGGTTTCCATGGGGTGTCTTTTTATACCTTTTTTCTTCTTTGTTAATCTTATCTTTTCCATACAACAATGTAGTTTTTTCCTGTCTTTCCACCCTGTCTGACGATGGTTCCTGAAATCAGTAGTCGATTTTGCTGAGGGAATGAGTTTCTGGTGGTGTAAGTTATTTATTGTATATGCACACATGGAATCCATATCCTGGATCCATGTTCTTGTTTATACACATGTAGAACACACATCCTGGAGCTCTGCCAGATGAGGAAGTCCCATTAAATGCTTATCTGTGGACATATCCTGGAGCTCTGCCAAAGGAGGAAATCCCATGAAAAGTTTATCTGTGAACATATCCTGGAGCTATGGCTGATGAGGAAGTCCCATGAAATGCACAATTTTTGGCGACCACCTATTTCTGGCATTTGTGCTTTCTCTCAACTTCAGTAAAATGCTGCAATCTTAATTTTAGCATGAATTGTTTTGTAACATATACCACACTACTCTTCAGCAAATGCTTTAGAACTATTAATTAATACAGACTAACACTAAGTTTCATATTCACATGTTGCTTAAGACTTTATACTATGGAATGAGGACTCAGATAAAGGTGAACTATAGCCAAGATAAAGGGTTCAGATAAAGCTGATGGTGCAGTCTCCTGGCTTAGCTTTTGAATTGAAATGTGCATAAGAGCACTGCGCTCCTGCTGCTACTGCCACAGGAAGGGAAAGGGAAGTCATGCTGTGCCAGTGGCCAGCCATTTCCCATTTGACAAGGGCTGGCTTTCTGGGAGAAGACACAAGTCCCCTAATGGCTGGCTGGTCATGGAAGTGGGAACTGAGCATGGGAAATATAAATCTAGTAGGGAAGAACTTCATTTTTAAGGGCATGCATTACTTTTTCTCTGTATCTGCACCTCAAAAAGGCTGTGTGTCTTGTACAGAACTTGACCTGCCCCAATGGAATTCACCGTAACAGCACCAGGTGTAATGGCGCACTGGAGCATGTGGAAGGCTTGAGAATGACTCCAGCTCAGTACAACCTGCCATATGGGGTCCATGTGTGGGCATGAGTCACTTTGCTCTAGCTTTGGAGGTGGGTGTTTTGGTAGTTGCTTCCAGGCAGTGAGATGGACATTTCTGTTCTGGTTTTCTCCTAGAAATGCAGTGTTGGTTATTCTGGCTGGATTCCTGATAGATAAATGTCTTAGGTTACAATGATATGTATTCTATCACCATCTTCATGGGATGTTGGGGCCGGGTGGGGCAGTGTTCCTGATGGCTGCAGAATGATTTGCTAATGGGCCGGTCGTTGGGGCCGGATGGGCACTTCACTCACCCCAAACATTGCAGATAGTGGCTCATCATCCCATTGTGAGATGCCCCGCCCAGGGGGAGGAACCAATGTATCCCTATCTGCATATAAACTAGGATTTGAAACACCACAAGGCAGCTTTTTCCACGGGATTCCCAGAGGAAGACCAAACCCTTCTACACCACCACTGGACCTTCAGAGGAGAACTGCACCTTTCACAGGATCACTGCTTCAACAGAACCACATCTATCACTCCCAGAGGACTGCAACCACCTTCTAAGTGGACTACTACCAACACCCTGACCGACAGGGTGTCAAGTTGTATTCTGACTCTGTCAGCGTTTTTTGTATTATTACATTTTTTTCTATTAAATGGTAGTTCTGACTTTGAGCCTCTCACTGATTTGCTTTCAAACTACCACATTTTTTGGTGCCCAAATGTGAGGCCAGGCCCTGAGGAAAGTCAGAATTACAATTTTGTGTTCTAGAAGCCACCTATTCACCATGATACTCAACATACTTACATGGGTCCTGTACCTTGCTCTATATATATTTCCGCAGACAGGGAACTACCTGCCCGTAGTAATGCTCCTGTGTAGGCTGGGGTATCGTATAAAAATTGCTTTATTAGTTTACTATGTCTATTGCATGATAACCTCTGAGGCAATGAACACCATTGGGAATATATACTCAATTTTGTTTGCTTGTCCTAGTCTGGGCTGCTACATCTGGGGCCTCCTCAACAATCGCACCCAGCCCCCAGGGGAAAGAGTAGAGAGTGGTTTCTTTCAGCCTTTCAGACCTGACACAAGAGTTTTTGAAAGTATTGAGTTCCCTTTGGATGTCAAAGATGGTATAATCTTGCTGTCAGTTCTGTTTTCTTTTCTCTCTATGACCTGCACCGTGTACACCATGCTTAGAGTCAGAACAATGCTCGATGCTGCACAGTATCCTCAGGATGAGGACAAGAAAAGCAGCAAAACAACAGGCATCATATCTAAACAAACTGTCATGGAGGAAAAAGAGACTGAAAGAAACGACAGAGTCTCCACACAAGCCATCACCAAGCCAGAACAGCCTAAGCCAGTAGCAGTTTCCCCCCTTCAGAAAAAGAAAACCAGGAGCAAATCAGCCCGCACAGCGACCGATGAGGAGGAGGCTGGACCTTCGCACCAAGCAGAAGAGATGGAGCCAGAGATCATCACTCGCTCTTTATCCCTGGGTGAGCTGCGTGACCTACGGAGGGAGTTCACCCGCCAGACAAATGAATCCATCCTGACCTGGCTGCTTCGCATCTGGGACGCTGCAGCCAATGACACCATTCTGGATGGAAGTGAGGCCAGGCAACTTGGATCCCTGACCTGGGATGTGATCATTGACCAGGGGATCGGGAAAACCCAAGAAACTCTCAGCCTCTGGCGGCGACTGCTGGCAAGTGTAAGGGACAGATACCTTTGTAAAGAAGACCTCCAGGTGCACCAAGGAAAATGGAGCACAATGGAACAAGGTATCCGATGCCTGAGAGAATTGGCTGTGCTGGAGATCATTTTCTCAGAAGATGAGAGATTCCCCAAGAACCCAGATGATGTCCAATGCATGTCACAGATGTGGTTGAGATTTGCACAGCTTGGACCAGAGATATACTCCTGTTACCTAGCAACACTGCAATGGAGGGAAGGAGCGGACAAGGTGGGAGTACTGGTCAACAAACTAAGAATTTATGAGGACACTGTCACTGCCCCATTATGCACCCATGTTTCATCTGTGGAAACAAAGGTGGCTGAGCACGTCCGGAACTTGGAAGAGAAACTCAAAAAGGAGCTGAAGCAAGAAATTCACCACATCTCGCCAGAACCAACAAGAGTCTCTGCTATTAGGAGCAGACAACCCCCAGCCAGAGAAAGAAGATACACTCTGTGAGGTAACCTCTGGTTTTTCCTTCAGGAGCATGGAGAAGACATGGGAAAGTGGGACAGAAAACCCACCTCCTCCTTAGCAGCCCGAGTACGTGAACTGAAAAGAGGAACAGCTACCACAAGAAGCCCACCTAGAGTCAACGCCACTCCGGTCTCTTGTGGACAGAACTCTGAGCAGTATAGGAATGATGATATGACCGATCCTCTAGAAGGGACCTCAAGGACATATTTACAGGAAGAGAGCAACGTGTACCACGATCAGGAATAGAGGGGCCCCGCCTCTAGCCAGGTGGAGGAAAGGGACAACCGGATCTATTGGACTGTGTGGATCCGATGGCCTGGCACATCTGACCCACAAAGATACACAGCTTTGGTTGACACCGGCGCTCAATGTACCCTGATGCCATCAAGGTACGTGGGAACAGAATCTATTTCTATTTCTGGGGTGACAGGAGGATCCCAGCAGCTGACTGTATTGGAAGCTAAAGTGAGTTTAACTGGGAATGAGTGGCAGAAACACCCCATCGTAACCGGCCCAGAGGCCCCATGCATCCTAGGCATAGACTATCTTAGAAATGGGTATTTCAAAGACCCAAAAGGACATCGTTGGGCTTTCGGGATAGCCGCTGTAGAAACAGAAGACATCCAATAGCTAAATACCTTGCCTGGTCTCTCAGACGACCCCTCTGCTGTGAGACTGCTGGAAGTTGAAGAACAGCAGGTACCAATCGCCACAGCGACAGTGCACCGACGACAGTACCGCACAGACAGAGACTCTGTGGTTCCCATCCACAACACAATTCATAAACTAGAGAGCCAAGGGGTGGTCAGCAAAGCTCATTCACCCTTTAACAGCCCGATATGGCCAGTGCGTAAGTCCAGTGGAGAATGGAGACTGACAGTGGATTATCGTGGCCTGAATGAGGTCACACCACCACTGAGTGCTGCTGTGCCAGACATGTTGGAACTTCAGTACGAACTGGAATCCAAGGCAGCAAAGTGGTACGTGACCATCGATATTGCCAATGCCTTTTTCTCCATTCCTCTGGCAGCAGAGTGCAGGCCTCAGTTTACTTTCACCTGGAGGGGCGTGCAGTACACCTAGAACAGACTCCCCCAGGGGTGGAAGCACAGCCCCATGATCTGCCATGGACTGATCCGGGCTGCACTGGAAAAGGGTGAGGCTCCAGAACATTTGCAGTACATCGACGACATCATCGTATGGGGGAACACAGCAGAGGAAGTCTTTGAGAAAGGAAAGAAGATCATCCAGATTCTCCTAAGAGCTGGTTTTGCCATCAAGCAAAGTAAGGTTAAGGGACCCGCTCAAGAAATCCAGTTCTTAGGAGTCAAGTGGCAAGATGGACGTCGCCAGATCCCGACAGAAGTAGTCAACAAGATCACTGCTATGTCCCCACCTACAAACAAGAAGGAAACCCAGGCTTTTCTAGGAGCTGTCAGGTTTTGGAGAATGCATATCCTGGAATACAGCACAATTGTAAGCCCTCTTTACCTCGTAACACAAAAAAGAAATGATTTCCAGTGGGGTCCTGAGCAACAACAAGCATTCAAACAAATTAAGCAGGAGATTGCCCACACAGTGCCCCTTGGGCCAATCAGAACAGGGCAGGATGTGAAAAATGTGCTCTACTCTGCGGCCGGGGAGAATGGTCCATCCTGGAGCCTGTGGCAGAAGGGACCTGAAGAGGCTCGAGGACGACAGCTCGGGTTCTGGAGTCGGGGATACAAAGGATCTGAGGCCAGCTATACCCCAAGCGAGAAAGAGATTCTTGCGGCTTATGAAGGAGTTTGAGCTGCCTCGGAAGTAATTGGCACCGAAGCACAGCTGCTTCTGGCACCCCGACTACCAGTGCTGGGTTGGATGTTCAAGGGAAGGGTTCCTTCCACACATCATGCCACCAACGCCACATGGAGCAAGTGGATTGTGCTGATCACACAGCGAGCCCGGATAGGAAACCCTAATCGCCCTGGGATTCTGGAAATTATAACAAACTGGCCTGAAGGTGAGACTTTTGGATTATCTTCTGAAGAACAGGAGGGGCAAGTGACATGTGCAGAGGAAGCCCCACCATCTAATGAGCTACCAGAGAGCGAAAGATGATATGCGCTCTTCACTGATTGGTTCCTGTGCTAACTGCAAGTGGAAAGCTGCTGTATGAAGCCCCACATGACGAGTTGCACAAGCTACTGAGGGAGAAGGTGGATCAAGTCAGGTCGCAGAGTTTAAAGCTGTCCAGCTGGCTTTGGATATTGCTGAGCGAGAGAAGTGGCCTCGGCTCTATCTCTACACTGACTCCTGGATGGTAGCTAATGCTTTGTGGGGTTGGTTGAATTGCTGGAGAAAGGCCAACTGGCAGCGCAGAGGGAAACCCATCTGGGCCGCTGAGATTTGGCAGGACATCGCTACCCGTGTAGAGAGACTAATTTGACACGTGGATGCACACGTACCCAAGAGTTGGGCCAATGAAGAGCATCGTAACAATGAGCAGGTGGACCAAGCTGCCAGACTGAGAGTATCACAAGTAAATCTGGACTGGCAGCACAAGAGAGAATTATTTCTAGCTCGTTGGGCCCTTGATGCCTCTGGTCATCAGGGACGAAATGCAACGTACCGATGGGCTCGTGACCGAGGGGTGGACTTGACCATGGACAGCATCTCACAGGTCATCCATGGCTGCGAGACCTGTGCTATGATCAAGCAGGCCAAGCGGGTGAAGCCTCTGTGGTATGGTGGACAATGGTCGAAGTATAGGTATGGGGAAGCCTGGCAAATTGACTACATCACCCTTCCCCAAACCCGCCAAGGCAAGCGCTACGTGCTGATCATGGTGGAAGCAACCACTGGATAGTTGGAGACCTATGCTGTGCCTCATGCTACCGCCCGGAACACCATCCTAGGCCTGGAAAAGCAAGTCTTGTGGAGACATGGCACCCCTGAGAGAACTGAGTCGGACAACGGGACCCATTTCAAGAATGGCCTTATAAACAGCTGGGCCAGAGAACATGGGATTGAGTAGATACATCATATCCCTTATCATGCACCAGCTGCCGGGAAAGTTGAACGGTGCAACAGACTACTTAAGACCACCCTGAAGGCACTTGGCAGGGGGACCTTCAAAAATTGGGAAATGAACTTAGGAAAGGCCACCTGGATGGTCAACACACAAGGCTCCATCAATCGAGCTGGTCCTGCCCAGTCTGAACCCTTGCACACAGTGGACGGAGATAGAGTCCCTGTGGTACACATGAGAGGTATTTTAGGAAAGACTGTTTGGATTAGTCCCGCCTCAGACAAAGGCAAACCCATCCGCGGGGTTGTTTTTGCTCAAGGACCTGGTTACACTTGGTGGGTAATGCAGAAAGATGGGGAAACCCATTGTGTACCACAAGGAAACTTAATTTTAAGTGAGAACTGTGTGTAAAGTTTCATTGTATATGTATATATATATGTAAAGTTTAGAGGGGGTATTGGTTTGGGTATCACATAGATGGTGATAGAATAAGGGGTGGATAATGTCTTAGGTTACAATGGTATGTATTCTATCACCATCTTCATGGGATGTTGGGGCCGGGTGGGGCAGTGTTCCTGATGGCCGCAGAATGGTTTGCTAATGGTCCAGTCGTTGGGGCCGGATGGAGCACTTCACTCACCCCAAACATTGCAGATAGTGGCTCATCATCCCATTGTGAGATGCCCGGCCCAGGGGGAAGAACCAATGTATCCCTATCTGCATATAAACTAGGATTTGAAACACCACAAGGCAGCTTTTTCCATGGGATTCCCAGAGGAAGACCAAACCCTTCTACACCACCACTGGACCTTCAGAGGAGAACTGCACCTTTCACAGGATCACTGCTTCAACAGAACCACATCTATCACTCCCAGAGGACTGCAGCCACCTTCTAAGTGGACTACTACCAACACCCTGACCGACAGGGTGTCAGGTTGTATTCTGACTCTGTTGGCGTTTTTTTGTATTATTACATTTTTTCCTATTAAATGGTAGTTCTGACTTTGAGCCTCTCACTGATTTGCTTTCAAACTTCCACAATAAATTGGGAAATTTCTGTAAATTCTGGGATTCAATGAATTTATTCTTGTACTGAAGTGGAATTTCAGGCTGCTGTTTCAATGTAAAGGGATGATTAAAGGTCCCACTACAGTAACACCACAGAGGGGTGGAGGGTAGGGACAGCTCTGTGTGTGGATGTATGATGGTCAGCTGAGCAACTGAGACATTCATCCTTTGACCACTGACTTAACAGCTCAGCACAGTTCTCTGACACAGACGTGTCGGAGACTGGTATTACATGTTTTTGATGCGACAAACTGATAAAGCAGGGTTCTGTTCCCAGCTCTGGAATCTGCTCTGGTATGTGCTGAAAGCTAAGACCCAGCAGTCTCAGCAAATGCAGTCATACTCTGTGTCTCGTTCTGCTGTGAAAGAGGGAGTCCGGGAGGATTCTTTTTGATAGATTTCTCGGACGAAAATAAAGCGCAAACGCAACAGTATTGTATCTGAGAACCATTTATTGATAAAGCAGGGTAAGCGTTCCTACCAGAAGGGGTAGAAATGAGAGCAGAGAGGGAAAAAGAGAGATGGAGAGAGAAACAGAAGACAGTGTTACCATAGGAACCCCAGCGCTGTGTCCGCATCAGCACGGCAAACGGAGTGTGCGCGTTGCAAGCCACGGCGAGCTGCGTGGCTCTAGTGGCGGCTCGGCGCGGCTTTCGAGCGGCAGCGTGCCTCCGGCGTCGGCTGCAAGCCACGGCGAGCCTTGTGCAGCTCTCGTGAATGGCTGGGTTCAAGCGGCAGCTACAGGCTGGGTGGAGCACGAGGTCGTTGTGGCGATGAGTTGGTTCACAGAAATGGTGCAGCAGGTGCGGACAGGGACGCAGGACCACCGGGGAAAAAAATCGAGGGGGGGAGGTGCCTGAGCCGACCCTACAGGTGAGGCCCCGCTCCCTCCAAGAAACTCAAATAAAAATGGCTCCTGTTGTGTCGCAGTTAACTGCTTTTATGTGCCAAAGCCTCCCCATATCCCGATTTCCTGGGCATTTGTCCCACCGGCAAGTGGGGGGCAGGGGGATGTCGCTCACAGCCCGATCGTGGAAGCTTCCGTTGCGCTGACTGGCTGCCAGGCTAAGCCTCCGTGGGGGACAGGGCTGCCAGAACATATACAGCCCTTATAGGAGTCTTCCACTTCATGTGTAACATACGTTGAGGCATAAATGAAAATCAGGTTGGTCCCTCTCACTCTGTATCACTGAGGTCTTAGAGAAAGGCATAGAGGAGGAGATCATGTCCTCTAGGTCATAGTCTGCAATGGAGCTTGTGGCGGCCGTGGAAGGGGTAGCAGAAGCCCAAGAAGAGAAGAAAGGACTTTGGTGGAGGGCTTCCAAGACTGCTAAGTTCCCCCCGGGGACTGAAGTGACCATGGTTTAGCCCAGGGCAAACTTACTTGGTTACTAGTTATGTCTATCATCTACCCCCTTCTAAAAGGTTACCTGTTACTGGATGATTGATTCACTGTTACTCCTCACCTCCCTTGTCCATTGGACTGGTTCCCTGACTCTGCCCTTGTACCTCCCTGGGACCCTCAGATGATTGGTACATATCCCTCATAAGGTGGTCGCAGAGAGCATTCGGGGCTTTTGGTCCTTGGATTCCCTCTGTGCTGGACTTCCTGCAATAAAGCTGCACAGAATTCATACCAGAAGTCCCTCTCGCCTTATTTCTACTTCAGCAGCTAGTGATCGCAGCTCCTCACTCCCGGCGCGTCACCCCACTGGGCGAGCGGCTTCACTGGCTGGTGTCTAAGAGACGCCGCCAGAGTGCTTCTTTGGACAAGGACCCTTCTGGAACGTGGCCAGCTGGAGGCTGTCCAGAATCCAGCTAACGAACAGGAGCTCAGAGCAGAATCAGAGACTATAGAGTTCAGAGTCCTCTTCAGAGTCCCCTGCCACTAACTCTGCCTCTCTAATCTCCCACCATGATAATAACATCATTATTTTGATGATTGCCAAGTCATTTTATAAAGAGAGCAGTCTTTACAAAATTGAAAAGTGAGAGTAAACTGATGAAGTTTTCTGGTATGTTTTGAGGTTGTTCTTTAGCTTTTTGACATAGAATGCCTTAGTCCTGATTTCAGCGTGTTAGTTGAGGTTTGTGCATTTTTTCTGTTTCTCCCTAGTTGATGTTTTTGTTTCCACTTTTTTCACTGTGCTGGGATCATCCATCTTTGCTTGAGGCTCACACTTCAAGGGCTCACCATACCTCCTTCCTGTGATGTTAACAGTGAATTGCCCAAACTGGACCAAGAGACACTTCAGAGACAGTCACAGAAGTGGGTATTTGCTTTATTCGGTGCACCAGGTTTGGGGGAAATCTCCTCTCAACACACACACCGGCACTTCCTATAACACAGTATTATGGGTAAAGTTCATGAATATTCATCACATTCCTTGGGATAGGTGTGGTTATACAAATTACGTTCCGGAGTTACTAATCCTGGTAGTCACACTGAGGAAGGCTCCTCTTCTTCCTCGGGGGTCTTCCTGATGAAGGCTAGTAGTCTTCATCACAATACACTTTTCACCTTTCTAGAATACGCGCAGTCCTTTGTGGAATGATTCAGCGGTTTCTGTGCTGGCTTCGAGGAGATTCCTGTCCCTCTAATCTTGACAAGATTAAGGGAATCCTGTTTCTTAGGTTTTGTAATTAACATTTTTTGTCTCTTAGTAGTTAATTGTGTTTACATGGGTTAACTGTTGATCATTCCTTTCTCAACAGGAAGACTGCTCTTAGGTTCTGGGAAAGGGTCGCTTACTAGTAAGGAATTCACATTTACATATTTTCATATTTTCAGATTTACATCTCACCAAAGGGTCATGATATATTTTTGCCTTCTAGACCCTTGTCCTACCAGTCACCTGCTTCACCTGCTCTTTCCCAGGGACTTGTGTTGTTGGCAGAATATTGCTTCTTGATTTAATGTGTGCTGAAATGTTTAAGTCTTCCCCCTAACAAGTTTGTCCTTCTCTCAAGGATGGGGACTGACATGTGATTTCTCTGCATTTGAAGTTATTTTTGCTTGCCTTATAGGAGGGATAAGTTCACTTCCCATGGCCCTGCAGGATTTAGTACGTTTTAAAATGGACTGTAAGATTGGCACATACCTCGTCTGGCACATGCCTTCTCTAGGCATGTATAGAGCATCTCCCAGCCTGAGCTCTCCAGCTTGAGAGAGCTGTTGCTGCTGTGCCATGCTCTTGGTCAAGCCTGTCTGTTCAAGAGAGGATTTTTCTCTTCTCCCAAGGTGTGCAGAATCGTTATCACAGCCTTCTGGTTCAAGGAAAGGAGCTGGCACTGGCATTTGGACTGTCTCTGTCTTTCTCCCATCTTCGGGGTGTCCTCAATTTCTTCTTCACCCAGCAGTTTGAGACAAAGTTTGGAATGCAGTGCACCTTTGGGGAGGTGAGTTTCTTTGGTGTTTTCTAGACCCAAGACAGCCTGTTTCCTCCAGTGATTAGTAGAACCTGAAAGAGGTAGTGAGGTTAGCAGGAAGTGGCACACGATTTTCCAGTTTTTCCTGTTGTTTTCTGTGCGCAATGAGTGGTGTTTTCTGCACTGATGCCAGAAAATCCTCTCTAACTCTCTAGTGGCAGCCTGACAGTTTTGTTTTCTTGACATATTTTAACATCTGCAGTAACAGATAGTCAGTACTTAATATAGGAGTACTCCCATGGAATAGAAACTTCAGAGTGAGAGACAGGAACAAAATGTGTTTGTTATTCTGTACTTTGGCCAGCAGAACATGCTGATTCTGCAGCAGTGTCTGTACTGGTCCCAGCAGAAGACGCTGTTATAAATAAAAGTGGGAAATTCGTGCTCAAATATGTAATATCGAAATATATAGTAAAAAAGGTTTAGTTGTAACCAGTTTTAGAACAAGCAGAGCCTGCCCAAGAAAAGAATTGTGGCCTCGCCCAGGGAACTGATTTACATCCGAAAGACAGCATTACAGAGAACGGCAGCACATCAGGAAAACATTCAGTCGACTCCTGATATCTACATTTCCAAGGAGAACTTCCCAGGCAGAGCTGATGGCAGAACTGATCGACCATCTCCGAAAATCCCATCCCAGCTCAAGTGTTAACGACCAGATCAGACCGAGATAAAGAACATCATGAACCATCAGATAACACCCCCGGATGATGAAAAATCGATCAAGCACAGGATGCGTTTTTGTCCACCTCAGTTTCATGAATAGCATGCTTCATGAATATGCTGAGTGACAGAAATAATGCCCAAAATCCGGACTTCTCGGTCAAAACTGTATACAGACCAGCTGTTAGAAGCAGTCGGCGTGAACAGAGGGAGGTCTGATGCGATAGAGGTCAGACCTGCGTTCACCCAGTGCCAACCCCGGGCTTGGCACTGTCTCCCTTTTCGATCGTGGCATTGCGTGTTCAAACTCTCGGACACGAAATAAATTTTATATTTGTTTTACTATAAATTAGGCGTATTTATTTATAACAACGCCTTGCACATGGCTGATTAAAACCACGTTTAAATTACTGTAAGAAGCAGAACCTGAATGGCACATTTCTTAGTCTGAATCTATTCTAGGGCTTATATCTTTAGAAGATTTGAGCTTCTCTCCTCCTCTTCCTCTTGGTGCAGTGAGATGAGATCTGTCTTAAGTGGAAGAAAGGGGTTAAATGGCACATGAGTACTCTGCTAGAATGGTGATGTTAAGGAGACTTGCTTCAGGGCCTTCTTTGTGTACAAAGACTCAGTGATTATAGGAAAGTGTTATTTACCAAGCAAGGCAGTATGGGCCATTGCCCACAGAAAAGAGGATGCAGTGTGAGATAAATCTTTTGCAGAAGTTGAAACCCGTTGATGTCCTCTGATTCCAGCTCTCAGAGAGAAAGCTGGTGGTGGGCATGGGGTGTCACATCCTGTCTGACATTTAATTTTGTGCTCAGGCAGGATTTGCAAGCACAGCACAGTGACTTCTGTAGCCCATGGAGGCCCACATCAGGCAAAGTGTGAATGCATCTCAAAAGCTGTTGTGGTTCTTTGGAAAACAAAATGGGTACAAAACTCCTTCTGAGAAGGATGTCTGCAGCAGATGTCCACTGCCAAATTTGCTTTGGTGTATGCAGCATAAGCAGACTCACTGCTCTGGACCTGCCTATGCTCACAGGCCAGATTGCTGTGGTAACAGCAGCAGGTAACACCAATGAAGAGGTTTCCTGTACAGCTGTGATATGCCTCCCCTGCTCTGGGGACCAGGGAAGTTTCCCAATGTCTGCCTCACTTTTACCTGAGTTTATTGCACAGTTCTGCTGCAGGTCAGGAGTATTCTAGCCACAGGCCAGCTGAGCTCTGCCTGAGAGACTCAAGTGGCTATAGCCTCACTGGCCTCAGGCAGTTCTGCAGCCATGGGAGCTCAGTGGGCAGAGCTCAGGGATTGTGACAGGGTGGTGCAAGGTGAAGGGTCCTACTCTCTGTTTTAAGAGAAGCCAGGCTTAGGAGTCATGGAGAATTTAGCATTTTACATGCAGTAGGTTTTTTCATTCAGTGCTCTCCACTCCGAGGAATTTCTAACATGTCTTGTTTTTCCCAGGGAGCCTGCTTTGTGTGCTGGGGTTTGTTTCAGCCCTCACAGTCAGTGTACTTGATAAAGTGGGCACCTGGGCTTGGATGGTGTTATCCAGCAAGACTCCAAAAAAGTGGTATGTGGTGCTTTTCCATCTCTGTCCTGGAAATCCCAGGTGCAGGAGCATTGCCTTCATATTGAAGGGAAGGCCAAAGCAACAGGTGCCAGTCCTGGCCAGGAGAGGGCATTCCCAGCTCTAGGTTCAACCCTGCAGAGCAGTGCTGAGATCACATCTATGAGCCAGCAGCTCACAGCTCCCTGCCCCCTGCCTAGAGCCTTCCAGAGAGCTGAGGTAGTACTCAGAATGGCAGTAGCTTTCTGAGCCAGTTACTTCCTGACTGTAGGTGGCTCAGAGGAGCATTTTGTGCTCAAAACTAGCTGGTAGCCTACCTCTGAACTACTTTCTGGCTCACAGAATCCAGGATAGGAAATACCTAATCTGGGCAGTACTGAACTGTCTCTTGCCAGCCCTTATCTTCAATTCCTCCTTGCATTCTGTCTAGGAACAACCATTACAAGCAACTTTGGTCTGCAATTTTTATGTCATTTTGATCTATTAGATGGCTTCCTTCTCATGACAGTACTCTCAAATGGTTTTTGTAGTTATGTTGTGACTCTTGTTTATACTGTACCTTTCCACTGTTTCACTTAATGATGTGTTAAGGACTTAACAAGAACAGTCTCTTGCAGCCAGAACCTTTATAAAAATAAGAAAGCTTTTTTGCTTTCTTTACTGCATAGTGTTAAAGAAGGAATGTTTTAGAGTCAGCACATCCCAAATTTCACTTAGAGATGCATGAGCTGCCTTTCATTTCCCTTTTACCTGCCATTACTTCTTAAATCTCTTGTGCCCTTCAATGGCTTGCAGAAAGTGACACTGGTGTGAAGTTGGGCTGTTTTCCTGGGGAGTGAGGGCACATCTTGTCTTTGCAGCAGATTCAGGACATCCAGCACCTTCTCCTTTGCTACTGGCTCCTGGTCCTCACCATCATGTTCTTCTACAACTGAGTCTTCCCCTTTGTGTTCTATGGCTGTGGCCCACTGACTGAAATGAGGCAACAGAGCCTTGCAGGCCTCGATTTTGGGCAGACTGGGAAATACAGGGGTAATAGGCTTGTTCCTTCCACTCATGAAATGGGAGAAATATGCCTTTAACACCTAAAGGTTTGAGGGTTCTTTGACCTTTCTTCCCCTTCAAAGATGAGAGAAGCTTCTGAAAGACTGCAAAAATACCTTAAAGGAAAATGATTCATCCAATATTTAAAACTTCAAACACTGCCAAAGGAGGATCAGAAGGATTTGGGAGAAGGGGAAGATCTACTCAATTTAAAAAAACAGCCCAGAGACATTTTACCTTTGTAACAGACCAGCAAAGTGAGTGTCTCCTGAGCTGGGTGGGGTGTCAGGTTCACAGGCCTGGGGCAGCTCTGCCCTGCAGCTGCTGCACTCTGCTGTGTCTGGAATATAACTGGGCTTGCTCAGCATGGGTTTGTACAAGAGGAAACCTTTCAGGTATCTGGTGAAAGCTTCAGACTTCCTTTTTAATGCCTCCCTTTGCTTAAAAGAAAGCAGCAATCTGGCCATCTAAATTGAGACTCCTGCTTCTGTCCTAGGGCTCTGCCACAGTCTTGTTTTGCTGCTTTGTTCCCCTTTGTGGATGATGCAGCAGCTTCTGTCACATAATGAGGATGAACTTTTATATTAGGTAAGGCCTGCAGTAAAAGAAATAAAATTATTTTGGTAGTATTTCATTAGTGTTTTGTAGGAAGCCACTGTGAAATCAGGAGGGAAGAAATGTCATCAGCATGACAACTGATGGGAAGTAGCCATACAGGTAGCCAAATCAAGTTTAAGCAGCTACAAGATCTTTAAATAAACCTCTGTGAAAGCTGTTAAACTGAATGACTGTAAATTCTATAAAGAATTCGAGCAAGTTTAATGAAATTCCTGCATGTCCCTAACAAAGCTGAAAGGCTGGTTTTGACAGTGGGGGTTTTTTGCTGTAACCAGATCTCCTTAAAGGAATTTCCCAGGGCAATTCCTAGTATTTCTCAAATGCAGATACTCAGTATAAATGCAGATCTTTGCTGCTGGATTATTTTTAAACTATGATCCTGCCCCTCAGCATTCACCCCCTTGAACTGATCAGGCTTTTAACCTCTTAAAAGAGGATGTCAAAACTTCAACATGTGATTTGGACAGGTAATGGCATGTTGCTGCTGTGAGCTGTGTTG
Source organism: Eopsaltria australis (assembly GCA_034509425.1). NCBI lineage: Eukaryota > Metazoa > Chordata > Aves > Passeriformes > Petroicidae > Eopsaltria > Eopsaltria australis. Next base: position 425,301 of record JAVTVJ010000228.1, on the reverse strand, counting down.
ATGGAAGGAAATACATGCTCCACTTTACAGTTTCACTCTGCACTTAGAGAGGTGTCTCGAAAATGTCGGAGAATACCAATTCCTCTGTGGTGTGCACTAATTAAAAAGAAAGTAAACCTTGTGGTTTACTTGGCACTACAAACCAGATGGAATCAAGCTTGTTTACAAGTCCTCTCATTCAAACCCTTCCTGCTGATATGCTTGTGCTCAAACTTACTTGCTATCAAAACAACCAGATCAAGAATACTAATTGTGTTATTTTCTTGGCTTCATTTTATTTTTAGCAAGTTTATCCAGGATAAATATTCTGGTTACAATCAGCAGGCAGCTGCTTACATTTCTGGGGCAGTGTATGACAGCACTCTCCTTCTCTCTGTGACAGTTGGCATATTAATTTTGAGTACCCAAAACACGAAGCACTCACTGATAACTTATTCCAGATTTTTTTATATGTCCACTACAGCCCCCTCAAACAGAATTTCTCCCGTTGTGGCTGAACGAGGAGTCCTTTATATCCTTGCAAACTGCAAGATGCACCTTAACCTGACTTAAATTACAAGAAGTAACATTCCCATTTTTACCTCTGTCCTGTAACTGTGCTATGGCAGCATCAACCCATTGTACATGGCTGTGTGTTTTGGGAAATCCGAGACTGGAACAGAAAGGACTGGGATAAGCTTTGCAAGTAGATGGGAAAGGACAACCTGCATGCAATCAGGCCCTGTTTCATTGAACAGCTTCCATTCCTTATTTCCATAATTGTCATGGTATAATGATGTTTTCCCTTCCTCTTTGTTAAAGCCTGGGGTTTCACTTGAGTACTGGACACCTAGTAACATTTCAGTCTCAGTTCAGAGGTATGCAAGAGGTAGAACAGCTGGTCTGGTACACTGCCAACAGCCAGGAAATGCCATGTCACTGCCACTCCTGCCAGCCCACTTTGCACAGCCCCATATGCCACTAGGACCCATGGGAAGCAGGGTCCCCTGGAAGAGACTTTCTGTTAGTTCCCTTCACCAGGACTACGTTGGACTGAGAGGTATTCTTGCTGTTGGCTGTGCCATGCTGACTCTGCCAGTCTTGCTCTCCTGGCATTCACATCTATGCCTCCGCTGGTCTCTACCACCTGGCTGGGGATCACTTACTCCTTCACTGCTGTGAGTTCTCAGCTGTAGCTGGGTGTATTGTGGCTACACTCCCACATCTGGATGGCATATTACTACTGCTCTGGTGTCCTGCTGAGCAGGTTTCACAGCCACAGGTTGAAGTCACTGGCTCAGCAAGCCTTTGCTTAGTAACAAATAACCCTAAAGAATCAACATGGAGCAGAAGGCAGAGCAGAGTGAGGAAGCACTAAATACAGTGTGAAGTATTAACCTTGTCATGCTTTGCTCAATGCTTTTAACTTGACTGTAACACCTGAATCTCCTGAGTCTCATGAGTTAGCTCATCAGGTCTGACCCCCATTCTAAAATATGAATCAGGTTATTTCAGTTTCAGATAACCTGTGTTATCTGTGCTGTCTCAAGCTGCTTGGAAAGGATGTCTAGAATCAGCCAAAGGCTGGAGGGACAGACACTGGATATCTTGACGTATAAATTTTTACTTAGTGGGAATAATTCCTTTTTGAATGAACGTCCATCTAACATCTTTAAATCAGGCTCTGAGTTTCTGTTTTCATTGCTCTCCCCAGGCTAGTATGTGGCCATCTATACCACTTGTGGACCCCCAAGTGACTTTAGGGACTGTCACTGACAAGTGATGGGCTGGCAACTTCTGTACAGACGGTTGGAGCTGACCTTTCGAATCTGATCGTTGGATACATTCTGGGAACAAAGTCTAGGTGAGAATGCTTTGTATTTTTTTGGTTTTTTTTAATAAGCAGAGAAGTAACCAGTGCTTTAGTGGAGCAGTGTGAACAGGAATCCGGGGATTTGCAACCTGATGCTGCAGGGAACTAGAGCAATGCCTTAAGCATCTTCAAGTGACCGGTTGTTCTTTCCTGTTTCAGCTTTCTAATGAATTAAAGATCCCTCTGTGGTGCTGGCAACAGATGATGATCTTTATGTTGGCAAACACTGTTGCATGCCTCCATTAGCCTCAATGTTGTGGACAAGTATCAGGTACATGTGATAAAAGGTGAAGAACAGCTGTGCATCACCGAGTTCCTTTTAATGTAATAGCTGTTGGGTGTGTATTTGAATGACTCTTAAATGGGGACTGCATAAAAGGAGAACCCTCTGCTCCGTACTGATGCAATGCAGTTTTGCCTGGTACCAAGCCATTGGCGGCTGTATGTTTTTCTGCAAGACAGGGAGGGCAAGGGCCAGGACCCAACTGTGGCAATGTGTATGTACAGGAAAAACAGTGACCTTTTGTCACCAATTGCTGCCTTGATTTTCCAGGATAGGATGCTGAACAGAACCAGAAAGGGAGCACCTGTGGGGCAAGACAGAGACTCTGCAGGTGCAGCACAGCTCCTTGATGATGACACAGAAACTGAAGACTCTGTCAGCTGAACCTTGGCAGGGAGAGAACTGCACTGCCAGACACACCACTGACCACTTCTGCCTGAAAGTGTTTTAGCCCGTGTACTTTAAACATCTTTAAAGATTATCCTTGAAGGCAATTGTCTACACACTCGGAATCTTTCTACTTTCTTAGGCCTGGCGCACAAGTGAAAGGATGTCTTCTGTGGTTCTTGGGCATTCTCCAACACCCACACACCTGCATGGGGCACTTAAAGGTCTGCACTGCAGTCAGGGAAGCTCACCTAGCTAACCTTGTTCATGAGCATTAGACAGCTGCTTGTCAACCTTGCAGCTTGTGAAGGTATGCCACCAGAATCCTGCACAACAGCACCTGCTAGCACCCAGCAGGCCTGCTGTTTCATTCACTGCTCTAGATAAGCCTCTTCCACAAATCATGTGCCCATGCAAGTGACATCATCCATTATTCTTTAGGCAGGAGTCTGAAAATCAAACTGATGACCTTTTGCACACAAGCCTAGCTTAACTGCTTATTACTTTACTAGAAATGCTTCTGTAAGCTGTGTGTATTCATTGCCCTTCAAAAGCATAAAAGGTTTTGATCTGGAATTCTGTCCTTTATAACCCAGTGCTCTTACTCAGGAAGTCTAGAGGCTTATTTTACTCAGCCAGCTGCCCTTTGCCCTGGGCAAATGTTCACAGTGTTTTCAAAAGCACAAAGGAGGCTTTAAGAATGAAGTAAACTGTAACAGCCAAGTACAAGAAATGCTGAAGTGAAAGACATGTAAATTACTACAAATTCTTAAGAGCAGCTGTGCTCAAGTTGCATTTAATATAAACAGTTCTAGATTGAACGTGATTTAGGCACTGATAGCATCCAGTGAAGTCACATTTTAAGACTAATCCACTTATCCGTTCAAAACTTGGTTGAACTGATTTACTGAAGATGATGAGCTCAGACAGCAAGATCTTCAAGTTTTAAGTTAGACAGTGTATTCATTTCAGACCACAATTAAAGAACTTTCCCTTTTGGAGTTTGCTGCAGTGAAAATTTAGGGGGAAAGGTAAGTCACAAAACTCCAAAAATCAGACTCCTCTTGTTACCAATGGGTAAGGCTTTATAAAGGGAAGGCTTTGTAACATGGCTCCAGCCTGTTACTTAGGTTAAGTAGAAGGGAACTATAGGAGAAAAACTTTGCTAGAATAGAGACATGAGAGACCTGACAGACGTGTTGTGTGGCCCACACCTTGGTGTATGGTAGTTGGCTGGACTTGTTTTGTCTTAGAACTATGTAAACTGATAAACTGGCTAATTGATTAAAAAGGCCGGGTTTTCGGCAATAAACACTCTCCTTTGCATCTGTCTGGGGTCACTCCTTACCGTCACATCCTCTAGTTTAGCAACGACCTCCCGAGATTGAGTCCCACACCCTTGCTCAGTCAGGGGCAGCTGGAGCAGGTTGTCCAAGACCTGCTAAGAGTTTGAACATCTCCACAAGATGGAGACTCTGCAGCCTCTCTGGGCCACCTGTCTTAGTGTCTGACCCCTCGCAAGAAGAATGTCCATCCTTGTGTTCAGATGGAATTCTGTGTGGTTTCCCTTATGCGCATTGCTTCCTGTCCAGAGCAGAGTCTGGGCCCCTCATCCTTGCTCCCTTCCAGCACGTACCTGAGCACACTGGTCAGATCTCCCAGAGCCTTCTTGAGCAGCCCCAGGTCTCTCAGCCACTCCTCCTGTGACAGATGCTCCAATCCCTTTATTACTTTGTGGCCCATCACTGCATTCTTTAAATCACATCTGTCTTGTGCTAGGGAGCCCAAAACCACACATAGTGCTCCATGTAAGGCCTCATCAGTATTTTAACCCAGCTGCCAAATCAGACTCCTGCTAGCCTGGGGCTTCAAAACAGTCTTTGGCCTCCACTTGCTGCACTACTCTTCCATGCTGAAATCCTGCACTTTCCTTTTTTCAGAGGAAAAGAATCCCATGATGAACTTCCAGCTGTAATTATGAAAAACCACATGCAGCACTAATGTTGGAGACTTGCAAACAGAAGAAAATATGTGTTCAGAGCTGATTTGTGTGTTGATACCCTGGCTTAAGAGCAGTGACTTCAGCCTGATTTGCTGAAGCCATCAACTTTCTTACTTTATGTCATGTGATGCAGCAGCTAAACTCAAAGGCGCTTGGTGCTGTAAGAAGTGCTGGGATAACCACTCAAAGTCCTGTACTTGCTCCTTCATGGAAGAAACTCAATTAAAAGCCAGCCATTCCTGTTTGACATCCCACAATCTACCTCTGAATTACTAGAAAAGAAACTACACTCTTCTGTTTTGAAGAAGAGTTGTGACATACTTTCCTTAAAGTCTGACAATGGTTAACAAGGTTGTCCTCGGTGTAGCACCAAAGCCTCACTGCCTGCTCTGCTGGGTGTCACTGGGAAGCACTCCTACCCCCCTCCTATGTTCACTGCCTATATGGACAACTCCTGTTGGCTAGAGAGGGCTTTATAGACACCATCAAACAAAGATCTTTGCACTTGCTTATAAAAGCCCTGTCACAGAGTCTGAAGATGTGGGGACATTCTGGGTAACTTTTGGATCTCTTGCACAAAGACCATCTTCAGGGTGGGAAGACTCTACTGGAGCCTCTCACAGGCAGAGTTATTCTGGACAGGCTGCTTCTGGTCTTTCAGCTCAGATGGATAAAGCTTGAAGCTGACATAACAGAAAAGAGGCAGATGATGAACCTTCCTGGAACAGTACACTGGGCACATTGATAGCTTACTCTTACTCAGCTTTTTTTCAGTAATGACCCTCTGATGACCAAGAAGCCACCTTCACTTTGCCTGTGTTCCCCATTCTTGCTGGACACCTGCAGCTGGGACACCAGAGCTCAGCTCTGAGCTTTCAAAAAGGCAACTGCATGGCTCTCATACTTTGGTTGAGCTTGTCATGAAAATGAAAGGGTGACATTCAGAGAGGTCAACATGCTGCAAGAAATGGAAGGAAACAATCAGGATTTTTAAAAAACTTTTGTAGTGTCGCACTGATCGTGATTATGGGTAACTGAAACATCCACCCTTCACATCGTCCCCAGCCTTAGACAACCTGGCCTTAACATTTAAGCTGCACAATATTCTCGGGCAGAACATTCCTCTTGCCAAAGACACAGTGGATTGAGACTCATAAAATATAGACTGAAGCCTAAAAGTGGACATTAGTTCAGGCAGATCACACTGAGGTGGACTTGGTGTTGCCCTTCGCTCCCAGCAGCCAGAAGGTTAAACACTGACACAGTAGAGCATACATTTATGTAAGTCTGTGGGAGGAGATAGTAGAGAAAAAGCCATCATCTTTATGAAGAATCTGGTATTCTGTTAAGTTCTCATTACTTCAACAGACCCCTGTGCTTTTGATACACCTGGACACAGAGGGGTCTGTAGTTTTGGCTTAAGTGGCACATAGCACACACCCAAGCAGCAGCAGAGGATGGGGCATAGAGAAGCCAAAGGCAGCACAGCTACTATTTAAAATATCTGTATATGTAGGAGGGAGGGGGAAAGCAATGGGTAAGTCACTACAATTAGAAGGCAGCTGGACCTAGAGAGGCTGATGAGTAAAGCAAATTCCTGCATTCTTGCTGGCTATGGCCAGTATTTTGACCTGCTTGAGGAAGAGAGGTTATCCTGTTAGAAATACAAGGAGTTTGCAAGAAAGGGAAAGCCAATTCAAGACAAGACTATCTTCACTCCTAGAAGCAAGATAAAACTACAAAAATAATCAGGGCTGCTAATTTAGCCCAAAAATTTAAATCTGCCTCTTCCTGCTCACCAACCATGTTCAAAGGGAGGAGTGGTGACTGGGCACAGCCTAAGCAGCCAGCTTAGCCTGCTGGGAGACTTCTGGACACCAATTCTTGACCAGCAATGCACTGTTACCCAGTCCACTTCTTGCACAGCTGATAACCAGTAATGACAGAAACAGCTTACATGCGACCAAGTCTCCTCACAGTCAGGATGTTGTGACCCATCTTTGTTCCTTAAGAAATAATGGAAAAATTCCAGCCTCAATGACATTTAATCCACCACCTTTTCCAAAGGAAAGCAATACATGGTTTCAGCAGAGCTTCAAGCTGAAATTCAACAAAAGACACATCAGACTCCTTGGACAAATCACTGGCCAGCTCCATCACACAATCACCCAGGTAGCCAAGCCACTTGGAAATCCACACACCAGTGTGATCATATTGCACATAAGCAACTCTGACAACCTTCCAGGGAACATACTACAGCAGTTACTCATTTAGTACTTAAATGATTGTCTCCACATATCACTACTTTATATATCTTCTCTCGCTAGACAAGCCCCAAGAATGTACTTTAGCTATTCCAAGTCTGATTAGCCTGTATAGATCACTCAAAAAATGCACAGTAATGCTGCTTAAAACACCAACAGAGAGGACATTAATCTTCATCATTGAGAGTGCAATGCAGGGTGTTGTGCAAGAGATGGACAGTATCACACAGTGCTTGCTTAAAAGGTTTTACATAGCAGCCATCAGTCTCCACAGGGGAAAACATGCACAATCTGGGTTATCTGGCACACATGGGGATCAGGAGGGATGACACACTGCAGCTGGACTGTTCATTAGTGTTCTTGTTCACTAGAGAGGTCTTGTACAGGACAGACACGGTGACATGTTTAGGGACTAAGCAGCAGATATGCCTACAACCACACATGACTCATGAAAGCATGCAAGTCTTCCTTTAACCACTTCCTAGGCTAAGCTCACTATGGACACCATTTTTCTTGCCAGACTGAAACAGCAACTAAGATAATATTCTATCCCAAGTGTTTAGCTACAAACAGTTTTGGGGAAAGCAATGAGGTAACACACACAGTTGCAAAGTGGAGCTATACCGCAGTCTACCGTTGGCTGCAGCTCAAAGAAAAGACAGTCCTTCATTGCTAATGTGCTGCCTATCAAGGACATTGCCACATTCCCACACTATGCAGATCCTACCCAAAGTACTGTACATGCTTCAGAGGAGAGCTCTGAACTAGAAATAGCCAAACACAGAAGTCACTGTAGGAGTGAGGCTGGCCGAGAGACTCTGAGAGCATCACAGCCTGGAAGTTCAGGGATGAATGCTGCAGACACACAACATCCTCCTGGCTGAGAGACCACAGTGTCCAGCCCACCCAGAACTGCAACGTCAGTAACTGCAGTTCCCTCCTCTCTCAGCCAAGGCAGTCTGGCACATGAAGGGTGTTTTATGCACTCACTAAAAGCACACAAGTGAGGGTATGACTTCTCCATATAAAGAATATCCCCCGCTCAAGAGGAATTAATATGTTTTTCTACAAATATCCTTAAATATTTAAAATATTTGAATATTTAATTCTATTTACAATATTGCTGAAGAACATAACACAATCCCAGTTTGTTACAGAACATCATGGAATATTGCCCACACAAAGGCATTAAGCTGAGCTCTTGCTACTGTCCAACCCCTCCTCAGGGATAAGAGGTGTCTGTCTTATGGGCAGCCTTGGGCAGAATGTCACAGCTCCTGAGCACAGCCTCCTGTACAGAAGGCCTGAAAATATATGTGCAATTTTTCCCATTTCAGACAATAAAATTCACCAGTGTATATATAGTGAAAGAGAGTACTGACCAATTTATAAAAGCAGGCATCTACAGCACACAATGAAGTAACAAAATACAGAGGTTTATTGATAACTGCATGGTCTGTCATCTGATTTCCAATCCCCTTCTGTCCCAGAGAAATGCTCAGATCAATATTAGCTGAAGAGCTGAAAACATTGTTTAGATTCCAAAGAAAAAAATGCAAGAAAATTAACATAGTTTAACTAATTTAAGGCCTAGTTAGAAGTTGCTAGCTGCTTAAAAGACAGGCAGTGAAGCCAATGCACATCAGGTACCAGAAGATGACAAATGCTTGGTATTACACATAGCATCAATGCAGGAAGCAGCCTCTGGTTGACTTTTCCACACAACAGCTTCCTGTCAAGTATTAGAACAAGGAACTGAAATGGCTAACGTGTCTGAGACTCAGCCAGAGGCTAGAAAGTGCAGACTCACAAAAGAGCTGCTAAGAAATACATGTTTGGAAGTAACGTAAGTTCATTCCAGGGTTGCAGTTCGAACTACTGCCTTGTTTTCCTGGGGGTGGGGGGGGAAATAACAGGCAGCTCCAAACCAATCTGAAAGGTATGAAGGCATTTAAATCCCCACTCTCCATGGCTGTTTCTATCCTAGCACTGCCCCATATGTTTCACTATTTGAAAAGGCAACTAAGTCTTAAAGCAGTCACCCACTGCTGCTCATGCAAGGGAACTGTGAGCCCTAGGAAGCATTACAATCAGAGGTTTAGCACCTGGCCCAGCATCCTGTCTCAACAGCAGCAGTTCCCAGGGAACATGGCTTAGAACAGCAGTGGATATGCACAATAAGGCCACTTGCTCTTTGGTGTACCTGAACAACTCCAGTTCTGATATATCAGATTTAAAAGGTCAGTATTCAACATATTCAACAGTAAGCACCTAGAGTTAACATTCATATATCAAAGCTCTGGATATGATCATAAAATCCACTCAGAGAACAAACCCTCCCCCAAAAACATCTGTGCAAAACATGCACATCTTCCAAACATGATTTATAACAGATTTTAGCAATACAAACCTTCTGTTTGTGCTGGCTTTGTTTTTCCAACTAAGGTAATCTACAGCAATATCAACTAGAGCTCTAGGTTGGGGACAACTCACACAATTCTCCCAACCTTACCAACAAAAATCTGAGACAGTCAAAGGCAAAGGTAAGGTTGATGAAAGACAGGAGAGTTCACTAATGGACTCAGCACAGGTAAAACCAACAGAAAATTCACTGTGGTGGAGACAGGAGAATAGGCCTGGTTCCCACGGGGAGCCAAGCAAAAACCTGTGCTGAAGCTAAGCCCTTTCTACACAGGCTGAGTCAGAGTAACCTGGCTGACACCTCAGCATATTCTCCATGGTAACTGTAACTTCCAAGCTGCCTCTGTTCAAAGAGTACCATAAAGTTATTGTTTGCACCAACATCTCTACCAGAAAATATACAAGCACTCAACTAGAAGCACCTACGTGAAACAGCATGTTGGACTGCCACATGTGAAAAGCCAGTCACAGTAACCAGTAAATTACTAAAGGCATCCAAAAGACCTGAATATCTGGGGAAGACCACAATCTTTACAAACATATGATGGTTTATGAGTATAAAAGGAACCTTCAGTGTGTTTTTGTCCTTTTATCAGCAATCATGTGCTGCAAGCAAGAAAGGAGAAAAAGAAGCAATGACTGAAAATACTCTTAACCATGGCAGCACTACTTGTTGCAGTGGAACATATTTATATTCACACGACTGCAAGTCAGCTCATGCTGTGAAGCTGCATCCCATTGCCTAGGGGAAAGCCCAGCCTACCTGCTATACTTCAGAATCTTCAGGTGTGACCTCCAGGCCCCTTCTCATTCACAATGTTTGACATGTTGATTGTATGGATAAGCCTGACTCCACAAGAGTGTCCTGAGCCACAAGCTAGGTAAGAACCTAACAGTCTGAGGAACTCACCACTAAGTAGCACTGATTTTTCACTAAGTTACACTAATGTCCGGCTCTGCCACTCACCCAGGCAGGCAAATACTCACATCTTCCACAAAGTACCCATTCCCTCCCCAAATCACCAGGTTATCCTTCCTATGCACTCTGATACAACCCTCATCCATCTGCCTAAGAATCTATCCACAAGCAATAGCGTATAAACTGACCTCGCCACCACAGACAAGAGTTTCTCCATTAGTGACAGTGACATGATGACCCTAATAGAACGCAATGCTGGATTTCCCCCCTGGCGGATTGAGGACTTTGTTGTGTGAGCGTGGCCTTGGCCCTAGTCGGGGCTCATGACTGTCTATCTTGGATTCTGGCTCCTTGTATTGCTCCTCTTTGCCCAGAGCTTTTTTCTCGCCTCCATCTTCCAGATGTCGTTTGATATTTTCTGTAGCTGCATTAAAGAAAACAGATTAGATCATCAGATCACTCTCTACTCTGTAGTGCACAAAGTGCTGCATCTTCTGTGGGCTGCATTATTTTCCACATCTCCCATTCACAGCACACCAAGGTTTCTCATTATTTGTTCATTTTTCCTGAAGGAAACTGGTGCTAAAAAAAGAATTCCTCTTTTCACAACAATTCCTCTCTTCCTTCAGCAATCTTTCTAACAAGGATACGAAGACTGAGCAATACACCTTCAGAATTATTTTGGCAGTTGCAGGTAATTAAGAGATACAACATACCAATCAATGCTTTCATACTGAGCTTGAAAGCAGGGTTCCCATCATTCTTTAACAATTAGCTGAGCAGTAACACATTTTTTCAGTCAGCTATTTATTATTTACAACTACAGAAGGCCAAAACTACCCATTTGAAGGAGATGGCAAGAGAGGAAGAGGTAATCTGATAGGATGTTTTGCCATATACAGATTCCATACATATCTGTATATAAACACATGGTATCAAGCAAAGTCTAAACACACACAGAGTATCAGAACTCACACCTGCATTCTCCTCAATAAGAAGAAGAGAACCATTTCCCTGAGACAAGTGATTAGATTTCTGACTAAACTTTTCAGTCATATTATCCTAAAAACATGAGACTAAGGCTCGTGTTTAAGCAGAAGCACAAGAAACTTCCTCATAGCTTATCTTCCCAAAGAGGGCAGAGAAGAGAATTTCTCTTGCTGACCTTCTAGCTTCTTTGGTATTTCCTCTTCCTTCAAGACAATGTGATCCTGCAAAGAAATCAAAAACTATTTTAGTGTATTATTGTTCTCAAACAGCAAACCTGTCACAAAATCCTTTTAGAAGTTCTGCTTCATTTCTAGCTGTGTGCAGCCCTTCATCCCCTCCACTTCTACAGAACCCCAAAAGCAGGGGCACAAATCTTCTATGCTATGGCAAGGTGCACATCTCAGACAATTAATTGAAACATGCATGAAGAGGTTACATTGGATCATCAAAATGGTAAGCAAAGCAGTGGTGGGTTAATTCCCAGACTCTTCTCCAACCTTAAGGATTCATTGATTTTAAGGTCAGAAATTACCATACCTGTCAAGCACTTGCCATCACCCAGGAGAAGTTGGTACACACACCTATAATACAATCAGCCCTTGAAGACCCTACTTATATGCAGCAATTCCTGTCTTCAGCAAGTATCCCAACAGTCGGGTAATAATCAAAACATTTTAAGACCCTTTCCCCAACAATTTAAATTGGCTATCGGAAATACAGCCACACTTCAAAGAAGTGTGTTTTCCCACCCATGAAACTCAACTTGCAGTAGTTTTTGTAAATATGCTGTCTTCTTTTCATCTCAGTATCTCCCACAATTCCAGTACTCTAAGTAATGACATAAGAATTTCCAAAATGTTGTCCTCCATTTAGTCATGGGAATTAAAAGCTACATTTCTAAAAAAGTAACTAAAAAGAAACAGTAAAGGGGTACAGTGAAACAAAGCAAAGCCCTCTCCTACACCAACACTACTCCTGCCAGAACCTAGCTACCAATCTCATTTTTCCTCCTCCTCTTTTCATATGGCCCTAGATACTATTCAGAATATGCACAAAAAGAAAGCATTCTACCAACACTTTAAATTTAAGGAAAAAAAACAAAACCAAGAAAAATTAGATTGGACTGATCCTTTCTTCCTAAGCTTCCAGGAAAATACTAGACAGTTTTCAGCACAATGACAATTTCTGTCCTGGTTCCAGTCAGTACAGGGTTAATTTTTGCAGGAGCCAGGAAGGGCAGGACCTGGAGTTTATTCTATACCACATCATGTGCAGGGTGTGGGGGGAAGAGGTCCCCTTCTGGCCGTGGTGGTGGCTGAGCGGCTGGGGTAGTGCTATGTTCCATGTGGTGAGCACTCACATGTGAATTGTTCATCCTTCTTGTACACTCAGTTATTTATTTTGTTGCTGTTACTGTTCTTTTCTTATCTCATTGCTATTTCCAATCCCAATCCATGATTTTTACCTTTTACCTCCAATTTCCCTCCCTAGCTGCAGGGGGGGGGGAAGGGGGATGGGTTTGGAATGTTTCCAGTGGGAACACTAAACTGGGGAATACTATTCCTAAACCACATCAGTTTTATAGAATGCTAAATTTCCACACTATTTGATGTGCCAAAAACATTATCAGCATAATAGTTACCCACTAATTAGTATTTACTTAGAGTAAGGCAGCAGGTTGTAAAACTGCATATAGGGTACTTAAATACAGTAACTGGTAATGTATCCTGCTTTCTCCAAACCCAGATGTGGTGTATGGGGTCTGACTGGGGTAAAGCTCACAGCCCTTACAGTGCTGGGCTTTGCTTTGGTAGCTGGTGTTGATAACAGAGCAGTGTTTTGGCTACTGCCAAGCTGTGCTGTCCCTCTGACATTCCTTCCCCCACCCAAGGGGTTGGGGGTGGGCAAGATCCTGGGAGGGGACACCAGCAGGCCAGCTGAGCCCAGTCAGCCAAAGGGATATTCCATCCCATATGACATCAGCTCAGACACATAAGGGAAGGAAGAGAGGAGGAGGAGGCACTCAGGACTCGTCCATGTTTGCCTTCTTGAACAACGCACGCGTGCTGAAGCCCTACTTCCCAGAAAGTGTCCGGACATCACTACTGATGGGAAGTAGAGATTTATTGTGTTTCTCCTCAGCTCTTAGGTGCGCAACTCTCTGCTTGCTTGTTCTACTTTTTCCCACTGTAATAAAACTGCCTTATCTTACCCTGGTAGTCTTTTCCCGTATTATTCTCTCCCCTCTCCCAGTGGAAGTGATAGAGTGACTGAGTGAGCATCTGGCACCTAGCTGGGGTCAACCCACGACATGTGGTCATAACTACAAGTAACTATTACACATCCCAGCTTTAAGATCAAAACTCAACTGCATAACCTATGTGTAACAACTGTAACACTATACCAACAGACACGTTTGTCTATCTTGTACAAATCAAGTACCTGCTAGGCCTGACACCACTGATCCCAAGTTCACTTTTTCACTGATGATCATTTAAGCCTAATCTCCTGCTGAAATGCTTTCAAGGAGACTGTAGATATACATATTTAAGAGAGATGAAGTGCACAGCAAGGCCTCACAAAGGTTTGACTCATCAAGTTCCCAAGTTGGCAACAAGATCACACCTGCCAAACTGCAGAATAAAGAGAAATATCTCCTCCCGATCCAGTTTAAATGCCTCTTGGCTCTGTGAAGAAATCCAGCTGTACCTCACTTATAGGAAAGATCAAAGGCTTTTTTTATTTTCTTTTTTTTGAACGCACATCTACAGTCTAATTAATATTTTTACAACAAACTGCAGAGATCTGATACACCCAAAATAACAAGCTATCAAAGAGAATTTGGGAGTAACTGTAAGTCAAAGTCATTCCATGCACATTCATTTCTGTTCTTAGGGAGAGCACAGGCAGGCACGATGGGACCCTGGAGCTGCTGGCTTCTTGATCTGACAGCAACAGAAGTACACATACCTTGGGCTTGTTTGGGTGTGCTCGCACAACGCTAGGAGAGACAGGAGACCCAAAAATATCGCTTGTCTTCCCACCAGGTGGATTCATGCGTGGACGAGGCTGAGCAGAACTAGAGTCCTCAAAAATGCCACTTTCTTTCCCTCCTGCAAGGCAATTGTTAAGATTTTTTTTTCTAGATGAGTTTTATAACACTATATTAAAAAAAATAAAAATTACATAATTCAAGGACTTCTACAGCCCTGCTGCCTAGGGACTTCATTTTATTTGAAATCCTTTGTTACAGTTCACCTGCAGATCTCAAATTGAGCTAACTGCTGATACAGCTCTACAACAGAAGCTGTTTCCTTTCATAATTTCTTAGAACCACAATTTGGAAAGAATTAAGGCTTAGATGATGTGCTAAAAAGTCTGTGAACATGCAGATCACTGAAACATTCATATATTCAGAAGTCTGAAGAGATTTGTTCAAACCTACTCAGTATATAAAAATGCAGCATAAAAAGACAAATACCAGTGTTTTACTTTAGGAACACAAAACCATTCTATGCTGCAATTCAGAGCCCAGTCACACAGAATGAGGGGGCAGCTTTTACCTGGAGGGTTTGTTCTTTTTGGAATGTTCTGAGGTTGTTCTGATGCTCCAAAGATATTGGATGCCATCCGGTGTGGTCTGCTGGAGGAAGACACTTCTTCTGTACTCCCAAAGAGACCACTAGAATCTCCTCCTGGGGGCTTCAATACCCTATATCACAGAATGAAGAACATGATACAAAAGTTCATTTAAAATTTATAGCATTCAACATATTTGATGTCCCCTTCCCATTCTCTCCTTATATGTTAGTATGCTAATTTTAATTTACTTTAGATAATTCTGCTATATTCATTAAGTATCTACTTTTCAAGAGTTGTTTTAATATTCTTAAGTTCAGCACAAATATTGCCAATCTCCTGGTCAGTCAACCTGATCATTAACGTATCTATGATTACTTGGAATGATCCTAACACTGCCACCTACACAAATGGCTACACTATGTGTGGTGGTCCAGAAAAATCAGAGATTAAGAGAAGCCATATGACTGGTTAGGATTTTAAAAATAACCATTACAGAATCAGACTTTCTGCTAAACTGCACATACCAACTTTGAATCTGTGATACAATTCAAACCCACTGACTTCTAATTAAAGGCAGACATTTCATAAGTACTAAAAAATTTGCTAGTCTCAACCATCAGTTATCATAATAGCCGCTGTAGTTTAGAATGGAGAGACAGAATACCAAAAAGCCAACTCTTCAGTGGTTAAGCTGCAAATCCATTAAAACTAAAGCTTTTCACCAGAGGATATCAAATGGATCTGCAGAAAAATTGGAGCTTACAGCAGAAAACATCTAACTTCTTGAAAACTTACCAAAAATTAAGCTTGTCCTTCAGTATTAATTCCATAGTTAATGCCTATGGCTTGTTCAACAGATCACAGGTCCTGCCCCAAAAAGGAACCACACTACTATTTGGGAGTAGAATCAGGGGAATTAATTGAAAAATTAACACAAAAAGCACAGGAAAAAGATGAATACTGAAATATGGCTAGAAAGAAGCTCAGCAAAAAAAAGGACCTGGGGGTGCTGGTTGACAGTAGCTGAACAGGGTGTGCCCAGGTGGGCAAGAAGGCCAAGGACATCCTGGCCTGTACCAGGACCAATGTGGCCACCAGGACCAGTACAGTAACCTCTGCTAGGCACTGGTGAGGCACCTCAAATCGTGCGGGCAGTTTTGGGCCCCTCACAATAAAAAAGACCTTAAGTGGCTGGAACATATCCAGAGAAGAGAATGGA
The DNA here is from genome assembly GCA_034509425.1 of Eopsaltria australis. Lineage (NCBI taxonomy): Eukaryota > Metazoa > Chordata > Aves > Passeriformes > Petroicidae > Eopsaltria > Eopsaltria australis. The sequence continues at coordinate 409,382 of JAVTVJ010000228.1, read as the reverse complement.
GCTGGAGAAGGGTCTGGAGCATAAGTCTGATGAGAAGCAGCTGAAGGAGCTGGGGGGACTCAGCCTGAAGAAAAGGAGGCTCAGGGGGGACCTTCTGGCTCTGCACAACTCCCTGACAGGAGGGGGCAGCTGGGGTCAGGCTCTGCTCCCAGGAACAAGGGACAGGACAAGAGGAAACAGCCTGAAGTTGTGCTAGGGGAGGGTAGACTGGACATCAGGAGGAATTTCATCACAGGAAAAGCTGTTAAATGGGCTGCCCAGGGCAGTGGTAGAGCTACCATCCCTGGAGGTGTCCACGAAATGACTGAACATGGCACTTAATGCTCTGGTCTAGTTGACAAGCAGTCAAAGGTTAAACTCCAGGATCTCAGAGGGCTTTTCCAACCTTAATGATTCTGGGATTCTGTATCAAAAATAATTTTTAGTTACATCTACTAATTACCCACAGTCTTACCAGCTAAACAAAGGCAGTAGCTCAACTATACTACTTCTAATCCGAACCTTTGACCTAAAGTAATCTTTGCTTTTAAACCAAGTTATAAATTGCTCGATCTTGATCCCACTCTACATGAGCACAATTCAAATGTCAGTGAATTATTACAACCCCTCCTCTCCCTAGCCCTGTGACAGCAGCGCGCCATTCCAAGTGAGCTACACCGAGCACAAAATGAGGTTCCTCTTGGTGCCAAGACCTATTCCAGTTTAAGATTTAAATTCATGAAAGTAGAGATATTTGGCTGCTCTGTCAGAAAATGAGCTTTATGTGCATTTCAGATCTCAAGATGCAGAAAGCAGTTTCAAGTTTTTGGGAAGAAGGAGAAAAAAGTTCCTCTTTTAATCTGGGAATAGTTTATATAGACAGCACTAGTCTCAGAGGGACTGTCTTTGCTGGCCAATTTCAATTTTTAATGCTTGGTATGACTGTGGATTTAATAAACACCTTTAGCTTAAGAATTTCAGCAGAAATAACTAGAATTTCAGCAGACAGGACAACTCCTTATCCAAAGCACAGGTTAGATCATACAAAGGTTATTTATTTACAATGTCACGTCCAACAGACTAAAGATCCAAGCAGCCTCTGTGCTCTCCACATATTTTAGAAGATTTATACCCACTATTAAAGCAGACATTGTATAAGTAAGTTATGAATTTCAACCATTCACAACGGTCCAGAAACCATGAGGCAGTTTAAGTATTTAAAGTGGGGAGACTGAAGGAAAAGGGAATTATACAAAAAATTAGTTTGGAAAGGGGTCTCTGTTAAAATGGACTCCTCTCACACAATTTAAATGATTTTGGACTTTACTGGTTCTTTTCAGCTATTTTTTAACTGCATCCAGTCTTTCTTACATTCCAACTACACTATGTATATCAGCAAAGAGACTGAAAGGAAGTAAAAAGCTGTTTATATAGCTGGAGACCCTTACACCCCAGATTCACTTCATTTACCATGCTGTTTACTTAACACATGCCTACAAGCATAGGAGGGATTAATAAAATAACTACATTCAGAATTTTTTTGGTTTAAGAAAATAGCCAGTCATAAGAATCAAATTACTTATTCTTGCAATGGGTTTTAAGAGCTATTGCAGAAAGAAATTCTAGAGAAAATCCATTTTAAGGTTAAAAGTATTGATAATTCAGTAAAGAAACTTCATCAAAATAAATCCAACACTGATTAATCTTACACTGTCCCCTTATTTTCAGCTTAGTATCCATACTAAGAAAACCCTACCGCTGAACAAATTAGCCATCACTGGTGGTGCTTACAAGGTAGAAATCAGCACAAGTACCTTTTCTGCCAGCATCACGCTAAATAATGTCTTGACTCTACATACAAATTGAGGTGGATTTACCACCTCAATTTCAGGAACTTCTAAATGCTGGGAACCTTCCAAGCATTACATAAACTTTCAAATGGCAGTGACACCAGGTTAATAAAATTTAAACTAATACAAAGTCAGATAACTAAGTCATTCACAGGTATTACCAAAAATAATCTTTAAGTACAGCAACAAAGTCTGTTAGCTGATGCCCGCAAAGAGGACAGGGCTTTGCACTTGTTCCCTCCAACCAAATATGTGGGAGGTGACAAAGCTGTTTTCTTGCTGTGTAGCCTCTAGAGCACTGCTGGTCTTTCTGTACTACCACGTACTCAGTTCTAGAGCAGAGTGAGACATGCTGGTCCCCCAAACTGAGTAAGAAAACCAGATTCCACCTGTAAATCCTACCCAAGGAAAACAGCATGCTGAACTCGGCAAGCCAAGATAAGCTGCTTCAACAGAGTACACAGAAACTTAACATATACTGTATAGTAACTTCAGTTTATACTTTATAGTCATTTTCGTTTACATCAGTATTATGACAGTTTATGTAGAGACATTTTTGTGTCTTGTAGGCAGGTATGTTGGGTCTTTCTTCCTTTGGGATGGTGTTGCTTTATTCTTTCAAACCGTGAAAAAACAAGCCTTTGTCTTCTACAAAACCTAAATCTGCCTTTCTCTCCCTCCCCTCCAGCAGACCAGAAGTTTGTGAACTCCTCTGAAACAACTAAATCAAGAGCCCTATTTCACAAGTTTAAAAGTCCCTACTAATTGCTTTGTTCTCTTCTGGGAGATTTGAAGAATTTTAATTCGTTCTTCTGATCTTTTTTTAATCCTCTACATTCTAACACACTTGAATTTGAATGCCCTTTCCTCATTCAGCCTTTCAGCCCAACCTATGGAAGGCTTATTCATTACTTCAAGATGCCCTCTACATATTTTTTTTAGTCCTGCCTGAAAGTTAAACACTGAAAACACTGAAGTTTTACCAGTTTTCAGACTGTTCTAATACAGTAGGTAAGAGCTGCATTATACATAAGGGACTAGCAGAAAGCAGGGTTTGAGGTTTGGAACTGCAGGCTCTAAAACAAGACCAGAGGTCCTGGGTACTCCTGCTGTGGGATCAGTAGATACTCACGGCTCATTAAACAGCTCACTCACATGCAAGCTGTGTTATGCAGCCATGCTCTTGATCTGAAAGCTCCAAGATACTCTGCAATGGCCCCGATGGGAGTAGAGGAACATGAGTATTACATTCCCAAGATGGTTAAATTTACCACTGTCAGCTCTTTACAGTAGCTGTGAAACTGCTTATACACAAGATGAATCAACGGCGTGTTAACACAACGCATCTTTACAAGGCACAACAGCAGAATGACAATTCTGTCCTGCTTTGTTTTTAGAAACTCTTAGATGTGCAATTCCATGTTTTATTTTGAAAAAGCAAAACTTCCTTAAAAATATAAAGTATCATTTTAAAAGTTTAATAAAATAAAACTTGGCAATTAATTCAGCAAACTAGCTGCTTGCTCTATCACCGTATACATTAACCGGATCACTAGAAACACATTTCTCTTTCACTTAAAATCTTCTTAGCATCATTTATTTCTAACCGTAATACCCCTGCATTATGAAGTTCTCAAAATGCAAGCACTTGTTTATAATTTTCTAGGAAAGATTTTCACACTAGGAGGACTTATTTTTTTCTCATTTCCACGGCTGGTGGTGGTTGCTGCAGGGATTTGGAATTAGGCTCAGTTTTAATTAGAGCAACTTCTACATAACCAAGAACTGCAAAAGGATTTAGTGCATTCTCACTAAACAAAGTTTCGTTCAGGGAATGAACAGAATAAGCTGTGTCTTTAAACTAGGTACTTTTGCCCTTGATGGCACAGACCATTATAGTCAACACCTCAGACACCACACTGCAAACCTGGCTAAAGAAGTTCCTGCGATGCTGCCACAGGCTCTGGTACAGAGCTGTGAGTGGCTCCAGCCTGCTCTCTTGGCACCACGAACACACCCCGACACGGCAACGGGGAGCAAGCTGAAAGGCCACCTTTGCTCGCTGTTAACTAACACGTTGCAATGGTCTGCCCGGAAACTAAATTTATGCGCTAAACGTGCTTCAAAATTACTATGAGAACAGACACTTCTCAGAGACTAGACCAAGGACAGAGCATCCTCAAAAGTCTTTTAAAACCAGGTCACAGCTTGGAGCAACTGGAATACGGGAAAACTTAAAGCATTCTTAGACGATTTCGAAACTCTTCCTCCCGCACGCGACAGCCTCGTAGATCGATTAATCACTGCACTCACGCCCTGCGGTATTCAAGGTATCAGCCCTCCTCGAAACAAAGCAATATACTTGAACTTCGTAGGGCGAAAACAAGCCGACATACGGTTCTGCAGGAGTTTGTGCTGAATCCTCCCTCTCACAGGTTCACAGAGTAGCTGGGGCCCCTCGCTCCCCCTGAGAGAGCGGCGGGAGAAGGTGCTCCGCAGGGCTGGGCCCTTCTCCCCGCGCAGGAGTCCCTGCAGGAACTCTAGGGTCGGGCCGGGCGCTGCACCCAAGGGGGCCCCGCCCGGCCCTAGGGCTCTCTCCCCGTGTACCCCAAGCATGGCCTCAGCCCGAGGCAGCACCGACGGGAGCGCAGCGCGGCCACTCCCCGTCCAGCCCCCGATGCGCGGGACAAGTAAACTGAGGCACGGCGGAGGCACCAAGCGCGCTGGCCTCTATCCGGCCGTACGGGAGGTATGGGGCTGCGTTTCCGCCCGCCGCGGCGAAGAGGCCCGTCAGGGGAGACGCGATCTACTAGGCCAGAGCCTATATCCCCGACCTACTCCCTTCTCCCCCTCACGGCCCTCAGCCAGAGCCTGCACCTCTCGCGCCCGAACAAAGCCCTGCCGAGGACTCCCCGCCGCTGCATGTGACTCTTCTCCCCGCCCCGTCCCCCGTCGTCCCACCTGGAACTAGGCTTGGTCAGCTCGGCCTCGGCACTCTGAAACATGGTGGCGGTCAGTAGCTCCGCTCCACCACCCCTCTCCCCTCGCGCCGCAGGGAGAGCCGGCCACCCCGCCCTGCCGGGCTATTGGCTGGCTTAGCTGCCCATCATAACGAGCAGCCTATCGAACGCAGCTCACCCACTCGAGATCCCGCCTGTCCGGCCAGCCTAGAAGAGGGAGGGAAGCTTAAAACGACCCGCGTCGGCGCTCATCCTGGATGCCTTCCATTGGTTGCACTGCCCGTCCGTCAGAGGAAACTGCACAGTTATTGGCTGGTGGAAGGCCGGACGAGCAGCTGGAGGGTATTTAAAGGGATGGGGTGGGGCAGCTGTACGGGCTGTGGTAGTGCTGCGGCGTTGGGTCCGCTCCTCAGCGTTACAGTCGGGACCATATGTGAGGGGTTCGCCTCGAAATGGCGATGCAAAGCAAAATCAGGAGGAAGATCATCGTACGGAATAGCTTCAGGGAGGACTTCATAACCTGCGGCCCTCCACAGCGTTTCCGAGTTCGGGGATACTCGAGCAGCAGCCCCGAGCCCCGCCCGCACCCGGCAGCCCTTCAGACGCGGGGGGAGCGTTGGAGGGGCAGCGCGGGAGATTTGAGCGGCTCCAGGGTGCGCGGGCGAGCCGGGCGAGCGAACAGGGCATGGAGCGGGAAGGGCGCTGCAGCGCAGCCAGTTTGCTCAGTTTCTGTTCATTACAGTTGCTGAGATAACGGGAAAACTTAAAGCATTCTTAGACAATTTCGAAACTCTTCCTCCCGCACGCGACAGCCTCGTAGGACCATTTTCCCGTATATGGTGCCCACTCAGCAGGGGACTGAGTCCTATAAACTCACCAAAAAAGATGGGGTGACTCAGACTGAACTCCCAAAAAAACATGCAAAAACCCCATTTAGCCACCCAGGCTTCGGGCTGTAGCTAATACCTGAGCCTGGCAGTGGATTGTACCAGTGATGGGCAGCTGCATCAGATAGGATCAGGGGGATGACCTGCCCAGTCTGGTAGCAGACATACAAGACAAACTAGAAAGGCTGAGAAGTATTAGAAAATCAGAGAGGGACACAGACTGATGGGACCATCCTCTGGCCTCCCTAAGACAGGAGTAGCCAATAGAAAGGAGATCATCTATCCGTCCTGTGGCAAGGAGCAGGTACCAGTTGAGAAGCGAGTGGAGAGCACTCCATACTCGGGGAAGCAAGCAAAATCCTTCTTTGCCCACCTCGCTTTTCCATCACAATATCCTCATAGGCAAACTCAATAAAAGTGGGTTGGATAAGTGGAAGGTGGTATGGATTGAGAACTGCCTGAGTGGCAGATCCTAGAGGCTCGTGATCAGTAGTACAGAGTAAGGTTGGAGACCTGTCACTAGTGGTGTCCCCCAGGGCTCTCTGCTGGGCTCAGTGCTGTATTAACTTGCTCATCAATGATTCGATGGAAGAGCAGATGCCACCTCAGCATGTTCACTGCTGATACAAAACCTGGGGGAGTGGCTGATACCTCAGAGGGTTGCGCAGCCCTTCAGAGGGAGCTCAGCAGCTTGGGGAGATGGGCAGAGAAGAACCTTCTGAAATTCAACAAGGGGAAATGCAGGTCCTGCACCTGCAGAGGAACAGCCCTGGTCAACAGTACAGGCTGGGAGCTGACCTGCTGGACAGCAGTGCTGCAGAGTAGAACCTGTGTGTCCTGGTGCACAGCTATCTGTCCCTGACCAGCCTTGGGGCCAAGAAGGCCAATGTTGTCTGGGCCTTAGAAAGAGTATTGCCAGCAGGTCAAGGGAGATGATCCTGCCCCCTCAACTCAGCCCCTGGTGAAGCCACATTTGGAGAATTGTGTACAGATCTGGGCCCCATAGTACAAGAGAGACATGGAGCTCCTGGAGCAGTTCTATCAGAGTGCTACTAAGTTGGTCAAGGGTCTGGAGAACATGGCTTATGAGGAAAGGCTGAGGAAGCTGGACCTGTTCAAGCTCAAGAAGTGATGGCTGAGAAGGGACCTCATTAATGTGTATAAATACCTAAAGGGTGGGTATGAAGAGGATGGACCAAGCTCTTCTCTCTGGTGTCAGCCAGTAAAACAAGAGGCAAAGGCAGAAACTGATGCACAAGAAGTTGTACCCAAACATGAAGAACTTCACTGTGCAGTGACTGAGCACTGAACAGGCTGCCCAGAGAGGGTGTGGAGTCTCCCTCACTGGAGATATTCCAGAACCATCTAGACATCGCCCTGTGCCATGTGTTCTGGGATGACCCTGCTTGAGCAGGGAAATGGGATCACCCCTGTGGTCCCTTCAACCTGATCAGTTCCTGTGATTGTTTTGTGCTGGGTCCCTATGCCTCACCTGGCTATGTCAGTGTGCACAGTGGTCGGCCAGCAGTGTTGAGCAGAGTGGCTGCTGTGATCCACCCTGCTCCCTGGCATGTGTCCATGGTTTGCTCACAGCTCTGTGGCTGAAGCATGGGATGACTCCACATGAAAGCCATTGACTGCCTGGAGAACCTGTGCTGGGAGGAGATAGTATAGCTGCACCTTCAGAGCCAGCATTTGCATGGCGTTTTTAACTATTTTTCATTGACTGTAACATTACAAGCTAATATTTTCAGCTGAAGGTTTTATTTTACAGCACTATAGCTTTCTATATGTCAAGAAGTATCTTTAGAGGCATAAATTTTACAGCATACTGCTGCTTTTGAACAACTAAAAAAACCAAATCAAGTAAAGCCAAGCATGAAAAATATGTACTATCACTGCAGTATCTTGTTTTGCTAATCATTTTTTGCACTCAATCCTTCTGTTATTACAGTCTTAATTTTTTGTCATTAAGGGCAAAATTAGCTAACTTGTGAGAGAAGATTCAGTACCAGCTTTGACAGAAGGTGGAAGAGATTTAGAGGTCTCTTAATGCTGACAAAGGCTCACAGCCAGTGGAGGGAAGAAGCTGCACAAAGAGCTCAAACTTGGTCATAGCCCAATTTTCTCAGTAAACAGGTGGGAGGGAGGAGTAGTCACTTTTTGGATAGGAAGGAATTATAAAAATATTACTAATAAAACTTATATTTAGAGCTTTTTAGACCATTCTTCATTTCTTATCAAGTACAACTTTGCACTTTGTCAGTGCAACATAAAAGCTGCGTTTTTGTATGTTGTAGAGACCAAAATCCTAAGTGTACAAAAAGGAGTTAGTTACTGACCTAGATCAAAGGACCTTCAGGCCTCAAGTCTAACGTGCCCAAAGCAGGGTATGGAGTCAGCCTACCTTTCTCTGGGCTTCAGTTAGTTTTATCTTGGGAAGCTCTGAAGACAGAGACTATCAGGTCTTCCTGTTCCTGAGAGTCCTGGGGTGAAAGTGTTTCTGGTAGTGGCTGTATAAAACATGACGGCCTGAATTCAACCTCCGCAGCCGAGTTTCTGCTTATCTGAAGCTGTGAATGGAAAAGAAACCCCAAATCCCCAAGATATACACTACCATTTTTATTGTACCTTCTTGGTGGTGGTGATTTGGATCTTTTTTGGTGGTTTTCTTGTTTGTTTTTCTCTCATTCTCCCCCTTGTTACTGGTGCCCATGACCCCAGACAGACCATTCACAATAGCCAGCCCTCTGGTTTGCCACATTTCTGAAACTCATAATGAGCAGACACTACTGAGAATGGAAGCTATAAAGCAAAAACAACCCTACCAAAATTTTCTCTGATCATGGTGAGAACCATCAAAATTCTGGGATGGGAGATGCCAATGGGAGTTAGGTGACTGATTTCACTGCAACCAAATCACCTTGGAAGACCTGGCCTTATGGACAAATTTTAACCCCCACAAGGCTATGATCATGTAAATAAAGCTTAAATGAAAAAAATGTGAGAGGACACGAACAACAAGGAACACACTGGACGCAAGTTAGACCAAGTATTAGTATGTATTTATGCACAAGAATAAAAACAGCTTTACAAGTTGAATTGGAAATTTAAACAGAAGAAGTTTAACAGCTTTTGTATATTATATTAAATAACCAAAACACCTTTTTCCAAAATTGGTAAAGAATAAATAATATAATTTACAGTATGGTACAAAAAATAATCAGTAAGGACAGGCATTTTGCTTTATACATACACTATATAGGTATATTTATAATCTATAAAACAAATTCACATCTCAAACAAGCCAGAAACCTTAGATGATATGGCTTAACTATTAAAAGAAACAGCATTAAATTTTGCTGCCAGAACCATAAGCTCTAAAGCAGTTATCATGTTTCAAGAATGAATGATAACTTATTGCCATAGTGCTTGCCAAGGTTTCACTTAGTTAACATTTACAAATTGCTGTGAAATTAACAGATTCAAAGGTTTGAAAAGGTTAAAAAAAGTGCAGTACTTTCCTTATAAATGCATCTGAAGTTTGAGTGTAGAAAACAAAATGCAACTGAATTTCCACTCTGAGATCTGCTGTCAGTAAATGAGATGTCTTTATAGGTTAGATTTTAATAAAGCCATTTAATTCGATTTAGAAATATAGAGGGTGACAAAAAAAGGCTTAATAATGCTGTATGAAAAACAATTACTATTCCTATGCTTAGTAGATTTAGTGATAAAGGATACGATGGATTGTGTGGGTGATCAGGATGCAACACCCTGCAGAGATCTCTATCAGTATGTGCACACACGCCTGGGTGGATCCAACCTTGGGCTATGGTACTTCTCTGCACCCAGTCCATGGTGATGAGACAATTAATCTTCTGCCATTTACCTTGTCAGCTACTCAGAATTGCCTTATAGTAGGTAAGTCACTGAGAGGGAAAAGCCTAGAGCAGTTAATCCTAGACCTGGAGGCTCTTAGTGTCCCTTAGCCCTCTCTAACACCTTACAGAGCCCCAGGAAGGTACTAACCTAATGAAGTCACTTCTACCTCAGAAATCATACTGTGTGCATTTCAGTGTCACTTGCTTGGATGTCTGCTTAGCCTGACATTGTCCCTCATACAGATTTTGTTACTGCCGTAGGGGAAGCTGAAATGATTAAAATTGAAGTTTTGAGTATTACCACCCCCCCTCCCCAATCTGCGTGCAGACATGCGTATACATCTGCGTGCACACGCGTGAGTGTATGCACCACCTCCTCAGCAGTCTCAGGCACAAACTGATGATGACTACTATTTTAAAGCACTTTCACCTAAAATCTAGAGCTGGTCCGATCAGAGATGTGTTTAAATGGCCTTTCACATAGTAAGGGTAACAAATACTGCATCAATTCAGAACTACCACAATGATCTTAATTATTCTTAAGTTCTTCCCTTGTCCTCAAAGGGCTTTATTCTTAAAATGGAGTTTGCAATGCATTACATTTCTGAAATCAAATTCTCCTTCATAATGCCAACTTTCAAGGGCCTGATGCTAAACACATTTCTAACTCCAACATTCCGAGTGCTAAACTGATTTCTGTAATTTATATTCTGTTATTACGGGGTGGTTCAAGCCCACTTGCAAAGGTTCAGGGTATTAGAAGTTTTCTGATGTCATGGCATCATCAAAAATAGCTACTTGTGCTGCCTCCATTCTTCAGTTGTGTCCTTCCCCCCCAGGTGCCCTGCTGAGGCAGGGCAGCTGACAGCTCCTTGTATCGCAGGCAAAAAGCCTTCATGGATCAGGATGAAATGCTCTGCTCTCCACTTCTGCAGCATGTGCAGAAACACTGACCTTTATCCTAGGCAACTTCAGAGCTAAATCCAGTGTCATATCCACAGTGTTACCAGCATCAGTAGGGAAGATGAAAAGTTTGTCAAGTTACAAATACACTAGAGACTCTCATATTACTCTTGCAATATTTAGAAGTTTAAGAATGAGAGTTCAGATTTCTTTTTATACAGTACTTGATCAGAATGTAACACATTTCCTCCTGCATGTTCTGTAATTCGTAGCCATAGTAGGTGCCTTCTACTTTTGTCCTGCAAATCTGAAGGATTTCAGGAGACACAGCATATAGAATAATCAGCATTAGTAATGGAGGAACCCAAAACAAAGAGGGAACAATCTGGGAAAGACCAAACCAAAATACAGCTAAATTCTAAATAAAACTGGAAAGATTTTGTGGGAATGACTCTTGAGATTAATATGTGTCCTCTCCATACCAAGGGGGAATGCTCAGAACAAAACAGACCCCAGCATTCATTTCTGTGACAGCTTTCAACTTTTCCCATTCCAGGTCTATGTGATTTTCTAATGACTCTGTCAGAATTCTCAAACAAGGCTCTGTGTGCATCAGAAAACTTGTTCAATTTTCTCCTAATGACAGAAAACACAAGGCTAACTCCAGAGAAACTAAAAAATTATCAGCCTAAAGCAGAGTGAAGGGACTGGGCAGTCAGTGCATTGTGAGCAAGTTGCAAGAGACTCCCAGTCAAAGATATGCCTTGTACAAGTAGCTAAAGGCAGGCAGAACTACATCCACCAAGTGTAGTGCAAGTTGGGAAACAAACCCATGATAACAGCCCAAGGGATGGAGAAGGTTTGTTTATTTATTATTAATACAAAGTTGAGGATTATATAGGAGCAGCCCTTTGAAAAAGTTCAGAGCTACTCACACCAGCCAAGGGACATCCTCTAACTGGAGAAGCAGACAAGTGCTTACAAAAGGGGCACAACATGGGTATTCTTGCTCAGCACAGAATAGGAAAGAAGAAAGGAAAGGAAAGAGAATAAGAAAAGTCTCCTGAGTTATAAAGCTAGAATTGACAACCAGCTCCCCAGAAATTAACTTGATATCCTGTTGAACCCACTGGAATCAGGATCTGGGTTTTTCCTACAGTAAAACACAATGTTAAATGCACCGGGATTTCAGAGACGGAGTGCCAGTCCCACTCATGCCTGGGAGTGACTGTAATGAAGAATGATGCTGAGGTACTATGGAGAACCCAGAGTTCACAGAACGAAGAGGAAGTAGGGAAGGACTAAGGGATTAAGGTAGGACTTGACACTTTTCTTCATGACACAAAACTGATCTCAGCTGCTTCAGCGTTAACCTAGTATTTATTCCTACACGTTACAATATTCTTTCCTATTTCCTCTCCCAGGTAAACCCTCAGTTTTTGTGAAGATGACAATATTTACATGTTTCCAGCAAAGCCAAGACTAATTATGACACAGCTTTCCTAGTGTAAGCTCTTTTGCCATGTTTCCAGACCTAAAAAGCAACTGTTCTTCAGGGAGAGCAATAAAGCACTCTCCCACTCACAGGGTGAACTGTGCAATGTGCTGAAGAATCTCAAAGGTTAAGAATATAAGTGCAGTCAGGGTGAAGATGATGATCATTGTGATGTGATGGGGTTTAAAAGTAAGGGATCCATGCAGCATGGGAGAAGGGCAGATCAGAGCTCCCCTACCAAACAAGCAAGCAGGTATGAGCCCTGCTGGAATGGTCGAAAAGCCAAAGGAACAGAGTGGTCTGTAAGAACACAGCATTGAGAGTCGCAGTGCCCTGGACAGAGTGCAAGAACTTCGGTTTGACTGAATGGTAAGAAGACTGCCAACTAGGACGTGTCAAGATACACAATGGTTCCCCTACCCACCCCTACCCTTCGTCCTCCACAACTTTCATGTGGATCCAAAAGCATGGCATTTTGATCACTACGCAAACAATAATTCACATACAGGAGCTTGTGGAAATTCCATCCCTACTTGAGCTGCTTGATTAGGCCATTCCAAAGTACAAGTTTAGGACTGTCCCACAAACCTGCAATCTTACATTGCTGATGCAGGGACACACTATCTCCTGTAATGTTATTCCATGTTCTGTTGTTGCCAGCATATTGCACATTCCAGGACTTGCAAGTACTTCTTGAGACCTTTGAAACCAATGCTTCTCTGTTAGAAAGAAGCACACAAGACAGGGATAACTCAGCCTCAGTTGCTGCCCTCACCAAGTTCCAGCACTGCAAGCTCCAACTTAGCTGAACAGTCTGTACCAGCCTGCTGGTCATTTCCTTACTGTGACAGATCCCCTATCGGGGGACCACCACCTCCTCCATCAAACAGGATCTCCCTGCGAGTCGGCTCAGGTATCGACAGTTCCTGGGCAAGGTCATTAAACCGAGATATGTAATCTATGCTGTTCTCATTCATCATGCAAGCCAGCTGGGAATCCACCACCTGGAAGAGACAAGGAGAGAAGAGATGAGCAACATACCAGTGGCAATTTCATGGAATAACTGAGGTTGGAAGGGACATCTTGAGAGCATTTTATCCAACCATCTCACTTGGACAGGTCAGCTAGAACTGCCCTCGACTTTGTTTGGCAGGTGCTGAACCATCCCCATGCACAGACATTCCAAAACTCTCTGGGTACTCTGCTTCCATGCCTGATTACCTCAAAATAGATCTCGTCTTCAGGTGGAATTTAATGTGTTTCAAATTTTGCTTGCAGCCTCTTGTCCTGATAAGAGTCTGACTCCCTCAGGTTCATTCCCAGCCTCTCCTCATATGAAAGAGACACTTTATCTCACTTGACCTGAGTTAGAAAACAGCTCTTCTCATCCACAACTAAATGGAAGCTTCTAAAAAACCTAACCATCTATAGTCTCAATGGGCCTTACCTGCTCCAATTTAGCACTAAGGTGTACAGGTAGATGATCTAAAGATATTACCTCTGCCACAAGAGCTGCTCTGCTTTGCCTAAAAGGAGGTTTACCCCATTTTCTTCTAAAGGCAGTTGGTAATATTGAGGGCCGCAATGTCACTTCAAATCCATGCAAATAATCATATACTCCTTGAATTAGAACACACCTTGACAGCTTCTCACCACCAAGCAAATAGAATCTTTATATTTATGTCAGAAGTGGATCTGTGTTTCAGGTCTGAAGCTGCCAAGGTCACACTAAATCAGCATGAGCTTGCTGCAGCTCCTGGTTACATGGTCTGTACAGAACCTCCTTATTCAAATCCAAAGGGCAATGGAGAAATGACACATTCCTTCCATAAGGGCAAGTCCCCAAGACATTACAAGTTATGTGATGTTGTACTGAGTTAATAACTAAACTATAGGATAACTGAGACTGGAAGGGACCTGAAGAGGTCTCTAATTCAACTGCCTGCTCAAAGCAGGTTCACCTACGAGGACAGACCAGCTGATTCGGAGCTTTATAGATGCAAGCCCCGGAAAGCTCTGAAGACAGCCACTGCATAACCTCTTTGGGCAACCTGCTTCCTTGCTTGCCTATCCTCAGTATGAAGAAGTTTTTCTATATATGTAGTAGAACCTTTCTTGGTTCAGCTTTTCCTTGTTTCTCCTACCTCCCAACACCATTCTGTAGAGAGCTTGGTTATACCTTCTCAATGACCCCACTGCAGGTATTGGAGGCAGCAGAGTCCCTGAAGTCTTTTCTAGGCTGAACAAGCCTAGACATCACCCTTTCTTCACTGCCTGGTCCTCCTGGTGGCCCTCAGGTGAACTTGCTCCGGTTGATCTCTCCTATATATTGGGTGCTCAAAACTGGTGACAATATTCTAGACATGGTCTCACAGCAGGTAGACTCTACTACTCTACAGAGTAGAGCACGTTAATCATAATTTTGTTCAATATCCTGGCCATGCTCCTGTTAAAAACAGCTCATGACATCGTTGGTCACCTTTGGTTCCACACCTTTGGATCCACCCTGGATGATGCTCAGCTTGTGTCTATCAGCATACCCAGGTATCACAGAGCTGCTTTCCAGACAGCCAGTCCCCAGCTGATACCTCTGTGGGGTTATTAATTCATTCCTTCCTACAGCAGGACTTTGCAATTTCCTTGCTAAGCTGCACAATGTTCCTGCAGCTCATTCTTCCTGTCGGTCCCTCTGAAAGGGAGCTCTGTCCTTAAGTGTCACAGCCTTCAAAATTGCTGGGCTTCATTCTTACCCCTTCAAAAGAGTTCAAAACAAAGGGATAGTTCTGCCAAGACAGACAGTAATTCAGCAGCACAGAACCTTCTGTCATCCTCTCAGGTGACTTGGTATTAGCCATGTCCTACTTCTTCCTTCTGGACATATTTATTTTTTCCTAACAGGCCTCCAACTGTCTTGTAGCTGCATCACAATTAATCTTTCTCTTATCTTTAGCACTTTCAGTTCCTGCTCTACAAATCAGGACACACACAACAGAATGACTGAATCTTTCTCTATCAAAACAAAGATATATCTAACAGGTGAATGTTAACAAAAAACCTGGATTGAAGGCGCTCACAGCAGCTTCCCACACCAGCTCTGGTGTCGCGTACCCTCAGATATTTTTACGTCTTTCTGTTATGACTGTAACCCTCTTCTACTGAGCTAAAGAGCAGGTGTCAAAGCACCTCTGCCTTCAAAGTATCTCAGGAGAGTCTGAGGGACAGTACCCAGTAACTGTAACTTCCAGCACTGCAAGAGGAAGCAGACTCTGAGTGTAACTTGCTGACACACCTCTGCCACATCTGCCAGCGACCGTGACACAAAGGAGTCCCGTGAGTTTCCATCCAGCAGGCTGGGTCCCAGTAAGGAGGTGCCACTGGTGTTCCCAGCTGGGGTTGGTAACATTTTTCGT
Source organism: Eopsaltria australis (assembly GCA_034509425.1). Classification (NCBI taxonomy): domain Eukaryota; kingdom Metazoa; phylum Chordata; class Aves; order Passeriformes; family Petroicidae; genus Eopsaltria; species Eopsaltria australis. The sequence goes on along the minus strand of JAVTVJ010000228.1, from coordinate 394,014 downwards.
CCCTTCTCTGGCGAGATGAAACTTGCTACAAAGAAAAGGCACATCAGTAAGTCACTGCACTGTGGGTTTTCAACTGGGAAGATAAAGAGAAGGACAAGAAAATCCAAAATGGAGGACAGATATCCATTTCTTTAATCTTCTAAAAATTATATGTTACCAGTATTGATACCATCACCACACTGCTAAGAGTAAGGAGACTCATTACACTGGCCCCATGAATTATTAATTAAAAAAAAACTCTCAACAACTAAACCTCAACCAAACCCAGTGAGTGACCTCATGTCTTTGAGAGTACTTATCGAGCACACAACAATGTCTGTTTTTCCACCAGCAGAGCCAAAGGCATCTGTTCATTTTGGCACAACAGTCCAAATGTCTCATCCTAACTGATGAGTCAGGCTCCAAACAGACTACAAGGAACTGCCAAGGAATTACTTGTCCCAAGCTACGGACCCTAAGCTAGCAACGGGATAATTTCAGGAACAGACTTACAAAGACAGAGCAAATGTACTCAAGGCAACACTGTGGAAATGAAAGCAAGAAGTACTTGGAATAATTTTACAAATGTTCTACTGGGTTTATAATTCTTCAAAGGATTCACTTCTGATAAGCAATGTTTGGGGGTTTTTGTTAGCAGGAAAGCACTTTTTGGTTGCACTTCTCTGCACCTGTATACTTACAGAACAAACTGCTGAGGGAGGAGTCTGTGGAGTCATTGGGGTACCACTGAGGATCATGGGTGGGAGATGCAATCCAGTTCTGCTGAGGACTACTGGATGGGGACGGAAGACTTTTGGAGCTGTCACTGCCATTCAGCTTTGCAGGAGAGAGAGAAACACCTTCACCTGTGTAAGCCAATGTCAGGGATCATGAATTCAGTCAATATGGTAAAGTTACAGCACACTGCACCAATTTTTGTTTAGAAAGGAAAAATATCCCAAACAACAACAATAACCCCCGCCTCATATTTGCTAGAAAATAGAGGCCAGGCACAGAATTTTATTTCCAACATATATTTGGACAAAAACAAACAAACAGAAACAAACCCACAAAAACCCAGTAACTGCTTCCTGGAAAAGTTTTTGCTTGTATATGTAAGATGTCAGGGATTTTCTTCTAAGTTGACAGGCAGACTTTAGATAATCTTAGACTTACTGTATTGGCCAGAGCTGATGGCTATTTCAATGATAGAATCACTGATCTGAGTGGCAGGTTCCCCTTGGGAAAGCACATCTTCAGGTGGTCCAGGTAGGGAAATATCCAAGAGAGCAGAAACATTGGGAGGAGAGAGCCGAGTACTGGAAGCTTCTGAGGGAAGTGAAGGGGTGGACAGACCATTCTGGAGAGATGTCTTGGCCAGTTCTGGCAGAGAAAGGACTGATGTACCCTGTTACAAGAAACAGACTTAATTGTTCATAAATTTATTAAGAACGTGGAAAACTAAAAAGCAACTAAAAACTAAAAAGCTATTTTGGCTCTTGAGTATCAGATTAAAACTATACTTTTAAGGGAAAAAATCCAGTAGATAATATGCCTAAATTAGAGAAATATACTGTTTATACAATAAATCTGTATTATTTTAATGTAAAGTACCTGCAAGCATAAACAAATATGCTTCAGCCCATATCCTGCCAAATCATCTGAAAAAACATGAATCTGTAACGTTCCAAAGAATATTTAAAACAGCCTACATAACAGAACAAGCATAATCTTAAAATTAACGTAATTTTTATAAATCTACAAGATAGCTCCAAATAGATATGTATTATTTTACCTTTAGGCAAAAACCCTTTAACTGATGGAAGAGTATACAGATATTTTAAACTGGTAACTCAGATTTATTCACTTTTTACAGCCAGACTTCCCAAAATTCAACTGATCTTTAAGGAGTTTCGTTACTGGTACCTCATCATAGAATTGTAATATTTTTTCTGATGTAGTGTATACACAGCTGTTCTAAGAGCAAGAACCAGAACCCAAGGCCCCATTACCACAATAAATGCCTCATAGGTTCGTGTCCTAACATCTGTCCCATAAAAAAATCTTAATCTCCTTTATGCTCTCCAATCAAACTAATTTGACCTTCTTCACATGCAGGCATCACAGGGAGCATCGAAAGTGCTTCCACTGAAGAAAAGAAGAGCCTGTATTCTGAGGCTTAAAAATCCAACACCAGGTCCTGGATCCCACTGGAGAAAGAGTCTGGGGACAGGATGACAATACTCCTAACAATTTAGGTGCCATCACAGTTACTCTTAAATATCTGTCTATTTCTTACTGGATCCAGCACAAGGAACAGTGAATCTCTGGAAAGGATGCTGACATTACAATCACACTTTTAGTCTTAATACCCTTCCTTTAGTGACATGGAGGCAAGCAGGACTGTGAATGCTGAAATCTCTCCTTTTGATGTCTAAAATACACACAGAGATATAGCAGAGCAATTATAAACTCCTCCACTCTATTAAGAGATATGTAATGCCTGTTTGTCCTTCACAGGTCAGGGACTGTCAGTTTCATTTTGATTTTAGGAATGGCACATACACATATTTAAGCAGCTTTTCTAAATTTCTTTAAATTTCTTCAGACACTAAGGATTTAATTTCCACCAGACACTACCAGTGGTGCACAATTACCTGGGAGTATGGAGTTTTAACTAGCCATACCAGTGGTATTTTCACAGAACATTACCCATTCCAGAGCACTGTTCCTACAGCACACACTGTACCTGGAAGCCATCCTGCTCGGGCCGGGTTGGCAGGCTGATGTACGGCACCCGGCACCCCGGGCCTGAGCCCTGCAACCACAACAGAAACCATGTGAGTGACCAGTTGGGGAGGGAAGAGATAAGGGCCTATCACCATTTATCCGTGCTCTTCATATATCTCGTGTCTTTCAAAACTGACCATCAGCTCCCTGAGAACATGACATGGACTGATATGGACTAACATGTATCTGAGTCTCAATGAAAGAAACAGCAAGGAGAAATTACAGTTTCTACTCCAAATACGTTCCCAGAAAGTCCACGTTTTGTCCCAGATCCCCTCCTGAATTTCTGAAATGCCGTAATTTCTTTTCAAGCCGATTTCTGGATGGCCAAGTTCAACGCTCTACCAGCTGCAAACCATTTTACAGGATAGAAATTCATTCAATGAGATGATGATTTGATCCCTCAACCCCAAATACACACTACACAACACAGACTGGGTCTGCTACCACAGCAGTGTCTAACAGCAACCCCCAAGAGAAAGCTCACTGAGGAGTAATAATAATACAGCATTTTTATACGATGAAAGAGCAAGACAGTTAAGCATTTGAAAAAAGTTCATTTAAGAGCCTCTGACCTCCACAGTGGTGATGGAGCCTCCATTCTGATGTGCTACTGCTGGCTCCTGCCCTGTCACCACTGTGGGCACTGCATCCGGTGACAGTGGAGACACACCTGGCAAACCATCTGCGTCCAGGACAGGCATGGGGCTACCAGGGATAATGCCAGCACTTTTAGCTGCCAAGTCAATAGCACCTTGTATGAAACAAAAAACCAAAAAACGTATTACAACCTTCTTCACTTTGTTATGATTCTCTAAAAGATGATTTTTTTAAACTTACCCAAGAGTCAAAACTCAACCCATGTAAAAAAGCAGCAATGGTAATGATCTGATCACCTGGGTCAGCTGCTTCTCCGCATCAAGGGTAACATTGCTTTTAGCTAAAATGCTCTTCTGCCCTGTTCCAACCTGTTACCAGGTATATCAAAACAGTTGAGAAACATCCAAGTTCCCCTCCCATCCTTTTCTTCTATTTTTTTTTTTCTTTTTTGTCTTCCAAATTGGTAAGTATTTCATTATGCAATTTCCAGAAATTTCCTATGGGTTACTAGAGGAGCTCTAGAAACAATAGAGCCTTAATTTGTTATCTTGCCTCTGGCAGCCACGTAGACTCAATGTAAAAAACGTAAGCTGTTATAAGGGTCAACTTCACCCAGATCTTTTAAAATCCACTTCAAACATCTGAATGTCTTCTCATCTCAAAAGAATCCTCTAGGTAAAATGTAGATGCAGTCACTGTTTTCACCTTATTAATCATTCTAATTCTAGAACCCACTCTCTGCTGCGAGACAGTATCAGCCTGGAGGACACAGCATGGCTTTTATTGCAGAATACAGAATGACTTACTAGACAGATGGTTGGTGGCCTGTGTTGGAAGAACTTTGGGCACAATTGGACGAGAAACAGCAGCTTTAGTCAGTGAGGAGAGCATGTCTGAGTTTGTCACTGAGATAGAACTGACAACATGTGCTATATAAAATAATTCTTGTGCTCTCTCTTACTGCTAATTGTGTTTTTTTCTTAAAATCTCCTTTGAGAATAAATGATTTAACCCCCAAGCGACCTAGCGCCTCATGAATTGTGTTCACGCCTCACTTTTTGATTATGGTAATGCCACTGATAGCATCAGCACAATAATTAATAGCAGGTTTTGTCAATTTTCTGCTTGACAAATTCCTCCCCGAGCCTTACCTACATCTTACCACATCATACAGGATTACATTTCTTTCCTTCTCCTTTTAACCTCCTTTCGCTTTTCTTGTCTGCAAGTGCATATCTTGAACTTGATTTTCAATAGTGCTTACTTTGTTCATCTTCAAGTGAAATAAAAAGGGTTTTCAGGGCTCCAAGGTTTCTGCTTTCTCATTCTCAGTGTTTAGTAAAGCCTTACCAGCCAATTCTTCCCAAAAGAAAATAAGGATACCCTGAAACAGTTTGGTTTCCAGATGCACCTTAAAACAGCCAGTGCACAATAGGTGCATAGCACAAAGCTATTGACAATTTTAATTTACAGATGGCAATAGAGAAATTATTAATAGAGAAAAACAGGAAATGTCCACAGCAAGATCCCCATTATCTAGCAAATTATTTGCTTTCAAAATATATTAAAATCATGCAGATCTTAGCAGGCCTGGCTGTAGCACACTTACCTGCCTCCTGGAAACACAGTTAAAAAGGCGAAGTGTGTCTCATTCCACTTGTGATTTTATAATGAGATGTGAGCCTACATTAAAGACTAACATTTGTTTTCTGACTGAAATTCCCCAGGTATTCTGGGATGCCAGGCAGCCTTTCTATCTGTTTGTGCTACTGTTAACATGTTTCATAAATCTAATTCAAATGCAGCTGAATCTTTTCCACTGCAAAGAATCAGGTTTTGAAGCTAGACAGATATCACATGCATGAAGTGGTTAATTATGTTGTGGCTTTCAAAGGCAATCTTAGTCTAAATTATTTGCTGCTCTGTGAGAGAAGGGTCACCTATGCACCACAACTAGAAAGGGAAGAAGGCATTTCTGCTGTCTGTTCTGTCTCCATTTTGAGCACAGGCTGCCTGCTGATTATTCTGCATTCACTTCTCTAAAAAGCTTATTAATATGGTCTAGAGGGAGACTGTCAGAAATGGCAGACTGAATCAAGGGATTTTCCTTCAACATCCAAATGACATGCCGCAGCAAGAGAATTAAACAGATGACTAACCAGTGCCCTTTTGTCTGCAGATGAAGATGGGATTGCCAACTTGTAAACCAGCGACTGACATTTGGGTGGATTAAATAGTCCTGTTATTGTACTGCTAGTTTCTAATCACTGGTGCTTTCTTGATCTCAAGTGCCTCAGCTGAAAGCCTTCTCGGTTCTCTGAGACTTGTTTGCTGAAACCCTCAGCAGAGTTTTTGCTGTAAACATTTATCCATAGAGAAGTACTGCTCTGACACTGACTGAGGAGAAGAGTTGGCTTATAGGTATTTAATTAAAACATTAAACAGAAAAAGCATTAGTGTCAACATTCACAAGTGCTTTACCATAGCTGTGGATTGTTATAATTGAGTTTTCCTGCAAATGCTTTTCCCAGCCCCCTTCCTTCTCTAAGAGCTGGAATAGCTTGAGGTTTGCTTTGCCTCATGCTGTTAGTTGTGGCTTTGAGACTGTGCCCCATGCTGTCAGTCTCTGTTTTCTTTCAATCTGGTTGTTAGCTTTAATTTCTAAAATCAAGATTGGATGGCAACAAAGGCCTCTAATGAAAAGTGGGGGAAAAAAGAAATTTGTTAAACAGCCTTAAGAATTCTTAAGTGCAACAGTGTATAATGTGGTCAAGCTGATTATGTTCTGATTTTGTAAACTATCAAATGCTTCTTACCTTGTAATTAATATTAAAAGAGAGATTCCACTGTTCAGGAGCCAAAGGTACCATGACACCTGTAGAAGTTCTGTCCAGTTTTCTATTTGCCACCATTATGATGTTTCTAATTTCAAAAAACTTCATCGACTGCTCTATCCCACGAACGCTGATATTAGAGTTTGCATTTAGAAAGAAGGGGTGTCACACATTTATTTGTTGTCAGTCATTTCAACAGGATACTACTTACACGAGTACTGCTTTATTTGAAAGAAAAGAAACCTGTATCTCCTAGCCTGAAACTCATAAAAAAGTATAAAATAATGCCCTTCAGCATACTTTATTGAATGAGATCTCTAAAAAACATGCTTTTCTTTCCACTCTGTGGGAAATCTTATTCCTACTACCTCAAATGATCCATGCATATTACATCTTCAATGTAATGAGTCAAATAAGAAGTTATTGTTCCCTGAAGAAGACAGGAAATTAAAGATTTATTTACATCTAACGTAACATCTTAAGTCATGGAAACAATATTTTAAGGGAAAAAATATAAAATGCCATTTTCACATTGCCTCTGGCATTCTGGACATAGAACTAGAGAAGGTGGTAGTTACCTAAATGACAGAAAATTTGTAAAAAACACACTCTGAACTCTTACAGCTGTAGTTATTATGGATTTATACTTCTATCCTCACTTCCCTGCCTTTGACAAACAGAAGGTAAAGGGAGAATATCTGGTAGGATGTACTTTAATATAGTCAGCTGCCTATTCACAGGAATCTTAACTAAAAAAAATAATGTTTTAATATAGTATTTCCTCCAACTTTGCATGCCCTTCTTAGAAAGGAAATTCAGATTCATGCTAGCACACAACCATTGTGTGAACATGCACATGAGTATTTGTTTTCTCACACCTTGACCTTTCCTTCCCAACCATCAACATGGACAGCTGCAGTCAAGGAACTCAGGCATTGCACATGGTACCAGATCCTCCTTGTTGCTTTTAGGTGTCTCCTCTTTCTGCTCTTGACATAGGAAAACAAAGGATTTATACTTCTTTCCAAAGTACTTACAAAATGCCCTGAACAGAAAATTGCTCTAATAAGCAGCACAGAGCTGTTTCATAGATATGACATAATGAGCATGACAAAATTATAGCCCAAATTCAATTCCAGGTGACCTTGAGCACTTTGCCATTTTGCTGCAGTTGTAGGGGTAGAAAAGTACAGGAATATCAGCAACTGTGCTACTCCCTCTTAAGGAGAGGTTATCCCTCTCCTGTTGTACAATCACAAAGTCTACGATTCAAAATCAATAGGGGTGAATCTTCCCTTCTTGCTACTGTATTTATGATGGGAATAACCACATTTCCCCAGTATCCCAAGCCTTTAGTAGTCTGATTTGCATACCTGTGCAAAACACTGTAGATACTTTTTGAGCTCATTAAATAAGCTTTTGAAGTATTATTAGGAGATGAAACAGTCACATGTAAAGCTGAAACAACAAGGGCAAGCAAGCATTACTGTTTCATTCTATAAAAAAACCCAAACCAATAATGGAATAGCTTGAGAGAAAAATCTCTGAAACGTTTGAAAAGATTTCTTTAGAAGGTTAAAAAAAAAAACTCAACTCAATAGAACAAGTTTAGTTACAAAAGATGCGTTAATTCTATTTAAGTTTATTTTTCTCCTCTATACACACATACACACATATATATACAGAGTTTATGCATATGTTATATTTTCAGCAAAACACATATCCTTTTGTGTATTAAGTCATGACCTAGCTTATTAAGATTGGAATAGCTGAATAAACATTTATTTTACCCTCCTCACACTTTCTAAGAAGTATTTTTTGTTTGGGGTTTTTTTTGTCAAAGACTTGAGAGGAAAAGAACAGGACACTTTAGCTGAAGACTGCATTTTGATCTTTTGTCTTTGTTTTTATTGACTAAATGTTCATATCTTTTTAGTAAAGGCAAAAGTATTCCACCTGTTATATGCACTTGAATATTTCTATTGAACAACACGAGGAGAAAATTCTGAACAATCCTAATTCGCAATCTAATATTTTTTTCTACAATTTATTTGTTAGTTAAGTGTTGAAATAATTAGGAGTGAAAATGTGTTGGGCATTCCTACCACAGCTTTAAAAGAAATTATGATAAGTTAAAAAACTTCGGGGATGGGATTTTTTTTTGATGAAAAGCTATGGACTTACACACCAGTGACTAGTTTAATTAGGAAAGATACTTTAATTAGGAAGGAAATTGTTCTGATGTCATGTTCTCACCGCTTTCATTACAAGGTAATGCCTAAACTGTGGCAAAGCTATTAGAAATCTGTTAATGTAAAAGGATGATATCTCTTTAAAAATTGCATTAGCAGGCTGGGGAAGTCATTAGTATACAGCTGTAACCCTAAGAGTGTAAACTTGAAAGAACTGTTTATTTTCTGCCTTGCAGCTGTGTGTAAAACCCACTGAGAGAAACTTGTTACCAATTACTGGTTTAGAGGCTTCATGTACAGACAGCGGGTACCAAGAGAGTAAAACAGTCTAGCTCACAAATAACTATAGAACAGTGAAATTCCTTAAGAACAGCTGTTAAAGGAAAGGAAGTATAACTGCAGAGAAGGAAAAAAAAAAAAAATAAAAAGAGTTCGTAAGTCAGGAAGTAAGTAAAGAAAAGCAAGATGTAGGGGAAAAAATTAGGTAGCTGAGAGAAGAAAGGTTTTTCACCATAAGATTTCAGTAACAAAGTTGAGACCAATAGCTGCAATCCAGGAAACCAATATATTTCAAACAGTGTCTGAGTACTTGTAGTATAGAATTGGAAAGTCACTTCTGTACATCATGTACTTTGAAGAATATATTGCAAAAGGCAAGGACATTTTATAAGTGTAAGAGAAGCCATTAACATGAACTGTTGCAAACAAGAAATCTATCTCTGTATTAGAAGAAAGTCAGGTCAATCAGTGGAAAAAAAATTGATGGCATTAAATGGAAAAAAAAAAAAGAAAGACTTTGGGTCATACCAAGAAAATGAGCTCATAGATGAGAAATAACTGACAGTCCTGGAGTAAGAAAGGTATGTGATCAAGGCAAGAAAATCTAAACTCACAAAAGTCTTGTATGGGAATTTGTTGTACTCTGGGAGAAGGGATGAATACTGGGGACTTCCCTCACCCATAACCCCTTTCATACTGTAGTTCCTGAGTCCTTAGCACCTCATTTAGTACTTTCCCCTCTCACTGTTTTCCCACTGAGCTCATGACCCCATAGGAGGTGGGAGAAAAAGGAGTCTTCCCTCACCCAAGCCCATCTCTCCCTGCTATGGTAAGGCATCCTGAGAAAAGGAGAGAGAGAGAGCACACAACCAGGTGCTGCACAGCCAGACTGGAGGGATTCACAGGTCAGAGTAACTGTACTGTCCAAAAACTTTACCACTCTCAGCTACGCAGAACTTGGGGGAGTGTTTCTCATTTGTTTCCCTGCAAAATAAGCCAGCTTAACTGGAATAACCACAGGAGAATTTATGTGCTGAATTTCCTGCTAAAGCCGATCAGGAAATTTTCACAAAATCCATGGCCTTGGTTAGCTGTATGAATAGTACTTCATGCAACAAGAGTACCTTCTTTAACCACCTGTGCTGATTCACAGATGAACCTCAGACTTCCTTATTATTTTCGCCTACTTCTTTCTTTGCTCTCCCTGTGAAAATGGCTGGATGGCTACCAGTTTAATATAATCCTTGTATTCAGAATAAGCAGAAGACAGATAGTGCACTCAGAACTGGTACAAAAGGGAACTTGGTGGACATTCTCATGCTTCTTTTACATCCTCATATCAGAAGGACGAAGTCCAGTTCATTGTGCGATATGCTTTTACAGCATTTTTCAACAGAAGAGCTCAAAGTGCTGAACAAATATAAACCCTATAACAGCCCAAGGCAGAAAATGGTTTTGTGGTATTTTTGCTTTGCTGAAAATCAGAAAAGGAAAGAAGTTTAAAGATAAAGTCTAATTCAGACAGATACTAAGGAAAAAGTGTGAAGAATGAAAACCAATAAAGACCTTAGGCTCCTATAAATTAGGTCCTAGAATGTTCATTCTTCAGTTTGGAACCTCTGAATTCCTTAAAGTAGAATCTACAAAAGGCAGTTATACATTTTATTGTCCACTACATTGTATAAGAAAATTACTTACATCAAAAGAATTGTCCCCTAAAATGGCATAGACCTGTAAGCTTCCTAAAGGAAACAATAACGCCTGTGCACCACTGGTATTTGCTGGGCTAGTATTTAAAAAAGCCTCAGAAGTGTGAACATCATAGTCAAGACAAAGGAGACAACTATGGTAGGAGTGTTAGAAACACAGCACAGAATGGGATTGAATAAGAATCAGGTCAGATTCTTTAAAAGAGGTAGGCACACATAAGGTATTGTATTAAAGCATAATGCTACAATAAGAGCTCTGGACAAGGCAAAAGGCCACAAACTAAAAAAGTTTCTTAAATTTTCTACCTACTGAAGTCAGCAGTCTCAGTAAAAACTGGCTTGAGCAAACAGAAAAATAACTCCACGTCCTTTGGCATTGGTGGGCTTGCATCAAGCTCATGAAACGAAAATGTGACAGACTAAAAAACATTTGCGCCCCTACTTGTTTGGGTTTGCATGGCCTGATTTTTGGTTCCTGGGGTGGACAGAGAGGTGGCTTCTGTGAAAAGCTACTAGAGGTTTCCATAACATCCAGCAGAGACAATCCCTGGTGGCTCTGAAGATGGATGTGCCACTTGCCAAGCCTGGGCCAATTAGAAACGGTGGTAATGCCTCTGTGGTAACAGACTTACGATGAAATCAAAACAGAAGTTGTGGTGCAGTTTTAATTCCAGCCAGCAAAGAGGAGGAGGTGAGAACACGTGAGAAGAGCAACACGCAGACACCGAGGTCAGTGGGGAAGGAAGGGCAGGAGGTGCTCCTGGTGGCAGAGCTGAGATTCCTCTGAAGGCTGTGGCGCAGTCCATGGTGAGGACCATGGTGAAGCAGCTGTGCCCCTGCAGCCCAGGGAGGGCCATGGGGATGCAGGGATCCACCTGCAGTCCATGGAGGAGGAGCACACACCGGAGTGGGTGGATGCTTGAGAGGAGGCTGTGACACTGTGGGAGGAGACCCATGGAGAGAGGGCCCTTGCTCCTATTCTGGACTGCAGCCCGTGAAGGAGTGACCCACGCTGCAGCAGTTTGGGGAGCACTGTGTGCCCGTGGGATGGACTCACGTTGCAGCAGGTCACAGGGAGCTGCTGCTTGTGAGATGAACCCACACTGGAGAGGGTCACAGAGATCTGTCTCCCGTGGGAGGGACCCCACACTGCAACAGGGGAACAGCTCCTCTCCCTGAGCAGCAGGAGAAGCCCTTGTGATGAACTGACCATAACCCCCAATCCCTGTCCCTTTGCACTGCTGGGGTAGGGGGTAGAGCTGGGAGGGAGGAAGGGGTGGGGGGAAGATATTTTTAAGGGCTTATTTTACTTCTCATTATCTTGCTCTGATTTTGTTAGTAATAAATTCACTTTATATCTCTAAGTTGAGCCTGTTTTGCCCAAGGGATCTCTCTCTGGTCCTTATTTTAACCCAGGAACCCTTCCTTGTATTTTCTCTCCTCTCCACAGCTGCAAAGGGGAGTGAGTGAGTGGCTTTAGTGGGTGCCTGGCATCTGGTCAGGGTCAACCCATGACACTATCACTACAGCACAGTGTTAAATTTCTGTTCTTACTGAGTCTTTCTTTGCTTTTTAGAAAAATAAAATATTTCAGTAAAAACCAAAAGTTATTTTCATGTATAATCCACTGATGGCAAATATTAGGCAATTACTGGATGGAAAATGAAAGTCATCATTGGGTTGTGTTATTAAAATATAGGTCATTGGTTACAGTATATCATAAGAACACATACACTGTCTTAACCATGAGTTAGTATTAATCTGACAGGAGGATATTATACCTGATTATGCATTGTAATGATTGTGAGAGTAATTGAATTATTTCCAATTTTAAAGCAGTTTTCTTAAGATGGTTGTTGCTTACTCTAAATGTTTTTTGTATGTTTTTCTTTAAAGTGACAATTGTGACTGCATTGGTTTTAAATGCACACTAAAAGGATATTCTAGAGAAAATTCCTTGTTTACTTGAGAGAGACTGCTTAAATGTTTAATGACATTAACTTCTTGCAAACGGTATTCATTTCCTGTATATGCAAATTCTCTTAATGTGAAACCCCCATAACAGGTAGAATGTAGAAAGTTAATGAAGCCATGTAATTACAATCACTATAGTGACTGCAGTCCCTGGAGAACAATAAAGTGATAATATACATGAGGTTTGACTTTCTTTGGAAACAACAGCTTATAATTTGAAAATAGATAGTAAAATATTTTCATTATCTTCTGCTGTCTCCTAAGGCAAATGGCAGGTACAAATAGATTATGCTTTTATTAACGTCAAAAATGGAATATAATGCAATTAGGAAACATTTAATTGTTTTTCATTTTCCATGGCTGGAACTGGACTAGGTTTAAACCCTTCTTTCAACCATAGGGTAAAGTCAGGGTCAATCTGGCTTCAGCCTGGAAACTTGCTTTTGTTCTAACACTGGAGAGGTACATTTGAAGATAACCAAGTATATGTCATGTTTATGATCACTTTGAAGTATATAACAGAGAAATCAAAAGCTAGTTAGAAGCTTTGAATTCCATTTAAGGAAAAGATTTCAATGGACCTATTTTGAATTTCAGAGATTTAAGTACAGTTTTTAAAGTATTTTTGCAAAAAGTAGGAAAAAAATAGAAATAAGTATTTAATGCCTGTTCTTAATATGGGTTTTTATCATTATTATTACTATGAGCACTATGCAGAGAAGAGGGCACAGAGAAGCTCCCTTCTCCAGTAGCACTCTGTTGTGGTGCAGCAGAACAAATACTCCAGCATCAGGAAATCTCCCTGACAGTGGGCAAATCAAAGCTTCCTCAGAGAGAGGCTTTCTACACTCTCACCTCTTACCCAAGAGAAGCACCTAACCAAGGAACCTGGTCAACCTGAGATCTCTGTAGGGTAAGCAAAAAGAAATAAATTACATGAATCTCTGCTGGCAGTATACAAAATTTCTCTTAAAGGTACCTATTTCTTTCTATTGAGTGGACCTTTAACTTGGACACCTCAGAAAGACAGCCAAGATTTGCTAGTATTCTTGTCTTTTCACTTTACTTTTGCAATTAATTTACCTCTGTGCTGTGGAGAAGCCACAACATTTGTCTGTCTACATTCATTTTCTGCTCTCAAGCACACTTGTTTCTCATAATGGAAATTTTATATTTGGCTGTTACAGAAGCTGCACTTTTACAGGGAGGTATCTTTTTCTCCACTGCAGAATGGAGAACTCTTCCTTAAATGATGAAATGCTTTCTTTAGCAAAATCTCATAGTATTACAATATTTCTACAAGTTCCACTGCAATATTCCTATTGCACCAAAATGTAATTTTGTGGCAAGGAGCACAGACAAATTTATGAGCTGGCATGTACCCTTCCTACTTTACTCTGTATATAACTTGCCTGCTGTTTAAAGTGCTAGAAAAAAAAATTTCTTTTGTTCTGTCAGCAGTGTGCTGCCTCCTTGTCTCTTTTTCTGACGTTAACTTTGAAAATGATAGTGCCAAACAAGCAGGAATAGGTTGACTCAAAGCAGAGCAAGTAGCTATAAATTACGTAGGCTGCTGTCAGCTGGGGCTCTCATGCAGTGTGTAACAGTCTGTAGATGCAGTTCACATCTAGCTCACAACATAGAACCAGCAGCAGGAACTGCAGGTTAATGTAACACAGTCAGCTCATCTTAATGATGAGGCTACAAATATTAAATATCAGCTAGTGCCAGTCAACTTCCATGAGTATTAAATCTGAGAGCTGTTAAATTGTGTGCTGTTCATTGGCTCAAAGTCAGCTGTGCACCATGATGTGTTCTGGGTGAAAGTTTCCCAATCCTTCACATCCAATACCATATGGAAGTTTTTCACTGCTCCAATCCAGTTGAAAATCACAGGTTTCTTCCCCAAAACCAACCTGGTACAGAACTGGGTCTTTGTTTATTACTGGGGACCAGGCATGTACAAGGTGTGTGTGTGAGGAGCCTGGGAGTGTTACTGGTTCAAGAGCAATGCAAACTGGACAATGAATTTCTTGAAGCTTCTACATCAAACCCAGCCACATTAATTAATTCCATTGATTGACTAACAGTTGCATAATATTTTAACTCAATTTTTATGAAGTACAAATAAGTGAGTAAAATTCCCTGTCTGTTCTTGAGCACTTCACACAAAGGAAAATAACTATATTTCCTAGATAAATTAACTGTTGTCAATTCTTCATCCACCTTAATTTATCAGCCACCTCATTGTGAGGATTAATTAACATCAGCAAAGTACTTATGAAGATGAAAAATGCTGTATAAGTATTTAGAAAGTATACATATATGTTTAGAATAGAATATGAAGCACATCAAAACATTTCTCATTCTATCTCAGAAATACTCTAGTTTTATATGTATTCCAGCACTTTGGAAAGCATGGCTAGTTTTGGGTTTTTTTCCACTAGAGATGTTCTCCATATTTATTTGATAGTTAAAGCAGAGATTTGTGATGGTACTTTTGTGACAGGATTTCAGTGGGTTTTGGATTCCTAAACTTCTTTAGTAACTCAAGCTTAGGTTTGCAGGCATTGACAGGCATCCAGCTGTCTCAGACACTGAGATGTAATCACTGACTGTAAGGCAGCAAAGGCTCCAATGTCCAGAACCAAATCACCCTTTTTGATGAAGAACTTTAGAGAGAACACCTAAGTTTAAAAGAGGTGCCCATATTACTAAAAAACAATTGTAGACAGCAATTTCCACCAAACTACTACTAATATTATGAAATAAATTAATGTGGAAAATAGAAGAATACATTCTGAGCAACGGTGTGATGTGTTAAATAATTCTTTTGAGAGAACTTCCTGCATAAATATTTTCCAGATGATTTCAGCATTTAGAGAGAATGTTGTTCTGCATTGATTGTTCTTTTGTTGAAGGGAGGGAATAAAAATAGACAAACTGAAAACCTGAAACTGTTTATCTTAGGCTATTCAGGAAGCTGATTTTGCACAGAGATAGCTACAAATGACATTGCAGGTGTTGTTTCTAAAAAGTGAACAGTTCCATGTTTCAAACTGCTTTGAAGTTGTATCTCAGAAGAAAGCACACTCACCAGACAATCCAAGATTTCTAACAGGTTTGTGATCAAATTATGTTTATGACTATTCCAAAGTATAACTATATCCTTCACCCACCTATGACAGCTGAATCCAAAGCCCCCTGAAGATATCAGAGACATTCCCATGGATTTCAGTGGGATTTTGATTTTTGTGCACATATTTTTTGTTATTTTTCATGGATAATCTAGGAGATTGAACTTCTATGTCTGGAGATATGTTGAGATTCATTGATACATAATACATAATAATATAAGTATGATGCCACTATGATAACATGGGAAAGCAAGGTCTCTATGTTTGGACTTTTAAGAGAAGGAAATAATTTAGAAATGTGTCATTTCAAATTTGCAGTGGTACAACCATTCATCTACACAGCAAGAGATAATTAATGTTTAGCTTGTCATTTAAAAGATATTTTAAGTTCATATACAGATAATATAGATTATGCTAACTTCTCCAATCCCTGTAGAGAGATCCATACAGATTTTGCTTTGGAGACTGGCACCAAGACTTTAGGTAGCATCAAACTTTTATAACCTTACTTTTTGTATTTGACTATTAACCTAAAACCTGTCAGGGAGTCTCAGAACATCAGTGGAAAAACCAGAAGAAGAGTCAAGACCAATAAAGACAAAATGGTTTTTGTCTAAGTGCTAAGCCATCTGTGAAAATTTCCTTCCAGCTCTGTGGGCACTTATTGTAGCACCTGTATTTGTAATTACATGAGACTGATTTGTCCCATGTTAAGGATCTCACAAAAAAAAGCAATATATCAAAATTTAACATTCATGGCAAGGCATATTTTGGTCACTACAGTCCGAAATATATGTTTTATTTTAGCAGTTTATTACTTTGAAATACAATTTGCACTAGCCAAGTGGTTGCCAACACCATCACTATTCAGTTTCATACTGGCACAGGACGGGATGGAAGGTGAAGGCTGTTTGCAGTGCTTTAACAGTAACACAGGGGACTTTCCCCTGTGAGTAATGCTGTCTTTTACTACTTCCATGGAACAGTTCCTGTTTTACATGTAGAGTAAGTGAGAGAAGAATGCACAGTGAAAACTAACAGCTATTTACTAAAAGAAGGTTAATATTCAGTAACTATATTAAGGATTCATTTTTTGCATTTTTAGCCCTTTTTTTTAAACCAAATTTTGGCCTATTTTTATAGGAGCAAAACCTGGGAACTTACATATTTGAAAAGAGCAGAGAATAATTCTGTGGTTGATGTTTTAAGGAAGAGGGCATTATTTTGTGTTGAGTTATATCTGATGCATGACATCACATGAAAGATATTCAGATAATTTGGTAATATTGTCTTAGAACTGCAGTACAGGTAGTAAGCTTATACCTCAACACTCGATTTTCTGTTAAAATAGATTGTCCTGGGTTTAAATGGAGTCCAGTGTCTTGAAAAGGGTTTATTGATACTAGAAGTTCTTTTTTATTGCTGCCTGCTGTATCCTTGGGCATCTCCCTTAAGCTTCTTGCTGATCAGGTTTTTATGCTGCACACTCTTCCTAGTAATTCATCCTTCTTAGAAGTCTGATGTTTTGTAACTTGTGTTTGAACAATGTTTTAAGAAGGGAGAACTGCCAGTACTGATGAAGTGACAATCTTAATAAAACAGATGCAAGCTGTTTATGTAATAAAAGAGTTCCAGGAGATTTTGGTCAAGTAGAGCTGTTTTATCCAATAGTTTAGATTATATGTTGTTGTTAGCCAGAATTTTACAGTTGTGTAAGGCAGGTGAAAGGATTCTAGTCACTAGATTTTTTTATTTCTTAATTGCCCCTGAAAAGATTAATTTTGAGCATTTAAAGCAAAAACCAATGCTGAAGCTGATAAAAGATTTTTCTTTTTTTTAAATCTGGAGCACTAAATTTACACTAAACCTCCATAACAATAAAGTACGTTTAAAAATAATTGTATACGTTAAGCTGGCTTTGCTTTGAAGATTTTTATCTCTGTTTGCAATGAGATGTGCTAATAAAATGCATAAGAATGTTACAGCCCTGTCTGTATGAGCACCAGTGTACATTAGATATATCCTGGTGTGAACAAATTAGGAAAAGCAAAGGATAACAAAATATACTATGCTGATAATCTGCTAGAAGATTACATTTATATATTAAGTATAGCATGAAACTTCAGGAATGTTTAGAGCAGCCAGTGTGAACTTTCACAGCATGATTTAATAAAATTGCAATATATGAATGTACAAACTACTGGAAGAGTCATTACTTTCATTAAGAATATTACAGTGAATAAATTAACCTAAAACAATAAAACCTGAGCAGCAGATATATGTAAGTCATTTACATCTTGTAGTAGACTCATTTGGTGTAAAAAAGAATGAATGTGTTATGGTAGAGGTTTCATTAGCACTTGCATTTCAATTGACTTAGAAGCACACCATAAGAATACAAAGGCAATAAATATCATCTATAAACAAGAATACTGTAAAGGGCTTTTTCTTTTTTTAAACAAGATGTTCTGTGCCATTACACTTTAATAGTCATTTTGCATTTTCAGTATGAAAAAGCTAAGAAAGCTGGTATTGGTGTCATCAGCAGAACTGATGTTCATATTTGATATGACTATATTATATAACTCTCCTTTAACCCTCTGAATGCATTGCCATTCCATGAGACAAGACTAGAAAGCAGATTATACCATATTCTGTTAAAATCACAGTAACTTTATTTCTTCTGGATAAATTCTGCCCAAGTTTGCAAAGCATTTTATGCAGCCTAACTGAAATATCCCAGGGAGTCTAATTGTTTATGAACACTGTTATTCAATGACACCAGGAGACATTTTTCCATGTTTTCATTAAAATTTTGGTAATACCTGGCTAAAAAAAGACTATGACAACTCTCTTGATCTCATTCTCAACAGGACAAGAAGACTGAAAGGATTTCCAGACACCTGACCCAGTGTCTGAACTGTTTCATACAATGTCATTTCTAGGAATAAAATTCAATATAGACTGAGCTATCAGTTTGAATGACTTGTATTTTATTCTGCATCATAAATGATTGAGGAACCAGTACTACACCCTTTGCCTGCATTTGGTGCTCTTCACCTGTGATCTATTGTTGTTCATGTGAGTATATTTGGCATCCGATCCGTCATGGCCATATACGCTCAACAGTTTCTAAATCAGGAATATGTGAGATATAATACCATACAAACACAAAACCTCAGCTAGTTTCTGCCATCACATATGTATAACTGTGCTTTGTCTCAAAAAGAGAATAATTCCTAAGACATTTTCATAAAAACAGCTAAACCGTTCAATGACTGTAAAAATATTTATATCTTTTCATACACAAAAAAGGCATAAAAACAGCCCTTTCTAAGTCAAAATAGTATTTTTTTAGCCCAAAGTGAAACTTGAAGAGATGATAGTGATACTTCCTGTAGAGAAATTATGTTTGAAAAGGATAATCCCTTTGATAAACTCACCCACTTTCCAAGATTCGTAAGTAAGAGCATCTTGATGACTACGTGTAATAGTTCATGATTGTTTCTCGTTTCCCTTTAATACAATTATATTTTTGGCATCTAAAGTCCTTTGGTAAAGTATTTGAAACTAAATGAAGTATTTCATGACAAGTATTCTATCAAATACCTCACCTTGTCATGTCTCCTTTTCAAGTTGAATTCTAATTTGCTTCATCACTTCCCATGCAGAGGTCATTCAATGACTCTAAATATACAGATTATACTTCCTTTTGAGGCATCATATTCAATTATACTGCTTTTGAGAAAGGATTGACTGAAATAGCAAAATATTCATTCTAGCAGTTCAACACTAATTTCTTGGGTATAAGGATTTCTGTTCCAGTCTCTGTAATAAATATTTCTCTGGAAGAACAATTCAAATGCACTCTAAGATTGGTTTAGCAGAAAAGAAGATGAAGTCCACCACAATCTATGCATGTTCAGAATTCTGTTTTGCTTCAGGGTGATTGTTCTGCATTCAGTAAATAAATTTTCATCCATATTGGCACTCAGACATGCACAATATTTTAATATTTGAAACTGGCATTATACACCTGAAGAAACTGCATTATTAGCAAATTTGTCTTTTGCCTATTTTTTTTTCAGATCACTTATGAATGTAGTTAATACAACTTGATCCACAACATCTCTCTTTGGGATTCCTCTAATATCTTCCTTTCTCCAAAGCAAATGAAAATCCCCTCTCCTATATTTTGTTAATCCCTTGGAGCACTGCTCATGGCTGGTTAAGATTCGTTGCTAAGAAACATGTTAAGATTCCTGAATATGAGTAAAACCAACTATTCGACCATGTGTCTTTTGATTTTTCAAGGAACTTTTGTAGATTAAGAAATTTGTTTTACCTCTAGAAAAGCCATCTGATTCTTTATCACTATATGAAGTGTCTACTGAATTTATTATTTACTGTAGTTTCAAGTACTTTACTCATTAAAAGCTTCAGGCTTACTGGTCTGCAGTTCCCTAAATTTTCCCATTAAACCTTTTAATCTGTTATTGTTTTTGCAGCCTTGCTTCTTTTCTAGTGCAAAGTGTATATTCAGTAGATAAATTACAAACCACATCTCATATTCTGGCAGTTTTCATGTTGATTTCTTCACAAAAAATATCTAATTATGGAGATGTTGCTACTCATTCCATCAGTTCTTTCTAAAAGTTTAAATAACACCAAAAGCCAAAATAATTCATCTCCCCTATCCCACCCAGAGGATAGGATCTAGATTGTCATAAGCCCCTTCAAACAGAACACTGAGTGAAATAATTCATTCTCTTTTTCTGTGGTGTCCTCATCCTCCTTCAGAACTCATTTTAGATCTTGATCTGTATAAGTGCTACAGACTCTCTGTCAGGCTGCCAGGATTTTTTTCTGTATTTGAAAAACTCATAAGGAATTTGGTTTTCAAAATCTTTTTGTTTTGCCTTGCTAATGTGTACATCTATCTTTTCTACTTAATTTTTTTTCTAGCCACAAGTTCTTTTTTTCAGGTTTTATAATCTGCACTTTTCTGTAATCTGTCATGGTTTTGGACCTGTTTTACATATATATATACACACACACACACTTAAAGGGAATGTGTACCATGATCTTAGACAAGATTCATGCTCCCTCTGTTTATTTTATTCTTCTAGCTATTTTTTTCTACATTGTATTACATGCTGTCACAATGTCATCTGAATTCCAAGACTGAGGGACAGAAACTGTATAAAAATCACTTCAAAGGCTTGTCATATTGTCTCAGTTTTGAATCACTGAGATTTTATGTACCACTGTAAATAATTTTGCAAGAATATTTCTCACAATATTAAGCACCTATAAATCAGAGCATTCAAGTACAGCACCAAAATTTTATTGGAGAGCATCATACCTTACTTATACTTTTGTAAAATTATGCTTCTATTCCTAAGGGATTATCTTTAGCTCTTTATAAAAATGGCCCTCTTTTCCAAACAAAAACTAGGTATGGTTGATCGCTGTCTTTCAGGCAATCAGCTGTCACTTTTAGAAGGGATGAGGAAAAATATACACCTTTCCTATTAAAGAAAGGTGCACCAAATTTGTTTTACAGATACAGCTTTGACTTTTACTAGTCTGCTGAAGATTGATCTAATTCATCAAAGTTAGTGGATTTTTAAAACACAACATACAGAGTGACTTTGCAATTAGCAGCCTGGCTAACAGTGCTCTATTGCTAACACACATATACGCATGAAAGAAAGATGTATGTACATTATATGATATGCTTTCCATGACAAATATTTATTTGTTCTTAATCAAAAAGATAAGACTCATAAGGAAATTTCCTTTTGGGTTTCATGGGTTCTTTTGGTTTGGTTTTGTGTTTGCTCTGGGCTTTTCTGCTTGTTTTTTGTTTGGGTTTTTTTTGTTTGTTTGCTTTATTTGTTGCTTGGATGGGGTTTGGGGTTTTTTTTTTTTATTTTTTTACATTGGTCTGTTAGAACAGGCTAGTGACATTTAGGGAGAAGTCTGAGTAGGTCTCTGTTTCACCTCATGTATCAATACATGTAGTGTTATATCTCCACACGTCCAGAATTCCATCTATTTTGATCCCTTTTAAGCAGAAGTTAAAGAAGTTCATTCAAAAACATAAATACATTTTAAATATTATTTTCTAGGACTAGGGCTTTATAGCTCCAAAGTGTTTTAAAATTTTAACCATATACAGGCAAATCTCCATCCACTATAATGTAAAATACACACACACATGGAGTGAAAGAATGATAACCTTGTACTTTGAGAAGGATCTGTTGGTCTGACATCAGTCCCAGATACCACTTAACCATCCAGTCACACTTTGTCAGTATGATTGAAAATTCTTCAATTAAAAAGGAAGTACATAAAATAGACAACATGTTCTGGTTATGATACAGAGAGTCAGCTTACAAATCAATCATCCTGAAACTAAGAGCCAGCCAAGGAGTGATAGGGAAAGGTCATTAAGGTTTGAAGGTATAAGTGGAGTCAGCTCAAGAGTGTTTGGCAACTTAAATGACTGCATTCATGGGAAAGCCTTTTTGCTTAGTCATGGAAGATATGGATAAGAATTATAACCAGTAAATCCATGGGTGTGAAGGATACTAATTTCACTTCATACATCCCCCCAGTTATTATATATTGTCTAGGTTTACCTCTGACATAATTAAATGAGACTTCAAGATTTCAGAAAGTGAAAAGAGACTATAAAGCTCTAACCCAACTTCAAATCAGTTAATGAGACCCCTTCTAGACTCAACAAATTGACTTATATAAAGTGCAGATTTAAATTAAATTGAAGCATTTAGAAAACATTTTTCTTTGCATTCATGGTATCTCCTCCTCATACAAAATAGAAAAGACCATATAGTGGAACAAAAGTTAAAATCCCAAGACTCTCATTTATTTTAATTGAATGGACAGTCTGAGGCAAACACTTTCTAGAATGAGAAGACAGAATGATCCCCTAGTCTGGGACTCATCAGCTGGGGTGACCTGCTAGTGTCTTATGAATTCTAGATAGGAGGATGAATACAAAGCCAGATCCTCAGTCTAGAGAGACTCCAGTTCTTCCATAGTTGGGACTGTGACATATGAATCTATTTTAGCAGATATTTTTTACAACTTCTTACATTATTTTACCCTGTTTACACCATGGCCTCCTTTCTGTTGACCAGGATAGCTGAAGCCTACATATTTCTGATGGGTTTTTAGTAAATAGTTTCTCCATCTGTCTAATAAATTTCTTCTTGTGAGTTCAAGAGGTAATTTCAAAAGCTTTTGCAGATACTATATTGAGTAGTCAGGTGTTTATGGTTGTCATCAAACAATTTCATATCTAAGATGCAGGGAAAACATGCCATGAATTTTGAATTAACTAACGAGGTAAAAACAAGAGGTAAAAAACTTCAGGTGAAAGTCTTTCAGCAAAGGAGTACTGGTGGAGTTCGTATTAGTTGTGTATGTTTTTGTCATGGTATTAGACCCTTTTTTATTAACAAGGCAAATAATACATTTTATTTCAAAATCAGAGCTATATTTAATCACTTTTGGGGGTTGGGGTTTTTTTTAATTGCAAGATAAAAAGTTTGACCAAAGTTCATCAAAGAATATGCAATTTTTAAAGAGACTCAGTTTGTTGCTGAAATAAATTCATGTTTATTTACAGACTCACTGTCTGTGTTATGTACTATGTGGCAATTTGACTGTTTCACTTTCCATTCTTTGATTGATTCAAATGCAAATTAAAAGCAGCAAAAAGATTATACACTTCCAGAAAAGTGACTTTGATAACTCTTGGTTGAACTGAAACATTCTGGAAAATTTTTTCTTTGGATTTGATTTCCATTGGCTTCTTTAGACAATAAATTTGCTTTTGCTAAAGTTTTATCTAATCTTGTCAGTAGGATTCTTATTTATAGTGAATATTAATGCAATGCTATCTCATGAGAGAGATTATATTATAAATATTTATATTTTTTTTATAGCCTAGTGTATTTTCTTGGCCAAAACTCGTGGTAGAAAACAGATTTCTAACCCAGTGATACAGAATATGTTAAGCCAAAACCCACCAAAAGACTCCCATTAGCTTCAGGGGAGCCCTTCAGCAGATTCAGTGAATATTTTTGACCTCCATGTCTGCTGCCAGCAAATATATTCTAAGCATGATGAAGGGATCTAAAAAGCAGCCAGATATGCTGCCTGGAGCATGTTTCACTCTGCAGCCAGTTCCACAGCACCCCTCTGCTCTCCCACGGACTGCTGGACTGGGCAGCATCAATCCTCTGTGCCTTGTACCTCCTGTTAAGATCTGATTATTAGAGAGATGCCTCTGCCCAAATTAAGGTGCAAGCAAGGCCATATGCCAAAGTCAATAGCACAGATTTTATTTAGCAGTAAATGTGAGACAGAGAGAGAGAAAGAAATTAAAAAAAAAAAAAAAGAAAGGGGGAAGAGAAAAAGAGAATGAAAGACAGATTAAGTAGAAAGATAACCACCACTCATGGAGCCAGACTGCATCCTGTTCATTCTGTTTCTTATCAGTGGTGAGGGTCCCATGAAACATAGAATTCAGTGGGTTAATACATGTTCAGGTGGCAAAATTCAAGCACCTCCCCTACAGGGGCACATACTGGACAAATAGCTGGTGCTTTTAGTCTTCTGATAGGCTGTTGTCTGAAGCCCAGGTGGCTTGGTAGAGTAGGAGTAACATCCTCATGAAGCTGTGAAATACATCTCGACCCTCCTGGGTGACACAGTAGTTGAGGCAGCCCCATGAGCTTTCCTCCCCATTCTGACCCCACAACCAATGCTGGCTGGTGGGAGCTGATGAGGCACTTATCCATGACAAGAATCTTAGTCAGTGCATGAGATTTAACCAGCCTGTATCTGAGATAGATAGAAAGGGATAATTTGAAAAGCCTTTTTATTGCTTTGACTTTGGAGACTGAAAAACAAGAAAAACAAGACCATTTTTAATATTCTGTCATTTCCCTGCTTACAGAAATACTGCAAATAATCTGCGGCTGCTGTAGTTTCAATGGCCTGCTGCAATTTGCCATTTGTGACAAAGTTCAATAAATAGAAAGTGTAAAGTGCATCAAAATTATATTTAAGGATCCTCTTCATCTGCAGAAGACCTGCTTATTAGCTATATTGCACATTTAGCTCCAAGGATTCTGATTATAATCAATAACTAATCAGAAAGTAACTTACACAAATGAAGTCCTGAATAATATACAACTGTGTCATAACTTTCCCAAGTACATAAATACTAACCCTTTTATTGAAAAAATATGCAGTTAGCACTTTTCCTCTTTTTATTGTGGCATCTGTTTCAGAAAAACAAATTTAAAAAGTGAATTTGCACAGTAGCCTCTGCTTTCAAGAGCTCTGTATCTACAGTAGTGTATCCACTTTAATCAGAAAACTTGGAAAAGTGCCCTCTCAAAGACATGGTGCAGGAGAGAACATGCAGATGGAGCTGATTGGAAAGGAAGATCCAGGGGTAGAAAGCTTTTCTAAATAGACAACCTCTGAAGTGGACAAAAGTGAAGCAAAAATCCATCTGCAGAACAAGCAAGCTAACACTTGTCTCAACTTGGAAGCATAACTCAAATGCTGTGGGAGAAAGTGTGGTGAGCAGAGTTATTTATGGATGTCCAGGGATGAAAGCTTTGCCTATAAAGAAAACCCACAGACACTCCAGTGAGGTAAGTACCAACAGTGTAATAAGATTTAATGTGACCATCAAAAGGGAAATAAAATGGAAAACTTTTTGATCGCACTTTCTATAGCGAGGGCAAACTGCAGGAATGACCTTTACTGCTAATGCCAAAATATTGAGCCAAATTCACTCCTGGTGTGACAATGCTGAATTCCAGTAAATTATGCCAGGGATGACCTTGGTCCATTCTGTTTACACATCTTAGCTATAAGCACCCAACAGTAGTCGGAGTATATAGTTTGAAGCAATAACTTTTTAACAGTCCAGGAGTGAATTAAAAAAACCAAAACCCAAAAAACACATCCAATTTTACTGACAACTCAGTTCAGCTTAGGTTTAATTGAAATGGCAACAAAAAACTGGAGGCAATTCCTGCTTGAAAAATGGCTTCAGCATCCACCCAAAACACAATAACATGAATCAAAAATTTCACTACCAGAAAGGAAAGAAAAACAGAACATTTCTAATTTCTTATGAGTATCCTGAAGGTAAAATTCTAGTATCTAACACCTTCTGAAATCTGCCTGCTTTATGTTTTTAACACTTTCATGGACGGTTTTATGCCATTGCTTATTCAGCTTTTATCAGTGGACATCATGGTAGGAGAGACAAAAATTTGCAATTCACCAAAGTATCATGAAAGCATAGCAGGTTTACCCCTCATGTAGTTAAACTAACAGTAAAGTGCTGTCAGCAGTGCACCTGTGGTAACTGCTCAGCCATTCTTCCCCTACATTGAACCAAAAAAATCGAAGGGCACCTACAAAAGGCAGTAGAGAAACATACTGTAGTTCACTTATATGTATCCCATAGTGCTTATGGGGTCATTCCCAGGATAAATAGCTTCACTGAAGACAGATAGTGGCTTCAGTAAAGCAGTGTATGACTTGAGACAGTGCCAAATTGAAAATAAAATAGCTACAATCATGCAGATTGTTGATCAGAATACTACATTAGTATATTAGGCAAGGCTCCCATTTTTCCAACCTTTTCCTTCATCTGAGAATGAAAACAGCTTGATGGCTTTTAATTCAAAGCAAGAAGTTTGTTTGCTTGTTTGCTTTTAGGGTTGGTTTTAAATTCAGATAAACTGATTCTGCTATATTTCTCCAAAAACCAAAAAGCCTGGGTCAATGAATGGTCCATGGTATCTGGCTCTCCAGGAGCTAAAATAGTTCCCCCATGTTGTACAAATTTTTCACTGGTGAGTCATGGGACCCAGCAGCAGCTCAGAGTACTCTCGCTCAGAAGGACCTGCCAAGACCCCAATATTAGGGACAAGGTGCTGGGCAGCAATTCAAACCACAGCTCTCTGATGCTCAGTGACTACAAAGCAGAAGGCAGAGAGCCAAGAAGCCCCAGACACTCCTGCTGCAAATTGCCCAGACTTCCCAGTCCTTCCTTTAGTAGGTTTCCTGTTCTTGTTCTGTAGGCACTCAGAGACCAAAGGCAGTCCATGGAATAAAGCCACCACTGTGTTTGGTATCCCTCAGGAATAAGGAAAATTATGGAAAAAAGAAGACCATACAGTCTACTTCAAGGTTGGCCAATGGCTCACTGAGACTTCACCAAAAGATTTCCATAAGGTACTTGGACTTAATCAAAAATAAACTTTCTTACTCCAGAATAAAACTTTTTTAGTATTCCATTAGACAAAATTCCAGTAATCACAACATATCACTAATGGCAAAGGAATGCATTTATCAGAAATCTATCCTGATCCAATTTGTTGACAAGAAACCCCAAAAAGGAGTATTTTTAGCAGATTTTAAGTCTAGTAGCATTCATTACTCTTACAGTTCTGGATCCTTAGGTCCCAATACCCTATGCAGACTGTTTCCTCATCTAAGGAACACTTCAGTGTAAAATATGAGCTCTGTATTTATCCTACCCTTGTTACACACTAATGGTATCAATCTTAAAGGAATAATAAGGAAATATTATTTCCAGAGGTTCTACAATCAGAACACAGGACTTCTGAGCTCCTAAACATCTTTGGTTTATATTTGTCAGCTATCTTCCGTGCTGTGTTTTTGATCCATCTCCCACCAGTTTCAGCCTGTGATCTTACTTCTCCTTGTACATTATGATGAAATCTTGTCACCTACTGAAGAGCACACACATCAAAAGAATCTTTAAGAAACATGCATGATTGTGTCAGGCAGAGTATGTAATAGGACTGAATGGAAAACTGATATCTCTGAAAGTGGTTTTCTGGATATTAGGTTTACTGAGATGTAAAACAGAGAGATCTGTGAAAGGACAACACAAACTCTGCTCCCTGCTGTTTTATCTCATTTCACAAAGACATGTCTATCAAAAACCTCAGTAATTTATTAGCTGTTCTGGTGAGAATGTAACAAAGATGTGTTAGAGTTCATTACAATAGCAATTTCTGTGATAAAAGCAAACATCCTCTAATAAAACAGGTCAAAACTACTTATAAAGGGAAAATTAGTATCACTTCTGTTAGATGAATGATAAGAAGTGAAAGTGTAAAAGGAGATTTTTCATCTTGTGAGCACCACAAAGTTCATAAAAAAGCTGATCTAGAATTATAATATCATAAACCAAAACTAATAATGGGTCATCTTCTTTGGGTTTATTTCTGTTTAAAATTAAATTTCTATTGGAGTGGAAAGGTGTCTTTCCAAATAAGAACAGAATGTAAAAACTTACCAAGTAGAACAGCAAAACCAGACTAAGAATGTAGGAAATATCCCATTCACTTCCATAAGGAGTTAACACTAACCTGAAGGTGAGGATGTAAATATCAGGGGTGTTAATTGTTTATTTTAACTGTTCTGCTTCACACTACTCTCACTGGTGATATTATTTCATAAATGTGTATTCTCTCACTCTAAATGTAGCAGGGCTACTCTATTATATATTTTATATTTATTTCTGCAAAGACATCAAATATGAAGCTAAAAGAAGTTATAAACAAATGTTAAGGTGCTGGTAAAGTTTAACACAGAATCCAGGAATCATGTAGGGGGCTATAAGGCTTTCTTCATACTCTATTCACAGGATAGCTTCTGAAATATTTCTGACCATGATTTGACTTAAAGCTTCTCTTGATTTGAAGAACATAATATTATATCTGAATTTTTCAGTGGGGTAAATTTCAGGCAATTGCATGGGAACAAAAAGATACCCATAAAAATAAAGAGATCTTCTATTTATGTGTATATATATATATATATATATATATATATATATATAAAAGGATGGCTCTGTCAAGAGTTTTTCATATAGATGACTAAGAACATTCAGACCATTTTTGTGAATTGGTAACGGAGGAAAAAGTCACCTTCGGAAGAGTGATTAGCATGGAATTAGACAGACACATGATAAGAAAGTAGAAAGGATGTCAAACAATTACTTAAGCCCAGCCTGCACAAATGAAATCAATGAATGTTTACCTACACCAGAAATTAGATTTAATGGGACAAAAGAGAAGAAAATAGAAAGTATCTTGACAACAGAATTAATGATTATTAAAAGGTTTGAAACTTGCACAATGCTAGCACCCTAAGACCAGTGTATACATTCAAGTCCAAGATCACTAAGAAGAGTTAGAAAACAGATTAATTTAGTGGATATTTTTATGAGTATATTAAGCCCAAGAGAAAACATTAGAAGCTGGAACATGGCCAACATCATTACTTACAGAAGTGCTGCAATACACTAGGAATTTTCACAAGCCCAAGAGATTTTTTAACAGATCATATAAAATAATTTTAGTTTATGTTATTTAACTTCCTACGGAAACCCAAATACTCAGTATGGCAAAAAACAGGAGGATGCACCTTCCTCAGGGTGGCAGTCCTTGTTGATATGCATCAAATCATTCTTACCACTGCAAGCCAGTCTGTTTATCACTGGCTTCAATGCATTCTTCAAGAAAGGGCATAGGAAAAGCTGTTGGGGAGAAAATGAGAGTTGCTGATTCCTGTTGAAATAAAACTGGTTCTGGTATTGGTGAATATTACTAGATGAGCTAACATAACTTCTCATTTACTAGTAGAATCTGCTCCTTTCAAACTAACTGATCCACAGAAGTTTAAGGTGAAACATCAGAGTTTTCACCAGGACAGATGTAAATCATGTTAGCACTAGCTTAGTGGTAGCATTTGCTTTTGTTCAATTCTTTATCTAAATTTTCAGAACAAAACTTGAGTGGGACTACAAATAACTTGTCATATCGATAATCAGTGGTTAGTAAATGGAATTTTCAGCATCTCTACATTGCGAACTACAGAAATCTGAACTAGATTTTCACAGGCTTACTTGGACATGCAGAAGTAGAGTAGCTACAACAGCACAGAGTTCAGTTGAAGTGAAGTCTAATCTGCTGAAAAACTGCCTGAGAAGAAGGGTAATTTAGCCTCTGTGGTGTTCCCTGCTACCATGCCTAGACAGCTCCCAGTGTCATGCTACTTAACTTAAAAATGTCTCACCAGAGGCCTGTCTGCACTGCATTCTTGAGGAGCAGCACACTAGCCACAATGTGCAAAGCCACTTTGCTGAATTAAAAGGGACGTACACAGTGACTTGAGATAGTCTTGCACTTATGCCAAATGAGCATCCTCAAAAAGGACCAATCATATATTTTTTCTGATGTGAATTACAACTAGACATTGAAGCAAATTGAAGAAAAGACAGTAGGCGAAACCTTGTCATGTTTAATATTCATGTGCATGCCAAAAGATTAATTTGATATAAGATATGCAACTATACTTAAACAGGAACACAGGAACACAGCCTTTTTCCTATACTTTTTTTTTTTTTTTTGGTGTTCAATAAAAGCCTGGATTGTGAGAGTAAAGAGAAACCTTCACACAAATTTCCTATAGCAATCTTACTTTTATATGCAGATATTTTGCTCTAGAAAAATACAGACTTTGTTACCACAGATTAGAAATAGGAACCAGGAATGACACAAAATGTACTCGAAACCTATGGAAGACTGACTCTACAATTGATGAGATACAGTAGAGATCAAAACTGAAAGCCATTTTCTACTCCAATGCCCAAAATACAAAAAGCAGGAGAAATATACTTCCACAAATATCAGAACTAATAAGAGCTCTCATACAAAGAAGAAAACAGGTGTAGAAGAATTAAGCTAAGCCTTAGAAAAATTATAGATGGCAGAAAAATAACTGAAAGGCATTGCAAGTGGCTCTGGGTTTGGAAATAAATAAGAATTCCAAATATATGTGCCAAAGAGTAGCAAACCTTATTTTAAAAAATTTTCTTATTCAGGTGTTGATTTGTTTGCTTGTCTACTGACTGTTCTGTTTAGCCATGTCAAATATCCAGGCATGGAAATGTAATGAATTATAATAATGGTGATGAGACTGCAAATAAATGACCTTAAATACACTAAAATGAATCTTTAATTAAAGCAAAAAACCTGAGCATGTGTAATGCCAATGTTTTTATATCTACACATGTACTTAAGTGATTTCCTGAGAGCTGTTTTTTTCAGTAGACTTAGGTACTATAATTCAGTTTTGTCTTTGTGATTCATCATAAGTGATTATCAGGTGTTCATTGAAGTTTGCAGCTCTTGACCTTTGTTGCTGTAGTTTGCTGCTGAATTTCACATATATATATACTAATACAGAAAATAATTTTAGAAACTTTTATTTACAAATAATTGATAGCCATTATAAAAAAATGTCTATTTTGTCAGGGTGATATTATTAATATTATACTTTTTTCAATAGAAGATTTATATTTTAGGGTACTTATTGTGTAAAATATATTTGTTTGGCCAAGAAGATTAAGGAGACAGGAACATATCTTACTATCTACATATGTATTGTAACTGAACTATTTTATGCCAAAAGAAAGTAATTCAACATATTCTGGTCTATACGAACACACAGGAAATTAAATATGAAGTCTCTAGTGATTTGGAAAAGATGGTATTAATTGGAAGAAGGACAGGAAACAATGTATTAAGGGTCTAAAGGAACCACGATAGGTTATTTTTTTTTATCTTGTGTAAGGTCTAGTATAGTTGATTGTTCAAGATAGCCTGCCCATAAAGAAGAACAGTAGCTAATGAGGATGGATGTATCACCTAAGCATATCAGAAATGGCTGCAGCAAGAAAAGAATTGTGATGCATGCAGAGGGCTCCTTTTTGTTCAGCTCCCTCTTATATGACTGGCTTTGAAAATAGAGGAAATATATTCTACATTTGCTGAAATGACATTACAGAAACAAATGTTAACCAGATTTAAATACTTATATTTCACAGCTTCTTTGTTTTCCAAAGGAAATATTTCAGATAGCATTCCCTTAATGCAGACAGAAAATAAATATTTTGGAAGAGGGTGAACTAAGCTTGTTATAATGCAGATGAGGTAAGATAAGAAAACTATTTTATAAAGGGATACAGATTTACTTTTAATTTAGTGATGGTGTTAGTCACACTGATGATCAATGTATACAAGTTGTTCTAAGTAAGAGATGGAAAAAAGTAATCCATATAAGAAAATTATATCTTTCTGTCCTTTGCAGAAATCAAAATATGCTGGTTTAATATTGAAAGAATTTTCTCAGTGTTGTTTCTATACAAAAACAACATAAAAGAATAGACAATCTGGCAATTGTTGCAGGCATTTAGCTTGATATTCACTAAAAAATTAAACTCTCTGACCAGGCTAGCATTTTTAATCTGAGAGCAGCAAATTTGAAAAGGACTTGGAGGCTAACCAACACAAAGTGTTTCAGAACAGTAGAAGGATTCCTATCAGTTAAAGGATTCATTTATTTAATGATATAAAGAAACTTTCTTAACAGAAAAACATATTCTGAGTTGGAAGGGACACATAAGGATCATTGAGAGAAAGTCTTAGCACTGCACAGAATATCCCCAAAAGTCACACCATGTGTCTCAGAACATTGGCCGAACCCTTCTTGAACCCTGTCAGGCTTGGTGCTGAACACTGCCCTGGGGAGCCTGATCCAGTGCCCAACCACCCTCTGGGTGAAGAACTTTTTCCTGATGTACAAACTAAACCTTCCCTGACTCAGCTTCATGCTCTTTTTTTGGGTCCTGTCACTGGTCACCACAGAGAAGAGATCAGTGCCCATCCCTTCTGTCCTCCTCAGGAGGAAGTTGTAACTGCAGTGAGGTCTCCCCTCAGTCTCTTCCCCTCCAGGCTGAACAAACAAAGGGACCTAAGCCACTCCTCATAAGATTTCCTCTCAAGGCCCTTCTTGTTAGAAAGAATACAAGAAAAAAGTGAATACAGGAAATAAAGGTTTTGGAGTCTGCTGTACCTTTAAATACAACCATGCAGAGGTCTCAGGTTATAGAGCATGGTGCTAATGACCCAGAGTTGTACTTGATGAACCTTATGGGTCCCTGCCAGTTTAGAATATTCTGTGAAAAAAAAAAATAAATAAGAGCTTTATAGGTTGTTATACACTAGAAGAATAGGTTTTCTCTAAGCAGCCTAGAATGTGGAAAGTATTTCTCTCCTGAAAATATGTGGCCAAACTGCTAGTCTGTCGTTCACTTCTGGAAGGAATGATATGGCACTATCCCTGGGCCAAATGAAGCTGCAACTGGGTCCTGCACATGAGAAACCAATGAACCTGGGCTGGCTTGTACCTGCAGGAACTGACGTGGGATAGTGACAATGTGCACAGCTCAGAAAATCACAATAAAGACTTCACCTCAGGATAAACACTGGGCATCACTGTGCCATAAAAAATCTATGTGCTATAGAATTGCTCCTTGTCAATGTCTTTTCCTCCAGGAAATTACTTGTACTTTTCTGTGGACAGAGTGAGCATGTAATGGGCTGCAGCAGCATGCCAGCTCAGATGTGGGTGTTTTAATACCCACTCAGTGATGAGGTTGTGCATCTCCCACTGCTCAATCCAGTTCAAAGGTTCAAATAGTCTGTGCCAAAGACAAAGCCACAGGACAGAACTGTGGAACTCAGTGCTTGAGAGCATCACCCAAACACTGTGTCACTCAGTGTAACTTTCAAAAGCTTCAGAGCAGCAATCCATTACAATCCATACCCATCAGCAGAATACCTGAAACGCCTTAGAATGGCAGTCATGGCTGATCTGTGCAATCACTCAGTAGCTTATGAAGCTGCACTCACCTATGTGCCAATACTCACCTGTGTCCTCAGCTATTGTTTGTTAGTTTCTGCAGTATTTTCATTGCTAAAGGCTTCAACAGCAAAGTTAGTTTTATATAAAAATATCATCTACAGCAAAATCCATTTAGTCACAGGCAGTGTTTAAGTGGAACCTGACATAATCAACACTGTCAAAACCAGTTCTAAGAACCACATAAATTAATTAGGCGCAAATTTTCAACTAGAAATATCCTTTTAGGCTAAAACTCTAAATTTCAGCTGTTCTAAGGGCTGTTATTCTCTGCCCCTTCTATTCTTGTATCTAAACAATATTATTAATGTAAAAATTGGTTTTGATATATTTGTAATCAAGATCAACAATACAGTCAATACTGTTGATTAAAAGAGAGTGACAAAATTTATGTGATAGTGAAGGGAGTAATACAACTTTATAAACTTCAGAGATCACCAGGATAGAAGTAATTTAAAAAATGCAAATCATCAGCTCCTGGATTTTGTCCTTCAACACTGTCACAGAAGTTAAGAGAAGTTAACACTGGTTCAGCCTATCACCCACAGCAATATTTTTTTCATTCAGAATACTTTTAGTGATGGTTCAATGTATTCATTATAAAGAACTCTACCTGCTCATTTTGAAGTGCAGTAGAGTATTGAAATATCTTACTATATTTAGAAAAAAAAAGATGGGGTGGTTGATGCATAACAAAATATAAGGGAAGGTTCAAATGCACACTACTCATGTTATGGAGATTTAAATCTGGAGTTTCATGATAAAGCTGTTCCAGTAACCTTATCTACTGCTTCCATAAGCCTATCCTAAATACATCAGTGCATTTTTATTCCAAAGAATTTTAAAGAAACAGGAACAGATCAGCATCTCTACAAAAGGCCAAAGTATACAAAATCCCTGTGGGAAAATCAGACATACAAGAGAAGTGCCTGTTTCCACCCTTGCTTTATAACAGATTGCTGTTTTCATCATCTGTTGTGTGTTGGCATTACGTTGTTTGTTTCCCAGTGTTAAAAAGCACTGTGAACATGGTGCAAAACATGACTATATGACTGTCCTTAGATTGTATTCATCCAAGTAGAATGCTCATTAATCTTGCACTGTTCAGAGAGGCTATATCTTTTGTATTTTTCAATTTAGTGCCATGTTTATTCATCAGAGCTATGTTGATTTTTAACAAACTAAAGTTAATAATTATTCATAATATTCATTTCTGTTGCCAGTGCTTTTAGTGCAAGAGCTTCTTTCAAGGCCCCTATATTTGTAATTCATTTCTGAGACCATCATATATTCAAGACTAATATACTGCATGTACATTTAGTACTTTAAAATAACATGTTTTATAAGCTTTGGGCATTTTAAGAGATACCTTCATAAAAGCATCTGAAAAAAAAAAAAAAGGTCAAAAGTTTAGTCAAATTAAGATCAATTTTTTTAGTTCTATTTCCTTTTTTTTCCAATTCCTGTATACCTAACTTCTCTTGCCTCAAAGTTGATCAACATTTTTTTCAACATCTATTCCACCCTTTATTACATTTACCTTCCTTTACAACATGTACTTGAGCTTTATATGAGGACAAAAAGAGGAGAGACTGAAGCCTGTCTGGATTAAAATCCTGGTATATTAGGAATCATAAGAGTTTTCCATACATGATGAGTTGACTTATTTTCTCTCCCTCTTTTACCGTTGAAATTAATGGCTTCCTTCACTTCTGACTCAATACCTGTCCCAGTCTGGCTGAAAAAAGCTCTGAAACAGCTTTTCTTGTTGGGTCTTAGTCAAAACTCTGTCACACCAGCCCAACAGCATGAGTCTGGAGAACAAAATGCTATTTCTCAAATCCCGAGGTAGTTGATGAAAAGAGATTGCCCAAAACATATCATCTTTGGCTCCAAGGAAGTCACAGGAATCGTCATCTTAAAAATTAATTCAGACAATGAAATATTTTGAGTCCACTCCTTCAATTAATCAGGTAAGATAAAGTACTAAAGAGGATACATGTTTCTTTATTTTCTGACAAGATTCTGTTACGATTGTGTTTTGGAAAGAGACCATTCACACTATTTGCTCTTTAAAGTCTTTATAAGAATGAAGCTCCATTTGGTCCAAGCCATCACCACTGTAAACATAATTAATGAATATAACAAGTAAATATTGCTCAAGAACTTCAAATATGGCTCTTTTTGTTTGGGTTCATTCTCATGAGTCCATTCTTTACGGCCATTATCTGCAAGTAATTCTCACAAAGGAAAGGCCTATGGTTGAAAATTATTCAGTTGCCAATTGTGAAAAATTAATTCATAGCCTATAATTATGATGATAATGACACCATCAGTAATCATAAATCATCATTATGACTGCACGATCACTGATTATTGTAGCCCTGGGCTTTTGCACAGTACCCCATAATATTTTAGGAGCTACATGGCAAACTGAAAACATTGGCAAAGTAAACTTTACTACAATGAGGCTGCTAATTTACAAAGCAATGTTTCTTAAAATATTATGTTTTCATGTTTATCTGTTTTTCTATTAAAGTGAAGTCACACAGGCTGCTTGCAAATAATTCACTCTAAATTATTCAAATGTGATAGCATCATACATTCTAAGACGAAACTAATTATAAGGATGGACTGGAGTCTTCTATAATCTGGAATATTGTTTTTTAATCTAATTCTGCTTCTGAGATAATTACTCAGAATCAATCACTGTCAGGATTATAGCAATAATCAGATTGGAGTTAGAAGCTGTTGATAATATCTCAGAGTCCAATTTCTCCCCATGATAAGGAGATCAAATCAATCCAGCAACTGAAAATTACATTAGGATTATTCTAAACATAGCTTGCAAAAAGTCATTTTGCATTTTTTGATCTTGGGTTTATGTTTACTTTATTTGGAATAAATATGTCCATACCAAACTTTAGACAGTATTTTATAAGTAAACTAAATGAGTCAGAATTTATCAGAATAGCAGCTTTCAATGTGAGAACTGCAATGTTCTTTCCATTTCCAGTGCTGATTTATGGTTCAAAATGAGGACAACCAAACATGTTCTGGTTATTTGTTTCTCTTTGACTCCTGAAAGAACACTAAGAAAGAAATCTGTCTGTTAAACCAATGATTTGCTAACTATGCCAATATAGTTGATAATCCACTGTTACTAAGACTATAACAACTATGTATTTAGTTATCTTAATTTTAGAAAAAATGGCAAGGAATATTCTATCTTAAAAGGGCATAAAAACATTTATTTGGCTTTGAATTTAAACAAAAGGGTCTTTTTGGACTGCATTTTCCAATGAGAATAACAATTTAAGTGCTTGGAAGTCCAGGCTTTTCAGGAGAAAAATAATTAAATTGAGTAAACAGAATTGTATTAGCGACATCATATTACTGAAATCAGTCTACAAAATTTGTTTCATATTTTTTCTCTGCTTTATTGGCAATGACTTGCACTTATTTTCTGGATTCAGAAGTTATTTCTTCAGCCTCTTTATGTACTCTTCCAATGACTTTGTATCTTCCATTGCCCTATTCTTCTACAAGAAATGAGTTAGCAATTCACTGCTGCATTATATACGGTCTTGAAAAGACAAAGATTTCTGGCCAACTGCAAATCTCCCTGAATATTGCTGGTTCATTTTTTGACCAGGGACATTATTATTGGCAATTTTGCTGACCTTCACTAAGGCAATAATTTACTCTGTGTTGTCTCCTCAACAAATGTTTTCTTTCCACATGGAAAAGAAGACATAAAAAGAGGATTGGGAAAGAAAAGTGAAAACAAACAAAATGCATAGATGTTCCAAGAAAGAGAAGTAAAATATGTAGTAGCAGAGAAGAAACTGATACAAATGAGGCAAAAAGATAAGTCTAGAAAGATGCAAAAGACATGTATCTCTAAAACATATAAGCACAAAAAAATAGCCCATGTTATGTCAATTTTCAGCCCTCTGTGCAGTTTCTAGGTGTAGGAGCCCCATTATGCACATTAAAATCTTGTCAGGCACCTGTCTCGGTTTTACGAATGTAAAGATTTTGAAAATCCTGTCTAACAATATACTTCTGAAATTTTTATATTCAAGAAGTAATGGAAAATTGTGAAATTATTTAGCCGCTATGTCAGTCCTATGTTCTATAAAATTCTGCTGATTGATCCCCATCAACTCAGTGTATTTTAAATCTGGATTCAAACATAAATAATTTTATCAACCCAATCAAAAATATAAATTAAAATAACTTAATCAAAAGAAAACATCCTAATTCTTTCAAACAAAACAATTTTTGATAAAAACTTAAAATTCCCCTTTACATTTTATTGTCCAGAATATTTCTTGCATTCTTGATTGTATCTACAATTCACTTTCCCCAGACATGCCAGCAAAAATATGTATATACTAAAGGCATATTTAAATGAGTATATATATATTACTATTATTATTAGCTTAACTTTAGTTTATAGACACAAAATTCTGAAGTAATACCCATATGACTGTACGCCATTCTTACATTTTTAAGGAACATCAAATTGGAAATAAATTACATTACATTTACCTCATTTTGATGCTACGTTATATAGGCAGAGACATGTAAAGGGAGAAATAGGACTTCAATATAAAGAGATTTGGACTTTTAATATCGACCTAGTTATAAGCCCTAGACCTATTTCAAAGTCTGAGATGATGAAAAGTGAGAAGATGGAATAACTTAGACAAAAGTTGTTAGCCTTTAAGCTTTCCAGCTTGTCTTCTGACATTCATTAATTATTAGATCATATCACATTTATGAGAGAAATTTCATATCCTACATAAAACCATTACACATCTTTTCTCAAGGCAAGTAGACTTTCACAGAAAGAAGGCTGAATGAATATGCAAACAGCAGATGAATTCTTAGGGTTATTTTAACTAGTACGTTTCTAAAAACAGCAAATGTAAAAGCTCCAGAATTTATTGGGAAAATATCGTGAGGCTGAAGGCCAGTTTTTCTTTATGGACAATCATCAAACTGCCTGAGAGAAGTGTCTTGGATTTCACAATTTCTTTTATGGCTAGCACAAGCCATATACAAACAAAAAGTTACTTACTGATATCAATGAGAATTTTGTTGCAGACCTCATGAGAGCAACAAGCTGCAAAGTTAGTCCCATTTTTTTTCATTTTTCTCCTCCACTTTCTATGTAAGCAAGGATTATTCTTAAAAGTCCCCAGCTATAATTTACATAAAATTTACTCCTCAGGCATGCTATAACTGGGACTTTTTCTCTGGACCCCCCCATGTCAGATCATTCTGGCTGGCATAACTTGCACTCAACAAGGACACAAGCAGAACCACAGGACCCAGGGACTTATCCTGCTGCATCATGGCAGCAGTGACTCTGACTGCCACAGCTGGCATTATTTCAAGACTTGTGGGGTTTTCTTTTGATTAAAGATATTTTTGTGATCTTATGGACCCAGAAATCAGACTTCAGGAAAATTGCTTTTATGTAGTATTCAGACAGGTATTTGAAGTCTCCAATATTGAGCAGAAAGAACAAATTGGAATTCACTGGAACATAGGACCTTTTAATGACACCACAACTATGAGTTGTGATACCTAGTTTCCCATACTTTTTACAAGCATAAACTGAGGCCTCAACTCATCACCAGGTCATCTTGATCTGCTTACCATTAGCAGCACCAGAGTTTTCAGCAGGACGTGGGCAGCTTGGTTGTGTATCCGCACCTGTCGTGCCTGTAGACCAAGGTCTCAGTGCAGACCCAGTCAGCGTTTTTCACCTGCAACAGAACCACATTCCCTGAAAGTACAAGTCCATAGGGAGCTGGAAATCACCTCCAGTCTCCCTGAGCCTGCTGTAAAGCAGCACACTATCAGGAAGCTCTATGTGCCTTCTTATACTGCCTCCTCACTGGCCTCTTACAAAGCAGAAAATTGAAGGACTGCAAAGAATGATCAGAGCCTGGTTTAACCCCACTTCCTGCCCCTGGAGGTTTACTGAAGCACACCTGGGGAGGCTGAGAGGCAAGAGTACTGCTTGGCCCAGTGGGTCTAATTGTCAGCTCCAGGGAGTTAGGCTAAAACAGTTAAGAAGAAAGTTATTCAATTCTCACACGCAAACTCTAAGTGTCATCATCTTGTGCCTTAATTCTCAGAAAATCAGCATTGTTACTAAGAAAACCAGAAATTTGTCACATATTTAAAGCAACAGCATCTCAAAATGCCAGTTCATAAGTCAAATAATGTTTCTGTGGTTTCTGTTGTCTTTAAACATGGCACTCCAGCCATTTCTTATATCTCAGATGACACTGGAAAGGTTCTATATCAGTCCAAGTGAAATAAACATCTCTCTGATGACACTATAGATTTGACATATAGCTTGACCCTATTAACTCACAGTGAAGATGGAGCTATATTCAAACTAGGAGCATTTTGAAGATAACAGGATGAGATATATCAAAGATGTATATGGATATATATTCTCAGAATTTGCCAAGTAGATACTAATGAGGCATATATTGCTTCTCTCCTTGCCTTTAAAAATGTTACACACACCCTCCAAGTTACAGTAAACATGGTAGTTATCTAACTATTACGAGTATTGCCCCACAAATCGTAGCCCAGGGCCCACTTTCTGCAGTGGGTAGCACTTAATCAGGCAGCTGCTTCTGCTGACATCACATGTTGCCCATAATGTGCAGGGTCACACATGGCTAAGGACAAATTACAAAGACAGGAGGGAAAGAACTGGCTCCACAGTCACTGTTCCCTCAGAGCATTCATTTATTCCTTGAGTAGCAGAGCAGGTCAAGCAGAATTTCTTATAAACAGTTTGGTCTAGTTGGCTCCCCAAACTGTGATAAAATTTGAAAAATGACAAATTCCTTCCTCTATAAATATGTTCACTTCAAACAAATGCTGCTTCAGTAAAGCTCCAGCATTCTCTTCAAGTTCACCTTATTGCTTTCGATTATATTGTGGCTTACTTTAGAAAAGAATTAATTGTTGAAGTGTCATATAATAAACGAATATAATTGCTCTAACCACATCAAAACTAAAGATTTTAATTATTTTCTGCAAAAAGTCCAGTGGAATTGATGTCAATAAGTCAATTTTATTGAACACATGGCCATTTTCCCACTGTCCAATTTTCCACTAGAGGACTTTCTAAAAATTGTTAAGAACTAGTTCTCTAGAAACACAGTAATGCTAGCTGTGGAGTGAGTACTGATTCAGGGCAAGGCATGTACTTCAAAACTTTGTGACGTGGTGTGATTTTTGCATTTTAAAACGGGAATAATCCTTAAAACTGACAATTTTAAAATACATAATCCAGTAGCTCTGTCCTTTATATAAACTTTCATTGGCTTTGTATTGATAACAAAAAACACAGCTAAGTCTCTGAACACTGGAGAGCATAAAAGAACTTTGCAACATGTCAAAACTGCATTTGCAGCACATGCACAGAGTGCTGAACTCATAAGGCAGTATTCAGAAGAACCAATAAGTTTCCACAGACAAGATGCATTTCCACACTGTCATGTCTCAGTGAAAAAGACCCTCTGAGACAATTATTAGTTTCAATCTCTGCTTGTGGACCCAGGCTGGCTGACATGTCAATTCCAGCACAAGGGTGTCTCTGCCCTTCCTGCATCAGGATTTTTTTCTGGGATCTGCATAGTCATGGTGTAGATACATTCTCTGCTAATTAGTTTTTCTTTGATTTTGGGTACCTGAGTGGCTGCTACCCAGGAACTCAAAAGCCAGTCAGACTTGGCAATCTGCACATCTGTGATTGACACTTTCTGACTTTAATCTTCTGCATGTAGGAATGAAACCA
The DNA here is from genome assembly GCA_034509425.1 of Eopsaltria australis. Taxonomy (NCBI): domain Eukaryota; kingdom Metazoa; phylum Chordata; class Aves; order Passeriformes; family Petroicidae; genus Eopsaltria; species Eopsaltria australis. The sequence goes on along the minus strand of JAVTVJ010000228.1, from coordinate 352,806 downwards.
ACTTTTAAAAGACACAGTGGGCTCTGTAATGCAGTAGACCATCTGTGTAAGCCATGAGAGCTGCCAACAACAGAATACCCCTCCTGCGCTCTGCTTTTTAAATAGGCTCCTTGGGGAATAGCAGCTGAGATTTACACTGTCTCAAAGCAGTCTAAGAATGAAAGAAATGGGATGCCCAATATTGTGATGGCAAATCCCTCAGGCTTTGTTGTTAGGTAGGACGGAGATGATGATGATGGTGACAGTACACTAATGAGGACAATGATGCTGTAGGCTGGGTAAGTTACCTAGGATTCCTTAATTAGAGGTGTCTAAAGCATATAACTAGTTTGTCTCCTCTAATTTGCTTTCTGGTATTTCATCTGTGGCTATTTACTTTATCCTTCTAAGACTTTTTGTCCCTAACCTTACTTAGACTCTTGAAAATCCATGCTAACTCTAATTTTAGCTTGAAATAATTTCATGTCCATGTTTTCTACAACCTTTTCCCTTCTTTATAGCAATAAAAATCTGCATAATATTTGCAAGCTAAACTAGAATGTCTTTCAATTTTTTGTCAACTTCTGAAGTGTAAAACTCTGCTTTTTAAAAAGCATTCTTCCAAGCTCATGAATCTTAAGTCTGAAAAAACATGTGATGCCTTTGTAATGTATCAAATTTGTAGGTTTTCTTGGACATCACGTGAAACTGAGGGAGTTTCAGACAGTAGTTCTGACAGAATTTTGCTAAGAAAACAGAAAAAAATTTAAATCAGCAGATATTATTCTAAGTGTACCAAAACCAAATAAATGTTTATATGGACTCCTACAAAGCAAAACTGTCAAACTGAACATTATTTCAAGGCTACAGAGTTTGCTGTAATGAAAAACACAGTTAATACTTTCATATTTCCACGGCTCATATTACCATATGTTCAAAGATATATTCATCCTCTCCTAATAGTTTTACACTTTCAAAGGACATTGAAACATATTTTCTTCTAAATAGTGACAAAATGATACTGTTTCTTCCACATGAAAAAAAGTGTATTCAGAAGAACAAAAGACAAAGGCCCAACAAAGAAGCCTAAGTGAGCTGTTTTGTTTCCACATATTTTTATCAATGATAGTCTAGATCTCAGTGTCACTGTGGTACCATTAGCAAAATCCCATTTGTATATGAAAATAAGACAAGACTCCTCCTGTTAGCAAACACTGAACTGATTCTCAGTGCAAATATGATGGGAAATATTGTGGGTATTTACTCTACTGCTTACCACTTACAAGTTGTTTTCTTTATCGACAGGATAGAGCCTGGTGTAGTATTGCAAGTGGTTTTGCCACTATTATGATTTTTTAAAAGCTTTCTATTTAACACTGTCAGCTCTATTAGGGGACAAGATTGATCAGTATATCTGACAGAAGTCTCCTCTTCAAAAATGCATTGTACCAAAGTGTCAGGTTCAAAGATGGTTACAATTCTTTCACTTATGCATGGAATTATAAATAAGGACTCACCACAATTATGCAATTGTAGTCAAACTTGCATTTTTAAAAGTAAATATTCAGCTTATGTTTTTTACACATTCCAAGTATATGCATAGCAGAACACCATGATAGAAATTAAAGTCCCCAACCCAGAAGGAGTTCAGAAAAGGGACTCAATCTGATATCAATCAGAAAAGAAGTTCAATCTGATAGCAATTATGTCCTCATGAATCCCCTGATAATTCAATGCTTATTGAGTAGTTTAACAGACCACTATTGTTTCTTCCTCTTTATGTTGGGGAGAATTTTATTCTTAGGTGAATTATCACATTTGCTCCCTTTCCCCTTTGTTTTTTCTCCAGAGAACATTCATAATAAGTAAATATCTAAAAATATTGACTTTTTATTTATGCAGCCTATTATTTGCATATTATTTCATCTATCATGTTCAAAGAATATCGACCATGTTAAAAAATGAAAACGGTACCAAACAATCAAGATACAAATCATCCAATGTCTGATTTTCAACAGTGGAATTTCGATGCTTATATCCAAAATTTGGATAAAACGTCCAGTTACTTCTGAATGGTATTCCCATATTACTTATGTTTCTCCTGATGGTTATAGGTCAAAATGCTTTGGAACTCTCAAGGTGTATGACTCAAAAGGGTTCCTCAATGGTACCCACAACCTAGGCACTCCTAACCAATCTCCTCTGAAATATTTGTATAGCTAAGTATGTTCATTGCATGATTGTCTCAATTTTGTCCTATTTAGCTTACTCACAATGTTATCTTACTGTCCCTTTTCAGTTTGTGGATCTAAAAATATTTGTTTGGATCTCTACGCTTATAAACGGCCATTACCCTGGGCAATTATAAATACAATTCAGGACTGGAACGGACACTTTTTCATAGTCACATCTCATGGGATTCTCTTGGGTTTTTTGACTTTCTCTGTCTTCCCCTGTCAAAAGACATCATGCAAAATGGTGATCTGGTATCACTGAAACAGTTTCCCAAATCCTTCAATTCCCCTTCCCAAGTAAGCACCAGACCATGGTACTCTTTTTATTTCTTTTGTCCCAAAAACAATATTCTCTATTTTGAAGTTTTATTAACCTCTGTATTGGATAACCAGTGAAGAATTGTTAATATTTTGCCTGTAACACATGAGGACTGAGGGTAGGCAGAAATACAGGAAAGTAAATAAGTAAATAAAGGCATTAAAAAAAAGCAAACCAAAAATAAAATGCATGCTGACATTCAGACACATTCACATTTTAATAGAATAGTTAATTAGAATTGTATTTTTTCTTATATCTACTATTCAGAGATGACATGATGGAATGACTTTTTTAGGACAGCTTCGAAAGAGGAAGAAAAAATGACCACATGACTTTACTCAAGTTTTGTTGGGTCTTTTTCATTAAAACTACTACTATGGAATGCATGGAATAAAAGCATTTTCAGTGAAGCAAGAATAATGAAAAAAACCAGACAAAAAAATTCTCTGCATTTTACATCAGAATCATTCCTGTTATATTGCAAATACCTTCCATGAACTCACTAGCTTCATAAAGTTTAGAAGCAATTTAGATTCCTCCATTGCTAAGCCTTTCCAAATCTTTCTTTGTTGATTAGCAAACTATTTCTAATTTCTAGTTTAAATTTATACATTTGTATCCATTTAATTTTCCATAAGTACTATCCTTCTGTATTTATGCCTTTGCATTTATTTCCTGAATGTATTTTTGAAAAATAATCATACCCTTCTCAACTTTTATTTTGCTGGGCTGAACAAACCAATTCTGTTTAATCTCTTTATATACGATAAATCTTCCATTTCCTCTAGTTATACAAGGAGTCCTCCTTTGCTCCTGTTCCAGTCTCAGAGGATTTTGTTAGTTTGTTTTAAACACAGATTGCTTAACGGAGTATTACTGTATTTTAAACGTGCTCCTACTAATAGCTTTGTAAGGCAGCTATGCAATGACTGGAATATTTATCCTGAAAATATTCCACACAATATATTGAAAAATGGCCACCGTTTTCCATGGCTGTAATTTAACCATCATTTTCTTCGTTTAGGTTTGTTCTTCCATCACATTAAATTGATTAACTACTTTTGCTTATAAGAGGTATTATGCTATCCATTCCAAAATACATGATCTTGTACTGCTCTGTCTCATTGATACCCATCCCTTGAAGACAAAGCACATGACAACCATGTGGTTCCTCACGCTAGTAGTAAGTTTTGGATTGATATAAGCTCTACTTTTCTAAGACATCAAGCACATTAAGGAAAATATTGTACAGAGGTTTTTAAAATACCCAGCACCCAAAGAAAACAAGAAGTGATTGATCCCCTTCCTTCATAATTAGTATCAAGGAATTATCATCTTTCTCTTATCCAGCTTTTTATTCACCATATAACAAACTCCATGCACCCCGTTGTCTTCCCTTCAATAATTACTTGTGGGCATTAAATCAAAAGCACTTTCTTAAACGTGGTCAAAGAAAGTTAATAAATATACCATTTTTAAAAAAAAATCAGTTATCTTAGCAGTAATTAAGTTAATTTATTAGAAATTGCCCTTCATATAAAGATTGCAATTTTTAGTTTTCTTTCTGTTTACATCTGCTTCCTATATATAACATTCTCAAACCACAATGAGCAGATGTTTCCTGACCACCTCCCCATTACTTCCTTTTTCAAAAGTAGATACTGTGTTTGGAATTTTATTTGTAGTTTTCTATGTCCTAAGTTCAATTCCCTAGATTAAATCTAATTGAAATAATCACTATTTGATTTGCAAATTATTTTTCCAATTGTTTTAGTATTTTTAAAAGGTGGTTAGATTTCAACCAATTATTACCCCAGATATTGTTTTCACAGAATCACAGAATCTTAGATTTTAAAAGACCTCCAAGATCATCAAATCCAACTTAAGACTGATCACCACCTTGTCAACTAGACCATGGCACTAAGTGCCACATCCGATTGTTTCTAGGATGCTTCCAGGGACAGTGACTCTACAATCTCCATGGGCAGTCCCTTCCAGTGCTTAACAACCCATTCCATGAAGAAATTCCTCCGATTATCAAACCTGAACCTCCCCTAGTACAGCCTGAGGCCTTGTCCTCATGTTTTATTGCTGGTTGTGCAGGAAAAGACAGTGACCCCCATCTCTCTACAACCTCCTTTCAGGTAGTTGTAGAGAGTGATGAGGCCTCCTCTGAGCAACCTTTTCTGCACGGTAAACATCCCCAGTTCCCTCAGCCTCTCCTCATAGGACTTACTCTCTATACTCTCTGGATGTGTGTTTTCATCCCAAATTTGGCAGTTTATATTATTCAATGCGTAGTTTCATGAGCACATACATATATACATTACATATGCGTGTTACTCTCTGCATTAAAACTGTAATTAAACTATTCAATTCCACTCTGGTTCACAGACTTGCTTTAGCCTTATACACATCTGTGATATTTTTAATGTGTTGCATAGGCCTTCACATTTTATCTCATTATTTATGTGACTGAAAGCTATATTTCTATTTTTATTTACAAAGTGAAAAACTCCTGATATTTTAGCTATTTTCACTGTATTCTTTATTTCTCTTAGTTTCAAGAATCATCTCTTTTGTTCATCATTCTTCTTCCCTTTACTTGGTTATACCTTTCTTCTGGATGACCATGTGAGTTGTTTATTCTTTACTCATTATTTATCCTTTGTCACTATTATTTTCCTTCTGAAATATAAACTCTGTAAAGTATTTGCATTTACACAGTGTAAAGTAAATAAATTCTGGGCATCCTCCATGTTCCAATTCTTTGTATCTTTACTCACATTAACAACTTTCTTTTATTTTTTTATGCTTTGATCTTCCTTCCTGATCTACCTTCCTACAAGTAACATTTTCAGAACTGCTGAAGGAGCTCTAGAATTGTTCACTTCCAGATTTTTTCCATGATCAGTTCTCAGTAAGATGCATGCCCCCATTCATTCTAAAAAACTAATTAATAAATTGATTAAAATTTTCATCCTCAGTAATTTTGCTACCTGTCTCCATGAAAGACATGAGCATATGACAGGAAGAATGAACTGGAAAGGACAAGATGGTAAAAAAAAAAAGTGTACAAGATTTAGAAATATGGTCAGTACACAAAGGAAAAAAAAGAACAAAAAATATCAGGCTAATACAATTAGATGGGGACAAAATAACATAAACCATAAATTTTCCAGGCAGAAAGAAACCTAGACAGTCAAGACAGGAGAGATAGTAGAAAGCAATTTAGACAGCAGTATGAAATACAGCAGCAAAAGCAAGCCAATGCAATTTCAGTCTCTCTCTGCATTGATAACACAACATAGTACAGCACTCCATCATCTGGGAAAAGGAAAAGTAACTCAAGAACTTAGGGATGTTTCTATTGCATACCTTATACAAGGGAAAGTGATTCTATCTTATACTACAACCACCACAGAATCTCTTTCCAAACAATATCAGGGCTCAGACTACATTCAGTTGTCCAAATGCTGATTTTGTTGAAATATTATTTTAAGAAGCACAATGTGGATTCCATACTGGCTGCAATATTGCTGGGAAAGCTGAGGAGAAGTGTAGTGCCTAGGTTCAGTCCTTCATAAACATTATGTTTGCATTGTTAAAAATCTAAAACAAGTCATGAACACTTCTCACCCTGGGGTCTTAATTCAGCCCAGGAAGGCATCAACTGCCTCTACAGACAGCGTTAATACTTCAATCTTAGATCATTCCATTCCTGTCATACAAAAGTCAGACTAACTTCAGTATGTTTGGGTCAGTCCTCCTTCCCATTTTCTAGGACTTCAATGTTACCACCTGTACCAACATTTGAAAAACGAGATTTGTGCAGTATCTCACCACTGCTCATCCCTCTTCATCTCACATTGCCTTGACCAATCATGTTTTAAAATGTAAGCACAGTTTTTGTAGAGTTTTAAAGCTTTTTTTGTTATCATGGAGCAGAAAAGTATGCACAAAGCACTGAGGTTTCACACTTTACTGATTACTAAATAGGACAGCACTGAACACATAATCATTAGTATTCCCTAAGTAAAAAATGTAATGTGTAACCTCAAAATCCTCCTCTCAGCCTCTCATCTTTTTCTCCAGCTTCCTCTGAATATCCATGCTTTGTTTACTGTAGAATTGCTCAGTAGTTTGTTAGCTGAGCCTCCCAAGACAGCAAATACAGCACAGTGTGACTTTGTTGTGGAGCACTAATACCATTTATCAGGTATTTGTAAATCACTCTGTAAATACCTGCTACTGGTTTCCTCTTTTCATTTTTTCTTTCAAGCAGGTCTGTGCTCACAAGTCCATTTCAGCAGGGAAATTCCTAGAGCTCTGATCCAAGTTGCACATGCAGTTTAAACATATTCCAGAGTAGCAAACTCAGACACCAACTTGCCCCAAGCACTGCAGTGCTGAAACCCCCTCAGTAAGATTTCACTTTGTACTGTGCTAGACATGAAGTCTTTTATGAAACAGACATGAAAATTGCAATTTGGCTGGAAACTTTTATGACAAGGATACTATATGCAGAATCTAGGAAACAATTCATCTAGCATCAACCTACAGTTAGAAGAAATGTTTTGCATTTCATCATTTAATGGAGTCAACCAGCCTTTCTCAAGATATGAAAGTATTTTGAGTTTGGTTTGAGTCCAAGGTGAAAATGTGAATGAAGCATTTATCTTAGATAACCGGGACCACAGGACATATCTCTTTGTTGTTCTTATTTGCAAATTCTAAAATTATATTTTTATTACAATGATATTTTTACTTTTAGAATGGAGGATATTCCTATCACTCATCTGCTTATGAATTAGGGATCACATTTCTCTTCTTCTATATCCCTCCCCTATCATTTGTGTCATCAGCACATTTTAGTTACTCGAAAATGAATTCTATTTCAATAACTGACTTCCTCCAACTATGCCCTACATGCTCAATTTTCAGATCAGTCTTGAGTGGGATGTCCTGTGAATTCTAATCACTGAAATTATATTCATATCTATGCACAAACTGTGCTTCTACATTTATATCCAAGTCAATCTTAGGCCCACCTGTTTTAAGGATTAATTTTGAACTGCTGTACTAGAATCTATAGACGTTTGAGTTCATATATTACTGAAGGATTTGATAGACAGAGAGCTACAAAGGTTTAGTAACTTAAATCATCATCTGACCTACACTTGGCGTTTCATTCCCACATCAACTATGTCTATAATCTCTAAAGCAAACATGGATTACAGCAGACTTGAACGAAAATTGATATTGTAGTGTATATTGTCAGAGGAACTATTTCAGCAGCTCATTGGATTTTCAAGAAGTCTGACAGCATTAAAGATATTCCTTGTTTATCTTGATATAAACAAAATTTTACCCTAGAAATTAATATTTATAGCCACTTGCCTAAGTAATATCATAAACTTAGATCTTTTTACTGTCCTGTGCTTTGAGTCAACTTCATTTATTATGTAAAAAGTAGCTTTCATTAAAGTGGTTCCTTTACATTAATCTCTAGAAAATGTAGTGTTTATCTTTCTAGGAAAACAAAGTGTAATCAGACAACACATCCCTTGTATTCCTACACGGGGCCATGCAAATTTGGGTAGAGGTTATATTTAATGTCCTGCATCTACAAGATGAAATTTGAGATTTGACAAAAATGATTCAAATAAGATTTCAGCCTTAGTCGCCTGAGATCCTAATACAAAGCACAGTTTTGATGGGTAATTGAACATGAGGGTATTCCTATAGTGAGTGTAGTAAAAGAGTGATTGTACTCTCCTCTTGATGATCCAGAAGCACGGTCAGAGCCTCGTTCTCTTTTTACTGCCAAATCTGAATGTTAAATGAATACCTAATCTTTTAGAGTGGCCTGCAAGTATTAGACTTGTCCCTCTCTTTTCCAGTGCTGTGGAACTTAGTGTGTTTTAACATAACCTCACTGAAACTCTACAGCTTAAAATGTATTGGTCTGGGTGTTTCCTTCTGGTAGAAATATCAGAAATAAGGTGTACAGTAAGGATTTCTGAATCTGATGCTTTTGTTCCCAGACATAAACACAAATTAATTTCTCTAGAAGAAAACATAGCCATTCATGTCAACTACATTCAACTGTTAGCAATGTAATAGTATGAGTGAAAAGAACAGGAGTTATTGCTTTTTAAGTATATTTTATAGTAAAATTTGTGAAGTCATTAAATTCTCCTCTGAGATTTTTAAATTTTATTTCTAAATGCTTAAAAGGCTTATTTGGGGATTTAAAAATAAAAGCATAATAATATCAATTTCAAATCTACGTTTCCTCTCTTGTTGCGGTGAGGTAATGATTTGTACCCACTCTTAAAACAAAGAAGATATATCTGTAGAAGTCGCCCATGATTAAAGCTTCATCTTTTTACCATCCTTTTGAGACATATTTACTGTTTGCGAGGTCTGTGTATTTTTAATATTCATGTAGTGAAGCAACATATTGCCTTAATTAAAATAAGTCACATTAATTTATCAATCCCTGTTTGAAATTTGTCAAATAGTGATTAAGGTGTAATAGAAAGATGCAATCATAGCTACCAGGAATTCAGCAGTTGTCTCACAGTGAGAAACTCTTGACCTTACAACTCATTTACTCTTCGGCTTGGCCTTGTAATCTCCAGAAAGAAATGATGTGGAACACATGAGGATTCAGGTCAGAACCTTGTTAGAATCAGTATGAAAGAGCAAAATATTATTAAGACTCTCCATAAATTATGACTGAAAATTATTTAAAGGTAAAATTATGCTAGGATGCAAAAGGAGCAAGTAGAAAAACAATTAAATAATACGACTTTATTCCCTGAAATCATATCAAGTCTGATATATATTGACACTATTGCACTATATAAGAAGTCTACCTGCATACAGACTATTTGCTCTGTTACATCGTAAATATTTTTGTTTCCAAAAGCCTACTGTTATTCATGATAATGGATGTCAAGAAACAGATATACGATTGTATTATGTGTATGTAGGGTTTTCCTATTTGCTCTACTTCTTACGCTAACAAATATCTTGTAGTAATTTATGCAAAAATATTTAGACAATAAACAGAGTCAATACTGTTTAATTACAAAGAACCAAGTTCTCACTCAAAATGCCATTAAACTCCCTTCACTCCCACATTCAGATACTGTGCTCATTCACAGTTTTCTTTACTCCATAAGAGTAGCAATACCTGCAAGCTTGTACACAAATTGGAAGCAGAACAATGTGTCCAAAAAAGGCTTATTCAGCCTAAAATCATAACTGGCAATATCTGAACAAACTATGCTCCTTGGCAGGCTGCAGTTGTGTGTTTTTCTTTCTGTATGTTTAGTACTACTCCCTATCTGAGAGTGGTTAAATGTTGTTTAGCATCATCTTACCATTGTTTTCCCACTGATTAGCTTCTGCCTTGAATCCAGACTTTACCCAAACTCTCCCAGTTTGGAGAGCGCTATCACACACAGTCCCATCACATCTGCCTTACTGTTCTTCCCAATCTCTAACCTCAATGGTTAGTCCCCTGCCTCTCCTCCAGGCTTCCCACAGCCTCTACTAGATAAAAGCCTATTCTACTTATATTGACTGTAAATCAATAATCTAGCTATGGCTTATCAGTCTAGTCCTCTAGTTACTGGATACTGATGAACAATCCTCTTCCAGATCTCAATCTTTCCTGAAGGACTTAAGGTCCAATAAAACATTCAACTGGAGATTATGCTTTGGGTTTTTAATTGCATATCTAGGCCTGACAACCTGCCTATATGAAAAGAGAATTTTCAGTGGGCCTTTAGCTTCATCATGTTCCTGAAGACTAGAAATGTGGATATCCTATTCAATACCAACCGAGAAGGTAATCTCCACAAAAAAAATAAAAGTCCTTTCTGCTTCCAAGACACTTCCTGACAGAAGAGGCTGTAAAACTCTGTGCAGTTATCCACAAAATGAATATAAGGGAACTCATCTTAAGCAATCATGTCAACAGGGAAAAAAGCCTGAAAAATATCTCCATAAATGACGGGTCAAAAAGGTAAGCAATATGTTGAAAAATGTTTCAATGTGATCACCAAAGTCAGGCTTGTCAGAAGACTATGCTTTCTCAGACAGTAGTGAATATGCTGTGATTCCTCTATTGGCACCAAGTGCTTGACAGGAGAGAAATTCTCAATTAGTGAGAACAAGATCTTTGTTATACATACATTCAAAAATGCATTTTAGGCACAGGACAAAAATGTTATCCTTTCATGTCTAGGACACAAACATCCCATCTTGGGATGCCAGTGAAATGCTCACACCAATGCTGATTGCACTTGCTGGAATCCTCAAAAACAATCTCATGACATCTCAATTGCCATTAAGAGATTCCTTTCCAAATTACTTGTCGTTGTACAGGAAACCACCAGATGGCGACTAGAAATGCAGATCATCATTTCCTGAGATTGAATAATGTTCTGTCTTCAGACCTGGCTTGCTGGTGGCCTCAAAGGGCAGTCAACTTAGAGTTGATGAAAGGAAAGCATTTATCACCTTCTGCAGTTTACACCTGCCTGCCAGCCAAAATTTTAAGAGAGCTGCAAACAACTTAAACATGCACAGATCTCTTCATAACGTCATAGTCTGCTATGAAATTTATTCTACAAGCTCTCCTTTGCCCCCAGCTTAGCAATACATAGAGTCTCTGAACGTGGCTGAGATAAATCTGCTATTTCACTCAAGAAATTCTAGGTCACCTATCAGCTCAGTGTCTGTGAGTAAGTCATACTGTCACAGGGAACTGGAGCCCAATTGTTCTGAAAAATAAAGTATATTAGCAGCAGAAGAAAATCAAAATAAAGGGGGAAAGGCTGAGGGCAGAAGTGAGAAAGTTTTTCCATTATAATAATGCACATATTTATTAATCTCTCTTAGTGTTGCTTTAGTCCTAAACCACTGTGTATCAAATGAATGAGAGTCTTCTCATTGCCAATGTGTCAGCTTAACTGGGGTTATGATTTTCTTTGTTACATCTGCTTCATTAATTTGCTTTAAATGACCTGAGAAACTGCTGGGAACATATTTTACTGCTAAATAATTTATGTGTACAGTAATGATATGTGGATATTAGTCTGCAGCTGCCTTCCCTTGTACATGTTACAGTCCACTCTTGCAGATAACAAAGCTAATTACAAAACATCCACAGTTCTTGAATCCTCTAGTTGACTAGCTGTGCAGCTTCAGTGGCTAGTGGCACTCACATTTGCTCACGTTGCATTGAGTTCCCTCTGTCTTGCTCAAAAGAATGTTTACCTACTTGCATTGTGTACATTGAGTATTTGAACATGCAAACTGGGTTAGAAGATTTTAAATGAATCTATATGTTCAGCCTCTTAAGTTTATATGAGGAAAATATAACTCTGGATGTATCAGAGTATTTTGATATATTCAGGAGCTAATCTTCTTTCACTTTTGAAATAAAGTGTTTAAGTGTTTTGGGTGTTTTAGTGGATGAGGGATTTTTTGTTTGTTTTGATATTTCCTTATATCCTATATCTTTATCAAGGAACAAAGTATGAATTCTTCCCAACTATCTCTTGATAAAAATGACAATGACTACTTAAAATTCAGTGGAAGAAGCCAATTGTCTTTTGTTAATATATTTTCCAGTTTCAATCTGATTAATTGGATATGGCCAGGAATATTCTTACTTTATCATCTTAAGAATTTTGCATTGAATAAAGTCATCAAAATATTAAGCTAACATGTAAAAAGACCTTGGAGAAGATGAGGAATCACTACAAGTGGGACAAAATTTGTCATCAAAAATTATTTAGTTTTGTGAATTTTGCCTTGCAATGAATTGGAAGGAGACTACAACTTTACCAAAGAACTAGATTCAGTACAGTTATGGTATCAAACATCAAGTACAATTATAGTACCAAACAAAACATATTTTATAGTAGAGGAATTAAACATGAATTAACTGCAGGTGTAGTTTGCAATGTATTCCTATCATTCAGAAAATTCTCTTTGCCCTTCTCTTTAATCAAGGAGATTGTTCAATTGATTTAAATTTGAATTGTTTTCTTAGTAGTTCTAGAACCTGAAGATGTACTTCTTGATGGTGAGTGGAATTTGAGTTGTCAGTTTCTTTTGTTTTCAGTCACCTTTCCAAAGAAATGTTTGGAGCTGGGCCTGGAGAGGATACCTAAAACTAAAGGTACATAAAGTGCTGTTCTGCATTGGAAATTGCATTAAACAGGTACATCATCTCAGGGACAGCACTGGAATTAAAGTACTTCCAGAAAATATCATGCTCTTGCTATTAGTCCTTGCTACTCCTTTTGGTACTACAGCATACATTCCCTACTCTTCCAGCTGACTCCACATGAGGTGTGTAAAGGTGCAAGGTAAGGAAGTAATTTCCCATTTAATTCAAGACTGCTTGAACATCAGCTCCATTGTTCTCTTCAGATCCTTACAAAGGCTGTCAGGAGCCTTATCATTTCCACAGAAAAAGGAGAGATGATAAAAATGTAGTGTTCTTACAAGACCAGTCCAGCTGTTACTGTTCTGCAGGTGTTTCCTACTGTCTGAGTGTCAGCACACCTCTCATGGCTCCCTGTCAGACCAGCAGATGGGCTCCTGAGTGTCCTTTAAAAGAGAATCACCCCCTCATTGTTTCCTTTTTGCCGTATATACATCCGAAATATCTGTACGGTAAGAAGCATTTTTGTCCCCATTTCTGAGCAGAGAATTGAAGCTCTGGGAGATTAAGTGAATTGCCCAAAGTGATACAGGTAGTAAGGAATAAATCCTAGTCTTCTGACACCAACTCAGGGCTTTAGTAATCCTCTCAGTTACAGTTGCTATAAGAAAATAAGCCTGATCCCTTGTAAATATTGCCTAGACCTCCAGATGTGTAATCCTGCTTGAATGAGTAACATGTGTTTCATCGGCTGGAGAATGGAAAGCCAGCTAACTACATGAAGACATCATTATAACAGTTTAAGAGATTCCATGACCACATCGGATACTACTCACACACTGCTGTTGCTGTCCTGTACAGCCACAGTAAAGCCCGGTCAGAATCTGCAGAGATGCAAAGTTATAGATTCTTCTTCTATCAAAATGTTAAATAATGGCTTTGAAATTTAGTGCACATATAAAAGATTGTGCTTGTACATATAATAAATATAGTACTCAGGGTTTTTTATTATTTTGAAACAACTATTTATTACACCTTAAAACAGTGCTTTTATGAGCTAAAGGCAAAGATCTACACGTTGGTCTGAACTTCTAGCAGGTTGTGGATAACACAGTGAGAAGCAAAAAATAATCAATTTTATATAACTAAAATGTGCGTATAATTTCATGGGACTGGTTAGTTATTGCCAATATCTGTTAACGTGAACCTCTGGTATTCAATTTTGAGGTATAGAAATACAAAGAGAATGCCCAAATTTTCCTCAGATTATGACAGCAGAGGCCACAGAAATACTGATGAAGGTGAAATCAACAGAAGAATAATTTTTAAAGCGCACCCAAAAAAAAACCAAACAAACAAACAAAAAAAAAAAAACACCCAACAAACAACTAGATAAGATTCAGTTAATACTTACAGGTACATTCATGCATTTTGAGAATAGTGAAAGAAATGAAAAATACCACAAATTTGAAAATACTTTAAAGTTTGAGTTTGATGTTTATAAGCAGTGTTCAGTGGTAATGTTAGTTGTTTAATCTCTAAGCTGTGCTAAATGGTTCACATTTAGCCAACCAGAATAAATCTCCAGTGATTCAGAAAGGTTAACAGTACAGTATACTGTGACAGGATATTTCACCACATATTAATAAAGTCTCACTGTTTGCTTTCTCTTCTACCAAGTATTTTCATTTTAATTCCCAAAAGCTTCTGTTGTTTCTTTGTTGTTCCATTAATCTCTGATTTACTCTGGAACTCTTCCCCAATCTTAAGAAGGGTTATTACAGTCACTGTTTTGTCCCCTAACACAGGAGGAACATCATGTCAATGAATGTCTTCATGTCCTTCCTCCACAATTTATTAATTCTGATAAAATAGTGGCAAGTCTCACAAAAAGTCTCCTCATGATAAATGTGGGTTGCAAGGGTCTCGATGTCTTGCATTCCATACTGGTTTTTAGACTCAATCTCAGCACCCATTCTGTCCCATAACTCACCACCACTATTGAAAGCTGAGCCCTTTATATGTCCTTATTACAATACTCTCACATCTTCTCACCAAAAGCAGATAGCTGAACACACCTGGCCCAGCTCCTTCAGGCTGTCACAACCAACCCCACCTCATTATGAGCACAAACCAATAAACCTTAAAGACTCAAGTGTGATTTTGTCTGCTTCAGAGGGGTCAATCAGCCCACTCAGAACTGCTCATATAGCATGAAAACAGAACAGACACATGAAAAGGGGAAACTGAGGGTAAAGAGAAGGCAAACCAAGGCAAACTTAAGGCTATAATAAAAACCAGAAATACTGCTTTTTTAATGTAATATACCAAAAAAGACTAACATGAAAAACACTAAATTAACTGTAATAATGGAAAATCTTAAATTGACTAGCAATTGAAATTTATCTGAAATTTTTCTGGAAACTATTTTGTGATTCACTTCTCCAGCGGTCATGCTGAGGGGTGTAATGTCTACCCTTCTTTACAAAGAATTTAAGAACCCCGTTAAGATTTTCTCACTAAACCAAACCTTTGGAATAATAGAAATCTCTACCGGGGACTGTGTTACAGCAAGGAACCTAAGTGCTAGAAATATCTAGAAAGAATAGAGATAAAATGGACTGACACTATGCAAGGATGCCATGATGTAACCAGCAGATTAATGTAAGATAATGCAGATTACCAGCATTAGCATATTGACCATCCCCCTTGAAGACCTTAATAAAAGTATCCCCAGCCCCAAATTAAGACGTTAAATGCTGTTCTTTCCAAGTCAACATAATCTGCAAAGTTCGAAAATACTCATTTCTGTGGGAGAGAAAATTCCAAAAGATCCAAGCACTTTGTGTGATAAAGTATTAGAATGGACAAATAATTTTTGTTAGGTCCACGGTATGAGATAATGACAGAAAGACAAACTTTCCAGGTTTCAGTGCAGCAGACACAACTCTGCCTAATCTACTCAGTAGCATTTCCCTGAGCATGATGAACATGAAAGGTCCTAGGCCTTTCACAGGAGGTCAGTGATGACTTGCTGACACTGCACCCTCCCTTTGCCCTAGGAATCTGACTACGAAAGCAGGTGATTTTGTGATTTTTTTGTGCTTCTTTTGTTTCCACTGAATGGAAGTCTACAGTGTTGGTTCCCTCAGAGGTATCCCATTGGCAGGCAGGCTTTAGCAAGGCAACATGGGGAAGAAGATGGTAGGGAGATAAAATGTAGTTACCCTCTCCTAAGGAGTTCCCTATAAAAATAAATCTGAAAATCTACCATCATTTTTTCCCTTAAATCTCCACGATACATAATTCTGTGTCACTGGGAATATTAACTTTCTTTTTTAAAGGCAATGCAAAGTGATGCCTGGACATCAAAAAAGCTACATATATTTTTACAAAATAAAATATGGCATAGAAACATGATAGGCATTTGCACATAATTTTACATGCTTTAGCATACTGCTGTTCCTGTAGATTCGTGAATCCACTGTTTGTCCAAACTGGAAGTGTTATGAGGCAAAGGGTGGTACCGTATCTTTATATAGTGGCTGTACCAGCATCAACATTTAACAGTACAAATATTTCCAATTGGAGTTTTGAATATTAAGCTTTCCCCCAAAAAGGAAAATATCAATATTCTTTGAAAAATTAGGGACAGAAAATCATTATTTGAAAATCATGTAAGTTGGCATTATGCTTTTGATCACAAATTTCACTTCTGATATTCAGCTGAGAAGCAATTATCTTGAATTTAGTTTGAAGGAAGAGTAAATTTGTTTTACCATTGGAAATAGAAAATTTTCAGGAAAAAGGAATTAAGAATTTAGAATGTCCTGATTTGGCCCAAGGGGTCAAAATCTCGTAAGTGACCCATGGTACAGGAAGTAATACAACTTCCTTCCTGGGAGAGAGAACCAATACCAGGTAGTTTTGAGTATTGATGTATATGCCAACCAATTAAAAGTAGATCTGCCTTCGAGGCAAAAAATCATATATAAGCAGAGGATCCTCAGGCGTTCTCTCTCTTTTCCTTCCTGTCTTCCAGGGAGAAGCAGATCTCCTGCTTCTTTCTCTGGTAAGACTGGGCCTTTGCCTCCACCCCTTCCTCCTGCCCCTTTGAGGGATTGGGCTGGGAAGCGGGGTTTGGAGTTGCTGTTGAGCCTTTGGGTGGGTCGTAAATCCCAACCATGACCAGGCAGGGCCGAGCTCTCCCTCCCCCTTAGCTCAGGACTCTGGAATGCTGTTCTCAAACAACTCGGGCAGAGATCACGTGGCCATCGCAAGGTCTGAGAGAGTGAGAGAAAGAGAGAGAGATTAACCTTGTCCATTCCTGGATGAAACTTGCAGATACCCATCCTTCCCCGCACAGAGAGAGGAAAGAGTGAGGACAGCTACAGAAATACAGCATAGAGACTCTAAGTCAGTGAGGGAAGCAGACTCAGTGCCTAGGGGGAGGAGCATGAGGAGTGCTTCAATAATGAAGCTGAAAATTCTTTTGTGAAACCATGGTTGGGACTAAGCTAAAATATTCCCTGTAATATATGAGGAAATAGTCCAAAGGGGGGATGTGATGTTCTAACTACAGCCAGTGAGCCAAGGCACCTGTGTAGAGATAAGTAGGTGCTGAAGTAATTGCAGCCTGATGAGAAGCTTGAGCAGAGACAAAGAGGCTGTGAGCTGTCCCTTTGCCCCAGGGAATGCCAGAGAACTTGTGTTGCCAGGAGAACTTGTGTTGTCAGTAACAGAAGAAGGAGATTTTCTTTGCTGCTGCAATAGAATTGCTCATCCTTGAGAGGGTACCCCATGGACTGTCATGACCCCCTGTAGTAGCTGTGGGAAGGCTGCTGGTGTGGGGGGAGGGATCCTCCACAACAAGCAGATTTTCCTCCCAGGGGGCTGTTAGTTGTGAGGAAAATCCCATAAAAACTATTTTCTTACAGAGAGTCCATGGTATAAGAGAGACTTCTCTCCCTAAATGATCAAAGACTATTTCAGAGGTGGTAAACTGACTGAAAGTCGAAGTGTCTTTTTATATTGTCAGTGGGAAAGAAATTGAGAGCTGGGGGGAAGAGAGGTGGTATGAGGGTTTTGTTCTGGGTTTTCTTGTTTTTCTTTTTCCCCATTCTTTTAGGTTTATTAATAAACTTTCTTTGTATTCTTCAAAGCTTGAGCCTGCTTTGCCTACTCCTAATCCTTGTCTCATAGCAAAAATGGAGTAAATTTTGGTAAGTGTGCTGGTGTTTGGCCAGAAATTCAAATAGGCGAACTGAAACCACTACATAGAGGAAACATATTTCTGAGAGAAGTGATTGTTAAATAACAAACAAAAAACATTGCCTTTATCTGCTTCCTTACACCCACTGTGGGGAGAAACAAGACCAAGAAGAATAAAGAAGAACAGTAGGAATTTACTCTAGATAAAGAGGGGATTGTTATCAACAGCTATATCTTGAAAGCTACAGGTTGAAAATTTTCCAGCAGCCATTCTTCTAGGAGAAAGTTCTATTTCCCCTAAACTAAAATTTTCAAAATGAACGCAGCAGGAATTTTGCATTGGAAAGAGCTTTAGGTATACTGAATTTTTTATCCACAACAAAAGAACAGAGACCTCACCCAGAGTAGTCATAGTTCAGTAGTTGTGCAGTTACCTGCACACATGGGTCCTAAGTCAGAAAAGGACATTTTTATATCCCAACTGAGTACCCTGGCTATGGAAATAGAATCAATCATACCCTTTTTTCAGCATGGTGATACTCTGTATAAATAATCCAGTGGGCCAGCTACTTAAAGACTGACCCAATGGTCACTGCATTCCCTTGAGAAGCAAGAAACAGACACCCAAGGCCCCTCTATGATAAATATTTAATCATGTATCTGACATGAAACAGTTCCACTAAGACAGTTTGGAAAAGGACACTATACCCTGCCAGCTACCATACATATCTAGTCAGCAGGAAAGACCCTGCTTATCTTGTTCCATCTATAATTATACACTAAAGAAAGAAAAACATGATAATAGACAGCTTTCTGTTCTGGCATACTGCTTTGATCACTATGCCAGAAAACTTCATATGGGAAATAAGGGGGAAGGTTTTAACTAGAACTGTTTATTGATAGATTTTTTTTCACCAATTTTTAAATCAAGATGTGGGCCAAGTTCAAGCAGTTATTATTGAGGGAATTCTCATGGCCAAGTCTGTCAGAAAGGCTTCTTGGGTGGTTGCAGTAATTTCTTTAGTCTCTGTAAGTTTAGAATTTATGATGATGACAATACAAGAGGGCAAGTCAACAAAGGACAATGAAGTAGCTGTGAGTGACCTACTGAGCTGGTTGCATGGTTAGGCCATTTTTTCTGAACAAGACATATATGAGACATTCAGACAGTGGCCACAGACCCTCCAGATTTGAGGATAAATATCTGCCCTGAACAACTATATGAGATTTTGGACAGACAAGGAGGTTGTGGGCTTCTCCACAAATCCAAAAGAGCAAACAGAAATCAGTGTCTTTCTTCCAAGGCTATTTGCTATTTAGGCAGCCAGAGCCACAATATAAAGTTCTGCTCCTCTATGAAGTTTTTTGTAACCTGAATATTATTCTTAAATTGAAATGTTTTTAAGTCACCAGTATTTCAACCAGATTTCATAGTAGAGAGTTTGAAATTCTTACTCCAGATATCTACCATCTAGCCTGTCCAAAGCAGACTGACTGTCTGAACTCCATTATATTCTTGGGGAGATAATCAATAGAGTTAATGGAGTTTAAAGAACAATTCATCTGATCAAATTTAGGACAAGAAGAACTGCTCTCTAGATGCCATTGACTGTATTGGCTATATCTTCATTGACTCTAATGGGACTTACACAATTAATTCAAATATGGCCAGATGAATTACATGTAACCAAGGCAAGATGAATCTTAACTAGACCCTTTCCATTATGTGGGTAATGAAAATACTCACAACTACATTAGATGGTCTACATGATACGCCTGCACAAGACAGTTTTTTGTTTAAATCTCTTTGTTTCATCTGAAATTGAACTGAAGACTGTTCTCAGCCTTTATCATGGCTAAGAAATAGAGAACAAGCAGACATACTGCTAATAGTACTGTTCCTTGTGTGACATGGTGTATCTTAGCAATGCTATACTGGCTGGCCATCTAGGTTTGAGCAGATTACTGCCTTTGATGTGTGTGTGTATATGAATATATATGCATCCCTAGAAATCAAACTGTATCATTGTCTGATTGTAGCAATATGCCCAATTCAGTAACACAAGGGATAACTGGACTTCAGAGTTGAAATTTTCAAACATTTGACTGTTGTAACTTACATTGATTGAAAATGCAAATTTTGGATCTTCAGTATTCCACTATTACTTGCCTTAGATTATAAAATATGTTTCGTTATGTGTGACATAATGCAATTATTTTAACTTAAATTCAAATACCAATAGATGAGTACAAGAATCTAAATACAGGAAAAAAACCCTAGAAATAAAAATAATTCCGATATTTTAGAAAGAGCCACATGCAAAAATATTTTAAAGAATGCTAGAAGGTGAAAAGTTTCTTGTAATAACTGTTCTCATAAAGTATATGCAAATGTTCACTATAATGAATAAAAGATTATTAAATTCTTTTGTACCCTGAATCCATGTTTGGCTCGACCTTATCTCATTAAGAACTTGGTGCTGAAATAATATCTGCCAGATGGCATTATAATTCTGCGTCCAAGGAGCATGGGCTAATTCCTTCAGGTGAAATGTTTGCAGCCAGGACATATCAGAAGTGGTCTGCTATTACCTTTAAAATTTGTTTAACGAAGACTGATACTTTGTCTAAAAATACAGTCATACAGTTTCATCTAATTCCAGTACTTTAACTGATAGGAACACAATTTCAAGTGACCAGCTGGGACATTCCATTTTATTTCTTGTTATTGATTCTGGCAGGAAGAATAATCTGTGAGTTTTTCTCAAATGTTCAGTATTACAAAATAGGTGTTTTCTACTGAATTATAGGGAACATGGATCTTTTAGATTGTGTATCACAGTAAAATTATTTTGGTTTCATTACTGACAATATTTCCATAAGTTCCTTATTTTCAAAAATTCTATTCCTCTCTGGGCATATATTATTTACTGGTAAAAGTAAGCAAAAGGACATCTTTTCTCTAGAAACATAGGACAGCCTTCAGTTCCTGTGTGAGATGGCAGCAAGGAGATTCTTTGTAGTTTTACAACTGATTGTATGAAACTTGCACGTGCAGACCAGTCATTTTTGGAAAGGGATTTATGTACATCTGAGCATGTAGTTATGAACATGCACAACTGCCACAGGTCAGTATGCAAACTAAAAGCAAAAGGATAAAGAATCTCCATTTGAACTTCCCTCCATTTGAGGGAAGTAAAAAAGGTACATCAAACTATTAAAAATTACATGATACAAAAATGCAGACCTCATCAGTTTCATCTTGTTTGAGTCACGATACAGAATTATCATGGTTCAGGAATGGTGTTCCCCAACTTAGTACTCTCACTAAAAGAAAACCACAAGCCTCTCCCCTCTCCCCCTCTGATGGGAGACAAAAGACAGAGAACCCAAGTTGAGATAAAAAGGACTTACTGGAAAAGGCAATGAGACAAGAAAATGAACAGCAACAGCAACAATACTTGTAACAGAAAGTGTACAAAAGAGAGGGCGCTTTTCATGAAAAATGTTCCCCCAGCCTGACCCAAGGCAGTTGGACCCCAAGACAAAAACAATGGCTAAAGGGTTCCCCACCCTGCTGCACTTTGTTCCACCCAAAGTTATGCCCATCTTCCTAGACACAGACACCCTTCCTTCTGCCCCCAGGGGTGATGTATTTGCTGTGGAGTAACAACTCAGACATGCCCACATGGCTCCAAGGCGCTGCCTACTCATGGCTACTTCGAAAAAAAATTAACCCTGTCCTGGCCAAACCCAGGACAGGAACCACAGTGGCATTAGGTGAATTACCCAGACTATCCTGAGTAGTGAAATTATGGGAAGAAGTATATTAAAAATAAAAATGAAATTAAAATAAAGGCAAAAATGTAATTTGAAAAGTCAGGGTAAAAAGAAAAGCTGCCAAAAAGTCCTGCATGAGCAACAATGACAGTCCTGTTATCCCGGACAAACTCTCTTCCACTTAAGAGTCAGCCCAAGGACATGAACACTAAAAACAGTTCCATGCAAATGTCAGGAAAGACTGAAGAGCATTTTCTGGATGTCAACTCAGACACAGACCAATGGGCCAATTATGCAAGACTGTAACTTGAACCTACCAAGCCCTTGCATATAAAAAGTATGGAAATAGGGCAGTACAATATTTATTGAAAGTATGGCCTCCCTGAGTTACTCACCCAAAACCTGGGCTTTTAAACAGTATTGAGAAAGAGCTGTTTACCAGGAAGCCTCCATATTGACTCAGGAAAATTATGTTCTCTGTCAGTCAGCTGGTTCTCAGAAAGAATGATAATGCTTATAAAGGAGCTTCACAGGTTTGCTTTAAATACCAGAGAAACCCTGTAACTTGATGTGGACTGAAATCACCACAAACTGAATATATCTACTAGCAGAGTAAACAAATACTACTACACAAATGGTCCTGAATATCAGTGGACCTCCACAGGATCAAAAACTAAACATAATAAATCCGTTCAGATCTTCTAAAGAAATATAGCCTACATTATCACAGTCAGGAATTAGGAGTTGGCAGACTGTAGTCATTGACTTCAAAGACACGTCAGTATCTTGTGTATGAGGCTCCTCTGGGTAAAACTGTGCTGCTACCCACGTGCATATTCGTATAATAAACATTCAACATCAACATCTCAGTAATAACAAGAGATCTGCAGAAGTGCTTTATTTTCTTTTTTTTTTTTTTCATAGTTGTCTCTGTATGTGTGTTTGACAGCATTGTGTTGTCTTCAGTTTCATTCTTCATGCTTTGGGAGTAACACAAAGTAACCAGAACTGATAGTCAGCAAACAGCAGGGAAATGTTTTCAAAGCAGGAGAAACAGAGAAGATATTTTTGATCATGTTTTTGACCTGTCCCAGTGACCTTGTGGAGCACAGCACAAAACCTCATGAAAGGAAATATTTGTTTGAAAAGGTCTCTGAATCCCAGGATGTTGTAGTGGAAATTGTAGGTTGGTATTTTTTTGTAAGTCTCTTCACGGTGTTAACTGTAGTCAGGATGCAGAGTCTATTCTTAGTCAGCATCAGTGTTTTATACTGATCTTAAGCAGTATGCTCGTTTTAGTGCCTCACAGATCTTACCTACCAAAATTTAATTTTCAGCATGGTCACACAACATTTGGTCAGCTTAGCATGTGGACGTACTCTGAGTTTGATGATGTTTCTTTAACACTAGCTACATTTGCAAAAAGTTCTGTGCATTTCCAAATGTATGTTTCCACAGTTGTGAACACCAAAATAATCAATTCCATGTGCAGAATTGCAGATTGAATAGTGGTATTAAATCACATTAATCCTTCTGCTTTGATGTTCACCTTCTTTATCCAGCAACAACAATCACCCTAGCAGGAAAGACAGTAATAGCAGATCTTCTGACACTCAGAGGTTTCAGCCACAATCTATGAGGTTTAGCAGAGATCAACCCTTAAATCTCTGAAGCCAAATTAGAACATAAGACAAACTAGTTTTGTTTCAACTCTCAGCTTCCTCAGTTTTTCTCAGTTTTCTTCACAGCACTTATAGACTCAGTGTTCCTGTGCCTAAGACCTTTCAATTCCATAATCTTCCCTCTAGCTGTATGCTCTCTAACCTCTGAATGCAAATCATGGGACCTCAGATTGTGATTCTGGCTGGCTGCTAAAGTCTTCTCACGCTCCTGTTTAAGTCCCCTTGCATTACACAGAAAATGCTCCCTAATTCACTTTTAGATACCTAAACTTCAGAAAATATCATGGTGCAAAGAATTTGCACCAAACCACTTCAGACTTGTATATTTCTGTAGAGATATTTACATTTGAATGCATACACAGCAATTTTATACATGGAGAAGAGCAAATAGGTATTCCACAGAACTTTGGATCTGATTCATACCAGTTCATCTGGTAGGCCAGAGAACACCTGCATGTCTGCCCCTCACTCCTGACCTTGTATATGAGCATAGGACAGCTGTAAATTTGAAAGCTATTTTTTATTTTATCTCAAAAATTTTAGATTTGTTTCACTTTCACCCGTAAATCCTCCACAATACCAGTTAATAAAGAACAAGAATCAAGTAGAAACATCCAACAACTCAGAAGATAGCTAATGGAATTTATCTATTGTGAAAGTCAAACTTTTCCTATAAGAAAATTCTGCATTCAGTTAACTTTGTTTCCAATTTTTCTCTCACCTTACTTGCATTTACTTGAGTCCAATCCCCAGGGCAACAGAAAAGCTGATGAACATCAGCAACCTGAGTCCATGCAGGCCATTGTGGAATAACTCTCAGGAGACTAGGAACAAGCATATCCTAAGACTGGCCATGGCCGGGGGAATTGACACAGATCCCTACTTGCTAGAGGTGATTTTTCCAGTCTGAGTTTTCTGCTGCTAATACTGAATGCTTTGCTCAGCTGTTTATTAGAGTCAGAACTTAGCAAGTTCTTTGCAGATCCTGCAAAATATTTTGAGCTTATCTAGATGGTGCCATAGGATCTCTACAGAATGGATTTCCAGATATTACTGATGACTGGTCCCATGCACTGTCAGAATGGAAGTGCAAAAACTACAACTGAATATGGATATCATGGTTGGTTGGTTGGTTTGGGTTTCTTTTCTTTCATATTCTATAAGATCTAAGACATTGCTTCTCTCATTAAGGAAAGGGATAGTTGAATCATTTTTCACTCCCAATGTGAACAATGAAGCAGATAGATATTCCTCCCTCTAAGGAGGAAAAGTGTCGTTTTCTTGAAGGCTAGAAGAGGTCAAATTTATGCCTTCACCACGTATAATACAAGGGGGATAGGGTTATGGATATTTGACTACCTAAAAATTTATAACAAAAACATAACACATTCTTTATAAACAAGTTGATTTTGGAAATGATGACACTGTCTGTTGGGAGGTTTAGCTTGCAGGCTACTGACCTCCACTCTTGGGGAAGGGAGGTGATGCTACTCAGTGCTTTTTTGTCCCTGAATGATGCTGTCCAGAAGCCCAACCATGTAGAACAGGAACATAAATCAACATAGTTCTTATAGGATGTCAAGAGCATTTGTTCTTTGGGGGTGGTTTTCTGACCTGTTCCAGTGGGGGAAATAGAGAACATCCCTAGCCTGCTGATCTTTATGGAAGTTCACCAAGTTTCTGATTATCAGCCTATTCTGCAGTGACTGCCTCTCCAGCTATCCTAGAGGGCAAAGCAGTTATTTCCCATGTACATAAATGTCTTCAGAACTACCCCAAACTGAGATGTCAAAGGTCTCAAAAGCTATAAAAGAGAATTGATAGGCAAAGGGATCATAGACGTACGTTTACACAATTCACATACAAGATGTAAAGTATGAACACCTGAATCTTATTCTCTGACAAGATGAGACTGAAATACATTAATATAAAATATGGGGAGACATTTATTTAGTAACTAGCAAGCAGAATATTTTGATCTGGCTCATTCAGTCATTAGGACACACTAACTATATAAGCTGATATTCCCACAGGCAGCAAGAAAAGAACTGCTGTTGTCAACAGCTCACATATATATGTCTTTTTGCATAGATGTATTACTTTGTTTGAGGTGGGATTAAAATGATGTGGAAGTAAAAGAGTGCATATGTTTCACAAGATTAAAGCCAGGTATCCAAGTTCAACAACTCTCTGCTTCTGATTTTACAAAACATACCATCTTGATGTTTTCCTGTGTCACTAAAACAGCTCTTTATCCTTGCTTTTCTTCCACCACTTACTAGAAAAAACATATCTTTTCTTGCAGAGTTAAAGAAACAAGAATCTCACTGGTTTTAACCAGGGGAAAGGATGGACAAGTTATCATACACTTGTAATTCCCAGCAAGAATTTTAGGAGAAACTAGGAGAGGGTTAATTTCTCTGTATTGTCAGCAGGCTTCCTTCACCCCACAGCGAAAATTCCAGAACAGAACAGTAAGACCCAAATAACAAGGCAAATCATAATAATGATAGGAAATAAATAACAGTGTTAAGACATATTCCAGCCATCTCTTTTGCCTTTTATTTTGCTAGAGGCATTCTACTTTTTCCTATTAAAATAAAACAAATAAAAAGCAGCAACATTCTTTATCGGCTTTGAAAATATTACTTTAAAAAATGGATCCCTCTCAGCAATTTTATTAAAATAAAGTTGAATATCTTCTGCTTTTAAAAGTGGAAGTGATTCCCTGCTTTTAATTTCTTTCTGATGTAACGAATTGCACAGCACCAAAATGCTGCTTACCATTACTGGTTCTGGCCTTAGGGAATGTTACTTTATTACCTTTCCAAACCATACTTCAGAGGAATTAATTAATTGATGCTCTTAACAGCCTCATCCTGACAAAAACATATGATACTCAAATGTTAAACATGGAAGCTAAGATGAAACTGTCAGGAGAAGGCTGAAAGTGGTTATTAATATGGGTTTTGATAAATATCTTCTCAGGCTCACACTGTGCCTCGTCTACTTTCATCTAGGAAAGTAGTTAATCTGATTGATGAAGATCCTGTTTCAGATTGTCTCCATGCTGAGTTTAATAACTGCTTCTTTTTTTTTTCTCAAAAATAAAAAGTCCCTTATTGCAAGGCAAAAAAGCTTTCCACTGGCATGTTTTGCAATCATGTAAGAAGCCTAACAGTGAAACCCTTGGGTTTTTTCACATTCCATGCTTGAACAGTGTTGCTTAATTACCACACCATTCCATATATGACAGTCCACTCCCTCCTCCCTGTGTTCTTTGCAAAGCAGACTCTGATAAGAAAATTGTCATATGCTGCTAATGTTAAGCCCTTAGGCTTAAAAGAGTAAGCTCATCATGGCATCCTATCAGGCCTCCAGCACAAAGGGGCAACACAGCAAGCCAGTTCTGTGTCATTACTAACATTCCAGTGTTATAAGTGAGCAACCAGGGGGTTTTGTTATTATTTAAATTATTCTGTTTTAAACATATAGTCACAGTTATGGTTGCCAAGTCGAATAGAAAAGTGTACAGATTAACATCTGTAGATACATTACCATACAGAAACAAAACTTCAAAATACAGTATATATTTTAGACAATAACTCAAATACTTTCTAAACAACAAATTCTACAGATAAACTTGGATAACAGTGGGGGCTAGAGCACTACTGAGGAACAGGTTGTATCCACAATCTAGCCAAGACTCTATGGCCAGAAATTCTCTAGGAAATGTTATTATGTGTGAAAATACTGACTCATCAGAAAATAAATTTAGAAAAGTTCAGTTTCTGCTGCCTTTTGTTCCAAAATGATGTAACAGAATGCTCTTTTTCGTGTATGTTTTTTATCTGAAAGAGCTCTTTATTTCAGATTTTAGTTGCTTTTCCTAATTAAAGGCACGAAGGGAAAATATATCCAAGTAAATGTAAAAAACTGTTCCAATTCACTGAAACTTTGTTTTTATACTGGTACCATGCAAATATTTCTGAAAGGGCAGCAAAAATGTTTTCATTCTGTAAAGAATTACAATGTCTTAGGGCAGAGTTCCCTGAAGTCTTCTCTTAACCATGTAGGCAAACTCAGTTTTGTTCCTGCAAGACCAAGGGGTCTACTGGGAGCATAGTGTTCCTTGTTCCAGCAGCTGAGGCCTTAGCAGACTTCTGAGGGGATGGAGAAGATGTGAATCTGGTGAAGAAAAAACACCCGAAGGGCCAGGCTTGGCTTTCCTTGCAGTAGTACTAAGGAACAGGCAAGGTGAGAATAGAAACTAGACATCTATTAGAGGCAGGTGCTACCATTCCCCACTTCCCCAAACCCCTTAGTGGTGGGATTGGTGGTACTGCAGGAACTGATATGGTTTTCCAGGGCCTAAACACTGATAAAGGAAATAGGAAAGATACCCAACATCTACTGTTCATCAATTCCCACATATAAACGAAGGCTGTTCCTTCCTTCCCCCACCAGGGAAGGAAGCAGGTATTTACTGTGAGAAGTTGCACCACTGCCTGCAAATGCCACACACACTGTGGCATTCCAGAGGGAATCTGAGTTTGCTGCCAGTCAAAAGACTGATGATATCTCGGTCTCTTTTGAAATGGAGAAAAAGCTTCTCACATACCCCTACTCCAGCTAAACATAAAACACTACTACTGCACTAAAAGCAGCACTACCTGCATGCTTTCCCAAAAAATGAAGAGTGGAGGGAAGAGGAGGGGGAAAGAAAAAGTCTCACTTTCTTGAAATTTAATGTCTTGATAGACATGTAATGCAATATGGGTATATAGTACTTTTACCAGTGTCATTTTATCAGGTTATGGTGCTCATAACAATTTTAAACATCCCCCAAGTGCCTTGGGTGCTGCATCATTTTAGGTGTACTTTTCCAGAGGAGCAGCACACTGAGCCAACCACTAGAAAATCTAGAACACAAACTTTACAGGGAGGACTGGAAATGCTCAGGCTAACTATCTACACAGGAGTGGATTTTCACTCCAAATTGGGGTGGCTTGTTTTGTTTTGTTTTAAGTTACAGAGACTGCAAGAAATAGAAATCAACTGATCTCAAGGATATCCATATCATATCAAAATGGAAATAAAATCATGTTCAACTTGATTTAGAGAAAAGGAAAAGCTTTTAAAAAATTTTATAATTATGTTGACTCAGTTTTTCTCTTGCACTCTGACTTTTCATTTCGCTGTGGAAGACAGGACAACAAGAAACTGTATATCTGCCACTGGGAATTATCTTTGCATGGGTGTCCCAGTAGGAGAACAGCAGATGTGGATTTTGTCATAATGGGCATCATCACTTTCCCGTAGCAGGACTGATAGATTATGTATCAA
This sequence comes from Eopsaltria australis, assembly GCA_034509425.1. Taxonomy (NCBI): domain Eukaryota; kingdom Metazoa; phylum Chordata; class Aves; order Passeriformes; family Petroicidae; genus Eopsaltria; species Eopsaltria australis. Next base: position 324,060 of record JAVTVJ010000228.1, on the reverse strand, counting down.
TAGAGCAGCAGGAGGACTGAAATGAGATAGTGTCACTCATCAATGATTGTAAAGGTGAATTGATAAATAACAACCTTTCATTCCCAAAAGGACACCCCAAAAACTTCCACAATTGATTACATTATCAGAACATTGCTCCCCAAACTCTTCATGGTCAGCCTAATTTTGTCAACTACAAAAACAAAATTTATTTTTCAGAAGGGTATTTGTAATCTGCACATAGTAAATGTGTCCTGCTTGTCTGAGGTCTGTAGTTGAGTCTCTCATTTTTATGAATTCTTGAAAAAAGGGAGCAACTTGACTGTGTTTTGGTGGGAGTTTGATATAATCAAAAAGAGAGATATGGTTTCCTCTGCTGAAAAGCAGAACTATGAGCACTGTGAGTACTGAAGGGCATGCAAATAAGTGAAGTTTCTCAGTAGGAGAGAGGCAGAAATCAGGGCCAGGGAAGAGAGAAAAGGAAAAAAAAGGAACATTTAGGTGAGAAAGGAATTACTGGTGGATGGAGATAATAAATTCTTTGGTAGAACAAGCCCAGTAAAAGCTAGTAAAATTAGATATTTTGCATGCAAAATTTAATATTTTTATCCTTCATGGGTGTAGAAGTTTTTGTTGTTTCACTGAAATTTTCCTTCAAATGATGAACATTGTCTTCCGTGTGTGGATGAGGAGGGGGAAGGGGAAGTGACAGAGGAGTGCTGATTCTACCCATGATAATTCATAGTTAAGAAATTAGTACAACCATCTTCTCTTTCTCTCCATTAGTTACTCGTATTCTTCTGTCTCTTCCTATACATTAAATGATACGTAGCAGAAGAAAGCTCAGAGTAGGATGACTTAAAATTTCTTAACCGTCCATATCACCAGTCAATTAGGTCTCCCCACTCCATCCACTTACCTTCTGATTTGTTTTATGTATAAGTCTAGTTTTCCTCCCATACCAAGGCTGGTGAGTCTTATTGAACCTGGGAAAGTCATAGAATGTGACTTAACTCCTCATCTTGGAATATAGTCTTTATCTGTCAGGCGAGTGCTAAAGGGGCAAATTTGTGCCCAGTCCTGGGATCCCCAATTTAGGAAGGATGTTGAGGTCCTCAAAGGTGTCCAGAGAAGGGCAACAAGGCTGGTGTCTAGACAAACAAGAGTCTAGAACACAAGCCCTATGAGGAGTGGCTGAGGGAGCTGGGATTGTTTAGCCTGGAGAGGGGGAGGCTCAGGGGAGACTTTATCACTCTCTACAACTCCCTGAAAGAAGGGTGTACCCAGGTAAGGGTTAATCTCTTCTCCCAGGCAACCACTGATAGGACAAAAGGCCACAGTCTTGATCTGCACCAGGGGAAGTTTAGACTGGACATTACTGGAATGGGCTGCCCAAGGAGGTGGTAGAGTCACTGTCCCTGAAGGTGTTTAAAAAAAGACTGGATGTGGCACTTAATGCCATGATCTAGTTGACAAGGTGGTGTTAGGTCACAGGTTGGACTTGATGATCTCAAAGGTCTTATCCAACCTAATTAATTCTGTGATTCTGTGATTCTTTTGTAAATGAGCACCTTCTATTAACATGGTTGAAACTTGTCTGCTAATAGGAAAAGTCAATTGGCTCATCAGTTTGTATGGGGTGGGGGTGGGGGGGAGGCACTGAACTCTGCTCTTTTTTTCTTTGCTATTCCTACATCTTAATCCAAAGAAAATAATTAGTCTTCTGGAAAAATGATAGCTGAGGTTTAATTTGCTTGAGAGGAGAGACATGAAATTTCTACACCAACAAACTAGCTTTTCAAAAAATACAGTACACTGCTGGCAAATTACTATTAAGAAATGCAGGTTTAAGAACTCAAACTGGTATCAGATTGGTGGCAGTTCTGAGAAGCTGTGAGGATACACATTAGTTACTTTAGCAGCTATGGAAGAAACTGTAGGCCTAAGTGTCTTGCTTTTGTTTGTATCAATCTCTGTGACTGTTAAAGCGATAAGTATGTCTGACATGTTTCATTTCAAAGAAACCTCTTTGTGACTAACAATGAGTTGATCTCATTACCTGCTTCTTGTATCAGTCTGGTGAAAGAGTAAATCTGAAGTTCAATTTGTCAGTCTTTCTTCTTAATCAGTATGGAAAAAAAGTCTTTAAACTAAAGTGACTAATTCAGAAAAAAAGAAATGGAAAACTAGATGTTCTTATCTTTTGAAATCTGGGCTTTAGCTGGAAGCTACATTTTTTTATTAAAATACCTTTTATAAGCCTAAGATATTAACTAGTCTAGAAAGAACATTTATCAAAGCTGCAGTTAGCCTCTGAAAAGCAGTTAGGTTTGAGGAAAATGAAATTAAATATGAAAATTCAGTGCTGCTGTGATGATCCCAAAAGCAGTGCATGGTAATATAAAAGTGCTGGTATATATTACAGTAGTTTAGCACATACCACATAGAACAAGTCATTACGTAATTACAATTAAAGTTTTTTAATTGTATTCCTACAACATTATTACCAAAGGCCAAAATCAAGAAACCTTCACTCCTCATATATGTGAGTCTCCTTCACTAGAGCTTATCACCCTTGGGAATACAGGTGTCCACAACAGAGTGAATCTAAGCACCAGATACTCTCTTGGTTTGCTTCTATATCACACCACTTTGTAAAACATGAACATTTTAGAATGTATTGTGCATGAGCTAAACTTATCGTTAAGAATTTCAGTTTCAAATAAGAGGATAAGAGTAGTCTCAAGAGTAGGACACTACTCAAGCAGGAGAAAACACAGGTGTTATCAGAACAGCAATATCCGAACTGAGTCATTTAGTGAGGAACAGGGCAAGGTGGAGTGACTTGAATGAATATAACAGCAAAAGATAGTGGAAAATTGGGGGAGAAAAAGGGTGATTTCTAGCATCAGTTGAAAGAAGAGAGAAGTCCAAGAATCATCAAGGTGACCTCAAAGACACTCAGTCAAGAAAGAGCCCAAAATGGGAAAAGACTTGAAGTGTCTAAGTACAAGATGTCTTTCAAGGAATATCAAAGAGTTCAAGGTGAGATTAGGCAAACAATGTGAGCTAGAAATAGAAAGGGCAACAATTAATATAAAATTCATATTTGAAACATTCAAACATGCTTATTTAGGCATTCAAAATTCAAGTTTTGACTAAAAGGAACAAATACACATTTTTCCCTGTTTTATATTATTATATATAGGATATGTTTGAAAAATGAAAGCTGAAATGCACATATTTTTACAAGAATTCAAAGAAATATGTCAGCGTATTCAATTTTTTAAAAAATTGCTTAAAAATGGCTTTGCATTCTGTAATGACCTAAAAAAGCATGGGGAAGAAATCCATGTGAAAATAAGTGATGAGTAAAAATTTCATACAACAAAATAAAGTCCGTGTTTGGTGGGGAAGGTATGCTAAATAGGGCACTGTGCAGTGCCTGTCTGGCCCCTGGCATGGCCACTGACCTGGGTGGAATCTGCAGCACAGAGTTCAATCTGGCACATTTGCTCCACCTCACTTGTCTTCAGCAAACCCTGCTTTCAGTTCCTGTCACCCCATCTCTTCACTGCCTGTGCTTCACTTAGCAAGGAAATGTGTCCTCTGTCCATGGCATATGTGAGTGGGGAACTTCTGCTGGATTTCTTCTTTTCTGCCCTATCTTTAGCACTTTCACCATCTTTTCTATGTTACATCCTGAGACCTTCTTGCAAAAACTTACTGGGTATTTTGGTTTGGATGCCAAATTATATTTTCTTCTAAGAGTTTGGCTTTTTTTGTCAAATTTCATCTCTCATAGTAGACCAAGTTTGTAGGGTTTCCAGAACATTCCTGGAAATTAGGCAAGGATGAAGCTGGGATACATTAAGAAAAATGCAGCCCCTACAGAGAACTTAAACCATCAGAGAGAAAAGAAATAGGAAGCTCCAAGACTGTAATTGCAATGTAGTTATTGTTGTCCCAAAATAAATTTTTTTCATTGCATTTAAAAATGAAGATATTCCAGTTAAGGACAGGTTTTCTTGTGATATTCCTAAATTGGAAGCAAAAATGTTCAAGCAGCATCCTATCTTCAACTGACAATATATTTCCATGTAGCAACCCTATGCCAGGAAGTGTTTTGACAGAAAATTGCCAATGAAACCTTCCTTTGAGGATAGAAATAAAAAACAACTTAAAGAAAACAAAAAGAAGAATAATATCAACAGAAAACAGGTTTAAATACATAATTTCAGAATTTTACTGAAAATATGTTTGCATCAGAGACATGATGCTTGAGAGAGACAAGTGAAGGTCATTTAGTCCAGTCACTCACTCAAAGCAAAGCAAGTGGTGTTGATGACAGAGTTTCTTTCTCTTTGCCAGGAGGAGAAGGATGTTGTTTCTTTCTTCTCCCCATATGGAACTGTCTTAACATTTTCCAAAATGCTTTCATGTTGCACCCTCTCCATTGATCTTCAGCTCCATGTTACATGCAAACATACGATAATCAGAGTGCCAGAGATACGATGGATATTTTTGCTTTGCTTTCTTTTTTTCCTTAAAACTGTTTTCTTCCTTGCTCACAAGGTTGCATTCCATTAAATGACCAGTGGTTTATAGAGTTGGTATGTTCATTATCATCTCCTGCCACTTCAGGCAGTGTGTGCATTCTTCTCGCTTTCATCCTGTCTTTATCTTAGCTGCTCTTTGTCTTCAGATATATTTGTCTTCAGGCTCTTGCTATTTGGTTTTAGCAGCTGCTTTAATTTTTTTTATTTTTATTATTCTTAAGACAATATTATTTTCCCAAGAGTTGTAAACAACACCTTCCTATTACTACCTAGGTTTCCTATACACCCTAAAAGGCTAGATGCTTGTATTTATTTTCTGAGGAAAAAAAATGGAAAACGAGAAAGGATTTATTCAGTATTAGATCAGTAACCTGATCTCAGAGAAGAGAGAGGCTGAGTCATGATTTCTGGATGCTGAACTCCTGAGATTGGCCATACTGGTGATTAGGAGAAATGCTCCTCAAAGGCAATAGCAAAAAAGAAAAGAAATGATTGTATGTGGTTGATTTACAAGTATGGGAATGAAACAAAGATGCAGATGGTGTGGAAATATAAGGGCAGGAGAAACTGGATGAACATCAGTATTTACAGGGATGGTGATGAGGGAGAAAGAAACAAGGGCAGTAATGGTAAGTGAGGAACATTGTCTGTGACAGTCAATACTCAATGCGAGCACTGTTCAATCAATATGCAAAGGAGCAGCTAAAGTGGCTACAGCAAAAGGCTCCAGGAAGAAGCGAAAATGGCTGCAGCACACACAGAGCGCATTTGTTAATCAACAAACAGCTGGAGTCGAGCCATCTACTGCAACATGCAAAAGAGCAAGAGGCAGGGAGCAGGCAAACAAAGGTTAAGTGACTAAAATGTGATTGATTATTAACAAGGCCAGCAAGCAGGTGAGAAGCAAAGGCAGTTAAGAGTGAAGGATGAAAAGCACAGTTATTTGTATGACAACAGAGAATGCCTAACACACACACACACACACACACACACACTCTCACACCTGCAGCCCTGCTCTGCTCAGAGCCCTTCCAGCCTCCCAGCCTCATGCACACCAGAGGAGCTGCAGAGTGGCTCAGGCTGGCTAGAAATTTCCCACAATATCCCATCTTTTTTGTCTCTAACTGCTAAAGAGAATTCCCTAGTGCAAATTCTGTCTTACTCCAGGCATATCCTCAACATTCATACAGTGTCCCCCTTTTTAGTCATATATTAGACCAGTAAGTAGAAACTATGATTACCTGCTATCACCATATGCATTCCATGCTGCTAGCAATAATGTGCACTCTGCTCTTTCAGTTTCTTTCGCTATTTCTTCGGCCTTTTACCTGTCCAGATCTTTACCTTCCTTTGTTACTTCCACTCACTGAGCTTATTTTTATTCTAACATACGATGAAGTAAATGCAGCTTGCCAGTGGAACAGAGGACACATACAGACAGCACATTGCAGGCAGCCTAAAAACAGAGAAGAGTAGAAACATTTAGTTAGAGCCTTTGGAGACAAGGACAGCCACTACTAGACTTCCTCCGGTGATACTGTGACATTTTTCTCTTACGGTTTGTGTTTGTTTGTTTGTTTGGGTTTTTTGGATATGGGGTAGAGTTGGGTTTTTTTCAGCTGATGAATAAATTGAAATGATTCCCAATGGAGATATATTATAAACGAAGGTGAACAGGTTCAGTAAATTCTATCAGTATTCTACAACAGGATCTATCAAAAAATTTGTGACCCACAAGCTGTATACCTTGTTTGTTTAACAAGACTGACCAGGATGGCTGTTCAGAGGCAATTTCTCAGCATAATCAGGAATCTGACTATTACCCTTTGAACAGCTGAAGAGGTCATGAAACTGTCTGGTCTGAGAAGAAGAATATAGTTAGACTGTGATGGACATAGCCCTTATGAGCTTACAGTACCATTTTCTGCCTGGATGCTGAAATTCTATAGCACATTACACATTTTAGGCACAAAATATTCAAAACCAATAAAAAGGCCAGAGTTCTCAGCAAATCTGCCTTAGTTTTCCTGCAGTAATTTGAAGTGGAAGACATTTAGCATAGGAAAAATACCATATGTATTTCTAAGAATGACACGTGTAAAATTTGCTGTCTATGGCCTGAGATAATTTTACACCATGATACTATAGAGTTAGATGTTATAGATTACATATCACTCCCTTTACACTCCTGTAACAGTTAAACATTAAAGGGCACAATACAGAATCACATATTTTTCACAGATATACTATGCTTGGAAATATGTTTTAGGTAGAAATACTAGGAAAATGCTTTTCTTTTTTGATGATAAAACAACTAATTATTTTTGATTAAGAAATTAATATGAAACCATGTTTGTACAGACCCTCAAAATACATTATTTTCTAAACTCCTATAACTTGAAAAAAAATTTTTATTAAATCTACATGAAATCATGTTCTCCAGCACTTTTTATGGAATTGGTATTTTCCTGAAGGAATCTCCTTGAAAGCATATAAACTATGCCTTACTCTCAGGTTTTAGCATAAAGAAAGAAAAAATGAGCTCTTTCTCTGTGCTATTTCATACAGTTACTCTCAGATATCATTATCAACTAAAACAGCTATTCCACATAATAGATTTATCTATAGACATAGTCTGCATACAGCTTCATAACTACCAAAAAAAATAGACATCAATATTCAGATAGATCAATATTACTGTATCCTCTTTCACCTGCAAGTGAAGAAAAAAATAATGCATGCCTTAGAAGAATAAACATTAGCAATAATGTTCAGAATACCACAAACTTACCATTGAATCTTATATTTTCTATAACATAAACAGTGAAAGTATAAGCATGTTCATAAATGAAGGGGAAACAGCACCCTAAAGCAATAGGTGCACGTTGTGTTAGGTTAAGGGGAAAAAAGCCTTAACAAATGACAAGGAAATTCACACATTTTAAGGAGCTATTCAGCAGAGTTCCATACAGGTCTGCCTACATCTACAAATATCTGGAAGCCCTCAGTAATGATTTTCAAATCTATTTGTTAATCTCACCCACATGGACAGAAGGTAAGAGCCTCTAAGGTATCTGACAGAAGAGAAAGACAGCATCAATGAATAGTGATGGAGGACTTACGACTGTTTTATGTTCAGCTGTTGCTGGTCGTTGGGATTTGGTTCATCTGAGAGCCATTACAAGCTTCACAATTGTGGAAAGGCTACAGTTGCCATTTTCACCCTACTGAACATCACATAATGCAACTGCTGAATCCAAACTCAAAGGAAAGTGACTTGGATTATTCACACTTACAGAACAAGTTTTCAGAGGAGACCACTGCTCTTTGTTTATTAACATAACTATGAATTTCTGCAGCCTGAGCAGAAGTAACTTCTTGAGTAATAGGGTACTAGCAATAGTGACTTCATAATGCCATGTGGAGGTGAAGAGATCTAGACAGAGGCCAGGGATTTGTAGGACACTACCACAATGGGGAGCCTTTCCTAAAGGAAATGTTAACAGAAAAGGACTCTGAGGACAGATTGCTTAGTCATTGTAACTCCCATAAGGTAGAGTTCTCTAGTGAATGGGGAATATAACATAATCAGCTCAGTGAGAAATCTTTATCTACAGGAGGAAATGTGTTAGTTACAGGAGGAGGATTTCTTTCATAAAATTATGCATATCTGCATGATTGTAAACTTTAACTAACCCAGCTGCTGTGATATGGATTAAAGTACTGGAGTATAAGGGTTTAGACTTCATTCAATATTAGTCCACTGTGTTTCCACAGAGAAGAAGCTGTATGTTGAAAAGGGAGTGGGGAAAGGTAGTTTCATGTCAGCTGCTTTGATACCGAAAGGGCTGAGAAGGTGTTTCCCATGCTCATCTTCGTGGGTCTGAACTCTTTATACAAAGTAAGAAGGTGACATTAAAAAGACATTTGTGTGGTCTGACAAGAAAGAAAATGATGAAGCCAGACAGAGGTCTGGAGATATAATGCATTGATAGATAAGCAATAAACAGCTATGGAGATCTGAGTTCATTACAGAAGACATAAATCAAAAAAACCTGATTCAGTCAGAACATATGGAGATGCCATGTAGTACAGGAAAAAGGCTAATGCTGTGACCTGTCATAATGTCAGAATTATTTTAAGGTAGAAAACATAGGGCTGACTTTGAAGAGTACTTTGTGACACATGCAGGCAGGTTTGCCAAATTCAAGGAGTGGGGTATACAAAAGGAAGTCCGGCCAAAGCACCTCTAAGTACACTGAATTCATTATTGATCCTATGCAAAAGTTACCTCTATCAATTTAAGAAATTTAACCTTGTCTTCCCTTCCCTACCTTTAACTTTCCCAAAGAGAAAATGCTCTGTAAATTGTATTTGAACTTCTCTGATTTTATATTTCCTGAATGTTTTTTTCCAACATTGTTCTCTTGCAAGCATATACATCTTGAAAAATGCTATAAAGATAGGACAATATCATTTCCTCAGTCTCTAAGGGGATTTGTCAATTATCCCCAGAGCAGTAATATTGTGAATGAGGAGGTATGTTTCCTTGCCATTTTTATTCCCCTAAGGAAGACCTTAGCATATTTCAGGTAGGCTTTTCTGTGAAGGCCATATTTATATGGGCTATGTAGGCACCTAAGGAATAGTAAGAATCACAGTGAGGTTTGTGAAAGCATCCAATTTAACGGTGGATTAAAATTTCAAACCTAGGCTGAAAAGCAAAAAAAAAAAATGAAAATAAGATTCTCACAGTATTTAAACACTCTAAAAAGTCTCAATCGAATTTAAAAGCATATAGGACATGAAAAAAAGCAATGGGCCTTCTCTTCCTACATTATTTATGAACTTATGAAAATTCCACCTTTAACAGCTGTCATTCTTTGATTTTGACAAAAAATGCAAATGTCTCCGTTCTAGAAATAAATGCAGCATCATCTTATATTTTCTGTATTAAACATGAAAATAATTAGGCATATAGCACTATTCTTTTGGTCCCTCAGGAGCAGTGACTGTCAAACATTTTATAAAGTCCGTGAATTGACTGGACTGTTTCAGTGATCATTGACGGCTGCTGCCTATTTCACTGTCTGTAGTTGCTGCAAAAATTATTAGTCTAACTAAGAAAAAAATAATGTTAATATCCCAGAATTCTGTTGCAAACTAAAATGAGTGAAGAGCCTGCTTTATGTTTGGATCCTATTTGAAATGTTATTAATGACATTTTCCAACAAAAGTTGCAATTAGTGTCATGGACATTGCTGTCATTGCAATGCAAACACTTTGTTTCTTGTCTGTCAAAATCAAAGCAGCTGTCACAATTCAACTAAATTGAAAAGAACTGTAATTAGAAATCCCTACTTTATAAAATTTCTCCTATAGTTTAGCTAAAGTCAAAGTAGTAATTATACAGATTTCAGTCAAAAATGCAGTCTTCAAACTTTTAAAATAGGAGATATTGCCTTTTTCGCTTTTCTGAATGCCAAGAGCAATTAGAAAAAATGGAGGTTAACTGAGATTAAAATATTACTGTTTATGCTCAATATTAGAAAGTAATACAGTGAAAAAATATTAAATTACATAGATTGTATGTAATCCTCTATCCATTATGTGTTTCCTGTATAGAAAATTGTTGCCTTTACACTAGAACTAACAATATGTAGTGAGCACAATAAAGAGGCATTTAGAATTAGAGACTGAGTTAGCATCATAATTTTTCAGGTACTCAGGAAGACAGATTCCACCAGAAAGTCCTTGTTATTTAAAACCAGTAAATGATGCAGAAAAGTATCTGATGTAGCTACAGCCTCAACATAGTTGCTGGTTTGGGCAGAATAAGAAGGGAGAATTAGTTTTAAAACTTTCATCTGACTCAGATCTCTACAGGGGCTGTTGTTATAGTGAAGACAGTGTGGTATTGTACACTTTATGAAAAATTTTGCAGCTGTGACTGGCTTTACTGATTTATTAAGAGGTGTTTTAATTAGTCTAAATGTCATTTAACCTGTACAATGATTAATTCGTAAAAATAGAATGTTTTCAGTAAATGCCTTTACTCTTTTTTGCAATGATTTGCAAATTTTTCTGCTTCTTACAAAACAATCTTATTAAAACCTACCTTTTATTATTCAGCAGAGTCATTATTCAGACAATTCTTTATTGCTGTTTGCTTGCCTTTAATCTCAACAAATTCACCAGCATTTCTTACAGAGTAAGAAATAGGCTCAGCAAAATACTGAGTCAGGCCTCTGTACTAAGATACCTGCAGAAAGATAACAAGGCAGCTGAATAATGAGGGAGTAAAATTTCTTCATGAACAGACATAAATGTTTAAGTTTGTTGAATAAATTACTGACTGCTAATCATTTTTTAGTTTCCAGGTATCCTTGATTTATTTCCCATTTGAATGTCCACTTCATCTTTTTAAATATATTTATGTCTCCCTTTCTACAAAAGTGCACATTTTCAGAATTAGACATATGAAATAAAAGCATACTGAGTTATCCAAGTAAGTGACCTGATTTTTGGAAATGTTGAGACTCAGCTCCCAGTGTGATCAATATATATTGATTCTACATACTACATTCTCTTTATGCAGTTGAAAACATACCAATATTGCCATCCCGTATTTCATCAGGAAGCTATAAAAATTTCTTAGATATCTGTATTATTGACAAACTAAAAGTAAGTGTCAAACTATAATTCCAGTGGTGTATAATCTTAGTAATGCTCAACATTGATTTGTAGAGTTTGAATTAGAGAACTTATTTATGTATTCTCTGAAATGCAACAAAAGTTTTCAAACAGAATCCTATAAAAAGGGCTTTAAAAGTGTCTCTTACCACTCAGACAGTTCACTTGAAATCTTTTTTCTTAGAGATGTAGGTATTAACAGTATATATTCATATTTTACATTTCATGTGAGAGTAGTTCCTCTGTGAAGCCATGCCACTGATCCTAAAAGGTTTGTAATGTTTTGCTCATATCATTCTTACCATCCTGAAAATGCCATAACTTCCCTTACCTTATAGCTCTTACTGGATTATAAACTGGAAAAATCGACATCCTATCTCTGTTAACCTTTGGCAAAGCTTGAGGAGCTATTTCTTCCTCATGAAAAAGCCATCTAATTGCTAATCTATAATCCTTTTAATATGCTCTACGTTGTGGATTGATCTATTGCCAGCTGACCCAGCAGTGCCCGTGGCTATATTAATCCTATTATTCACATGTTCCAATGGAACTCTTTAATGAAGTCTGAAAGGCTTGCATACTACTGATATTAAGGATGGTTACACTTGTATTGCACCTAATTATGGAACACTCTATTGTATCACCTAATTGTGCAAATTAGTTTTTTTCCCAAGGCATAATTTATTTCAACAATGAGGTTTATCATATTGTTTTCATCTGTGTTCTTTTTTTTTTGGAGGCAATTACTTATTTACAGCTTCAGTGCTATATTTTTAATATCCTAATAAGTGTTACACTGCTTGACCAGACTGAAAATAAAATTAGCAAGGTAAAGAAAGATGTTCTGAAAAACAGGAGTCATAAATAGTAATAGTATCTTGTATAATTAGAATTTAACTCAAGGATTTAAAACTACTTGAAAAACAATGACAAATTGCTAGCCCTTAAAATAGTCTTTCATGAAAATATATTTAACAATATTATAAATCTGTGGAGAAAGAAATTAATGAAACGTTAATAGCAATGACACTCTACTATCATCTGCCATAGTTCTTCAATCTTGACTCTTTGACTTTCTTCCTCATAGAAAATACAGAAATAATATGGTTTGCATTGCCTTCTCCTTTAGGAGTTTGGAGCAATTCACAGCTGTTGAGGCTAATGTAATCACTTTCAGTGCCCCATACTAAAAAACAAGTCTGTCATTCCACTTCATGCATTGCACAGCAACTAAGCACATCATCTGTAAGTACAGGATCAGAAAAAAGTTTCTAATCCAACCATCTGTAATCCAGTGCAACCTAGAAAATAAAGACCCCTGTTCCCTTCACCGATGCCCTTCACTGAGTCTTATTATGGTTTGGGTCATGTATCTCCACAAAACCTGCCCTGCAGTTACAAGAGAAATCACTTACCCTTCATGATGCCATAAGAAAAATAATAGCCTGCTCACTCAAAAAATCACTCAAACCAATTGTCACATGTTGCCCTGTCAAGCATCCCAAGAAATAAGAGCATCAAGAACACAATCTGTATTTTCTGTACTGACTCTAGTGTATTATCAGCTTACTCCAACTTGGCAGTAGCCTCTATTTGCGTTGTATTGGAAATTAAAATTTTTGATATTTAAAGAATAATAAGCATGTTGTACTGTCTCAGCTGTTGTGTGATCAGCAGAATACATATGTTCCTCACTGGCAAAAAAGAAATATCAAAGCCCCAACTGTATAGTAACATTCAGCTACCTGAGCTTTTTCTCATAAGTCTGTATCAAAATAGTAAAGCTATCACATAAAGCATAACCTTAGACAAGTAATGCAACAATGGAGTATTGATTACTTTCTTAGTCTTGATAAGGTTTATGTATTTATACAAATACAGATTCACAACAAAATATACTTATGACAGCCAGCTTACACTGCACAATATGATGCAACTGGTTTTTGCTTGTGCTTCCTAAACACCAGAGAAAGTAAGGATGAATACATGTTGTCTCTGAAACACTTCATTTAGGTTGTCTAATTAGAATGCTACTTAATTATCCAATATAATGGCTACAAGTGCTTAAAAGACTCAAATGCAAAGATACGCCTAATTCAGGATATTTTAAAATGCACTGCATTGGTGGCTTTGGGTGTCATAACTGTAAATAAAAGTGCAGCAGTTGCACATTACTCAACATGTATGAGTTTTCTTGACAAAATACTGGTCTCACAAAAATCTCTTGAAAGAATAATCTCCTCTGGCAAGCAGTAATGCCCACTTTCAGTTTGGCTCTTCTTACAAGTCAGTTGATTTCCCAGGTTACTCTGCCCAATCCCTTCAGTCTTTCCCTAGAGCATCCTTCTTTTCTATCTGCACGTGTGTCTGAAGTTCCTGACAAAGAAAACAAGAGACACTAAGGAATTCATTCTGTCTTTTCATGGCATCAGAAATTTGGGACCTACTTCAGAGGATTTGTGTCTTACAGCATAGACCCAAACAGCATTTCCCACAATGAAGTGGCCAGGAGCAACTCTAAAGTACCTTCTCAAGCTATTTACGTCACTTCCCTGCACTGTACAAAGTAACTGTGCAACTCCCCTGAAAAATTACCCACGGTACAGGAATCACCTAGAAATAAGACACACAGTGCTTAAAGAAACTTGATAAACCAGAACTGGAGACCAAAAATTCACCTGAAGTTGCAGTGCCAGATACTCACACTGAGTATTTTTCCTCCTTACCAGTAAGCTGTCATCCCAAGGAACCTCTGAATTAGATGAGATTCAGCATGGACAACAATGTAACATGCTGGAAAGGAGAGTAGGTAAGAGAGATAAGTGAAAAAATAAGTAGTTCAACTAAGGGAAATCAATACATTTTTCAACCCTTGGCAACATACGTGATTAACATAAATGTGTTCATTAGCCTGCTAATAGATTTACCAGCCTAAAGTATTCTTCCCTTTAGGACCATGAACACCACAGACTATAAGTGCCTCTGATTCTCTTAAAAGAAGAGAACCATGTCAATGTTGGATAGATTTCCTTTGACCAGCACTAGCAAGCACTCACCAAACTGAAAAAAAACCCAACCCAACAAAAAATAAACCACCCCAAAATCAACAAGCTAAACAAACAAACAAAAAACAAACAAACAAACAAAACAAAACAAAACAAAACAAAAACCAGAAACAAAAAACCAAAAACCCAGCTGCTTATGCAGGACGTAAACATTGCTCTGGTGATACCTTAGTTAGAAGTTGCTTGAGTAACTGATGCAGAAAACAATTAAACCAGACGGTAAGAACCAAGTTTGGAAAATGTAATCAGTCACGTAGGCTGAGAGAAAGGATATGAAAGGCCCAGAACATCATGGATTGCATACAAATATGAAAATCCTCTAAAAAAATATATGTATAAGTTGATTATTTTTTCCTATTTCAGATTCCTGAGATCCTGCCCAAATCCTTTAGGTTCTCCTTTATTACAATTTCATTTGTTATCAGCTCATTTTTTTTAATGTCTGGTCTTTGAAAGAAACTAAAAAAAAAGGTGGCCAAGGTTTTAGTTTTGGAGGGAAGGAGAAGAGGGATGAAATTATGGATGCTATCTTAGATGTTGACTAAATGACATTGATAGTCACTATCAGTCTATTTCCACATTATTTCTGAGATATCTCTGATAGTTTATACTTAGCAGCCATCACTTGTCTGGTATGTTCTCTGCTGTAACTGTTGAAGTAAATTGGCACAGATTAATTTGGGTCTTAAGATATCAGGTTTTTGTTTTGCTTTGGGGTTTTCTTCAAACAATTTTAATTCCCATTAAAAATATCTTCATTTACTTCCATAAGGAGTAGTAATAGTTCCTTCATTTTTTAAAGTTAAGGATTAGATGATCTTTTCTTTCTGGAAATTAATGAGTTTTTAACTCTGCAGGTTGTCAATTTGTAGCTGGAATGCTGCTGAAGTAGACTTTGAGCACCTTTGCAAGAAGGCTTCATAAAGTTGTTGTTAATGATACAGTTAGAGAATCTGAAAGAGGGAAAGCAATTCAGATACTTCTGGTAATATATTGATGAGCTCTCTTAAAATTATCAGATTCACAGACATGTTTGACATACTGTGTTATTTGGCTAACTTTTAGCTGGCTAGTAGAGCTCGGCACAGCCATTAGCTCCTAACCTCCTACCTTGCAGTCACTTTGAAATTTTGAAAGAAGTTTCATATACATAAGATTAGTAAATCATTTATCTGTTGTTTGCTGGATGACATCTGTTATTTGCTTCCTCCAGAAATGTATATTAGAATTTACATATCACTGGTTCATCACAAAGGTCTAATTCATCGTAAGAATTTGCAAGTGTAATATGCAATGCTTCTCTGTACAAAGTACAGCACAAATATTCATTAAGTTTCCCAAAAATGAAACTGACTGGCCATTTTTATCTTTTTCCTGGTACTATACTGTGTTCCTAATTTCTACCAAAATATCATGAACAAGTCAATATTCAGAAAATAAGTGACAGTAAATTTTCAGATTAAGCACCCATTACAAAGATCAGCTCAACTATATTTAAAAGTCCAAAATCGAAGTTAATTGTAAATTGTCATAACCATCTGATTTGGGAGTTGATCGATCAAACAAACTTAAGCAGTAATATATTTCATAAAATTGTGAGAACCTCGCGGCAAAGCCATCAAACAGAAATAGCAACATTAATCAAAAATGACTCACTTCAATAAGTGAAGGTTTAATAAGTATAAATGTACTGAAGCAAAACATTTAGTTAACCCTACATGCTCTGCTGAATCAGCAGACTACACCAGAGGTTGTTCTAGTAAATCATATCTGTGTGTATTTGTATCATAAAGTAATTGAAGGAATCAGCTCCTCTGGTGCCACCAGTTTATTTATTTGAGAAGAAAATTTTAGTGTGGAAGAAGACAAAGAGGGAGACTGTTCATTTGCAGCAGATAAAAAATAAATGTTTTGTTTATGCTAAGCCAGTGGAAAACATACTACCTGAGGATAAATTTAAATAGTTTCAGGATAATCTTATATTTTTTCCTAAAATCTGACTAAAAAATGCATGTTCTAGGTAAATGTTGCCATAAAGGTTGAAAAACATTTAGCTATTTCATGGGGGGCATATTTCCATGTCCTTGTTTTATACTGATTCAGATTTACCAGTGGTTTTTGTTTGGTTAGTTTTTTTCCCCAGGCTAATTCTAGAGAGTATTTCTTAACAGTCTAGTTATTCTGAAACACAGTTAGTGCTCTCAGTGGACTACGAGTTACACTGTGCAAAATCTATCCAGGAGAAAAAGTTCACACAGGGAAAAAAAATCAACATCTTTAAAACAAGTCAGTTTGGAATGTACTTTACTTTAAGAAATATTTCATTGAGTGGGAGTTTTCCCCTCCTTTTTTAACATTTAAGCTCCATTTAACTCAAGAAAAAATATGGTACAAAGGAAAAAAACTTTTTCTTACATGATAGAAATACACAACATAAATTCAACCTCAAGAACAATTCCTTCAATGCAATAGGATAAACTTGATAAAGTCTGTATACAGTTCAACCTGTAATGCACTCTGAAACAGGCAGTGGGCATACAGCTAATCCAGCCCCTGAAGTGTGTGAGATTTTTCTTAAAGGAACTGTGGCTGAATAAATATAAGGGTTAAGATTATGAGATTATCTGGAAGGATACAGAAATATAGATGATAAATAAAACAATCTACTGAGGATGGACACTGGGTTTGGAAGGTTATTATTCAGTCCAGGGAAGGCTGAAAAACAAAGGAGCTGAGCAAAGAGTGTCTGCTCTGGAGAAGAGCAACATAGTTTTTCCATCTTCTAAGCTTCTGAACTAGCAAGCAGAACTCCTAAGCATGCACTATCTCTAAACAGTGTACTGCAGTAAAGTGAGAATAGGCAATCCTCAGATGAGTCTCCTCCCACTTCCAATCCATCCCACCAGTTTCCAGGTCTTGTGGAGGCTACTGCTGCTATGAGTTAAAATTTCTGGCAGAGGGAATTTTCACATCTCATTCCTACTCATGCACTTTGAACAACTCCCAGTGCCAGCAACTGCATGGGGAAAAAGACCTCTTGACTCAGTAACATAACAAAGAAAGAATTTGTTCCTTTTTGTTCTCTCTTCCTCTTCCACACGAGGTTTCTATTAAACCCTTCAAAGTATTGCAAAGACAAATGATGTAAATACAGTTAGAAATTTGCTTATTGTATCAAATATTTAAATCCTGGGAGACCTAAACTGAAACTATTTCTGAATTCAGAATAGGGACTTGGGTACCTTTTTTCATATTACAAGAGTACTCTGAGAAATTGTCTACTGGCTAGGATCCAACAGATGTTTCTTGTTATCTCTCTCAGTTTTGATTTGTTAGCAGTACAAAATAACTTCCAGGACTGTAAAAACTCTACATAATACATGTATGTCAGGTAAGAATTTTAGAAGAAAGTATATCAGATGAAGTAGCTGGAAATAAAAGATTTTAAAATAAGTTAAAATAAGTAATTTTGTGGTCCTTAACAAAATAATAGCAAATTTTTTTTAAAAGTTTGAAACAACAAATTTAAATACATTATATTTAATCATCTGCAAGGACAAGCTAGTGAACTAGTTAAAAATAATGAATAATGAACCAGGAAAGAAAAGAGACTGTAATGTGTCTGAAAACCAGTATAACAATTAAGTACATAAATCTAAGTCAGAGTTATAATTTTAACTGAAATTTGCAGCTTTCTTGTACTTCTCTGATGAGCACCAGAACTAATAGAACAGGAAATAGCTATTTTGTTAAAAATTTTCTCCCAGTCTTAGCTGACCAAGCAAATTCATTTTGACACAAAGTGATTGCTTTGCTTCACCTGCATGGTTTCAGCGTGGCATTGGGCACAGAAGTTCCACTGGAAGGAGGCCTATGAATTTTGATGTTCCCTTTGGGACAGTGGAGGAAGAGAAGGTGGTGACTGTGCTGGCTCCAGTGGACAGGTTTGCCAGTTGTTGCTCTGATGAGTTGTTGTATGTGATATTAGCTTGGAGGGTGTTTGGTTCTTGTGGTGAGCTGGTAAGCTCAAGATGTTCAAATTAACAGAATATTCTTCATTAGACAGAGAAATGAAGAAAGATATTTTCAAATACAGTGTTCCAGTATCAATCTCCATCATTCAATAATTTTCATATAGATGAAACTACAGAGTTCATGATACTTGTAACATGTGATGCTTTATGCTTTCTGATGGAGTTCTTAACTGCTTGATCTCAAATTTATGTGAAAATATGTGGTAATTTGGAATCTTTTTCCACTACATGCACACAAACACATGTATTCACAGAAGTCTGTCTGGAAGGAGATACCAAGCTGAAAATTTTTAGTACTAGCTGTCATGAGAATTTATTGAGTTTTAGTTGGAAGATGTTAGACTGTTCTGTAGAGTCACTGTCTCAATGCCATGACATGAACCATAGTATTAATTCATTTTACAGAAGACCTGGATTAAAGTTCCCAAATCTTATTCTTCCATTTTTCCATGCTATTTGTTATTGTGGCTTAAATCTCTAATTTTGATTGAATATCATATTTAGATCCAAAGAATCTTTCTGCATGTTTCTTAACATGTCTCCCACACTACAACAGTTGCACAAAGTAGTTAATTTCTAAAGGAATTTTTTTTCATCATCTCCAGTCAGAGGTATAGTAAATAGTCACCAAGGGGGAAAGTTGTCTCATTCACTGAGTCCGGGCAGGTATCTAAAAATGAACATTTTTAATATTTTAAGGAAAAAAATATACCTTCTAGTGATATTCACCTTCTTCAATAGACCCAGAGAGAGGAAGATGAAAGTTCAGGGAGGAAATAGTCTTATAAAAACTGTTGCTGGATTTTTACAGAATAAGGTTATACTGATCAAGACAGAAGGTTATATGTGTTTCTAGCTACATATTTATTGATCATTATTTGTAAACACTGCTTTATACTTTAAAGACAGTCACTTGATTCATTGTAAGGCTTACTCATGCATGGAAAATAAAGCCTTATATTCCTGCCAGTTCCTTGACTAACGTTCTATGGCTACTCAAAGAAATTAATAACTAAAGATGAATTATTGCACTTTCCTGTTTTTAATTTGGTTTGTATTCCAAGAGTGGGTTAAGTTTCTTTTAAAGTTAGTATGATAAATTTAAAAAGAAAACACCAGACACGCACACACACATACAGAGAGAGAGAGAGAAAACCCCAGAACAAAACCCTCAAAAACTCAGAATACCTGAAACACAGAAACATTTCAAAATATCATAGGTGTTTTCTCTTCCACAATTTCTTATCTCTTAAAGGGCATCAGCTTTATGACAGCACCTGCTATGTCACAGTTATATGGGCAAACTTTGAGATAGAAAAATGCTTAATGGCAAAATACAGGATTTGGCTTGAAAACAGAATATTGATTCTTCATAATATAGAGGACTTTGACAACTGAAAGCAGTGTAAGACCTAGTCCACTGAAGTGAGCAAAAAGATCATTGATTTCCTCGTGTTCTGTATATTTTAAATAAATATATAAACACATTCTTTTGTAATTGTGCCGTATGCATTTAAAGAAAGCTTCTGAATTAAATATGGAACTTTTGTTTAGAAAAAGCCGGTTATTCACCCCGTTGTTTTCCAAGATAAACACTATTGCAAGTAGTGAAAATGAGCAGAAAATATCATTTGAGCATGAAAACAATCTTAAATAGAAAAAAAAATAAACCTTTTCTATTTCAGAACATTTCTCATCTTCTTATTAAACATTATCCACATTCTCTAATGCAGAATTCAATTTCCAGCACAAAAGAATACTGATAATGGTAATGGATATTAATCTGAAATGGAATGAAGAAAAAAAAGAAGCATTCGTTAATATATGCTAATGTTGGTGTTTGCAAAATATCCATAATATCATGTTGTTAATGTATTTAGGCAAACTGAAAACAACTGACATTAACAGTGGATTACAAATCCCTTTATTCAGTATGTCCTAATATAATTTACATGCTGAGATCATTATGTTTCTTGACACACATTTGTAATGAAAATAGCAATGGAATAAATTGAACTGGCACTACTGAAGTGGACACTCCAGTACTGTATCCTTGAAGTTCTGAGCCCCAAATATACCCCAATCACCCAGAAAACAAACAAGACACAGAGTACCATATATCCTAGCTTACACCACAGAGTTCTCTTAACACACAGAGAAACTGCCAATATGCCCTTGGAAAATATATTGCATTAAACGTGTCAATATCAAACACTATCAGCTTAATGAAACAGATGTTCAGGATTCCAAGTGGATTGAATGACACTGATAACTTCATTCACAAGTAATAGTCAATATAAAATATGATTTTCTTAATAGACCAGAGCACAGTATTGATAATTAAATAAACTTTTAATAATGAATCTGTCACAGAGCAAGAAGTGCCATGAATCATTCATGGTTACATGCTTGAGGCAAAAAGTGAAAAATGGGTGATTTTTTTTTACTTTTTTTTCTGGCCAGATTTTCTTTTCAAAATTAGCTGGCCAAACCAGCTGAATAATGAGGTCAAATTTTTGACAGGCTTAAAACTTCATGGGTTTACATCTTTTAAATAAGATGGCAGTACATCTTTAATGTTCTGTAAATTATTCAAGATTATTTAAAGCAAAAAACTATGGTAGAATTTACATGAGGTTTCCATTGCAAAGCTATAGTAAACAATAACTCTTCTTAATATTTCACTGTACTTCTTACAAATATGTATGCGTTCTTCAGTCCAGTCTGGAAGTGTCTGACATGCCTTGGAATGAAACACAGCACAACTGTCCCATAATCTGTCCACAGAGTTTTTGGGGCTTAGGTACTCCAAAACATACAGTCATTCTTGATGTTCCAGGAAAGATCTGAGGTTTCTAAGAAGCTGGCCTGCTAAAGATACCTCAGACAGTCACCTCACACAAAGCCATGCAAAGAGATAAAATTTGCTCAAAAAAAAGAATATTGGAGGAAGATGAAAAGTTGAGTCAAGGTTGCAGATGACATCAATTTGGAGAAGACAGTCAATAGGCTCAAGAGCAGTGCTGCCACCCAGTGGGACCTGTAGAGTCTGGAAGAATGGGTCAGAGGGGCTTGATGAAATCCAGCAAGGACAAATGCTAAGTCCCACACATCAAAAGGGAGATCACCTTGCAATGATATTTCCTGGGAAGCAGCTCTACTTAAAGGTCCTGGAACAGTTTGCAGACAGTGAGTTAGGTGAGCATGAGCCCAATGGTAGTTATCCGTACTGCAAGGTTATAAACTGGTCCTAGTATTTTTTGTCCAATCTGACTAGCTGAGTTTTGTGTACATGAAAACAGAACAGGCAGAATAGAGACTACTCAGCCAAATAGCCAATGAACTCTGGAAACAGTGCTGGACACTTTCTTGGATAAGATACTACCCAAAGGAGCTTGAGTGCTCCAGACTCTGCTCTGTTACTCTGTTTCCATCTTCATCTTCCTAAGGGTCAAGCAACAGCACAAAACATTTCTGTATTTCAGCCTATGAAGCATAGATTTATATCTTACATATATTTAAAACAAATTGTCTTAAATTTCAAAATTAGATAAATTAGCTTGCACTGTGCTCCATTCTGCTGAGACTAGTTTTCCTCCACGTAACTCACTGACAGCTTACTTTACCACAGTGACACAATGCTGCAAACTGCAAGAGAAAAACAGCTCAGGAGAGAAACTACTGGGTAGATAATTGGTGACCTCTAGTATCGGTTCATCAGTGATGTGTCAAGCATCACTGCTGTGCAGCACAACTCTTGGCGTGTTCCTAGAGGACTGTACACTTTGTTTTCCACAGGATTGCAAGGCAGGGTTAATAGTTTTGCACAGTCATTTTCTAGTCTGTCTCATATTCTTTCTCTGCTGTGCCATATTTCTTCAGTTTCTTCATTCAAATGCATTTACTTTCTCACAATCAGATACATATGGTGAGTAATGCAAGTAGCTCTGTATTATACTCACGTCCTCAATTAGTTCCTCCCTATTGAAGAAGTAGATCCAGGACAGTTTCTCCTCTGGTTGCATTTTCTGCTTTCTGGATCATAAAGCTGTCTTCTCAGTATTCTTGGAACTACTTTCATGTTTTACTGTCTTCATTACCTAATGGGTTTCAAAATGGTTATTGTTAAGTCCCTCATGAATATAGTAGCTTCTGCATTTTAACACTTCAAGGGTTGATGTAGGAATTTTCCATTCCAAGTCAGGTGACCTGTAACAAACATACACAATCGTATCTTCATCATATCCATTTATTTTTCCAAAATATACAGTATGTCTAGCTAGTACTGTTTTGTTTTCTTATTTTTCTATTTAATAATTCAAATAGTTTATATTATATAGCTGTATCATCACTCTATTTTTGTACTTCATATTTTGTATTTTATGTTTTAATTCTCCCCTAGGAATATGCTGGTTTATGTTTTTTCCTGTTTTGACGTCTTAGCACTTATCTTGCCCTTTCTTTTCTCCTGACACATGTTGCATCTTTCTTTTCTACTGTTTAATCCAAATAGCCTGGAGCGACTAAATGATTTCTTTTTTTCTTTCAACTGAAAATTAAGCATTTTACCCTATGGGCTTTGCCAGAAAAGATAAAGATCTTTGTCATCTATTTGTATACATTCCTTTAAGAAGGCATGTTCTGTATATCAACTAACAGATACAGTAAGGCACAGTAGTTGCTAGGAGAATTTTTCACTACAATAACAGAACAAATAGTGATTTGTCTGAATATAATTTATAGCTTCCCTAAGGCTGCAGTAAATTATGCATCTTTTTTTACTCACAGAATGTCTTACAAATGTCTACTGAAGATACCTCTTTTTTCTACCTGTGTTTTTTTCCTGCAATGCTTCATATTTTTAATAGAGGCAGCAATATGTTCATAAGAATGTATAAAATTTTGGTTTTTTTTTTTTAAGCTAACATCCAGAATAAGTATGAGTTCCTTATAAGCACACTCTGTGAAGTGGACAGCTTCTAATGACATATAGTGATTGTTAATTTCTAATCATTATGGAACATAGAATCAGTAGAAGGTCCATTCCTTCTTCCTTCTTACCAAAGTCATTAGGACAACTAAAGCAACTAAAGTATTTAGGAGAATTGCAGAATGGGTCACTTTGGAAGGGGGTCATCTGGTCCAACCTCCCTGCTCAAGCAAGGCCATCCTAGAGAATATGTGCCAAGTTTTCAGAAATACTACTAACTTCTTTGGGTAGTTTTAAAACATGCCCTTTGAGATGCTGAAAATCAAACCAGAGTAAATTTTTACTTTTTGTATTGGTTTCCTTTTACAGAGAAGAGTTCTAGTAAGCTCCCTAGAAGGAGAGCTCTAATTTTATGTTGTCCATCTTGGTCATAGAGTGCAGCATCAGCAACTGTCACTTGATCAATTACTTTTGGTTGTCAGAACTTACTGATATCACAGACTTCTACTAAAATTTCTGGGAAGCTTCACATCCTTCAGTTTACAGATTGCTAAATTATTTACAGAATAGTCTTATGATGCACCTATGGAATCAATTTGTTCTAAAGGAACTGCAAATTACCTGAATTTAAAATAAAAGTCTTACATGAATCACAGTTATGGTTTCCAACAAGCTCCAGTGTTTTCAAAACAAGATAACATTGAGAAAGTAAACTCACAAATAAATATATGAAAGTTTGAGCTCTCTAGAATATAATTTGTGCAGTGCCCAAAAGTTAAGAATAGTCACATTCTTTAGCTGGATTAATTTCAATTTTTTAATTATAGTTTGCTTTCATGGTATTAATTTCAAAGATACAGGTATTTGCACCCAATGAAAATGTAACTGCATTTTATACACTGACACAATGTGGAGTCTGAAGGCAGTGGTATTTTTGATGAATGTAAAATATGATGTCTAAGGCAATGAATGTCAAAAATGACATTTTAAAACATGATAAAAACTTACAGTAAGAAAATTTCCTATTTAAATTATCAAAGAATTTATTATTTATGGAAAAATGCACTTTTGACCTCATACTCCTAAGCCTATATTATCCTCGACTCATGGCAAGGCATAAAAGGCTGAACAAATCCAAGAGCTTATGTGAATTAAATGATTCATTTCAGTCATGGAGCAAGTGCAGTAAATTATACTAAATGCAGAAAAAGACAGCAGAAGACAAAGAAAATAGCTCAGGAAACGGACTCTTATTTTAGAAGACAAAATGATCTTACACTTTCACAGCAAATCTTGAAGAAAATTCATAACCATATTGTGTAGGTTGTATCTATATTGTTATAGCTATATCTATATTCCAATGTAGGATTGTAGTGGCTTGACTCTGGCTGGACAATGAGTGCCCACGAAACTGTTTTACTACTCCTCAGCTGGGCAGGGGAGAAAAAACATAAGAAAAGCCTGATGGATCAAAATAAGAACCGGGTGAGTAACTCAGCAGTTATCATCAGGGACAAAACAGACTCAACGTAGGGAATTAGATATTTATTTTTATGCATCTTTTCAGAAGAGGCAATAGCTCCCGTGAGAGATGAGAATTGCAACTTCAAGACATTCTTTTCAAATCAGTCAGGGCAAAGATGTAAAGTCTGTTTTTTCATACTATCAGTGCATGGCTATCAGTTTGCAATTACGGGATTGGTTTTTTCCTAGTTTTGACAGAAATTAAATTGATAAGAGAAATCTTTCCTGATTAAAATAAAAATCTTTACATTCATATAGGTAGTTTCCATCTAGTGCCTCAGTATTTTCTACTGAAAATTTCTCAATTTCTAGTATCATTTTTATAAACTCTGTTAGTTAATTTCTGGCTTTTCCAACTACTAAAATTTGTCATAGTACATTACAAAGGTCTTCCTTAACAGAAGAAAAAATAATAGTCTATAGTTAGTGGTAAAAGATACTTTTAGTTGTGCAAACTAAATAGGTATATGGGCTCAATTTTACCATTAACTTTTAGCTTTTACCAAGCAAATCTGCCTGGTCTCTAGTTCTTTCTGCAGTGCAGTTATAGCCAGTCTTTGATTCCTGAATTTGAGAGTGATGTACTGTGCATAGTTTGTCCTCTACTGTCTCTCGAAGATAGTTTTCTGCGGTGTTAATTTTCTCATGTTTCACATACCTAAGGAACTCGGGAGGTTCAGAGGAGTTTATAGTGACAACTGTTGCACAGTATATGGGCGTTTGGAGTTTCTGCTGACTTGAAACCTATGACCTCATACTACAAGGTCCAAGGTGATTCAAGGGAAAAAATTCAGATATTTTCAAGTTTTTCTGGTTAGTGGTTGACCTGCCCCAATACATTGGAAAATTTTAAGCACAGACTGGGACACTTCACCTTGATCCCTGACTCAAGAAGAAACAGGGGAAAGGGTTTGACTGTCAGCTGCCAAGGAATGTAAATGAAGATTGCTGCTTTATTATTAACTTGATTGATATATTCTAGGTAAAAGCACTCTGGAGCACTCCTGGTAGGTAGTGATATTGGGTGAAATAGCTGTTTTGCATCTCCCCAGTTATCATTATGTTAATTAAGTTAATAAAATTACAGCCTCAAGCAATAATCATATTCTTATGTGTGTATCTTATTTGCCTGAGGTGTTTAAATCAATCCACAGGTCTTATCAAGCCTGACAAAAAATCCATATTTTGTTACATGATTACCAGTTTAAAAAGAAATTTTTAAAGTTTGGGATGTATTCAGTTACTGGTACTTTGAAATTTTTCCATTTTTAGGAAATATACCAAAGGGATATATACATAACTTTCAAAGTACAACTGCAGCCTGCACATACAAACTCAGGTTGCATCAATGAGAATTTTTAATGAACCCAGGATAGTGCAGACAATCATATTTCCTTTTTAATGCTATTCTATAGGTCATTTCGTCAAATGGATTAACCTCTACCTATTTAAATTCTTTTTATCTAATTGGATGAGATTTTCCCAAATATCCTAAAATTTCTCATTTCCACTGAGTTTTCAGAGCAATTTTTTGACTTTATAATTAAGAGAGCTGTTTTCTGATCTTGCTCTTAATAATGATAGTGTAATTGGATTTGAAATTAAAATACAAGTGAGAGGAGAAAATTCACTTAAAATTGAGTCAAATAAACATGTATCATTCTTATCATTTAGCAGTTCTAAATTAGCCTATAGAATCCAAAAGACACAATAGAAACCTAAGGATAAACCAGCTTCATCACAGTTTGACTTGTTATAGTTTGAAAAATTGATATTGAAATAGAAACCTCTATATAAAAGAAACAGCAACTATTTTGTTTAGACATTAAAAAAAAATTGAGGGCATCTGAAAGTAAAGACTTGATGAACAGGTTAGGCCAGATTATTTCTACAGTATCCCACGTTCACCTCTCTGAGGAATACAATTTCAGCTACTATCTGAGAAAAGCTGTAAAGTAAATGTTCCTTTGATTTTACTGAGGAATATCATTATATCAGACCAACAGGATTGAAAGAATTTTACACATCTAAGGATTACTTCCTTATTTGTTTCTTCACCTCACTAGAGACATTCAGTATAAATGCAAAATAGAAGATGGCAATCAGCAGAAGATGTCACAACCAGGAGTTGTGACAAGATGCACCCAACACAAGATTAATCTGTAGGCTTGCACCCCATTCTGGAAGACCCTTCTGGCTTTTTAGTATGAAAGGCAAGCTGATTGATGGGATTGGCAGCCCTGAAGGATGGGATGCTGTCCAAATCGACCTGGACAAGCTTGAGAAGTGGTTCATGGGAACTCAAGAGGACAAACAAAGCCAAGTGCAAGGTCCTGGACCTGGGTCAGGGTAATCTCCATTATCAACATAGGTTGGGTATGAAGGGATTCAGAGCAGCCCTTCCCAGAAGGACCTGGTGGTGCTGGTGGATGAGAGGCTGGACATGACCTAGCCATGAGCACTCACAGCCCAGAAAGCCAATCATGTCCTGGGCTGCACCAAAAACAGGGGCAGCAGGGGAGGGAGGGGAGTCTGCCCCTCTGCTCTGCTCTGGTGAGAGAAACCCCACCTGGAACCCTGCATCCAGCTCTGGGGTCCCAGCACAGGAAGGACATGGGACCTGTTGGAGAGAGTCCAGAGGAGGCAAACAAAGATGATCAGAGAGATGGAGCACTTCTCCTAAGAGACAAGGCTGAGAAAATAGGGATTGTTCAGCCAGCAGAAGGGAAGGCTTATTAAGATGAGATCTTATTGCAGCCTTTCAATACTTGAAGGAAGCCTATAAGAAAGATGGGAAAAAACTTTTTAGCAGAGTCTGTAGTAACAGGCTGAGGGGAAATGGCTTCAAACTAAAGGACAGTCAATTTAGATTAGATATCAGAAAGAAGTTTTTTTACAATGAGGATTGTGAGACACTGGTTGCCCATAGGTGGCAGATGTCCCCCCCATGGAAACATTCAGGTTGGACAGGGTTCTGATCAACCTGACCTAGTTGAAGATGTCCTTGCTCATTGCAGTGAAGTTGGAATAAATGACCTTTAAAAGGTCCTTTCTAACTCAAACTATCCTACAATTATATGAAGAAACAATGAAAAAATCTAAGTGAAGGTCTGGGTCAGAATATGTGACTAGATGCTGCCTTAGGGCATGGTCAGATAACGGGGTTGAATTCAGACTTTCTGTGGGCCCTTTGGGCCCAGAACTGATTTAGCAGTTTGGGGAAAGACTGTAGTAAAGGGATTGTTGGTGAAAGGGACATTGTTTAAATAAGTTCTGGAAAGCCAACAATGTTAAGTATTTCATACCACAATTGGCAAACTAAAATTCAGAAACCAAAAGGCAAACACACCCAAAATGTATTTATTTAAAAAACAATGGTCTAATTATTTTTGAACTAAAGTCAAACTCATGACTCTCTGCTTTGAAAACTTATTCTGGTTGTGTTTTTGGGTTTTTTCCAT
Organism: Eopsaltria australis; assembly: GCA_034509425.1. Classification (NCBI taxonomy): domain Eukaryota; kingdom Metazoa; phylum Chordata; class Aves; order Passeriformes; family Petroicidae; genus Eopsaltria; species Eopsaltria australis. The sequence continues at coordinate 295,815 of JAVTVJ010000228.1, read as the reverse complement.
AATGTCCAGTAGAATTTCTGTAGTGATATTCAGTGAAGCCCTTCCATGTTCATATGTGAAACTACTGAATACAACAGAACAATCAGCTGATAGCCTAACAGTTGCAATGAGACTTCCAGTTGTAATGAGATGATGTGTCAGCCACACTGATATTGTAAATAAAAGTCTTTCTTTCTACAGAGACCAGTAAAGTAAGCAGAAAACTTACTGTCTTTGTTTAAAATACTTTGGTTTCTAATAATAAATTTCAGACCAAATCTGAGATATCTTAAGGTCAACAAAAAAGTTCCCAACAGTTATCAGGGCTTTTGATCAGGTTTATGATTTTGGTGGTTTTTGCCTGAAAGGGAAATTACATCATATTTTCCTCTGAAAGGAGTTCATTGATGATGTATGGAAAAGCTGGGCAAAGTTTTTTCCCAGCTAGTGCCTTTTCTCCCTTCTAAAACTGCAGCCAGTTGTGGTTTGCCCCCATTCTACAATGCAAAGATTTAGCTAAACTCCAATATCTTTCAAACTTTTCCCTGCAATTTCATCCTCACCAAAAAAATAATTTAAAAAATCACACTCTTATATATGATTAGTATGATCATTTGATTAAACTGTGTCTGCTTAATTTCAATCAGCAATGCTAACATGTCAGGAAAGATTAGCTCAATTCAGCCCATTTTCAAAACTGTCACTGGCTCATAAATTCTTTGTTATGTTGACACAAAACACATTAAGTCAATGGGCATTTTCTGTTGAATGGCAGCTGGGACAGACATCACATGCATAGTGTTGGTATCAACACCTCCATAGTGTGTAGTCTGTTCTGATTTTTCTGTAAATGCTTTTTCCTGAATCCGATTCATCTAAAAGACTCAGATATCAGCAAACAACCAAAGTATTTATAATAGCCTATTTGTATAGCCATAATTTAAAAAAATACAAATTACAGATGTTTTCATCCTCCTTAGATTTAGCAAACTTACTTACATCACCTTTGGGTTTAGTTTTTGCTTTTCTTTTTCTTTGGGTTTGAGAATTTAGAGTGGAGTTCTTTTCCAGTTCTCTCTAGTTCAGAAAAATTAGCAATGCTAGTTCTAGTACAAATCTCAAAGTTTTGGTATTGATTTCACAGACACCTCAAACAAGATTTTGAAAAGGAAAACCTTTTAGGAAACTTAATCATTTGTAGTAAAATTATGTCAGCTACTACTTGGCAAGATTGCTTTAGAACTAAGGCTTTGAAGCCTGTCACAGGTCTTAAAAATAAAATTGCTTGAGTAGTTGAGGAGAACTGCATTAAAATGCAAATTTCCAGCTGCTAATATTTCTTCAAAAACCAATAATCCCTCAAGGCCACCAATATGTCAAATACTTAATGGAAAAATATCCCTTAGGCAGAATGGCCTTTCCAAGTTGACTTTTGATTAAACTTAAAACACTATATAGCAAAATAACTTAAAATCAAAAAGAGGATATAAATATAGTACTAGAGTAAAATGTCATAAAGAATGCAATTGGAGGGGCAAATTTAAGGTTGCTAATTTTTAAGTAATTTTCTACCCTTTCTGAGGATTAGTCAAGGAAATAATTGCTAATATAAGGTATAGCATATAGCACACATCTAAAAATGGGCCTTGGAGGAACAGAAATTAATATTTTTTCAAAGTAATACTGATGTAAACAGAAAGTTCTGATATAGTTGGTGTGTATAGCACAGATGTCAAAGTATCCACTGCCAAATGCTTCTGTTTCTACTCTGTGGTACAAAGCTCCCAAATCTAAGGCTTAAAATTTTCAAGCAAGAATGCAACAGATCTTATTGTCCCTGGCTATCGAATTCCAAGGCTATGTGCATCTCTGTCAAACACAGGAGACAATTTTTCTTTGAAAAAGAATGACTCAGTAAAAATTCTGTTCCCACAAAAAGCAGTGACAAAACATTAATGTGAGGAGGACTGGGATATTGCTTTGCTTAAGTTGCAGTGCACTTTGAGTACATCAAAATTATGAGGAAATGAAATTGTTGCTTAAACATTAAATAAATCATAGAACCAACAGCTGCTAGCATAGTGAATTCCATCATTCCTAAGTGTTGTCCAATAAAACAGATTTTTGGAAATCACAAGATGTCTGTGTACTGATTAGCATACTCTGTGACCAGCGTGCAGTTGCAATATCACCTTTTACAATGAACACTTTGTGGCAGCAAGGTAAAAACCCATGAGATACACACGGTTTGTAATGTCACTGAGTGAAGAGACTATTTGTAGCAAGAAAATGCAACACCAGGTGTCTGATGAATAATCCAGGCTCAGCTCATCTCTAATGTGCAGTACAATTGTTTTTGAATGAGAATTGGACAAGTGTTTTGGTCAGATAAGAAAATCTTATGTGATCATGAGGAAACAGCAGCTGGATTCTCAGCTGGGGTGAAGCAGAATAGTCTGACTAAAGTATCTTAAACGTACAAAGATCTATATCAGTTAAAGACATGACATTGCATTTGATCTTCAGAAGATGTGTTATGATGTTCTTAATCTGTAATTTAATTCCAAAGAACATGTTTTCAGTACTAAAAGTATCCTATAGTCCTTCAAAATATAGTAATCTGTATAGCTTCACTTTAACTTTTGAGGCTTCAGTCACCAATGCATTAATCTAGTGAATGTGAACCAAGAAAAAGGAATTAAATTACCCTGAGGATAAAGAATGGCATAGAAGCAATGTCAGGCGCCTGCTTTTGAATAGTTCTAGTTTTTCAGCAGCATAGATCCATAGCTTCCCTGAAGAGTTACAGAGGCACCCTGAAATCTGTATTCCTCCCGATCAGTTCCCTACATCTAAGAAAACTGACTGCCCTAGGTCTCACCCACAGATGTCTGACCATCTTCCCATATAACCTATGCCTATCATACAGGATTCTGAATTTTAACCTTCGAATTTACAGAATACAATGCATTTTCTCTCAGTAGTTAATAATCTAATCTAGTAATCTTTAAAGACTCTTCAAATAAAAGTACCCATCCTTTTGAAACCCCATGGATTTACTTTCAGGGTGAGCAGATAAAGTAGAATCAGACATGGATATTTCATGTGATCAGCAGGTATCCAGTTCACCAAGTACCCAGTTCTTTTTGTAAAAAGAAATTGAAGTCTAAAGGAACTTTATTTTTTTTTTCCTATCACAAGGAGGTCACTTACTGAGTGTTGGGGACACCAGGTTAAAGGCAATGACCAGTGATCACACTCAAATCTTGGCTGTGATCAATGATCAAAATATACTTGCTGAGAAAGTGTGTCACAGTAGCATTTCTCACAGGATCAAAATAGCTCTACAAACTGTTTTATTTACACTGGGTGGAGGATGAAGAGTACATTTTCAGTCTGACAATTATGGACTTAAGAGAGGGTTGAAAATAAAAATGAAATATAGTTAGAAGTACAATACAAAGATTACTTCTCTTACAGTATTTGGCATGAACAACTTTAAATGAAAAATATTTCAAGTGCATTTCAATCTAACTCCCTGAACTTGTCTTTAGAATTTGTTGACTCATGCTTAGGTCTTAGCTGCACTTCCAGCCAAAGTACGTCATCAAAACCATATAAGTACAATCATATTGTTATCCCAAATTTACATGGCGTTTAACAACGCTTTGTTCTAAACTCATACTTAGTTGCTTTTGAGCCAGACTTTGCAGCAATAAGTAGTTGTGATGAACATTGTTAAACTAAAGATGGAAGCAGTGTTCTGTATTCAATTTACGGAGCCCTAGACCCCTTTCTCTTCATAACTCCAGGGGAGAAGAAATGAAAGGCTCTTTCAGTCTTTCTGAGGTTCAGAATGCTGTCACACTTTCACTCCTTTAGCACTCTATTCGGATGCGTTGTTAGCAATTTAAGCTCACAAACAGGTGATCTATGTGATAGGGTTACAGCTTTCTTTCAACATCAGTGATTCAGCTTTGTTTATCTATCAGGATGTTCTGACAATCTTTCAAAAGTTAGCAGTCTTACCTTTTTATTTAGTCTATTTTCTGGTACTTCCCTTTATTTTCCCCAAGGTCCATTAAAAGTTAAATTTTCATTTAGAACTAATTCAAACATCCTTATTTCTCTGTTTACCAGTTAGTTGTTTTGGTTTAGGTTGTTGTTTGGGTTGTTTTTTTTAATTTAGTTAGGAAAAGGGCATTTTTACATTTTAATGGACAACTGAGAAGGCATTCCTTTTACTTGTTTATCTTTCATCTTAGAAAGACTGTGGTGGGTTGACCTTGGCTGGATGCCAGGAGCCCACCAAGCCTCTCTACCACTCCCCTTCCCAGCTGTACAGGGCAGAGAAGATAAGATGGAAAGCAACTTACAGGTTGAGATAAGACACTTTACTAAAGTGAAAGCGGAAGTTTGCAAGTGCATAAGTGAAATAAAAAAAAAGTTATTCTCTACATCCCATGAGCAGGTGATGTTCAGCCACTTCGGAAGAAGGGCTTCAGCACATGTAGGGCTGCTCCAGAAGACAAAGATTGCAAATAACAAATACACCCCACCCCATTCCTCCTCCTTCCCTCAGGTTTTATATCTGAGCTGACATCATATGGTATGGAATATCCCTTTGGTTAGTTTGGGTCAGCTGGCCTGGTTGAGTCCCCTCCCAAGATCTTGTCCACTTCCAGCCCCTTTGACGGGGGAGGATGTTGAGAGACAGAACTGTTGCTGTGCCAGCACTGCCCAGCAGTAGCCAAAACACTGGTGGATTATCAAATCTTTCAAGCTACCAATGTAAAGCACAGCACTGTGAGGGCTGCTAAGGGAAAGTGAACTCCATCTCAGCCAGACCACAAAGATGTATTTTGTCTTTTAGTTTGTAAGGAAGTTGCTTGAGCATTGTCAGATTTCTAATTAATTCCCCAAATGATAGTGTTTGTGAGTCATTTTGGGGGTTTTATTTTTTTACATTTAAACTTTTTACTTTGTTATCCAGTTATAGCATCAGACAGCCTTGTTATATCATAGGTAATTTTTTTAAATATTCACATAGCAATAGAATCAGGAAGGGATTATGCAGTGGTTTGCATTTAGATGTATTTTTAGCTACAAATTTCAAAAGAGCCTTATCTTAAATAGTTGAGAAACAATTTAAGTTTCCATCCGAGAAAGAACACGAATAAGTTAAAAGTAATGAGTTTCTATAAAACATATCCCAACAATTGGTGTTGTAGAAAAATTAAATCCTTTGGCATTCTTTTAAAAATTACTTAAACTAAGAATTATATTATGTTGTAAAATGAGGATTTATCATCAAAGAAAGACAAAAGTAAGAAAGAAAAAGTCTGATAACTGACTTGGATTTACTGCCCAGCAATAATGCTTATTCTGAATGGCCTCCTTGAATCACTACAATAATGGAATTTTCCCTGTTGTGTCTGTTGAGTAACTGTCATTTTTTTAGGTGGGTAAGATTAAACTTATCTGTAAGGTTGACTGGTATCTTTAAGGTGAATTATTTTCCTTGTCATGAACTTATGATTTGCTTGTCTTTTGACCAAAGTGGCAAATAGATTTATAACCTGCCATTTCCCACTATGGTGGCTTGAACTTGGCCAGGTGATAGATTCCCACCCAACCACTCCCTCGTTTTCACTCCTCTCACAAGCCTCTGCTGGGAGAGACAAAAGATGAGAAGAGTTGGCAGGTTAAAACAAACCTTCCTTCTATCTCTCCTTCTCCCCAGGCTCAACTTCACTCTGTTCCCAACTTCTCTACTTCCTCCCTATTCCAAGTAGTTCAGGAGGATGAGGAATGATGGGGTCACTGTCAGTCCACAGCAGATCCTTTTTGCTGCTCCATCCTTTTTCTTTTCTCCAGTGTGGGCCTCTCCATGGACTGCAGTCCTTCAGTGAAATCCTGCTCCAACACGGGCTCTCCGTGGACATTTAGGAAATACCTACATGCTCCAGGGTAGAGTCCTCCATGCAGTGTGGTTGTCTCCTTCCGCACGGTCCTCCCATGGGCTGCAGGACAATACCTGCTCAATCATGGCCTTTTCCACAGGCTGCAGAGGGTTCTCTGCTCTGTTTCTCCTCCTCTCCCCTCTCTAGCCCTCCTGCTGCTACTGCTGCTTCTCACTGGTTTTCCTCACTCTTTCTTCATTGTTTTTTTTTTCTTTTCCCCCCACAGGCTTCACCAGCTTTGCTTATGGTCTCGACTCCGTCCTGTGGTAGACCCATAGAGAAGCTGGAGAAGCTGTCTGTGTCCAGCACTGGGAAAACCCTGACCTCCTCCCTCAGAGGCCATCCCTGCAACCGCACCACTCACCAACAGATATTTCTGATAAATATTTTATGCTAAGTAAAAAATCTTAATAAAATTCATATGCATTTTCCTAAAATAGAGATAAATTGTTTAGGAAAGTAAATTAGGAGAGGATTCGTAACACAGGTTTAAAATCTGCAAAAATATATGCACATTTACTAAAATGTTTTCAAATAACAAAGTACTATCTTCCCTAACATCTTTTTGTTCATTTATGACAGAAATTATGAATCTTTTAGCTTTCCCTCATTTAGGATGCATATGTCAATAAACTGGCAAAGACTGCCCAATCATACTATATATCATGATAGTCATGTTCTTTAAGCATTGTCTGTAAAACCATGTCTCTAACTCAGAAAGAACACAAGCAAGAGTTTAATAACACAAATTCCTCACAAATAAATTTGAATTATTTTATTGAAAAGCATTTTTTCATCTCTATTAAGATTTACTTCCTATAATGGTTTTGCAGAAACATGCAAAGCAAGCAGCAGTTTTTGCTGTAAATGAAAATAGAGGCAATGATACCAGATGGATGAGGAGACAAAGGGTCAAATTAACCATAAAAGAACTGTCAGAGGAAATCTGATTAATTTTCAGCTTGTTGGTAAATGAATAAGGCCCCTTCATTCAATTTGCAGCCAAGGCAGTGGCTGTAAAACTGCAATACCATAGGCAGACAACATTCTGCATATGCATTTTACATCAGTATGCGAGCACTGTGACATCAAAAGGGCAAAGATGTGCATGGTTTAATGTAGAAGGGATCCAGGTAAAAGCAAATTGTAATTAAAGAACAAAATAAGCACAAGAGAGGGAAAATAGGCAGAATATAATGCCAAATACATGAGAAGGATACTCACATATAAAACAATTATTAAAGACTAGCAGCTATGTAGATACAGGGATAATAACTAATAACTTGTGGAGATTTTAATGAAAGAATTTGATAATGTCTTTTTCTAAACCTCAGAACTGCTCTGTTTTGTCAGTATCTTAAGCACCCCATCATATCAGTCTCCAACCCCCTAAATTTTATCTATATCTGTAGATATCTGTACATGCAATAAACTTCACGACATTTCTCCATCGGCATTTTTAAACATGAAAATTCTAAAATTGTTGCGTCCAACCATTTCCAAAATGCCAAAGAATTACCTAGGCATCACTGCACAAACTCATAATAAGCCTGTTGAGAAAGGAAAACCAAAATTACTTCTGAAGTTCCTCCTTAAACATACTTGCCAAGAACGTCTTTCAAGCTAAGCCAATCTAACAAGCCAGCAAAGCAAACGAAAGGAACTTAAACAAGGGATGTTTCTTCCTCTCTTTACCCTAACATGGTGCTATCACCTGCACTACCAAATCCTAGTTCCCCAGTGGCAGAGGAGCTTGAGATACCAAGTCTCCTCAGTGTTCCTTCTCTACTGGGAGAAGCAATGTCACTTGGAGAGAACAAAATACGGACACGCAGGACTGCACATAAAATCATCAAGTGTGTAATGTCTAAGGCATGAGGCAGGCAATAGGAAATCTGGGAGGGATAGTGTGGTAAAGGTGTGATCATCAGCATTAGTCCGTTCAGATCTCTCTAGGGCTACTGAAAAACTCATTTTTATACAACTCCCTGAGGAGTCTTCAAGAGCTGGTTGTGACACAGTTCCTCAGTCCTTTCAATTTCTTTAATCACATTGGCAGTTTCTGATGATGATGGTGACTGTCTGCATCCCATGTAGGGAGTTAGGGTTCAGTCTCCAGTGATCAAAAAGTCCATGTTTTCCCTAGAAAACATACAATGCATTCTTAATGTCTTCTCAGTATAGTCACCCCTTTCTGGGAAAAAAATAATAGAACAGAATGAGCATCTTACAAATACAACAAGTTTTGGTGTATGGGCTAGACAAAAATCCAGATACATCCTAGGTCTTGGGATTTATCCACAAAATGTGTATCAGCTGTACATCACTCCAAAAAGCAATCACAGAAGGGGGAGTCTGTGTCTCTTCTTTACTATTATCCCCAAACCTGATGCATAGGTGGCTTTGTTAATCTATGTGTTGTGTAGTACTTTGGAGGAAAAAAATGGCAGTATAAGAATACATGTTTCCACAGTATGTAACATGTTATGTAGAGAAACTTTTATGTAAGAAAATTCTGTTACCCTAATTTTTCTTTTGAAATACCTTATGTTTTGATTTGCTGTTCATTCAAGTAACTGAAAGTTCCTTCTGAGAGCAGATTTTATAGAAACTGAAAAACCAAAGTGTGGAAAAAAAAGAAAGAGAAAGAGAGAGCTAATGAATATGATGTTTAGTATGCTGTCAGCCATTTAAGGCTTATGCTGCCACAACTCCAGTTAGCTGAGCACAGCAGTAGTTATGAGGAGTAATGAGTTTGCCAGACATTTTGAAATTCCTCTCCTGCTGTGTCCTGTCAGTTGAAAAAGAGGGAGACAGTGATGGCCAACAATTTAAACATAATGGATTGACCATAACTGGCACCTAAAGAACAATAAAGCAAAGACCAAATGGCAGGATCTGACCAGCTAGCTTGTGAGTTCCCTGAATATGACAAAGATTTTTACATTTTAAGGTTTGCTTGAAAAGAGAAATGCAACTATAGATTCAGTAGCCGGAAAGCATTTAATTAGAAATAACCATATCCTATTGGAAAAACAGGATAATTTATGTCATAGTAATGAATATTAAAAATGGCCACATAATTTTTCTCTTTTTTCTGCCCAATTTAAAGTAGGGATGTATTTCTTGATAATTTTGAGTATTAGATAAGAAAAAGATGCATGCCAAATATATTTCTCCCCTTCTAGCGATGTGCCTGCAAAAGAACAGGGATTACTTTCCTTCTGCATTTCTCCTCAGAAAGACTGAAGTCTGGGTTTTTAAAAAACAAAGCAGATCTTCATAGCTGTCACCATGCTGCACAGTTAGAGTATTCATTATTTTCTGGTAAAAAAGGGATTGGACGTCAGATTTTTCACTCCAAAAAAATATGCCTCTGCCAAGTTATTTAGATCAGATCTATACAATTTATCCACCTAGAACTTTATTTTCAAAACAGTATTTTAATATTGATAAGAAAGATGAAAAAAACCTCAAACTCACAACAAATGGCTTTTCAGTTCTACTATTTGACTGAAGCAAGTCAGCCTGGAGAGGGCTGTGAAGCTGTTCCCTCTTCCAGTATAAACTAGAAGACTCATCAAAGGAGGGTGTTTTCATTTCTCCTGCTAAGGAAGCCAAATGTTAGTTTATGGGGCTGAGCTAGTCACCCCATGATTCTGGATTCTGCTGTAGACAGCAGAGAAGAAGGAAGGCACCTCTAGACAATTATTTATCTCCCTAACATGATGGATCAGATTAATTGTATTATTTTTGTTTATATTTGCTATAAATGGAGTCTCAAGTGCTTAATTCTGAATTAAATATCCTGGGTTTAGACACATAAAATTTGTGCAAATCTTTTTTTGCCACCAATGTAGCTTTTTTGGTTATTTTTCTATAAATATTCTATTTCACTACTTTTGACATAAAAAAGACAAGGCTCTTTTCCCTAAAATCAAATTCTTCATAATTCCAACAGTCCCTATTTTCAAAGGGTAGAACCTTTGGACTAAATGTATACAATTTGTATCATGTGATATCACGTTATGCAAAGCAAATAAAGGTAATATTGATCATGCCTGACAATGCATGTCTGTTATACCTGTGACACAAGAAATAAAGAACATTTATTTTTTTTTTGTAGACCCCAGCAGAGATTTGTTGCAAGGCATGTTTGGACAACGGTAAGTTCACAGAATTATGGGCTGATCTCGGAAACCCCTAGCCCCTGAATCTCAAATTCAGCCACTCTGGTGTTCATCAGAACTGCTAGAAAGGGTTTTAGTTCACAGATCATCAGCTTGATGGAATAGTTATCTTAAATTCCTAATTAATTTCCTTTTATTTTTAAGTACTAAAAAGTGATGGGGTAGATTTATTTCAAACTAAGAAACCAAGAATTGGGTATGTTAAGCTCAGAACTTCATCTGCTTTGCCTCCATCAAGCAGATGAAGACCAAGTTATGCAAAGAAGCCTCTGGACTATCTGAATAATGTGCAAAGTTCCCCTGGATTTACCTAAGGAAGGTAGTGCTGGATCACAGGGTGATTCAAATGTCTGTGTCCAAAAGAAGCACAGAGACACAGAGGCAATGTAATTACTAAAATCTTCCACATCCATTGGATGTAACCATATTCTCACTTTTGTTATACAAAGGGAAAACATGGTTTTGTCATATTTCTTGGCAAACACACTGCTTGGTGTCCCATCACACACCCAGGAGAGCTCATGGTGCAGGTGCTGCTTGTGTGTGCAGGGAGAAGGGAACTGCAGTTGTGTATTGGCCCCATGTAAGCTCCCAGTGCTACAACACTAAAGCAAATGCTGGCATCCAACTTCCCAAAATAATTCTCTGCCTGCTTAACACACTAAGCACCACAGAAGGACTGCAGCTTTTACAACTAGATAAGGAGAGCAGCTTACAGCAAGAATGGCAATAGGCTTAGGTACCATAATCCACAGCCATGGCTGTAGCCTAGACAGAGTTTTGCGAACTGCATATAAACCTATCCTGCTCTCACAGAGTGTTCTTGCTATTCAAAACCATTTCAAAAAGTGCTTTTACATGTAGCTCTGTCACCCACTGTAATGGCTGAACTGTATCATCCTTTCTGCTGCATGATTATTTTTCATCCAGGATTCCTGGTATAGTTCCTGCTCCTTGAATGGACAGCACAGAAGTTTAAGCAGGGAACTTGCAACTGAAAAGACTAGCCCTCTTCAAATATAAAAAAAATATTCCAGTTAAAATTTCTCCCAGCTTTTATATTTGGCAATGTTTTTATGGGGAAAATAATGAATTTTTAAACACTAATACTAAAAACACAATAAGGGGAAACAGGCGTTTAACAATCATTCACAAAGATATTTCAAACCATTTTCCCATACAAAGGCAATTCTCTATTTCACAGCTTTATTATATCACTCAGAGAATAGTATCTCTTATTAAATAAGGGAATATGGGCTATTTCCAACAAATGGAATCCAGGGTGTTTCCAGCATTTGTAAGTCGCCTGCATACTTTGCACTGAAGCACAACTAAGTCCTTGAAGAAATAATTTTCTATTTTTGGAACAATAAGAATAAGAATAGGGAACACTGAATTTTAGAAGAAGGGATGACCTTAATGCTCCAGTTTTTGAAAACAAATATTTATGAGGTTAATCAAATTTGCAATTAGTTAAGAATTTTGCAGTTAGATGAATGTAATATCCATACCCACATAGATGTCTGTGGTACAATAAACTCATATTATCTGACTTAGCTGACAGGACCTGGTTTATTCTAGGCTGAGGACTCAGTCCTTGTTCTGAAATTGATTCTAATCATATTTTGAAAACAGTAAAGCTTTGGGAAGCTATTGTTTTCCACAACTGCCATTGTAGGGCTGATGTTTCATTCTTAAAACTGCATAGGAAAGCATCATAGTCTATGTTCTTAGGGTCTTCAGAGGGGCCTGACTTTTACTCTGGTCTTGTCTTTATTCTGATATATAACAGAATGCCACTCACTTGTCTGTGTTGCCATAGTCTGTCCAGATTCTAGCATCATCAGGGAAATTCTTCCAACTATAAATGCGGAAAATAATGTCAAATTGCTGTGCTTTGAGTGAGAAGCTAAATCTTAGAGCATATTGACTGGATACTCAGTCATCTCACTGCAGACACCTAATCTGAATCTTTATTCAGTTTTATCCATGAGAATTCTTTGCTGTGGTACTGAAATGTCTCTACACAATAATAAGCATTTTTAAAAAATCTGTCTGAAATTCAATAGCAATAATTTTGTTGTCTGAACCAGGTTATCATCTTCTACTTTAAAACAGAGATGAAGACAGAATTCTGAAAGATGTGCATCATTGTCACAAGATACAAGGCAGTATCAAAGTTCAGAAAAAGGGAACAATCCATGTCAAGCAGGAGACATAGAAGTCAATTTCTTCTTTTGTCACTAACTCTGTTTATGTCCTCAGACATAACAATCAGCTTTTTTTTTCTGTGTTGGTCTTCCTTCAAGGGTTAATAATATCTCCCTATCTCACAATATTTGACAGATAATCCACACAAAACTTTGAAGCATTTGGATACAAGGCTATCAGTACTAGTCCACAAAAGGGCATTCCATAGGGACTCAACACCAGATTCCTATTATGGGCTCCTCTTCAAAGCCTTCACTCATGGCTTTTCATTTCCATCAGCCCAATCCCTGCCCTGAACAGCTGCACAAAGTGCAGCCACCCAATGATCAAGATCAAGACCAGACTCCACACTTCAGTTCATACAACCAGCTAGACAAGTGCTGAAACCTTTTAATATTTTTTTCTCGAATTTCTCTTATACGTTTTTATTTCTTTTCTTTCGTGTTCCTCCTCCCACTTTTCTTTCCCATTTCTGATCCTGAATCATACTGAGTTGCCTCTTGTAACAAAGGTTTCTCAGTCCTTTCCTAATTGGCAAAACCCTCCCGAGAGGATGACTTTTTAGCATTTCAACATCTGATATTATTGCTGTGATCTTTCGCGTAAGAGCTGCCAGACAAAAATTATTCAGGTTCAGTTTTCCAAATGAGATGACTAATGGAAGTAGACAATGGATCTGCAGATGGACCTGTTTGTGTCATTCTATGACATGAATGTGCAGATATATCACCATTTAGATGACTGGCATTTTGTGGGGTTTGCAGGAGTTATAAATAACATTTTTACACGTTCAAACTAGAAAATAATCCTCCTATTTTCAAAACCATTATCTCTTAGAGATTACATAGCCTCAGAGTCATATTAAATCCTAGTGTTGGGTATAAAGACCTTTTCTAATTAATTCAATTTGGTTATGCAGATTTGGTTCTGTCTACATAATTTTTTCATATAGCATTTTTAATATTACCTCTTTTACAAAGAGATTAGGCTTCAGAAATTAAAATAAAAATCTATGTGAAAAATAGGATGACATTGGTCTGCCTTTAACCCAAGCATCTACTTCTTCTGTAAGATAATGGCTGCTGAACAGAATAAAGTTCTTAAGTTGAAATGTGACTGCATAAATCATGCAAAACAATTCAAAGTTTCTAGGCATCAAGAGGCTTGCAGACTTGAGGTGTGATTGAAGAGTAATAATGTACGTTTGTCAGTGAGTTAGCCTGGATCTGAAAAATAGACTAGCTGATTGAAGGACTTGACCTAATGATCTCATTCTTCCTTCTCTACTCTGTCCTTGTTTCCAGTCCACTTTAGATTTTTGTTCCCCATTTCTTAGTAGACAAAAATTTTCTCTCCATTCCACTTATGTAAATTAATTCCACTGACTCTGTTAGTTTTGGTGAGATGACTCTTTATGGAATTCTTACTATTTTCAGCTGATCTGACTTAGAAATAAGTAATAACAGTAACTTTGGCACAGAGATCACAGACTTTTTTTCCAGAAAATTCCACATTACTTAGAAACAAATCTATTGAACTAAAATAGTGCTTTAGGTAAATATAGGCAAGATTTAAAAAAAAAAATGTTTGCAGAAATACCAAGAATAAAAAAATATACCTACTTAAATATGACTATTTAGATTTACCTTGATTACATCCATGTTAGTTTCACATGGCCAGATTCTTTTGTAGCAGGGGAGGCCACAGAGGTGCTTTCTGTGAGAAGCTGCTAGAAGCTTCCAACATGTCCAGCAGAGCCAATCTCTGATGTCTGCAAAGATGGACGTGCTGCTGGCCAAAGCTGGGTCAATGAGAGATGTTGATAGCACCTCTGTGATAACATATTTAAGAATAAATCAAAACAAGGAACCCTTCATTATATTTTCTCCCCTCTGTCTAGAGGGGAGTGAGCAAGAGGCTTTCACAGGCACCTGGCATTTGGCCAGTCTCAAACCACAACAGCATCATTTGATATAAAGTTTAATGTGCTTTATATGTCTTAAATCATTGCCCATCTAGAAAAGATTATTATGGGTTTACCAGTACTTTTCCCAGACCGTATCAATTATTTCACAAATAATGTTATTATATAAAATCTGTACTGAAGGACTACCTGAGATTTTTTTATGAGCTACACCACATTGTACTCAGCTTGTTACAGCACACAAAAATACCTCAAAGCTTGACACGTGAAATAAACTATTTTTTTAATTTCACAAAAAAATCGGTATATTTCCAACACAGGAAAAGATTATTTAACATTCTAATAAGCACTGGAAATAAAAGATCATTTAAGGAACCAAAAATGCAATTTGCATTTCTTACACCTTTTATAACGTACCTTATCCATAGTTGTCATCTTTGTCATCAGAGCAGTAGGATATTCAAATTTTAATAAAATTTATATGAATGGCAGTACAATAATTCACAGGTGATTTCAGAGTTCGGTGTTCCTGAGGAAAAATGCAGGTTTAATTTTGAATGGTTAACAGGGAAATTAATGAAGATGTATGATTTCATTTAGATATCATAGAAAATGGCTGTTATTAGGTGCTTTCCAAAAATGCATTCCTTCTAAGCTGCTCTATCACAGAAAATAAAGAGATCACTTTAAAATATCTTCCATTATCTTTATTATCAATCATTTACCACGTGCTTTGGCTGTTTAAAAATAAGAACAAAATCATTGAACTAGTCTTGCTGAAGATAATGCTGCTTGAAATTAAAGGAATAGTTTTTCTTTATGTTATCATTTTCAGAGTGCAGTGAACAACTGCTTTATTTCAATATGTATTCATAAAATAGTGCTGCAACTTTGTAACGTTATTTCTCTGTCTTATGCCAGTATTACATCTGTGCTATTTCCCACACAAAAAGGCATCCATAAGGGGGAAAAAAAGTTTTACTTTGCTTATTTTTATAGCTGATTTATTATTTTTAGGGATTTAATCAAAGTTTCCCCTCAGAAGCCTAATATTTGAAACCAATTTACATCTTCCCAGCTATTCTAAAATGCAACTAATCATCGGAAGACCCATTTTTTTGTTTAATTCTTTAGCTGAGAGGGGGATTTTAAAGGGAAATTCATCCAGTACGAAAAGGTTTGCAAAAGTTTTGCACTCATTTATGCATTCCATTCAGACTATAAGTGAAACTCACAGTGCTGCTTGCTCAGGAGACTTTAACCCAGTTAAAGCCCTTGACAAAATAGGCTACTGCATTTCAGGCTCAGTTAGCCTCAGGAGAAAACATCAGGGATAGGAACATGACAACATGGTCAATTAACATGACTTCAGATATGTTGGTCCAGCTCTGCAATGCTGTTAACTAAAATCAAGTGAACTAACACAATTAAACAGAAGAGCCTCTTTATCCATCCAAATATACCCCGAAGACTAAGAAAGATGACCCAATGCCTGCCAGATCTTTTCAGGGATGACACAGTTAAAACTCCATCTGAAGCACCATTGCAACCTTGGGTACAACCACGTATTCAAGTCAAACTAGAAATCAGTTGTAAATTTTGCACTTATCCTCTGTTTCTCTTGCATAGGCACCACTCAAATGCCTTGTAGGAGCAGTGAAGCATCATCCTTGTCCTTTTTTTCTTCTGTGATCCATCCACACTGCACACTCAACAGGCTAGCACTGGTACAGAACCTGCACAGCTTGGTTTGTGTTTCCTCTACCTGTTATAATGACCTCTTCCAGGAAGGGCTTACTTGGAGCTTTTTTCCAACATTTACTCAGTCCATGTAGGACTATTCATCTTTTCTGATCAAATGTACTTTTCCAGCTTTCTGATAAAGGCTGACATTGACATGCAAACCAGAAATCTCATCACTCACTTTGGAAGTTTCTTTGACTATGATTGGTCATTCTACAAAAATTCCATTGAGACATAAAAGTGAACGTGGAATATTATTTTTAAACATATTGACAGAACAAAGATACAAAACTAATTTAATGCATCTTGAGTGGAAAAGACTCATAAATTGTATAGACCATAAAGAATAAATCCTAGCAAATTTTAAATACAAGAATAGAGACAAACACAAGAACTGCATTGAACTGTGGTTTGGTAGTGGGATACTGATAATGTTAAAAATAAAGCTGTACAATTTAAAAGATGACTAAAATAATGCAGATGGAAAGAGAGAAAAATACAAATACTTTCACAGCACTACATAAATTCTTTAACTTATATTGGATGTTAGCACTAAGAACTTTTACAGGGCTTCACTTAGTCAGAACTTTAATGGAAAAAAACTGTAGTTGCAAAGTGCATGTCAGGAAATACCTTTCTCACAGCTGCAGTCCAGAGACTCTGGATCAACATCTATCACTTTCACCTGCACCACTTTGTTTACATATTGACATGAAATGAACCTTCTAGTCAGGCACTTAAAGCAAGGCAAAACTTCCACATGATTTGTAACTACCAAGCTCTGTGCATGTCAGGGTGGCAAGTCATGAAACTCTTACACATTTTAACCCTTATCCTTTCAGTTTTTATTTCTCCCTGCCTTGTTTTTTATTGCATTCATTGTGACCTATTTTAGATTTGATCCTGACCTCTTCAAGGGAGAGATTTTTTCTCTGAGTATTTTGAACAGTGAGTTTTTTAAATCAAGTAATTTATTACAAATAATATTTGAAAGAACTATTAATTGGTTTGAATAATCAATTTCAGTTCATCTGTTATTGAATCAGAAAAAAAACAACCACATTTCTTGAATAATAATTTTAAATTATAATCTAAAAATATTTGGAAAGTAATTTGACCAGCTTAAGTATTCAGAAATTTGTCTCAAAATTCACCTGTTTCATAGACAAACTATAGCAAATGCTGTCTGTTGTATCTAAGATTTTTTCCATCACTGAGACAGTAGGATTTTACCGACCTGTAATGGCTTTCAGCCATTCAGGTATAGATTACATTTCTTTCCTCTAAAGATCCTTTTATTGTTTCTGGATAGTAATCATTACTGTCAGTCATTATACTCTGTAATTTCATGGTTTTCATAACCATGAGAAACAATAAAACAATAGCTCTCCATTCTCACCATTCCAAATTTCTCCCTTCAAGTCTCCTTTTAATTCAAAATAAAATTAAGATAAATATTTATTTTAGCAGTATTTGACCTTCCGGCACATTGCATTGTATGGGAGTATGAACCACACAGCAATCAGAAAACACAGGCCCAAAAAAAATTGATTTTTCAGTCAAATAATATTTTAAAAAATATTGTCTGTGGGGATTTGTACAAGATTGTCATGGTTATTCATAAAAATTAGCTCACTCTCACAGAAGGAGCTGGGTTTGCTCAGCCTGGAGAAGACATAACTTAATGGGGAACATGAATGCCAGAACCTGCAAGGAGGGCATCAAAATGGTTCTTCAGAGAGGTGCATGGTGGGAGGATGACATGGACATAAGCTGAAATAACAGAGTTTCAGACTTAATGTAAGGAAAAGAAAATTTTACCATGAAAGGAGCTTGAATGAACCAGTTTGCTCAGAGAGTTTAGGTGGTCTCTGTCCTTGGAGATTTTGAAGACTGGATAAAGCCATGAGTATCTTGTGCTGAACTCATAGTTAACCATGAACAGAGGACTCCTTCCATTCTGAATTTTCCAATGATCCTTTAATTCTATACCTAACAGAAATGCGAAATATGATAATGAGTTGTGTGGTTGCGTTGCGCTTAGAATTGTAGGGAGAAACACTGGACATGGCATTCTTCTTTTTATCCATGGAGAACAATTACTGTTAGTATATAAGCAGAACAATTCAGCTGATTTGGTGGTTTGCAAAATACTTAATACAGTAGGGGATCAGGCTGGGGGAGTCTAAGTGCTCAAATAGCACAGATCACAAATAATGATATTAAGCACACAGTACCAGGTACTTAAGCATTATGACTTACTTGCAATAAGACAGGGCATTCATTCATTTTAAATATACTACTAATCAAAAGTATTTCAAAGTGTATTTACACATATTTCTGTATGTTCTTATATACCTACACATACAGAAACACACATCATATTATAAAGCAATAAAATAATTGAAGTACCCACAATTTAGTCAAAGGAATTTCAACATACACATGAATCTAGAACTGCTTATAAATATAAATTTCAACCTTGACTTCACTGGAGAGAATTAGCATAAACAGCATTCGCAGAAAGTGTCAGCACTGTTGAAAACTATTTCATATACCTGGTTATCACTTCTTTTCAGGCTGCAGAGGAAAAACTCTTCACCATCTTCCTATATGCACTTATCCAAGTTGCCATGTTTTAGTGAACAAAAAGGAATCACCCCTACTCTGTGAGCGTGTGTGAATAATTTCTCTAGGTATCTATGGGTACAGATACAGACATAATAACTGGAAAAGAGCAGGCTGAGGGGGTTGAAAGGACATGTCAAGACACAGCATGGGACAGCATCCAAGGAACTGGTGTGCTCCAGGGACCAGATATCCTACAGAATCTATAAGAAATTATGATCTGAGAAAGCCAAGAGTTGGACAAATCTGTGCAAGGGCAGTAGCACACAGGGGGATCAAGAACAGACTGTGTATCTTGAACCACTTCCAGAGAGGTGATGACTGCAAAGACTAGAGGGCTGTGCACATACCTCATAAAAGGGACCTTGAGGGACTTTCCAAACACCTACCTACAAACCATTGGCCCAGCAGATTGCAAACATTTTAAATAGCTGGAATCTGGGATTCCAGCCTACTGCCTTGCAGAAAATGCAGCAGGAAGCTAAAATTACTCAACTTGTCTCAAATAAAGGCAGCAATGAGATTTAAGTATCTTAAATCCACTGTGATTGGTAATGCCTAAGAACATATTTTAAGAAATGTTACTTTTGCTCCAGATGTTCTGCATTGGTTTATTAAGTCTAACGGCACCTACAAATAAAGGAAAAAATTCAACATCTTGATATTTAATGCATGATTTTGTCTTGCCCTGGATGTCTTCTTTTACTTACTGTTCCCATAAACAGGAGCTGACCTCCCCTGTCAGTTAGAGACAAGTAATAACTTTTAAGTGCCAAGATAGGCACAAATTGCTGTTTTGCTTTACTCTCTGATTTTATATTATTTCTGTGATTTGTAATGTACTGCAATTTCATTTGCAGTCTATACTGTCTTTCTAGGGAGATCAATTAAAGATAACAAGACAAATTCTTGATTATATTCAGGGAGTCAATTTTACTATTACTTACAAGAGGGGATTGTAATCTTATCAAGGGTGTAATCTCTCCAGTTTTACTTTTGCTTACTGGGATGTTTGAGCACAGTAATTCAAACCAATATGATATGGAATATAAGCAAAGTCCAATTTAACAGTGTTCCATCACATAAGTTAAATAAATAACGGTGTAATGAAGAGAAATCAAAGTTAAAAACGCTGTCCAGAAATGCAGGGTCATTTCTGATGGCATATTCTAACAGGCATTGAATCTCAAAGCCCGTGCAGAGCGTGAAGGAAGTATCAAATTAATACCACTCTCAGAGAAAAATGCAACCTCTTATTGTATTCAGAATGGCTTTCGATCATCTTTATATTCAAAAGATAGCAGAGTATCCTTGAAAGAGGACAATGAGGTAGCTTGACTCCACTAACTGCTGCCTTCAGTGAATATGGAAATGTCAGGTACTTCCCTTTCGTACAGGATTTCATGAATTGTTAATATCAGACCACTGATTATGAGGTGGGTCTGAGATCTTGTCTTATTGAAAATCAGAACTGATATCAGAATGTATCATTTTAGATATCTAACTTGAGACTTTTGCAAACAAACTGTTGAGATACATAGATTATATTTCTATCAAGCTTTTATTTTGCATACATACCTGAGGCACTGAAAGTCCAAAGAGTTTGCTGTTGAACAGAGGCAGACTTTTTAGGTCTGCTGAAATTAGTCAAATACTTTTGCAAACTAACACATTGGTTTTTGCACCATTTTGCACCTATTTTAATAGGATTCAAATAATAATTTAACAACTTTCAAAATACTTTGCTATACATTTGCTCATAGGTCTAGATAAAGAGGCCTGAGAGAAGATGGAGTCATTTCATGTATTCTGGGGGCCTTATCCATACAAGGCTTATCCCACTTGAGTTAACAGACCTACCCTGACATACAAAGGTGCACCAGAGCGTTGTACTGGCTCAGGTTCAACACAGCCTTTGATTTCTGCTTGCTCTTCACTGTGCAAGGTCTAGTTCAGTTCATTTGAAATTCAAATATAAATTTATGCACAACTATATTTAATTATTTGAGTTTGGAAGATTAGGCAAGAAGTAAAAAACATAGCATTTTGTGTTGTTTTCATACATTTTTGAAATAATGTGACTGATCTTAAACCAAAGAAGGCTGAGTGTCCTGAGCTTCATTAGGAGGAGTATTGCCTCATGCAGGTCAAGAAATGTGATTCTTTGTGATTCTTCCCCTCTGTTCAGCACTGGTGAGGCCATACCTGGACTACTGGGTCCAGTTCTGGTTTCTCCAGAACAAAAAGACATGCTGGAGACTATCCACTGAAAGGCCACAGAGAAATTTAGGGGCTGGAGCATCCTTCATATGAACAGAGTTGTATTGAGCCTAAATAGGGGTATAACCCCATCAAAGTGCATGAATATCTGAATGGAGGCAGTAGAGAAGACGAAACCATGCTATTTTCAGTGGTGATCTGTAACAGAACAGGAGTCAATGGAAACTGAAGGTTTCAACTGAGCTGTGAGGGTGATGGAGCACTGTCACAAGTTGCACACTCTACATCCTTGGAGATATTTAAAAGCCACCCGGGACCGGTCCTGGAGTACCTGCTCTAGGTGACCCTGCTTGAACAGGGTTGGACAAGATGACTTGCAGAGGTCCCTTTCAGTCTCAATGATTTGGTGATTCTGATTCTGTGGCTCTTGTATCTCACATTCCTTTTGGAAAGTATCAGAAATATTGTCTTTGGTTTTCTCCCACAGGAGCAGAGCCTAGAGCTGTATGGATGTGGCCGAATTGCTGTTCTACACCTCCCACTGCATTGCTCAGGACATGGCTTTGGGGGAATTAAAAAACAACCTCAGAACAGAAGTGCACTGTTTTGTTCCATTTCTTCCTTGGGGAAGCTGCCAGGACCAGCACTGAGGACTCTGTACCTCTCCTGCTGCTGCCCTTCCTGTCCCTCAGAGAATGCAGCTCCAGCCAGCAAACACATCTGATCCATGGCACATCTCCAAAAAGCAATGAACTCAGCCAAGTCTTGACTCTGAAGTGGCAGTGAGATGAGCCTGAGCTGAGCCCCAGCCGAGTCCAGCGGAGCCAAGCAGACAGGTCCAAAGCAGCAGCACCACACGGAAATAAATCAGTGGAGTGGAGCAGTCCAGAGGTGGGCACTGCAGTGCTGTGTGGATGATCCAGAATTGGGGGGGTTGTCCATCATCATTTTTCACTGTGTTGGGCATGGGGATGGGGAGCACCTACTGTGGAGAGCCTCTGCCAACTTGTCTTTGCTATGGCAGCCATGCAGGGTTGAGATGGTGAACACCTTTCGTGTGTAAAACACCTTTTCTTTTGTCAACTTTTGTTCTTAATAGTGTTGCTGTTACTGTGTTTTTCTTATTCCATTGTTATTTTCAGTAAATTGTTCTGTCAACCCATAGTCTCTGCCCTCTGTCTCTCTCTTTCACCAGACGAGGACTGGGGGAGGGGAGGAGCATATTTGGATTTTAATTCCCAGCTGGTTTTTTTAACCACCACAAGTATATAAGGGCTTTCAAGACCAGTTTTGGCAAATATGGGTTTGTGAAACCAGGAGAGTGTGAGGAATGAAAAAACGGGAGACACAAGGGACTGAGCTCACAGTTCAGCACTACCATCCTTCCATGGGCCTGCAAAGCCCAAATTCAGCTAAATCCCACCACACAGGTGCAACTTGACCTCTTAGGATTTCATGATGCTGCAAGGTCTGCATCCACTGAGCATCACTTCTATGAGCTGGGCCCACCTGAAAGTCTAGTGTGCACTGCAGGCCACAGGGAGCCTCACATTTATCTCAAAAGACATGTACAGAGCTAGCTGAGGGCATGTGCATCTGCAGCAGCACAATTTTTTATGAAAGTCTTTGGGCTTCATTTTTAGAAAAATTTAGGGGTCTTTTAGGTGATCAAACTCCCAGTGGTGCTAATCAGATTTGAATGAGCTGCTGTGTAGACGTCCAGGATCCACCACAGTGGAGAGTGAGAGAAGAAAGTGGAAGGATTAAGGAGCTGGATTTGATAGCACCAAAACTGATAACTAGTCCCACTGAGCACTTCACGTGAAATTAGGCTTCCCGGTCTCTATGGTACCTCTTTCAGACACAGCTGGTGTCACTTGACTGTTTATGCAGATGTTCCAGCTGTTAAGGACTTTAATCTGGCCCTTCTGCTGCAAGGTTTGCTGTAGGATAGAAAGCGTTAGGCACTTTATGTGAATTATATATCATTCACAAACTAGATGTTCCCAGCTTCTGTAATAGTCCATCTTTGAGGCCTCCAGGCTGGAGCTAGTGCTCCAAGCAGCTAATCAGTAGGGAAAGTTGCAGCAGTGCTCTGGATGCTGTGAAGCTGCCAGTTGCAAGAGACTATGCACGTAACTGAATTGGACACCTGGGAGGTTGGGCTGTAGTTATAGCTGTGAAAACAGCAGACGTGCCAACACCATGAATCTAAGCACCAATCTGTTGTTTTGGGAGCTTGAATTATTTTGAAAGACCTAGAAAATTACTGTCAAGGAGACTTAGAGCTACAGCTATAACTTATGGTGGGATGTTTCACAGGTACTTTCTAAGGTCCTAAGGAAGTCACATCAGTCCAGGTCCACTCCAATATGTACATTTACTTTCTCAGAATGGGATGGTTACTTGGACCAAGAACCCTGAAGAGACTGGTATAATTGGTGACTGGGAGAAAATTCAAGTAGGAAAGAGCTACCTTTTCTGCTCACAGTAGTGCAGGATAGATATCCCAAAACTCCAACATGCCTCTGTGTCTTATGGAAACTGGACTTCAGTTTCCCAAGTCATTTTATACTGGCATTTCACATCTCTTTCTGACTTTCTAGAACAAAAAATAATTATTATTCCACCAGTGAGGAGTAGAAGGCAATGGTGAAGTTAAATATGGTACATTCAGGGTTTATGCTCCCATGAAACATCTGTCTCATGAATATAATTTTCTCACTTTGCCAAGCAAAGACAGAAAAAATCTTATTTAAAGCAGCACTATTGAAAAAAGTTTTCTCACTACATAGAACGTTGAACACTACCTTCTAGTACTTGCTTGTGTTCCTCCTAGTTGTAGTAAAACCAATTTTAAAGTTGTAGCAGTATTTAATAAAAAAACAGTACAAAAATTTTCAAACCCACAACAGAAAGAGTTCTGCCTACCTACTCACCCGTTCCAGCTGATGTATATTGAACTAGCTTTGAGATAACATTGAATATTCTTAATATATTTTGCAATGTTAAATATAAATTATGAGTCAGCAGGGCTAGATACAAAACATAAGGCTTACTGACACTTTTTTTCCCTCATGAGACTTGTAATTCAATTATGTACTCATAGGGGGAGAAAATGGTGCATGTTCCAGCCAGCAGCTCCCATTGTCCACATGTGCATTCTCAGATCAAACAGATCTAATAATTCCTTGTTAAAGTCATCATTTCCCATTAGATGAGCAACTGTGGCTGGTAAAAGGTAATGGTTACAGTGTGTTACACAATTAACACAGTGTGAAATGAACTGAAATATGTTTTCTAAAGAACATTTTCAATGGAAATGGAGTATTTAGACTGTATATATCAAAAATACATACCCAAATGTGGATTGTACTGAATATTTTTACAAAACTGACAGAGTGCTCAGTCACAGAGGATCTTATACTATAAATAAAATTAGTATGCTGTCAAAAGCATAGCAAACATTCTTTAGGGCTATGAAAGAGAAAACTTGCATTAGAAGAAAATCACTTGAAGTTGTCTGGAAGTGCACAAATGATGGAAATATTTTCAGGCTTTCTAATGGTTTCTGCCACAAAATGTACTAAAAATTCAGATAATCAGAAGGACTGCAATAGATAATAGACAGCAAGTTTAGTGTAAGTAGAATGAATTCAGAAAAGAAAATTGTATGAGTAAAAAAATAAAAAGAAACTAGCAAACTTATAAGTGAGTAGTTTACCATGTTGTCTCCATGATATGCTCCAAACTACCCTAGAATAACTCATGTAGTCAATGAACCATAATATCCAGCAATTCTGAGGTTCAGAAGTTGCTTATCAATTCCTGCAGTTTCTGCCTATCAATAAAGAGAACAGGTTTGGTAGCAGATATCTGATCTGAATTAAAAAAAAAAAAAAAATCCATACATCCTTTCATGTTGTAGAGCATTTTTGCTACCTGTAGGTTAAATGCAGTTCTGTGGAATTTAGCACAATGAAACCATTTCATATTTCACCTGGGTAATGACTGCTGGAATTTGATAAAAGGTACTCCAGAAGATAATGATGTGAAATTTGTTCTTCAAGTGCATAAATCATTACTAAAACTAGCTGAGACTCTAGAGCCATTTAGACAGCCTGTATGTGACTGTGTCCCTGCTAACAATTCTTGCTTCTCAAATGGATTTATTGGTATAAGGCAGTCTGACCAGGTTAGAGCACTGGGAAGGTTAATACACGAGTGGCAGCCTCTGACCTTTTAGACAATTCCTAAGGTACTCAAGTGCTCAACAGAGCAAATATCTGACTCTTAGGTAGCCTTTAGGAATATTTGGCATTTAGCAACCCCACGTTAGAATTGTAAAATCATAAAATGGCTTGGGCTAATAGAGTAGAATCATAGCATAGAATTAGAATCATAGAATCATAGAATCATAGAATCATAGAATCATAGAATCATAGAATCATAGAATCATAGAATCATAGAATCATAGAATCATAGAATCATAGAATCATAGAATCACAGAATCATAGAATCACAGAATATGCTGAGATGGCAGAGATGTGTCAGGATCAACTCCTGGCCCTGTGTAGGACACTGCAAGTATCCCACCATGTGCCTTAGAGCATGTCCAAATCCTTCTTGAACTTAGACAGACTTGGTGCTGTGACTACTTCCCTGGGGACCCTGTTCAGTCACCCTCTGTGGGAAAAACCTTTTCCTGATACTAAAACTAAGCCTCCCCTTACTCAGCTTGATTATGAGAGTAGAAAATCTCAAGACACACCCAATAGCGCTGTTGTGGTGAAGTGAGACTCCAATTATAGAGTCACAGAATCACAGAACCATAGAATGGTTTGGCTTGGAAGTGACCCTAATGAATATCTGGTTTCAAGCCCCCTGAAATGAGCAGGCACACCTTTCACCAACTGGTTTGCTAAGGGCCCCATCCAACCTGGCCTAGAACACTTCCAAGGATGGGGCATGCACAACTCTGGCCAATCTTTTCCACTGCCCTTGACACCTTCACAGTGAAGAATTTCTTCCTAATATCTAATCTAAATACATTACTTTGGTTTGAAGCCATTCCACCTTCTCCTGTCACTCCACACTCTTGTAAGTTATCTCTTTCTATCTTTCTTGTAGGCTCCCTTCAGATGCTGGAAGACTACAATTAGGTCACCCTGAGGGCTCCTATTTCCAGTCTGAACAATCCCAATTTTCTCAGCCTTTCCTCTTAGAAGAGGTGCTCTACCACTCTAATCATCTTGGTGGTCTTCTTCTGGACTCTCTCCAACAGGTCCCTGTCCTTCCTGTGCTAGGCACCCCAGAGCTGGATGCAGCACTGCAGGTGCAGGTCTCAGCAGAGCAGAGCAGAGGGGCAGAATTCCCTCCCTCATCCTGCTGGACACACTGCTGTGGATGCAGGTTAGCCAGGTGCAAAGATATGTCTAAGCATCTCAGCAAAGGATTTCAAAACACTGACACATACTACATTAGAGAAAATCTGGCTGTATCTCAAACACAGGCAATATTCTGCAGGTCCCTTACTGCAAAAAAACAAAGTTCAGCTTCCAGTCAGGATGAGATCAGGCCATTAGTAATTAAGTTACACCAAAAAATCCTACACCAAATCAAACAAATAAAAAAAAACAAAAAACCAAAACAAAATAAAAGAAAAAGCCAAACAAACAGACAAACTGATACACTTATATGTGCCTTCCTTTTGGGGCAGGAGTACCTCTCAGGTGAAGAGATAGTGAGGCTAGACATGGAAAACAAAAAGACCTAAAACCAAGGGTCTATCAATACTGTATAATGAAGCACAGTACAGTAATCCCCAGTGTAACTACTAAAATAACATGGCAGGTTTTATTATCTATTTTTCTATATTGCTCTCATGCTAGATTTTTTTTTCATAATTATTCTATTGAGTGATGTTTTACTGTATACCACTGTGCTTGTCCTTGAGGCTTTCATTTTACAAGCCTACCAGGTATCAGGTGTTTGTTGAGACCAGTTCAGAGAATAATTAGGAGATACATTTTATGCTGTCAATAGGATACAGTAGCACTGAGATAATTTTGAGGCACTATGCAGTATCTCCTTTTCGTTGTCTTTCTCCCTAACCTTCCTTTTTATCCTCCATAATGCACACCTTCAAATTCTCATCTCTATTTAACTGGGTTTTGGGACAGGGATTGTCTGTTTCTGGCTGCACAGTGGGATCCTATATGCAAATAGTGCATAATAAATAGCAAGCAAAAAATAAATAACCATATGACAAATGTAAAAAAACCAATTATTCCATTCCTCTGTTTGCAATCCTTTGAAGAGAGACAGCTTTTTGTAGGACAGCTCCTTTTGCAGTATCAAGATCACACTCTGTGTTCCCTGGGAATGGGATGAAGAGGTGTTAATTTCAAAGATGATGAGGAAAAACCACCACTAAAACATCCACTGACTACATCTTGTCTCTCAAAAATAGGGAAAGATTATTCAGCTATCTTGTCTCATTGAGGAGATTCAGTAATATTGGTCTATGAGACAATTACAACTTTGTGATGCCTTTGGTTGTAGAAGTATTCATTAAAATTGTGGCAGAAAATCCAGAAACTCCAAAGTGAGTCTTATCACAGATTTCAGTGGGTTTGAAGTTGGACATCAGATAAACACTCTGATACACATTTGAGACTGTTCCAAAACAGAGTACTTCAAATAATATCAGTATTTTTATATAAGCAAGGAATGTCAAAAATTACAGACCAAAACTTGACCCAATATGAACACTCAGAAAACGTGAATCCCTCATAGTGTAAACTATGCCCTCTGTGAAAATGATGTAATGTGACTTGCCTGAACAGTGAAATGCTGGAGCAGGATATCTCCTTCTATAGTTGAAAATACACACAAAAGAATATATCTGCTCTTAAACCAAACACATTGTACCCATTTGCAGGTGATGTCCACATAGGTTACTTCAGATGATTGGCAGACAGAGTTTACAGCCAAATCTTAGAAACCAGCAATTTATTTTCAGTCCACCTTTGAAACTACTCTTCATCACTCAGATCATCCGAACATGATTTTTTCAGTACGTTATGGGCATCTGATAGTTCAAACTTACAAAGAAGAAATTGGCAAAAATGATGCTCTTCAATAGCTCTTTTCAGAAACTTCAAACAATGACCTGTAATTGTAGATGAAAAAATATTGTCATGTCTCAGCAGAATAGCTTTTCTTCAAGTGGCGTACACACAATAAAAAGCCCTTACATAATTGTCTAGAGTAGTGGTGAAGGGGACAGGGGGAAGTGTGAGGTCCTTCACACAGGTCATGCAAACTATTTTTAGGTAGGAAAAGGAGGCAGATCTATCTTCTTACTTTGAACATCAGGAAGCAGTATTAGTGAGAAGAGACCATGTGGATGCATGAGCTGATGCAGTTCCACATGGAAAAGCTGCTCAGCAGTTGTTGCCTCCTCACAGAAGCACAGTCCTTGGAAAGCAGAGGTTCCACACTATCTCCTATTCAGACTGATGTTATACAGGACTAATAACATCAGAAATATAATTAAGTGAAGAGTGGAAGGATCTTCTTCTGACAGAATTTCTGCAGGAAATGAGTTAATTTATGCCTATCAGGCTGTTAGGGAATTGAGAATAACTGGCATTTTAGTTTCAAAAGTGAACAACACTGCAAATAAATTCTGAGTATATTGATTAAGCAGTAAACAAGTAAATAGAGAGAGAGACACTTTCCTCCACTACAATGAAAATGGTGTTTCATTTGTTTTTTTATTAAGCTGTAGAGGTTAGATTCACAGAAGGACAAACACACCTTGTAGCCCATCAAGCTTGTCCTTATGATACTGAACCCAAAATTTCATGCTGTTCTTTCCTAATTGACTGACTAAACAGTCCCCTTGAATTGTTAGATCTCCTTCCCCAAGAAACACAGGCCAAAATAGTCCTTGTTAAGTTGCTGTCTATCAGGAGAGAAGGTAAAGCCTACACTTCTTACCATCTCAAACAATAAAACTCCAGGATATTTGAAAGCTTCTATTCTGCTTAAGTGCTGAGCAATTAATACCTAACATGTGGCTAAGCCTTACACTTTTCTCTTCTTGAACCCTTGGATGTGTTCAGAATGGTAGGATTTTTCAGAGCCCATAGAACAGAAAAGAAGAGAAAACATAAGTCTTAGAGAATGCAGGTAGAGTGGATAATTTGGCAGAGTAGGGAACACTGAATTTTGAACAAGAACTGATGTCTTCCACTTCTTAGGCAAGTGATGTAATCAGATGGTTCTCATAGAAATGGTGAGGATTAGATCTGTATATTTTAAAAGGGAAACCTTTTTTCATTGCTTTGAAGGAAATATAGGACTGAGAACTGATTCAATTTATACTGCAGCTGTCATGAGATCTGATTCAAAGAAAAAGACAAGTCTGAGTGTTTGGAGAAAACAGCCCAAGAGAAGAAGCAGAAAACTTCTTTTACAAGCAAACTGCAGAAACTGGACTGTTGTGAAATGAAATCACTTCCTCAGTTCCAGTCCAGGATCCACAAATTTGTTCATGCACTTTTGTACAGCCAGGTGTGAGCTGACTTCACTTATCCTATGCACCTCCCTCCCTTCAGCCTGAAAGCTGTGCTTGTTTATCACCTCAGTGATATTCTCACATTTAAACACATCACAGAGGTCTATTAGCATAGGAGAGTGTGTCAATACAGCCTCTTCCTCACATCTATTTTGATCAGAGCACTGGAAAAATCTCTGCCTGAAAGTAATCAACAAGACCTGGACCATTTTTTTCACACTCCATGTGTTCTGATAACCACATTAGAACCAGAGGTAAACAGAGAACTGACAGCTAATAGTAAAACAGTGTAAAGAATATACATAGGTGAGCTTTGTTTTACAAATATTTGTAGTTAAATTTTTATAAAGGATGAAATTCAAACTAAATGATGAAAATTTAATTATGAGAAAACTGAAATAATATTTAAAGTCCTTGCTTTTACAAGAAGATGCCATTAACATTTCTTAGACATGTGATGTCCATTAAAATGTCGGAGCTTGTCTTAGAGTTATATAAAAGTCATTTTCCCAAACCAGAACCTCTGATCTAGGCAAAGTTTTTATTTGTAACACATACATACTAACAGGCCAGAGGTAACAGGTACTTCTAATATAATAAAAAATGTCAGCATAAATCCCAAAGAAACTATGAACAGCATTCTCCAAGGAATTATTTCAGTCATTAATATGAGATGGAATTAGGCCCTTATTAATTGTCACTGGTTCCAAGAGAAATAATTTTCTGCCTTGACTTTACACACAAGAATCTACTTAAAGTTTATGACCTTCCTTCCTTCCAAAAGCAGATAAATTATAAAAGCTCATTCCCTCGACACATTAAAGATATCTCTTCTGATGAATAATTTGTTGAGTCTTCTGTTTAGTCCCCAGTTAATCCTTCCTTTAAACTTGTGTGATTGTAATCTAAAAATTGTAACTGTAAAAGTGGCATCTTGGTTACTCTCATAATGTTAGGACTCCACCTGTGCCATCTTGCAATGATTTACAATATCATTAAAGACTACAAACACTGTGAAGAGCTGATGTAACTTTGAAAGGAAAAAAGGGGGAGGAGACAAGTGCTTTATTGAATACCAAAATTATCTTGATAAATGGGGGGATTGGTCTGAAATCAATAACAAGAAATTCAACAGAGACAAGTGCAGAGTACTACACTTGGGGCTTGTCTACACAAACAGATTAGTACAGCAAACTAATGCATGAATTTACAGTACACTTGCTGCTGCATACTACTTTTCATGCTGACACTTTGCTAAACAGTAAGTATAGCTCTCTGTGATGTCTTCACATTTTGCACAGAGACAGCATTAGTGCAGGCTACAAGTATCCACAGGGGAAGCTGGCATGGGGAAGCTAGTGAGCTGTAAATTCATACCCTATCTACTAGAATTTGGTAGCTTAAATTCTACCATAAGCAGAAATAGAAAACAAATGCACAAATAGAAAACGAGGAATTACAGATTAGACAGCATTACTGCATAAGCAAGTTGTAGTCAGCACAACAAGCATAGTCAATGATAAATGATGATAAATAACTATGATATTGGTATTACATAAGACACTGTTACTAGTACATAAAAAGAAACAGAGGAGAATTATTCACATTCTTCTTTGCTCACTGTTGGCAAGATATAAGCCAGAATAGTCTGTTTTCTTTGCAGTTCCACACTTGAAAGTGTAGGCAGGTTTTAGAGTAGTCAGGAGAATGCGGTCAAACTTCCTATAAGAACCAAGACTGCTGAATCCTGTGACTGATGGCTGAGTATGGTAACAGTCTTCAAAGATGTAAAAGAATGCTATGAGAACTTCCTGCTTATTTTTTCCAGTCCAAGGAGACTTAGAAGGAAATAATTGTTTCATTTGCAATTGTGATATTCCATACCAGGAGTTTGGAAGTGTGGATTTATACCATCCTGAGGGGTACAAGAGCAGGGCAGCAATGGAAAAAAGGGGAAATGGGTCTATTACACTCATTTCTAACATCAAGACATGTTCTAGGAGCGAGTACAAGAACAGTAGCAAGAAAGAGAAAGTTAAAGACTTCAAGATTATCTTTCTTTGAGGAAAGGTACAAGAACATACATTTTGAGAACTACTGAGTTTGGAGACAATTTACCTAGAAAGAACAAGAAATTAAGCATACTGGAGGGTCCTAAAAACTATTCATGGACAAACATCTTTTCATGTAGTCAAAGCCTTCCTGAACCTTTCTCTGGGCAGGAGCTCAGAAATAAACAGCTTTGCAAATCCTTTTCATTTTTTTTTTAAACCAATAGCAGCCATTCTAAAATGTAGACCTTCTAGTGGGGTGTATTTGGCTCAAATATGTTCTTTCCGTTAGCTATTGAGCAGCAACACCTATTGAGTGAAGCCTGAAAACAAGTTACTGGGACTCTAATTTTATAACTGATCATTCACCACCCATTTTTCAGTTTCTCATCTAACTTATCTTCCTCATCTTTGTTATATGCAAAAAGAAATTTCAGCGTTATACTTCTCATCATTGAAAAGAGAAATAAATATGATATTACAATATATGCAAATTATGCTTATATTTATGTGTTCTTTTATTATTCATTTGCATATGCTTACTTAACTGTCTTTCTATGTGCCTCCTAGTTATCCATATATAATTTTCATTACTGAATGTGTTCTATGCTGAATTTACAGCTTGCATGTTACAACAGATTTAACCCTTTGTATATTAGGACTCAGCCTAAAAAATGAGCCTTTGAGTTGACTGAATTTCTCTTCCACAAAGACAGCACATAGAAATGATCTCATACTGAGAAACAAAAAATCAGTACTTGCTAGAAAAAGAGTGAACAGGAAACTTAAATTATGCCAACTGGATAAACTAAAAGTTCTGGAAATTTACAAATTCAAAAGATCAAAGGGGAGATTACAGTTACAGAAAGTTAGTTGCTTTCTCTTGGCAAATAGCCATCAGATGGTCTAAGACATATAAGAGTAGCAAAAGGAATCCAGTATAAAGCCTTTTTAAAAATAATGTTAATAATATCTGGGGGAGTATAAGACAAAGTGAAAGGAATAGAATAAGCCTACAAGCTGTCAATTACAACTGTATAGTAGCCTTCTACCTAGAGAGATACAAGAAATAGAGGGAAACTGAATGGAAATGGTGTGTATTTCCTAGCAATGATATGAAATTTTATTACTGATTTGTTCTACCACCAAGCTAATCACTTTTCCTTTAGTGGTATTTAGACACAGACAACGTTTTTTTACATTAGTTGCCAGCCCTATGAATAAAGTAACTACTTATTTTTTTAATGGCATACTTCAATCTTTACCCAAGGATTAGCTACAAGTATGACTGCCCCTTGTTACTTAGTATTTCTAAGTGAGTTTACGCAATCATCTCATTAGGTCAATTTTTAATAGAAAACATAACTATATATTCCATCCCTTCCTATGTGTAAACACATCAGTGAGCACTGCTTATATCTGATCTGAAGCAGACAAAAGGAATTCAAATCAAACATAGAAAGAAAAAACACACCAAATAGGGAAGAAGGAAGACTAGAAATCAATAAGAAAAAAGCAATAAAATATTTCCCATCTTTATGACATCACAGCAGTTAGCTAGAAGTCTAAGTAATGTGATAATGGAGTTCATAGGCAATTCTTACATCTGTGAGGTTAGAAATTTATTAAAAAAGGGTCTGCAGAGGTAGACTTGCATAATGTAATGGCAGAAGAAAGTAGCCATGAATACATCTGAAGACTGCTATGCAAAACTCAAATGAGAAGAAACACTGGAAAGCAGTATAATTAAGACTTGCTTCTATTAGAAATTTTAGTGAAGAGCTCATTAGCAGTAAATTTTTTGCAGTTTGGGACCTGAGAGGAACCACTGTAACTATGAATACGAAGGAATTTCATTAGAGAAAGATGATGAGACACTTTATCATTGGAATTCCATGTAAAAGATTGCATTCATTTTGTAGTCTTTAACTGTAATAGTGACTGATGAAACAGGAGTTGTTCTGAAAAGACTGACACCATTCTTTTAGAGTGGTTAATTAAAAGCAACTTTACAGGTAATATGTGTGCAATTAGCAAAAGGGAGTAAATTGGGCAAAAATGAATAAATGAAAAGGATCCTTTTACCTCAGTAGAAGGAAAAAACCTTTTTTTGGGAGAGTAAATTCAGTAACATCATAGTCTGCAGGGCAAAAAGTAGATACTTACTCATTTGTAGAAGAATAGTATGAGAAGTTTTAGAAAAAAATATCTCACTGAAAAATGGGAGATTACCTACTGAAACATTTCCCACAGTAATAGCTTTGATTACAGAAATAGTAAGTCTCTGATACGCAGAGGAGATATTATAATTCCATAAAATGGGGTGGTACTGAAAAATCTTGGTGAGTTCTTGGGAAAAGTGCAGTTCAAAGTTTGTGAGTATTAATCCTGTTTTCTGAAGGGCTACAGCTAACTTACTGAAGTTAATGAACTAAAGGTTTTGGTAATTTTTTCTCAAGTCATGGAAGATTCATTTGGGAATTCATTTGATACACAAGCTGTGTTAGTGTCTATCCACATTATTAACTGGACATGACCTACAGGTCATTAGCAAAATAAAGACTATAGCACCTAATGTCATACACCTATATATCAGTCTGCTTCATAGAGTTTATGAGTAAACTCCACCCTTGAAGTGTTAAAGCGAATCATGCATTTCTTACGCCTCTAGATTTACAAAAATACAAACAAAAAGCCAGAAACACACAAACACAACAAAATTAACATACAGTGAGCTCAAGATCACCACAGTCCCTGCCCTTTAAGTTCTATTATTTCTGTTTTGTTCACTATCAGCAATCACAGTTCTGGATTCCACTTGTAGTCAGTTGAAAGGAGTTCAGAGGATTTGCCTCTGGAAGGAGTATATTGCAATTGTAGAAACTTCCTTCCGAAAAATTCCATCTTTATTTCCAAGACCTCTCCACTCTGTGACTAATCAAAATACTTTACTTTCACAAAAGAAATTTTAAAATGCTTCATAAATGCATAATAAATGTCATAATAAATTCAAGAATTATTACTATTGGACACTGGAGGAATTAATATGATTTTTCATCTACACTCCATAAGTGACCTCATTTTTCCTTAGGTTACCTGTTTCTAAGTAGGCTTTTGCATCTCATTCTAGATTTTCTGTGACCTAGATCAGGAACTAATCATCTCATGGTATTTATGCCTTCGCCAAGTCTGGTTTTACTTATTTTCTGTGATGAACAAGTCTGTGGGTACATTGGGCTTTTCCCAGAAACTCAGTAGCCCTTTCATAAAGTACTGATTTACTTTTTGCAATGGCTAATTGCCAGATCTTTACTGATGCGTATGAACTGCTTCAACTTCATAAATTTTCTTTTGGTGCCTCTAATTTCTTATTAACAACAGGCAGAAGTTCATTTCACACACCACTTAAGCCTTCCCTCATAGCAATATCTCTACTTGATACATGACTGAGGTACAGTTTGAACTAGGAATACATCCCAAATATGCTCCATCTTCTCAAAATCCTTCTTTGACAAAGGGACTATAACTCTCTTAAAGTTCACGTGAGTCATTGGCTTGCTTCAGATCTAAAGCAAAAAATTACATTTCTTTCTTTATCCCAAAGGCAAACTAAGATAAAGGATTCAAAATTATGTATACCATACACAAGACAACAGTCCAAGCTCACGCAGAGATTCACCAGCTCAAACAGAATTTAAAAACTGTATAGATATTTTCCAATGAGAAAATACTCCTGTACAAAACAAATCAATCTGCTTGTTTGTTTGGGTACATTAACTAATTAGCACAGAATACAGAAAACAATAAAAAATTTAATTTTTAGCTATAAGATGCATCAATGCTTTTGAAGAAATTGTGCTACAAGTGTTAGATCATATTGTCAGGTGCGTACTACCCAAGGAAATACAACATTCCCACAGTCCCACAATTTATGGTATCTTTAAAAATGACAGTTTATTTTTAATGAGTGTTCCTCTCACAAGCAGCAAAAAGTGTTAACCATATCCATAGATATTTATTTTGTCAAATTGATCCAGAAAATTATTTAATCTGACAATTTTATCATGTTAGTAAGACACTGCCCATTATAAAAAAAAAATAAATAAATGAAAATATTTTTAACATAAAATACTCTGTTCTTCAACTGTCAAAATACTTTTGGAAATAATATTTATATTCATAAATTAAAGTGGTAACTAACTAATCAGAAGGGCCAAGAGTGCTTGTATTTCATTGATGTATGTATGGGATTTTAAGAATAGTTCTTTTTGGGAACCGTATATATTTAACAAAAAAAAAATCATAAACATTATGCTTCAAATTTATAAGTACACAGTTCACAAGAACTCTGCAGTACATTGTCTTGAAAATTAGGAGTTCTTGGCATCAAAACCATTCCCAAAAAGGTATTGTATACATTATATATTATGCAGCTCCCAGCACCACAGATCCTTGATGCAGCCATTTGAGGTCTCTGGCAGTCCTAAGACATGCAGTTAAGTACAAATCACTAGAGAAAAGCTTTTCTTCCATTACTAGATGCAGTCAGATACAATTTCACTACCTCTGCCACAGAAGGACTTGGAAGGACTCACAAGATGCCAAGACTGAGGTTCATTGTCTTCTGTTGAAGAATAATTCTTCAGATCAGTTGCCTATGCTTTAGGTCGGTTTTACTGTAAGCTTAGCATATATTTTGTAATCCATTTTCTTCCACAATTCTCTAGCACATAATTTTCAGAGTAGCTTATGATATTATACCAGAATTGCAATTTACAACATAGGATTCAGAACTCACGAGAATGTCATGATTTAAAAACTGCCCTCTGATCAAATGACTTGAATAGTATTACTTAAATTTCTGTACTAATATATATCAGAATACTATGAGACTTTCATTCTGCTTTCCTATAAATGGAGTTTGACTATTTCTAAGTTTACTGTAAGTTACTACAGTAATTTTCAACAGTTTCTGACATCATTACTTTTAAGTAAGGGGAAACTTTGAAAAACAATGTCAGTGTAAAGATGAATTTATTAGTTTGCTTACTATAAGAGGAAAAAGGGAGAAAGGGATAAAATTTTGCAAGTGATTTCATAAGACGAAAAGACAGGATATTTTCTGTCCAATGCTGAAATATTTTAATAAAATTAACAAGTGAAAGCCTTACAGGTTTCCACCACTCTTTAGAACTTTGATCAGTGATTTTTGCAGGGTTTTTTGCAAACCACCCATTTTCTATACCTTGGATTCCTTTCTTAAAAGCACAGGAACTGACACATAAATAATATCACTGATCCATGTAAGGCATTTTAATATACTGATACTTGCTCAAGTGCATGATCCATGTAATTTTCCACCATAAATAATTGGTTCCATTAAAATATCTCTAGATGTGATTTCTCTATGAAGTGAAAATAAGAGTCAAAGCATGATTTAAAAGTTTAAAAAAAAAGTGAACAGAAACAGTCTCTTCACTTCTTAAAAATAAGTAACTTAATCTTCTTTAATCCTAAAAATATACCTTTAGAGATATACATCTTTATTACTTCTAGAATTAATGAGTTATAGTGTGGCAACATTTGCTTGGCCTAGCACTCCATTAAGGCATTGTTCATGTGCAAGACCCAGATACTCATACATACATTGTATAACTAACTTAACACATTCATGTTCATTAAAATCCTTTTTAAAATGACAAAACCAAAAACATTCTTTAACAAAGTTAGTAAACACAAAATATTTTCCAAATAGATCAAATGAAATGCAATGAACTACCACCTAAGTAATACATTATCTATTCTGATACTAGATCACTGTTTCACAACTCAACCACCAAAAGAACTCTTTCAAGTTCAAACTCAACAATGCTTATGAAGAATAGCAAATTCTTCAGAGGCTTAAGACTAATTATAGTATGAATGACTGTGACAGAGGCAGATAAAATACCAACAACCACAATTAATGGGATCAAAACCATTGCATGATGAATAGTTCCTTTTTGTATGGGTGTTACCTGAAAAGTGGACAAATATTTATAGATGAACAGAATGCATATACTTTGTATTTTTATGGGAAGTTTTTAAAAATATAGAAAATAATGAAACTGTACCAGTAACAGTATTTCACATCCATTTTCCAGGAACATAAACGAACCATATAATGCTCAATTGTAATACAGATTTCTACGATTGTTAATCATATTTAACACTGGAGTTCTACATACTTATGAAATGGAAATTTATATTAAAATCAATAGAAAAATTCCCACTGATTTAATAGACCCAAGATCTAAAAATTTGCAACAACACAAATTATGGTTCATATTCATAAAAATTACTTTTCATAGAGCACAAGGGATAAACACTACCAGTTTAATCATAATCCCTGTCAAAGGAAAAATGGGTATATCTCAGGATATTCCTTAATGAAATTAGAATATGAACTACGTGTCTTGGAAAATTTCTTTTTCCAGATCTACACATGGTCTGGGGTCACAAGTTTGTCCTGGGAAATGTCATACATAATGAAGGAACTCCCACAAGCATATCTATTGAAAGAAACCGAAGCAATAATAATATGAAAGTCTCCTCTCCTACTGGTACATCAGTGGGAAAATATTTACTTTCAATAATGTTATCCATTTGCTTTGTTCCATTCTCATTTAGGTTCTGCACATTTCAGCAAGAGTGGTCCTCAACTGGTGGTTGTTTTGAACTTTCCAGTTCTTGAAACATTAGTGGAGTGTTCACTGGGACTTTGGAGAAGCTGTTCATAATGCTGTTCATAGTTGGAAGCTGACCCTTATTTACATTTGTAGCTGTGACCCAAGAGCACAGAACAGGGGGGCAAGGGTGGAAGGGACAAGGAAACATTTCCAGAAATGATAATTCTGAAAGATATGACATGAAATACTGGGTTCTTCTTTGGGCAGCCTTCTTTTAAGCAAGGACTTCTTACGGTTGCTGGTTTTCTGGATGTTGGGGGTAAAGTACGCCACTATCCACAAAATATATATATATATAAAAGCTATGAGCTTTTTTTATAGGAAGAAAATTCCCTAGTACCATAAAAAGGGATCTCTTCATTCCATAGAGATCAGTACCTCAGAGGAGGCTAGAATTAAGGCAAAGACAGGCCTTTGTACACAGAGAGTGGCTCTATGTTTTCCCACTTCTAAGTTAAAATTATTCATTTTAAACAAAGCCCTGCACCTGTAATTTCTTATCGGAGTGGGGGCTCTGCTTCAGCTAGCAAGACCTTCAGTAATAAGATCTGCTTGCCAGGAATAGGGCTCAAGGAATTTTTATGTATTCAACATTTATATGTATTTGCACACACTCACACACACATGTACTTATACACACACAAAAATGCACACACACAAATATATAAATAGATGTCTATATATCTACATATGCAAAGAGACAATATTGAAATCATATTAGACTTGGAGTATTACCCGCTTATCAGAACTATTTAAACTACTATCTACACAGTACATATTGAAACTCAACTTTAAGATTTTTTATTTTTATGTACAGCTCATTTTTTCCCTCTGGAAATAAAATATCTAAATACAGACAGACTGTAATGTTGTATATGTATAGCTTTCAACAATACTTTAGCTGAATAAATGCTTTGTACATAGTTCTGTCTTTTAATGGAGTTTACAGCTACATTGATAAAATGGATTCCTCATTTCCTTGATTGTTTTAACCAATAACAAGCAGAGAGACAATTACAAGTTAATATTAATAAGCAGCTCAAATAACACTGGTTAAATTATGTACAATACAAACCATTCATACAAATGAAGACTAGGATATTGAATTTGTTACAATATTTTGTAATAAAGATAAGACAGCCACTTATAACTTACATGTTCTCCACCAGGCATTTTCCCTCTTAGAGATCAGTTCCCGTTTCTAAAAGTTTAGCTGACCTAAACTCAAACAAGTTTAAAGAATCAGAGCCTAAAGAGTCAGAGAAACATTAAACCAGAATGTCTGCTCACATGTAAATTCCAAATGTTTGCCCATCTTTACTAGAAACAGGCTTGCTCCATGGAAAAAGAGCCACCAACACTACCTTGAATGTGCCTACTGTGTGCTGGGAAAAAGTCATGACACTTTGCTGTGTCCATATAATAGGGAATACTGAACTCTAAACACACTTTCTTCCCATTTTAACAAGTATTTACTCCTACAGTATTATTTACCAGTACAGCTACTTCAAGCAGTAGAATGCATGAGTGGGGATTATTGATTGGCATGTACTCAAAGGACTTTCAAGGAGATTTCCATAACAGTCTACGTTAGAAACTTGTACTGTCTAGTTAATCCATTTTGCTTGATGATAGGTTATGCTGAATCCTAGAATATCAGACAATGAAAGATTTCTTAACAGGAATCTCAATAATGTGTGCTGAAACGTGTGTGTGTGTCTCTGTGGATGTGTATGGTTTTATTTCAAATCCATAATGATTTGCACCTAGATTGATACATGGAGCTGACTGGGCAAAAATTACATTAGATTGTTTTCCACTAACATATTTGCAGCCATTTGACATCAGCAGCAGCAGGTAGACACATTCCAGGCAATAGATGTGGCCTTCCTCCTTGAGGTTACAGCCCTGTCATTCGACCTCTTTTATTCCCCAGGCTTCAGTCTCAGA
The DNA here is from genome assembly GCA_034509425.1 of Eopsaltria australis. NCBI lineage: Eukaryota > Metazoa > Chordata > Aves > Passeriformes > Petroicidae > Eopsaltria > Eopsaltria australis. The sequence continues at coordinate 255,641 of JAVTVJ010000228.1, read as the reverse complement.
CACGAGTTGGTCCTCACCCTGAAGGGAAGTAGGGTGTGTCACTGTGGTAGTTGTAATCAGGACACACCTTCTGTACTAGTTTATAATCTGTACTATAAAAGGAAATGTAAATACAGATTACTTTAAAGGGCTTGGAGCAGAGCCATGACACGTGGCTCTGGGTCTGCTCCTGATAACAGGTTTTTGAAGGGTCATAGTTGCAGAGTGTATTCTTGGTAGCCTTGTCAACCTTTTCATACTCAATTCGACAGTTAAAGGACTTGGAATCTTTGGCATCAATCACTGTCTGTTGTGCCAAGTCAAATTCCACTATTTTTGTAGGGGGCACTAGGCTCACAGATACATTCCCTTGACCAGTGGAGTTATGCCTGAAGTAAACACTAAACGTCCCATTGCCATGGTCAACGATTTTCCCTGTTATTAACAGATTTAGCTTCACAGTCTTGATGTTGGAATGAAAATCTCCCCAGCCAAACATTTTCTTAAATTTCCCAGTCTTGACAATGGGCCGTCTCTTTGCTCTGGGCCGAGGCTCTTGCAGATCTGTGGAGTTCCTCAGCCAGTCCCAGAGATCTTGCTCAGAATAAGTTTCTGGGGCATCATATCGCAGGTCCAAATCTGTATCATTTTCCTTTCCACGAAAAGTCTGTGACAGCAGTCGGCTGATGGACAAGTCTTTGTTACTTTCTGTCCATATGTGCTTTAGTGTGGATTTGGAGTTTCCTGATTTTAGAAGTTCTGTTTTTCCTCCATTTGTTAAATTTGCACAGGTAACCTGAAAAAAAGGGAAGAAGAAAGAAACAATGTGTTGAGATATGTGATACAAATACCATCATTTCCACCTGAGACCAAAATGACCACATTTCCAAACCATAGAGAAATATTTTTTTGATAAATTGTACCTCTCTACTCAGTAAATCAAAAGAGAAATGTCTGCTTTCCTTCACTTTCCAAGTAGTTATTACTCAATTCTCCTTTGCCAGTTTGTTTTTTTTTTTAATTTGCCTTCAGATTTAATCACAGGCATTGACATTATGCTTCTATTATGACGTCTGTAAGTGACAAGTGTGTAATGAATTACTACAAAAACTGAGGTACACAGTCTTGTCATCCTTCAGGTTGTAAGGTACCTCAGAGTGAAGTGTTCTTCCTTGAATGTTCACTCTGCAAAGCTGCTGTCTTCCACCATCAGAGTCACAGTCATTTATTTTTGCTGGCTCTAGATTCCACTGTCAGGGTATTGTCTTGGTGGTGCCAGCCTGACCATCCTTGGAGTCCATGTCATTATGAATCTAATAATAATAATACAATTTCCCTATTCCTTTTATGAATACTCATTGGTCTACATTCTTGACTGGGACCTTCAGTCATAACTACAATAAAAATAACAGAATAATGAAAATTTTAATGAGTTTTGAGTCAACAGCTGTACATTCTGTGTACTCCATGACAGTTAATGAAGGAGGAGTTGCAGCCTTTTCTAATAATCCCTTACAGACCAACTACTGATTTTCCTTGTCTGTATCTAGTATGACAAGCATTTCTCCTTCCTCGCTTCACTTCTTTTTCACCATTTCCTCCCCAAATTAAATAGTGCTCTGTGTAAGACAGAAAGCCTTTTGTATATTTGCATAAAAAAAAAAAGATAGAGGCACCAGCTTAAAAGCAGTAATAGAAAAATCCTGCAAAATCACATTTTTAAAGAACACAAAATCTCACACTAAGTTCCTACAAAATCATATATTTCAAACATAGTTTTTCCCAAAATTTACTGTCAGAGCAATTTGTCTTATTTACATTTTTTTCTCTCTGCTTTAATTGAGTGGAAAACAGAGAACAGATGCAGGCTCACAGCTGTCTAACATGCAGCACTGGCAGAGAGCTCTGACAGAGCGTGGCTGGGAGGGCTGGAATTCGTGCAGGCAGTGGGTGGATGGAAAGAGATTGACAAGACATGTAGTCCCATTCCCCCTAAAATTTGCACCACACACACTGCCCAATTTTTTAACATTTACACTGCTCTGGAGAGGTCATCGAGTTTCTTATTTCCCTTTTCAGGGCTACATATAAGATTCCAAATATGCCTGTTTTATTCCTCTGTGTTCTGGCACTGATTTATGTGCTTCTGTCATACTTGGAGTTATATCTTTCTCTTCACTTAAAAATGAATTAAGTGCATTCCATACCCAGGAAACCCATTGGAAATCAGATAGTATTTAAATCATGTCCCCTCCCTACTGGTACAACTGGAGGTATATGTCACGGAGGATATCTATCACAGCATGGCCTTTTCATTTCTTAACAATCATGAAATTGAAACACACTTTCATTAACTAGAGTAGTTTTTCAAGGTCATTTGAAGGCACGTACATAAAATCAGTCTAAATTGTCTTAATACACTGATCAGACAGGAGATATGCCCCCAGCCTTTCACAGCAAATAAATAGGTAAATAAATCTGTCACATCCTATACTATACCCCCCCAGTCCATTTCATGTGGGGCCAGTAAGGATAATAGATAAAATATGGATTTAATTCAGGATTTTTCCAAAGAGATTACATCCCCCTCTTTTGAATGGACAGAAGGATTAAAACACAGACTAGTATTTTGATAGCCAGTTCATAGGTCTATCTTAGCAATAACACAGTAGGCCAGGAGAGAAGCTGTAATAAAATGCACTGATGGTGCACTGGTTAATGAAGCAGCAATGAAGATGTCACAGGGAGAGGAAAAGACTCAGAATATATTTTTTTCTATGGCATATGGGAAAGGAGGGCAAAATAAGAAAAGAAATGTGGTTAAAAGAAAAAATGTGCCTGTCTAGCATGAATCTGTCAACCTATAAGGAATCTAAGCAGTTAGCTAGCAGAGCTAGTATCTGTAGGTATGTAGGATACAGACTGCTTACCACTCTCCTTTTCTTACTGTTTGTATTTCCTTTGTTTTCCTTTCTTCTTCTAATGATTTGCATTTCATAGGATTGCACTCCCAGTTCCATGTAACAATATGGTATAAAGACCTTTAAAATAGGTCTCTCTTTTTTTCAGATACATGAAACTGAAGACTCAGGAAAGGGAGGAGTTATTTTCTGAAATGACTGATGATTGATCCAACAGGTGTGGTTTTTTGAAAGGTAGCATATTTCAGGGAAATGGATGATTTAGACTTCATGCATTCTGTACTGCTTCATACCCAATCTAACAGATACAACTGATTGTTACTGTCATTGATTTTGTAATACCAGAAAGACTTCTGGTTGTGCAGTTATCCCTGAGACCTCTGTTTGTGATTTCCATTGTGGGTAACTGGTTGCATGTGAGTAAAGGTCTGAATCTGCCCTTCCTAGTCAAGAGCCTGTGTGAACACTAAAAAACAGCCCACAAGTGTTAATAAAAAAGCTCTAGAATTCATTGTGCTTCACTAACATTTTCCATCCAACTGCTCTTTCATATACTGCTAGTATACTATATGCTATGGAAAGTATCCTCAGAGACTCACACACCCAATAACACAGAGCACTGCTGTGTAATAGAATTTCTGCAGATGCAGCAGTTCTTTCTGATGAACTGATTCAGTTTTCTTCGATCTCTCTTATTCCCAAACATAAGGTTGCAATAATACAAGAAAGAGCATGCAAAAGCATGGGGTTTTGCACTCGCCATTGTGAAACTGAAACAGACTTGCTTTAGGGGTGCATGGAAAAAGAGACAATTTAAAGTGGATAATAAAACACTGAGCAGCCTAAATTCTATGGTGGTTTTTATGTCCTCTTCCTTGCATATTCTACTTCATCAATTAGTTCACTATAACAAGTGCTGCCTTCTTTTCCACGGCCAAGTATCACTCCTAGATGAAACATTGAAAAGTTTGGCCCAATTTTAATGGCTCTATCTAGGATGGAGTCCATTTTCTTCATAGCAGCTCATATGGTACTCTGCTTTAGACTTCTGACCCAAATGCTTGTAACACACTAATGTTCTAGCCCTGGCTGAACAGGGTACAGCAACAAGACCTTCCCTGTTTCTCTCTCAGCCCCTCAAGCAAATAGACTGGGGAGGTGCACAATAGATTGGGAATGGACACAACTGAGCAGAGGTCCTGAATTCACCAGAGATATTCTATAACATGTAGCATCATGCTTAGCAATTAAAAGGAAGAGTGGTGGTTTAGAGAGGGTACCCATCTTTTGTTCAGGAACTGGTTGGTCATCATTCTACACACTGAAGCTGGTTGTGTGTTGAACGTTGCCTTTGCCTCGCTTGTTCTGGTTTGTTTTCTTCTTTTCTTTCTTCTACTATTTATCCTTCAGTTCTTAAACTTTTCTTTATCTTGACTCCCAAGTTATTTGCTTTTATTTTTCTGTTCCTCTTCCCCATCCCATTGGGGAAGGGGGTAAGGCAAACAAAGAACTGTGAGGTGCTTAGCTGCTCACCAGTGTTAACCCAAAACACCACCGCAGTGAAATAAATCAGTGTTGCAAAGGGGATTTCCTCCATGATTGCATAGCCAGAAGTGGTTCTGAACGATGATGATGATGGCAGAAATGTTTGTATAGAAAAACAGTAAGGGGCAAAAAATTTAGAAGTTCTTATCTGGTGCTACAAGTGCCATTGGAAAAGCACTTATTAAGCATGGCAGACTGACATTTGGTTGTGGTCTTGTACTTTTACTGGAAAGTATTGATTTCCACTACCTAGTAAACTAGTGATACTGAAAAGGCACCAGGAGCTTTTACTACTGCCTGGCAACCCTTTTCCAAAAAATACTGAGAAATTGTTATTCCATTTCTTCTAGCTCTTCTTTGAAGAAGGAAAGACAGTGGTTTCATTGGACACATTATCTAAAAGCATCATTAAAAAGACACAGGAATTGATCTGCAGTTAATTTTTTAAATCTATTAAAATAGAATGCTCCATTCATTTTGTATCCTGTGTTTTGAGGGTGATGATTTTTTTATAATGTTTAACTTCATTAAGCATATTTTAATTAATACATGCAGTTCTTTTAGGACTTCCTAAAGGGTACTCATTTTATTTGTCTCAGAAATTTTGGAGCTCTCTTTCAAGACACTGAGCCCTGAATGCTTTGCCAAGGCAAAATTTAACATTTGGAGCAGAGAAAGTGAAGTTAAAAGGAATTTCAGGAAATCAGGAAGGCCTCAAGTGGTGATTTACGTCCTCTTCTCAGTGTAAAACCAAACATAGGTATATTAACATTAATTTAAGATTGATCAATTTGAGATTTTAAAAATAGTAATTCAAAAAGGTACAGAACGCATCTTGATTTCTCATTCTTTTCCTTTTATTCTAGCTCTACTACAGTTCATTACCCATAATTACAGTATTGGTTTAGAAATTATGCATTTATTCCTATGAATATATGACTACTTGAGAGCAAATGAAAATGAAAACAAACAATCTAATACTCAAGGTGGAAAATCTCTCTCTTCAGGTAAATAACTAATCAAAAACCAAGGCTGTTTTTATTGGCATTGTACTGTAAGAATTTGGCAGCACTGTGTTTGCAAATGCTCTCTATAAAAGAATTGAGAATTTTCTTTCCTCGGTAAGATATCTCAGATACAGCACAGGTAGGAGAGTATTGATGGGCATTACAATAAGGTGGGCCATTATCAAGGCAGGACAGTACACAGAAAGTTTTCACTGAATCCAGTGTCCTTACATTCATCCTGTTTGTGCAATGAGTGGAGGGAAAACAGGACCAAGTTCACTCTTCCATTTAGATAAATTTTTCTTCCTGCAGCTGTCTACACATTATACAGAGTTACCAGCGGCATGGAAATATTTTATTCAATTAATAATTTCCAGAAAAGTCAAAGTCAATATTCTACAGGTATTTGATAATAAACAAAAAATCGAGAATGCAAATTAATGGAGATATGATTATAATGGGAGAGAGCAAAAGAGACTGAAACACTTGTACCTGTTAAAATTGACACTTTGGAAAGGGAGGACAAACATGGAAACCCACATACATGGATGTTTCACAGAAACAGGCCTCTCTGGTTTTAACTTGCAAACGTTTTTGCTGCACAACATGAAAAGAATAAGGATGTGTGTTGGTCATTAAAAAAATCTGCAAACTCAGATGAGTCTGACAAACAGAACAGTTATCCATGATCTACTGTGTCAAATGAGAACTCAAAAGTGGCTATGCAGGATCAAACCAAAGACTCATTTAGAAAAATCCTCTTGTCTCCAATAGCAGAGAAGGGAGAAGGGAAGAGCATGGCAAGCATATTATAAACGCCAATTTCTTCCCAGCTGTCCAATAAGTCTAGTTTCCACTGCTAGATATTGTTTCTGTACATGTTTTCTGTTTCATCATCTCTCTTTCAATTTTAAGATATTATACTATGACATATAAAAGTCTGTGAACTGAAGGACCAAGTTTTCTGTTTCAGTAACTCTAAACAGACTGATCTTCTGTGCACTTGTTCACTTTTCCCCTTCGTAAACTTTTAACATTCATAAGATACTTCAACAATGAGTTCCACAGCTTTGTTTCCTCTTACTGTTTGTTTTGAACTTGATTCTTGACACCTTCTTGGGAGAACACTTCAGATGGAAAATTCTGGCTCTATACAAATTTCCCATGCTCCTCATTACTTTTCTTTGCTGCTATGCTTTAAGTATTTTTTCTACAAATAGCAATGAGTGGAAAATTTGATCCCTAATTGCATGAGGAAGCCTCCTTCTAGCTCACTAGTACATGCCTCAGCTCTATCCATTCATAATTGTAAACAGATATTGATCCCTTTTCCAGCCCTGAATAACAGCCTCCTGAATCATGCAAATAATCCTCATACATAAGTTATTCTATACCTATACCTTTGAATTTCCTTTCTGTCCTTTTCCACTCCCAGTTCTGTCTTTAAAATGAGGAGATCAGAATGGTACACAGTATTCAAGATGTGGCAGAACCATGCTCCTGTGCGATGGCAAATAAGGCCTTCCATTATTTGTTCAGTCTTTTTTCTCTACTAATTCATAATATTTTATTTGGATTTGGGCATTAAAGAGCACTGAATTGATTACTGACCATATAAAAAGAAGCATCTGAAGTTTTCAATAATACTTTCTAAAGGAATCTCTTAGGATCCCTCATTTAAGCATAAAAAAATGACAATTTGTTGTCACACAGAAAACAGGGAGAATGTAATTTTTTTACTGTCTTTAGGTTAAGAAATTGAACTTAACATACACTGTTACTGCAATTCCTGTGTAGAACAACCTTAGGAGTCACAAAATTCAGAATACTACTATTAACTGTGCTCATCTCAGCTTTAAATTCTGTATTTTTCTGGTTTTAATCTATGAGTTATCATTCTTGCTTAAAATGGCCCTTGTTAAAATAAAAATGTAGCTACCTGAGCTTTTTTCATCATTCACACAACAGCAGTTATGCAAGACAAGAAGCTGATATAAATTCAGCTGACAACAGCTGATATAAATGCAGTGAAATTTAACATCATTGAAATTACAGCGCCTGTATCAGTGGATATCTCTTTGAGACCTGACTAAGAATCAAAGTCTAATTAGAAAATTTGTACCCACAGAAAGATGAGGGTACTAACAAAACAGTAGCAACACAGCTTTTTTTAGGTACATTATAATTCTTAACAGTTGTTATCATAAAACATTAAGATATTGGAATGACTGTTCTACAAAAGAAAAAAGCTAGCAAAAATTACAGTTTTACAGTGCTTTCTACACAATGTAAGTTGCCTATTATAAATAAATCTGAAAACTAGCTTGTCTCAAGTAATTTACAGGAAATGCAAAGATGGTAAAGCATTTTAAGTGTTTGATCCCAATAAAAATCCTTTGATAGAATTATTCTATCGAATTTTGCTTTAGAGTTTCATTTCCTCTCCCTTGCATTCCTGGACTGTGGGCTAAGCTATGACACTGTCACAAGCCCTGAGAATAGTAGCAGACTGACGGAAAACGCTGGTGGCCTGCCAGCTGATAGATTCTGAATTATATCATATTCTTTGCCAGCCCAGGCAAAATCTTGGGTGGGATTCAGTGATCTACTCATTTAACTGGAATTCTAGGCTTATTCCATAATCAAGAGTGAAACAGAATGGATTGTGTCCTCTACCTCCATGAATTATTGATGAACTTTCCAAACTGAGTAAGTGCTCTTCACCGAGTTGCCCAGTAGTAACCAAGAATAATCTGACCCACAGTGCATAGCTTGCCCTGGGGATAATTCTATGGACAGAACCCAGAGGCTGTAGGCTGGAAGCAGGACAGTGCATACTCTATGTAAATGCCTTCCGAAATTCTCTAGTCCTGCTGAAGGGCACTGATGAAGTGGTGTGGTACTCATACAGCAAGGCATGCATACTTGCTGGTATTGCTCCTCCTTTTAGACTTAGGAAATTCCCCATCTGGAGGTTTCCTGCAAGAAACAGTGTAGATTTGTACTATTCTGTTATCTTTTGAGTTTGATTTAATCACATGAAAAAATTTCACAGGTATTTAGAATCTGAAAAATAAATCTTCTTGGGCCTGTTTTGTTCACTAGTGACTAAAAGAACTGTTTAGTAAGCAGGCTTTTTAAAAGTGTTTAGTCATCTAAGACAGATAGATACTCTAAATCAATCAGACTTAGATTGTAATTACAGAGACTTCTAGTAGCAGTACCCTAATGGATACTTTTCTCTTTCTCCTTTTTTTCTCTCCGTCATTCTGTCAGTGCTGCCTTCTCCTCTGTGACAGTCAGATATATAGAAAGACTTTCTTTATCCTTTCACAAACTTTCAGAGTGGAAATCAGACTCAGAATTAAACAGGCTCTCCTGTTTGCCTGGATAAGACTGGGACCTTTGAACCAAGAACCAAAATCACAGAACCACAACAGGAAGTGATGAAAAGCCAGTCCTACAGTTTCTTCCACCCTTTTCCTGGAAAGCAGGGGTGAAGACAGGCACTGCTCTCACTGTTGTTTTTCAAAGAAGAAAGCTCATTGTTTTTTCTCCAAACATGTAGCTTTTAGAGGGAAAAAGAAGGAAATTATTGCCATTGTATATTTAAGAGCTTGAAAGAATTAGCAAGTGAAAATGCAAGTCCATCTAGACCTGTACCATACATTCAACTATGGCTGAAAGTTGATTATATCAAGGAATGCAAAGTAAGAGGAAGAATATACTATTTGTACCAGAAAATCTTTTTCATTTTCAAGTTTTTGCTTGAAAAGATCAAGGAGTTTTTAAGTTGGATCTGTGGCTATGAATTTATTCATTTTCAACAAATATTACCTACAAGAACTTACCTGTTTCTGTATGAAACTTCCACCATGTGAAACACCCCACCACCTCATCTCTACTTCAGACTCAGAACTTTCTCATCCTGTTGTTTTGAACAAGTGACCTGCCAGCTTTATCTGATGCCATCTATATTCTGGTCCTGCATGACTATAAAACCTAGCACAGAAGCAACATTTTTCCTGTGGGATTCAGGCAGAAGTTTTTGTCTGGATGCTGAGGCCAGGCAAAGCTGTAAAAGTCTATGGCTGACGCTAGAGGAGCTTCCTGGTTAAAGAAAATAAAATAAAGTGTTGTCTGAGTCACAGGTACTTCCAGAACTAGGCAGCTCCAATGATGACAGCCAAGGAAGAGTGTAAAACTTTCAAGATTTCAAGTACATATGAAATGCATGGATTTTTCCCAACCAATTTGTGGGCCAAATTTTCACCCACCAATAAATTGCAAAAATCTTAGAGGAGCAGAAGGATGAAGATAGTGTGGTATTATGTATTTTAATTTCATTTTTGTGCCCAGTTAAGACAGAATGGAAGGTGTTTGGTTTGTAAAATGTCATTTCTCTTTCAGTTTAGAAAATATTATGCTATCACATATGAAAGTCTGTGAACTGAAGGACCAAATGAGTTAAAATACCCTGTGAAAATCTTGGCATTAGAATTTTACAGCTTTCTGGTTTTTGCCTTAAAAGAACAGAAATCGAGCCCAAGTATTTCTGATGGCAGAGATGCAAATGAATGTATAAAGATTTGGAAAAGGATTGAAATATAACTGAATGAAATATCCTATTAACTCTTGCCCTAAGTTTTACATTTTTAGAAAGAATTTAAACTAAACTCTTGAAGCCTGCTGTCTATGTTGTCATTACAGATTTTTTACTTCAGTGGATTATGACTTTTGAAAATTCACCCCATCCCCGTTCAGCAGGGGATTAATCTACCATGGAATAAATTAAAGTGGGTTAAAAATGTCTAACAGAATTTTAAGACCCCTGTATTATACCAGTATCATGGAGTGCTGCTAACTTTGAAATGAAAGTCTAGCTAGGTAAATAAATTTTGACAAGGATCTATTGTTCTTGTTCCACATTCCTGTAAGCCTTATTTTATTAATATCAGCTTGTCATTTTCTGCATACATGTAGAAAGTAATTTTAAATAAAATTAGATTCTATATGAAAGGCCACAGAGCAACATTTTAATCAAAATTTGCACGATAGTTTGCTTTTTGTGTAACACACTGAAGAAAATGATCCCGTTTTCATACGAGTAGCCATATCTTCTGAAGAAAGTGAAGACTCTAACTTGACATATCCTGGTACTATATAAAGGACAAGGCCACTGTGCACTGCTAACATACACTATTAATATTGCACATTTTCTACATGAAGTGTCCAATCATCCACTGTCAATGCAAAACTTCAATAAAATTAAATCCACCCAAATAGTTTATTGCTCCTGCGTCTGATACCATATTTTACCAGAGAAAAGTATTAGAATGTTGATACAGCTGAGCCACTTTCCACATAGATATTCATGGATGCATCCTAGAAATCTGAATTTGAACAAAGATGTCTTTTGAGGAGATTTAACTCCCACTGATGTTAGCAGCGTGCACATTGCCACACAAAGGAATTTTATATCTATATGAGATACTTGTGGGGGGGAAAAAAAGAGCTCCCACAAGTACAAGAAATTCTATTGCAAAATTATAAATTCCTGTCATTAAAATTTCCTGTTCTTCACCATGAGTTATTTATTTATTACAGACAGCTGAATACTTCAGGAAAGGCATTTTAAAAACCTAAATGAAGCTGTTCCAATGTTCAGAGTCTGGTATATCCCTGCTAATTTTTATGCCTTCATCTTTACCTTATGCCCTTGCTGGATACACATACAGACTTCTCAGTCTTTTGTGATCTCAAAGAAGAAGGATTTCTTTTCTTTGAATTTAAACAAGGTACAGCAATATACTGCCTTTCTAACTGTGTCTGTTTAATAGGCCTTGATCATTCCTTTGTTTGGTCAGTGGATATCAACATCTATTAAAATTCATTTCTGAGGAAAGAGGTGTAATTCTTTAAAATTGTTCTGGTAAGGAAGGGAAGCATCAAGCAGCTATTCTATTGCAAGTGTATTCAATTAAGTTTTATTGAGATTTTCTTGATGGTTTTGTCAAGGTCTGCTAATTCTTACAGGGGTGTGCTCAGCGGTAAGCAGCATGTGGGCACCAGTTCTGCTGGGCAAGCCAAGTGCTGAACATTGTTTTCCTGGCTATGACAGACACAAACATGTTGCAATGCTCCCAAAGTGCAAAGATGTCAAAGAAATATGGACTGGCCTGTTGGAAATCAGGAGACACCACATGTTACATATTTACAAGATCCAGGCAAAAGTTAGTTTTGATCCAAATCTGAGCAGGACTCTATCATCAGTGTACATTTGCTCAGTCAGGATGCAGGGAAACCAAGTAGCCTCAGTAAAAGCCCGACAGAGCTGGTCTTTATGTGACTGCACACAGCATTACAAGAGACTTATTATAGCATTAAAATGAATAGAGCTACAGAGTACTGGAAGGGGATACCGCAAACCTATAAACTATCAATATTCAATCAATATAGTGCTTCTCTGTGCTGACTATCACTGGGTTTGCACAGACCCATTTTAATGTCTCTGATCCTTTCTGAGCTGATCCAAACAGACATTGTCAGGGAATTTACCACAGCCAAACAAAACAGAATAGAATACTCAATAGAAAATCTACATTTTCGCTGCCTGATAGTAGTCTTGTCTTTTCTCCTGCAATAGTATCACACCTAATTAAAAGTGAAAATTGATAGCCAGCAGGATTAATCAAATTCCATATGCAAATAGCTGGCTCATGAGAGCCATGGTCCAATTGCTAATACTATCACTAAGGTCATTAATTTAAATTGAGATGAGTTAAGAGTCCTTTGGGCATTGACACATAAGTTGAAGGAGGTTATTCATTGCTAAGTTTTTCACACTATAACAAAAAACTTAGGAAGAGAATATGTGAATATTGCTCCAGCATGCCAGCTTCTAGGATGAGCTACTGTGAACTTGTCTGTGGGGGCCATGAGTCTTCTCCTGAGTAGTTCTGATACATCACTTTAAATTCTTATTAAGATGTACTGAAGCAAGTTAAATACAAGACAGTTCAAGGTCTAGTAAACTGACATCTTTGGGATTATTTTATGCCTGCAGACTTTTGCTGGACACCATCAAAAAACAGAAAGACTTCTATTTCTTAAACAAGACTTGAGTACCAGTTTCATAAACCCTTCAGAGTCTTTCCCAGTCTTAAGCCTTCATAAAAGGTCCAGACATTTCCTATTAGCTTATACATATAAATACTGCAGCTCTAGAGGGCTGGTTATTCTAATGCAAATACAGTGCATTCTCAGCTTACCAGCTCACCTCAAAACTAGTTCCAGTGTCTTGATCTATCACTGCATATCTAGACAAGGTGACTAGAAGAAATGTGGTCTTAAAGGCAGATTATAATATAGTGCTACACATCTATGAGCTTTCTCCAAATGCTGATGGCTAAAATATTTTAAATTACATAGTAACAAAATGACTACAGGGTAATAAAGTAGTGATGTGATTATATAACTTATCCTACATAAAGAATAAAAACATAACATTTATTACTTCGACCTTGTATCCCACAAACTTCTCAAATATGTAAAAAAAATTCAATAGGTCTATCGAACAAGGCTTAGACTAAAGTGAAATTTGCAAATCTTGGTTGCCTGAAGGCTTTTTCTAAATTTAAAGAGAACACTGGTGTCTGAAAAATTAAGATGGAATCCTTACAAGTTTGGGCATCATTACTTACTCAAGATCCTGTTTTCATATTCTTAGAGTATAAAAAATTCAGGTTTCAGGGATGATCAGGCATTATTTCTCCAAAATCTGCTCAAGTTAGTAAATGATGTGGCACAAGAAACAGACAGACGAGCACAAACCTTTCACATCAAGTTTCAGAAAGCCTTCATCTTTTTTGACTGATACATGGAGTCCACTCTGCTTCAACCTCTGACAGTTCTAAGCATCACCACCTTGACCACACTGAAATATTTGAGCCAATTCTATCTGCATTCCCACTCATGCAGCCTTCTGCATGAACAAAATTTCAGAGGAGTGATTCAAACAGGAATTAAGTGCTTTGCCTTTCATAGAATAAACATTTCATCAAAGACAGGTCAAGATCACTGTTACATTCATACGTCTGTCCAAAAAAGCAAATTACTTTTTTCCATTTTCTCATCCTTCTATATCTTTGTGGCTGAGCAGCAGCACAAAACAATTTAACATTAGCGAACAAATTTCATTTGTTACCTGCCAAATGCTGATACAAAAGATAACTATGAAAAAGCAATAATATCCTGATTTGAAGGCAGAAGGTAACATGTCTTCACTACAATACACTTGCTAAATAACATTCAATGAACTCATAAAAGCATTTAATTTAAATATAAATGCTTAGCAGTTCCATTTTTCAGGGAGTAAATGACAGTCCTGCTTGTGTTTCTCTTAAATGTATTTTCAGAATAGACAACCTTTCATAACCTACAGTTAGTGTTATATATTATTACTATTACTGTAATCCTCACAGACCTCCCTGTGATCAGGGTTAAGGTGTATTAGAAGCTAAACATATATAGTCACTGACCTAGAAAGATTTCTCACTGAAACATATTTGACAAAGGCAAAGCTAAAAGAAGAAATATTGGTGATATCTTAACTCAGTTGCAGAGCTAAGAGTTAGCACAAATCTCTGGACTTCTGTTTCCCATGTCATTTCCAGTATGTACCAACAAAAAGGCTAATTCCAGTAATTGCTTATGCTTAATGCTACTATCTGCTTTAAAAAGGATGCAAGCTCAAGGAAGCAAAGTCAGATTAGAAGTGGGTTGGGTTAACAAGAAGCCTGAAAAACATTTGTAGACAATTAGGTGGTCCCAGTTTTCTAAAGGAACAGGAAAAACTACGTTGTTAATGAGAAATATTTGATTCGTTCCTCTGCCAGAAATGATAGCGAAAATAGTCATATTCATGTCTAGTATGAATATTGTGTTGCAATGTCACAGTAAAACAACAACAACAACAAAAAAAGAAATTAAACTGAATTCACAATTTGGAAGACATTATAAATGTCTTTTGAAATGTGAATCGCTCTGGTCCTCCTTTATCAGTCAGCAGTCAGTCAACACCAGCTCTGGTAGTACATAAGCTACCTACTGAATAACAATATTTGTCCATTGTTTCAAATTTATTTTATATAAATCTAATAATATATCTTTTTATAAACTTAGGAGAAACCAGAAGAATATTATCTTATTCAAGTTATTAACTTCTTAGAGTGTTTTCTTTCTTAGCTTGCTCTATAAATAACTAAGATAAGAGACTGTAGAAACAGCAAGAAACTTGTACTTGTTACAAGATACATCAAGCATTTTATTCACCCATTGAATTTTTTTGTTCTTTTATCTTATGGATTTTATTGCTAAAATATGCAAGAGTTTTCATCTAGTTTAATTGAGCAATATTCTATATTAATTAATAGAATAGATTTCCTGGTAATTTCAGAGTAGCTTTTTCAAGGAGAACAGCATGTATACAGATTTGGTGTAAAAGATATCATATTTACAAGAAAGACATTCTATCACTCATGAGTTACAGAAGTATGAGAATACACATCTTTGGAATTTAAAGTTTTGCTATGTCATGATAGTAACCCTAGGCAAATGCCTGAAGCCTAAACCCCAGCCCCAAACCCTTACTCATTCTAAGCCCCTAACATACAACCTCTCACCTAATCCTAAACTGGTTGATGGCAAGAAAAAGAAAGGCAGGCCTTGTGTGTATAATATACATAATTTTGATATACTTTCTCTAAACCTACTTGTGCAATTTAAATATAATTGTGTGCTTTGAGTAGTGCAGGATCAGATATCTTTTCAGGTTAAGTGACTACTACTTAACTAATTTTTCAGCAGATCCATGTCAGATTAACCCAGCTGAGGATCAACCACATATCTTTAAAATTATCAAATAAAACCTGCCAGAGTTAAATTGCAGGTTATTCTGCATTCAGAGCCCCTCAAATAATTTTCAGCTTTATTTTAGGTCCAAAATATGATTTGATATTTCTCAGGGTGAAAGATTTCCAAACAGAAGAGAAAAATGTCAGACAAAGAGCCTGCAACTTTCAGCTTGTCCTTGAGACTGAAAATGGCCATAATTTTGGTTATGGGGAATGGCAGTAGAAGCTGCGTGGCCATTCTCTGTGCCTGTTCAATTACTGTCCATTCAAAGCAGATTGCTAACAAGGGATCGTTAGGTGTTTGGTGTCTATGATGTAAAATATCTACTAGGAATTGCATTTTGATCATCACTTCATTTTACATCTGTTTCCCACTAACCAATGGAACAAAGATTGTTAATCACTCTTGACCTTTCCTGGACTTGAGCTAGTAATTTAATTGCTAATCCTTACCAAGGGACTCTGAAGTACACCACAGAGCCCCCGAGGCATGCGGCTTGACCCTCTCTGTTCAACACTGGTTTTAACCAACAACATCATAAAGAATACACTCAGATTTGACAGTGTTAATTGCAGCTTTGGCCATAGCTTCCAGACGAAGTAGAAATTGTCTAACTAGAAACATTAAAAATATCTGCAGAGCTCTAGGTGATTCTACAGGAATCAAAAAAAGTCTCTCCAGCCAAGACCTTGCAGCCAAGACAATCTTGCAGACTCACACTACTGCACTGTCAATTTGCTCCTAAGAAATGCCCAACTCCTGGCAATTAGAATTCTTAAGGGGCTGGTGAAAATCTGTTAGTTTTGGCTTGTTTCAAAATCTTCCCCCAGATGGTAATATAATTCCAAACCAGCTGAGATTCACTTTGTGTTGAATTTCATTCTAAAAAAGGATCACGCAGAAAAAAGAGGAACAAAAGCTTTTCCCCTCCTCAAATTTCAAGTCACAATATGGAGAAAATTTTCTTCGAATCATTCTTCTGAGTACGATTAAGTTATTCTAAATTCTGTACCTCCATACCTAAACTTTTTCTTTGGTTATTTTCAAATCTACATTCAATTATATTTCAGACTAAGATTTGCTAACTGAGAATGAAAAAACATAGAGGCAGTATGTCTACCATGCACTCAGATCTTATTGCAAAGCTAAAACTGGAAGAACATGAGCTTCTACCTACACATTTTCTGCCAGATTAAAATCACATTAAACTGATAATAATTTTCCTGTAAGTGCCAATGCCTAATACTATTACAGTTTGTCACACAGTTTCATGCTTCTTACATGTGTTTGACAATATATATTGGTTTTTTTACAGGATTTAAGGTCATATTTGTAACTAAGATTAGAACCACATTTCTGTTCTAAATCTGCCTGTTGAAGATTTCTGCACTGCATTACATTTACTTTTCTGTAATACTTAGAGCACATTGTCATTGGAAACTGGAATGCAGTGTCTACTGCCCTGAGATTGTAGTGATTAATATCTCATACAGAAATACTAGCAAGGTCCCTCAAAGCAGACAAACAGTGTAGACATGAAGTTGTCCAGCAGCTAATTAAATCCACCTATTAGACCATAACTGGGGCACTGTGC
This sequence comes from Eopsaltria australis, assembly GCA_034509425.1. Classification (NCBI taxonomy): domain Eukaryota; kingdom Metazoa; phylum Chordata; class Aves; order Passeriformes; family Petroicidae; genus Eopsaltria; species Eopsaltria australis. The sequence goes on along the minus strand of JAVTVJ010000228.1, from coordinate 238,680 downwards.
AGCTCTGTGCTTACTGGTTCAGGAAACAGCTTGCATAGTTCTAGCTTAGAGGTCTGCACTGAATTTTTTGTAATGTCAGAGGCCTATTCTCTTCAATTTTATTCATTGGAGAATGTAGATCTTGCAAAGTAGATACAAATCACTGTAGTTGTTCACTGGAGGGAGTAATTTCCTATGTAAACTGAGTTCAGGCTTCACAGAGGAACACATTAAAGGTATCTCTCAGTTTGGTGGGCTACCAGCCACTCAGGTTGCACCTCAAGGGACAAAAAGAGAATGCTAGTTTTCTAATATAAAAATAGAATCATTGACTGCACTTTACTGGAGTTACTCCTGAACTATGCTGTCATAAACAGAAGTTTTAATCTGTTCCACACAGTTACTGAACAGCCCCATCAATAGCAACTTATTGAACGAGTAATTGATATTTATTTATTTCTCAGGACTGAGAACACTTCCTATTTTCTGCTGTCTTGATCATACTCATACAGGCCTACACAGGTAAAAAAAATTTTTTTTCAAATAAGTATTTTGGGTAGTTTAAGCCAAAATTTAAAAAACTCCCTCTGCCCTAAGATCTTGGCAAGAGACACATGCAAAAAGACAGAAAGCTGACTGAGAAAGTGTGTTGTGCTGAAAATATTTCTTTGACTAAGAATTTACAAACTTTCATCTAAAGAATCACACAGACTTTCTTAAGCATTTCAAAGAACCAGCAAAACACAAGAGCCATGAAAAGACTCAGGACTTTTGAACCATTCCCAGCCCTCTTTCTGTTGCTGCAGCTCCTTCAGGAAGGCAGCTTGCCAGCTTCCACAAACAAATCCCCAGCACGAGGGTTCTGAGGTATTGGATGGAGTCAGTCAACAGGAAGTTGTGGCCAGTGTGCCAGGCCACCTGTTCTAGGGGGGATCAAGCCATGGTGAAGGGTTGAATTCAATTTCCTTAGCAATTCTCTTTACACAGCTTCCCAGCATTTATCAAATCTCTGCCACCTGGAGAAACTCTCTTTATGTCTGGCAGAGAGAGGGAACAATCAAACAGAATGTGTTTCCCCATCCTCATACCAGATTGACACTGGAAACCCCTAAGTAACCACTACAAATATTACAATGGAAATACACATTTTTCCTCTAAAGAATGAAGACATTTCTGGCAAAGACCAAAAAAAAAAAAAAAAAAAAAAGCAAAAAAGTACTCATTAATTACTGTGAAAATTAATTAAAACTTCAGGGGGCTGAATTAGTGAATCAGATTCAATCCAGAGGGAAGTTTCTATCCATTGTTTTCTCATGTTGTTTACCACACTAAAGCTCAAAAGTTTGCAGGAACTTAAAATTATTCACCACAAACCCTCTTCTTAGCATTATTATAGTCCAAAGACAATGATCTCAGCAGCAAATCAACAGCAAATTATAGCACAATCAAATACATATGAAAACCACTTTTTTCCTTTACTTTACAATGTGGAAAACAATAAATATTGTATCCATATTGGAGGAAAATATTTAAATTATTCAATGCTTGTATTTATAAAATGTAAAATTTTTTATAAAATATAACAATTTATTTATAAAATGTAACAAAAATTGATTAACAGAATCTTATTATCTCTTGGAACACAATATAAAAATAATATTTTTTTGAAATACTGAACTTCTCCTAAAAGCATCTAAGAACTTTTCAATAGAAGCAAGTCTGTCAACTGCATCAGAATTATCAAAGTACTGAAAGTTACACATTTTTCTCACAGCAATCCAAAATTTTTCTGAATGTTATTTTGACTGCAAAACTGTAGAATTGCCAAATTGAATCTGAGAATAATCAAGGACAGTTGCATTGGCTTTTCAGTGAGAGTAGTAATTCAAATGGGGTCTTGGAAGAAAAGAACAGGCAATAGAATTTTTTTTAAGTAGAATTAATTTGAAGCTAATAAGTATCTGCTTCTATTAGAAATTCATGAAGTAATTGCAAGATTAAAAATAGAAAGTACGTATAAGTACTAGCGTATTTTAAAAGGAAATGTATACATTTAAATATGAATTATTTTTTTGCCCCACTACAGTACTGAATTTGGTGTAATGAAAAATGAGACAAGACAGACAAGAATACAAAGCTTCCAAGTGCTAGTCCATCACTGGCAAAGTCACAGAGAGGAGTGAAGGTTTATACTTGGTGTGGACCCATGTGACACTTTCTGGAGAAGCAAGCTTTTTATTCAGAAAAGGAACAGATGTTTTGGCAGATAGCATAGAAAGAATCCTGTCAGAGACTATAAACTAGACTTGAAGGGGAAAAAAAGAGTCTGGAAAAAATGTGAAGTATAAAACAAAAGAACCAAAATGACATGGATAAAATAGAAATGCAGAAAAAAAGACAAGGGCTTTGTTAAAATTGAAAAGAGAAAGTAAATGTGCTCAACTCTTTGTAACTTTAGAAGAAGTTTTAAGGCAAAAAAAATGAAACTTATCTCTCTTCCACTGACACAGCTCATTGCAGCATGACACTGGGAGATTAATTTTATAGCTGCAGACAGAAATCAAATAAAAGGAAGAGTCAATGCCCTTTTTAAGCATCAGTAGAGAAAGATCACAAGTACACAGCCAATATTAAAATGCAGCCAAGGTTTATGGCCAACATTTAAGTAGATTTGTACTGGAAGAACAAAAAAATAACCAACTGTGTAAATAGAGATGGGCATACTACCACCTCACCTCTCTGCACCCAAAGTTTTGTTCTTTCATTTCTTGGCAATAAAGCAGCTCCTTCTGAACCAAACAAATGTGTTTAAGAAGCTTTAAAACTTAAATTCACCAAACAATTTCCTGTCAATATCTTCAGTCTTCATAAAAAAGAGCTTTGTCAAGAAATTCTCAGTCTACTCCATTCTGAAATCTGCAGCTGCTGGACAACATTTTTAAAAATCTTCTTTAACCTCCAAGAATAGCCTTTTCTGAAAAAATATACACTGTTATCAAGGTATCCAAGCCAATTATGCATGGCTCCATCCTACCATCTGCTAAGAAAGAAGCACCAGCCAAAGATACTATGGCACATCTTGGTACAGATATCTAAGTGGGAAAAAATGTGGCCATATGTAAGTTGCACTCCCAGCTAGCTGGGCATCTACTGTGGTGACACTGATACCTGAGCAAATAATCACTGAGGATTCAGGTACTGTGTGTTAGCTGCTCCACAGTTAGAGCCCACACACCTATCCTTACCATGAAGTAAATTCAAGGCAGTGCAAGATCACTTGTGCATAAAAAACAATAACAAAAAGTTATCACAGGAAAAAAGCAAGAGCATAGATTTTTTTTATTACTGAATGCTCAAGTTTACATCTTAATTTCCACTGCAATAAGCTTCCTACATCCAAAAAGGACACTATCTGGTCTGCAGGGATGCAGCTCTAGGTCCAGTCCCTGAAAATATCTTAAAGACTAAATTTAATGTTTAGATGTTGTCCTGAATCACTATTTCTATGAGGAAAGACCCATACAGTAACACTGACTAGAGTAAGAATTAGAAATTTAATATTGCAATGAAAGTTGCATACTTTTGTCTTTTGGATTGTAACCCCTATATTAAGTCATTAAAGAGGTGCTGTTTCTCACTCAGCAAGACATAGAATATCTCTGTAAAAACAAGAAACCATGAAAAAATTTACAGTCAGAAAAATATACAAGGAAAAACTGCAAGGAAATGAATACAAAGTCCCAGTAAAACTGACAGGAAGAAATAAGAAGGTTCATCTGGATAGAAAATTGACCGTATAAACACTTCTTTGCATTCCATATATATTTCCATCAGAGGTTTCCATTTAAAATGTTCTCAGTCTGCAGTCAAAACCAGATTTTCCTGTCTGATGGACATGAAAGCTCAAATTCACCTCTGCAAATTAACTATGTTCTTTCCGCTTCATACATCAACTATTATGTGCAACGTTATTTCTGGAATTGTATCTTAGCTTACAATTTGATGATTATGGTACATCAGGGAGAAGAGAATGCACCTTGCTCTGCCACAGCTACATTTTTATTGACTCCACAGTACTTGAGAATTGGGAAATTTCTTTTTGTCAGCAAACTAAGCAGGTCTGACTTGGAAGATTTAAAGGGTGCAGATCTGGCATCTGTGATCAGTTGATGCCTGCAATGACAATGGGATGGCAAAAAGAATCTGCTTAGTCTAGGAAGCTACTGCAATTATTTACAGCTGAAACACAAAGGGATAACAGTGCACCGGGCTTTTGCCATCTTTTTCGCTAGGAAGAATGTGTTCTTTGTGAAAGGGGAGACTTTCTGCACTCACACCTCCAACCCACCACAGCCTTTGCAGCCTGTTATTCATCACTAAACAACAATACAAAGTGATCTCCCCAATGGTTCCCAGTGAGTCTGTAGATTTCAGGTTTTGTGATATATGATCCATGCTCCCTGGTAAAGTCTCTAGCCTCCCAGTTTAGACCTTTGAACTCCAAAACCATGAAACACATCATTAAGATCTCTGAGCTTGCTCTCTCGCAAATTCTCTGAGGCCTCCAGCAAGATCTTTCCTCATCCACCCCTAAACTGAAAATCTTCTTTGAATCTGAAAACTGGGTTTCTCTCTCCTGAGAAACAAATTCTTTGCTGGTGATGTCTGATTAAAAGTAGATCTCCCTTATTCCGTAAAGAGGAAACAACAGAAATAATTTCTTACTGAAGGAATAACCACGAGTCCAAAATGCCAGAGGACAGAGGGATTGATCAAAAGGACAGTGAAGTCTTTTCATTAACTTTGATAGACTTTGGTCTTAGGTCATCAATCAGCACTGTTAATAATTGTGGATCTTGTAAGAGGTTTTGTACTGGAAAAACAGAGAGAAAAAATACAATCCTGACATTTCCACTAGACAAGAAAAACTCAGGGGATGTACTCACAACCATACCACAGTTGCTACATTATAAAAAACAGTTTTATATTTAAATAGAGCAGGTCAATGACAAATTAAATATGGAACTAATGGCATTTTGTTCATCACTAAGTTTTATGACCAGTTGTTGCCATAACTGGGTGCATACACATTTTTATTTTCATTTTAGAAATAAGTGCTGTGGTTAAAATAAACACAGCTCTCTATGTTTTCCTTTCCAGAATTATTAGCCCTTAAATTTTTATATGGCCTTTCTCTGTATATTAAGATATTACTAGAAGATTTAAAATTACATAGACATAGAAATTTTGGTATCACAAATTTTGTGAATTTTTAATAGCAGGCTAAAACAATTTATATTCGATGCAGTATTTATTGAACTTTAATGTTCCTTGGGGTTTTTGCTGTTATTACACAAGTAATTACTTAAAAAAAATAGTTATATGCTTATAATTCTTTCATTTAGATCATCCTCCTGATTAATGTTAATTTGCATGTGACTTTAGGGTATTTTCTTTTTCTTGTTCCTCCTACAATTTCACCCAGTATGTACAAACAAGTTCTCTGAACTCACTTCCTGAGTTATCCCAAGTGTAAATTACTTCGATTACTTGTATTAAAATGCCAAATTCTACACAAATTCTACTTTTCACTGTTTTACTCACTTATGTTCCCCATTTGTGTCACTCTAGTAAGTGAAAATTAGCATTATGCTGATCCTCACAAAATGGCTGAAGATATTTGCTTTCATTTGTGTTTTTCATTACCTGATAACTCCAGAACTCTTTCATCTCCTGAAGATAATCACCTTTCCATATCCAAATAAGATCAAGATCTCAGTAGTTGCTGCAGCTGCCACTGACCAATATTTAACCCAATCTGGCACCAACACTACTGTGGACCTGATGAGTTCAGAGCCTTCTTGGTACCACTGAGCCCTCAGAACACTGTGAGGAACCACCAGCTCTGAAAAGGGAGTCCCAGGAGCATATTCATGCAATGAGATGCTGGCTGGCTAGAAAAGCTTTTAAAAATCTGGCCTGTCTTTTAGACTGTGCTATAGACAAACCATCTTAAAATCATGAGCACTAACATGCCTTTCTCCCTCTCCCTGGTTAACTTTTAATCTGACAACACTACATAAAACAATTAAATGTCTTCCCTTCCTGAGTTCTGCCTGTAAACAAACAATACATTTCTGAAAATGAAGGTTTAGCTGTCAATGTCCTCAAGAGCAGAACTGATTCCTAAATATCATTTTCTGTCACACAGTTTCTACTCGCCACTTTTAAATCTACCAGTATTTTCTATTATGATATGATGTTGCCTATACTCGCATAGGTTCTTGGGTTTCTCATCCCTAGGACAGACTCCATCTGCCCCTGGAGTTTTGCTAATCTTTAGACATTCTAATATCCTGATCATCTGTTCAGGTATGGTCTTGATTTCCCTCAACATTTCTTCTTCTTCTCGTAGGAAATTTGCAGGCATTTCCAGCATCTGTCACCCACTCTCTTGTGAATGTCAAGACAAATCAGTAATTTAATGTTCAGAAGTTCTGTCCATTAATTATGTTAGCTTCTTACTCCAGCTATCTTTATGGACTTCCCATGCAAAGTACTTTAAAATTCCTTCACCAAACAGCTCAGCATGTCTTTTCTCATGTTGACGTTTCGATAGAATTAGGCTTCCCACAAAGAATGTGTATTTGCCTTCCTCTTCTATAAAGCTAAAATAGAAATCTATTGTGTGCACTAGTTTTTTGCAAATCTCCCATTAACTATCTGGTCTCAACTGTGGCATGTACTAATTGCTTTGATCACCTGTATTAAACCCCTGATTTTTGGGGAATCTAACCTCTTTTGCTGCCAGCATTTTAATATAATCACTCTTGAAACTGAACTTTTAATTGTGAGGATTATTTTAAAATTCAAACTAACCAGACATGAAGATTTTGAAAAAATATAAGGGGATGGCATGAGTATGTCTCCAAGAAAACCAAACAGAAGTTTCTGTCACTATGACTGCTCCTGCTGTATTTTTGTATGTATTTTTTTAAATTTCTTTATTGCACTCATTCAGACAGAAGATTTTTAGCTTTCTGTACTAGAAAAGAGGAACCATCTGCACACTGACACAACTGTCTCTCAACACCAGACAGTGCTTCCCTTTTACAAATGAAACTTGTCACATGTTCCTCTAGAAAGTTAAATCACATAATCTGTTTTCTAAACAAGTCAATGTCCAATGCAATACACTTCAGCCTAAAATTTTAGTTATTTCTGCATAGTATCTTTAATGAATGCCCATATATGTTCACCCACAAAGGCCTTGTCCAGACTGTCATAATCCACTTCAAAACTCTATCATCATAGGTTAACTCTGATTCCTCACACAGAATCTAATGGAACAAAAGTGCCAGTTTTTCTGACCAAAGCCTGTTTATGGTTTTTTAAATAATCAGATATAAGCTATTTGCCTTCATCTTCAAATTCTTCCTCATTTTCATCCTACCTATCATCTCCAATGAGCTCTATCTCCAGCTAGACCATAATGTTGGCTTCCATTACCATTTTGTCAGATATTTTTAAACAAGCTCCTCTGTGATTTTTTCCAAGCATCTGCCACACAACCTCATTATCTTCCTTCAAATCCCTCATTAAAACTCTCTTGCTGTGATGCCTACAAAAAACCATGAGAAAATGTTTAAGCTAATAATGCATTGAGACGCTTTCTCTCGTACTGACCAACATTGCCCCATTGTTTCCTTGTGCTCCTTTAGCTGTCTCAATCCATGTGTTGTCTCTTACATTTGAATCATAACCTCCCCATGTGGTCCTGGTTTATGACTTAGAGCGCATTAGTGTTGATAATATAAATAAGAATCAGAAGAAAAGGCTTTTCCCCTCATTATATTTTGCTAGCTCCTGCAAACATGTTCACACTTCTCTTTTGTGTTAGCTTCTAGTAAGTAATATAAAAAGCACCTCTAATATAATCTCAAACTCCTCTTTCCCTTTTCAGAGGGGAACACCCAAATGAAGGACTAATTCAGTCTCTATTTAAAAAAAAAAATATTTGAAAAGGGTAACTATGGGTAAGAGGGGAAAGCTAGTAATTCAACACACTTTTTTTCCATAGAGGATAGAGAAGTTCAAGCCCATTTTCTCTCCATCTAGTTCCTGCCCCTTAGAACAATACAAATAGGATTCACTTCAAGGGAAGGATGAGGTCTTTCCTGGGGATTAGCAATTTCCTTTCTTCCTTCCCTGACTGCCATTGTTTGCTGGGTATACCCCAAGTCCTGCTGCTTTTGAAGGCACAGACTCCTGCTCTGGCACTTCTCATGGAACGGATTTTCCTTCAGGATTGGAAAGAACTATTTTTCCACGGATAATGGAGAACAGAATGAAAAGTGAATGTTTTTCTCATCACATATTTCACAATCTCTCAGTTCACCATTTTTTCCATTCTCATATCTTAAAGTTATTTGTAATCTTCCTTAGTACATGCACCCAAAGCAGCTCTGCACCTGCACTAAAAGGAGCCTTTCCTAACAACTGAACCTCCTCTGCATGAATCCAGAGTCACAGTGAGGGCTGATGTTTCCACTTTGGCTTTTAAGTCCTCTATGTATATAATATATCCTTAGCCGCTGCATTTTTTCGCTTTGCATCTTGTCTCTTTTTGTGCTTTTTTCTAGACTAATGTAGCACTCGTAGCAATGACCTCTATTCACAAGAAGGATAGTTATTTCCCTGGTCTGACACATTATCATTGTGACTACTACACAGAGGTATAGAAATTAGTTTAGACAGATACAATTCATTAACGTGCTCAGCAGATATCTGTCTATCAGCTGGAGAACTTTAGCACCTTTCTAACAAGAGATACACATGCAAGAAAAATATGTAAGTTTATACACCTACCAAATTTCCCACAGACATCAGTAAATCATACAGCAATTGCTGATTTTGAGATGTAAGCAGGCAGTTTTGACATCTGTATGTTCTATATAGACCAAAAAACACAAACTCATGGGGTTTTTATTGCTCAAATGAGATAGGACTTTGGGAAAGCTTGATACTAAATTTTTCCTATGTTTCCATTTTGTTAACTAAAAAGCACCAACAATGCGAGCTACCAAATTATATCAGTTATGTTCATGAATGACATGATTCTACATCATATCCTTTTAATCAATCTGAGTTATGGGAAAACGATTTAATTATGAGAATTTAAGCAGTCATGGAGTTCATTAATCCCATAGCACATCCACAGGAGGTAAGCATGGAACTGCAGTGCAAGCACTGGGCAGAGCCAGAGGCTATTCTAGCACAGAAACAGTTTGGAGACAACGTGGAGCAGGTGTAATCTTCACCTCTTCAGGAAGCTTTTCAGAATTGCAGCTGTGGAGCTTCCTTGTGCTCCTAGGGGAGTGAGACAGCTCCATGCTGTTAGCATAATCTCACTCTACAAAGGCAGCAAATGCAAATTTACTGTCCCCCCTTTGATTTCGTGTTGACAACAGTGTGTCATGGCTGATCAACCAGTCTCCATTTAATTGTAATTTCCTACCTCAAGAGAAATTCAACTCTTTACAACTTTCACATCAGAAACCTGTTGGAAAAATAATAATAAAAAATGCAGCTGAACAGGAAACTCTGTTTTCTATAGCTAGCACCTGCTAGTGCCTTACTAACAGCTGTGCAACTCTGATGGACACATTACAAAAGAATGGACTTTCTCTCCATGCAACAAATACAAAGAGGTTTGCTTGCTATAAACACAGCAGAAGATTAGATTTGAGAACTCACACTGTAAGGACTTTTTCTTCCACATGAACATGGCTAGCAGACTTCTTGTCTTAGCCCGTGAGAAAGCTACCCAAAGCAAAGAGTTTTGTCTTAAAATGCTGAACCACTTTAAGAAGAAACTCAAGTACTCTTGGGGAAAGGAAATCTAAAAAATAATACTTAAAAATTTAATAATACTAATACAAATATTAATATTAATACTACTACTAATAATAATAAAAATAACCTAAGTACATTATTTCGCTACCTTTTCCTTGTTTTCTTCAGTGGGTTTTGATCACTTTTCTAGTATCTTTTCCAGCACATCTCATACCAATATAAATGTCAATCTGTCTCCAAATACAAGAAGACATCTTCGCCTGAAATCGTGTTATGGTTTAGCAAGAAATGACCTTGCAAGACACCATGATGGGCAATTTACATGAGCTGAGGAAATGCTAATTAACAACAGATTAAGATACTAGAACTTGGTTTCAATTATTTGTGTAATACTATGAATAAAAAAAACTTATTCAAAAAAGGAAAAGCAATAATGTGATCATGTAACAAATGAAATTAAGGAGGAGAATCAATTACCTGATCTACAGTCTATGGATCCAATTTGAAGTTATGCACCATTTACAAAGATCTTTTGAATAATTCACCCAGGGGAAAAAAGTTCAAAAAAGTGCTGTCCAATAAAGCACAGAGCTTTACAGTTCATTTAAGCTATGTTTCTTTATGCACAAGTACCCATATCTCCATTATGCATCCAAGGGTGCACAATCACAAAACAAGGTGGACTGTGACAGAAAGGGACATGACCTGTTCCAGCACACAAAATATATGCATTACCAGTGCTCATTTAGTTGAGGAAAAGTAAAATAAGTATAAAATGTCATCCTGCCTGATGTACCCTAACTTAAAATAAATGCTCGTTACCTTTGATGGTTTTATTCTGAGTTTTGCTGCAATAGAAATAAAGGATGAAGGAAAAAAGTAACCACTTAGAGAAATTTCCCAAGAAAATATATTTATGCTGAAGCTGACATGCAATTTGCAGGTTTTGTGGCCTCACATAGCTAACTAATATCTTTTACTGATCTACAAGGTAACATAAATGATCACTAGTAAAGGCTTTTGATTACTCAGATTTCAAAGGAAGCAATAGCTAACGAACCCATAGATAATTATGCAATACAAATCCAGTAGGACAGTTTAGTAAGTTGGGAAAAAACATCAGAAGTGATGTTTTAAAGCCTCACAAGAAACCAAAAATTTTATGAACAAGGAATTTTCAGAATATTACACCACCCCATGATCTCCAACACCTGAAACCACTGGATAAAGAGGAGACTGAATCAGCTGAAAGTTGCAATCACCTGGGCACTTTTAGAAATTTTCAGTAAAAGGAAAATTTCTTGAAAAAATGTAGTAATGTTATTTTGTATATTGACAGTGGCCTAAGCACTGTGAGAACCTGCTGTCCCAATCTGCTGTCTACATTTCAAGAGAAATGTTGATAAACTCTAATCAGTTGACAAAAGAACCTTCAGCATACTTAGTAGATCAGAAGGTCTGATCATACCTAAATACTCCAAGAGCTCAATACTTTTACAGAAGATTGGGAATGATTTCATCTACAGCTGAAAAGAATGTATATACGAAACAGAAATTTAATAATAGCTTCTTGATCTACAGCAAAGAACAATTTTAAGTCATCCCCAAAACTTAAAAAAGACACATGAATAAGAATATGAATAAAAGCCATCAGCTTTGGAAAAAAATAGGAATTAGAAATGGGGAACATCTGATCTTACATAGGCCAAAAGTTCCCCAAATTGTTATAGCACAAGCAAAGCAGAATTGTGCACACATCACAGACTTCTCAGAGATAAGATACATAGAAATAGAGAAGGCTCTACATTCACAACAAAAGAAAGGCTACAAGACATAAAATGGGAACAGTTAAAATACATTATCAACAGAAATACCTTTGAGGCCATTAGTGGACAAACATTCAATTAAGATTAAAAGAAGATAGCTCAGTATTGACTTCAGCAATATATCTATTTTCACTGAAGAAAAATAAAGATTATTAGATGATGAATGCATCAAATATCTTCAACAGCTGTAGGACAGCTTACAGTTTCTACAGTTTTAGTACAGGAAATGAAGAAGTTTAAAAAACAAAACTAGAAATAATGTGCTTTGTGATATTGAAACTAGATTACTTTGAACAGATTTTATAACGTGCCTTTACAGAATACTGTGTTTTCTGCTACAACTACTCACCAACGCTGGCAAAGAGCACAGATGGAGTTACTATTAGCTAGACTGATCATGCACTTACTAAGTCAAGACAGAAGTCTTTGCCTCTTGGCATCAAAAATCCAGAGGGAGGCAACAGTAACTCATATGTCTGTCTCATAACAGAGACATAAGAAAAAGAAATTTACATAGTAGAGAAAACAGAAAATATGAGCACATGTAGAAGACATTGTCTTTAGATAATTCCGATTATGCACACAAATGGGAAGTATTGACTCAGAAAAAAATCTAGAGTCTGCTATATTAAATTGCAGATGTGTTGACAGCAAAAAGAAAGACATGAGGAAAACAAAGGACAGCACAAAAGCAGAGCTACCAGAAATACATCCAAATGTAAATGAACAGCTTTGACCTAATATGCAACATGGCCAGAGTGCCAGTATAATCTGTATAATCAGAAACTACAGAATGTGAAAAGGCTGAAGAAGAAACAGAGAGTCTACAAAGACAATACAAAACTTCAAGGAAAGAATGAATCAGAATAAATTTACTGAAAACATTATCCTTCAGGACACATTTAACTGCACAAAGAATACTATGTTCACTCTTGGATCCTTGGCACTGGGTCCAATCAGCGGGGGGCAATCCCCTGGAGTGCCATGAAAATGTCTAAGGTGCAAAAGCAGATGACATAGAAGATTAAGGAAACTGAGTTCAGTCTAGAGAAAAGTGTAAGGAAAGACCTTATTGTCCGATTTTCAGGTCTATGAAAAGGGAGCTAAAAGGGGGCTGTAGGGAAGATGGAGACAGGCTTTCCTAGGAAGCTTTGTGTGAAAACAAGAAATAAAGAGAAATTCCTGTTGAACATGGTGAGAACCACGAGTGTGATCAAACAGTTGCTTGAGAGACTGTAACATGCTTATTTACAGCACTGGACTAAACACAGCCCTGATCACTTTGATTACCTTCAATATTAGCTCTGCTATGAGGAAATTTGACTACGAGGTAAATGACTTCCAGAAGGCTACAACAGAATACAAAGCTGTTATTACGTATGCCCTCCCTCCAATTATAAATAGGAGTAACAAAATGCAAAGGTAAAGGCAGACTGAAAACAATTAGCTATACTGAAAAAAAACCAGTACCAAAATCTGAGAAAGAAGATTTAATTGATGCTGAGAAGTAGGAGAATTTTAATAAGACTTTAGGTGAAAAGTTGAGAGGCGGAGGTAATTATTAGATGATTATTAGCAAAGAAGTACAAGGAAGTTGGTGTAAAAAGATTGACCATTACTGTTCCATGAAATACGTAGCTGCAAGACCTAGCCTTTTAGTATCCAGTGGCATAATAAACTTTCCAAGCTTTTCTTTTAGAGTTATTTCATATATTTCCTGCATTAGGACTGAAAGTTCAGAGAGGGAAGGAATATTTTGTGAAAAGCATTCCCCAACTGGAAAATGGATTTTTATAGCCATTATTGTTTTTCTGTAGGGGTTCATTCAAGTGTGAATTCAAGTTCCCATCCCCAGTTTTCCTAAGGGCTTTTGGTGTATTTTAGGTGAAATATATTATATTCTGGGAAATTCAAATACAAAATTCAGGGTTTTCAGTGGTTCCTTTGGAAGAGATACTTATTATAGTGTGATGGTGAGTATTGGCAAATTTTATGTTTGTTCCTCAGGCAAGAGTGGACCTTTTCAGAGGATTATAGTTTGTAGAGAGTTTTCTTCTGATGACTGAGTCTAAGGAGTCTGAGACTATTCAAAAATGTTACAGGGGTATCAATGCATGAAAAAAAAGAGTATCAATAATAAGAGAGTCTGATAAAATATAAAAATGGAAATAATCTTATTACAAGGAATGGAAGTAGAGAAATATTGTAGGAGTGCTTAGACAAGCTCCGTAAAGAAATTGAAAAGGCTAACAACAAATGGCCATCTTCCAGGCAGCTGAGCCAAATTGTAAAGAGATTCAAGAGGCAATCAGAACCCTTAGGAACAACAAGCACCAGGTGTCAACAGTGTTGCTGCTGAAATGTTAAAAACAAGAAGCTCTAATCTTAGAGACCTTATCCACTTTTTTTTAATATATGGAGGTCTGTGAAAAAGCTAAGGGAACTGAAAAAGGCAGGCATATTTCTAATTTCAAAAAGGAAGACAAAATGTAAAGAGACAGTCTGTTTTCTCTACTTATTATGATTCATAGAATCCTAGCTCTAACACTTTTATATAGATTTTGCCCTTAAAGGCGACAAAAAATAGGAGAATGCAAGTGTTTCCAGACATATATAACGTTTCATAAATCTCATCTCAATGTATCAGATGTTTTCAATGCTTCAGTGACAAAAAAAAAATTGTAGTATGATCAGCATACACATTTAAATAAATTTTAAGGACTGTGTGACAGCATTCTCCAACATGGTCTTTGTACTGCAGTGAAAGAGATGCCTAATAAAATTATTAGGGTAGCCCAGTTGTCTTTACATGGTTGAAATTTAGACTATGGCATAGGAAATTCCTATGCAATTTTTCATCTATATAGGATTTTGAAAGGCAAAACTGTGTGTGGAAAAGATCTGGCATGAAACTGTAGGAAGATTATTACACAGGGTAGAAAAAAAAATTAGGTCTCAAGAAAATTCAGTAGCAGATCATACAGTCAGCATTCTGGGAAAATATTCCAGTTACAAATTTATTGATACTGTTCTTATACCAGTATTGGATAACCACATAAAATGCTGACCAAGGGGAAGGCAGAAAAATATGGCAAGCATTATTAAGAATCTGCAATGTCAAGGTGATGGAAAAGAAGAAATGAGAATCTGAACTTAGTTCATCCAGGTGATATAACAGTTCACCTTCTTCACTGAAGCTGATACTTTCATGAGTATAATTTCAATAGACACTCAGGATGAGTATAAACTCTGGTGAGTTGTGTTTATTCATTGAGCAAGAGCTTCCTTTGTTATAGTGGGGTTTTATGGCCTGTCCTTGACCAAACCTTGTTGAAAGTAAGTTTCTGAATTATTGTTAGACTTGATATTGTTACATTAAAATTTTCCTGATGCTCGATTTTAATATTCAAGTGCAAGATGCAACTGTATTTTGTCTCTATTTTGTTTTAATTTAATGAAAGTTACCTACCTCAATAATTTCTGCTCTCCCTTTTGTTTTCAATGACCATTTCATGCTCTTTCTTATCTAGTAATTATTGCTCAAGGCAGTTGCTAGATCCAGTTACAGTGAGCTCATTACTAGGTTTGATTTGAAGAGTCACATTATTTTTCAAAATCATCAGCAGAGGAATCATCTTATATCTTAGTGGAGATTAGCATATCTTGCTACAGAATACATCTTATTCTTGTCCCTTTTTAATATACAATTTCTAATAGGAAGAAAGCTCCATATTGGCATCTCTGAGCCAAAAGAAGGATAAATAGGTCATTGACCTTGGAAAAGAATGACATGCAGAATTCAGGGCTACTGGGTAGCATTTCACCATTATGAGATTTTCTTCAGGAGGCAAAGTTTGCTCCTGCTCTCTTTTCACGGATCACTAATAGCTTTTTAATCAAGAAAAATTAGCTGAAGATAGTGTCATTTATCTAGAGCTATATAATGATCTTTATAAATGTCTCCTGAATACAGTGTCAAAACAGAAAGATCTTCACAACAGTTCTTTTATTTATTTGATATTTCTTTAATGTCTGGCTACTGTGTTATGAAAATTACAACTGACTATTACAGCTGAAGAAAGAATTGAAATATCTTTTGAAATAACAGAATAAAACTCACCTTCTTCTAGTTCTTTCTTAAAACAAATATTGAATGTATAGATCAACTTATAGAATGCCATAAAATTCAACAAATAATTTTTAATGGGCCTAAATGAAGAAATAAAATCAGAACCCAATTATGTTTCCAAGAAGATTTTTCTAATCCTTCAACATTTAAATCAGAAATTATTCCATTAAATATCTTCTACTAAAATTATATACTTTCCGAAATTTTGTTTAAAATTCACATCTAAAACATAATTTATATTACATAGACAAAAAAAGACTACCTGCAAATGAAGAGTGCCATTTATGTACAAAGACTAAATGTATTCCTTGTAAAAATCAACCCAGGGGCAACAGGATTTTCTATTTAGGTTAGCTAATTCTGAACAAAAGTGTGATTTTTGGGGTATTTATTCAAACACCCAATGTATAGTAATGATGCTAAGACAGAAGGCATTCAAAGCTTTAAACAAAACTCCTGTGTTCATCCAAGCACTTGCTTTGTTTTAATTTAGAGAGTAAAATTTTCCCTTCGTCCAAATCTTAAAAATTCAAAGGTGTGATCCAATTTCACAAACAAACACAATATAAATTATGCAGATATTCTGTTAGATCATCTAAATCAATAACACCATCACTGCACTATTAGTCTAATCTAAATTTTAGGAAAGATTACCTAATTTTCACAGCATCTGGCACTGACTACTTGAATTTTTTTAAAAATCCCTATAGCGATACTATAATGTATGTAGAATTCTTACATGTACTTTTGTTTGATGATGTAACTTTGCAATTTCACTATATTGAGAAAGATTTGCACTTTAGCAGTACCTCTAGTTGCACCTAGCAACAATTCTTCCTGAATTGTGAAAAGTAACCACTTGTCTATCACAGTTTGATTTTTAAGATCTTCCAATATGCTTCACAGTAAGCTTCTGTCTCTTAGTTGTTGTCTGTATTCTTTATTCATACCTTTTTTATACTCATATCTCCACATCTTAAGATCTGATCATCTGAAGCTGTGACTTCTCCAGAGAGAGAGAGAGAAAGAGAAGACTAATATACTTGCATAACAGTGTACACACACCTGTGCATATGCAGACCAAATGAAGCAGGTATAATGAACAAACAGTATCATTTGGTAAGCAATATTGCACTAATGTCAAACAAATACACCCAAGAAGAAATAGTATCACTGCTTTGGTTGCCACATGTGACAGGCTCTGCATTTTAGGGAGACTGAGAAATTGGGAAAGGGTCACCTGCTTTGGAAAGGCTCCAAAGGCACTCTACTATGCAGTGGTTTATCAGGGCACAACTCTTTTCTACTTCTGAACCTGATATAGAACTCCTGATATAGAGGTTAAATTTGTTTCATATCACATTCATGCAATGAAGTTATTTGGAGATTTATCTGGTACTGATTGCAACTGAACTCTACTACTCTAATGTGGATGTCCCTCTGCATGTTGTAGAGAACCCAAAACCTTCTGTGCATTTATACCTGGGAATGAAGGGACAAGTTCATGAGACTACTGAGACACCTAAAGAAATAGATTATAGCTCCCCAGAACTTTTCAAAAGTATCTGTTTGCTAAGGTATGACAAAGACATGTATTCAGAAAGAAAGAAAAAGGCACCTACACATCTGATAATCCTACTGTACTTAACCTTATCACTAAACACTCAGAAGCCTGAGTGCTTTTAGTTCGGAGTCATTTGTTCAAGACTTCATGGAAGGAAATGGTCACTAAGCCAAAGATACAATGTGGGTTATCTTGTATGTCTGATGAGATGTTTGCCATACAAAGGCATCTTCACTCAGGAATGAACTGTTTAACCAGGAATACAGAACTTACTAAAGGTTGTCAAATGTATCTGAAACACTGCAAAAACATCAAATCTACATTATGTGTTTAAACATAGCCATCTAGTGCAATTTTAGATACACTAAGTTATCCAAGTTGTCAGATAACCTAAGGCAATATAAAAAACTGTATAAAATCAAATTTTAGAAAGAGGAATCCATTTCAAGCTGACTACCAATACAACAATCTCTATTTATCCCCCACAATCTGGTTGATCCAGTCATTTTATAGTCTCCTGGATTCTGCCTCAATTGTAAATCAATGGTAAATAGATTTCTATCAGTTTGTGGCATCAGACAGCAGCATATACTTCAACTTCCAGCTTGCAACCACATTGTTTACCTGGTAGAAACCATTTAAGGTGAAAACAAAAACTAAAACTAAAGCAAACAAAAAAAAAACAAAACAAAAAAAAAAAAAACACAAAGAAGAGTACACTGACCTGCTAACAAAGGTCTGAATAAGTATCTACTAATGATGTATCTATGTTATGAACTCACAAAAGGTTTTCTCTAGATAAAGACCAAACTCCAGTCTGCAACATGTTACCATTAAAGGTAAACCACAGTAGTGTGTTGAATCTGAAGTAAACCCTAGATGTTTATATTACCCAGACACCCCAAGAGGCCAGCTGTAGGATTCCACCACATCCCCTAGGAATGTTTGGGTTTGCATAGAGACAGTGCACAACTGTAGTATAAACAAAAGACTAACCTTGGGGTTAATGCTGTCATCACTTAGAATCTTAACTCACCCTGAAGAAGCAGCACAAAAAAGGATAGCTTGAAGGTATCTTCTGCATAACTCAATTGGTGCGTGGCTTTATGTAACCCCCACAGACCTATTATTAAAGGTAAGATGAAAGGAAAGAAATGTTCTTTTCTGAAACAAGAGAGGGTGTTTAAATTGCTGTCTAGATTAGAGAAGATCTCAGTCAATGCAGCTCCCAGAAAGAATTCCTTGCTAGCACAGCCTACCTTGGATCTCGGACAACCTAAACAAAGGTGGTACCTGAACTGAAGGGTCTCAAGTTTTAAAATTGTAGCCTATGGGAAAGGAAAGTTATTGTCATTGCAATAACTGTAGTAAAGACAGATTGAAATTTCATATCAATGTATAAACCAAGAGGAAATGATGGAGGAAATGCAGAAGATTCATGTTATGGCAGAGACACTGTCCCCAGAATTCTTCTCCTCTCACCATGTTTTACTGCTAAGTGACACTGGTTCAAGAAGAAGGGACTCCATGTAGAGCACTGCTCTGACCTGGATAGACTCACTTGAGTTCCCCATGCCAGCTTTCTGCACCCACTTGCTTTTGCCCTGAACCACTTCATACAGATGCCTGTAGCAATGATTTGTAAAATTCCTTTTGAGTTTGGAACATACATAAGAAATAGATTGCTGAGTGCATTATACAATACCATTCTGGCTATTCCATGTCCTGTTCTGAACAGAAACTAAAGAAGATCAGCAACAACAACAAAAACAAACAAACAACTCTCCCAGACAATATAGCTTATTTGTCTAATGGATTATCTACAGTGTATTTTCTGAAAAATATAATACCTGACTTACCTGACTCACTTTTCCCCATGTACTTATACAGGACCAAGAACAGCTGGGTAGATGGACAATGATAACAGTCTGCAGAAAAGCAGGGTAACAACAAGACACAATGGCAGATTCAGTAGAAGAGGGAAGGTATAAAGAGTGATCAAAATAAGTGAGAAATATCAAGAAATATAAAGCAAACTGGTCGCCATATATAACAGGTGCTCTTGGTGTGGATAGAGGGACCATCTCAAAGGAAACAAAGACTGCTGTCACATGTTACTCAGAGGTGCTGTGCAAGGACTTGGTGGTGGGTGTCAGAGGTTGGTTGTTGTACTAAGAGGTGGAATGGAAGTCAAAAGGGACAGGATAAGAAGGGAAGGTACTTGCTCCAGGTAAAGCTCCGGGGTGGCTTTGAAGAGACCGACCCGATCATAGATCTCAGTCTGCTGCTAACTTCATGCCCTTGGGCAATTAATTTTGTTTCTTTGAGATTCTGTTTTTCTTCCTGTCTTCCCTGCCACTTATTTTGAACTGTATGTTGTTTAGGATAGCAGCTGTTCTTATACAGTTCCTTGAACAATGGGGGTCTGATCTCACAGGAATTATCTAGATGCTCCTAGAATACAAATAATAAATAATCTTAATTTAGCAAATATTTATTGAGTTCTCTCAGGTATTAGAACTAATTACTGCCACTTTCCCTTAAAGAAATAATCCATCACTCTGCTGATGACTAAAGAGCTTTTTGAACAATGGATTTTAAATCTATCTATTCAGATAAATAATTTGTTCTTATTTCGTTCCTATCGCTTTATGCAAATTGTTTTCTTCCCTGTGGGACAACTCTAAACTCTCTAAATAGTGTGAACCAAACCAGTATTGAGCAGGTTCAGACTCTGTAAAGATGCAAAGAGACAGTTTCTATTTCTAAAGACAGTGTACATACAAAATTGACATTCCACTCCTAAGTAATTAATAGAAGAGCCGAGCTGTGTGGGATATGACTGCATAACCACCTAATTTGATAATTATATATTAACTGTAGCATTTTTCTGTTTATTAGATTTGTGATTATATGATAATAATTCTAAGTAATCCATTTCTACCCAGAGTACCTTGTAGTAGTAGACCATATAGTTTAACTACACCTGTGGTAGGCACATTTTCAGGAGAAGTTTCTTTCAAATGGATCAGTTTAAGAGCCTAAATTCAGGTATTCAAAGATTTCTTTTCATAATTAAATGAGACCTCACAGTCCACTCACAAGAAAGAGACAGAAATTTCAAAAGTTTGACATCCTGCAGGGGAGGTTTGCCTACCTAGAGAGTGTTTACTTCAGCTATTTAGAAAGGGCTTGCTCTAGTTATCACTGGAAATTTCCCCAAGAATTTCAGCAGTACTCACCACAGGGAGATGGTTAAAAAGTAGAAAATCTCCTTTCTAGTAGAACAAGGAAAAAAGTTTTATATTTTGTCCACATATGACAAATATGGAATACAAAAGTACAGAAACTCATCTTAAGTTTCAGCTCAACAAATGTAATGTCATGTGATGTAACTGAAAAAGAAATGCTGTAAATAAATTCTTTCATTACTAATTAATTTTGTGAAGGTTTGAAATACCATTTTATCTATATGCAACAATTTGAGCTAGATACTGTTCTGGCATTAGGCTGCTGGTTTACCTGCTGTAACTGGAAAAAAAATTTGGCTCATTTTCATAAATTTTTCAGGATAAAGTTTTAAGGAAAAAGTCTTACTTTAAAAAAGACTAATGGCATTTCTAGTTGGAATTTTAGAATTTTACCCACCTTTAAAACTCTATTTGGTCCCAGATAGTAAACCAGATCAATCTAGAGAGGATGCTAAAAAGAGAAAGATATTGATAAGATAAATGAAGTAGTTCTTCATTTACCCTATTCCATAGGTATCATTACTCTCAGGGAGCAAAACTAGATACTAATCTAGTGACACAGGACTAAAAAACCCCATTACATGAGATATACTGTGGTGAGCGTGAGTCATGGGTCAGGTGATAAGAAACGTGGTTTCACTAATGATTTCAGTCCCTGAGCTATCAAGTAACTGATGGTCCCTAAAGCTGTATCCATTCATCCCATATAAGAGGATTCCTAGTGTTCAAGGCACAGTCTAGCAGTGGACTGAATTTCAAGATTTAGGAGGCTGATTAAAATTTGGCTCCTCTGGGGTGTATAACCTTCCTCATTTCATTGTGAGACTGACTTTTCCCTTTTGTCCCTGTACTGCTTAAGCTTCAAGATTTGGGTGGAGGTACTGTCTCTTACTATTTATGTACACAGCTCCTAGTACAAGATGGCCTCAACCTCATTCAAAATCCCTGGGTACTCCTAAAACTAAAAACAGAAGCAGAAGCTTCATCGAAGTAACTCACGATACATCCAGAGGCACATCCACAGACCTGGGGCTCTCATTCACTTCCCAAGATCGTGTGGAGATAAACGCCCAAAAATATGTTTAAACACCATCCAACCACTGGAAGAAGAACCTGGTTCAGTCACAACTTTTTCTCACCACTGATACAGACGTGAAGAAGATTAAAGGAAGAAAAAAGAAACTAGAAAAAGAAAGACAATGGACATGGAGACTGGAGAGATGAGGCAGTGTAGATCTTTCACTGTCCAGAACCATGGGCACTGGAAGGATGGCACATGATTTTTCTTGATAAACAAGTTCAAGCAACACCACCACAAAATAGCAGGGCCACAATACTGCACATGCAAGGCTTTCTTAGGCTTCATGAGATATCTGACAGTCCAGACTTATGTACTTTAATCTTGCCTTAGGGAGATGATGTTCTTATGCACTGCCTCAGTATTAGTTTGCTTTCTGCTGATAAGTTTCTGAAATAAGCTCAGAATCAAATTGCATCAAATTAACCAGTTCCACAACAGTGCTCCAATCTCCTGAACTCCTGTTGATTGTGGTGAGCCTGCAAGCATCAAACCAGGACTTGGACCTTTTAATCACCTCTGAGATTCTAAGCTGATTCCTCTCGATGAGTTTAGCCTGGTTCCCACATACTCATTCTGAAGATAAATCTGATTTTATCCTATTCAAAAATACAAATTAAAAGGACAGAGGCAGATTTTCACTTTCAGCCATTGGCTTCCAGTATCAGCATGACAATTACTTGTGCTTTTAATTTTGTGCAATCATGTCAATCTATTAAAAATTAGAACCAAAGGTCAGCAATTTTTCCATAATAATAGTAATATTAAAGTTTATACAGATTAAGAATTCTTATGTATTTTTCCAGTAGCACAAAACCATTCAGTTTTACAACAGCAATAACTGATACCAGTAGATAGATTCTTAGTAACCTAATGATGATTTTTAATTTATTTTGGTCCTGTAAAGCATAAAATTGTGTTTCTAAAGTCATGCAAGACTAGCAGAGGATGAAATAAACAAACAAAACAGAACAAAAAACCCCCACAAAAATAACCCCTACCATTTGAGCAAGACGTTTGCTTAAAATGTCCTTTTCTCTCATTTGTAAAAAAGCTGTCACCAGATGGAATGCAGTCTTGACTGCAATGCTCAAAGGTACTCATTAAGTCCAGGAAAAAAATATATTTCAGATGAAATTTGTACATAACCTTTGCCCACAACACTTTTGAGGTTCAGACCTATTCCAATAAGCTGGGAGTAGTGCTCGTTTGAATGGTTGGCTGGTGTTTTTCTGATTGCACTGTCAGGTTAGTTGGCAGGCTGGCTCTTTATTTAACACAGACCAGAGTCCCTCAGTAGTCAAGCAGTTTGCAATCATTTGTTTGTCCTCAGAATATTTTAAAATTACAGGAGTGTCATTTAAGCTATTGCACAGCTAGAGGACAGAGGCAGACACAACTTAACTCTGAGCTGGTTCTGGTACAGACTTACAATTTTTTATTCCCACTGAGTGCAGGATCATGTAGCATCATCATTGGGACCACCTGGATGGAGTAAAGGTGGCAGAATTGCATCCAGATTATTAAGATTAAAACTCGGAATGTAGATTTCTACAGTATTTTAACCTTCCTCATAACCTTGAGTGAAATGCTTCAAGTAAGCAGATAAAGCCCACTCACTAAATACCCTTCAGACCTAATCTAGTTGGGTCTTTGTACCTCTGTTCTGTATACAAGTTTTCCCACTGGTAAAATATTCCTCTCTCCACCCCTGAAGCAGACAGGGTGTTGGGCAGGGACTGTGAGAAACTGGTCTGGGCTTCCAATGCACAGCACCTTATCCTGGATTGATGCAGGTACTTAAAATTATAATCTAGAACAAAATTAATTTTCTCAGCATACAAGGAACATCACAGAAACAAAGCCTAAACCACTGAATCCCAATCCTATACCTTTGGCTATAATATCATCTTTCCTGATTGGCTGTAAATCAGTTTGAAAGGCTGGTGTCAGATGATGTCCAGCTTAATTCTGCAGGCAGCTTAAAATCAAAGGAATCTGATATAAGATGCACTGCAAACACTGTGAGTGATTTCCTTAAAGATATCAGTGGCCTAGATATTGCAGATCAAGTATGCATGCATAGCCTACTTGCAAAAATAAGGAAATCCTTTCCAGATCCATGCTCTCCTTGCCTTTCAAGGATGCAGAGTTAAAAAAAAAAAAAACACAGGGAAAAAAAAGCCAAAACACCAACCTCCCTCATTTTATTAGGGCATTTGTAAAAGTCTTGTTATAATTTCAATTTCCCAGTCATGTTGATTTATGGATTTCTACCCTTGTTTATGGTTTTTTCAATGCTCCATTTTATAGAAGCCATGAATACATCAGGATTTGCACCAAGGACCTCAAATAAGTAGCTCAGCATCAGCTGACAAAGCAGCAGACTGATTTAATAAGATTTTTTTGCTCCAGGTTCTCTCAATCTGCTTTGCACCAATTACAGAAGGTAGGGTCAGAAAGAAGGCTTAACCTAGAATTTTTTTCAGAGATTTTAGCAATGCCATGTTCAGAACTGTTTTCCTGATCCCTATTATGTTGTTAGCCCAGCAGAGGGAAGAAACATGTCACAGTAGGAGCTGTCTTAATATGAAGTATTAGATCACTGATGGTAGGTGTGAAATATTCTGGCTTTGTTGTAGTGTGGGAAAGCCTGTACAGAATTGCTAAATAAAGACTCATGATTTTACTTTCTTTTTCTTTTTTTAGAAAAATAAAATAAACATGAAGGAATCACTGCATGACTCTGTTAATACTAACTGGATCAAAGCCTGTGAATTTATTGTGACTATAGATGCTGTAATAAATAGCTCAGAAAAAGACCTGCTTTGCTGGACTTTTTAAAAATTGGGTCAGACTAGGTCACTCCTAAATCTCCTGGCAACCAAAAGAACTGTTTTTTTCCTAAATGCAAAGTAGTTATATGAATATTCAAATATGATCTAATTAATTTTCTAAAAACCAATGTCTTTTTCTGCCAGAACATAGATTATCATAATTTTATCCTTCAAATTTGAGAAAGAAAAATGATAAAATTCTAAATAATTTTTAAAACCTTCAAATTATTATATGGAAGTTCCCTATGCACAGGATGATAACAAGCAGTTCACAGGTTTCTTAAGCTGGAGGAAGAAAAATACATTTAACCTTGTAAAACTTCATGGTATAATCATCTAATGCTTTTATTCCCATAAATTGGTATGATTTTTATCAGGACTAACCAGAGAAGCTTATGATTTTTCTCTAATTCTTTAGGCTTCCGCAGCAAACCTTTTCTGGTTTCTCATGCTTTGATGTTCATATTGAAAAATTTGAAAAATAGTATATCACTATAAATATGATAATAATATATAGACATATCAGCAATATAGAATAATTTCCTTTCATACAAATAACGCCAATTTTTATGTTTTTTTCCTGGTTACTACAGAAGGGAAAATGTTAACCTTGTGTATGACAGCAAACAATGTGGCTTCCAGACCTCAACAATAAATATACCTGGAATATGGACAGCAGTGGCATTCAGCCTGAACATCCGTCACCATTTTAGAGTTTGAAGTGCATCTGGTCCTTCAGCGTGTATTTCCTGTGATTACCCAGTTCAAGTCTTTCCCCACTATTGTATGTGTCATCAAATGACAGTAATGAAAATAACTGCAGCCATTATTATAGGGTTTAGGACTTTACCATCTGTTGAATATTAGCCTCTGTCTTCCCCAACTGGCAGGCTGTTATGCCAAAATTGACACATCAGCAGCGTCATCATCCTACATTTGTATACATTTATACAGCTCTTTTGTTTACACATATCCCACAGAATTCCACAAAACAGTGTTAATAGAGCCAGTAATCACCAATAAAAGAGGTCAAATAGAACAAAATTAGTTCAAGCACAGACACCCATATGCCATGGTGTGGAGAGGCAGGGACTGCAGTTGAGATTCCCCATTGTAAGATATGCATGCTTGAAAAGCTAATACAACTGTCTTAAGCATATGTTAAGATCTGGTAGTGTCAAACCCTGATCTCAACAGATTTTTTGCTTTGCAATCAGCACCTGTAAAGAGTCTTAGGCAGAAGGGAATATAAGGCACTAACATAATGCCCTAGAAAACAATTAACATATTCTAGAGCTATCCTTATAAAATATCACAGTTTGTTCTCATGTACAACAAAGCATTGGAAGTGTCCTAGCAGCTGAATGCCAGAAATGACTGCCCAGGTTTTAGACCATAAAACTTTCTCTTGTTTTCTGAAGACTCAAGTACTTAGAAGATAAAAATGGATATAAGTATTCTGATATCAGAAATTGCCCAAGTTTAGAGAGTTCATCAGTCACAAGACTGCTTCATTAACAATATAGACATTCATACTGCATCTGCAAGAGACCGTTCTAAGCAAAATCCTCATGGTTGCATTCTCACTTGCTACATCACAGAAGATTAAGATGACTCATAAATTTCACATGCTACTTGCTGACAAATACTAGATATTAATTGTGACTACTTCAAAGACAGTATGTCACCATTAGCTGGGAAAAAAGGTCAAGATAAAGCAATGCACTGAATAATTTCAACAGAAAATCCAGTCAGTGGAAAAGAATTGTAGTAGATATAACAACACTAAAACACTATGAGGATTCATTGTGTTGACTAGGAATGTAACTTAAGAAATAAAGATTGTTATATGAAGATGGAAAATTCTTAGGAAGCATTCATACTAGTCATATCCTTCATGTTTTTATGCCTGGAATGTACCATCTCCGTTACATTTTTGTTCAGAGGTTATTATTTTGGAAAAAATTGTGACACTATAATTTCATTCTCCAACCCATGGAAACAAGTTGAATAGAGGATAATACCACAATCTTCAGCCAGGGGAGACAAGGAAGTAGGGTGTCTCAACACTGAATTTTACTGAAGAATGAACACAATCAAGTGTGAAGGAGGTTCTTACCAATTTTTTAATAGCCAGAGGTATTCTCACTTCTGAAAATTCATGTAAGCCATGTACATGTATAGCAAAAAAGTACCACCTACAACAACAAAAAATACTAAGAAAAACAAACAGACAGACTGCAGGACAGAAAATGCAAAGAAAATGCAGGACAAACTACCTCCAGTTCCATACTCAACTAATCAGAGTTGACGGTATTAAAATAAAACTGTAGTAGCTTAGAATTCACAGCTTTATCAAGAACCTACTAACATGGTACTTTGACAGCCAGTCTAACCATTAAACACTTAGTGTTGCTCTTTCAGACACAAGCCAAGGCTTACTATCAGTGTTATAATGAACTGTAACTGCTGTCCCTGTTGCTGGAGATTGCTGATTTAGCAGCATGAGAGCAAAGAGATTTAGAGCAACAAAAATCAGCTTCAGTAAATCTAATTAAGTTTGCTTAATTCAAGACTCTAGATGACTCTCATGTCATCTTTATAACCTCGAGTTCTTAAATTACATAAACTGAGCAACAGAGGGAAGATGCATTAAAACATGTGGAACCAGGGCCAGAATTTTCTTTTATTTTCCTCCCAGTTCCTTCTCAGCTTACCAATATATCTATACATTTCACCAGAATTTTCCCTAGTATCATTATCTAACTTCTACATTTTTAAAATAGATTAAAAGAGAAGAACATGGGTGAGAGTAACTTGTTTATTTCAGACCCACCATTTTTGGAACACGTGATTTTCCAAAATACAGAGGGTGATTCCTCTGTCGGAGAAGTTATAGAAGGAAATAAGTGAGCACAGAACATCCAGAAGAGCTGATATATGGAGGAGTAAAGTGATCAGCCACCAATATGGTGAAGACTCATTTTCAGTTCCTTTTCATACTCTCCCCACATTAATGCATTAAGAGATAGCAGCTCTCTTGGGTTCCGGCTCTCTCTCCGCCTATCTCACTGTTTTTAATCAGAAGTTCAACCCTTAGAGGATAGAAATCTTTTCAATTAGGCTTACTGAAATGCTTACATTATTGTGAAAAATTTTGGCTTCTGTAAATTGGTATATTTTTAAGACATACCATTTCATCAAAAAATGCCTGAGCAGTGTAAGGCTTCAGAATCAACTGGATCAGAAAAAAAGGCAGGATAAACTCAGACCCTGTAATAGAAACAGAGCTACATGCAAGTCACATTTCACCAGAGCTCTGTGGGAACTGTAATCAGGCTAAGTGCTGTAAAATGTAGCTGCAATTATTTGCAGATTAAAAATTCCAGCCACAGTAACTTCTTGATTCAAAACTGAGGATGAAGAATTAGAGGTCACTCTGTTAAAATAAGAACATTTTAGTGTAATGTTTGTCAAGGTTGTCTTGCTTAGGTTTTTGTAGTTGTTTTTGTATCACAGTGTAAAAATAAATTCTATAAATCTGCATACAAATTCTAAATATTCAAATGCAAAACCATGGACTATTTAAAATGCTGCCAAGCAAAATAATGCTACAGACCATCTTCAGTGATAGAAGCACAGCTGTATTGAGAACCTTCACTGAGATCTCCACTAGAGCATGGGAGTGCAAAGATTGGAGAAATGGCCCTGTAAATGTGCAATGGGCAATCTGCTGTGATTTTTAAGGACACAAAATTGGACAGAAACAGAGAAAATTATAAATCCCTACTATTTAGCCATCTCTGGAGTCAAAATGCAAAGTATTGGAGTAGACAAAGAATGTAATAGTTTCATTAGACTAGGAAGCTGATTTACGGTTCACTATATCCCCAACCATCTGGGAATAACCTGGAGACAAAAGCCTTTGTATCATGTGGAAGGACACTGAGCTATATCATCCACAGCCCTAAGTACAGAGAGCATGTTAGGTGAAGGGGAAATGTGATAGAAGCTACAAAGAAGATAACAGAAGCCAACTAGAGGGAAGTCTGTCTGGGGAATATATGGGGGGAAAAAGGCTGTTTACACTGCCGTGCTGAAGAGACACAAATTCCGTGTTTTCAGGAGTACTGCATGAACATATATACAAAATTCAGCTTAGCGTTAGTTTCAACTCTCTGCTGGCTACTAGCCATAAGACTAATCCCCTCTTACATATACAGACTTTCTGAAGACCACAAAATAGCTCCTGTTAGCTGAGCCTGATTGGCATCCAGCCCCTCATTCTGATGTTATACTGAAATATAAGTTTCTTATTTTGTACCAAAACCAATTTATGAAACAGAAAAAAAGATTAAATTATGACTTAACTATGACTTCTTGAAACTGAAACTAAGCTTCTATCAAAAAGAATTACTGTGATCCTCATGAGTTAAAGGTTAGGCAAAAGCCTGTAAAAGAAGTTGCATCCAACAAATATACCATACAGTAGGACTGTGCGACACAAAAAAAAATCTGAAAAGTATATAAGAACTAATCCAGTGAAATTCATTGAAAACCAGGCATGCCTGCACCAACAGTTGCAAAACTTATCCTGAATTTTTTAATAAATGCTAAAAAATATTTTAAATATTTTTAAAAAGAGAAGCATGTTGCTTTCTTAACTCTGTGAAAGATCCAGAGTCCCTAATAGACGCACAGTAATTCAATCAATACATCTATATAGTCAGGAGATATGGTAGTTATTCCTCATTCATTATCTAACATCCTCTAAAGCCACATTAAAAAGTGTGAGATATGAAGAAAAGGCTGGCTAGTAGATTGACACATGCCATTGTGCTACATTCGATCAATTAAACCATCCAGATAGTGCTTTGAGGATAAATGGGTAGATGCTCAAAGAACATATCTGTGCAATCTGATGAAGACATTGAAACAGCAATTCATCATTGCTTCAACATGAATGGTAATAAAGACTAACCAAATGACAGATGTTCTATACAAAGTCAGACATTTCAGACAAATGCAAGAGATAAGAGACTTTAACTCTTTCTGGTAATGACTGAAAAAACATCAAGCCAAAATTCCGTGTTTATAGGAATATTCCACTAGAAAAAAAATCTCCTGCTGTTGGAATATTCCATTTTGCTCTGTCAAAAGGCTGTAAACATGCAGTCTTGAAATAAATAGAGAGCAAATAAGGTTCCTTTGCACCAGCAACAAATCCTGTAGTAATTACTTAATAGAAATCACTATTTGGTTGAAGAGGAATGTATTCAAGCACAAGAGATATGGCACCACTGGAAAGTGACTGGCAAGACTGAGGAGCACATGTAGCTGATCCACCAGCTTAATTTAAAAGGTTGCTGGGAGTTAGTTTGCAGAAGTGAAAGTAGTCTCCGGTTCGCACTAAGCCTACTGGTGATTCTTAAAGAGAGGTTAAACCACCCATGCCTGCTGAACTACTCTAGCATTGTTTGTTTTCATCACATCACATTTGTTCCTTTTTCTTCCCCAGCTGTGCTCTAGAACTGTGAGTCTTTTGTCCCTTGAGAGCTTAGAAATTGTTCATAGGGGATCAAAATGTCTGAAGGGCTCACTGGCTCGTTTCATGATGGTTTAAGCCAATCCAAGGTTCCCCTGCTGTCAAGAAGAAGGATCCTCTTTCCCATGGCCTCAGATTGCAATTTCCTCCTTTTCATTAGCTCTAACACTAAATGGAGCCATGGAATGAGTCACACCAGTTTACTGATATCAGATTTCTGGAGGGTTAGTTTTGGTGTAAGTCATGACACAATTACAAAGTGCCAGCACAACAAGCATGCAAGGCTGAGGGAAGGGAAGGACCACCCTTTTCCTCATGCTGGCTGTGGGCTAGCATAATCTGAACAAAGCACAACTTCCTTAGGAAGACTGATATTTAGCAGCAGTTCCATTCTCCACAGAGCAGGGAAGCAAAAAGCTACTGCTAATTAGTAGCTGCAAGTGTCTGCACTAGCCAAGGGACTACTAAACACTCCTAATTTCTGGCATAAGCTCAGATCCTCCAGGACCAAGTGCATATTTACAGCATCAGCCGATAATTAGAATTGATTGCCATTCCCCAACCTCCAGGAACTGAGCTGCTGCCAAATGCCCAGATCAGACAGGTGCTGGGGAGCCCAAAAGGGTTTCACAACTTCAAAAAGAGGTTCAAATATGAGTTCTTCCATTAGAATAGCTCTTCTTCCCAGGCATTAGGGTCCAGAAAAATGCAGGAATTAAGTTCTGCAGGCTCTTGAATATTAGCAATTTTGTACTTGTAGATGGTTCTGGCAAAAGTTGCTAATGGATTGCATGTAAAGGTTTGGTGATGTTTCAGCAGTCAGTGCTACCTCAGAGAAAACTCAGCCTGCAGTAACATCACTCAGAGCAATCAAAAGCATTCTGTAAGACAGAGACTATTGCACTTTCTAGCAGGGAAAAATGTGTCAGCTCTGCCTTGGCTCACCATAAGGCTTTCAACCTTTTCACACAGCTACAGACTGATTTTCCATGTAATATTGCAGGGCTTCAAGGAAAATGAATATCACAGGTGTGACAAGCAATTAGATCTTTGCATGTTTCACTGAAGATGGCAAATTCCCAAGACTTGACTATGGAAAAGACTGTTTGTACTAAGTCAGGGAAGAAATTAAACACAATAGATAAAATCAGTGAATGTCTGCACACCCCGACTTAAACATCACCAAGCCAGTGTCAAGAAAGCTTTCAGTGCAACGGTGTTGGGATTTTCTCAATTATGCAAAAAATTAGCATCTTCCAAACCAAATTTGCCTTCTGTTTTCAAAAGAACATGAAAATGTTTCTCTTCCTTTAATTAGCCTAGTAATTAAAAGGTAGAATAATGAAATAAATTAGAGAATATTTTGTGCTTTCTCTTTTTCCAAATATTTACTTGTTCTTCATTTGCTCAGCTCTTTCTTTCATGGACATGTGGGCTAATTCTTCAAAGGTACTCACCAGCAAAGACCCTTCTAAGTGCCATGTTTTTAGAAATTTTATTTCCCAAAAACTTGATAGGTTTGCATTATAACACCTGCCAGTATCATCTCAGATGAGAATCTTTATAAAGATTAATATTTAAATGGAGTATTACACAGTGAAGGTGTTGATTTTAGTCTACAAAGCATTCTGCAACAGTTGGGTTTCATCAGAGAGTAATTACCTTTAATAGCCAAGCCAGTAGCTGACATTTCCATTCTCCAGATTTCTCCTAACTGTGCACTGTGTTGGCAGGAGGACAACCTAACTGTAGCATTATCATCAACACAGAATACAAAAGGAGAGTCAGCTTCATATGCTAGAGAGACAACCAATGAAAAGAAATAAAAGCAATTAATTTTGGAGTGTTCCGTTGGTTAAATAAATAATTATTTTGGTTTTTTTCTTTTCAAAAACTGATTGCTTAAGGAAGGTCTCTGTAACTGTTGGTAGTCTTTATCTTTAGCATATATAACAGCAGTGACAATGTGAATTTCAGAATTTTTCTTATATTAAATCTCATTGCATAGGAAATTAATAGCTTTGAAGTCATATTTTTGTTCAATTGATCATCATTCTTATTACCCATCAGGAAGATTAACCCATCTGGCTTTTCCTACCTCTGTCCATGTACCATACCAGTATCATTCTACATCCTCAGCCACAGGCAGTCCTTGGGCTGTAAATTGCTGGAGAGTGGAGATGAATGATGAAGCCCTGCTTTCCTGGACATAGATAAAAATCTGACAGTCCAGAAAGTGATGAAGTGGTGCATTAGTTTCTTGTATTGTTTTGCTTCTGTGCCAGCTTTTGCTTTACCTATTAAACTGTCTTTATCTCAACCCATGAGCTGTCTCAGTTTACCATTCCAATTCTCTGCCAATCCCACCAGGGGAAGAGGTGTAAGCAAGTGGTTGTGTGGGGCTTGGTTAAACCAGGACTAAGAGGAAGGCTGTCCAGTGTCCCCAGTCTGAAGTGTTACAGAGAGCTTCTCCATAAAGCTTGCCTTCTTATATTTTACATTGGGATAACTGACACTTATTTTTATTACTGTTTACCGTTAGTTGACTTCAAAGGTATTTTATAAATGAGAAGATTCTGACAGTCAAAACATCCATTCCTTTTATGATCTGTTTTTATTTGCTGAAAGATTTTCTTATGAAAACTCTATTTCAAGATTTTCTTACATTCCCAGTTTTGTAAATGTGAAAAGAAAAGCATACACAGAATATTAATCAAGTCCTAATTCTGTCTTTAAGGTCAAACAGAATTTTTGAAGTTGATATATCTGACAAAGGATTATGACTGCAAGAGTCATATCTGCATCTTAAAAGCAGATTTGAGAAATGCCAAATGATTCCAGTTCTAACTGCAAAGCCAAGAGAAAACACCTTTCCACAGAACATTTCAGCTGTTTCCAATAATTTAATCAAGTATTAGTTTTCCAGGGTAGATAGCAAGCATAAAACGGATATAGCAGTTTCAACAATGTTGTGTTAATATAAATTAGGTCACCTACTAGTCTGCAACATCTGAGACCGTACAGAAGATTACCAGCAAAGACTAATAAAGATGATTTTCTATTCTCCCTCAACACAATATATGAAAACAACAACCTTTCTCACCTGCATGTGCCCTTCAGCAGCTTAAGAGTTATATCACAGTGCATTAGTATTTCACCATCCCTGTTTGGTTTCATGCAGGGTGATAGGGGTTAGAGGTGGAGGGCAGAGGGGTTTACCCTGTATTTTATTGCTACAGATGTACTTTCCATGATTGCACAGCATCAGGTTGTCCTCCTACAGGGTAGGAGAGGCAGCTCATTAAAGCAGAATACCACTGAACGGCCTATTCATCTTGTATGTTGAAGTCTCAGAAGCAAGAGCATCCAACAACAACTGCTACTTGGAACTATGAGTAAAGAACACTATGTCTGCTCTACAGATCCCTAGAGAAACATTTCACAAAAATTTGGTGACCAACCCTCACTTGGGAAATTAAGCAATTGTATTTTGCAGTGTATTGGTGTAGGCTCTGTAGTAAACTTCTGTGTTCTTCATGGAGACAATTGTCTTGGCGAGCAAAGAATAGACTTGTTTTTCTCTGAGTCCAGGTGATGGCATGGTACCATACTGTTCAGTCAAGAAAGAAATCATGTTTGGTCTTGCTGTTGGCTTCTTTTAGGGAGAGGATGCATTAGTATTAATGCACTAATCTCCTCTGGAAAGGAAACTTGAGATAAGAGCCTCCTCTCAAGGAGAAAATATTGAAAAGGTCATATTTTTATAGCAAACTGAAGAGCAAATATAAGCATAGAGGCAATTTTGTGCCAAATCCTATTTTGAGAGCTTCTTTTTTGTTTTTCAAAAGCGAAAATATCGTCTGAACTGATATTTTTCATTTTTGTGCTCAGTCTGCAGTTTACCACCTTTCATGATGAATAAAGTAAAATGTGGCTGTTTTTCATTAAAACTGCCTTTTGTACTTTAAGGAAAATGTCCTTGTCATTTTTTGCATACTGCTTAGTCCAGAAAAGAGTTATTTGGCAAGTTGCAAATGCTGTATGTATATAGTCAAAGGGGAAGATTTCGTGCTTGGCTGAGTTTGGAAGTACCAGATAAGAAACAAATGCATTAACACATAAAAAACAACATATTCTAGGACATCTATTGGCCTTTATAGAACAGAATATTTATAACAATCCTGACTCAATGCTCCAATGCAAATGGATTACAAGTATGCTTAAGGTACTATAAGGTCAAGGCTTCAGGTACTGATCCAATTCTGTAAAGTCAAAAAGGACTCTCTGGGTATTACATTGGATATCAAACACATAGAAAATGCATCCAGGCATCCTGGGAAGTGTTGAAATGCATATAATATAATCAAAACAATTTCCTTGTCTGGTCAGCACTTCTGATCATGTTACCATTATGCAAACACAGATATTGTTAAACTACTGATTACATGGTCAACTAGTTGTTGAAAAACTTTGAAATCATGTCATTTTCTCTATAATACTACAGATCACAGTTTATTAATTTTGCTTTTTACATGTCTACATTTTAAAGGATGGAAAGCACTCATTCTTAAAAAAGAAAAGAATCCTTTAAAATAATATTTTTATGATATTATGTTAAGAAATTCACACTCATCAAAATGTTTAACAATTCAAAGTTATGATTTCCAGGACAAACACAATATCCATACTGCACGTAGACCTAGAAATAGCTGCCAAAGAAATTGTTAGAAAATTCTTTGCAAGGTAGAAGAGGACTGAGTTAAAATTCCTGTGGGAATCATCACTTCAAATTTCTTGACTCCTCTGTGCATGTACATTCTTATCATGACATTGCACAGACATACTTTTTTGCATTTCATACTACAAATCCACTACATTTGTAACACCAGAATATTTCACTGTGAATGTTAAGCACTAGGATTCTAATACTTTGTTCTTATGGAAAAGGCTTACGAGAGCAGAAGCTGAGCTGTATTAATTTATTGTCATGATGAAAGGGATAGTGAGAATCAGAACTGACACTAACTCTTTCTATTTTCTCCGCTACTTTTTGATTGCAATCATTGTGGTCTCCACGGATGTCATATCCATAACAGGCACACCAGCCTTTGAAGCAGTTTACTGAGGCTGGAAAACAATTCTGATAAAAATGTGCTGCTGCCAGAACTTGGCATATTAGAGTGTCTGAAAAGATTGCCAAGGTTGGCATTTTGCCTCTGTTGCCCAGGGCCATAGAAGATTGACACAAACTAAAAATAGTTGTAAAGATCAAATGTATGTGTTTTTATGAGGCGCTTTTCTTTTCTTTTAATACACAACTTGCCTGACAGACCACAAGCACCTAATACAACAAGGGGCTGATGGTTTCAGGAATGGTGCTAGGGATCACATGGGCTTTGTTTGGTTTGAGAGCACTCTACAGAACCAGATCTACAACACATGTTAATGTGCAAAATATTATGTACGGGGAAGAATTTTTAAAAAGCCAAAGGAATCAGAAAAGCAAATGTCAGTAAAAACCATGCAAATCATGTAGAAGTTGATGGACAAAACTAAAAACAAATAGGGGATTATCAAGTTTTCGATCAAGCAGTAAGTTCTGTGACCTTTCTATGCCCACAGAAAACTCAAACCTCAAGATACACACTATATGAGTAATAGTACATGGTACATGATTCTCCCTGGTTTTGCAACACCCTCTTTAGATTTTTGAAAACGTGAAATTGGTTTTGTCCCATTTCTTACAGAACTATTTGCAGACACACATACACAAAATTATTTTTTTCCTTTTGATTTTTTACATAATTTTGTGTCTTTTTTTGTGTTTTTCCTCTGTAAGTCATCATGAAGAGAAGTTGTGCAGGCAAAAATGTGTGCAGCGTGCCAATTTCCAAATCAATTACAATTGACTAATAGGTCAGATGTAATAGTCTCACAGCCAATATTCAACTTCTACAGAGGATTTTCCAGAATGTAAAGATTACATTTTTAATTGATTATTCTAGGATATGAAGGCAAGATAAGCATGGGACAGAATTATATTGAACATTTTATAAATAGAAAAATATGTTCACTAAGTTCAAGTTATTACTAACTTTGAACTATTTACAAACTTTAGAACTCACAGTCTTAGAGAAAAAAGAGAATAAGACCAGATTGGACATGGTTCTGAGCAACCTGGTCTAGTAGGTGGCATCTCACTTCATGGTAGTGGGACTGGATGACCTTTAAGGTTCTTTCCAATTCAAACCATTTTATGATTCTATCATAGACTGTACACAGAAAGCAATAGGTTGAACAATTTTCCAACACTTCCTGCCTCTACTTGAGCAGGTCTTTACTAGAATTCCTTTGAAACAGGAGAATTTTGTAATATAAAAATTTGTATTGCATAACTGCAAAAACTCAGGGGAATTTTAGGTTTCTTCTAGCAGATTTTCAAAAAGCTGCTAGAAGCTCCTTCCAGATTTTGTATATACAAATGGTGTAAATAATTCACAGTAAAATCTCTGGCACTGAAGGATAGCAAACCTTTCCATGGTTTCAGAGTGGTAAAGCCAAGACCTCCAACCAATTCAATTAATTTTGCATTAATATAAAATGAGGTGTTTTCTACACAATATTTCTCTGTGGAATGATCTTGTGTGTTTGAGAAGCAGGAGAAATACTCTCACTAGAAAGTTGTTTCTAGCAATGAGTTACAACAGGAGCAGTACTGTATCTGAGGAACATTATGACTTTCAAAGCCACTGTCATTCAGCTATGGAAGATTGCGGGTTCAATTTCTTCTTGGATCTTATGAAAAATACCTAGTTCCTCAAGAAAAGTAAATAAGAAAAGTATTGTGGCATGATGAATTTCTCTGAAGAGCTAATAAAACTTCATTTCACAAACTTCTCTCAAATGCTGATCCACACATTTCTAGTTACTGGTTGTTGGGTGGCTGCCGAGTCATCAGAGTGACTGACATACTTTTGACTGTAAAAAATGCTTATTTGGTGCATCAGTAGCAGTTTTCAATACACTGGTTGCTGTGCCCTGCAGACCTCTGAGTGGAATTAGACTGTTCTGGCCCACAGAGGCAGATTCTCCAATTATAATTTCTGCAATATTGTCTCTCCCTGTCACTTCAGGAACAACAATGGTGGTGGATGCTACAAAGCACAGACTCCATTGGACTTTCATGCTTACAGCTCACTTCCATGCTACTTACTAATTAGCTATTAGCTATTGTGGCATAGATTAATAAAAAATATTGCCTCTTAATGCTGTAGCACAAATACTTCACCAAAACTCCTCATGTGTTTCACCTTCTTTGTTTTTCCTTTTCCCATTGGAAGGAATATGTGTTTTTCTGAGGAGCATATTTGATGTGTTCATCAAGTTTGCCTCTTCATTATGCTGCTAGGAGTGGAGCTTGCTTGTTGGCGGCTGTGATTGCATCTGCATGTGATTGGCCTATTACCTAGGGAAACTGAGGGCATGGTGTGGATGCCTTTCACTGAAGTTTCATACCGAAAGTTGGCCATATGGGAAATATCTCCACGATTACTGGGAAAGAGGTTAAAAGTATCAATGCAATTTTGTTGTCTCCATTGAGGGATTCATGGATTGTAAATTTCCTTCATTCTGTCTTAGTTTCTACACAGCTAGAAATATAGGTTAACAGAGCAGCTGTCGCCAGTCTTAAGCATACAGAGACATCCTGATTCAATTAGATTGTCACTGATTAATTCATATTTATAATACATTTTGGTCCTTAATTTGTACTCTGGGCAAAAAAATAATTCCTACTTTCTCTAGTCCTACTTTCTCTAGTCCTGCTCCTCATTTCAGCAAATCTTCATAAATAAAAACATAAAAGCACAATAAATGAATGCTATTAGTGAAATGAAGTATACAGCAGTACTTTTAACTTCTTCCAAATTATTGTGCAGATACCACTAAAATAAGAGGCCATTTCAAGGGACCTTCATTTTCATTTTTCCTATGCTAAAAGAAAAGGTATCAAAATGTTCTCTTTCATGAAAATTTGTAGTATATGTGATTTTATGCCATCTCTTAAAAGCATTGAAGAGTTTTCATACTAAACCAGGCGTTTTGATCAGATGGTAATTCGAAAAAATATTTGTGTCATGTCACGATCATGAGCAGCACTTAGCACAAAGGCAGGGAGACCCTGCAGAGAGACCTTGACTAATCATAGGACAGCACAACTACCAACCATTATGAACTTCAACAAGGGAAAGTGTCAGATTCTGAACCTGGGATGGGGCAACCCTGAGTGTACAGACAGACTGAGGAATGAGATGCTGGAAAGCAGTGCCACAGAGAGGGACCAGGACCTGGGGGTCCTGGTTGATGGCAAGTTAAATATGAGTCAGCAGTGCCCTGGTTGCCAGGAGGGCCACCCGTGTCCTGGGGAGCATCAGGCACAGAAACACCAGCCAGGCAAGGGAGGGGATTGCCCTGCCCTGCTCTGCTCTGCACTAGGCCAGCCTCACCTCGACTGTTTGGGGCAGCTTTGGGTGCCCAATATAAGACATTAAGCTATTAGAGGGCATCCAAAGGAGGGCAACAAGGATGGTGAAGAGTCTGGAGGGGAAGCTGTGTGGGGAATAGCTGAGGTCACTTGGTATGTTCATCCTGGAGGAGATTGAAGGGAGACCTCATTGCAATCTACATCTTCCTCATGAGGGGATGAGGAATGGCAGAAGAAGGATCTTTTCTCTGTGGTGAACAGTGACAGGACCTGAGGGAATGTCCTGAAGTTGTTCCAGGAGAGTTTTAAGTTGGATATTAGAAAAAGGGTTTTTGCCCAGAGGGTGGTTGTGCACTGGAACAGGTTCCCCAGGGAAGTAAACCATGGTCACTGCACCAAGGCTGCCAGAGTTCAAGAAGCATTTGGACAATGCTCTCAGGCACTTGGTGTGACTCTTGGGGATGGTCCTGTGCAGGGAGATGGACTTGATGATCCTTGTGGGGTCCCTTCCAACTCAGAATATTCTGTGATTCCATTTCCAGAGCTGAGGTCCCTACTTTCAGTCAAAATATTCATAATAATGTACAGTAGATGTTTTTAGTAGTGACACATTTTCACAAACAGCAGACTGGTCTACCTACTCTTACATGGGACTCTAGGCAAGCATGATGCCTACCTTTGAGTCAGTTACAAAAAGTTAGTGAAGCAGAGGGCTCTGATCTAAAATCTACAAAAGCTTCATTAAGTCAACAGCTATCACCCATACCATCATAAGACTCAATGGGCACACCCTAAGACTACTTTAAATCCAATATAATGGTACTTAGGTTAGGCTTTCTTTGAGTTTTAATGCAAATCCCATTATCTTGCAACTGGACTAGATTAAGGACCTATACACTTGCTGTGCCTGTTGATCAGATGGCATTTATGACTTTTGATCAGCAAAGCATATAGGATCAGAACCAGGTCCCCATGACCCAATACAGTGCCTGAATATAGCTGTTGAAGCTTTGCTATTAAATTATGTAGAAGTTAACTGAATAAGCAGAATTAAGCTCAAAATTAACACGACCTAGCTTTTAAAATGAAAATATTTTTTCTGGTTTCTTCTTTTGTTATGTTGAAAGCAATAGCAGCTGACTTTATTTACAGAAATGTAGTGGTTATTGTCTCTGAACCTTTCAGCCACTCAAATTCAACCTAAGACCCAAAAGAGTTATAGTGTGCATATAACCCACAAATTACACCTGGATCTGATCTTACATGCTGAGATTCCTGCATCCTCTTGCGTTAATAGTCTGTCTTTAACACTCACAAAGCACAGGCCCAGGTACTCTTTCTTCTCCATTATACCATGCTTTGAACTATGTTCTCTGAGCTATCATACTCACCCACTGGAAAAGGGACTTTTGAAGATTTGTGAGAAGGTTTGAGACCTTCATAGAACATTTTTTTGGTGTTGTTGGAAAACCTAATGTGTTCTCCCATAGCTGCAGGCACTGAAGGTAAAACTTGATCTATCCATGAAAGCAGTCAGGTATGTCTATTAGAACACAATTTTTGCTGAATTCAGCATGAAAAAAGTAATTACTTGATCTCCTGAGAGCAGTTGTTTGGTCTCTTGAGAAAGGGCCAGTTAATAGAGATACTTTTCAAAGTGTCAAGCAATGCAACTCTTCTCCCTATAACTTGTTTTTCCTGTTGCACCTAGATCTTAGCTCTTTGCTTTTGTAAACAATTAATACAGTCATTCATTAATGTTCTATTTAACCATGTTCTTTGTAAATCTCTGTTCTCTTATAGAAAAAGAAGAAAATGAGAGCACTTTATCGTGGTTTATTATGGTCCTTTAACAGCATTGGAAATGTTCCATCAAGAAGTTTTAGTCACATTATTAGCTGTAGGATGGATTAATCAAAAAAAGAAAATTCCTTTGAAGGCATTAACCTTTGCTAAAAATTGCAGATGGCTGTAATGACAATTTTTATGCCTTAGGTATTAGATGATGTACAAAGTGCCTGATCCAGCAAAAAATATTCATATCCTTATGGACCGTGCAAGCACTGGATGCTGGTTCCACAGCAGGCAAGCTGACATATTCAGATGAAAGGTCAAACTGCAACAGAAAGCAAATACCTCAAGTACAAGAAGTGAATGGACTCCCTGTGTCCATCTGTCACCACCTCTGGTCTCTAGACAATCTTCCCACCGAGAGTCATGTGAATTACAAGGCTCCCATTTCCCTGCTCCACTCCTTTCCTCTCTCATTTCTTTCTTCTGTTCCTCAGTA
This sequence comes from Eopsaltria australis, assembly GCA_034509425.1. Lineage (NCBI taxonomy): Eukaryota > Metazoa > Chordata > Aves > Passeriformes > Petroicidae > Eopsaltria > Eopsaltria australis. Next base: position 197,844 of record JAVTVJ010000228.1, on the reverse strand, counting down.
CTGTGAACACACACTGCTCCTTCACTACTTATCTTCACAAGTACCTTCTGCTTCCTTACTCCTTAAATATGTATAGCCAATTATTAACAAATCCACTGGAACAGTAATGACATGGGTTTCAAAGCCAGATCACCAACTCAGAATAGCTCATGCTGATTCCTGTTTGTTCCAGCTGACAATAACTGCAAATTTCTCCACACCAAATAAGTTTTAAATGTCTGGACTTTCTATTATCATTATTCAGATAATTAGGAGAGATCTATTTTTTTAACTCCTCACTTAAACTAACACCTTTGTGGGGCAACTGAAAAACCTTTATCCTCAAAGCACATTTCCTGTACAGTACCGACACCAGCAGCTTGTTCCTATCTAGGAGTAAAAAGCAGGAAAACTTTGAAAAGGTTTGAGAGCAGTTCACATTGGCTTACAGAAAAGCCCATTATACCTACATTCTACTGGTGTGTGAATGAATAATTCAAACCTACTGTACATGTAAAAGTGGGCTGGACAATAATATTCAGGGCACATCATCTTTAAGATGAATTAGACTTATTCTAAAAATTGTGTATTTCTTGTGATATTCCTTCTCTGTCCTGGGTGAAGGGGGAAAAAAAGGAAAAGGAAAAAGAAAGCAGCAAAAAGTGAAGAAATACAAAGCACAGCTCTTGAGAAATATTAAATATTTGCCCTAGGTTCAGATGCAATTTTTGGTGGAAGTTCATATCTCGCTCTGTTTGTCAAAGCTTGATTCTTACAGGAAGGATTTCTAAAATTAGATGCAAATATATATTACTTTTAGTCTCTCTGAATGCCCACAAACATTCAAATTATGTGTTCTAACTACATGCTGTTCATGTACTTGCCTCATTGTTCCAATCTATCATATCCCTACAGGTAATATTAAAAATCTGGTCATGTAGATAGGATGCTTTAAATCAAACAATTAATTACTTTTAGAAGTAGGGTTCTTTTTCAAAGATGAAGGAAAATATTTTAGTTAGTCAAGATATCTTATTACTTCTCCATAATATACAGAGCTTTAGGGAAAGATTAGGTTTATTAAGTCAGATTCACAATGCAGGCTTTCAACACTGCCATTTCCAATAAGTACACATTTGTTTAATATTAAAGTTCCTTTCAAAACAAAGTAGTTAAGCCTACCCTCACATTTATACATCTGCAGTTTGTTTGATAACTTACAACATAATTACAGGCTGTCCTCCCACTAAATGCTGTATTCAGACTTATGAAACAAGGTGGTAAAATATGCACTGAAGTCTGAGCACTAAGCCCGTAATTTACCACAAGCACTAGGAAGAAAAGAAACAGAGGGGAACCCTGCTATTTAAACTGCTCAGTTATCACGTTTTCCTCCCCCACACATGCAGCAGCATATAACCCATTCATATTTCAATTTTACATTTCCCAAACTGTCATCTTGTGTTTCAAGTTCATTTGAAATCCAATCTGCTTATCAGAGCAGCAGTGAATGCTATTGCAGATCGAGAGAGAGCTGTCACTCCCCACTGACAGATAGGTCTGTGGCACGTGAGTTGGTGAAATAAAGCAGCACTTGTGGGGTTAAGTGCCCAGAGTGTTAAGGAGGGAAGAGGTGTCCAGCCCCTTCCTTACCTCCCATGTCCAAGCAATGAGGGAGTATCCTCCCTCTCTGTTGGAGTTGCAGCTGAAATAACAAAGTAAATTCCCAGGTAGAACCAGGGAATTTGGAAAAATAAGAGACTGACCTCATTTCAGCCATTTCAGCCAAGTTTCTCACAGAGGGTGGGCCACCCCAGGGAGGCACTGAAGAGGCCAGCTGCCCACTGTCCTGCAGTGCTCGCTGCAGGATACCTCATCACCCCTATCCTTTTTCCAGAGCTGCTTGCTCACATAGAAAACAAGGCTCACATGGTACCTGGGCTCTGTCCAGCCTTTCCTTCCAGCCTGGCTTCCCTTGAAGTAGAAAGCTCCTGTGCATCCCTTTCCTCAGAGACTGCAAGCCATCAGCCAGAAACAATGCTTTCAGGTAGTCACATTCTCTTTCTTTTTTCCTTTTTTGTTGTTGTTCATTTTACTCTCCCATCATATTTAAACAGCAATCACAGCTTCTGAATTGTGACTTTCTGTGATGTGTATGTAAAGCTCGCCTTGCAGCAGGTTCTCAGAACAACTCCACTCTGTAAATATGCCAGTTCACTCAGTGCTGCTCCAGATAGAATTTGTCTCAGACACTAACTACAACTGTAGCAAATCATCCATCTTTTAGATTTTAAGAAATTAAAACCACATCTTCACATATACTATTCACTAAACACTTCCTGTACTATAAAAAATAATAGTATTAAAGGCATACTTACTTTCCACTGTGTTTTTCCTACCTTTTTTCTGCCTCTCAAACCTGCACCATAAATATCAATGAAAACACAGTCACTCTTGAAGCTACATTTGGCACACTGCAAGATGAAAGTAGAGTTCATTTGCTGTGAGAAAACAACACTAGAATAACATCTTGAATGTAGGTATGTGACTTTCAAAACAGTGAAAGATTTACTAGGGAAAGGAGGGAGATAATATGCTGAAAGCTGAGTGTTTTGGAGTCTGTTTTTTGCTAAAGCATCTCCATAATGTGATCCTAAGAAACCTAGATCCATCCCCACTCATTCTGAAGTATTGTGAAATGCCAAGAAAATTAGAAAAGCATATTCCACACCATTTACTCTTAGTTTTCATACCTTGCTTTATTCAAGGACACCCATCTCAGATTTTGTCTGGACTTTCAAAGAAAATAGAGGATGTTTTCCTCATGCCAAAATCCATACCTTTTTTTTTTCAATGTACACAACAAGCAGATAGATCTGGTAAAGACACAAACTACCAACAAGCGATTGAAATCTGTTGAAATTTTGTGTCCTCCAATCCAAAGTTGCAGCCTTACTGAGATTCTATCTTCTGTGTGAGCTCAACCAAAGTGGTATCTGACAATGTCTGAAGTAGTACAGGAATCTTTAAAGCACAATTTGAAGCAGTAAAAGTTTTTCTGACCTGTATGGATGCAACATATAAAACATGGCTAGGACATGAAGCTTCCAACAAGAGTCCCTATTTCTCTACGGCCCTTTAAGTTGAGCCAGGGCTGGTTAGAACATTCAAGTTCTATTACCTGCTCCAGAAAAAAATATTAAAAGTTATTAATGGAAGAGACAGACAGATAGAGAGGAAAATCAGATTAGTCTCTTTCAGTATTTTTGCAAACTCTTTTTCAAACTATGTCGGAGAGCTAAGAAAGTCAGTGCAATTGTTGCAATATAAGCAGAAAAAATGTGGCACTACTGTAAAAGAAAGGATGCGAGGCAGTGTGTCAAGGTGTTTGATTCTTAAATAATAAATCAGACTTATGTTTGAAATAAAGTTCCTATATAAAACTAATTACAATTCCTGTTCTTCTGTCAAAGCTGGCCACTTGCATGTCTGAGTGCCTGTATAATCTGAATCATAACAGGTATAATTTATGCTTTCTTTCCTAAACCTTTCTCCAGAAAAACATTTCCTTGGACCTATTTTCCAAAACTCCAGTTTGTCATTCTCTTCTTTCCCCATCTATCAGTTAACCAGAAAATATTCTTCAATGCAGTGGTGAAACATGAGTGTGATGTGGTAAGTCCACCTAGAAGAGATCCATCCTCTGTGACACTGGTTGGCATTTGGGCAAGTAATTCCTTTGGGTTTTGAATCACAGCCTAATTAACATCCATCTATAGTTCAAATAGTATCTATTAAAGCATAAATGTGATGATGTCCACAAAAAGAAAGAAAACAGATTATAAGTGACTTCTGAAAAGACATGTTACATCTGTGAACTGACCCACCTGGAATGAAAACAAGAACAGGAAGACACATACAAGACTTTATTTTATGGTCTGCCTAGTTATCCAGCTATACATTTTGTTCCATGTAATTAAGCCTGCAGTGAGGGAGGGAATGGTGATTATGGCTGGATTCACAAAAGGTCTACTGAACAGTGTATTTTGATGACGGACAGTATTCTTATTTTTCCTTCATTCCCGGCAGTTATAGGAGTCAACTACTGACAGATGTACTACAATTCAGAGTTAAATTGCTAGGTGGCTGGGCCCTGGATTGCCTGTTGCTTCTTTAAAGTTCAATAACAATGATCTTTGGCAGCAAAGCTCTCTTGTTTCCACAGCAAATGCACTGATTTGGGGTTTACTCATGCTACTCTCTTTCGTGACATCTTAAGTGCTCCATCATGGTGAGTTCCATGAAAAATTGTGATGTAACAACAAAACTGCAGCTAAATTCCTTTTGCGGTTCTTTGATCTGGAAGCCTGAAGTGAAAGGTCTGCTCTTGCTCTAACAGTCCTCACCTTCTCTTTGCCAGAAACGGTGACAGAGTGGTAACATGGTTACTGCTCTGCACCCCGGGTCCCCCTCTTGAGCCAGAAGAGGTTGGGAAGCCAAGGTCCCATGTGGTGTCTGAGGGAAGGAAAGGTTGCTGCAGTGCTGGAGAGAGAAAGGGATTGAAACTGTAGGCAGTCAAGGTTCAACTTAGTAAGTTCCTGACACTTTGGCAAACCTGAATCAAGCCTAGGGAAACCCCAATGCCAGGGAAATATATATCACTTGTCCTATTTCAAGCTTCGTCTCTGGCCTTTAGGCAGCATCTCCTTTTAAAGTCATTATTATTAATAAAGCTATAGCTCCTGCAGAGCAGGAAAAAGTTTATTAAAGAAGTAGTTTTGCATTGTCATTTATCAGGACACAACTGCAGTAGGCTAGAGACTCTGTGGTTACGTATTCACACTAATAAAAAGCAAAATTTTCCATGCCACCTACTGATTTGCCTGCTCCTGGAGTATAGCTCAGTAAGAATTGACCTGGCTTAAGAAACATAAAATCCAAGAGTGAGTTTTCAATAATTTCAGGCTCTATCAGTTCCAGTAGAAGTCCAAACATGCTGTTAGACCTACAAAAATATATTCACAGGCTACATCCAGTACTACTGATGTTTTCCATTCATCATTATATGTTATGCTTGAGGACAAAGTATGCTGAAGAGCTGTCAGTGAAGGTGACACTACCAAAGTATTCATATTCAAAGCAGACTTTAAAATGGATTGCAACAAGTATGAGATGTAGTAGAACATAGCAGTAGACAAACTAAGGATAAAGACAGTAATCTACACCCCAAATGGTCCTTCAAAACAAAGCTAATCATTTCCAATACTTGACAACCAAACTATTTCAGACAGTGTCAGCTTCCCAGACAGTCACTAATGCTGACTGACATGCAAAGTGATTGTGGAAATATCAAACAATAGTCCAATTCCTGAGGTTCTTACTCATACATTTAACTCAGTTGTTACTAGGGCAATTTTTTTTTATTGAAGTCAATCCATTCTGACACCCTGCTCTGAACGCTTGTTGGACTTGGCAATAATAATTCCTTCTGCTTCTTTTCATGTGTTATCCCTTCAGCCTTGATCCTTTCATCTGTGTCCCCTATAGGAATGATGTGCAATCCCTACTCTATTTCCAATTATTGAGACATCTGGAGATGGTAGTACGGAAGCATGACAACCAAAATATAACAAAGGACCTTAAATTTAAAAAGCAAATTGACCTAATAGTTGCAGAGAGGAAAGATTGCTATGATAATAAACATACATTATAAACATCAGATAATCTGCTCATGTCTGAAGTACGTTCAATTGAACTGAATGCAGCATCTTTTCTCTTGCAGACATTTTAGATTTGAATAAAAAGAATTAAATTGTGATGAAAGATGAAAAAGATGAAAAAACTCAGTACTTTTTTTTGTTGAAAACAACTCTACCAGTTGAGAAACAAGTAAATGAAAATCCCAAGTCTCTACCAATCTGCTTCTGCAACAATCTGACATCAGTTTGAAATTTCAACCAAGTAAAAATGGTGTACAAAACAAAACTGTAGAATCCTTTTTTTTTTTCAGCAAAGAAAGACTATCTGATTATTTTAAATCTCTTCTATAAACAGTCAGTGCCACATAATTGAAAGAAAAAAAAAAACTGGAAGACATTAGGTGATAATTCAGGATAACAAAGAAATTCTGGCAACAAATATTTTGATACCTCGTATCACAGGTCATGGTGAAGATATGTTCAGCAACTCAGCAGAACATCAATATTATGTCTGCCAAACGGGAGGATTGAGAACATTTTGTCATGCCTCCGAGGCAAACTCTCTAAATTAGTCTACAAGCCAGATCGACTTCTACCAGCAGAATACAATATCCTGAGTATTTATGCATTTTAGGCAGCCCCTTGTAACCTCCAGCCCACCAGGTCTCACTCTACCACATGTGCTCTAACATCAGTGCTCTGCTTTGCCACTTTTCAGCCACAAGCTCATAGGCATGCCACGCACCCTGCCTAAATTCTCAGCAATCATCTGCTTTCAGGGTGAGTGATTTGAAGGCTCCTGGACGGAGAGAGGAAAGCCTGCTTTATAAGCCTGTATCATGCTGTGAGACCAGCTCCCAGCTTTGTGTCATGCAAACCTTAATCTCTTCACAACCTGTCTAGTTTCATCTTAGTCTGGTGTGAATATCGTTTCTCTGCTGAAGGATCTGGATTGCTCATGATCTAATCATATCTCCTGTCATCTCAATACAGGTTATTTCTCCTACATGTTTATCATAGATGCATACTTCCAAATGTCAGCTAAAAACAATGTGACAATATCAGTAAAAGCCTTTGCTTTTCCAAGTGCAAACCAGCCTGTTGGGTATTAGAGCTAAATGGCACCATCTTCTTTTCTAACTTGTAACCCTAATGCTCGCCTTTTCAATGTGACTAGTTGCTTCCTCCTTGCTTATCCTCTGAATCAGAGGGTGACAGTATGTTTTCATACTGTACTGCATTTTTGTAACTCATGTAACCTGAAAAGTTCTTTCTGTGTCAATTTTTTCTTCTATCATTGACTTCTTTAAATGTAAGTCTTCATCCACTGGTATTCACAAAGCATTTCTGTGAATATCCTTGAATATACCTTCAAAAGCAGTCATTCCATCTTGCACAGAAATGTAAGGGCCTTTTAAGTACATAACCAAAAGAGTGCACATCCTTGGGCTCTATGTGTGAGTCCTTCTTTACTTTTACTGTGGTTTTATTTCAATGTTTACTGATCTTTTTAGCCTCAGATCCAAACCTGTAAAAACACGGGAAAAAACATCCTCTTGCAAGTGGCAGAAAAGGAAAAGGGCAGCAAAAGCCCATGTCAAAATCTGAAAGTTGAAGGAAGGATTCCAGTGAGATGATACAACTCTCTACATGCAGGACAATAAGAAGGAGAGCAAGCCTTCCTTGTATTTAACCCAGCTTGTAGGAGAAAGGGAAAGGGCAGCAAACTCAGGTCTTCCCAGTAAACAAAGAGCCAGAGGGAAAGAGGAACAGACAAAAGCAGGCACATCACTGGGAGAAAACTGTTCCCTGAGAAATAAAAAACAAAAAAAGAAATTCATCCTTTCCCCCAAAGGGGAGGGAAGCAGGTGAGACAGTGCCCTAAGGTCTGTTTGAGGGATGCAGCCATACAATGTTTACCCAGACCTTTCAAACTATATAGTGTTGCCTTCAGTAAGACATTACTGTGAACACATTATAGCACAGCTATCAACCTAACACAACCATTCACATCCAGGCAGGTTGAGCACTTCATACATCACTCTATCTAGGGCTTTGCCTTTAAATCCTCTTATTTCGCTACCTCAAAGGCACCTCAGTGTGTCCTAGTCAAAGTGGCTGCACAATTTATCAATAACAGCAGCAGCTGCTGACACATCTTGCAGTTACTTGGAACTGTAGCAATCCACCTGTAAGGAAACGGTGAAAAAAATCAGCATCTGAGATGTGCACGGCTAACAAAGGCAAGGCAGTGGTTTCACGAGGCCTACAGCAGGCTCCAATGTGGCAAATTTAAATGAATGTGACATTGATTTCTCCTGTAGCTCGATTCAGTAATTAAAGCTATAACCAAAGGCTCTTTTCATTTTTTACTCAGGCAAATTCTCACTGCAGTCAAAAGAATCTATCCAATGGAAGTCCAGGGAAACCTCAGTAGTAGTCCAAAGATTTAACACTACTTGCTTTATTTCTAATCACTCTCTTTTAGAAGGGTAATTAAAGCCACTTGACATGTGAGATGCCGTATACGTGCTCTGACCCAGTATGAGGAGGTAACAAGATAGCCTTCTTTGTTAGAAAATAAAAAGCGTGAACCAGAAGCAATAATCTCCTCTGGGTTTTCTGCAGCATGCCCTGATTAAAAAGGAAATCTTTCTCCTGTCTACAAATAAAGACAGATGAAGTCTACAATGCAGCATTCAGACTCCAAAAGTTACAGTGGTGCAGTGTGAGGCAGCTGAAGGCAAACCCTGAGCCAAGACATTCCCATCCTCTCCCCTGTACCCCACTGTCCCATTTGTTACCTGTCCTGCCCACCCCTGCACCTGCAGAGCCCATCAGTGCCCCCTCACCTGCCCCACTGCCCCCTCCCCTGCCTTCCCTACACACAGGCAGATGTTTCCTCCACTGCTGAGAACTGGATTGGTGCCCTAATTTATTTGGTTCCCTTTTTTCTAATCGCTGGAGATGACCACATGGGGTTGTCTTTGTCACATCATTACTGCTGCCTTTTATAATTACAAGACACTGGCTTTCCTGTGAATTTTCAAATGCAGTTTAAGGATTAATGCTATTACATATCCTTTTCTTTTGACAGAGCTAGACTGTTTTCTCCCTACTGTTGCACATTTACAAAAGTCTCTCAAATTTCATCTGTGGAAGATACAGTACCATCAGAAGTGATCATCAATTAATAATGTTACTATATCATGATATCAAAGTGTCTTCTAAATAATCTTAATGCTTAAATTTTAGGCCTTTTTTAACATTCAGAGGTTACCTGACACAGTTTAAAAAAAGTGGAATAGGTCACTTGGAGGCAAAACAGTTTGAGAAGCTATCCTCCTATACAGCAAAATGCTAATGCCCTTTGAAATACAAAAGTGAGGGAATTGTTCTATTTATTGTTTAGTATTTTGTACATTTACAGACCAGGTCCAGAAGTATTTATCTTTAAATTCAAAATCTGATTGCTGTGCTAATGCCATTTAAAACTAAATGGAGGAAAATTATATTCTCCACAAGAATTGAATTGTTTCCTTTCTTTGGATAGAAAAGGAAATAATAGTAATTTTCATTCACACAAATTCCTGTATAGAAACTTCTGTGCATAAATCACATTGGGCCTCTATAATTTATTATTAGCTATTGGTCGTAGCTGGGATAAATGCACGGGAACACTATTTATGTAATTGTAAGCAATGTCACATTTGGATTTTGGTCTCAGACCTCCTGTAGCTTTATACAAACCTTTCTCTAGTTTCCTTTTCTTGCAAATTTTTGAGTTTAAGCCAAACAGGAATACTGTTCCCAGTCACAGGAAGATTCTCAGAAATTAGTTCTCAGAGTGAGCAAAAAACCCAAGGGAACTCACTATGCAGTTGTATCAACTATGTACATAATGTTTAAAGTGGCATTTGAGGAACTAAATAGGCTGAACTATTCAAGAATTATTCAAGTTTTCAGTGACCCATATGATGCTTAGGTCACCATCTTTACAGATTCTTTACAGAGAGGTCCAGTGTGTTTTCCTGACTCTTGACATGATGCAGTCCAAAGGAAATGGCTTAACACCACATACCATGCTAATTCTCCCTGTATTTTCCCTTCATATTCCATCTTGTGATCTTCCCTATCATACTGATAGTGTGGACAATATAACACAGGACACCAGAACCAACTTACTGATTCACAAGTGTGGAAGCCTTTAATTGGAAATGCTAACAGTTGGGTGGGATGCTTGGACATCACCTTCCCAGATGAGGAGGAAAAGCAGTTCAGTATAAAGATCTCATCCTTTTGTGCCCTTTTCAATGCGTATCCTTAGTGCCTCTAGAAATCCACAGTGTAATTTATATCTCTTTTCAGAATACCATTCAAAGAAATAACTTAAGAATATTTTCAATTTTAACACTTTACAGAAATACAAAGCCGCACTTGCTTGGCATGAAATAGGGGCCTACAACAATGTTTTATATGCATATGCAGGTACTATGAGTATATGTTCAGATAACCTATATATGGACAGCAAGCTGAACACCCACTTATGAGTTAAGTTTACATGCCCCAGTTACAGACATTCTGTGTTTAAATTAGGTAGTTAATTGCATACTCAAATCCTTGGTTTCTGTTTGTAAATCTGATCTTTATTGGATTTTCCCTCTGTTAAAGAGTCCCAAAGCACCTCTGCCACTCTGTTGCAAGTAGTTTCTTCCCCTTCCCAACCTTTAAATTTATCACAGCTTCCTTGGGGCAAATACATTGTTTACTCTATCAAAGCATGTTGCAGCTCATCTGATCTTTCTGTTTGCAAAAGTACAAGAATCATTATGTAGATCTCCCAGCTCACAGTGCAAAAACCAGACCCTCACAGAAAAGAAGTTGGAGCCTGCACTCATGCCCACAGTCTGTACAAAGCAGGGCATGTGTTTGGAGAAAGCTCCCTTGCTCCCTCACCTCCTGGGTATATGTGCAAACATCAGGCATAATGCAAGCTGCAGCAAATTTCATTCAAAGGTGCAGATGACCAGTCTGAATCTGGACCACAACACAAAGTTCCCATTCTCCTCACACAAAAAGAAGAAAATATCTCTCTAGATTCATTACTTTACACACTCATTCAGATGTGGGCCCCCAGAACTAGGAATACCAAACTGTCATACACATTTTTCCAGCTTATGATGTATGCTACAGTCCACTAGGAACAGATCTGAAATAATTATATTTCATTTCATCTCACGTCAGACAACAAATTAGCTTAGCACATTTTAATGGAGTGGTGCACAGTGTCTCTTTCACTTAATGAGACCACATTTTGATGAGAGACTCTAGTGGGTTAAGGAATCATAACCATAATGAAATACAAGGTTTGGGGTTTGGTTCATTAGGCAACAAGGAGAGCTCTTCAGAATACTTGCTTCCAAAAAGAAATACTGATGCCAGGATTTTATATCCCTCTGGAGAGTTTTTCTGTGAACTGTCATTACTGAAGAAATGTACTTGGAGGGAGAGTAATGGAAAGGGGGATTAAAGAATTCAGCTGTGCCACAACACATTTATCCATCAAAAGAGGATAAAAAGTTGACTTCTCAGTCATGGAAAGAAAAAAAAAATAGTTCATTAATCTGGTTTGATTATTAGCCTTACACTGGAAAAAGAGCCATTTCCATTTCCACAATACCAGTTATCTTGCATATATTCAAGGTATGCATGACAACTGGCAGTTATATGCATCTCTTTCCACCATGTACACAAAAAAATACGAGCAGAAGATATGGGAAACATGCATGTCTCCAAACTCTGGCAGATATTTTCCCAGAAGACACTAGCATGGTGACTTCACTGGGAGCAGATAGTGAGAAAAAGGGGACAAATGAGGAATTTTGTATTATTTAAACCTACAGAAACTGCATTTCCACTTCACAATGAAAATATCATCAAGCAAATGTTGAATGTTACTTTTGGGACATGTGATGCGTTTTCATACCAATTCTCCTTATGATTATAATTTTCGTAAACTAGCAAACATATTGGTAATAGAGGAGGAGAGAAAAATTATGGATTGCCTTGCCCAGAGATGGTCCCTCTGGAAAGGTAAGCCAAAAAGTTGCACAATTTTGAAGAAGGATGAAGAAAACCAGAGAAAGGAGGGAGGATTTTATCCTTTGGTGTGCTTATATCCATGCTTGTCCCAGAAGCTAAGCCATACCCCTGTGGCACCAGGTAATTGCTTCCATTTTAAAATTTGAACAGAAAAAGATAAGAGAGGATTCTAAGTACTGGAAAATAATCAATATGCCTTTCATTAGTAGTAAGGGAACACTCTGAAATCTGAGCAGAGACCTGAAAGCCCTGAACACTTCTTTATTATAACAAAATGTTAAAGTCTGAATCTGGAGACTAGAAGAGGATTTCTGGGAGCTCTGTTCCTCTTTACATGTGCATGTTCCTCTTGACATGTGCATGCCACAGACCACACAAAATCTCACAGAAAACTGTATGATAATATCTTCAATCTCTGAACTCCTGAAAACAAAGTACAGTGGATAGAGCAGAAGCATTCCTTTCAAACATTAATGTACAGATTCAGTCCTCCCAGGCAAAATCATCTAGCAAAAATTATAATTAAAAGTCATAATACATACTTTTTTCCCAAATCCCACACTTGACTTTGATCATAATATCAGATTACAAGGCACACATAATCAACAATATTGTAATTAAATTGCATCAAAGATTGCTGACCTTTTGGTGCAATCTTTCGGGTGAAATTCACAGTACACAAACATGTTTTAATCTATGTGGAACATTTAACATGCATAAAGAAAGGTAACTTTTGACATCAATATAATTAGCCCTGGCATATTGACTCTACATGTCAGCCCTTGGCTGTGAGCTAACTTGTGTGAGATCTTGACATAATCATGTTAAGTGCTGCCAGTTTGCGTAGCTGTCGTGGATTAAACAAGAAAAATGGTATCAACGATGTAGGCGTGTGTTCTCTGCCGCATGTTAATGAAGCCATTTGCACTAAAATTGTTGGTATTTAGAATTTCATTTGTTTTAATAATGAAAACAATCAATAGTATAGAATCTTGGTACTTTTTGAAATAGGCTATTAATTAACCTATTGATTATTTTGGAGAGTGAGATAAATAATCTTCCTGAAAATATATTCCCTTTTTCAAGGTCTTCTCTGTGCCTTCTAGGATGTTGAGATCTACTGACAGAATAATGTTGCCTTTTTACCGTATGAATAAATAGCCATAATAGCTACAGCATAATTATTTCAGTTCTCCTTGAACCAAGGTCTGAAAGCTGCTAAAACCACTCAATAAGGGAAACTTGCCATCAGATGAAATTTGGTTTTATAACCACAGAAAGCACTGGATTTAATTTCTCTCAACTTTATCTGGAAGTTGCATACCGAGAGCAGGGACCTCTGAAGACTTTTCAACTTGGCCTGTCTTTGCATACTTGATATCCTGCAATCACCTTCTGAGATCTTAGAGCAGTGTCATTTCTCCTAGCAATGAGAGATAAGAGGATGTACTTTGCACATTCCTTAAGCTTGATAACATTAAAATAATGTATCTTGGCATCAGTAGAAACTTCATTGCAAATGTTACACTGTGAGTTTTAATACATGCAAGGTTAAAACTATCCAATTTTGATCTTTTTTTCTGTTATTTTAGGTAACATGATACTAAGGCTTATTTCAGCATGTGATGATCTGGGGCAAGGTAGCAAATTTTACCATATGTACAAAATACTCATGAGATCACATTTTATGGCATTGACAGTTTCAAACTTGTCTATTTATACCATACACAAAACAAAGTTTGATTTTTGAATATAATGATTTCATAATGACAAGACACAAGAATCAGCAACATCCATTAGAAAAATTCAGTCTTATCTTTTACTGCTAAAAATGTACTTAACAAGTATTGGTTATAAAATTATATTAGGAGTTGGCCAGCTCCAGAATTTAAATTTTTCCACATTCAGGTGCATTGCAGGGTAACTAGCTTTGAATATCTAAATCTGAACCCACTCTAGGGTCCTAAGGCAGTCCTTCTGTTTAGGATCTCTTTGAAGTAAAATAATGCTTTTCCCATGATTGAAGCACAGGAGAATAGAAAATCCCATAAAACAACTGCTTTCTCAGTGATTCCACCATTTTAAAAACTGATTCTGAATCCCTTGCAGTGGGTGGGTGCTGCTGATCCAAATCCAGCTGTAACCCCGATACTGACTGAACCTGTACTGTTCTGGTTACAGACTCCACCTGGAGCTAAATCCTGTTACAGTGAGATTGTCTTTAGAGCCCTTTTTTGTATGAACTTAAAAACTGCATCTTTATAAAGAACTCTTAATAGTACATTAATTTTCTTCCTTTAAAAATAGATCAGAAAGTCAGTTAAATCTTTTAACAAAACTGATTCTTTTCAAAAGGAGAATTGGAGCATCCTAATAACCTGACTCCATTCTGAAACTTTTTAAGGTTCTTGCTAACCTTTTATGCTGATCTTCACAGATAAAACAATATTTATTTGCCTAGAAACAAGTATTTACTGCCATTGGGATAGCCTAGGACCTCCTGTCTTACATCCAGCTACAGCTCCAGCAGGGCATGGGTACACGGTCAGTCCTGTGCCATCTCTGCCAAAGCCACATTGCTGTCACAGATGTTTACAGAGTCTGCAGTGGCAGTGGGGATCTTGGTGTGGGCAGCTGAACTGAGTCCCTAAGGACTGCTCTAGCCATATATGGTAGAATTCAGCATGGAATTAAAAGGCATGTTTTAGGTGTCTACATACAAAGCACGTCTCCAAGCTCCTACTATAGGCAATGGAGAGCTAGTAAAAAAAGTGGTGGAGACCAGGTGACTTCTTAACAGTCTGCTCAACATATCTTGGAGTCCATTAACTGTACTTACTGCATATTCAATTCAGTTGGCTAAAATTGGTTCTTTTAGCTTTTACAATACACAAATGTTGTAAATGTTACGTAAGACATGGGAGATCCAAGCCTTTCTGGATCAACAGCTTGCAGCAGGGAAGTCTGAGTTTCAAACGGCACCAGATAATTATGTTTAAGCAACCAAAGTCCTGCTGTTATACTGCGAATTTGGACTCCCAGATGATATGCAGACCCTTATTTTTAAGTATCTGATCTGGAGCTAAATCCAAAAATGGTGTCCAATGGCAAATTCTCTTCTAGAGCCCAGTTTTCCCATAACCCTCACAAGTTTGAATCAGAAACAGGACAAAATTTAAACTGAATTAGTTTGATGTGCAACTGAGAGCAGAACCACCTGTTTGGCTTCTTTTTCTATTATAGCCCAGTAAGAACATAGATTTTACAATTCTGCAAATCATAGGCTTAGATTTGCCACTCCAAGTTCCAATCAAACCCAATTCCGGATTAAGATATGAACATCAAAGGGATACTTCTACTACTCCTCCTCCTTCCCGCACAGTATCTTACTCAGCCATTTGGGGAATTAATTGTAAAATCCATGTACATCAAATCAAATATCTGCAAAGGAACTTTTCTATTCTGCTTTTGCTTATTGCTTAATAGGAATGAACCTTTTGGAAAGAGCTGTGGATGTGCCTTCTTATTCTGTATGATGTTTATGAAAAGCACTTTAAAGCAATCTTGACAGCACCGATATTTAGTGAAATGGATTTCTTTTGCCTTTTGCATTGCCGCACAGGTTATTGGCTCTGGAAATTTAGCTTAATTTATTTCCAAGTATCTCAGCATTTCACATGTTGTTTTAGTATCCCTTTCTCTTATCATGGACACTAGAAATATTAATACCTTCAGGGCTCTTGATACATCTTGGGCATAAAGAACAGGTATTCTTTCTGCTGCACAGAGAGAATCTAATGCTCAAAAATATTCCACTGTGAAAATTTCTATTCATCTTCTCTGTACAGATGGTAATTTTACATACATACACTCAGGAATAAATAAATGTTAATTGTCAGTTTTCTCTGGGGAACAGTGAGTGCTTCTGAGTGTTTAATATAACAACCGCTCTATATTCTCTGATGGGACCTGTATGTAATCCCTTGCTGTTCCTTCTCCAGTACTTCAAGGAGTCCTGGACAACACAAATACCTGGCACCAACAACAGGTGGACACTGTCACAAACAAGTCTAGGGAATCCACTCATTTTTTTCTGGTACTATATTCTGCAGCAACACAAAAGGTGTTACTACTGAGCAGAAGCTTATAATTTCTCTTAATTTGTCAATTTCCAAAAGAATCATTTGAGAGCTGGTGCCAAAATGTACTTTACAGGATTCCTAGACCTTTCAGAATTTCTCTAGCAGCAATAGTTGGATCCTGTGGAATGTAGTAATATGAGAAAGATTTCCAAATGGTGTCTTACCCAATCCTCTTTTTTTCCCCAGTTTCTTTGCTTAACTGGAAAACGCTGGAAGTTCAAGAAATCTCTAAGTCTCCTCTGTATTAAACCCATTTTCAATTAATTTTTTAATGTGCACTGAAAAACAATATCAACGTTGGGAACAACATTCCAGAGCAGTACATGGTTCATATCTGGTATTCCAGACTAGTTTTAATTCCCTACCAGATTATTTTCATACGTGACTTCAAAATATTCTTCATCAATTGCTGATTCCTTTCTCTCTACCATTGCTTAAACTCCATGTTGCCTTATTTTTACAAAGGTTGCATATCATGTCCAAATTATTTTTGACCTGTGCTTTGTTACCTTTCCATCACCTATAATTTCTGCTACTTTTGTTCAAATACAGAGGAGTCTACAACATAAAATCTCACTTCCTAGAAATCTCATCTGCACTCTAGGCACCAGAGTGTTCAAGGAGAGTTTTGCCCATAGGATAGTTCTTTAGAAACCTGCAAAAGTTTTAAACATTCTTTCCAAGTCAGTTTGCCCCTACAGGCAGGTGGTCTTGTGTTTGAGGCTAAACCTTGGAGCCATTGATATCATTGAGACCACAGTTTTTTCCTACAACACTGTGTTTGATGCTTAATCAAAGACATTGATTAAACTGGGATGTATGCACCCAAATGTATGCATTTCACATTTTTATGTATTACAAATATACATATATATATATTTATACACAATCCAATAATAAGTGGTACCCTGCACATATTTGCTCTGTCAAAATGATTATTCAGATATTTAAATGTTTTTTTAATTGGATTTTTCTCATATTGTTTATATATGTAGACTTTATGATGTCTATAATAATGTAGATTTTACCATAACCAGGAGCAGATTTGCCAAAATGTCTTGCCTCTTACACTTTCTCATCCTGACTTTGCCAAGAAAGGTGTTTCATTTTGACTCAAGTATGCAAGCAACATATTGAGATATTACAGTTTATCTTACCTCTGATTCACAACCAAAAGCTTATCAGAAACACAATAAACAGCATTTATGGCCACATCACTATCCATAGATTCAGTAACTCGCTGAAGAAGACAGAAATTTCAGGTATTTTCCTTTTCATAATCATTTCTAACCACCTTTTTTAGACTGTGAATCCTTCCAGACGCTTCAGTCTGCTTTCAGCATGCCTGCTACACTCTTTAGGAAGCTTACAATTAAGCCCTGCATAGCAACTGCTCCCTGTGTACTCACTCACTGTCAGGAGGTTAACTGGCAGATCTTTATTTGCCACATTTTCCCCCGGGCCCCGAAGCCCTCATTCCCTCTGCCATGATAAAGAGACCCCACGAGCATCGCTCCGAGTACACACAACCCTCACTTCCATCTCTGCATGAGATTTCTGTTGACTATCCCCTAACCACTACATGCAGCAAAGCCACATATGTTTTGCTATTATCCAGGCACTGTATGCCTCCTGAGGGGATGGAAGTGCCTGGGTCTTCTTTATAATAGTTATTGTCAGAGTAAAGCCCACTGGACAAAGCACAATAATTTCACCTTATAAAGAATAAACACTACTATTCATGAAGCGTAAGGAAACGCAGCTAAGCCCTAAACGCCTTTGGCATTCAAAATTCATAGTAATCCTTGTACCCAAAAATTGTATCAAGTCTGAGATTTCTCATAACTAACCCTGATTTTATGAGGATTTTACTCAACTGTCACAACCTGCAGAAAATTAGTTTACCTATGCTTATTTTTAGACATGAAGGGAAAGAGGATTTCATTCTAACAAGCTTTAAAGAGCAACTTGTGAAGCCAAAATTAGTTTCCAGTAATAATATGCTGAAACTTCAAAATGCTCAATGCTAAATCCTAAAAGTACTAGACAGCAAGTTTTACTATTTTAGTAACATGAAGGGTTTATATTTGCATGAAGGTGATGTAGTCTTCATGAGCATTTCATTACAAAAGTCCGCTTCCAACTGACCATGAAATTTCCCCACAGTAAATCACCTTGCAGTATTTATAAAATTTTTTTACTACTTTACCTATAAACCACTATTTCTAGAGAGCATATTATAAGATCTCCAGCACCTGAAGTTCATTTGCTTCATTATTCTGGTGGACGATAAAGATTCTCATGTGCAGAAGGTATTCTGGTCTCCATTTTTTTTTTTTTAGTTACTTATATATCTGAAATTTTCTTCTCATTAATAATTTTTATGTTTCAAAATTCTTTTCTTTTATTCAGATCAAATTTGACTCATCCATTACTGAAAAAGATATTACTAAGTCTCAGTGTGTCATGACAAGTGTAAAAACGCACCTGTAAAGATAATCAGTTTGCCAAGAGCTTTTGTGTAATAGTTTTGGATTAAAGTGCTGGCAAACTAAGTTCCTCAACAGCAGTCTTCAAAAGTGGCTTGTTCCTTCCAGTAGATTTCCAGTGGAGCTAAGAAAGCAAGTTTCCTCTTTTCACACTGAACAGTTCACTTTTTCCCTACTAAAGAATAAAGGGGAAGTGTAAAAAATTGGTTAGCAATGAAACTTTTAAAATTGAGTATCATTAATTTTGACACAGTCTCCAAACCCACAGACAGCTTTTGTAACCACTGAAATGACTCTGAAGGTCACTCCAGGATATTTTTATATGTGGAGACTTTTAAAATTTGAATTATCTTTTTTTCTTTGATCATGCCTTATTTTGCTATCTCAATAAAGAAATTCCAAACTGAAGACCATCTAGAATGTATCAGCATTTTCTACCTCAATTTATTGAAAGATTCTATAAAGATTGAAGGTCTTTGAAAGCATATGCACAATCTGGTATTTCCTATCAGTCTGAAGGGTTGATTTTTCAACTTTAATAATCCTTGATAAACACCATTTCTCCAGAATGTATGAAAAGAGATCCTTTTTTTGCCAATATCCAATAGCTTCCATATAAAGATTTATATGTACTCTTCTAAAGCAATATCTTGTTTCACACTCATAAACTAATGTTTCTCTTCCAAATAATATACGATTAGTAGATATTATGCCAAGAATAAATCTACTGCACAGTAATACAATGATTCTGTAAGCTTCAATACTTGCACAGTACTCCACCAGAATACCTTGTAGCAATCAATAACACATTTCACACTACCAATGAATAGCACAACACAGGGAAAGATGCATGGAAGTCTTTGCTACATTGCATAAATTTTGCTTTTTAGCCAGATTTTGTTTGAGAATAGGCTGCATTACAAACAGCTCCTGGGAACTATAAGTACAGGATCATTTCTACAATATCTGCAGATATATTTATGTCAAATCTGGAACATAAGGCTCCAAACTGATTTGATACCTCAGCAAATTGGAACAAATGCTGTATCAAGGGCATTTTTTTCATCATTAATAAACCTGACATACAGCACACCACAGAGCTATGCTAACATATATTTTCAAGGATGAGCCTAACTGCAGGTGATAGAACTCATCTTGAATGTAAATGTTTTTATGTAGTGGCAACAGCAAACTTAAAGCCCACTATATGACATTTATACTCTCTAGCCAAGGTAGATATAACTTTTGCCAAACTTTCTCTGACTACGAGTGACAAGGTTTCTTTATAGCCCAAGTTAACAAAACACTTGTAGCTGTGCAGGTACTTCAGATGAGAAACATCACTTCTCCCAGCTATTCACACCACACCTAAGTCACCATGCCTCCCTCTCTTGAGGAGTTGTAAAACACTTCATGTTATAAAATCCTTTTAAATCTTTTCAGCTGTTTCCCTCTGCTTCCAAAGGGCAATTGTATTTACAACACAAAAATAGGCTAGTGACAACAATTTTTAAAAAAAGGAAAACAAGGAAACAAAAGCTGTTTCATAGAGGAAATACTTGAAAAGCTAATATTTCAGGTCTACCATGAGTCTGAACATCTGCCTACTTTTCAGCTGCTCTTCCACAGACCAAAGGAACTTTATAAAGAGGAGAAGGATGCATGTTTGAGAAACAACAGTAAGCAAAGTTCTGAACCCCAGATTCCCATGGTCTTGGTAAATTCCATAGATGGTGAGTGAATCTATGAAGACCCTGTTTGGAAGGATCTGACAGAGTCTTTTAGGCAAAATAGAAAAACTAATGCCTATTGTAGGTATGAGTTTTGTACTTAGTGTTCATTTAGGGCTCAAATATTTAGATCTGAAAGCAACTTTAATTGCCTTAGAAATTGAGGTGTCATCTCTCAGATTTAGTGAAAATTTGAGGAAAGAGAAAGAAAAAGAAATGATGATTTAAGAGGCACGAGACAAGTGACCTTGTGAACTCTATCTCTCAATACAAAAGGATACCAATTTTCAAAATTACTGCAGTAATTGAAATAAATACCGAAACAAAAAAAACCTGTGATGAAATTCACTGAAATTTCCATTAGAAATGGACAATCCCTATGACATAAAACTGTTCATTACCTATCTTTTTACTTTTTTGACAGCAAACCCCTGGAAACTCACGCTGCTGTTGAAGGACAAGCGGGAATATATCAGGCAATACTCTTGGTTGGTGGAAGAGGCTCCACCAACTCAGTAATTGTTTGTGACAGCAAGACTGATAAACCAAACTCTCTGTAGCTCTACATACTCTGTGTAGTGCAGCATCTCTCATGCTCTGGCGCTTCTTCCTGATTCACTGTTCCCCTCATTCTTGCACAACAGTGGGGCAGAGACAGAGCACCAGGACTGATGCAAAAAAAATCTTAGCTCTGCCTAGGCCTTTTATAACTCTATATTCACACTCACTTGTCATGTGTCTTCCCTGAGACACTTTGTGAGAGCTGGAACATGGAGCATGGGCAGATCCTCTTCAAACTCAAAACAACACAGTTAAAATTTGAGTAACTCAGATCAGGAAAGCAATTGAAGAAAATGCTATCTAACCCACTTAGGTGTCAGGGACATGTTTCCCGGGTAATTATAAATGTATTACTGAGGAAACTCTCTGTCATCTTTCTCTTTACCAAGCTGGCTGCTTAGATAACTCACCTCTCATTAACAATTCAGAAAGATTCACTGATGTCTGAGACCTCAGGGGAGCCTAGATTTCTAGCCATTCTCTGACCAAACTTAACTCAGACTGCTTTTTGATAAAAGCTGTGACAGGAATGAATGGTACCCAGTTCTTACATCACAGCTGAGTGTTTGAAGCACTCACCTCAAAAGCAGGAGCCCAACTTCAACAGAAAAGGCACAGAGTATTTTATCCAAAAAGGCAGTGTTGAAGGCACTGCTTGGAATGCAAAACCCATTAGGATAATGCCAGTGACAGCTCTCATGACCCCATAACAACACAGGAATACTGTACAATTTATAAGGTACCATCCTGCAAATGAGATGTCAACTTCTTGCCTCACAAAGACACACAGCAATTCCAAGCTCTGATTCCTGGCTTGATACAGGAGTATAGCTTGTAACTCCCCTCTTTTTGGTGCTAACCTACTAAATAACTTTAACACATGAGCTTTTGGGACTCCCAGACTAGGTACCAAACCTGTCTCACCCTTTGTGTGTGGGGAACTTTGGCATTATGAATTCAACTTACTCAGCAAAGATCAAGTACCAAGGGAATTCAGAAACTAGGGCTTGGATAACTAACTTGTTTACATGGCTAAAAAGCTTTCATAGTCTCAGAATTGCTTGGGGCATGTAACCTATATATTGGTCTCTTGCTAGACTGTTGAATGGAGAAAGAGCATTCCCTGACAAAAGAGAATAGCTGATAAAAGTGTTACCCTGCATGTTTGCTTCTCTACCAAAAAGTAATATTTGTCTGAGCATATTTATTGTACATCTAATTCCATCTTTGTTTGCACTTCATAGATAGTGCCTACCAGCACAGATGTCCTATGTTGAAAAATATGACAATTTTGAAATGAAATTACTCGGCATATATAATGTCAACAGATGTTTTGGAAATATGGAAATATGTCCCATTTCCACACAGCAGACTTCTGCTGCTTTTCCCACAAAACATCCAAGGTAACAGAAACCTCATGAGGCTAATGGTTTTGGAGCAGCCATCAGCCACCTCAGAGGATCACTGGTTGTGAATTATTGTGGTAGGCTCAAACAGGTTCAGGGGAATTCCTTTGGCAACCAGGCTTCCCATGCCCATATCAAACCAGGCACTCAATGCCAATATCATTTCAGATTCCAGCCACTGTTTAAAACCACTCTACCATGATTGCTAGAAGAATGTGTGTCCACTAAAATCCATTCAATCACTTACCCAGGGAGGTTTGACTCATTTACATGAGGCCTCTTTATGCTAGCTTAGCAACGTGGAGCAGTCATAAAATGAAAAATAAGTCTTTCTCCTTGCTGTGTCCATATCATCTCTGCATAATCTCCCTAGCCTTAGTGCACTGATGCTCCCCATCCCACTCTTTTGTTGTCCCTCTTAGAGTACCCTCTGTGAAAGTAAATCATTAGCTGCTTAGAGCAGGGACATGTAATTATGGGTATTGAAAGCATGCAGAGAATGCACTGAAAAAAATGTATTCATAAGTAAAATACTCTCTCTGCTAAGAAATAACTGAGAATTTCCTCTTATTGCCAGTGGATGGGAAAGTCTTGGCTACTTTATTTCCACTACAGTGTTGTCTAAGAATCACAGCTCCCTTTCTAACCCTGTCCCATCTCAGGGATTACAGTTTCCAACATATGCAGATTACTTTCTCCCCTCTCCTCCCTCCCCACACATATCTCCTGTCAGTTACATTTTGTAAACCAGCTCTATCTGAGGAACAACTAAGGCTTCCCCACCTCCAGATACTTCATACCCAGGTAGTAGACCCCAGTGCATGCCACTCCACAATACCTGAGGTGGGCATGAGTTTCTCTACTTTCTTCATCCTCTGAGTACCCTCACAGAGCCAAATGATGACCTACATTGATTTGATTTTAAAGTGCATTTTGTGTGATCTCTGAAGTAAGTTTTCAGAGTGTGAACCAAATCTGAAAGAACTGTGAATAAATATATATATATATATATATATATATATATATATATATATATGAAAAAGGCAATCTGGTATGGATGTGGAAAACTACTGTGGTCTTTTAAAAAAACTTATTAAAAATGCAGTCTTAACCCTAAATGTCCTTAAGAGATATGCAAATAAAGCCGTTGCCAGCAGGTAATCTGGAAAGAGATTACCAGGGAATTCATCATGGGGCACAAAAGCAGAGTAGTTAGAGCGTCCTGGTGTTGCACTTGAAATGAGTTGACTTTCTGATGGACTTCTGCTGTAATCACACACTTTCCCAGCCAATCTATAGGAACACAGACAAGGTCACAAGCATGGGGGATTCAAGGACAGACAGATAAGATACTAATCACATCACCCTCCTGCCTCTTATTGGTATGCTTCAACCACATCAGCCCAGCAAGCCATCCCAGTCAGGAGCCACAACCTCAAAACCCCACACAAGGCTCAGATTCAGAGGAGATGGTTCAGGGCCATCACTTGCTTTCTTTGTCATGTTAGCCCATTTCCCAAATAAATAACAATATACACATAGGATTTTCTGTTTTCATTCCTGTTGTATTGTTGGGCAAAACCCAGGGCCACACATTCCATCCCTTACCCACATATACAAATGATGAAAACAGATACAAGCATACTGCTACTTTTTGTTACAGTCCCTTGCTTTGGGACAGAAAATTATTTCCTTTTTCTAAATAAAGAAAATGATACTAAAATATATGTTAATTCACCCATAATATTTTAGAAGGGTTTTAAAAATGTTCCATCTATAAGATTTGAAATCTGAGATTTCAGAGAGCATCTGGGAAGTCAAAGTACAGCCGTTTTTGCAAGGGGTATTTTTGCATTTAACTTTTCACCTCTTTTCTAAAACAAATGACACACAGATGCTCTGGTAACCTTATCTAGTGCATAAGAGAAAGTGGAAAACCAAATTCATAAGTGGCATTTTTTAAAATAACCAGCTCACTTTTCACAGACACTTTTTTTTTCCAGGTTGGCAAACATGCTGAGATCCAAGGGCTTAAGTTACTGATTATTTTTTTGTTTGTTGTTTCCTGTTTAATGTCCTGAGGATATTTGCATTGTCTACATAAACGACACAGGTTAATTAAGCATTATCTTTAAATGTATTTCCTTTTATCAGTTTTAATTGCAGAGGCTTTCAATTTCAAACCAAAGTCCCTTTTTGATGAAATCTTCAGAAAGTAAATAGAAGCCTCAGATTTAGCTTCTTATTAATATTCACTATCTTGTATACCTTCATTGTGTCTTTTTTTCTTTTCTAAAATTCATTACTTCATCTCTTTCTTCAGATCAAAATTGCTTCATGCTTCTATCTGTTTTTGCCATGTACCTGTTGGCCTCTTCTCATTTATATGTATATGGCTTCAGCTGGAGTGCAGAGTTAATAAAGTGATGGCACTATATCTTTCTTTCTGTTCTGTGTTACACTATTGCTCTTTGCTGATTACTGTGGAGATTTATAGTGAGCTGTCCAAAGTAGCCTCCAATACTGTACTTCCAACTCCACAGTCACCTAATAGAGAGGGCTTAATTATATCAATGTCACATCTGGCATTTCAGCTGTTTGCAATTGGACTGTCTCATATGTTACAAAAAAAGTATTATTTATTCATTGTAGCTTAGAGCCAAATACTCAAAGTCACCCCTTTTGGAGTCTTTAACCAGTTGATATCTTATATCTTATTGATCTCTTTTGGCTTTTTTCATGGAAAATAGTTTGGTCAGGATGCTGGTAATGAAATAAGTGTCATTATCTGTGAAATACATACAGTATTTCTGTAGGCATTTCCATGTATTAAGAAAGTGTACCTCTTTGAAGAATATAAAATAATTTAGGTGTAGCACTACTCAACCATTCGATGACTTAAATCTACTCATCATGAATAGTCAAATCCAGGTTTTAAACATTTTATTTCTATCTTTCATTCCTCCAGGTTATAGAACTATTCTTGCCACAATACCAAGTAATCAAGTTCATCTTCCTAGTTTTTTTTGCTTCACTAAGACATATAAGTTTTAATTAATATTTGGCTCTTTATTTAGCTTTGTGGTCTGATATGCCATTAAGTTTTCAGGATACTCCTTTGTGAGCAGCACCTGTTCCTCCCCTAGTTCAATTGTAATTTTCCTTATCTTGTATAACTGATGTCTTTGGCAGATGTCTTTGTCTGACCTGAATGCTCTTTTTAGCACCTGTCAACCTTCTCCTGCTCTTGCTTTATGTAATTTCCAAAAACATTGTCTGTTCTCTGTGGTAGCAGTTTTGCCCTGTTAGACAAAGGAAGCATCACTTTTGTAGAGGACTTTTTTCTTCAAAACCTCTTACATTTCTAAGTATATTTAAACTTCTTATCTTAAGTTTTGTTTTCCTACTACAATTTTGAGATTTTGAGTACTCATTCTGTGCTGCACATGTTGGTAAATTATAAATGTATCTTCCCACCAACAAATTCATAGGTAAAAGTTCAGAATCTGGTCTCTCAGGTCTTGCTAGAACTTTATTGATATTCCAGGAAATAACCCATCTTCACATCTGTTGCACATACCTTCCCAACCATCACCTACCCAGTAAAAGACTTATTCAGACTAATAACTGAATTTCCCACTGACAACTCCATCTCCTGGTGTTAGAGGAGTAACAATATCACCACCAGATCTAGTCTGAACTGCTGAGATCATTGAATATTTCCACAGAAAACAAATTACAATGAATGAGTAAACAAAACGTGCAAATTATTTTTCTAAAGTCTTTCTTTTAGGAAGTTGCAATTTATTATCACTGATATGGATTGCACTTTTTTATATATAGAAATGATTTTGTATTCTTTGAAAACATCACAGACAAGGAACTGAATTTTAAGTGGTAGTGGCACAGTTCTCCATTTACATCCATTTTTCATATTATTTTCCCTTGTGTCAGTTTCCCTCAGGCTAGAGCACAGGCAGCTAATCATTCGAGGAACAAAACTTTGGATTAAAAGATTTCCAAGTCCATTACAGAAGTCCTAATGAAAGTGTTTATTTTCAAAGTCATATTTAACAATCAAACACAGTTCCCACTCAGGCTGTAGTCAGTTTTAGAAGTAAGCCAAGGGCTGACTTTGGAATATAAAGCAAATATTCTGCAGAAGTGTTCTACACATTGAAACTTCAGAGTAGTCTCTCCAGTTGCAAACCCTAGTTAAAGACTTGCCAGATAGCATCTTACAGCCTCTCATGCATATTCATGGTGACTGTTTGGGAATATCTTTAAACAAGCAGGAAAAATAGGCAAGGAAAGTTCTCCTGGACTCAAAGGCACCATCAAAGATAGACTGCACTGGCATACTCTTGTCATAGGTTAGGCTGACATTTTAAATTGTAATTTGAAAAAATGAGGGAAGGGATACTATTGGCAGAAAAAGGGATGAAGGGAAGTGAAAAAGAGAAAATAATAAAGTGATGCTGAGACAAAAAGACTGTGAAAGGCAAAATGAAGAGATTTCCCATTTATCAGTAATCTTCTAGAATATAAATCACTGGACTGTTTCCCTCCTGTAGAGATAATCCTGAATTTTTCCTTCCTTTGTAAAGGCCATATAAAGATTCAATAAAAACACCTCTTATGTAAACTGAAAGTTGTTTCCTTTACAGGTCATCTTTTTAAATTTTCAGTTTCTGAATCTTTTCTATTTCTGCCAGTTGTAAATAGAAAAAGACCAGATCCTAGCTGTTATAAATATCATGTGCTAAAGAGATATAATCTGTTAAATATAGTTAAAAGAAACTACTCTTGGATATCCCATAGGTGCCATTCATCTGTTCTTGCACTGGTTTTTGATAATGCAGCAGAGATAAACTTGCCTTATGCATGCTCTGAAAGCTTACTCCATCACTTCAGAATTAGGCTGTGAGGTTGCAAAGAGCTGAGGACCTTCTGCAGTCCACAAGAACAGAGGATTTTCAACATCATGAGGGACTGGAATTTTTAATTATCAAATCTAGAGTCCTTGGGCAACATCATTCCCTAACTCAGAGCTTTTATTTCCAGCAGGTCTTCTGATGAAATATAGGCAAACAACTCTGGAGTCTTCTACACAGTAGGAAATTTAGAAGTGGTTTCACTGCAAATGATTTCCTACAAATAAAAAGACACCAATAAACATAAAACTGTGATTTCCAATTTTCAGAAATGACCTAATGAACTGAGACAGCGAAGCTAATGCGCCCCAATTATGTCAGGGAGGAGAGAGGGGAGGAAGAAGAAATGAAGAAACAAAGAAAGAACTTGGATTATAAATGGTTCTGATTTTACCCTTCTGAACACCCAATTTTAATTCACAGTGAACCAGTCAGCAACTGAAAATAGACTGCAGTTTTCTGAGGTGGAGAGTTTTAAAGGTACACAGAAGGAGTATGCTGTGAACTCAGCATGGAAGAGCATCACAGCAAGTGTTCCTGAAGGCAGTGTCCTTGGAGCAGGTAAAAAATACAGTTGTGTCATCATCCTCTTCCAGTCTGCACAATGCAGTTCCCTTGTGAAGGGCCTGTTGTACAATGGCAGGCATGTCACTCGATGTGCAACGTAGCTTCAAAGGTGCCCACCCCTTCTCTTAGCACTTCCCAGGACTGTGCTTGAGAGACACACCCTCATAGCCACACAGTGAATCTTGGCAAAACACATCTAACTTGGATCTTTCCTTTCCGTTCCTCTGCTCCTTTCCTGCTCTATGACTTTAAAGACAAATTCTAGTGTTTGTTAAGCTTGAGATGTATTGCTTGGCAGTGACAAAATGGGGATCTCTTGGCAGACAATGTTATACAATTTAGTTTGTAATCTCTTGGCTTGTCTTTGACTCTTTTCTACAATCTCCTCCCAGAATCTTCTCTTTTTAACTTCAGTCCCACTACATTGCCCTTAGCATGCTCAGACCCCTTCATTTAGCCTCACTTCAGTGTACACTGCCCCTATATTTTTGCATTCCATTTCTCTCATCAACGTAACTAAAGCCTTTCCTAGAAAGTGCCAAAAATGAACATACAGTTTGCCACATTTCCATTATCTGCTAAAGCCCTTGCCTTTATTTCTAGTTTCTCGTGTTTAGGGAACAAATTTAGCAGGGAAGGATTCATTTACTGATTCACCTAAAACAAAGGTCCTCCTGCTGAGGAATAAAAGTATATTTTTCTCCCTACTCTACTTAATATATGTGATGGAATAAGGAACTTAATGTGAAGCACTGGAAAATACTTGCTAACAGTAGGGTAAACTTTTCTTACCTTCAGGCTCCACCATAACAAAGGATGACTACTCCTTATCCCAAAGCATAGACTCATGTCAGCAGACTTGTGGCCATTGTGCCTTGCCACCCCACAAAAATACAAGCAGAGGAAAATCTGTGATCCTTTCCTGTGTTACCATACTGAACACAGAGAGGCTCTGAGGTAGGAGACCTCATTTTTCACTATTAAAAATGAACCTGGCAATTTGAAGAAGTGGTTTGAAATCAATAGGATGCAATTCTGTAAGGACAAGTGAAAGTGCTACAGTTATGTAGAGTAATCAACTGTACAAATAGAAGGTGGAAAATGAGTCTGTAGGAAACAGTTTGTGGCCTATGGGGAATCACAAGCTGAACAGAAATAAGCAGTCTCACCTCCCTGCAAAAACCTCCCAGAGGTTATCTGGGCAGTATCATGTGTAAGATTTGCCTGTAGTTACTCCAGAATCAGTAAGCAGCTAATGTACTGTATGCACCTTTAGGCACTCTGCTTTAAAAGAGATGTGAACTTCTTGCAGAAGTCCAGGGAGAGAAACAAGGTGGATTAGAGGACTGGAAAAAAATTATCTGCAGGTAATGATTGAACAAAACCAGAGTTGTTCAGTTTGGAGAGTGAAACATTTAAGAGGAAATGTCATAACAGACTTCAACAGTACCCTGCTGAGGAATCGGAATCAATTGTTCTCCATGTCCACAGGGATTAGAACAAGAAATAATGGAATGTGGAAACTTTAGACTAGGCATTAGAAAAACTTTCTAACTTGATGAGAGCAAAGCATCGGAACAGATTGCCTGGAAAGACTGCAAAATCCATATCATTGGATTTTTTAAGAATAGGTTCCAGACATGTTTTATCAGATTCTGTGATAACATTTGTAATAATAACACCTTATGCCTCTCTTCTGTGTTTTATAACAAAGAACCGCAGGGTGCAGCTACCCTCTAAGTAAAATATACAGACAGGAAAAATTTGCACTCCAGTTTTTCAGACAAAGATAAAAATGTCTCGAAGTAGTTAAGTCTCCTGCATACTGAGCTGTAAGCATGCCCAAAAAAAGGATTGTGCTGATAATTTAGGGTCTCAACTCCAAGGTCCCATCAAGCCATAATGACTCCATTGAGTCTGAGTCACCTGATCATCCTACAGATGTCTATAAAGTAAACAGCTATAACAACTCAGCACAGTGCCCTCCCTTTGTAGTCAATGAAAGGAAACAGGTATGTTTAGACACTGAATCACCTGGCCCTCTAAGGTATACAACATAAGTTATATTTCATTGTTTCCCAGGATGGAAGTGGATGCACCAGTTAGGAATCTGAGCTTTCCAACTCCTCCCGTTGTAACCCAGGATTTGAAATAAAGTACTTTGAGGCTACATATTTGCACATAGAAAAGTATGGGTGTAACTTGGCCATTCTCAGTATGTGGTTGAGGTTACTACGGAGTAAATTCTGTATTTAGGAGCAGAAACAGGAAATATTCCCCTTCTACATTTCAGCATGTTAAGATGGCTCAATTGTAAGAAAATTAACTGCCTGACAAAGCTTGTATGATAGATGAAGATGACCATAAGAATATGATCTGTTCAGCTCTCATGTGATTCTTTAATTTCCTACGTGGTCCATCCTGCATCTATACAGAGAAAGGGATCTCTTCAGGTGTCCTAGAATAAAAGTAAATTCTAGTAATAGCTTTCCTATTGCCTTTCCCCCAGAAATCAATCTTTCACACTAGGTTTGTTTCTGAAATGTGAAACCTTTCTCCTGGTCTGCTTCTCAGAGGTTTTCTTCCTTACTTCAAAAATATCATCTCTTTAGCTTCAAACTCTCTCTCTCTCTCTTTCCATCTCTTTTTGCCCTCATTCCTAGCATGAGGTCTCACCCTTAACTGTGTCATGAGCTTCTAGAGAGCCCTGACTAATCCTGAGAAAGGATGGCTTGTCTAGGTGGCAGAATCAATATTCTCCTTGGGACCACAACACAGTTCAGGAGTGTTATTAGCCAGGCATTCTAGCAGAGGTGATCAGACTGAGGACTTCTGCCTGTGACCTCCTGTGCTACAGGTGAGGGAGGTTGCTCTGCAGCCTCAGAGTGGAGGGCTGCCAGGTCAGCTGCGGGCACTAGACACAGCAGCAGACCAAAGGCAGCTTAGCAAGAATTAGCAGTGCTTTATATGAACTCCAGGCAGGTGCTGAGCCATCACCATTTGCTTCTGAACAACTCCCACCTTAGGGTGTGCAATACCAAGTGGGGCCCCTGTTAAAGGGGTTGACCCATCCAGCCATTGCCCCACTGACTTACACACAAGTCTGAGTTACTAATTTGAAAAGCATTTTACTTCATGGATCATGACTTGGAGAAGGGGCTGCAGTGTCTATTTTTAATTTTGCCATTGCCCTGGACTGGGATGGAGTCAGAAAAGTGGGGCCAAGCTTCTATTTTGCTCATACATTTAATCTATTTAATCACAGATCCTCCAGGACATAGATGCAATGAAAGAAAATGTCTGAATTGGGATTCTGCTGACAGTGCCTCTTATTCTGAAAACACCAGTACAATCACAGTACTCATTTGGCTTTGTTTTAGTCCTGTAGTTGGAGAATTGCCACTAGTGGTCCCTTTGGCCACTTTCTGTCATCTCTTCCAAAAAAAGCCAGCTAGCTTGGCTACTCTGAGGGCTAGTTTGGCAGCTGTTAACTTCCAGATTATATTTATTGAGCACTGGCATCTGCATCAGTGACTGGCCCTTCCTCTGGCCTCTGCCCTGGCTTTGTTCCCAGCAGTGCAACAGCCTCAGATTGGTGCAGGGCCAGTCTGCTGCTGGAATCCCTTCACATCCTGGTGCCTGCTCTCCTTTGAACCCACCTTGAAAACAGAATATATGCTTCATAGTAACTGCCACACTTGCAAACAAACCAAGTGAGTTGCATCATGTTTTCAAGACAGCCACAGGCCTAATGCCGTTCTATACACACCTGGAAATTTGTTGTTGCCACAAAGTGGCTGGAAGAGGCGCAAATCACTTGTGTTTGAGCCTTTTTTTCATGAACAAGGGAGAGATTTTATACCTGCCTTATTTTCTGATCCACTTTTCACAGAAGATTTCTTGTATACAGTCACACAATTGAAAGCAATAAAATTTAATTATCACCCATCAGCAGATGCATAACAACTAAGAGACTATGTCAGTACCCTAAGCCTGGATGAATCAATGTAACATAAGAAGGCAGCCTACTTGTTTTTAAAAAGCACTAGAAAACTCTCTAAGTCCAGACTCTGCACTTGAAATGGGAGATGGAAATGGATAGGACACAAATTAATGTGAATAAGGATTTGGTAGAAAAAGATCATGAAAGCCCAAGAAATCTTGCAAAGGACTAAATTCTACATCAAATGTGCAGCCCTATGGAATTTTAAAAATAAATGCTCAAAGCAGGTTCCAGGTGCTTCTTAGATAACTAAGCTAAGTCCTCTCTGAGACAAGATTTCAAATGAATTAGCCTTAGTATGTTTTCATAGCAGAAATCTAACTCCCAAAAATATGTGTGAGGAAACATGGTAGAACTTGCAACCAGTGAAGCAAGCAGTGTGTACTCTATGTCTATTTCATCTTGATGTAACCTTTAGCATGCAAATATAGGTTTAATTTTCTCTGAGGTAAGTTCAAGATGCAAAGCTCATTCAAAGCCCCCAAAAAACTCCCCACTGCCTGCAGAGTTACTCTGCATAGGAAGGAATCATGTCAGACACCAGACTTGCAGAGGCTGCTAGCCTGTCTCCTGGGACAGTTCCCAGCACCATCATTCAAATCCTTTGCCAGAATACAATATAATAGTCAAGAAGCAGGGAAAGTAGAGGGACAATGACAGATCAAAACAACTGTGTGTCTATCCCCTGTTTCTGGGAAGATTTGATATGCTGTAGGTAAAGTATTACTTCCCATCAGATTTGATTTCCCAGTCAGGAATTGTATTTATCTGCTCAAGACCCCTCACTGAGCAGGCACTGGTCAGATGTGAATATTCATTCTCCCAGTGTCATGGTCCTGTAGATCACACTGAATAGCAACACACTGAACCTCAGCTGTAGACAAGGCAGTGTGCCATTGACTAGGCAGAGTCTGATAAGCTGTTGATCAAATTGAGCATACATAACATCTGTACTGTATGATCCATTCTGGGACATTCAAGCTAGACCAAACTTTGCTTTGGAATCACAGCAACATTGGCCTCAGCTGATATCTACTGAACTCAGGTACAAATGAATGAAAATTTACAGAGCAAATTTCTCAGGTATATAAAGTGTGTTCAGCATTTACTGTGCAATAATAGAGTCTTTTTCTTAGCAAACTAGAATTTACATGGGCAAGTACAGGAAGTTTGGTTTCATTACAGAAGCTGAAAAAGTGGCACAGGTAACCAGGCACCTGATAATTCTTCCATTAAATAGGAAATTTCCAAGCAGGATATCACTACATACCCTCCATTCTGCCCTAACTTACAGTCCTTGGGCAGTGTGTGTAGCAAGGAAAAAGTTACAAAATGACAGCATTTTGTCACGCTCTTGTTCATCTAATGTTCTCAAGAGACTTCAGCTTCAAGCTAGTCTAGCTGAATTTCTTGCTTCAGAAAAATCACAGATCCCTGACCCTCTCTTAAACCTTCACCCATGAGAGTGAGTTCATTTGAATCTAATAGCCATGGTTGTAATTAGGAGTTTTTAAAATCTCCTATACTCTCCACAATCCATCACTTGCATTTTAAATGTAAAGTATTGCTACACTTACTACAGCTCTGCAATCAAACTGAAGTCAGCAGCATCACATCCTTTTCAATGGGTGGATTCAGTTCATATGAGTTGAAAGGGATAGTTGCAAAAGAAGGATCCTGATAAGCTACTACAGGCACCACATCCCATCATGTCTTTCAGAACTGATCAAAATCCATATTAATACTAATTAAGGTCTTCACTTATCTCTCCCAACTGGTCAGATGCTCCAGAATCCACTTCTCTGATTTCTAGATGATTTCTACCCTGAATTTTCACATGGGTAATTGCAACATATTGATTCTTATGGCAACATTGTTATTCAACTGAAGGAAGTGTTTTTTCTTCCTTTGTACTCACCCCAGGATGTATTTAAACAGAGCAGACATAACACCTTTCTCCCTAGGCCTGACAACTCATCTTTTAGTCTCCTCTCAAAAAAATATAGCCTGGCATTTCCCAGAGTCATTTATTTCTTCCTTGAATATGAGTTACTAGGATTGCACATACTTTTCCAGATAAAATACCAATAATATAATTTTCCATCTCACTAGAAGTTCCTTGCCTGACTTGCCTTAGGAACATTTGATCTTTTTCATGGCTAAACCATATCGGGATATGTTGGTCAATCTGTGACCATTTGATTCAAACAAGCTTCCTTACTTCCTTAGTAATTTCCAAAGCCTGTTTACTTCAGCTTACCAAATCAATTCTTTTTACAAATTCCTACATTCAGTGGTTGAGTTTTAAAAGTGTTCACTTCACCATTCTTCCTCTCTGTTTTTCAAACAAAAAGTCAAGTTCACTCATGGTGTAAGAACTTTCCAGCTGGATTTGACTGCATGAATTGGACTTCCATTCCATATCTGGACTGGACTACCGCTCTGTGTCGGGCATTTTACTCATTATTCACATCATCTCAATATTAAAAGTACATTTTTCTTACCAGAGTGGATAAAATTGTACAAAATACGTTGCAAGAAAAAACAAATAAGTCAGCAAAAAAATTAGAAGACTTGAATTGCGTCCCACTAATGGCTCTTTCACCTCCTATTAAATACACAGTCAAGCTTCATAATCTCAACAGATACTTTTTAAAGCAATTTTGTCTTTTATCTTTAAGCAAAGATAAAAGCATCTCATAGATGGGGACACCAATGCAGAAACCATGATGAGATTTTGCCCAAGCAGGTAACACTGCCGGCTGCACAACCTCACAGCTGAAATTCGTGCTTGGAGGAATGCACAAGGACACCAGCATTTGCTTCACTGAGACTAGGCTTTCATAATAATATGATAGGTAAAATAAAAAGCTTTGTAAAATGAAATTCAGTTTCTGGTTTTGACTTCTTAGTCTGAGTTTTGGGGGTTTTTGGTGGGTTTGGGTTTTTTTCTGTATGTCTAATGAGCTGTTTGTGGTTTAGTTTACTTTTTATTCAGTTGCTACTCAAGGATCACTTCAAGTTTTCCAGAACCGGTGATGCGAGCTTACGCTTTGCTGAAAACCCCACCAATAAATACATGAAGAGAAAAATGCCCCTCATCATGTGTATCTCTACTTGGATTTACTTTAGGTCAATCTGGGCCAGAAATATATTTTTAGCATTCCTTAACAGGCAATTTCCCTCATTTTCAATAAATATTATTTTGTCATGCCCCACTATAATATTCAACAACTACAATGCAACCACAATAGACAAGTCACTTCTGTCAAATCCCAAACCAGGACATTTATGTCAGAACAAGGTTGAACTATTAACTGTAATCACATAACAGAGAACCCTACCTCCTACTCAGGTCTCTGCCCAAAGTGAATTAAACTCTCCTGAGCTCTCATTCTATGAATATACATGGTTTTTACGTATCATACAGCAAATTGCTAACATTCTTGTAGCATCTCAAGGAACATGAACTTTGAAATGGAAACTATCATGTCAGAGTCACCACTCTACCACTCTTTATTTGAGGAATTTACCTGAGACAAGGGACTGAGACACTAACAGAGGTTTATTCTTGCAGAAGAATTTTTTTCTCGTTATTTTGCTATACAGATATCACCCAACACCACAACACTGAAAGGTTTACATAAATTCCCTCCACTTTCTATTTTATACCATTGTTGAAGGGTTTTCCTGATGTTTCATTTCTAGGATTGGTGCACTGTTCACTGTGTAATAAACAGGCTCAGCCCAAAGAGTGGTGGTAAATGGAGTGAAATTCAGAGGGCAATCAGTCACTAGGGATGTTTACCCAGGGCTCAGTGTTGGGGCCAGTCCTGTTTAATATCTTTATCAAAGATCTGGACAAGGGGATCGAGTTTGCCTCCAGACAGTTTGCAGGTGACACCAAGCTGGGCGGGAGTGCTCATCTGCTGGAAGGAAGGAAGGCTCTGCAAAGTGATCTGGACAGGCTGGATTGATGGGTAAAGGACTAATGGTGTGACATGCAACAAGGAAAAGTTCTGGGTCCTGCACTTGGGTCACAACAGCCCTATGGAGTACTACAGGCTGGGGGCAGAGTAGCTGAAAAGACACCTGAGACCCTGGTCTACAGCTAGCTGAACATGAGCTAGCAGGATGCCCAGGTGGCCAAGTCCAATGGCATCCTGGCTTGTAGCAGAATTACTGTGGCCAGCAGCACCAAGGCAGTGATCATCCATCCCCCTGTACTTGGCACCGGTGAGGCTGCACCTCAAAACCTGTGTTCAATTTTGGGCCCCACACTGCACCAAAGACACTTAGGTGCTGGAGTGTGTCCAGAGAAGGGCAACAGAGCTGGTGAAGGGTCTGGAACATGTCTGGTGAGGTGCATCTGAGGGAGCTGGTGGTTGTTACTCTGGAGAGGAGAAGGTCCAGGGGAGACCTTATCACTGTCTACAGCTGCCTGAAAGGAGGGTGTAGCCAGGTGGGGCTTGTTCTCCCAAGGAACAAGGGACAGAACAAGAGGAAATGGACTTAGGCTGTGTCAGGGAAGGATTTTAGGAGTAGTTTCCCCACTGAAAGAGTTGTCAAGCATTGAAATAGGCTGCCCAAAGAAGTCGCTAAGTCACCATCCCTGGAGGGGTATTTAAAAGACATAGATGTGGCACTTAAGATATGTTTTAGTGGTGGACTTGGCAGTGTTAAGGTAATGGTTGGATGTGATGATCTTAAAGGTCTTTTCTAACCTAAATGATTCTAGAATTCTATTATTTATATGCTATATTTCAGGTCTCATAACCATCAGTTAAATTAAATGATTAAGCTTTTACCATCTTGGAGAATCCCTGCTGGACTATTTGTTCAGAATCACTTTTCCTTCCTATACACAGCAGGACACTATGGACTGAGAATTGAAAAGTAAGAACACCCATCACAGAATGGGTGAAGGCTGTGCTGGGCAACCATCACTTTCAAGGTTAGAAAAGATTGCAAGCCATTTAAGAAATAAAACCCAAATCTGCCAGTTCACTTCAGCTTTCTCCTGTGGTTCCTTTGGTGTGGATCACAGAGACCACGGTGTTTCTGAGGGACAGCAAGGTAGGGTGGGCCTCTGAAGGGGATCAACGGGGGCAATATTCAAGAATAAAAGCTTCAGTCACAGAAAACAGTGCAGAAAGGAACAGAGGTCAAGAATTAGGTCATTATTAATCAAATTACAGATCAGTCCCAATAACCACATATTTCCTTGAGCTTGCATTCAACAGCCCTTTTGTAAGATATTCACAGAGTAGGATCAATACCTCTCTGGAGGTAAGTGGCATAAATTATGTCTCAACATATACACCACAGGAGTTTTACTGTGTGTTGTATACAGTAATTGCATTTTATAGATGACTGTGGAAGGTTTCAGCTTTCATTGATTTTTATCATAAACTAAAAAGCGGCAAGAAGAAAAGAACAGCAGTTTATATGAAGAAGCCAGTCAGCTGAAGCTGCAAAAGAAAATGAAAATTTGGCAAAGTACGTGTGATCAATCTATGTTTCAGGCAGAAATGAATGCAGATATTTGAGCCTTTCCACTCAGAGTAGCAAAAATCTTGAGTGCCACAGAAACCCCAGTTCATCTAATAGCAGTCAATTGTGCTATCCATCAGCAGAGTTTAAGACTATAAGTCTTTCTAATTACAGCACTTTTAACACTTCTTATACCATGAATTCCATCTGAATCATTTATGAAACAAGGTAACAGGTTGTGTTTTCATTATCACACATAATGTGAACACATTCCCATAATAATTGAGGTGAGGAATATAAATTAAAATCATCATCCTATCTAACATTTGTAACTTTCAAAAGTGTATTTTTAAAACATTGCTTTTCTGATTTCCTTCCTTTTCATGTCCTTCACAGCAAGCAATTCAGAAGAGATGTTAATGCAGCATAACAACTCTTTACCCTTTTTCAAGGCCAATTTTGCAATATGGGCAAAGTGATTGGAAATGTAGTCCTGAAAAAGCTTAAACCATCTGTCAGGGACTCAGTTAAGAAGATCCACACTGTTTCACAGCCAAAGATGTGGATAAATTATGCCTGGCTAGAAGTGTCCAAAGCATGTGGGTTACCATTCAAGCTTATTAGGATGAATTGCAATTTTTTTAATTGTTCATTACCCTGGTAACATAATCTTTTCAAATTATAATATGCAATAAACCATGCAGACTGGAAAGCAAGCAAGTGGTAAACATGGATACTAATGATTATAAAAGCTCCGTGTCCTGTTATATCAAAAAGCCATGTATGTGTATGCACCCAAAAGCCTATTTGTTTGCCTCTGTTGGCATGGTTTTGTCTATACTTTTGTGCTCCATATATATTTATTTATGTTACGGATCATGCTTAATTACATGCCATAAACCATTTGTTCATTTTATTTCTGAAACGTATTTTACAAAAAAAATAACAATGTGGAGAATGAGAGGTTGGGATTGCTTTGGTTAAGTTTTATGGCTTAGGCTACATTAACATAAAAATATTAATGTTATGCTGTTGTTTTAATACTGCTATTGGTTTAATGGACAACTGTTATCCCAACATTTCTAAACAAGGATTTTTTCAGAGTATTTTATACACACTCTCAGTCTAAAACCCTTTAAAGACCGTAAATACTGTATGAAGCTTTTATCAGAGATATGAAATTGATTATTACTTGAAGGAAAGTCTCTGGACAATATACAAAATAAAAATAAATCAAATTTTCCCATCTAAATTACTGTGCTATGATTTTTAAAACCCCCACAGACACTGTAAATGCTTAAAGGCAATTGAAGATCTATGCTTATTATATATGTGAGAGTTATGAGAATTATTTGATAAGCAGTAGTCATTTTGTGCACAAAGGCCATAACTAGTGCGTAGTTATCTGCAATTTTCTCCTCCACAGCTATTAAAAAATTCTTCCAAGTCCTAAACTTCATCCTGTACCTACTTCAGAAATTACCACCAATTTCACCTGGGGAAGTATATGATCTGTGAACCAAGTCTGTCCAACTAAATTTAACAAAACCCTTAATATCTCAGCTTTCACATTTATGAGTATTTTTTCTGATTAGTCTCTTAAAGGTCAAAATAATCTAATATTTGATTCTCTCACACTATTTTCACTGTGCAGGAATGAAAGACGTTAATATATCTGAGAAAGCCCATTGACAAGGTGAAAGCAAACAAAAAAAAATTATCTGAAATGCTGATGCAAATAAAAATCTCATACTTTTCTCTTTCATCTTACCATGAAAAATTTTGGCATGTTTGACACCAGTCTTTCTTTGGGAAAGGAAGATAGGATTAAGAGAGGCACAGAATGATTGTTCAGGGTGATGGCAGCAACTCTGCAGAGCACGTACTGTGAAGTGATGCAGTGTGTAGTGTACAGGTACCCTTACAAAACCCAGAGTGGATCCCACATGACCACTCAAAGCAGTTAACAGGCCACATATTTTATACAGGTGTAATCAAGTGAAAATATACAATGACCACCAATTCCAAAAATAGATGCTGTGCAGCCAAATTTCTCCACAAAACCACCTTGGCATCCACACAACCTGAGTGGTCTTTTTTATATTTTCACTGGATAATAAAAGTGATG
Source organism: Eopsaltria australis (assembly GCA_034509425.1). Taxonomy (NCBI): domain Eukaryota; kingdom Metazoa; phylum Chordata; class Aves; order Passeriformes; family Petroicidae; genus Eopsaltria; species Eopsaltria australis. The sequence continues at coordinate 158,611 of JAVTVJ010000228.1, read as the reverse complement.
TAAAATCCATTAATACAGCAAGAAACAAACAAACAAACAAACAAAACAAAACAAAGCAGCAGCTGGCACATTAGGTGCTGTTCAGGTGCCAGCACAGCAGTCTGCAACTAACAAGATTATTTTGTGTTTGTTTTGCTGATTATATTCAGTGGAAAATAGATTGCAAGCAAGAATAGCAGCTTTATCAGTGAGGCTGACTGGAGACTCCGTTAGGCTTTCTGCAAAAAGTCACCTGAGCTGCTTTTTACTCACATCACTTTGGTTTCTGTCTCTGTCTCCATTTTTATACTGGCAAAGCTTTTCCACTTATGGTTGCTGAGTACATGACAGTACTCCTAGTCAAGCACATTTAATTTACAGAAGATTGGGCCAAGTGATGTCTTGGACCAAATTTGAACAGATAACCTAGATAATGGAAAATCAAATGACTTTACAGTACTGTGGTAGCTAGGGCAAGGGTTAGTTTCAGACATTGGGAAAAAAAGCCTAAGAAAAAATATGGTGCCCTTTCCTGATGTTATTTATTTGAGAAAATTTGTGCATCCCTGAAAGGTTATCCTCTTATGTCTTTAAGCTCCCTCCTCCACTATAACGATGAGCTATCATTTATCACAGCAGGCTAAAATTGTCACAGCCTTTTCTGACTGTTCAGGGAAAGAGAGGAAAGGAAACTCCTGACAAAACCATAGGTTCTTGCCTGGTTCTGCTCACAATATGAATTTCTCTGCTGTGAAAAGAGCAAGAAGGCTTCATCCAAATAATTGTAAAAGGGGAAATAAGAGATGTACAACCCATGTCTGGACTTACCAAGGATACAAGAAGTAATCTGATCAGCAAAACATGGAGAAGCAACTTATCCTCTACAAAGAAATTAGATGGGGGAGGAATAGAAGGATAAAGATGGAAATCTTACTGGTAACACTCTTACTTACGTGCCAACGGACACTCCACCATCTTAACCGCAAGCTTAGATTGTCTTTTGGCTTATTCCTGAAATAGGGCAAGTACAGCTGTCATGTCTATTCTCCACCACCCTGTGGCAGATTGTAAAGCCCCAGTATAGAAAAGAAACCCTTCCTTTTCCTTCTGCCCTCACAGAAGTCTGAGTAGCATATCTGTCAAATGACTAGCTATAAGCACTACTGTGAAAGGCTTCTAATGCACGGGAAAACTGTATTTGAGGTCAGTCACCTTCACTCTGTTTGTTTTGTAGAACAATTTTCATTTGCCCAAAGCCAAGCTCTGAACTATACCAGCAGCAAAGCATTTTTAAAAGAGAGCTTCTTTGAATAACCCAACACCTCCACTTCTAATACACCTTCTACTCTTCTACTCTCCATTAACTGCTGTTTACAGTAGACCAGAATTTATTTATGGAGCCAGGTTTGTTAGTTTGTTTTTTAAAAAAGAAATAAAGAATAGATGACAGAACTTCACATTCAGAGATCACCAAATGAAAGACAGAAAACATTCAGTGAGAGAATAATTGTTAGAGAATAAAAAAAACAAAGCCCATTTTTGATTCAGCCTTTCATATAGCTGGCAGTATTTAAATGTTGACTGGTTTATGATCTCATGTTTTGATGTTCAAAACAAATCCTGAATGCAATGCAAATGAGCTCATTATCTCACCTCTCATCTTTATGTATCTAATTTCTTGATGACCTGTTTTACTTTTCCTCTGCCTTAAAAGCAAGAAATAATTCAGATACAGAGGAATATTTTTACATTTTTTTATGTCTCTTACCCAGACCTGATTACTAATCACAATGAATAAATCATTCTTAAATGAATACTGGGTAGACACAAATGACTGACTAGTCAGTGTTCTCAAAACAAGGTATTTTTATGTGGAATAGAAAAATTAAGTAACCCTCTGGTAAGTTTTGAGATATTAATAAAGATAAACGTCTGTAGAATTAAAATGATGTTTTCTCAGTTCACCTGACAAAATGACAAATGACAAATGTTAATCAAAATAACCTTTTAGTTTAATCTATATAACAAGTTAGTTAGCAAAATGCTTGTTTTAGGCACTGAATGATGAACTTCAGAAGTCTGTGCCAATGTGAATGGATCAGTCTGCTGCTTCTCATTAAACTCACAATACCCATGTTCATCTCTTCCTTGTATGGGGATTTACAAATGAAATGCTTCTACTCAAAGCACTTATGTGGTGCCTTTTTCACTAATTGAAGTATGCTAAAGATGAAAAAAGCTGACCATGAAACATCAAAAATATTGAAGTAGCAACCATGTTGCCAACATCTAAATGTGAGGATCTTGAATTATACACACTTATAAACTGTCAAAGCAAAAAAAAAGCATGAATTCCAGAACAGATTGGTAAAAGCTTGCAAATGTAGGTCTACAGTCCCTGGCAAATCTTTTCTGTTCCTTTTTCTCTCCCCATACAATGCACAGGCTGAAGTGAATGCCCAAGTTCACAACACTGCGTGGATTAAATAAAGATCTGCAATAGTTTCTGGGTTCTGAAGTCAGAGTTTAGCTGCTTTTCACTGAAATATAAGGAATTTATATGCCCCAAAGGACTGTGACTTAGCCCACTCAGATTCATTGCTGACCTGCCTGACATTCAACTGTTGTGGATCGTTTTGGAGCCAAATGCACAGGCATGTCTCAGTGCTGTTCAAAGAGCCTTTGGGGAAAAGGAAATATATATATATATGGAAAAAATAATATTAATGCAGAACATACATTATCACAGACATTGTTTGTGGTCAGCTGGAGCAAGAAGGGCTGCTACACAAATATGAATTCACTGTTATACTCAAGCTCAGCTGCTACATGGTAGAATGCAAGCAGCCATGGAGAAAAGGGATTTCACGTACAGCTTGCAATGCCCTTTCATGATGACCAAGAACTCACCTGCAGGTCACTGTGGTCAAAGGCTGCCCTTGAAACAGACTTGTAGAATCCAAAATTTCCCCAGCCTACACCAGCTAGCAGAGTTCACTGGCAATGGAAGCATGCAGTACCTCTTCTGCATGTTCTTACAGGGGTTGTGGGGGACTGTCAGTCTCATAAAACATTTCAGACAACAGAACTGATGATTATATTTGAAAGAGTCCCCTCTCCTGCCCACTCCCTTGTTCTAGCTCTGAAATTTGCTTCATATTAATCAAGGACTGTTTATGGAGCTAAACCATTAGAAAAACTTCTCTTTAGTTTGTTTTCTGAAAGAATGGGGGAGAGGGTAAATAGCAAACCAGACGCAACTTCCTAATTATTTGCTTTGGCCCTGCTGTAATTCAGAGTAGGCCTATATTTGTGGAGGCTTTGCATTACTTCAATAGAATCGTAATCTTATCTAGTTTGAAGTACTAGCAAATACATTCCATAATCTCTATGCATAATGAATAACAAAAAAAACGTAGAGACTTAAACCATGATTTTGATGGATAAATTAATATTCTGCCTTTTAAACAATAGACTAAAGTAGGAAACTAATGTCAGTAAAGAACACTGCTGAAAAGTAGTCTAATACTGAAGATAAATTGAATGCCTTTGGAAATATATCAACTGACCTTTTGATATTCAATGTTAGATACAGTTCGGCTCTCTGCACCTTAATTTACCTTTAAGTCTCATTTCTGAAAAGCCAGTTAAAGTGATGTTTTATGACATAAGGGATATATTTCAGGGGTCTCTCTGTGGTTTTTCACATCCTAGAAACAACCACACCATCTGGCACAATAACCTCTGCACATGCACTCAAAGCACACAACTTTGCAGCAGCTGAGCAGAACAGTATGGGAAAGGTTGCCTGACAATTTTTCTAAGCAGAGCTCAAAATAAGAACATTAGTTTCTCACATGCTGGAGCGCATCATTAACATGAGTAATTGGAAATGAAATAAAAGGAAAAACCCAAGCTACATGACAACACCACTGCTACAATGTATGAAAATACATTTACTTTTTAATTGGACTTTTACCATCAATTTGAATTGTGGATATGTGATCCAAAATAGTCACAGCATGCCTACGTGAATTGGCTAATGAGATGTCCGCTGACTGCTGAGCCCTTCAATTAATCAAATAGCTGAATACATTGAAGGTAGCTAAATATTCTTCTTTCCGGTACTCTATTAAAACTCAGCATTATATCACATTTTCACAAGAGACTAAAATCTGAGTTCATGTTGGGATAGCCATCAAACAAAAAATGACACTCACTTAGTGATTCGAACATCTGCTTAATTATCTTTATTACCCTGCTACTTCTTAGGAGTAATACACCAAGAATTTGACTTAGAAAATAAATTACCTTTAAGACAAAGAATGGAAGATTAGTTCTGTGTTAAGACACCTGGGAGAGAAGCGGGTTTAAATCCCAATTCTACCATTCTTTCCTGTTTGACCTTGGCCATGACATTTAGCTTTCTAATCTAATTTTCTATAACTATTGATGTTACAAGTGATGGTTAGCTCTTCCTTCCCTACAGCAAGTTAGAAGCCGTGGAATCCCTGTAAAAATGGTGCTATACAATGATGAGCTAAAAGATATCCAACATTTCAGAAATGCTCTATGAGAAGCTACTGTCAAGAAGCAACTTCACAATATTTGTACATAAAACTTGCATTCGTGTGTGGAGGAACTGTTCAGGGAACTTTCCAGTGTCTCTCTCTTATCTTAAGGAAACAGAATACTATTGAGTATACTAACTTTTTTATATCTTGTGTTTTTCAGAGACTTATGCTCATTTGCCTGTCGAATCCAAGCCCAGCCTCTTTCTGTAAATTGTGAGCAAAAAGAGACTATGTCCTCACATACCTTCTCTTTTCAGTTCTACTGAGATACCAAACCAGCTTCCAGAAACAACTGCAAATTAGGGGCTACTACCATTACCTTTATAACAGTGATCTCTGCAAATTCTAGTGAACAAAATAGTAAAGGGAAAGGCAGAAATATGGGGTTTTTCATAAAAGATACCGTTAGCTACACTCTATATTCACTCACAGTTTGCTGCATACAACTTCAGCATTTCTCCAGTATGCAGTTAGGCTTATGCTGTGGTCCATCTCCTGGACCACTCTACAATGGAGTCGTTCTGGACACCTCTCTTAGGCTAATGAAAATCTTATCACTGAGAATCTTCTTTTCCCAGCATTAGAGGTTCCTAGTTCCTCTCTTCAATATTACACATGGTTGAGGAAAGCGGTCTGTTGCAGAATACCCAAACTAAAAAGCAGAACTTAATAATATTCAGATCATAGTGTTTACATCTCATTCAATATTTATCAGCAATCCTGATCTAATTAGAAATTGTGATGGGATAGCCCCATGCAGCAGCTAAGTTTCCACCCAGTCAGTCACTCTCTCCCCAGAAGGATGAAGAACATATTTCTTCAAAAAAGCTAAAGCAAGAAAAACCTTATGGGTCACAATAAAGATTTTGTTACGATAGCAAAAAAAAACAAAACAAAACAAAACAAAACAAAACATAAAAAAAACCCACAAGTGATTCAAAGGCAATTCCTCACCACCTCCCACAAATAGACCAGTCTCTCAGCTATTTCTGAACAACGTCTACTTTGGAAAAACTGTCCTTCAGTTTTATTGCTGAACATGACTTTATATGGCACTGTGCAAGTGCTGTTCAGCAGTAGCTAAAACATTGGTGTGTTAACAGCAATGTTTTCATCAAAAACCCAAAATGCAGCACCATACAGGCTTCTTTAAAGAAAATTAGCTCCATCTCAATCATATCCAGCAGAGAAGTCCCACAAAAGTCACATCCTGTTTTCAGTCATACATGACAAACTCTTCATTACATTCCTCAGCATCATTTCCAAGTGTGGAACATGACTGTTTGCTGAATATTTGCCAGAAACGTTTCAAAGTAACAGCTTCTCCTTAGGCACAGTCACAAAAACCTGTCTTGGTTTCAATGGCAAAAGAAATAAACAAGCTTCTGCTACTCCAGCACCCTTCCAGCAAGGAAATTCAGGATTCCCAAGAGAAAATTCAGTCCAGCCTAAAGGCTGAACATATTCCAGGTCCCAATTCTTAAAATTTTTGGAACCACAGTAAGAATTAGAATTTCTGAAAATCTTGCTTTTCTTCTTTGTCAGTTCCTCAGCAAATGTGAAGTACTATTGCTCAGTCGATCTAATTAAGTCCTACTACTTTAAGTATACTTCAGCTGGAAAACTGAACTTATCTGATTTTTCCTGCTTCAGTATGAAGGTGGACATGAAATATTGCATCGTCACTTGTCCTGGTGTGACATCACACCCAAGACAAAGATCCCCAGTTGCACACCTTGCCTTACAGTCTAGAGAAAATCACCAGAAGGCAACAAAACAAGAAAAACATTCCTTCTATTCAAGCAATGACCAAATTAAGTGGCATAACAAATGCTCACAAGAATCTTTCCTAATGAGGACAATATTGAGCTAAATTTAAGTGTCTACACATAGATCTGTGCACATGAACCAGGCATCTAAGATTTCATTGTGGCTGACAGAAATTTAACCTACAGGATAATTGGACCCTCAAGATTTTTTTTCCCAAACTGAAATAGACATAAAAGTATTTGGGTAAGCCTAGTTGCTTCAGCCAAAACTCTAGAAGACAGACCCATATTTCCTACTCTATCCAGAAATGATCAGTTGTAAGAATATTTAGGTTGCCAAAATGAGAGAAGAGTGTAGGATTTTCCTACTGCTTCTGTCCTGGGTTAGGCCAGAAGGGTCAAAATCTAGGAAGTGATCTGTGCTGCAGGAAGGCATACAACTTCCTTCCTATGAGAGAGAGCCAATAATCAGGTAGTTTTAAGGATTGATAGGTAGGTAAACCAATTTAAAAGTTGATCCGCCTTCGAGGAAAATACCATATACAAGCAGAGACTCTCTAAAACTCTTCCTCTTTAAACCTACTGCTGCTGTGTAGAAAAGAGCAGCTCCTGCTTCTCTCGCTGGTAAGGCCCCCCCCCCCACCTCCTTCCAAAGGAGGGATGGGGGGGGGGAAGGGAGGTTTTACGGCAGCCGTGCCGCTGCAGCCGGGCAGGCATGGGGGAGGAAACGATTGGAATTTTCAGCAGATCCAGCTCAGCCAGTGTGTCAGCTACACGAGAGAGAGAGAGCCAGGCCAGGCAAAGACCAGCCCAGACTCCATCCAGCTCGGGCCAGGCCCTGCCCTGTCACCCCGGGCCCAGATGGCCCCACCAGGCCGAGCCAGCTTGGCAGAGCCAGGCAGAGAGACTCTTGAAAGCGTCTGGCATCCAACTCAAACCTGTTCAAACAGCCCGGCAAAGAGCATGGGATCGTCACACTGCCGGAGAGAGAGAGAGAGACAGAGATTAACTCTCTCCATACCTAGACTAAACTTACAGACACCCATCCTTCCTCGCAGAGAGAGGAACGAGTGAGGACATCGACATAGTGCAGCGCAGAGACTTTACAGTCAGTGAGGAAAGCAGAACTGATACTAAAAAGGGGGTGCATGGGAAGTTGCTTCAAGAGTGAAGCTGAAAACTCTTTTAGAGAACCATAGTTGAAGACTGAGCTAATAAATTCTCTGTAATATATGAAGATATAGTCCAAAGAGAAATGTGAGGTTCTTATTGCAACCAATGAACTGAATTACTTAAGTACAGACAAGTAAGTGTTGAAAAAGTACAGCCTGATGAGAAACTAGAACCAAGAGAGAGGAAAAGCTGTGACCCAGAGCCCTAGTCCCGGGGAGAATGCTGGAGAACCTGAGTTGTCAAGAAAACCTGTGTTGCTAAGCACAAAAGAAGAGACTTTCTTTGTTGCTGCAATTGAACTGGGCATCCTTAAAACAGGTACCCTGTAGACTGTTCATAACCCACCATAGTGGCTGTGAGAAAGCTACTGGTGTGGGAGGGATCCACCGTTAAGCTAAACTTTGCTCTGGGCGGTGGCTAATAGTGAGGCAGAAGTCCCATAAAAACTGTATTTTTCTTACAGAAGATCCATAGTGTAAGCAAAAGAAACTTCTCTCCCTAAATGAACTGGAACAAGAGCTGTTTCTGAAGTGGTAAACTGACTAAAAGTCGAAGTGTTGTCTTTTGTATGTTGTCAGAGAGAATGAAATGAAGAAGTAAAGAAGGAGGGGTAGTCTGGAGAGTTTGTTCTAGTCTTTCTTAGGTTTTTTTTTCTTTTCCCTTTGTCTTAAATATATTAATAAAACTTCTTTGTACTTTATAAAGTTTGAGCCTGCTTTGCCTACTCCTAATCCTTATCTCACAACAAGCAATCAAGTAAATTTAAGTAAGTGTGCTGACATTTAGCCACAAACCTGAATAAACAAACTGAAACCACTACAGCTTCCCACCCCTGTCTCCAGATACCAGACATGAGGTAGAACCCCTGTATTGCATGGGTCACTATGCAAAAGTGCAGGAAATACAAGGGTAATAAACCTTGAAGAATGTTTGGGCAAGTGGCAAAAGGCAGAAATATAAGTTTAGGAATACAACCTGCAGTTAGGCTTAAGTTTATGAGGCAGGTTGTTCTCCTAGTTTGTTTAGGTCATCTATTTTCTATCAGCCCATTTCCTTTGATCTGTTAGTAATATTAAAGTCTTACTCTGCAGCGTTGCTTCTGAACTTGTCCATTTTTCCTTTTAAATTCCACTCTGGCAGGAAGGGCTATTGTCTTGATCTTCTTTGAGGATAGATTTGCTTGTTGTCACAGCTGATTTAGAGATTCCCATGACATTCAGTTCCCATCTTGTTTCCCATATTGCAGATGAGCAAAGCTTTCCCTTTGGAGGCACTGACAGGTAGAGCTAATTTGCAGTTCCCTGTAATTGACCATTTCTTAAAGACTAATGATGCAGTTCACACCTAACCAGCCTTACAAAAAATGCAGGAGAGCAAAGCAATTCAGAAGAATGTATATTTCAAACCTCATTAAAGGGCTTTCATCGGCAATTCTTCCTCAGTCTTGACAAACTTTCACTCTCTTTTATGTTGATGCAATTTGTAAACCTAAACGATTGGCTCAAGCTAATCCTATTTATTAGATGCTTTAATACAAAATTACTACACTTTCTATGGATTAACAGCTGTATATTACAAACAAAATTACTTTGCCAAACAGAATAAAAATTCCAGACCATATCTATATGTTTTCCTTTTCTTATCATTGTAATGTAAGAAATCTATTACTTGTACTCTTGAAATATATGGACTATCATTAAAAAGATGTGTTTAATTGTGTGTTCAGTGATTACCATACGTTGCTTTTCTGCAATTTCCTATACACCTTTAATGAAACCTGGGACAAAAGCCATAGAGAATAAAATGACATAAGCGAGAAAGTGGAAGCAAAAGAAATAGATGGAAAAGGGTTAAACAGTCACAGAAACCAAGAAAAATACATAGATGTGTAACAGAAACACTATGAAAAAAGAGAGCAATAATAAACCTTGAATAGACAAATAGTACCTGAAAAAAAAAACTAAATGGCAAGGAAAAGTCTTGGAAAAGAGTTCTAGAGGAATAAAATGAGGTTGGAGAAGAAATAAATTAGATATATTCAACTAACATAGAACACTAGTAAAATTCCCTGGAAAAAAGTAGTCAAATTCCAAATGAAAATGGGTGAAACAAAGGAAGGGGGAAAATGCTAATAACAGTAAAATATTGTTGTTTTACTAATTTCTGATCTGTAAGAGGCTCATGCTATCTATCATGTTTGATTTCACAGAAATTCATGAGCACACACATTCTATATACTATGTCATTAGTTTTGATAGCACTTCTGCATGTGCAGGTAGTTATAGATATTTGCAGGACCAGTATTTCAATCTCCCCCGTATTTAACAGGACACATTCATGTGGAAGAACCATTTCTGTTGATGTGAATTGTTCTAATAGTTTCTTATTCAGCAGAAAACAAACAACACTTGTGATCCATCTTACATTGCTGTGACACACACATTCCACCCCAGAATCTCATCATCTTCTGGAAGCCTTCTTGGTGACACACACATCTAAATTACATTGAAAACATTTCATCCAGCTGTATTTATCCAATGTTAGGTAGACAGTCACAACACACAACTTCATCTGCATATAGATTTTGAACTTGTTTCAAGTAACTTCCTGGCAGCCATTTCAACATACAGGCACCAAGAGTTTGTTTAGCAGCTGCTGCATAAGTAAATTATTTACTCATGACTACCTTCAGATTATACATTTCTCTTTTCTTTACACATGAAAGAAAATAATTTCTGTCAGTAAAGGAAGAGTTCTCCCATAATTCCAGATTTGGCATGAAGAAAGCCTGTTGGCTGGGTATATATTAATCATAAAATCAAAATTTTAATCAAAATTGCTAGTGATGTTGACTTTGGGGTTATCACAGGACAGGTGTTTATGTTAAATATGGCACTTGGTTTCCCTGATTAAAAAATTTACCTTCTGTATCTGTCAGAAGAGAAACTTCTGAAGTGGAAAATTCTCAGTCATGGGGCTCTTACAGTATTAGACACCATCCATCTTTGTGTCAACAGCACTTCAGGTAGCTAAAGTATGAGTTCTCCCCCTCTGATCTACTGATGAGTTACACCATGACAAAAAAGAAAGTATTCATGAGTAAGCAACCTTCTTTACGGAAATTAATTTCCCAAGAAAGTGTTGTTTCAGGCATCTCCTCACCAGAGGCAAGCAACCAGCAGAAATGCCACAGCTGCTGGACACTGAGCACTTGATATAATACCAGCACAGAGTCATCTAAAATAAGCTCAAAAGCATTCTTAAATTAAAAGGCAAATACTTTTGAAAGCAAGTGCATACTGACTCATTTAATGCTCCATGATTTATTTATGAGGATTTTTACCATAGTAAGGAAAAAACATCATTGAAAAATAAATGAAAACCAGCATGACATTAATATGACCAGAGAGAACCTCTTGCTCTTGCCTTTGGGATATGATCAAAGGACTCACTTATGTGAGTATGGTTCTGAAAAATAATCATGTCTGACAGTCAGCATATGGCCCCAATCCTTAGTTGTACTTGAACAGCATTTGCCACACCATCAGTGTAAAGAAAGCCTAAAGACAACACAGCCTTCTCCTGTGGCAACTACCCAAAATGGGGAAATTCCAGAAATACAAACAAAAACACCTTGCTTATCCTCATAGCCTAGATAAAGGAAATGCATGGGAAAAACACCAGGATAGAAAGTCATCAACAACTAAACAATGTCTGTGGACAGGGAAGTCAAAGGAACTTGCAATCTCCAAAACTACAGGAAATTAGTTCTTTGAAACCACTCCCTTTTCTCTCAGAGTTGTGCTGCTCATCCCAGGGACACAGCTGCAAAGCAAGGGCTTCCTCCCACAGACTATACACAAATGCAATGCATGCTCTCTGCAACGCACCATGCCGCCCCTGATCACAACTGCTCCGCTGGGGTTCTACCCAAAGCTGATTGAAGCTCCCCAAAGCTCATGTGACCCTCTCTTCTAGGAAAGTGAAAGCATAGGAATAGAGAGGAAGAGGAAGAATAAAACTGGTGAAAAAAAAAAAAAAAAAAAAAAGCCAGGAAATGCACAAGTCACACACACAAATCCAGAAGCTGGGGAGTAATTCTTAGGTTTTGCAGATTTTATAAAGAGTATACAAGTAGGAAATCATGATATACATTTCCATGAATGCTTCAGACCATTTGCCCTTATTCACTGAATAGTTTTGTCCTTTGCTGCATATATTTTCTGCTCCTTCCTGGCACCTCCTTGTAACAATTCTCCCAGCAATCAGGTCAGCACAAAGATAAGTGAAAGGAAGGTCTCTGATTCAATGCCCACCATAACAGACTCTTCAAAACAGTCTATCACATTCACTGTAGGTGTCTAGAAGGCACAGATGAAGCCACTCATTCAAGCAAAAATCTCTTGCTCTTCTCTTACAGAGCTCTTCCTCACTATAAACAAGCCCATTTATAAACCACTTGATCATCTGAAATTACACTTCACTCTCCCTGTCCCTTCCCATTGCTGCAACAAGAATTGGTCTTCTCACCATGAACTACAAGAAATGGCTAGATTTGGCCCCAAAATTCACATCTGTTTTCATCACCCTGTGAAAATGCCAGAACTGTGATTTTTATGTCACTGAGGATAAAGACGTACCTTACATTATTGAACAATTTAGGCAATTCTGTGTTTTACTACTCAAAACCTGTGATTCTCCCTAAGAGAGTTAAATTAATGGAGTATAAATAAGTTTGTCACATCTTCAATAATTTTCATTAAGTGTTTTTACTTTAATTTGTGAAAATATAATTTGTACACATTATAAAAAAATCAATATTTCACTTCCCATATCTTTTTATTTACATATAGAAAGGGGGAGAGAGAGAGAAGAAAATTTTTCCACTTCAGCTTATTCACCTGGGACAATGAAAGGGGAGCAACATTTATTGAGAGAATCAACACAGAAAATCTATAAACTCTTCAACCTGAAGTGAATTTACTGTATCTATTTCCCACACACATTAGTATAGTTCTGTTTTCACTTCTATACTCCCATGCACATGAATACTGTTATCACTCAACATGCCCTGGTATCAGCACATCCTAATATCAAGGATATGTTGAGCATTTTTACACATACACTCTTCATGTTTTTAAAGTTGCCTTTAATAATTAGAAGTGAAGGAAGTAAAAATGGATCAAATAGCTGCAACTGATACTTGTGTTCACAAAAGGTGCATGCTGCATGCTGCAAAAATCATCATATCCAAAGATGTTATTCTGTTCACTTTTAGAGTGGTGGTAATCCTTTTCTGTATTATTTTCAACATCATTTCCAGTACAGATCTATAAATGCAGAGAAATGCAAATATATGCTGCATTTAGAATTCCATACTGTGAAAAGCAAGCTTTTTTTTTTTTCTTTTAAAAATAAAAGAATTAGAATCTAGGGCTATTTTTTATTTGCAAGGAGTACTAAAATACCAAAATAGACTATAAAGTCAGACATCCCCAGAGAGGCCTAGATATTAAAAGATACTTAGATAAATGATTTTCATTTCAAAAGCACTAAACACTTATAAGTATCTGTTGTACAAAACAGGAAATACTGGATTTTCACTACCTCTTACAACTTGAACTGTTTAAACACTGACTGAAGAATCTCATTTTAGGTTCAATCATGGTGACCAGCTGCTCCTTAGTCTTCTATTTGCAAGATAAGCCCTGACCTTGATTTGTCATTCTGGGCTTCAGATAGTCATTTATGCTCTCAGAAAGTCAATGTAATACTCTGGTGTTTTTCTAATTATTGTTCTGGTCAACAAATGGGTATGTCAGTATTGGTGTGAACAGTAGAAAATTAGGTCCATCTATTTTAGTGTAATTAAAGCCACATTTCAAATAAACCTGTAGCACACTGTATGGAAAAAATAATTTGAATTCTTTCATTACATAAGTATCTTTTCTATTTTGTACCATTTCCTCTAAAACACGTCATCCTCTCAACATGAAAATGGAAAGAGTCACATGTACAGTTACACACCAAAACTTCTACATAGACAAAGCTGGTTGAAACTTCAATTAAAGCTTTGAAATACAGATACTATTTTATTTAATTTTATTTTTTAAAAAATCAAAAAGAACTTTGCATATTTGAGAATACACACAGTGATTTTAGAAACCCACAGAGACTGTAAATACCAAATAGATCTGGTAGATGAACAACATATCAGAACAAGAAACGGTATGAAAAGGGAGTACATAATTTTGTGTCAGGGAATATTCAGTGATACATATTTTATAAATATTTTGAATGAAAAGAAGCTGCCTGAACACCAAAAGAACTAGGTAAATTAAAATTAAGCCCCAATGAGCTTCTCATTTTTCAGGTGGTGAATCTCAAGCTCGAATTTGTCATAGAAAAATGTTAATTTTTTTAGAGTTTGCCAATTTTATTTTTTATCAGCTGAACCAGAATATTTAGTCTTAGGAGTAGAGGCAGATGTTTCTTAGATAACACACCTGTTCCCTTTAAGTTGGAAAATATAGTCAAATTGCATTAGATTATCCACCTGCACGAGTGTATTTTAGCTGCAGAAAAGAGAATTGTCTGCAAAGGGTTGATTATAGTTAGCTTGCAGCAGTTCAGATACTTGTTTCTGCTTCAAGGGCTGGATTCAGACACCAGAAGACTCAGACTTAGTTGCTGCACTCCATCTCAGGGTGTGGCACAGAAAACCATTTTCTTTCCTCCACCACTCGGAGGAAACCATTACCATGTGAGGCAAATTCTCCACCACCCACAGAAGCACACAAGGACAAGCAAACAGGTGGGACCAAAGGTCTGTTTTCAACACCAGTAAACAAAAGGTGCTTAGTGTAGATTACAAGACCAAGGTAAGCCTATAATGATATTTCCCCATAATATCCTTCCAGCATCTAACCATTTGTGTCTCAGAGAGTTCCCCCAGCCACAACATACTTTTTCTGGAAATCACCACCCATTGCCTCACCTCAGGCAATTTTCAAGTCCAGAAAACCAAGAGCTATGTCTAGTTCACAAAAAAGATGAAAAAGCTAAAAAAGAATGGGCTCATTTTTGTCCTAAAAACCTCCTTTCCTTTCCACTGGTGTAAGTGTTGTACCCTTCTAAAATTACTACTAAAGGCAAATCAGGCCTAGATACTAACCTGTCTCAGTGATCATTGCAGGGAACATTGAGCCCACCCTCTCTTTTTTCCATTATAGAATTGCCAGTGTTTATGGCTAGGCACTGACAGGTTTCCTACAAATCTCTTCTTTGCAAACCTTGTACTCCAATGTCTGATTCTCCTTCACAGGAGGAGGGACAGCTGAGCAATCCCCCTATGTGAAGAAAGCCAAGAATGCCAGTTATTTTTGTTCCACACTCCACATAATGGTTGTATTAAAAACTATAATAGACATTGTGTTCCCTGTGCACAGAGAACGCACACCCTTTGTGCTGTAACACAACATATGCACTCCAGAAATCTACAAAAGAAATAACTTGACATTTTAATAATAAAGATACCAACTATTCTCCAAGCCTCTATGCAGACAGAGGAAATAGTGACTATTGATAAGAAGTCGGTAATTTCCTCTTGATTCCTATTCATAAACTCCTTATGAATGTTAACACTGCAGGTCTTGCATATGATTGAAATTAAGATTTCTACCTGGCAATACCTGCATTCCTGTAATGCTCGGCCTACAAAGGCTTTCAAATTTTTAAAATTGTTTGCATAGAAGGAAAAGATTCACTTTATTGTGAGCCATGGCAGCTTGGTGGCAGATAAAGCTTTACCTGAGACTGGTGTGTTAAGTCCTTTAGAGTTCTGATCTCCCCATTCATTTACTTTTTAAATATCAGAGAGAAAAGTGGATCAGATAGAAAATGGATGTAACTGCAAATTATGCATCTGTGATGCTTACTGCCTAGTGGCAATCTCCCTTTGACTTTCAAAAGAGTGAGATGAGGCTCTTTCAACATTACAAAATGTAGAAAAGTAAAATACAAGGTCTGCTTAGTGGTGGCATTGTGAAATGATGATTACTGAAAAACAGTAAATAACAACAACCAAAAAATCCCTATCTAATGAGTTGGACTTCATGAGCCAAAGGTCAAATCCTGGGTAAAACCCACAGAAATATTTCACAGAGAAGGGTTAGTGTATTCATGTGGGTTTTGCCAAAACAATTATAATCAGACACACTTTCCAATGGGTACTAGACTTCTCCAGTCAATGGGACCACATGCAAATGAATTACTTTTATGTAATTACTTTCATGTCCTGTAGTAACACCCTGGCTGTACACCAATTAAGCCTCAGAACATCGTGATGCCCTTTTCATCACTCTCTTCTTAGGTTTCTCCCACCAAGGGATACCTGTACTAAGCCCTGTGTACTCTCCACATTCCGGACCATACTGTATGAGCTCAAACTACACATCCTGATGTGCCCTCAGGCTTTCAGCTGTCCTCCCAGGATTCTCCACACCTTTGACAACTGCATCCTGAGACCAACCACTACTTAACTGGCCCTGCCTGAGTCTCAGTCTTTGATTATCTTACAGCCAAAGGAAAAGGACGCCAAAAACTGGACTTGTCTATCAGCCTTTCACTGGGTATATGTGCACATGGTATGTGGCAGCCCAAAAGGGCCATGTAAAACAAGTACCTGTTTTCCCAAGGAGCCAGGCCAGAGCACTCCAGAGGTATTACACCCTGCTTACATCATTTTTCTGGATATAACTCATGCTACAATGTACTGGAGAATTCTTCCCCCACTGGGAAGATTCCAAGTCATCAGAGGTCACCAAGATTTAGAAATACAGCACCCACGACAGAACACACAACATTGGCTCCAACATTCCTGGCTTCACATGAAGAGGTAGGGAGGTAGTGGGAGAACAGAACCAAGGCCAAGGTTCTCTTCCCAAGTCATACAGACAGCAAATTAGTTACATCTCAACAAGTCACACCACTTTTAATCCTCCAAAAGCCTTTTTTGTTGTTCAAGACGAAAGACTTTCATTCACCTCATTCCACACTCTACTCACTTCACAAAGAATGAATTCTGGCAGCCCTGCTTCAAGAAACAGCACCCTGAGTGCTTGTCTGTGTTCTTGATTCATCTGGAAGGCAAGTATATCCCTTTTCACAAAGGACCCTGTCTTTAGCACACCCTGTAATGTTTTGAAACACAGAGTTTGATGAGGAGCCATACCTCAGCTGTCCAAGCCCTAAACTGAAAGCTCTATCAAGGACAGGCAATGCTAAGAGCCCTCTGCTAGTATGGACTTCCATGAAAGCAGGCCAAGCTAATTGTCACGTACACACACATATATTTATATCTATCAATGTGTGTTCATGTATGTCCTCTTTATACTTAACTTTGATCCAAAGAAATATTGATCCTTACTCACAGGAGCCTATGCTCTGTCCTCCTTGGCAGGTCTGTGAATCAAAATTTGTTACCACCTGTCCAAGCAATCCTGCATAGTAACCTGGATTTAAAAAAATACAAGGCAGTCCACTTTCTAAGAAGAAAATCCTTGATAAAAAACCGCACAAGAAAACACATTCTTTAAGCTATACAGCATTCTTTACCAGCCTTTGCACTCACTCACCACGTTCTCCCAACACTCGACACTTGAGCCACTTCAAGACTCACCCTGTGCTTGAGACACCTTAACAGACTCCTTTTCTCCCACGCCTGTTCCCAGGATAGCAATCATCTGCTTTGGTAGGATTCTCTTGGATGGCTTAAGTTGTGCACAGGGACTCTCCTCCCCCATGCAGCAGTGAAAGAGAAGATAAATCTCAGGTGTCCCAAAGCACCTACATATGGCTGCATGGAGTAGTAAGAGATGGTTATCCAGGAAGAGGAAGCAGGAGAAAGGGTTAGAGAGCAGAACCTCAAACAGGACAGAAACAAGGCCAAACCAAACATGTACATACCCAGTAATCTTTCACAGATTACAATCTTGATTTTTTAGTCCCTTCAGATGCCAGAAGAATGGCTGCAACCGAGGATACTGATTCAGAGAATGTGCAGCAGTAACTGAGACTGGGATAATCACAGAAGCAGAGATGTGGCAGCCATCACCACAATGAACTTTCTTAATAAAATGGGAAATTTAACTGCTAAACCAAGTATGTCATGTATTTTTCCAGATGTCACTCTCATTTTGTCTTCTGCCTGAGTATTTATGCTAAAGCAAACAGAATAACAAGGGACTTCGTACAAATTTGCATACGTTGAATGTATTCAATCCCCACACAGCTTCTACTGTACCAAGTAAAACCACTTTGTACATGTATTCCTGAAAGCCCTTGGAAAGGGGCAGAGGAATCATGTGGAGGGAGCTGGGCAGGCTTCACAGCAGGAAGGTACAGCTGAACTCCTGATTGAATTTTGCTTAAGCACGGGCATGGACTGGCAATGGACAGCACCAGTAGCTGCATAAATAAAGCCAGAACTTGTTCCACTGGTTGACACGTCAGGTAAGAAGGGGCAGGACCAAGATGAAACAGCCACAGACCTGTGTTTCATATGTGGGACGTCAAAGTAATGTCATTCATGCTTATGCACAGTCATCACTGTAAATGTCAGGTGTCAAGGGTTTCCAAGAACTGACAGGCTACATTTTTCTCAACATTTGGGCCACTATCACCAGCAAAAGCATGTAAAGCAGAAAGAGCTTTTTTCTGCCCTAACCAAGAGCCCCAGCCACAACTTGTACAACCATGGAGATAAGGTAAGCTCTAGCTACACCAGATGAGAGTCTCAGATGAGACTCTGGGTATAACCAAGGTCACTTCTCATTATCTCATTCCAAGTAGTGGACAATCATCTTTTTTCCAGAACTGAGCTATTTTGCAATATGCACCAGAGATTACATTAGAAAATTAATAGCAAAACAAAACTGATCAAAAAGCAAGTCAAATAGACCTCTTACTTTCACCAATGTGTAATGGTAGCGGGGTTCATTCTCTGTCCTGTGCTTTTCAACATCTTCATAAATGACTTGGGCACAGGACTGGAAGGGACACTAGGCAAGTTCACAGACAATACAAAAGTGGGAGGAGAGGTTGACCCCTCCAAGACAGGAAGGCCTCACAGAGAGACCTCAACAAATTACAGAACTGTATGAAGTTTAAAAAGGGAAAGTGCCAGATTCTGAACCTGGGATGGGGCAGCCCTGGGTGTACAGACAGACTGAGGAACGAGAGGCTGGAAAGCAGTGCCACAGAAAGGGACCTGGGGGCAAGATAAATATGACTCAGCAGTGTCCTGGGGGGCATCAGGAGCAGCATCAACAGCTGGGCAAGGGAAGGGATTGTCCTGCTCTGCTCTGCACTGGGGTGGCCTCACCTCCAGTGCTGGGGGCGGTTTTGGGTGCCACAATATAAAAAATGACATTAAACTATTAAAGACTGTCCAAAAGAGGGAGACAAAAATGGTGAAAGGCCTTGAGGAGAAGCCATGTGAGGAGTGGCTGCGGTCACTTGTTCTGTTCAGCCTGGGGAAGAGGAGACTGAGGGGAGACCTCACAGCAGTTACACCTTCCTCATGAGGGGAAGAGGAGGGGCAGGCACTGAATTCTTCTCTGTGGCAACCGGTGACAGGACCAGTTGTATCAGGGGAAGTTTATGTTAGATATTAGAAAAAGGGTTTTTTACCGAGAGGGTGGCTGGGCACTGGCACAGGCTCCCCAGGGAAGTGGTCACTGCACCAAGCCTGGCAGAGTTCAAGAAGCATTTGGACAATGCTCTCAGGCACTTGATGTGACTCTTGGGGACGGTCCTGTGCAGGGACAGGAGTTGAACTAGACGATCCTTGTGGGTCCCTTCCAACTCAGCATATTCTGTGATTCTGTGATATGCCACTATTCCCCAGAGGATGGAAGCAAATGTTTATATAAGTGAAGAGTCTCATTGCAACCTGTGTTACATATTCAGAGTTTAAAATATGTTTTGTTGTTTCACTTGACTGGCACTAACAGTTTCCATATCCAAAAAAGGGACATCAAGTAATTTCCCTTTCATCATAGTTGTGAAAAATTTACTAACACTGAAACTCTGCCTGGATTTATTTGCAACAATAAAATGGACAAGTGCAAATATCCTTTGGTTTATCTGCTATTATCTTCAAAATAATACAGAAATATACACATAAGTAATGTGTAAAGACTTGCAGGGAGCTCAGCCCAGCTATTCACCTTAGGTCAAACACAAAACATTTTGGCTTCTAAAGATTGTTGCACAGCTCTGCTAATACCAAGAAAAGAGATTGTTTACCATTCTTCTGCAAGGCCTCTCTCATTGACAATGAGCTATGAATAGATTTCTGAGGTATTGGATTTGTTTGGTGCTTTTAAATCCTTTTCTGACTCATATTTCTCTGCTCGTGTCCTTTTATTACAGATGAGTTAGTTGCAAAAGCACATAATATCCCAAAACATCAATCTGAGATGGCATAATGAGAGCGGGATTCATGGGGTGTTTTTTTGATTTTTTTAATCAATTACGGACAAATCAATATATTTTGTACTATTTCTGCCTCACAGTTTTATTATTTCATAAGGTCTGCAACTTCAATTAATGATTAAATATGTTATCATACTATTAACTGTTCTGAACTGGTGAATTGTTCCTGGTTATATATGAATGTCCTTGTTTATGACAGAGAGGACAATTGCCTCCCACAGAGGCACTGTAGCTGCAGTGTGATGTCCCACTGAGTATCCAGCATTACTGTTGAGTGTGACTTGCAAGGAACTGCTTTGCACCTCCAACTTCCTCACCAGTGCCCTCATGGTTAGTCAGCCAGACAAGTGATGTAGATGTTTGGAGGTGAACATCTAAAACTAGCCCAAGATAGGTAGCAGCTTTCACTCCTCTGCACTTCTGATTTATTTTTGTTGTGAGGTTTATTGGGGGGAGGGCGGGGGAGGTTGGGGGTGGGGGGATTTGAAGTGTTTGTAGGGGGTTTTGTACTTTTTTCAAAGCTCTGAAATCTTTTTTGTGGAAAACTTTGTTAAACCTGTCTAGTGGTAGTGCAGGAAAATGTCCAGTTATTTCATTGATGGGCTTTATATCAGACTGCACCTAGCAAATACTATAGGCAAATATTATACTTCTCTTCACACATTTGCTGCTTTTTATAATATATTGAGAGTACATTTTATAACCCTTAGGGCTCTCTCCTGCTTATACTTTTCCTCAAAAAGATGGCATAAAAAGGTAAAAGAAAAAAATAAATCAACATAAACCCCTCAAGCTTTACTTCTCCAAAACATGTAGTAATCTCAGTTATAGTCAGCACATATTCTTAGATCTCATTGAGCTTAACAGGAAACTTCTTTTAAACACATCCATTCTGAAAAATATTCCCTCTTGGTTAATAAACACAAGAACCATTTCCTTTAGACTCCCAGGCTTGTTTTCACATATCTTCCTTCAAGCTGAGTTTTACTGTGAATATTACAAATAAACACTGACCTCATATCCCTTATTTAGCCTAGAAATACCTTTGTAAGCAAAGGTTAAGTAAAGCAGTCAATAGGAGGAAGAACAAGGCAATTTCTGTAAGATAGATCTTTACTCCTGTGCCTCAGTTGCAATATTCATCTTGTTCATTTATGCTGAGGCTCAGGATAGAATTCAACAACAATGTATCTGTGTGGTCAAACACAGAGCTTTTCTATGCCACTATGTGAGTAATTTCTAAGATGAAAACAATTATGTTTGTGCACAGCTACACCCGTGCTAACAGTTCACCTAAGAGGAAGGTGCTCTTTCTTTGCTCAAATACTTTGACTTCCTAACTGCATATGTTCAGGATTAGGGATACTTCCTGCTCCCATAGCTCAAAAGGCAGTCTAGCCAAGCATCTAAGCTGTCTGCATCTGGCTATGCAGTTGTGTTTTAAGGAAGAACCCCAAGCATGTTCTCTACAATAACTCTACAGACATCTATTTCATGAAAGGTACTGAGTTCCACAGTACCAGCCATCAGGATTACCCCTTCTGTTCCTAACATAAAAATCCATGTGAAATCCCACTACAGAAAACTAATATATTTGTAAAATTTAACCCACAGTATCTTTGCGTAATACTGCAAGTCAGAACTTTTTAGAGACCCATGGACATCTAGGGAGACTCTGAGAAGTGTGTTCCATCAAATTCCGTTGCTGTAACATGTTTGTAGAGTCTAATAGCGGTTAGTTTCTACCAGTTCCTCTCACCTCAGTTGAGATAATCTCATGATAGTGTATTCAGTGTGTTCCACGGGATACAGGAACAAAGTTATTGCCAAATCAGTTCACGTAATCTAGTGTCCTGATCCAACCTACGGCTGATATCAGGTGTTTCAAATGAATCTCTAAATAATGCAGCACATAAATATTTAAGAAAAATATATTGTTCACATTCTGGAGAATGTAGAATATTTTTACTGAGCAAATGCAGAATTAGCTGCATGTAGGAAAGTCTCATGCCAACATTAAGCATTTAAGGGTTTGTTTCTGTTTCAAAGCTTAACAGTTTACATACTTTCAGAACAATTGTCTGCTAGCCAAGAGAGGAAGCAACAACAGAAGGTATGCATAGTCACATATGGCCAGATCAGGGGAACCATCCGGACTTAATACCGGCTGAAGCTCTGGCCAAAAAATGTTCCAGATATCCAGAGAAAAATCTGTGGGCACTTGGGTAGTCTGTATTGTGGCAAAAAAACTTCATCCTTATCCCAGATCTTGTATTGCCAAAATTAGAAAAATCCCATTCAATTAAAACTGTGTGTTTACCCATCCCCACCTCTAAACAGCATGCACAGTAGCTTTTATTTGTTTTCAGTTTCAGAAGAATGCAGTTTCTGCCAAATCTGCCAGAAAGATGATCTGAGAGAATTGTGTGAAATAAGCACATAAAAGTTTAAAGTAAAACTATCAGAGAGCCCTTGAACTCTTTTGCTAGTCATTCCTACTATCTTTTATAATACTCAGTCTTGTTACAAGACCGCAATAAAAAATGTCCTGGCAGTCTAAAGTCTTCTCATTTGATACACAGACAGTCTGTAAATAAATCTGCAATGAAGTTCTTAAAGGTTTCTTTCTTACTTTTCAACAACTAGGCATAAAATGTTGGGCTATAAAGTGCTTACAAATTAGATTACTGGAAGGGAATGGAACACGTTATCTACTGAACCAATGATGGGTCAAATGGCACTTTGAATTCTCGTGGTGAATATGACTGCAACCTTCACATAGCCCATTGACAGAAAGCAGTTTTATTTACATTTTTAAGTCCACATAAAGGTGAAAAATGTACCACTACAAACTGAAACATTAGATTTTTTGTCCCAAGGCATAACTGAGATCTCCCGAGGTCACATATAGTCTGAAATGAAGCAAGACTCTCTTAATCCTGCTACCAGTACACTTCACCCAGACCTTGTAGTACTGGTGATCTATTTTTGCCAGTCAAAAAATCTCCTAATTTTAAGATGGAGAAATAAGAAATAATGAGAGACTGTTTCTTTGTCCCTTAACTGTTCTGCACAAACAGATCATTAATTATGTTTGAGCTGCTATAACCAGCTAGTTTCATCTGTACAGATAAAAAGGTCTACCCATAAAGAGATGGCAGGTGGAAAAAGCCTTTTTCAAAATAAAATATAACACATCCTCCTGAGCCAACAGCACTATAATGTCTATACTTTTAGAACGGAGTCTTCAGAAAATAATTAAAGCTATGGATAATTGGATACAATCTGTGCATTAAAACACTTAAAGAACAGCATATTCTTCCTATGTATTCCAAATGTGCCTGCCACTTTCAATTAAAAAAATATATATCTGTAAAAACATACCCATTACATCACAGTATTCCCTCTGGACTTTCTAAGAACCACATCATGAAAAAGTTATTTCTAAAAGTCTTGTTTGTAAGCACCATGCAGTGGGTAGTGTTATAAAGAAATTATAAATAGCAAAAATAACTGCATTCTTCCAACCAGTCTGTTTAACCATGGAGCTACTCCAAAGTACAACACTAAAAAATTACAACAGTTGTTCATAAAATAACACCATATTGCAAAGTGCTGTCATACAGAGTACCTAGGAGGATAGACATGTTTATAAACTGTAGATGATTCTGGTAGCAATGGTTATGATTAAGGCTGCCTGAAACTTCATGTAATAAGATCTCTTTTTTTAGTTCCTTGTAAGTTTGCTGAACCCCAGCTACTTGGAGAAAAATTTTTACCTGCAAAGTAAAATACCTGAGTATTTCTTTAGTCTTTGTGGCAAGATTAACACAAAATGGTTTAGAGAACAAGACAAGAAGAAAAAAAAAAAAAAAAAAAAAAAAAAAAAAAAAAAAACAGCTTTTCTTTCAGAAGTTCTAATGTTGCATTTTTGGAGAATGAAAAACCTTTAAAACACGTTAGGGCATGGCCTTTTTGTCAGGCATATAATTTTTGTGATTTCTGTAATGCCCATTGAAAGGCAAGCTGGTTTGTTTGGTGTTTTCAGTATCAAGCCTTAACTACTTCCCAGAGTCACCTCAGTTTCTACAGCTAAAAATCATTAGTATTCTTTACATGTTTTAACACTCAGAGCTGTTTTCACAGAATGATCTGCACAAGTTTCAGCTCTGCAAAACAGTTTGATTACTTCAGCCCATAAAGTTAAATGCACCAAGCAAGAGCACCCCTTCAATCCTTGCTCTGTAGATCCTAGACCAACAAAATAAGATGCTGGAGCCAAGTTCTCCTATCCTTTTCTGACAGTTCCTGCAGGTGCACTGAGAATGAAGAGGCAGCTAGACACAAAGACAGCATGCAGTACAGTAATTTGTTACAGGTTTTTATGCATGGATGATAGAAACAAATCATTAAACAAAGGAAATTATAAGCTTAAAAATAATGGAAGGGGAGTGAGGGTAGTGGTCTGAAAATTGGTAACTTATTGCAAGCTAACAATACACATCCACAGCTAACCACTGCTATTGCTCTTCAGGGAAAAAAGTAAAGCTTTCAGGACACTGGCCACATAAAGAGTTTTCTAGAAGCAATTAGTTACTAATTAGTTACTGTGCTATGACAGATTGACAGGGTTTCTTAAAATGTAAGACAAGAATTGGGCTTGCATGTAGCTGTGAAGATAATGGAGGTTCAGCAAGCAGATTAAAATCAGGACTGCTTGTGCTTACTGTTAGCAACCTTGGAAGATCCTTCAGGCCAGATCCAGAAGGTGCCTATAATTACTGCAGTGAAAGACTCACTCTCTTTGTCCAAGGGACCTGTTAAAGTTCATACCTGGAATCAGCTACCCACGTATTTCTGTTGGGAAATTTTTCCTGAAAGCATAATTCACAAAATCTACTAAACTGTCCAAATTAAGCAACCAGAGAAAGGAATTAACTTAAACACTTTCTGACATTTCTGAAGCATAAATGCTCCAAGAATTAGGTACCTTATTTTGCTGTTGCTAGTATTTCCAATGAATAGAATTGGCAAGGCAACATATTTTCAACTTTCTGGATTAAGAATTTCTTACACATGATAATAAAGCTTTTTTTCTAGTATAAGGCTCTTGAAATCTGAAGTACTTCCATTATGAGTGGACTCAAAACACAAAAGGCCAAAGAGCAAGAGAGAGAGACTTAATTACACAAATGTCTCAAAACTTATCTACAATGAGATCCTGTTTCAGATTAAAGCTGACTGTATTAAACCAAACAAATTAAGATGAACAAACAAAATCAAGAAAATTCCACAGATTATTCCACCAGGCAGTGGTTAAATCAATTACCTCAAATTGTGGGGCTTGGGTTCACATTTCCTGAAGAAGTAAAGAAATTGAAACTTTTAAATCCCTAACAGAAGCTTCAGTCACTGGGCTGATGAGAAAAATATGAACAAGAGACAGAGAAATTGAGAGTGGAAAAGTCCTGTGACTCTATCAAATCTTTTGTAAGTCTAGGGTGTTACACACACAGCTAGAACTGCTTCCTGATGGTCAGCACTCCCTTTTATGGTTTGGGGGATTTTCTTGGTTTGTTTGTTTGGGGTTTTTTTTGTTTTGTTTTCATGCGCCTTTGTGAGTCAACAGAACGAATACTAGAGAAGTTATGGTATTTTAGGCTGAAGTGGTGGCATTTAAGTTAATTCAGAAGCCTGACTATCACAGCTGACATTAATTCTGTTGTGATACCTGAATGTGAGGGGCAGTCATTTGTTTGGGGGCAAAGCTTTGCTATATCTGACAGCTGAGCCTGGGATGGTCAGGTTTGACTTATACCAATCATGGAAAAGGTACTGTTCAGTGAAGTAATGCACACAGAAAAACATCTAAAGAACATATTCAGACTGTCATGAGACAGAGCTTGAGTGCATGGTTGATGAGAATTATGGAGTAATATAAAGTCATTAAACAATTAAAGCTAAAAGTTCTGATACAAGAGATGAAAAATAAAAACTATTGCACATAAGAATAACTTTCTGCACATTTTGTTGGACGTTTGCAATGTTTTTTTGATGTGTTCAATGGCAGTAAAATTGTGTGAGAAAAAAATCCCTAGGTGAGGAGTTCAGCCTTGAACCAAGCCTGTGAGTGAGGTCAGAGTTTCAGGTTTGTGAGTAACTGACTCAGACACCAACAATGCAAGATGTAAACAATTCTTAAGTAGTCAAGAATGAAAGAGAGGTTCAGGCTCAGAGATGGAGACAGACTCCTGTAAAAACCGACATCAAAGCTAAGCAATTGGAACAGGATGAATCCCTATTCAGATTCTGGGTTTTTTGAGATTTTGGTTTGATTCCTAAGAAGGATTTTGTGTTGGGATTGCCTTTTGATTCTTGTACTGATTTCTATGCAACTACAGTGACTCATTCATATTTTAGAACCAACAGTTTTCCGTTAAAGACTAACCTCCTGTTCCTTCAGGTATGAGAGGTAATAACACGCATTCCCTACCATTCCCAATGAGTCTTCTAGCAAAAGTAGAGGTCACTTTTATGCTGATATTTATGCTAAGAATTCTCTGTCTAAGCAGTGATACATTTAACATCCTTAAGTAACTTGAAATTACTTCCATTGTCAAAGAGAAGTGTCTCAATTTAAAAAAAAAAATAAATAGTTGAGTCAATTTTCTGACAGGCTATCTTTATGACAGCTTTTGTTTCCTAAATACATATTCAGAAGGCATTGGAAACTAGGATAAATTCATCAATGTAATTTCAGTTGTGTAGATTTTCCATCCCCACTGGGTATATTTATTGGAATCTTACTGTAGCTGGTCACATTATTAATAGCAAACAATTTATTTGATTAATTTACCCAATACTTCTGTTCATTAAAAAACCTCTCCCATTTTGATTTCTGCTTATTTTATTCATAAGCATTCAGTGAATATTTTCAGCATATTTTAGTCTGGAGTTTGTTTGGAAGCTCTTTGCTTCATCTAATCACAATTATTATTTCTTTGCTGGAGATGCTGTGACTTGAAATCTTCAGTTAGCATTTCTTTGCTCCCCTAACTGACTTTGCCACTGTAAGCACAGTATGAGGAGCACTTCTGACATGAATAGTGAATATCCAGTACCACATTTGAAGCACTGACTTACCGAGGGACGCATAAACCCATAGGAAAACAATCTTTCTCTAAACATTCATCAGACAAAGCAAGTTTACACAGGGGTATGTTGAAAAAAGAATAAAAAAATGTGAGAATACAGAAAATGGAAATCTTTGGAGAAGCGAGAACTTTTATAGATGGATCTTCACACTATTACCCAAACTCATTTCAAGCCACTCCCCTGTTGCCCTATGATGTATTTTCCCAACACAGAATGATTCTTCATTCATTCCAACCACCAATTGAACAGCTTCAGGTAAATCAAGGCAAAAAAGGCAACAAAAGGCCCATAGGAGTTGTAAGTAGTTGATAAAATGAGAATTATAGGATGTATGAGCAACGAGTTTGCTGGTTTTATAAATGTTATTAGTATAACTCCACTGGAACTAGTTTCATCTAAACATGTTGAAGAGAGAATTATTCCAGACATCTCTCCAGTCTTTGAGAACCTAACAAAAAGACAGGTCACAAAAAATCAATCATGCAAAGTGGACCTTGCTCAAAGAGGACTAAGTGGAAATACCATCTTAGACTTGATCTAATTTCTTCATTAATACAGGAAGCTGAGGTGAAAAAAGTCCCATAGAAACTCCCTAGAACCACCACATTCCCACAAACTGTTCTTGATGAATACATAAGCATACATGCCTCTCATTACCTGAAAGGTTTTATAGGTCAAGAGGTTAAAAACTTTCCATCAGCAGTGGAAATGTAGGTACAAATTCAGGGAGTGTAAAACACCTGAGCAAAATTGAGTCAGGGACCTGCCCAGGGAGATGAATTTTAGCTTGGATCAAGAGGCTAATGAAGTCACAGCTCCACCTGTTGAGCTAAAGCAAATCATCCACCTGTAGCAGCTGGCAGCACAGGT
Organism: Eopsaltria australis; assembly: GCA_034509425.1. Classification (NCBI taxonomy): domain Eukaryota; kingdom Metazoa; phylum Chordata; class Aves; order Passeriformes; family Petroicidae; genus Eopsaltria; species Eopsaltria australis. The sequence continues at coordinate 130,593 of JAVTVJ010000228.1, read as the reverse complement.
TTGTTTTTGTGCCAGACATAGATGACTAGCACTGTGCTGCTTGGATAAAGTGAAACATCAAAGTTTAGGGACAAACCATGCAGTCATTACTCTAGGTGAAGGAGTACTGCAGCCATGGAACCATTCTGCCACAGAACAAAAGGACTCGGATCTACAGGAAAGATCTCATGGCAGATCAAAGACAGGATTACATTCTTCTGGGTAAACTTCCTAAAGAACAAAACAATGACAGAAACAATGCTAGAAATAAAGGTGTATAGAGCTTACTCAGCTCTTTTTGACTTCACAGAAGACTAAGTGGCTCAGACCAGAGGCTATGAATACCACATAGCCATACAAATATATTCTTTCACGTTCATTAGAAATGCTTACCACTTCTTTCCTTGTTAGCTATGAATAGCCAGTTCACACAAAGAAAATCAAGCAAAAATGTAATGAAATATCATTCCCAACCACCTTATTAAAATGGAAATATTTATCAAGCTAAAGACCTCATTTTACAGCCAAAGAAATCAATGGCAAAGTTCCTGTGAGCCTGAATGGTCTTGAATCAACATGCAAGTTTCTTGTGGAAGAATAAATAAGGCTACATTTTTTGCTTTACATGGTCATTGTTCCAGTACATTTTTCTTCTGAAAGAAAAAAAAAGAATCTGCAGTGGTCTGCAAAAAATGTACATCAATAGTTAGACTTCAACTTTAGACCACAAGTAAAGTGCTGTAAAAAGGTCACACATGGCTTTCTGAGATAAGCCACCATTTGCATCTCTTTGTAATTCTTGACAGTAGGAAGGGTGGTGTCTGAATGTTTCAAAAACACATGTACAGGGAAAAAAAGACATGTGAATTATCTATTTGAAAATCCTAACTTTATTTTAATTTCATAAATAAAAATATTTTTGTAGACTATTTATTAGAAGCTGGAGCAGTAGTCAGAATAAGTCACAAATCATTACTCAAAAATTTCAAAATTAATCAAAAAATAATTATTATCCCATAATTATAGGATTTTTTATAATTTAATTAATTATTATCCAATAATAATAAAGACAATATTTTTAGGATAAGGGATAGTAGTAAGTATAATGCTTGGTTGTAGACAAATACTGTAAGAGATTCTAAGTAGTCTAGAGGTAAATTCAGCAGATTCTTGGCAAAAACATTGTTCTGTAATATTTTTGAAGACATGGATGTGTTATCTTTTCCACCATGGAAGAAGAAAATTTTATATCCCAAAAAAAGAAATGCAAAAACCATACTGCATTCACTTTCTCCTAGCTCAGTAAAGCACTGAAACATATGTGAGCAAGTGTCCTGACTTCAGTTGAGATTGTGTTTTGCTTCTAAAAAGTAGTTGCAAGCTATTGGCCTTTACTCTGAAGTGTCTGCTACAACACCACAATTTCTGAATATTCTATAAATTGTGGAGAACAAAAACAACACTGTCTCTAATGTACTTAGTCACACATTTCCATATTCATTTGGGTTGCATTACACTGGAAGACTGAACCATATCATTACAATCTGCTAATCCACACAATAACTCTTCCAAGACTCACACTCTGCTCTAGCTAGCAAATATTCAGTGCATTTAAGGTGCAAATGCAATCTATATTCTAATATATTTATAATTCTGTGGGAAAGTCCCTTATAGCAATGACTTGTGCTAGCGGAGAGAGCAGAGCTGCTCACAGAGGAGACACACAGCAAGAGGTCCCACTGAGTGAGCACAGACAGAATCCAAAGATACAGAAGATGATTCACATATAGCACAGTCTTGCCAAGGACCAGACAATGTTGTTTTTTACCCACTCTGAGAGAGCACTCACAGATGTGGTTCCACTGAAGGTATCGGTGCTCTACCCTCTGTTTGCAACATGTACTGCACTGCCACCTGCTACAAGCAAGTCAGCTAAGCAAACGGGATGGTTTGTGGAAGCAGGGCGAAGAAAGAAGTAGGAATAAGAAATGTGGGCGTTGTTCAGTAATATCCATTGCAGATGAAGGCAGCAGGATGGAGCCCATCTTTTTAAATGGTGGAGGTTTTAATGTACTATTTATCATGCACATCTTTTACATCACATCTCTGTAGTCTTTCTTATTTGCCTGGTCCTTAAAAATCTGTTCACTCAGCAATTGTTCTCCACAGAGCTAAAGTATTGTTGCTATACTTTACCTATCAATATTTCTTACAAAATCTTCTCAAGGTGCAAAGTATTCCCGACATAAACATTAAGAAAAATCTCAGTATGTAATACAGAGTAGTTGCAGTAAGTGACAGCAGAAATTACTGTAAATTAGAGTCAAATTATAAACTAACATTCTGATTTTAAGCACACCAATATTTTATAACACTGTTATTGACAGTGCAACAAGCATGAGGACACAGATTTAACGTTATTTTTATTTTAAATCTATCTCTTCTTTTGCAAGACCTCAAATGCTATGGATGAGATTGTAAATATAAAAAGCAGTCCATTAATTTTATATAAGCAGTTTTATATACCTGAAGGCCTATGACAACATTTCTTGACAAAATAGCCTAGCAGAAGGACTATTTTTCTGAAGTTCAATCAAGAATAGCTAATAAAAATGACTGTGCAGATAAATATTATGGTACAGGTGGTCTGAACTACCCATAACAGAAATTCCATTAGCTAAAATTTTTTAAGAGCTGCCAATTACACTTTCAATTTGAAGTGGTATCTGAATAGTGACAAGCAATTCTCGGAAATAGAAATGGTCTACTTAATCTTCAACATAAACAGAACCTGTCCTCCTCACACAAGTAAACAAATCATCAATTTACATGGAATCCTATCTTATATTACACTGAAGGATCAGGGCATAGGATCTGCTGCAGAGAAGTCTTTGTTTTCCCATAATGTTCTCAACACATGGCCAGAATATTTCTCCTTTTCTATTTTTACTTTTACCCGGTAGCTCACATGCACCACTAAAACAAGTGCAGGAAATATTTTGCCAGCTGGAAGTTAACTCACACATAATGCAAGGCTGACATAGGGCAGGGGAAGGGGAAAGAGGATCATAAAACACGCTGGTCACTAATCATTGGTAATGGTATTGTTATTTCAAACCATGTTCCAACTAGGAAGGTAAGTGGCATCTTTTGGTTTTCAGCTGAGGATACTGTGCCAGTTAGATTTAAGTTACTCTATGCTTTTCTTTCTAAATAAATAATATCATTTTAATGTCTAATATATTAATATAAGATTAATAATTAATTAATATATTTTATATTGTATATATTATAATTTAATTCCATGCCTTTCCAAGAACTAAGGTAATTTGATCACTTATTTCCTAGTATTATTTTGGCTTTCAGCTCTGCTTCTAAAAGAAGTCTTCAGCACAGCTATCAGCAAATTTTAAGTAAATATGCAAAGAAATATCATAGACATATTTTGCTTATCAGTTTTGCAAAAGTCCAGCAAAAAAAAGAGCATTCACAAGTGCTCTTGTGCACATGATAACCAGGTTGCACACGCAAAGAAAAACCAGGCTCTTTGTTCTTTTGGTTTTTGTGTCAAGTCTGGGTTAGAAGACGAAATTTGAGGAAAATAGGGCACTAATATCATAGCCATTTGGTAGGCCTAATTTCTCCTCCTTCAACAACATGCAGATTTGGAAAGAGCAGCTCATCTTTACATGCATTGGGCACCCTGTCAGCGAAGTGATCAAACAGGTTAACAGAAGTGATGACCCAGAGGACACTGGCAAAACTAACTAGTGAATGGACAGGACAGAGATCAACTAGTGGACAAATCTTTTTTGAGCAGATGCAGAGGCCAAGGAAGAAAATATTACTCAATCTCTCCTCGGAGAGGAGAAGACAAGGCAGCGGGAGAGATGGCACAGTGTGCAAGGCATATGAATGTCCCTGAGACATTTGTCACTAGCTGGACGGTGAGACACTGACATTAATGAGGGTGGTATTTGGAAGATAAAAGCAGTATCTCTGCAGCAGACAATGCAGTTTTGAGACACCACACAAAGGGATATGGCGTAATCAAAAGGGACTGGAGAATGTTCACATCCAACAGAAGCATCACAATCACTATTGATATTCACGGGAGAATAGGGATCAGGAATAAATGGCTTATGATTTTGTCTGGAAGGCTGGTGGAGATTGTGGGTTATTTTACCTCTCAGTCCAGTCAATTCCCATCACATTCCTTTATTGAAGGACTCTTCATCGGTCATTCACTTACAGCTGCCTCGCCAAAAGTCACTGTTTCATTGACAAGTGCTTTTCAGGCAGCATTGCTGTAGAGGATAGCTCTGTCGATAGTGAGTGGGGATTTACAGGGGTGGAAGTGATTACCTGTGGTTGTCTCCTCGTGAAAGCAAGGGAAGAGCCAGGAGATACCCTGAGCACTGTCTGCCAGGACACAGGCAATCAATTGAAGGCAGCAAGTCTGGCTGCCCCTCACAGATGCCTCAGTGTGCCACTACCCAAAAATTACATCAGCTGTGTCTGAGAGACACTCCTGCCCTGACCCATGGAATAGAAAGTGTCATTGCTAATTAATAACTCCCTGTTCTCATGTCTTGGTGTCAACCATGTTTCAGAGCTCGTTTTTCACTCCAATGCTCTTGGATATCTCTGGTCTCTCTCCAAAAGGAGAAGATGCCATGGTCCTGGGATAGAATGAGACAAACCTGAGCACCTCAGAACAGGTTTCCTACTCCCAGATTCATTCAACCACCCCTGTTCTATTTCATATTCACGTATTGTCCCTCTGAACAGCTTTTCCTCAGAAAATAAAGCTACTATTTCGCCATTGAGAGAAAGCCAGTCAGCAGCAACAGTAAACAAATACATCAATCTGCTGGTCCACCCGTCTCCCTCTTCCTTCACGAAAACTGGTGCAGAGCGCCAAGCCCCAAGTCCAGAGAGTGATGAGGATGAGGTGTAAGCAGCAGTAGCTCGGGACTAGCCCGGGACGGGGAGCGAGTCAGCGATGCGGGCGGGCCGGGCGCTGTCCGCGGTGCTGCCCCGCCCCGGGCGCTCTCCAGGGTGCTGCTGCCCCGGCCCTGCCGAGGGGCGCTCAGGGACAGCCCTCTCTCCGCCCCATTGCCAGGGCATGCCCGCTCTCCCAGCAGCGTTTGTACTCGCCGTCCGCCGCTCGAAACACCCAGCATCTCCGACAGAGCGGGGAAAACATGCTTTTTTTAAAAAAGTAAACGAACAAACAAATAAATAAATAAATAAATAACACGTAGAGTAATCGTGCATTGAAGAAAGTTTTAGACGCGGATCCAGCAATGAATAGGAAAATGGGAAGCCAGACTAATCCGATAAGGACAAGCTCTATCTGCTTCCTCATTAATGCTTCATGCAAGGAGTGCAGCCCCACATGTGAAAGTAACCATGTCCCCATCCTGCTGCAGAGTTTCGAGAGTCTCCCTGTCGTTCTTCAATACCGTCTCTCTGTTTTGATACAAAAAAATTGAAAGAGTATAGGGAAGCGATGGAAGAAATCTGACTGAATCAATCACAAACAAGCCCAGCAAGACGGATTATGGGAAAAGAAGCTGTATTCCTGAGTAACGACCGGCGTCACAGTAGTTAAAATAGAACAGAAAAGCCTCTCGAAAAGTCAATTCTTATGTAGATGAGGTGACATAAGAGCTTTTCTCTCCCTTCGAGGGCTTAGTGAATTCCTAATTTGCCCATAGAAGCCCTAGAGGAATGAAGAAGAAAGGGCGGGAAGATTGGGATTGCTAGTCGTAACAAATATTACCGTGGTCTGGATTGCTGCCTGGAAATATACTGAAAATGCGGGGATCCAATGCTATTGTCTCAGCCGAGCTATTTGTCTTGACTTTCGGCTTTGTCCATCCAGGCTGAACAAACTTCCTGCAATGAGCGTCGCCCCCGCTGTCTGCCAGTCACACAACTTTGATCTCTCTGGGTCACGGAAAGAGGATGAGAAGCAGTTCCTCCCCCCCCTCCCCCCCCCCCCCGCCCCGAAAGAAGGGCACTCGCAGAAGTTTAAACGACAGCCAGAAAAACGTAGGGTTAAACAATAAACGGAAATGTGCCGTCCTGTTGAACAGAGAGTAGTTTGCACAGCATTGAGAACCCGCCAATATATATCATATCAATAAAAAGGAGCTCTTCGAAAGCTTGCATAGTAATTGAGACTGGAGATCTTTTTTGATATGGGTTGGCATTTCCTCATATCAATCTGACAGAGCCAACTCAGGAAATTGCTGGTAATATTCATCTGGGGAGCACTTTCATTAAACGTAATTCATTCGACTTTCACAATAAATTGAGTGACATCCTTACAGCAGAACCTTTTTATCCTTGATGAAGTGCTTGCCAGCCTTTGGTTTTCCACTTTATTGTCACATTCCTTAAAGCAGAATCGTCAACATGTCAATCTGCTGCATGAAAAAAATGCTAAAGCAGTATTTACAAAGCACCCAGGAGGTGGTTTAATGCTGACTTACAAGAGCGAGATGAGTGTTAAACTATCTGCTAAATCACAACAAAACTTCACCCAAACCCAGTCGGGAGAACAGAAGCCTGTCCTAGGGAGGGAAGGATGGCTCACACATTCATTTTTCTCCAGGTGCTGGCTATTTCGAGCAGTTGGTTTCTTAACCTGCTTCACCGCACTTTCCAAGACGACTAGGAAATTGGCTTTTTGTTAATTAAAGTGGAGGTTTAGAGATGCAGGGAAATATTAGAGAAGTTAAAATTACCCTTAGGTACCGTATTTGGAAGATTTGGCTAGTCGAAGAGAGGCAGGGATGTTGGATTACATTCAGGTGCCTCCCTAGAAAGTGAAATCTGTTCCGGATTGCTTTCCCCAGCTATATACTAAATTAAAATAGTGTGTTCTAAGCATCAGGAAAATGAAATTTCAGTGCGGGGAAAGCCCTTCTTAAACTAGCACAGGTCCCTGGTGGTTAGGAAGTAATGAAGCCTGGAAAAGAACACACTATCCTCCTCTTGGAAAAAAAAAGAAAAAAAAAAAGAAAAAAAAAACTCCAACAAAAAAAGAGCGCAGATAAGTTTGTTTCACCTACACGAGATCGGGGTCCCGTTGTTATTCCCGTGCCTTACCTTCCAAAAGGGTAATTTTTTCCCCTTACACCACCGCTACAGCATCTCTCAAACACGTTTAGAAAGAGGAAACAAGAGCATCTCAAGGCTACGTAAACTCCCCCGCACAAAAAGCCACTACTGTCTCTACTCGCCAACCGCTCTCCCCCGCCCTCCCTGCCTTCGACGTCAATTTGAAAACTGAAAGAAATCGCTTATTTGGGGAGAAAAAAGCAATACCTGAACGCATTCACCACCAAATGCCTCTGAGAAAATACTGTGGGTGGTGATTACGATAGGACAATACCTTCTCTCTCTTTTGTTTTCTGCCTATAGAGGTGTGGGTTTGTTTGTTGTTTTTTTTTCCCTTCCACGACAAAGTAGGACACAATCAGCAACAATCTTCAAAAAGAAAGAAGAAAAAAAACCAACTTATCTTGGCCGGAACGTGATATTTCCTCACATTCACCACAGCTTTCATTAACCGGGGTGAAATGACCGCAAACAGCGCGACACACAGCGAAATTAAATGTACACAAACTCTAGAGCCGCTAACCCCCTGTTTACCCCCTCAGCAAATACTGTACCAAGTGTGCCACCGCTGAGGACAATTTTAAACCTCTATTATTCACAACAATTTTGCAGGAAAGCTCCTCTCGGCTGTCAGAAGGCCTCCAAGCTACAGTGACGGTGTGAAACAGACCTTAAAATCCCAGCCCGGCACGGGGAGAAGGTTAGCAGGCTGTTTCCAAAGCCGCTCTGCCAAAGTCATCGCCCTGTTTAACAAGGTGCCCCGTGAGCCCCGTAGTTTTGCTCCTCTGGCAAAGCGCCGGCAAGGAAGCTCCCCCGTGAAGCGCCTTCACCGCGGGGTGAAAAACCACCCCTCCTTCGGTTCTTGCGCTGTTTAAGTTCTGCACAGAGTTGAAGCACTCTGCCACCCGGCTCCGGTGCGTATCCTAATTAACAAACCCACCGGTGAATAAACACTTTGCTGGGAGAAGACGACAAGCCGGGCGGGGGGGTGAGGGGGGGAGGGATCCTTACCCTGGCAGCATGCCACACAAAATTCCGCCTGATTTTAGCTCCGTACCCGCTATTCCGGGTGAGGAGCACCTAAACAAGGATCCGAAGTCTCTTCGAGCCGGGATGGTCCCAGCAGAAGAGGTGCATGTTACCACTCCGTGCTTGTACGGTGCGGGCAGCTCTCCCCGGAGCGTGCGGGAGTGGAGCCTGTGACCGAGCCGGGGGCTGAAATCCTGCCGTGTGCGAGCCCTTTGCCCCGCGTTGGCCGCGGGTGCGCAGGGCCCGGGCTGCGGCCAGGGCGCGGCGGAACGGGACGGGACGGGACGGGACGGGACGGGACGGGACGGGACGGGGCGAGTGTCCCTCACCGCCGGGAGCTGCCGGCTACAGCCCGCCGGGCCCCGCCGCACGGAGCAGCTCCGCAGCTGCCGGCACGAAAAAAAGATCTGCCTCCTCCTCCGAGGCCCTGCTTGACCCATCCCTCTGAGAAATAATACTTGGGATCCTTGTGTCCTTCCTAACAGCCCGCGAGGTCTGTAGACAATTCTACAGCTTGCTGCTTCCACACAGGGAAAAAAAAAAAATAAGGAAGAAATAAAAAGAAACAGCCTGGCCTTTTATTGTCCTGTGGTGTCGGACTGGAAGTTCACCGGCAACCAGGCAGGAGGTACAACGAGGTTTCCATTATAGGAATGGTGTAAAATCCCAGCGTCCTTATAAACAGAACTCAATCCTACGAAAGTCTGCGATCTCCGGGTGTTATTTTGGTTTTTTCTTTATTCTTTACGTGCTTCCTCACTGACGATTTTGAGCTCAGCACAGCACTGTTAGTTAAGGAAACATTATCCATTAGAATCAGACTAAGATGCTTTTGAAAGAACAGCTGTGATGTGGAGTGTTGTGGTAAATAAGACCGAGTGTAGGTGTTTGAACACTTTCTGCAGCTTTCTAAAAGTAGAGAAAGAAAACAACTGCAAGACTTTAACTCCTAATTCTGCCAGGTAAGTACTAAGTTACCCATTTAGGCCAAAGGAAATGCACTATCACTGCAAATCAAATGTAACATTTTCAATACACTGCACAGCTCGAAACAAGGAGACAATGCACACCTCACAATGCACAGCTAATGTTCTTTTCAATGAGCATAATATGGTGAACCATCTCTACCCCAGCAAAATTCCTACTCATTCAGATCGGCCATGGCTCTATAAATTTCAGGCAATAAGGCTGAATAGCATATGACTCTATTAAAAGGGGAAGAAAAGCAGAAACACTAATTTTTTTCCTTAAGATTACATTAGAAGGAGGTGTTACGGGGGGGGGGGGGGGGAGAACGAAGAAAAAAATAAAAAGAAAAAGAACAGCGGTTTGCTGAGTAAAGAGAAATTACAAGGCAGACAGTGTCTGTAAATGAGTGACTTCGAGGCAGCCCAGCCTCACCGCAGCTGTTCACTCTCCATGAACACCTCCTAATTCAGGCGAAGGAGAAACAGGCTATTTTCTCTCTCACCTATATTATTAACCCCTCTCAAAAAGGCTTTTCTTTTAACAAACTCGATAGGAAGCTGTTTGTGCTGCCATTTCATTTACCCTTCCAAACAGTTTGAGCACAGAAAATTTAATTCCTAATTGAAACTGCTTTTGTCCACGCGGAGCGACGCGCACATACGGATAGGCACAACAAAGTGCTGCACCTTTGTGGAGCTGCTTTGTGGCGCCGCGTTAAAGCTTTAATCAAAACTTCATGCTTCGGTGCTAATAAACAGTTTGTTATCAGGCGATGGCCTAATGCAAACTTTCATTCCTGAAATACAGACAATAGGGAGAGACTGGCATAAACGTGGAAGTATTGAGTCAGAAAGAAGAATCGTGCTTAGGGAAATCCTTTGGATCCTCCCCGAGTGTTTTGGCAGAAGACACAGACCAGCTGAAGGGCGCATTCCCTCCCCCTAGCTTGTCTTTTATTCCCGACCTTTTTTTTTTTTTTTTCACTTTTTTTTTTTTCTTGTATCGTATCATTGTTTAGAGGGAAACTTGAAAATCGTCTCCTTCACTTTGCAATGCCAAGCCCTCGGAAAAAAAAAAAAAAAGTATTCAGGTAATGAAGTCTGTAACTAAACGGTAATTGAATCAGCATAATTTGCACACTGAATGGTTTTCAAATGCTCCCAGTTTACAATTAAAGGAGAATTAATGCGCTTGTTGTTCAGACTGCAGCGCATTAGAATAAATCCAGCACTGTTGTTGTAATGAGTCGAGAGCAGTTTAACTGCCAGCAAACACATTTAAAATTTAACACGACGTATCGATCTCGCTCCGGCTTTTTGATGGATTATTTGCCACGTACTTTTCTCCCCATTTCCCCCCACCCCTCCACCCCCACCCCGGCTATAAAATTCGCAGGGAGGAGAGAAGCCCGCGGCAGACGTGGCACCGCCCGGCGAGGGCAGGACCCTGACGAGGGAGGCACGTCGGGCGGGCACGGGAAGGGCCGGGAGGTGCCGGGCCGGGCCAGGACGGGCCGGGATGTGCCGGGATGTGCCGAGACAGGCCGGGACGGGCCGGGATGTGCCGGGATGTGCCGAGACAGGACGGGTCGGGCGCGGCGAGCGCTGCGCGGGCGCGGGAGGAGCGCGCGCGGCCCCGCCTGCCCCCCCCGCCCCTCCCGCACCGGGCCCGCGCCCCATTGGCTGCCCCGCGCGGCGCCGAGCGCGCTGCCCCGCAGCGCCCCCGGGTGGCGCGGCCGCCACAGCGCAGGGAGCGGCGGCGCGGGCAGCGCCCGGAGCCCCAGGGGCCGGAGCCGGAGCCGGAGCCGGAGCCGGAGCCGGAGCCGGAGCCGGAGCCGGAGCCGCGTCGCCGCCGTCACCACCCCCAGCACGGGCGCCGGTGCGCTTCTCTCGGCAACGCTCCTGGAAAAAGGTCTTTTCCCTCCCCCGTAGCCACGGGGATGAGCTGCCGCCAAGCGTTTGCCTGCTTAACGCATCACAAGCGAAAGAGGATGCGGACTGCAAAGGAGCAGTCAGCCTGGTTTTTGTTCCTTGCAATCGTAGCGGGAATAAAGTGTGTGTGTGTGTGTGTGTGTGTGTGTGTGTGTGTGTGTGTGAAAGGAGATAACGCCGATGTTTACTCGTGTTCCCGCGGTAATCTTAAAGGAGATTTGCTACGAAAGTCAATGACACTTCTCGCGGAAAATACTAGCTGTGCTCGCTGCCGAGTGCCCGCCCGCCTGTGCCGCACCGCCCGTAGTGGCACAGGGGGGGTTCCCTTCTGGAGGGGCTCCCACCCTCAGGAGGGAGCAGAGCGCAAGAAGTTGCCTCCATCCCACAGCCTGGCCGGGCTCCCCCGCGGCGGTGCTCTAGTGCCCACGCAGACACCCAGGGACCTGGTCCGGGAGGTGGCAGCCGGGGACGCGGCCCGGGAGACCCTGACCCTGCTCTGGCCCAGAGGACCACCCTCTCCCCGCGGAGAAGTTACGCGTCTGCGCCCCGCCGAGATTTCCCGGCCGGGACGCGCACCTCCCCGCCCCGGCCCCAGCCCGGCCCGGCCCCGGGAGGATGGGGCAGGGGTGGCTGCGGGCTGCAAGTAGTTACCGTGAGTTTGTTCGTTCTCCGCCAGGCTGGCGCCCTCCTCCCCGACCAGCTTCCCCGTGGCCAGCCCGTGAGAGGGGCCGGGGACACTCACCAGGTAGAGAGTGGGCTGCAGCAGAAGGACCGCGTACCAGTACACAGCCTGCATCCTCGCCGCTCAAACTTCCCCCGCGCTGCTTTCGCTGCCTCTTTGTTCCTTCCAGAACATAGATCCACCTGACATCCACTTTACAGAACAAGCAGAGCTCTCACCAGCCTAGACAAAAATGAAATTATAGATCCCATGACCACAAGACAAGGTTAGGCTTAGCACAAGGGGGGAAGAGAGGTGTGTAGGGAAAGGGGAGGGGGGGGGCGGGAGAGAAGGAGGAGATGGGGTGTGTGAATGGGGGTGGGGGAAACAAAAAACGATTAAAATTGAGTTAATCCAGCGCCAGAGCAAAGTGATCGCACGGTCCGAGGTGGCGGCAGACCGCCTATAAGCAGCGCTCCGCGGTGCTGCTTTTACTGGGCAGAAGAGCCCCGTGGTGTGGGCTGGGACGGCCCGGGAATGCCACTGCCAGCCCTGCCTGTCTGTGTGCCCTCGGCGGGGACCGGGCGGCAGCCGCCCGCCAGTTGGCTGCGGAGCCCCGGTGGCAACCTAGGGAGCGGAGTGGCGCCGGAGCGGGGAGGAGGCGACAGCAGATGCTGGGATCGTGGCTCCGGATGCTTCTGGGCGCCTAAAGCCGAGGCAGAGAGCTTTGCCTTCGGGACGCCCGAGCAGGCTCTGCTTACCCCTGCAAGCGCCCGCCTCCCTCTGCCGCTCCTAAAGGCGCGCCGTGCCTTGCCCCGGGCCGGGACCGCGCCCCGGGGCGCCCCGACGGGCGAGGACCCCCATCCCCGGCCCCAGCCCTTCTCCGCCCCCGCGGCCCGCGGACAGCCCCGCCGCCGCGGGGGGGGCCGCGCTGGGGATACGTACGGCATGGGGGATCCGACGGCGGACGGGGCTCCGCGGGACGCTCCATGGGCGAGCCTAGAGGGGCTGAGTGCCGCGGCGCAGCCCACCACCCCTGCGCATCTCCTCGCCGCGCTCCGCGCCGAGGTGTCCCGCGGCCGCTGTGCATCCAGCGCAGGCACTGTCAGGGCGGCGGGGCAGCTGGCAGGCTCTCCCCCCCTCGCCTCCCCTTCTCCGCACACGGCCGCGCTCTGGATCCGCCGAGCAGGACACTTACGGGAGGAGGGGGCTGCCCGCTCGCCTTCGGCGGGGGCGCGGGCAGGAGCGGCGGCACCGGCGCTCCGGGGCGTCCAGAGCGATTTGTCTCTATTAAAAATGACTTATTGGCGAGGGAGCTGCGAGCGCCTGCTATTTAACTTCAGATAAAATCTATCTGCAAAGACCTTGGCCGATCATCTTAAAATAAAGCGCTGGAGCCGAGCACTGTCCGAGCCTCACTGCTTGGGGAGAGAGAAAGAGCAGCGGAGGGGGGAGAGGGGGGGGGCTTGCTTGGCGAGGGGGGAAGGGAGGAGGGAGAAAGGGGAGTTTAGCGGCGTCCCATCCTCTCCGCTGAACGGGGTGATGAATTAGAGCCCACCCCGGGCGGTGCGAGCTGCCTTGCGCTGCCCGCCCTGCCCACGCTGCTGCTTGCCGGGCGTCCTGCCCTGTCCCTGCTGCCTGCCCTATCCGCCCTGCTGCCTGCCCTGTCCCTGCTGCCTGCCCTGTCCTGTCCGTGTGTCCTGCCCTGTCCGTGCTGCTTGCTCTATCCGCCCTGCTGCCTGCCTCTTCCCGGGAGCGGGCGCTGCCCTCCCTGCCCTCCCTGCTGCCCGCACTGCTGCCTGGGCACAGCCCTTTCCCTCTCTGCCTGCCCGCGGGAGCCGGTTGGCTGCCTGAAAGGAGCATGGGAGTGCGCCTTCTTTCTCTTCCTTCCCTTTCATTTTAGTTTTTCCACCTCCCTCAGCGGTATCCCGTGCACAGGCAGTGCTGCTGCGACTGGGAAGTCAGCGGGAGCCCGCCAGTCAGGCACGGAGGTGGCAGGATCGCGGAGCCCAGAGGGGTGACGGCTGCGGGAGCCAGGATCCTGGATGGAAGGGTTGCTTCTCCCTCGCTAGCAGGAACCTGTAGCTGGACAGCCTCTCGGAATGAAGCCGGAAAGCTCATCCCTGTCGGGTGCTGTGGCTTATCCTGCCGTTATCCTGCCATTTTTTTCCCTCTACTTTACAAAGAGTTCTGTGGATTTTTTTCATACACTCTTCCATCCCCCAAACGGTATCATTACTAGTGTGACATTGGGACAGGGTGAAGGGGAGGATACCAGCAGCACAGAGAAGCCTTACCAGATGCCCAAACTCAATAACAAACCTCTGATTTATCACTTCCCAAAGCCAAAGCAAGAAGCATGCCAGTAAGCTGTACAGAGAGGGAAATGAAAAAGAGAAGGAATACTTCAGTTGTCCTGTCAAATCCTTGCTTCTCTGAGAGCACATAGGGGTAACTAATATCTGTGATCTGAGGCTTCAGTATCAAGCTGTAAAATCCTGTTTTAATTCGAGGGTCTGAGTTTGGAACACTATAATAGAAGGGTAGCAGGGAAAGAATGGGAAAGGTAATGAGTACTCTTTGAAAGAGCTGCACCACAGCCCTCCCCCACAGTCATTTCTGCTCTAAACACCTGGAAGATGGACACCTCCATATGCTTCCAGCACCATCACTCTGCTAGACATGCGGAATGCTCATGTCACAGCTTTGAACAGAAGTGTGCAGCCTGCAAGGAATCATACTGTCATCCTGCCCCTCCAGACAGCCTCTGTGTTGCAGTACAGGCTAAAGCTGCCTAGGGACTTCTTGTTTCAAAAGGATAACAAAAAAATGCAGCTGACTTTTCCCCTGCCACTTCCTTCCTTCCTTCCTTCCTTCCTTCCTTCCTTCCTTCCTTCCTTCCTTCCTTCCTTCCTTCCTTCCTTCCTTCCTTCCTTCCTTCCTTCCTTCCTTCCTTCCTTCCTTCCTTCCTTCCTCTCCCACTCTCACTTCTCCATAAGTGTGGGGCTAGAACTATACCCAATAAACAGTATAGAGAGAGATGGGAGAGAGAGAGGGAGATTGCCCGGTAGATATTGCTCTCTTTGCAGAGAACAAACTTGACATAGACTGTGGAGCATATTGCTGATCATTGCAATATCTTGCTGTTTAGACAAGCACAGTTACTCTTATCTTAGATATGAAATTACTAGGTTAGTATGGAGCAGAAAAGGCACAGTCTGCCAGACTTCAGTAGGTCATGTTCCTGGAGAAGACATAATTTCTTCAGGAAGGAGCAATTCAACTCTGTGTATAACTTGATTCAGTTTGCCCAAGTTCTGATCACTGCCTTCATATTAGAGTGACAAGGAAGCAGTCCTAGGAAAATAATTATTCCTTCAGCTGGTCAAATAGAAGAAGGTTGTCCCAGTCTTTCTCATTCAGATCCTTATACCTTGTCTAGGGGAGCATTGCAGAGGGGCTCCTGGCTCCACTGGAATCACAAACATGGCTTCTCTTTACTTCATCCCATTGAAATGTCTTCACCTTGTGAATTCAGCAAGGTCTCCTATAAATGTGCTGAGCTGTATGGTATCTATTTGAATTGTTAGGCAGGCTCTCGAGGAAATGTTCTTAAGGATGGATGAATTTGTTTACTGAAGGTTCAGACTGATCCAAGGTGTCATTGGCTTAACTAAGGGCTTCTTTCTTTGCCCTTCAGCCGACCTCCTTAGTCAGAGGCCAGTGCGACAAACTTTTTAACTACAACGGAACTGAGATTTCCTTCAGAAATGCTGCTTGGATTGCTCCTTCTCTCCACTGCCACTCCAGAAGAAAGGAGTATATCGGAGTCTGGATTAAGCATTTTTATTGTTGAAGGAAAAAAAAAACAGATTCACAAGTATTCCAGCTGTGAACATGGGATACTTTTCCAAAGGGACTAAAATGATAAAATGCATATAAAAATCTGATATTTAAGATTTTTGGATACAGTCATTTGACTTTCATCTGATTCTGTAATATTGCTGTACAGCAGCTTAAATGGAACATCAGATTTTTTACAGTGAATAAGTGAATTTTAATTTCAACCATTTGGATGCTGTTTGCAATCTTAACAATAAGGTCCTCATCAAAGCAGTATCAGCTAGTGAGGTTTTAAAGAATTACTAATTCTGGGCTTAGTAATGGACTTGAAAAACACCAGTTAGACTTTAGAATGCAATTGGACTATTTTTAAAGCTCGGAAATACATTCTAACCCTTAGATATCTTCCCTGTTTCTGCAAAGATAGTGTCCTGGCTTGCAGAACTGAAAGGGTCACAAGCAGAAAACCCAAAGACAATGGCAAGTGATTAATAACTGCTACAGGTTCCAATGGAAGATGGGCACATGGTTTAATTGCCTGAGGCACTAGAAAAAAATACAATGCTGTAGTGATAAATATCAAATGACTGTGCTAAACTTACTGCACAATGTAGCTAACCTGTCTAAACATGGACAGTTATTTATGAAATAGTAAATAGAACTGAATCCTGTGGAATCCTATTCATAGAGGCCACATTTCTTATTTTGGAAATAAACTGCTTGGAAAAAAAAGCAAAGCAAAGAGGGCAAAGGTGGGTCAGAGAACAATGAAATCCATTTAAAGTGTGAAGAGGTGAAGGAATAAGAAGAGGAAGTCTGATGAATCAGTGTTTGGCAATATGAAGAACATTTCAGCAAGATTATTTACATGAGTGATATGAAGTGTCCAGCCTGTAAATTGTATAGTACCTATACAGAGAACATGCAACACCACTATCTTATCTATATGCAAGTTGAAGTACTACTGAATTCAGCTGGAGTTGCATATGCACCACAATGACAGATTATGGCCTTCACAGCTTTTCTATATTTGTACTATACAGTGTGTGGACCAGATGCTTCATATCACTCATGTAAATAATCTTATTGAAATGTTCTTCATAGTGCCAACCATTAACTCATCAGACCTTCTCTTCTTATCCCTTCCCCTCTTCACATTTTAAATAGATTTCTTTTGTTTCAAGGAAATCTTCATGTTTGAACAGAGTATTTTTATGGTTGGTATAAATACTACAAACAGAGTCCCTTGTCACATTTTATTTCCAGTTTTTCAAGGTCAGAATATGACTGTATGTGCCATTCCTATTTCTAAATTTAAAAATATCTCTGTACAACTTTTATTTTTATTACATTGATTTCTGCCTACTTACAGTCAAAGGCATACCACAAAGTGGTGTTTCTCTGTATCTCATATGGAAAAATACAGGAATACTCCAACCAGTTCAAGAGAAGTGCCTTGTATTCATGGTGCTCTTAACTATTTCTCCTGACACTATATCATGAGGATTCACACCACGCTGGAGTGAGATGTGATGTTCAGCATCAAAGAAGACTAAAAGATAATGTACAAACAGCTGTGTCTGGACCACTCAGTGCTTCTGTGATACAAACATGAGCCAGCCTACAGGCTTCACGAGACTTATTGCAGGTGACACTCAGTGTGCACATATATACTCAGGATTTTACCAAAAATACTTAAGATGAGGTAAGACATAAATTATAATCTATGAATAAGACTTACCGCCAAGTTTATCTACAGGATTTACTCATTAATATTGCCTTTAAATTCAAGGAGGGGGGAAATCATGAATATAACAAGTAAGAAATCTTTCTAACTTTCATTGCATAGGGAGCTTCTTTTCTAACATAATATTTATAATAGAGATTTTTATTTGCACTCCACTTTTATTTCATCCATTAGATCTAGAAAATTTTCTACAGTGGCAATACAGGAAATAGAAGAGTTTTAATAATAGCTATAAGAAGTGGAGAAAAAAAATTGAAGTAAGAAAGGAATCTGTAGTAGGTCTGTATATTGTCCAGAAAATACCACAACTTGAGTGAGTTTCCTGAAGACATAATTAGATTTCAAAAATAGTGTAGGACTAAGTGAATTGCTTAATTAAAATCCAATTATTAGAATATTTCATGATGACCACTCTAGGGATTATTAGCTGACAGCAACCCTTGTTGGAATAATAAAGCTTGATAACAAAAGTTTTATTAAAATTTCTATGTCTATGAATATGGGTTTTAATTGCAAAATAACACAATGTATATCACGTCATCTGGGAAGGCTTTATACAGGAGAGCAAAAATATGAGAGTTAAATTGTCTTGAGGTAAAAACTGATGTAGGGGAGAGTCTGCAAAGCCAGTTTTCTTTCTTTCTTTCTTTCTTTCAGTGTGATGACGAGGAAGAGAGCAGGGAAGTCCCTGAAGGCTTCCTGCGCTGCCTGCTGAGCCAAAGGAGGAGGAATGCTTGCAGCCCAGGGCACTGTCGAAGCAGCTGCCCTTGGCTCCTGGGAGCAGTTTGCTTTTCAAGGCTTGAGTCAGAGAGTTGCATAAACCTTGAGCATTCAGGGCAGAAGGACACTCCACAGAGAATGAGGAAGAATGGCAAAACTTCATGCTAAAAGCCTGCCAGGGTAGGACATCCTGACTCTACATCGTATGTGCCAAAACAACACTGTGGAGCCACACCTTGTGAAGCAGAAAACAACTATTGTCCATTCACTGTATGATAAGCAGGAATAAACTCTTTGATGCAGAGTTAAGGTCACTGAAGGCAGATCTTAGTGTCTTACCCTCTGCCTCTTTTTTTCTCTTTCATCCTCTATTGACTGAGTACACCCAACAGCAATGCTGTCCTGAAACCAGAACTTGTCACTCTATAGAATGGCTGCAGCAGCAGCCAGGCAGGGCAGGACACCACGCTACATGCCCAGTTGGGCTCTTCTTGATGCTGGAGCCATCACACTGAAGGCTTTGGAGGCAGCTCCTTCCACCTGCCCTTTCACCCTTGGGGTTTGTGGCAAGCACATCGGTGCCAGGCTGACAGGCAGCGGGTGCTGGGTCTGCTGCCCTGCACTCACCAGCTCACGGAGAGCCAGGCTGGGGCTACAGCCTTCACACGCTGCAGCAAAGGGCTCTGCTGAGCTCAGGAAGGGACGTTCAGGTGGTAAATGACTGGAATTGCTGTGTCCAAAAGGCACCTTATTGTCTTTAAGAAAGCAGCTGATAAAAGGATAAATGATCTCGGCTAGAAGAGCATGAGCTCAGACACTGGACCCTTCATGTAAAATACAGCTGCCACTGGCTGTAGCTAGGAAGAAATCAGTTTCCCAGTGAGTGTTCAGTGGGTTTTGTGGAGCTCTGCACCCTTTCACATTGCTTTTGCCTCATGGTGGGTTTGTAAATTACCAACCACACTGATTTTGCCTCAAGCTCAGTAGCAGAACCTGAGGGGAATTTTTTACCTTTCATAACAAATAACTTAATATAGTTTTACCTAAAAGACAAAATGAGCTATCAGGAAACTATTCAGAAAAACACTGTCTTTTGTGTTTTAGACCTGTAAATTTGGGTGACCAGTCTGTTCATCATCAGATAAATCAAAGTATTGACACTTCCTTTGAATAAGGTGGAGTTGAACTTTTGTGAGAAGTCTCCTTCAGATACATCTTGCAGTCACAAGAACTTTAAAAGACAAATTTTTTCCAAGTCCTGGATCAAGTAAATTATTTCATGTGGCCAGATCTTAAGACCAGCAAGGAATATTTTTTAAACCATTCAAGGCCGCTTACACTTCATGATCAAGATTTTACATTGCAGATACAGTAATTAGGACTAAAAAGGCTCCAACATGTTTTATTTTCTTTGTTAGCCAGAGGGCATTCTCTTATTCATAGGTGTAAAAGACAGTTCTCAGTTAGACAATAGCTCACTCAAATGAACGACATCTTGTTACTTTACTCAACTACGAACCAGCTTCGATATTTTCAGCATTCAGAGGATCAGGATCAGGAGGCAATATGGGAATGAGCTATATACTTTGTAAAGCCATGCAAAAACATGTCACATTTCACCTCTAATAGCAATACAGTAATTAACTGCTTTTGTTTACCCAAGCCTACATCTGATATTTAAATCAAGTGAGATATTTTGGACTAGAATATTGTGAAATCTATTAGAAGTGGGCAAACCTTGGGAGAACTTTCACCTTTGAGGAAAACCTGAAATAGATTTTCAACTTTATAAAGGAAGAGAAAGCTCAGAAAACATATCAAAGAAATTACAGAGGAAATTAAACTCCCACTTTTGCATTTCAGTTGTTGCTGAGGTATGAACACTTCTCTATAAAAACAGAACAGCTGTTAGGAGCGCCAGTATTAACGAATGCATGTTGAAAAACAAAGGGATGTCGATTTGTCGCGTTGGTTTGTTGTGCCTTTGCAATAGCTACACTGCATACAGACACATTTCCCTTTCACTCTTGAGAAAACTTCACTAAAAATTTTAGTGAATCAAAAAATCAGAAGAAAGAAAAATAACCAATTCCCACGGTTTACATCATTTAATACAAAAATTCGTGCTTTCTCTGTCAGAGACTGCGAGGTGATGGTGTTAATTACGCCGGATTATAGCAATCTTCCAGTGCCACCTTGTGGCGCAGTGTAATACCACAAAAGGCATCCAACATCACCCTCGCCGAGCAAAAGCAGACAGTAATCCACGCAGCAGTCCATAGACATAACAAACTGAGAGGTGGAAGAGATTTTCGTCTTAGATATTTAACTTCTGCCCTTGCCACAAGAAAATGTCAGCTTTTGCTGGTTGAGAGTAGCACTCACCACGCCTTATGCTGATATTTGGGTGTTACTCTAAGGGTGTCCCCCAAAGCAGTGTGCACAAAGATCCCCAGGGAGGCTTTGCAACAGGCCATGTCCAAGTACATAAGTATTGCTCTATATTACACTATGTAATTTAGCACCAAGGATATAATTTTTTTTTGTTTAAACCACCATTCTTATTTTACAATGTAATGGAATGCATCAACATAAGGAAACATCACCATACGTGGGTATCTATTCCAGTCTTGACTACTGTCCCTGTGAAGATTGTTTCTCTAAGCCCACCAGGATTTTTCTTGCTGCAGTCTGTGCTGTGCTATCACATCACACTCACAGCAATAGGATCACAGCTCCTGAGCAGAGCCCTTCCATGTTGCTATGAGAACTCCTTGCACACACAGGGTACTTTGGTGGTAAGTGCTTTCCACCAACAGATAAATGAACTTCTTGAAGCTGGAAGTTAAGAGATGTACATCACCCAAAACAAAACTGGTCAATCTCATTGACACATATCCCAGAGGACATAACAGTTTTAAACAGGGAAAAGGAAAATGTACAAGGCACAAGGATGTCTGCAGCAGTGGCAGGACACTGGCAAGAGCTGCAGTATGCTCAGACTGGTCTTGTGAGCTGTGGTTTGGGGGTGGACAGTCCAGTTCCCCAGGCTTGTTAACCTCACATCCTACTGTGAAACTGCCCTTCTCATCTGTACAAGACTTGCAATGACAGCAAGGACATTTGGAGGATATTAAAAAAAATTAAACTAAGGGGAACCAAGTGGCTCAATTTTCATGAGTGTGAAAATCCATGAAACCCACAAATGACACATGAAAAAAAAATAATCTGCAGGATGCGAAGGTAGAATTTACTAATAAGATCAAAGTCAGTCCTGGATAGTTATGTCTCAGATGATCATGCAGTGCCAGGCTAGTATCATACAGCAGGCTTTAAAATGGGATTCCTGTTTTGGAGAGTCAACCAATTACCCTACTGAGAGATCCATCCTTTATTTTTCATCCTATACTTCTTGCAGATCTGTGCTGACAAATCTTTTGTTTCTTGTCATCCGCCGATAGTATATATTATATTATTTTCAAAGGTGCTGAGCTTATGTAGTGTACCACTCATAAGGTAATAGGATCATAAAATATAATTGTAAGAAGCACATTTTCAGAAGATTCATCTTCCTCTTTAGGGCATAAGATGTGTCCATGGTTTTATTTCTACACATAGATTTAAGGAGACTATCAGATGCTGACAGAAGCCTGATTTAAACAGCAATGGTGTTTAAATCTAGCAAGGTGGCCATGATCACTCCAGCTCCCCAGGTAAATTGAAGCTTGCAGATCTCATTTTTGTCTTTACAGAGGAGGACAGTTTTAAGATGAAGGACAATATTCTTCCAAGACAAGCACATGCTAACTACACGGGCATCTATGTATACATCAGAACACAGATGTATTATTTTTTTCAAGTTTGGATTGTTTGCAGATTTAGATATATAGTATAAAATATATATATTCCACGATAAGAACAAACTGTTTAGGATAAAATCTGCTTTTCTGACCTGACAAGTTTCAAACACTGGAGTAAAATAAATCCAGTAAATTTGGTTTCTACAGATCAGCTAGTCTTAAGGGGGACTTACATTTAAATTTGAGACAGGTTGGGAATTGCATAATTCAATCAGATTTTAAGTTCAGCTAATTTAAAACTTTGCCAGCATAGTACAGTATGCTTAGACAAAACAGATATACAGTTTTAGAATTTGTTCAATTTAAGCATCACTTAAAATTTAGCAAATCCTTAAGCATGGTTGTTCAAATTCCTAGTTGAATTCAATCCAAAGCTTTAACAATATTTACTGGATTCAGTATAAAGCTGGTCTGAAAGAGTGATAAATAGGTTGCTGTTTGGTTTCAATTTGAGTGCTGGGCACTGCAACGGTAGATTAATTGCCCTTAATTAACTATCTCCTTTGTAGAAGCTTGGAGCAAACTATCTAATGAGACCAGAAGGAGAGCGGAAGCTGCTAGATTCACTTAATGCACAGGTATCATCTGTACAATTATCTGCCCTCCGAGCAGATGGGGTGTGCTCACAGCAACCGAGCTCCTGGCCCTGGCAAACGTGACAAATGGAAAGAACTTGGGGAGACAGAAGAGCACCACCAATACACATGGAGACAGCACGGGCCCAGCTGCGGGCTACAGCACCTGTGCTAATAAACAGTCCTGCATCAGGACACCACTCATCTGAAAAGGAGCAAACTTCTCCAGTACACAGGTTCCCTTAACCCTAGGATGGCCCTATATTCTTTTTCACCAAGGATATCGCCCAGTGGACAAGGAATCTAGCTTTTGTTGTAAAAAAGATGCATTACAAAATATTCAATTGTCAAGTACACAGATAATCCAGTTTCCAAACCCATGGAAACCTGGCCACTGTTTAGCATTGGACCTCTGAAGGCTTCTAGATAGTTTCTTATACAACACCAAAGAGGATCTGGTAGCTCTGGACCATGATAGTATCAATATCAAAGGGAGAAAATGTAATCTTTTTGGCTAGGAAGTGTATTCTGAAACTCTCATTGAGACAGAGGAAAGATACATTTGAAAAGTAAGGTTAAGGTAGCCGCAAAGGCAGAAAGAGCTCTTTGGAATAGCTGCAATCTATATAAGAAGGAAGGAAAAACCAAACTAGAACCAACTCACTGATTAATTGAAACAGTTGTAGAGAAGTTTTAAAACTAAAAAATAAATAAATAAAAGTCAAGTAAAGTCAATGCCTGTATAAAAAGCACATACTCTTTCCAACTCTGTAGTGTTATACGTCTCTCTCTTTCTATCCAAACAAATAGCATTCCTCTTCTTCAAGTCCCCAGCTCTGTCAAGGCTCTGCAGCTTATTCCTGTTTGTGGTATCTGACTTCCATGCTGTTGAAGGGAGGCTCTCCCTCAGAGGACTCATGAATTCTCATTAAGAAAGGACTATATGCATGACAGCCCCTGGAAACAGAGCTGCCTCACCTCCATGATGACAATCCAAGGTGATTCAAACACCCAGAGCACCTGTAATCTCCCAGTCCTTTTACAAGCAGCAGACACCCTTGTTCATGACAGGAGACCCAGCTCCAGAACTGACAGCTGAGAACCAACAGTGCCTGGTTTCCTGAAAAAGTACCCTGAGATGGGCTGGATGCTGGAGCATTCAGAGCTTTGGGATGCTCTCGATAAACAGCCTGAAAGCACCGTGATTTCCAGGGCTAACAGAGAGAGTCTGTTCTTTGTTCACAGCCATAGTTAGGGAAATGAAAAACAAGGACTCCTTCTTAACAAGGAGTCACAAGGAATAAACATTGGCATTAGATAGTAACTTCCTCCTCCTTGGACTAAATACCCCAGGGAAAGACTTCTGCTTCTGAATCTTCATTTACTTCAGGCATTCCCTCCTTCTGCTGCAAGATATTTGTGGATAAATCAAGCAGGATCCTTTCATCACAGTGGCAGGATGAGATCATACGCCATGTATGACAAAGCAGGTCAGCGAGCTATTAACAGTCAGAAGAAACCTTCCTAGAGGTTCAAGAGTCCCAGGAACTGTTGTGCAGCAGGGTGTCAGAGGTACCTGCTGTGTCCTCTTCTCACGGCTGGAGTCATTGCCCACTTATGATTGCATGACATAACAGCTTGGAGAGCCCCCACCAGAAAAAACTATTATTGACTCGGGCCCAAGCAGTGGCCTACTTCAAATGGGCAGCAAAAGGGATGTAATATAACCTCATATTACAGGCACAGTGACTATAGAAGAAAAAGAGTTGAAAATTAATGTGAAAGGTATTTGACTTCAAAAAAGAGAACACCCTAAAAAAAAAAAAGAAAACTAGGAAAGAGGCAAAAGGGCAAAAATTTTTGCATGGTGTGGAAATTGTTTTAAGATGTCCTATTAGAGGTTGGTTCTAAGTAACTACTATCACAAAATTCTAAAAGCATCAAAATCCCAAGCCAGTTAAAATAAACCAAAGGGTAAAGAAAAATATCAAAAGTAAACAAGAAAAAAGTTTCACTCAAGTGAGGCAAAGAGATCATAAAAACTGGAAAGTTTACAGAAAAGCACAAGTAAGCCCAAAATATTTTTTAGGAGCAGTTTGCTGAAGGCATAAAAATGT
The DNA here is from genome assembly GCA_034509425.1 of Eopsaltria australis. Taxonomy (NCBI): domain Eukaryota; kingdom Metazoa; phylum Chordata; class Aves; order Passeriformes; family Petroicidae; genus Eopsaltria; species Eopsaltria australis. Next base: position 106,028 of record JAVTVJ010000228.1, on the reverse strand, counting down.
TTCATAAAAAATCCCCCTTTAAACACATCAGAAGAAGGAAGGCTGCCAGCTAGTTAGTCAGGCAGATATATGATCAAGATGTAAAAGGAATGCTAACAGAAGATAAGGCTGAAAAATTTTAATGAATTTTTCCACTAATGTTCATGGTGGAGGATCTGAGGAAGGCTCAGGCAAGAGAGCATGTTATATGGGATAAGGATATGATGATCTGTCTCAAACTGAAATGTTAGAAGAAAGTAGTACAGAAAAAAATTACAAAATAAGTTGCAACAAATCAGGTTCCGGAACTAAAAAACATTCATTCGGGACACCTAAAGGAATTCATGCATGAAATTGCTGAGGAGCCAACTCCATTTCATATCTTAAAACACACACCAGTATTGGTACCAGAGATTATAAGTTTGATGCCAATTTTTTTAAATAGCTGTTGACATGAACCCAGTAAATCTGTATTCCATCTTGGGTAAATTTGTAGAAACTACGTTAAAGAACAGAATATCTAGACTCAGAAATAAACATGATATGTTGGAGAAGGGTCAGTATGACTTCCATGGTGAAAAGTCATGCTTCATAAATCTACTACATTTCTTTGAAGAGTCAATTATTATGCAAACAAGGATACTGCAGTGCAGTAGCAATAGACAATTTCTTTGAAAGTTTGGTTAAATTCTCTCCATAGCGGCTTTAAAAACACTCTGCTTGCCTGGAGGAAGGTGGAGGTCTTGTTACGAATTAAAATTTTTCACAAGGGGGAGATTGAGCCAGGAGGCTAATATGGGTCCATGCAGGCATTTTTGGTGCTCAACAGATTTTCAAATGGTCTGGAAGGAACATGATACTGATGTACCAAGATTGGCACATCATGGTGATACAAAATTATTGAAGACTGGAAAAAAATTAAAGATGGCAGTGAAAAGTTGCAAAGGGATCCCATTTGCTAGTGGCTTGCATGTAGAGTGGCAACAAAATGTAAAGTGAAGTTCAATGTCAGTAAAATAAAAGGTAGACTCTTTAAACATGTGCTCTAAACAAAATTTTTCCACTCAGGAAAGAGATGAGTGGAAAGTTCAGCTTAAAAGTTCAGTCTGTGGGAATCGTGAAGACAAACAGATCTTAAGTATTTAATAAAAAAATAAAAAAGGAAAGAAAAAAAAGAACAAAGAAGTCAGAAAACAGGAGTACAAAAAGTACATTGCTCACAAGTGGTTACTACATTCTCATCATTGACTGTGCACAGGTCTACTCCTCTATCAGCAAAAGGCTTTAACAGAAATAGAAAAGCTGCAAAGAAAGATAAGATCACCACTGTGTTACAGCTTCCACATAAGGCAAGCCTCTACAAACCACTTTTCTGCTAGTAAAACCAATGGCAAAGGAATAAAATGATGTGAAGAAGGAAAAAAATTCCCTTTCAAATGCATCAACTTATTTGTTCTTATATTTCAAAAATTACAGATGCCTGAAAGCCACTGTTAAAAGTCTGACACTACTCTTTCCTTTCTCTGTTGCAATTTTTGTTTAGGTGCATCTGAGTGACTAGGGCAAGAGAGATGCCAATTTTTGTAAAAGGAAATGGAAGTGCTGTTATTCAACTCTGCTATAAGATCACTAAATCTTAAAGCTTGTCTCATAGTGGAGGAGCAGTGAAGCAGGAAATTGCTAATGCAAAGTGTATAAGAGAAGATCCACTATAGCACGATTCAGGCCTCACCCCAAAAGCCACTCTTGCAAAGAAAAATAGAAGAAATATGTGAGCAGAGGAGAGCACTATGAAAATTAAACAGCTTTCCAAAATAGAAAAAAAAAGAACCCAAACTAATCCTTTTACTACTACATTCAAAGTTTAATTGTGTTATTAATTTGTGTGCAGTATTTAGTCTTCAGCAATGCACACAGCTGAAAAACAACTCAGCTCCACAGCACTAAAACTGTATCAGTCCATTTTATGGAGAGCTGGCAAAGTTATATGATTTATTTTAAATTTAGTGATAATTTATCTGAGGACAGTCTGATAGTAGTACTTTGGTTTTAATGATTTCTAGCTAAAAGTAGCTCACTGTCCCTGTGGTGTTTTTGTGACCCTGCCTGCAATGCTGGTGGGCACTTCTGGGGTGTTTTTGCAGACTCACTCAGGGCATGTGACTCCCTAGTGAAACTCTGTGAAGAGGTAAGTTTTTTATGTCCTGTGTAATCTATGGCCTTTAGGCACCTACTTTAATTCTGCCCACTTAAGAAGTAACATTCATCAATGGTACTATTAGCAGTATTTACATCAGGCATACATTTAAATGTTTACAGAGTTATAGCTTGTACACCTGCAGATATGTGACCATCTGTGTCTGGCAGGGATAGTCATGTACAACTATGTAAGATGACTGGCAAATGAAATTGTATGTTTCCAGAAGTCTTCACTACAAAAAGTCCAAGTGCAGATAAATTACATCTTCTTTTCCTGAGGTGATGTAAAACATAAGATTTCAAATAAAAATTGATTTCACACTGTTTTCTCTACCCAGCTGATACAGCTTCTGTGGTGAATGTCTTCATCTCTTCATGACTCTGCACAGGCCATTCTGTAAGCCCAAGTGGGAATCTTTCGCATCTCAGTTTCTGGTGTCTTCTCACCAAAGGAGACTGGGCATCCTAGAGCCCTGCTGACTGGAGAAATGTGCTACGAAAAAAGTGCGACTTATAGTTTGGATTAAATATATCTCTGGGGGTTGTCATGTTTTTTAAATTTATTCACCTATTTATGGAAAATATGAAATCCTCTACAGAAATAATTTGCTAAAAACCATAGCCTTCAGAATGCAGCTGCAGACCCAACAGTTTTCAGTGTATTTGTATCTGTGTCATGAGATAGTACTTTAACAGACCTTAAATACACACCCATATAATGCACAGTGCTTCATTCTGAGTGTGTGATGTGTTCATATGTTTCAATACTTACTACACAAAGAGATTTAAAAAAATATTTAAAAGTTCATTCTCACAACAATAACTGAAGTAGAGAGGTTTGGCTATGCAAGGGAATTGCAGGTTGGAAAATTTGTGGGCTTAAAAGTATTCTAATCTCAATAGGAAAATTAACTAGCTTATTCAACATAAAGCTATACTTGGCTCCAGCCTTAAGGTTAAACTGTGGTTTCTACTTGAGGAAAACAACTAATCTGGTGCACCGTTATGTCAACAGATGCTGCTATGGGCGAAATTTCCCATTTGTTGAGCTTGTGATACAAAGCAAAATGCTTCATATCCTTTACGTCTTTCTGAGTAGAAACCAGGAGCATTTACTCCCAGAAGGACTGTTCAGTTGATCCCTCACTCTTAAAGAGTGTTAGCAGTAGAGAGGGCCAAGCATACCAAACAGATGTAGTATTGAGCAGTATTTTCATAGTCATCATTTCTGATAGAGACTCAACATGTTAAGTGCAACCATCAGCACATTTAGATAGCTGTCTAAGTTTCACTGTCAAAAGACCAAGGCAGGAAACTCCAGAGGGCAATTCATCTTGCATAACTCAAACATGAAGCTTTAGAGCACTTTGACATTTGATTCATCATTTTGACACCAATTAGACACCTGCTTTAGTCAGAGTATATTGTGTTTTCAAGAGGCCATATTTCTTCATTGGCTGAAGAAGCAGGGACAAAACAGATTAGATCCTGACTTTCAGACAGAAAATTGGAGAATGAAACCGACTTCCTGTGTCTTCTGACTTGCTGGAATCATTAATTGTGGATTTTAAACTACAGTATGTAGGCAACCCCTTGCCTGACTGCTTCCAGACACATCATCCAGACACCAAATTGCTTCAAAGGTCACACTACAAAACCTTTAATTTTTCATCAATATGAATGTTAAGCAGTCATCGATTAAGGAATAATGTAAAGCTCTTGCTCAGACACAGGTCTCTATATCATATCACCACATATAGATACAAACTAGCCAGGAACATTGACTGTCAGGGATGAGCAGCTATTGTCTAACACAGCCAAGGTGTTTTCAGCAGGGAAATTACTCACATGCTGCTTTATGCAAACAAACAGCTTTTTTATGAACTCCCTAGTTATCTATTCTCCTGAGAAGTCCACCTCAGGCATCCAGTCAAAAATAAATTAATAATATAATGCACAAAGACTTCAGGGACACCTTTGCCATCCTAACTACAGGCAAAACAATTTCCCATTCAGTGCTTACCACAACAGATTTAAGTGGATGAATAGTCTAGTTAAATACCTACTCTAGATGCCACCTTGGACTGGGCCACAAATCAGCACCTGGAAGTCCCCAGCTTTGGGATCTCTGTCTTGGGTCCTTCATCGCTCTCTTAGACTGAGATGCTCTAATAGACATGAAAATAAATAGATGTCATGGCAAAGTGTCTGAATATAGCAAAAATCAGTGTGGTAGAGAAACAACTCAAATTTATGTAGCATTTGGCTTCTTCCAGAAGAGGAATAGATCAAAAGATTAATAGATTAATATTCCCTATGTAGCTCTCCTAGCAATCATTTTTCCAAGTCGACATCATCACCTGAGGAAGAGGAAGGACAGGTACTGATCTCTTCACTCTCATAAATCATGACAGGACTCGAGGAAACAGCATGAGGCTGAGTCAGGGGAGGTTTAGGTTGATATCAGGAAAAGGTTTTTCATCCAGCAGGAGGTTGGGCACTGAAACAGGCTCCCTAGGGAAGCGGTCACAGCACTTACAGAGTTCAATAAGTGTTTGGACAACTCTCTCAGGCACATGGTATGACTCTTGGGGATGGTCCTGTTCAGGGCTAAGTTCAGTGATCCCTGTGGGTCCTTTCTAACTCAGGATATTCTGTGGTTCTATTATTTTACTGCTGCCAATGAGCAAGCTGTGTGACCTGTGACCTGTGTACCATTTGGCTGAGTTTTGTGCTGCCTCTTCACTCATCCATTGTACTCATTAGCAAAGGCCTGAAGAAAAATGACTTCATTTGTATCTATTTCTTATCTAGAATTCCCACTGGATGCTCAGTTGTCAGAACATCTCTGTGGTTGAAGGTATTAGAGCATTTCTGAACTAAGATTTGAGTTTTCTCCTGTATTAATTACAGGAACATGCTGAGCTGCTCTTCAATCAGAAATCTCCTTTTTGCCGTACAAGAATGTGTGACATACAGCTTACAACAAAGAAAAAGAAATCACAGCTGTATTTAACACTTAAATGAAATTGAACTTGATGTTTCAGAGACCATTGCAAAAGAATTTGAAAGAATCTCACAGGATCAAATAACATAATTATAATCTGTAGAAATGGCATGATGTTCGCTGAGGTTCATTTGTCCTAACTTTGTGCTTTCTTCCACAAGGAAAAATGTCAAAATTCTGAATTTCCCAGTTATCACATCTGCCAACAACACAAAGCTGTGTGGGGTGGTTGACATGCTGGAGGGATGACAGACTTGAGAAGTGGGTCCATGAAAACCTCATGAAGTTCAACAAGGTTGAGTGCAGGGTTCTGCAGCTGGGTTGGGGCAATCCCAAACATGAATACAAACCAAGCAGAGAATGGAGTGAGAGCAGCCCTGCCGAGAAGGACTTGGGGGTGATGGTGGATGAGAGGCTGGACATGACCCAGCCATGAGCACTCACAGCCCAGAAAGCCAAATACGTCCTGGGCTGCACCAAAAGCATCATGGCCATCAAGGTGAGGGAGGGCATTTTGCCCCTCTGCTCTGCTCAGACCCCATCTGCAATGCTGCATCCAGTTTTGGGGTCCCCAATACAAGAAGGACATGGATTTGTTAGAGTGAGTCCAGAGAAGGGCCACAAAGATGATCACAGAACTGGAGCACCTCTCTAGGGTGAGAAAGCCGGTGTTGTTCAGCCTGGAGAAGAGAAAGATTTGGGAAGACACTAGAGCACCTTTCAGAACCTAGAGGGGGCTACAAGAGAGACAGAGAGGGACTTTCAACAAGAACATGTAGTGACAGGACAAGGGGTCTTGGCTGCAAACTGAAAGAGGGCAGGTTTAGGTTAAATATTAGGAAGAAATTCTTTACTGTGAGGATGGTGAGGCACTGGAACACGTTGCCCAGAGAAGCTGTGGATGCTTCATCCATGGAATTGTTCAGGGTCAGCTCTGAGCAACCTGGTCTAGAGGAAAGCATCCCTGCTCATGTCAGGGGAGTTGGAACCAGATGAACCTTAAAGTTCCTTGTAACCCAAACAATTTTATGATCCTGTATTTCTATGATCCTACTGTAGGTACCTCTGTGAAGGGGTGAAAGGAAAAGAAAAAAGAGACATAAGCCTAGGTCCAAATAAAGAGACAACACAGCAGTGAGATGTGATGTGACACTGTCCTTGCAAGGGAAGAGAACAGAGATGGACAAGGCAGTGAGATGAAAGCAAGAAATTGTTTAAATTTGTAAACAGGCTCATTGTAAAGGGAAGTGAAAAGGTCACTGGACTGGAATCAGGGACTGACAAAGATGAAAGAGAATGTTGTGTGATGAAAGGATTCCTATTATTTATAGAAACAGGTTCTTGAAAATGGAAATAGTGTGTAACTGTGTATCTGCTGATGCTAGATGAGCTGCTAGTGACTGCATGAAAGTGACTCTTCTCAAGGAGAAACAGGAGAAAAGAGTGAATGAAAAGATTAGAGAATGTATGGAATTTCTGCTAAACTACTTAAAGAACTAGTGGGTGGTAGGAAAGTGTTACTTGTGTTCATCAGAGCACACTGCAAAAGCAGCCATCAAGAAAGTGCTGCAGGAAATCAAGAACTGCCAGGAAACAAATAGCAAATGTTTGTACAATGTTCCCATCACTGCTAATAGGCCAGCCTGTGAGAAGGTGTTTGTGGTTTAACAAAAGATGCGGCTGAGTGTGCAGTATGTCACCAGAGATGCAGGTAGTGAGAAGAGAGGTTGGTTTGGGGTCAGTCATCCTGCAAAACCATAGAAAGAAGGTACTCCAATCTACTGAAGAAAGACTCATGTAACTTGCAAGTAATTTCATAGGTGTAGATGTAATCCAAAATCTTTTTACAGGGGTTTCTACTCTGGTGTATACCCGAATTTCACTTCAATTCTAAACAAAGAGAAGAGAAAGACTAATGAGCAGTAGGAGAATAAGAGTAAGAAAGTAAGAAATAATTAAAAAAAGTAGTGCATAGTAAGAGGAAAATATTGTAAATATCTTCAAAATAAGCAGGGCTGTGCAAATGGCAGTATTGCCTCCTAAAAATAGGTAAGCTCCATCAAGCAGCAGTGTGAGTAGATGAGTGAGGAAGGAACACAGGAGACAAACTGCCAGCCAGCAAAATGCTGACTGGGGGAGAGAACACCCAGACTGTCTAGGGAAGTCTGGAGATTGCCCTCTTGCCTCCTTCTACTCATACAACAGACCTGCAAAGTCTGAATGAAACAACCCCCTATCCTTTTTCATTCCACAGGAGGGGCTGCTAGAACAACAAGTGTTTCAACATGCACAGGTCCTGCTGGTCCTGTCACTTAGTCTTGTAGTTCTTCCTGAGTCTAAGTTTGTCTGCTCACGAAAAACAGGGGAGTCAGACTTCAGTGGCAGTCTTCTGTCTTAGCTAAGCTACAGGAACAAGAGATGTGTACTATAACAATGCCTGAAGGTACAGTGAGATTAGTTCATAATGCTGAGCCTCAGCTGGACTCTCTGGAAGCTGCAGCTGCTGGGTAGTGTGGCTCTGAATAATAATAGGAAGAAAACACAGAGGTGTCACTAGTATTTTCACCTTATAGAAAATGTATTAATTGTGTCATCCAACTACTTCTGTGCTGTACTGAAAGGGTGGTGAGATGATCTCCTAGCTTACCATGGTGCCTCCGATCCAGAAATTATCTGAAATACCCTTGGTTATCTTTGCACAGAGGTTCTGTCCCGAACACACTGACTGTGCCTCTGTTGAGCCTTTTCCCTTTGGGCCCAGGCTACCATATCACAGCATCTCTCCACATTACACCTTCTGATAATGGCATCTCTTTGGCTTCCCTGAATACCTGAGAATGGCCAAGTAGAATCAAGTGACCCATAAAACTCCTAAATAAGCTAATATTTGGCCAATGCACTTCCAAAGACCTGTTTCAGAAGAGCGTCCTGGTTATCTCAAGGAGATGGCACTCATTTGAACTGACACCTCAGGTAATCTATAGTCCTATTTTAACTTTATTAATTTTGTATTGATCTTAAGCAGAAATTTCTTTTGCCTCTGCAGTACTCCTTTCTTCACTCTTCCTTGAGCATATAACAAAATATGCATGGCTATAAGCTCTACATTTGTTAAGTATCATAATGATTTCTGGATGATTGGTTGTGACAAATTCAAGATTCTCTGTACTAAAGCTACCTTGAGAGGGCTGTGAGCATTAGCTGGCATTCCCTGAATGTATTTCTCATTACATCCCATCGTTTTACTGTCTTTCAACAACAATGTCCCTTGTCTTCATTCCAATGCTGCCTTGGGGATATAGTAATGAGTCCTCAGACCATTTTCATCTCTCTCTAAAGGGAAAGCAAACAAAGTGCCAGACAGAGAAGAAGATGAAAAAGCTCTCATAGTAGGAAAGCAGAGAAGGAGATGGGACCGTGCATCAAAGAAATTGTCAGTAGATTTGATTCACACTGGGTCCAGGCATCACTTGACCAGTCTGTAAGAGACAGCAGCTTGGTCTCTTCTGCAAAACTCCATTGAAATAATTTTAGCTTTCTCATGCTATCTGATCCCTTTCTCTCTGTCTCAGCTGCCGGATTTCAAGTGTTCCCCCTGAGTATTGGAACATGGACTCAAAACAAGTATCAGAGAATTGTACGATAGACCTTGACACATTTGAAATAAAAGACAGTCAAGTTTTGTTGGGTTTTTTTTTACACTGCCAGTTGCTGGAGGCCTTTCCATGGCTATGGTATCATCACTAATTTCCAGTATATAACACTGAAATTGAATTATGGATAACACATAATTTTCCACAATAGCTTCCAGCTATTGGCAGTCTTGAGAAAAATGTACATCTTGGACTGGCCACCATTTTAAACATGGTAATGTCTCTGCTTCAAGGATGTATCTCTGTTCCTTCCCTTCAGAGAATATGCTAAGAAGGAAGGGACTCATCAGGATCATCAAGTCCAACTCCTGGTCCTGCACAGGACATCCCCAAGACTCACACCATGGGCCTGAGAGTGTTGCCTAAATGCTTCTTGAACTCTGCCAGGCTTGGTGCTGGGACCACTTCTCTGAGGAGTCTGATTCAGTGCCCAGCCATCCTCTGGGTGAAGAACCTTTTCTTGATATTTAACCTAAACACACACACACCCCAACACCCCCACCCTCCCCCACTGTCCCAACTCAGCCTCATGCCGTTTTCTGGAGTCCTGTCACTGGTCACCACAGAGAAGAGATCAGTGCCTGCCCCTCCTCTTCCCCTCTTGATGAAGTTGTAACTGCAGTGAGGTCTCCCCTCAGTCTCCTCCAGGTTGAATAGACCAAGTGACCTCAGCCACTCCTCATGTGGCTTCCCCTCAAGGCCCTTCACAATGTTTGTAGCCCTCCTTTGGACACTCTAATAGTTTAATGTCTTTTTTTTACATTGTGGCACCCAAAACCGTCCCCAGCACTTGAGGTGAGGTCACCCCAGTGCAGAGCATTGCAGGACAATCTCCTCCCTTGCCTGGCTGTTGATGCTGTGCCTGATGCCCCCCAGGACAGGGTTGGCCCTCCTGGCTGCCAGGGCACTGCTGAGTCGTGTTCAGCTTGCCATCAACCAGGACCCCCAGGTCTCCTTCTGCAGCTCCAGCCTCTTGTTCCCCAGTTTATACACACAAACAGGGTTACCCCGTCCTAGGTGCAGAATCTTTGCAGAGATTACCAGAACCATTCCTTTTCTTTCCCTGCTGGCACATATCCATCTGCTTCTTGCTTTGTAGGTAAGGAGAAGGCCTTCACTACTGACCACTGAAAGGCACGTTGGCCATTGCTTCTCCCAGCTCTACTTGCTTTTCTGAGATGGGATCAGATCTAGCCCTCCCCACTTTCTGCTGCTGCAGGACTGACCATGGGTTAGGGCAGTGGAAAGCTCATCTGTGGCTGCTGCTGCCTTAGCTTCCAGTTGAATGAATGTTTTTCCACAGCACACAGACTGACCTTGTAAACACCTTTGTGCCTGGATCCCAATGGTTTTCACCAGCCAATGGATATCTCAGTTCCCACTGTTCTTGACCAGGAAATTAATAATACTGGCTCTTCTCTACATAACTGAGAAATCAGTATCTATTTGAAATTCCTGTGGTTGTCAGTGTTGTTGTCCTCTTTAAACTGCAGAACGTTTGACAGTTTTATGCCCTAGCAACACAAAGCAAGGCAGACTATGCTGTTCAAAATAATTTCCTCTTGCTGGCAATGTGTCGAAACCACTTGTCATACAACACACACTGTCTCACCATAGCTCTCCACAGCCCCACAGGGCTAACCCCACTTCCTAACCTATGGCAAATATCCTAGGGAGGTTTGGAAATAGCTTCGGAGCTGTAACTTGACATGGGAGGCATGAAGGTCACCTGTGAAAAGCACAGCACATTGCTCAGGTTTACCAGAGAAGTCAGAAATAAATGCATAATTTCTGGAAGAAGTGTGCAGAAGAAGAGGTGGTTCAAACTCTGAAGATGGCTGTTGTGGTTCCTGAGGAATTGTTTACAGAAAAGGACACTTGATTTCCTTTCAAATGCAAAGAAAAGGTACAAAAGAGAGTTTCCACAAGTGGTTTTCATCCTTCTTTTTATGCATTGAAAACATTGCTTTAACCACTTACTGAAGGACTATGCTATCCACAGCTAAAGAAGCCACTCACAAATCCAGTGGAAGAAAAGGATACAACTATATAAATCCGAATCATATATTCTGGCTCCGCTTTTGCCTTTCACAAAAACACATCTAGAATGCAAACCCAATTTTCTTGCAATCAAACACATATGGCAGTGAGAGGGACAGGGTTTCTTTGGCTCACACCCGATTGCCACCAGTCTGGCCCTCCTCATCAGAAAGGCTCTGCTTATGGCTGCAGCTATTTCCCTCTTCAACCACACCAAGTATTTGCTCAGTGGCCACAGCTTCACAGGGGGTCTCAAAAAGACAAGCACAGCGCAAATACAGCAAATGTACACCCTTCCTTCCTTCCTTCCTTCCTTCCTTCCTTCCTTCCTTCCTTCCTTCCTTCCTTCCTTCCTTCCTTCCTTCCTTCCTTCCTTCCTTCCTTCCTTCCTTCCCTTCCTTCCTTCCTTCCTTCCTTCTTTCCTTCCTCCCCTCCTCCCTCCCTCCCTCCCTCCCTCCCTCCCTCCCTTTCTTTTTCTTCCATGTCAGTCACAAACTATGCATTTTTGTCCCCATTGCTTGTGCTTTTCCTTTGGCTTACACCCTCAGGCCACTGCAGAGCTGTAAAGTGCAATTCCCATTTCTTCATCCTCAGCTGGTACCTCGAGTACAAAAGCTCATTCCCAGAGAGAGAAAATTGTTCATATGATCCCAAGACATCTAAACATTTCCAGTCACTACAGAACTATGGATAAGCCAGAAGATACGAGTTGAGATACTCTAGGGAACAGGAATAAACATTTTTGGAAGATAACCTTTCCTCTGGTGTTTTTCTGCACTGGCACTTTCAAACATCTGCTGCATCCTTCCTCCTTTTACTGCAATACTGTCATAACTTATCAGTAATGGCCAGGTGGTATTTGCACTGCAAAACTCTAAGGAATATCTAGATTCCTCAGGAAGGGAAAATGTTAATTTGGTAGCTTGTATTTTAACCTCTAACAGGAATTTTCAGATTGTTATTGCAGGTTGATGTAAAGAGCGCTGACCTGCAGAGGGTTTTGTCTTCCAGATAAGACATAAAGCGAGAGTCTGCTACTTGCAGTCACCAAAGACACTGTGACACTTTTGTTTAAGGTGTATTATTTCCTCTACTCTGGTGAAATCCCAGCTGTGAACTTCACATTCCTCCTGTCTCCTTTCTCCTTAAAATTAAATTGGATAGGATGGTTTTCATTTCCTGTCCCCTCACTTCTTGTGTTGTGTGGCTACAGGCAGTCAAAAAAACACAGTGTTTCACCCTGGAGGTGCCTGTATCTCAGAAAAAGGTGAAATAATCTTTTATGAAAAGACTTACCTGCCTCACAGGAATGTTTTGAAGTTTAAGCATTTTAAGCCTTTTCCTTTTTTTATTTGGGGGGGGGGGGGGAGAAGATTGAGACAAAAATCAGCACAAGTACACAGATGATCTGCATATTTACAGGGAATTGACAAATTTCAAATGCAATTAGGACCATAATTTTCTGAGATTTCAGTTTCTTTCATCATTTTTTGAGAGGAAAAATCAAAATAAAAGCAAATGAAAGGTAATCCAGACAGGAAAGAAAAACCAACCACAGTGCTTTTCTTTAAAAGAAATAGCCCTCTCTGCCAGACATGATCTCTACAGGATGTATAAAAACTGTTGTGAAGGATGGCTGTCATATTAATGCATTTTCAGGTCTTTTCCTGCAGCCACTTTGAAGACATGTGACTCAGCTGTATTTCTTTCTATTCGGCAAAACCAGTGCTTGCTTTGAATACCAAAGGATTAGAAAAAAAGGAACACAGAGAAATCTCTGTCAGCAGCCACACAGTCAGTGCAATTCCTGATGAAAATGATGGCAGATGCCTAGGTTACACTGGTACCTTGCACTTTCATCCCTATTTCACTGAGTTTTGCAGATCTGGAAACTTGACATCCAAGAAACATTAACCCCTTGAAGTGCAACAAGGAGATGTGATTAAAATTGGGTGTTAAAATTGTTTTCAACAAATTTGGCAAAGACAGAGCATGGTTAGATGTTATTCCATGCAGTCCTGGCAGAGGGAGACATCAGAAACGTCTCAAGTTATTACACTGGAGGATCATCCGCCTTGGAAGGATAACAGCTATTATTAATCCTTGTTTTCAGCAGCATCCAGCATGACTGAGAAACTTTCAAGCACCAACCAAGATCAGTCCTTAACCTTATAGTCTGAAACTAAATTCAGTGTCAGAGGTAAAGGGGAAATAGTAAAATGTACAGTGTGCTCCTTTGGATGGTCTGAACTAGATACTGTAAATCAGTCAGGCAGTCTTATAAGTAGGGATGACCTTGAGAATCCTCCAGTCTATTTTAGTCATACAGTGCTTGTAGAAACTGACTGCTTCATTCTTGATGAGTTTTGTCAAGCACCTTCTGTGAAAGTAGGCATACACACCGTAGGAAGAAAATTAAGTGCGGTTTATTCTCATTTATTTTCAGGAGAATTTTCCAACTTGCAGTTTAGTGAGACTTCACAGAACAACCCCAAATTCTTTCTGTTTAAACCCTCAATTTAAAGTCTTAACTTCTTTTCTTTTTAAAATTTTTTTCCAACAGCAAGTACTCTGCCTACATGTTGGCTTCAAACTCTACAAATGTTTTATCTTAACCAGGTGTTTATTTTGTTTGCATTATCTCATCCACTTCTTCCCTGGATATTTGAGGATTAGCATATGTTGTGGACAAGATCAAAGCAATCAACTTACCGTTTGTGAGCTTTATAAGGGAATTATTTGATTTTTGCAAACACAACACAGCTGTTGTGCATAAAAAAAATCTACTTAATGTTATGTAAAGAAAAGATTTCTACAAACGCTTTTGTTGGACAGAATTCACTTTTCCATCTCATACAAAAATCAATTAAGATGAAAATGCAACTGGATTGTGTATGTGTAATTTTTTTAATCAAGAGAGCTCCATGTCTCCAGATTCTATTGAAGTAGGTTTTCAAAGCCCTTTTGTTCTCACCTGCCTATGAAAAATCACTCACAGCATCCTGGATCTCAGCTCACAGTGACTGCCTGAATCCAAAAGGTAAAGTAGTCCATCCCCATGGAGGACGCCAGCTGTCTCATTGATTCTGCATGGCTCTTGGCTGACGCTGAAGCAGCACTGGCATAATTTCCAGAGAGAGGTGTATAATGAGGTAGCACCATGTTAACTATTAGCAGGGAGAAGTCAAACATCTGGTCTGAGGGAAAAGAGGAGGCCAGAGCTGAAATATCAGCATCAAAGCATGCATTTGTTGGGAAGTGTATGCCAGGATTCACCACCTAGAAGCAAAAGATTTGGGGATGAAAAGGGATGCAAAAACAACAGTAAAATAACAGGAAGAAAACTCCTTGTTCTAGGAACTATATTCTTCATTATTTAAAAGCAGCACTATTAAAATTCTTCTCCAGTGAAGAAAGAAAGGATACTCAGAATAATCCTCATTTTGTATAAATGCACAGTTATTTCCTCAACATTTCTTCTTTTAATCTGTCTCTGTATCTTTCACGGATCAAGCTACCAGTTTGATGCAACCCCACTAAAACCCCAGCACAGTGCAGCATTTTCTATCCTTTCTCAGTTGCAATTCTACAGCAGGAGTTTACAAATGCCAAGAAGCCACTGTCTGTGAGTTGGGAGCAACTGTCCTGTGGATAGTCTGGAGGGATGAGGATGTAAAGAGTGAAAATTATTCAGCAACACTTGGTGGAGATGAAGGGGGGTGTTTTAAAAACAGAGGCTGAGGGTGAGAAAAGGATGGAAGTCATCCTAGGCAGCCCTTGCTGGCAGGTGCATTCACACCAGGTGCTGGCTCTGTTCTCCACTGATTGTAGCAGCAGGACATTGGCAGTTTTTGTAATGGTATAGAAATGTCTAGGTATATTTCAGCTTTATGTTTGTTGGGTTGACACTTTTAAGAAATCTTGGTTTTAATCAAGAAAACAAAAGGAGAGAAGAAGAGTCTTCCTGTAATGTGTAAGGGATAAAGCAGTCTCTGCATCAGTTTCCAGAGTGCAGCTTTCTCTTTGGCTGCAGTGTCACATACCCAAGTGAGTGTATGGTACATTCACAGCTCTCTCATCATCATTCTGGACATGTTTCTTTCTGAAGAAAGTTGCCTTCTAGAGAACTGATCCTAAGGAATCTGGTCGAGTACTTGCGATGCCAAGTTCTGGTGGCAGGCATTTCACAATGAAATTCACCATTCTCTCTTACAGTCTAGGGGAAGGTGACTCTGACCCGCGATTTGCTGTTTGTTTTGGCAGGGTTAGGATTCCCAGAGTTGCTTGGTCTCATGACTGATTTAGAATTAACTGTCTGATTAACACATCGTGTTAGTTGTGTATCAAGACTTTGTTCTTTTTGTCTGTTCATCCCTGAGCTGTGGTCTTTGCAAAGTGTTCTGAGATTGATTGCTATTTTCTTACAATGCTAAATAAGGAATAGTTAAATCTGACAAGGATCTTTTAAACAGTATCTCTACCAATTTTCCTGCTGTCCCGTCTGGCTGTTCATAGCATGGATTTGCTATGACACACTTTAGCTGATACAGCAAAGAAAAGCATTTTTGGAATATAAGACTCCCACGACCTCTCTCAATACCAATTAGGACTCCCCAAAGTCCCTTATTTCACATTGCAAGAAATCAGATGCACAACAGTAAGTTATCAGCTCCTAAACCAGAATACCAATCTGTCATCCTCACCCATTTCCTCCTCTTCTACTCACAAACTGCTCCAGGTAGTTTTCTACTCTGACCTGATCTTTGTCTACTCCCCCATCTGCCCGCTCAGAGCAATACATCATCTCCTTCCCTAATTATCTTTCTTTACCCTAGTTTTTAATGTCAAAATATTATGTGCCTTTGGGGATTTGCTAGTCCATCTTTTTCTTTTTCCTGCTCACTGACTCTTTCTGATCCTCCCTTCTTTGTAAATACCAGAAACACTGAGGGTTGTAGCATACATGCTATAAACATATACCCCAATATAGTGCTATGAGTCTGTATTTGTATTGTTGGGGATGTGAAGCCTGTGAAACATCTTCTCTCCTCATTCCCTCGCTATTTAAACTGGTGTAAGACCTCTTGGTGTAAACTATGCCCCCCCCCTCTTCCAGCCAGTCCATGTGAATATATTTTTTGGCGTAAAGGAGGTCTTGCTCCTCAGTTTTACCTCAGCAAGAAGGTGGGACACTGCTGGTGTGTGCCTCATAGGCAGGAGCTGCAAAATCCTAAGATACAGATGTAGCCAGGGGAAAAACTGCACTTAGAACAGGCCATATAAAAAGGTTCTTTACAGATCCATCTGTATAAATGCAAGTGGTTGATCCATTTATTTATAACAATTCTGGTGTCAGCCACGTGACAAGTCACTTGGGGGTCAGAAATAACATGCCATCAAAATAAGCTCCTTGAGTATTTCCATTTTGGTGCACAGAACATTTGATAAAAAGAGGCACTTGTTATCACTTCCTTAAACATAGTCTTCTGCCTCTCTTGTTCAAACCACTAAAAGCCAGATAGCATATGCACAGGGACTAAATTCTTCACAGGCAGGCATCTGGATCAGTATATTGAAATTGAGTCTATTTTTAGGCCACTAATGCTAGCTTCCCCATGAAACTGCATATTCGTAGTTTTCAGGCCTTCTGAAGTGGATTCTTGCCATAAATTGATTGTAAATCATTTTGAGTGCATGGGAGGAAGGGCCTGCTCCAAAGTCTATTGAAAATACATTAGAGTCTTTCTATTGATTTGAAAAGCTGAAGATCCAGCCAGCAAGAATTCATTCTGTCCATGTAAAATACGTGCAATTTGCATTAGAAATGCAACATAAATGTATTTCTTATGCAAAACTCAGCTGAACAACACACTTCACTGCATATCTAGCAAATTCCACAGCTGGAAATATTGTTCTCTCTTTTATATCCTTATTCTTCTTATCCAAGCAGCTAAGCAGATATTTGGGGTTTTCTCAATTGTTTTGTTAGGGGGATAAATTGATGAGAGAGCCTGTGATTGCTCTGGTACAACCTATTTTCTTTACAAGGAACAAGCATAAACCTCTGATACAGCAGGAAGAGCAATAGAATGTTAATTTTTTTTTTTGTCTTTAAGCATTTTAAAACTGTCTTTTTAACAGTCATTCTGCTCCAAAAGCTGTTTTTATCCCCTTTGGCTTTCCTTCCATAATGCCACACATATTTCTCTGTTACCTGTTTTTCTGGTCCTTTCTGTGGTTTTTTTCATGGCTGCTGATTCTGTGCTCTATTTATTAGATCCTTAGGCCCTGAGACTGCTTTGCAGAAATTTGGGGCTGCTGGGATCGGCTGTCAGTGTTCATAGTAGCAATTCCACTGTGTCAGTTGCTGCTTAACACGTACTATCACTTCGCTGTTCTCATTTACCTTAAAAGAGTGTGATTGTCATGCCCAGGAATTTCAGTGAGGTCTCTGATTGCTTCCAAATCAAAAACCTCAGGTCTACGATCGAGTTACAACATATAAGCAGTTACCTAACTCTAGATGATCCACAATAAGTGTCTAAATATCCATTCTTTCAGGCCATATCAAATACATAGGAAATTCATTTAGCTAAGTCCCCAAAGAATGTCATCCAAATCAAAATACATTTCATATTAACTCCCTTGATGTTCTCAGACCACTGAGGCTCAGAGAAGGCTTTATATAAATCAATGGGTTCATATGGGGTCAAACAAGAGGAGCATGTGGTTTTCAATCTCTTCAGGAAAAATTTGAGCTACCAATCAAGCTATTCCTCATTCTGTGAACTTGTATTACCTTGACTGATCACAAATTGTGAAGCCATGGATATTTATTAAGTTATTACCTTTTGGGGACAGTGTAGCTTGTCTAAGCCGCATACTGCTAGGATAAGAGAAATTCAGTGTTAAATGTAATTCTGTCATGCTATTTTTTCTCTCAAGCTCAAATATTTTTACTTCCTAAAGTTTTGAAACACATGCAAAGACAAGATGTATTCCTAGAACATATTTTACCAAGTAAGTGTGGTATTTGGTCATGAAGGGAATAGAGTTTCCTGGTGTTTATTCTAGGGTCAATCACCAAATTACACAGAGTTTTGAAACATCTTCATATTTTAATTTTTGATGTTGTCTTATGGCCTGGAGAATGTTTTAAGTAGACTTATGAACTCTCATTAATTTATGAACTCTGTTTTTGACTTATTTTTGACATGGAATAAATTTACAGAAAAAGAGACCCTGCCTGTGAGACAGAAATGAGTCTCAGGGCCATGTACGGCTTCTCCCCGGGGAAAACAATGGAAGCCACTACCTGAGACATTAACTCTTAATAATTTTAAGCCTCAAATTAAAGAAGGGATGGAGAATAGAAACAACATGAAGGAAAGGCAGAAGGAGGAGATATTTAAAAATGGACTTCATAAGCAACATTCTAATGAAAGTGGCAAAAAAAACCCCAAAACCTAAAAGAGGAAAGAAGGTATGGCAGAAAAAGACCCAAAAGTTCTAAGAAACCTTAACCATATTAATGATCCTTTAGAAAATCCTAAAGGGTGTTTTCTTCGTCTTGTTTTTACATCTACAACTCTTTGTTTTCCATTTCTTCCATTGTTGGTATGCTTAAAGTCTTTTACAAAGGCTGAATGTGTTTAGCTTCAGCTGTCACAGAGCCCTGCAGAGTTAAATAGCCTGTCAGAGCTACCTCAGGAGGGTCTTGATGAAACCAAAACTATTTCAGCTGAGTGTACGTGAGCACAGTAACATTCTAATGTTTCTGGAGTCATATTAGTATAAAAAGTATTGCTTTTGTGTCTAGGTTTTGTATGTCACCTCCCTCTTACTGCTGAATAAAAAAGCCTATTAATACTAAAAGTAATAAATTGTGACACTGCATTCATAGAAAAAACTACTGAAATTAATGACAAAAAAGCCACAGCATGTACAGTCTTCTACAGGAATTTTACTTTCTGACTTATTTTGTGTCTTTGCTCTGCTTTATCAAGACAAAAATGTATGAACACCTACATAATCTGTTTACCCAGGTCTTCTGCTCCCTGATGGAACACTTTCCTCTCTCAACCACTATGTAAAAGATGGGCACTATTGTTCTCCCTATCCCTTCTCTGTACCTTCAGAGAAGAAAAGGATGTAATTACCTGTTCTAATGAGTTGACATGAAGGCATAAACAAAAGCAATCCCTTTCTCAGGGTCTTAAATTTCCCCACACATTAGGCATCTAACTCAGATTTGTCAACTCCACTCCTAGAGCCAATTCAGTTTCAGAACTAAACCCAACCATACATGCATACTAGGCATCAAAGATTTGACCAAGGTCATGTTGAAGCCTGGGATGGAATGAGGGATTGAAATTCTTTCCTTCAAATGGTTTGTTCCCTTCTAGTGCACCTGGAACAGCACTGAAGACAAAAGCACTAGCTATTCATATAATGAATAACCCCTCCATTAAAAATTGCTCCAGGCACACTTGGCAGCAGGAACAAGGATAAGTGGGAGGACCAAGGTAGATGATAACACTTGGTAAACTATTAACCAGCCCACACATGGGCTTGAAAGGTTTGTACGTGTATATATTAATCTTTTGTGTAAACACACCGAGGACAATTATGGACACGGTGGCCTAAACTGCCAGTGTTAAGCGACTGCTGACCCAGCACAATTACCACTGCACGACTCCCTCAGATATCTGTCCTTTATGCTGAGAAGGACGTCCTAGTTGGGAGTGTTTCTGTATATACATATGTATAAAATGGCACTTGGTTCACACTGAGAGATATAAAAGATATCACAGAAAAGCTCTTCATGACACCTAATAGAGAAGATCATCTTGATGTGTGTGTGACATGTCCTTACTTGAATCCAGTAACTCCAGCACGGAGAATGCAGAGAGGCTGCAGTTTGTTGACAATGGCTGCAATAGGAGCTTCACAGCCCTGCTCAGTAGCCCTAGGTTAAAAAGCAGGCTTGTCTTCTGCAGACCATTCATTATCCATCCTCCTAAAGCCCAAATACTGAGATTATAAAAGCAGAGCAGCTCTCAGTGATGGTATGTAAGTATCAAAACCCCCTGTATACAGACAAGTATAGATGTCTCTGTATTTGAGTATATGTCCTGTCTGCTCTGGAAGCCTCAAGATCCCAGGAAAACTATTACACCCTGATCCAGTTTCTCTGGGCATTCTGTTTTAATGGTTGTGTGATATTGCTGGTGGCTTTGAAAAAGGTCTCTGTTTCACCCCAGAAGTACATACAGAAAAACTCTGAAAAAATTCATTCCTCTTTACATCACAGCATCTGGCTTCCTTTTGCAATAAAAGGTGTCGTATAAGGCAAGATATGACAATCTGAGCAATAAAATTAGAAATTCTAATCTCTCCATGCTGGGCACAGAAAGAAGTTCATGAGGCGTTGGTTTACTGCAGTATGTTATCAAATTGTGATAATGCAGATAAAAAGGGAATGGAAATGGCAAAGTTATTAAACTAACTGCATCTGTAAGGATATTAATTTGATTTATCTCACTTATTATTATTACCATCAAGCTCAAATGCAAATCCTAAAGTTTGAGTCAAATCGATCACTGAATTTAGTTAGGGGGAAGGAAAATAAAGGATTAACAGTTATAAATGCTACTCCCTTACATGAATTTTGAAAAAAAATATTTCATCTGAGTTATTTTTTTATATCCTTCTTGCTTTCTAATCTTCTTGTTAGCAATTTTTAAAGCTCCCATTTTAAAGGAACGGATAAAGACCTCCAGTGTGTACAATTTTGCAGTACTGGACATGAATATGTTTCCCTGATACTAATTTAATTCTCTGGTGTTTCAGTAGATGCTCAGAGGATGCTCAGAAGCATATGGAAATCAGAAGACCTAGTGACCTCAAAGAGAAATATGAACTGCTATTTTCTGCCTACAAATAAACAATATGGTCTAATAAGTTTTAAAGTTTGTATTACATTATTGTAGTGCTAGCACATCCAAAAAATATTAAAATGTGAAATATATGGTTTCTAGTTTATGCTTCCATTTCAGTGTATGGTATTCTTTATTTACATATCACCTTTCTTTATGGAAGGATTTAGGGTTTCTGTTAGGTTTCTTATATTGCATATGTTTAAAAGCCTGCATCCAGGGCCTAGCACAATAAACCAGTGTATTCTTATACATTAAAAGTGAAATTTGATCTTTTTTTAAAGAAATGGCAAAAGTCCAGAGTGACACCTAAGATATATATTAAGGTATATACCTAAGGTATAAATACTGGAGTCAGATTGATAATCCTCATCCTGACTGAGAATATATCAATAACATTTACAACAGTTTCAACTCACTTACTGAAGGTAATTTAATCTTAGAAAGACCGTTTTATTAGGATGATTGTGATGCCTTTGGTAGCCAAGTAGGCTTCTTCAGAGCAGTGTTCTCCAAAGACATGGGGGTTTTTTTAACAATACACAATTCTTTGGTATAGTCTATCTACGCAATCATTGTGTCAGGATTAAATCATTTATTCTTAAGGTAATGTATTTGAGACAGAATACCTGCTTAAAAGACTTGTTAAATTGCAGTCATATTCTATGCTGCAAGTTAGGATTCAGATCTTATGAATTTAAAATAAAAGCTAAGCCAAAGATAGTCAAGGTTTATTATTATAGCTGTGTGCAGCATGGTAATCAAACCCATGGAAATGTCTGCAGCTGTATCCACAACATCCCTTCTGAAATGGTTCCGTCACTATAAGTGGTTTGTTGCCTACCATGCAATGTACACAGGAAAAACAAACAAACAAAACCAAGGATAGAAAGCAAAATACCATTTTGGCTGCCACATCCCTAAGTTAATAATCTTTGTAGGAGCACATGTTGAGTTTTCATATTAAAACAAAGAGTTCCATATTACAGATTATGGGAAGACTCATGTGAACAAAGTGACAGATATAGACAATCAAAGTGTCTATTGAGGCATGGAGCTGCAATACAAAAGCAATCAGTGCAGAAAGCAAGGCAGAGACAATACAATTTTAAATCCATTTGACAGGCAAACTGTATCTGTTGAAGCTTCTTAAGCTGAATGAATATAAAACTCATTATCAGTACTGCAGCATGCCCCATGACACCACTTTATTTATTTGGATGAAGATTGGAGAGTGTGAGTAAATACAGCAACCCTGCTCTCTACAATTTCTTTGCAGGTAAATCCTTCGCCTATACTTGTTCTTTATGCACTCCCCTTGAGTCTCTCATGCAATCTCCCTGCTCACTGCAGGAAAATAACCTTTATAGAAAGTACAGGGCATGTGAAGGAAGTGTATTTACCATTTAGAATGGTCAGTGCACACATACAAATCTTAATCATACTGAAAGTACTGAATCCTTAATCTTGGCTTTTATCATTTAATGATCTTGGTTGACTATCCCAGACATCTGTGAAGCATTACAGACTATTCAGTCATGTCTTTAAATGGGGAGAGTTGTTTGGCTGGAAGAGTCCATTCAGTCACACTGTGTGGTAACATATTTTCTTCTGGACACAAATATTTGGGTTTTAATAAGTACTTTCCACATGCCAATTTTCCCACACAGACTATGGATCCCAAGCAGTGAGTGCACAGCCCATTTCATTCCATACCACCAGCCAGCACCTTGAATCCTAATGTGGGGGATCTATTCTTCCTCTCTCATTTGAATATAAAGAAGTCTTATAAATAAACATTCCTGAAATATTTCAAATGCACATGACCACATTTATACACTTTTCAAGATGGCAAAACTTTTAAAGAGCAAATTGTCAGTGATTACCGATGGTTTAGACAGTGATTTTTTACCCCAAATCCAGAACTAACCCTGATTTGATAGTGTCTGAAACCTAAATAATCTCGTATGTAGGGACCCCTGTTTTTCAGTGAATTTTGAATCAGACTCACATACAATAATTATTATTTTCCCTGCTTTGTGGTGGAAAACTCATGCAGTTTCAGACTTCTTTTTCTTTTTTTTTCCTCATCCTTTTTATAGTATCTGTAATTATGACAATAACTATCTGAACTACCTTGCCCTTTTCTTTGGTGAGTAATTTGATTTGAAAGCAACTCCTATTCTCAACTTCGGCAACCTTAGGTAAGAGGTGAAAGAGAGGTCATTCAAAACACAGAGATTATCAAAAAGGTTTAAATAACAGAATCATTAAGATTCTGTAACTGCCTTTGCATAAAAAAAGGTAATGAAAAGAGGAAACAGCACACTACGCATTGGGGAAAATAACTGTAATGAAACTTAAGCCCAGGAAATAATACAAATGTAGCCTGTTCTCATATTCTAAAGATAGACAACAGTGTATCCCTTTTTTCCTATCATTGTTACTCTTTTAAAAATCAAACCATGCTTTCATCTTAAAAGTCACATTTTGCTCAACGTACAATAAAAATGTGTCACAGAAAATTTTAAGACCAGACATGCAGTCAAGTGGTCAGAGTATTTCTTTGCAGTTCATACAAATTGGGAAACAAATCTTATGCTTGGATCTCAATGCAATATTTTTCAATCATTACAAATATATTAAGATTTATGGGGTATAAAACAGCCCTTGGAAATATCAAAAGGAAGTCTCTATGTGCAATCATGAACCAGCTATAACCTTGCAAGACATGAAATGAAATCATGGGTTTTCTTTAGGAGACTATTGTGCAGATGATTACTCCAGTAATCCACAATATCCATGGACTTCCTTGACAACTGCAATGCCAAATGAGTGAGACGTTGCGGGTACTTCCCCTCTCCTTAGTGGCCTTACCTCAACTCTTTCCATCTCCTATCGCCACAACTACAGAAGGGAGATTGGTGTAGCGGGGTCCAGTACTCCTTACCTCATAAAATCTGGTATTAACTCAGTGCAGTGAGGCACATTGTATGTAACTTTTTTATAATCTTCATTTAAAAATCTGTTAAATGAACAACAGACATGTGTTATCAAAGGATTTCTTGTGCAGAGGCACTGGAAGAAGATGCTACTTTTATTCTTTAGACTCACCTGAGATGATGTGACACTTGACAGGTGCAGATTTCTTTTCTCTTCCCATCTGTCTTGCTTCCTTTGAGCAGAATTCCAGCACTCAGTGCCTGGTGTCCCCTGCATCAATAAACACCCCTAGGTTTCTAGTGTTACATCTTCACCTGACATAACAACAAATGAAAGTGTTCTTCTGTATATCCAGTTCTGTTTCACATAGCTTTGGCAACTGCCAGCTGGAATAAGAAGAGACACTCTGATTTCAATAGTTGACAGAAATGACACGCAGAGAAAGCCAGCCAGTGACAACTGAAAAGGAACAGGACGTTACAGAAAACCTGTATGTTAACACCAGAGTCCAAGGCCAAAGAGAGCAGATTCAAACCTCACCCCTTCCTTGCCCCAGCTGTCACCAGGCATCAGACCTAAACAATTCTCAAATTCATGGTTTTTATAATGACTCATTCTAAGTGCCCCTATACATAGATAGTACAGCAGCTGTCAAGCACAGATCACATTGACTACATTGTAGAAAGAGAGGGGCAAAATGACTACAACTCAGCACTCATGTACTTTCTGGAGACCAAATTACATGCAAACTTGGGAACAAATCCACAGGCAATCTGGGGTACCTAATGTACCACACAATGGGGATTTGGGATCCTGCATATAGCCAGAGCTCCCAGCCAACCTACACACATCAGCTTTGTCAAGCACTGCCCTCCTCCAAACAAGGACACCGGTTAGAAGAAGACAGGAGTGTGAATCTAGTGAAAATACCCAGATATTCTTCATGGCTTCAGCTGTTCTTTTTTTCTATCCCAGTGATGACATCTGCTCCCAGTGAAGAAGGGGAAGAAAAGAGAAAGGCATAAAAGAAAAAAGTTTGAGAGCTGCTAATAGAGTATACAGTGGGCACACTGTATAACATTTCCCTGAAGTCAAGCCTCTTCTTATATTGCGCTTTTTCCTCATGACTGCCATTGCATGCGTGCATCTGTCCTTAAAATGTGCAGATGTCCCCTTGTGGGTACATCTAAAGATTTGGAGAGCCAAGGAAAGGGCAGATGTTTTTTCATGAACATTTTTCCTTCCAAAGTCAAACATTTTGATCTGAGTAAAATAAAAGGCTCTATGACTATGGTAAAACATGGAGATTTTGCTGTAGATCTCACTTATATTAATTCGTCTTTCCCAAAAATTTCAGTATCACAAATTCCAAGGCAAGCTTGTCTAGAGACCTCTAATGTGTTCAGAAACTTCTTTCTAACACTTCATATGATATTTCCAGGCATGTGACAAACTCTGGATGGAGCATTTATGACACCTGACATCTAGAGCATTCACATGCCTTTTCAATGACAGCTGCTGAGAAGAAATAGCATCCTCCAGCTGCACAACTTTTCTTCCTTCCCTTACTTGTGAATTGAGATGTTTGGCTTTAAAGTGGCTCTCTGTACTGTACTCTTAAAACTGCAATTGTCACTTGATGAAAGGAAGCCAAATGCACCATCAGTGACATCTGACAGCAAATAAAAATCTCTTTCCTAAGGGCATAATGGGCAGGATGCAGCCATATCATTCTTTCCTCTTATTAAATCACACTATCTGTGGGATTAGCTATCAGGCACTAGACACATGGACTCCACAAAAATATACAGCAGAAGCAGGGTACAAAAGGCATGCACATACTCCTTCTCAAAACTGAGCACTATGACATTCCATGAATAAATTAATGTGATTACTCCTCCAAAGAAATACCAAGGAAAACATCTGGCACTAATGCAAGGCCAGGTACTCCATCACCTTAAGCCTGGCCTTCACAGTGGGATGAAACCATGGGAGAGGAAAGAAGCATCAGTTTGTCACTATCTGCAGTTTCTCACTTGCAGGATAAATTTTAAAGAACAACACAAGCATATGCACAATAATTGCCAATAAACAAGGGTGAAAAACATGATCAGATTAAACAAAACTCTAAGTTTGTTCATTTTTTCCTCTCACAGCTGCTGTCCAGCATCAGACTCCTTCTCAAGTCTAATTAGCAGCTCAAATTAAACCTTCATGTTACTCTGTTCAATAGACTTTGTACGTGGCATACATTTGCAGTAAAGTGCTGTAGTAGAGATTTTCTTAAGTGACTCTCTTCAACTACTTAGATGTTGAGGAATCTGATTTCAGAAAGGGCTGACACACAGATAGATTCTCTGTATAAGGACTAAAATCTCAGACAATCCAGAGTGAATCAACTAGCAGCAATTCTGAAGGCAGTAGATCCACTGTGGTCCCCATATCAGACTTAACCAAGCACACATATATGACAGCATCTTCAGTGATACAAGACATCAATAGTTAAGAACCTTAAATGTGCCCCACAAGCCAAATAAGGAGATTTTTGGCTTTTATGTGTGCTGTATGCAGACACGATGACCCTAAATTATTTATCACATTTCTTCAGCCTAATACACAGAAAATAACACAGCTAATAAAAGTCAGATTAAATACTGGTAATAGCTTTTTGTTACTTTTAAATATTACCTTTATTTACTCCTATGATTTCATTTGCAAATTACAGTTCAGGTCCAAGGGGCCCACACAGGACTAGCAAAAAGATGCCCTCTTGACCACAAACAGCTACAAGGCCAAGGACAGACCTCCCTTCTACTACCACTGGGTTGAAGAGGAGCAACTTAATAGGGAGATCCCCACTGTACAAAGAATCTTAATCACATACTCTCCACGTCCCTGCTACATCCTCCCTAGAGAAAAGCTTAGCATGTCTCCTCTTCACCACAAGCAAGAAAACACAGGGGTCAGCAGAATCCTTTTGCTTTTATCCATCCTCGTTTAGAAGCATAGGAGGAAGGGATTCTCACTGTGAAACCTCCTTCCTTTATTTCATTATAAGGCTTGAAGCCCTAAACATTTCTGTTTCTCTCTTGCACAAGGGAAGGCCAAATTCTGTGTTGTATGGGATACATGAAGAGTTCATTTGGGCTTTCCCAAGCAGATATCTAGTGCAGACCTGAACTGAGAAGTGTCTCACGTAAGAAGGGCTTACATGCAGGGTGAGAAAGGAGAGGACGCACATCAGTGCACTTATCTCGGACTGCACAGCAAGCCCAGACCCCAGTGCTCCAGTCAAAAGCACCATGCAAATTACCTTAACTGACCCCAGTTTATTCACAAAGCATTTCATTCTAGAACATGCATCCTGTGAATCCCCTTGGCAACCAGCTAACAGCCAGCAAAATATTCCCTGCCAAATGCCCATTAAACTTCACATAACGTTCCTACACCAAAGAGGCTTTATCTCTAGTTTGCGGTCTCAGTTTTTAAAGCATCCTGCAGTACCAGATAAGCTTTTAAAGAAGGTATTCATTATTTGATGTTTCTTTCTTTCAGATAAAAATGACAACAAATAAATTCAGAAAAAATACAAACCAAAGACAGACACCACTTTCATATTTTCAGTGGTGCTATTCACATGACAAAGAAAAGATACATTTTTAGCATTCCTGCCCAGAATATTAAAGTCCTGCATTTTGCCAGAGAGAGAATTTGGGTATAGAAAGCTTCATTAACAAAGGTCTCAGCACTTCTTGTCTGTATCTTCCCCAACAGCATCTTGGATGTCACAATCATTTTCTGGGAAAGCAATTTTGATCTTCCACAGAAAGCTATTAAAACTAACTTGGCTCTTACAGATACAGCACTTTAACCTGAGAATTTTAAATAAGCAATAGCCCTTCTAAATTATTTAATAAAGATTTAGCATCAGGTATTAGCTTCTGGACAGAGCTGTATGTCAAGTATATGTCGCATAATTTGTTACTGAAGGATGAACATTAATGTCTGTTGCCACCTTAGAAGACAGGCTCGACCTGGGCAATTCTTTACTAATAGTTTGCAGGGTGGGAGGATTTTGAATTTCCATCACTTTTAATGATTCATTTGTGTTTTAATGGGGAGTCAGGTTCACTTCACATCCTTGGGCCATTACAGACATTTTACCCCCCTGAGTTAATTCCGTGTTCATTCCCCAAAATGAATATTCATACCATTCAAATGCAATTTTTAATTAACGGCACCAGCAGCATTATCATTATTACACCTGAAAGATTCAAAGCCAGATCAGAGAAATGTTGCCACAATAGAATTCACTAAATTCTGCTCACATTCCCTTCTAAGGCTGATCACCTTTAAAGTAATGAGAATAAACTGTGGGATAATATAAGACAGATCTAATTAAGATAATGAACTGGAGATTATGAACATTGCTACTCCATGTCTGAAGAATTTTAATATATTAGTCTAACAGAAGGTTATGGATTTACAAAAGGAAAGATAGTGAAATATACAATGTGGGCTTTTTGGACAAAGCTTGAGATTCAGCACCTAAAATGTATAAATAAGTGGGATAAAAGGAAATCAAGGAGGATATTTCAGGAAACACACATCATCATTTCCTTTAATTAATTTACTTAATACTTCCATATAACACATGATGAGAGAATTTTCCCTACAAAGCAAAAGCAGGCAGGGAAACATTGTGGGAAGCTGAGAGGCACTTATAAGGCTATACTGCGGAGAGTTTTATCCTAGCTTCTATCTGATATGGCTATTATGGCCTTGGATGAATTTTTCTTGAGGGAGCAGCTTAATTAGCTTGCCAGCAGCAGCAAGGAAAGGAAGGGGAGGGAGGCAGGCAGAGAGGAAGGGGGTAATGAGCTGTTAGGTAAAATAGAGTTGATATCAATAAGACCTACTGTTCAGTTTCTGTGAAGCTTCATCTTCCAAAACAAGGCAGCAGAGAGACAAATGTTTGAGGGTAAAACTAGAACTAAACAATTTTCTGTAATCAATAGCAGATTGTCAGAAATCGTCCTTCTCACATTTGCAGAGGTACATTCTTCAAAGCAAGTGCCTGGGAACTGCTGCCTTGGAATAGTACCCCCAGATAATTCACTGTAATTACTCTGCTACAGGTAAAGTTTCACTCCAGAAAGAATCATTATTACCCTTCTAGAATAGAAACATCAGGTTACTAGCAGATTTATTGAGGACTCAGTGAAATTAGGCCAGCTGTGTTGGCTCAGTGCTGCACGACAGGAAAGAGGGGACATTGGAAAAACCGAAGTCTTGAGGGGTAAGTCCACAGGGGTAAGTGCAGCTCAGGTAGGCATAACCTGCCCATCACTGGCAATGACAGGAGCAAGTCTGCAGCAGCACAGCTTCCACCAGACTGCACTGTCCTGCCTAAAACTGTAGGTAAGTGCTGAGATGTGAAGCCTCAGCAGCTGCAGGGGAATTGTTGCTCATACTCCAACTGGCCAGTGTAACACAGCCCCTGTGAGCCAGGAGCCTTCATGTGTGAGGAGTGACACTGCTCCTGGAGATGATTTGCTCAGTGTTGCATGCTGCTACTGCAGCCCAACAGGTCCTTGATGTGCCCCAGTACCTGTGGAAGTATAAACGTGTCAAAATGTCCACAATGTTATTCTGACTCATCAGAGACTCCTCCACAGAACTAAGGCAGCACTGCCAGAGGGAACAGGAGGCACCAGACCCTGCACTCAGGGGAGTACATAGCCCTTAACGGAGGCTGGTCACTGGACACAATGGGGGAAGCAGTTTTATGATAGCCAGCTCAGAATGCCATTTCATGTTGTGTTGCCATAGCAATACAGTATAAGGAAAATAGAATAAAATTTTCCCTGATTAAAGACAAGGTTTAGCTTAGAAAATACCCTTTGACAGAAAGAAGTATCTGAGAATAAAATGAAAGTAATGTCATTCTGGTTCATTTATATTGCTCCAAACAGGATGCCATAGACAATTCATAATGGCTCCAATATTCATTTCCAAAAGGATAATTCTCTCTGGTGCCACCTGTCAAATTTTCATCATGTTCCAGACACAGAGGTTGTACTATAGATAAGCCTCATTGTCATTGGCTTCACTGAAATACCAGCGCTATGTCTCTGTATTTAGGAGCATCCGCTTTCCTCGGAAAAACAGACATCTATGGATCTGGAGACAGAGAAATTCAATTTTTTTGAGCTTTCCTTCATATTATTCTAGTAAAACAAACCCCAAACAAACAACAGCTTTTTCTCCCTAAAGCAGTAGAAAGACGATACCCATAACACAATCTCTACAAAGAGTAAAGCCTGTCTGTGAAGCAGACAGGTTCTGGAATCTTGCTCAGTGCTTAGGTTAAGCAAGGAAATAGGGACAAACAAGACTCACTATTTATACACTGAACAAGAAGCACATTTCTTTTACCCTCGATTCTCTCTCATTAGCACAGTATTTAAAGTAATTCCAAAGGAAAATATTCAGCTGGGCACACTCATCCCCCTGAGGAGAAGGTGAGAGCGCAAACATACACCAGCTGTTCCTCATGCTGTTCTGTGCTCTTCTGCATATCACTCTGGTGCTTTGGTCATGAGCTCAATACAAAACCCCGAAAGAATAAACTGGAAATGAAGACTGTCCTAGTATCTCTGAGAAAAGCCTGAAAAAATCAGAATGAGAGCACTGAAGCAATTCCTTACAGGTCTGCCAGCTGTCTACACCAGCTCACTGGGAGAGGACAAATTAAATGAGGAGTCATCTTCACTTCTTGAATTTTAAAATAGATTCTTAGGGTATGACTTGAAAAAAAATCAGTAGACTGTAGAGGTGGGTAAGCCTGATCTGGTTTACCTGAATGACTTGTGTTGATCAAATTTACAATGCACTGCAATAAACTGTTAAAACTGCCCTGATTTGTACACATTTAATTTGGTGTTTGACACAAGACACTTCCACTGTGATGGGAAGGAGAATTGCAACAATATGCAACAATGAGCAAGGCAGACAGTCAGTGAGAGCACAAGGCCCCTTTTTGTGAACACTTGGGTGACAGGAGAAGGTTCTCTAGCCACAGGCAGACCCTCTCAGCCTGCCAGTCAGCCCACACATTTTCCTCCATCCACATAGGAGATAAAGTAAGGAAAGAAAAAGGCAGCTAGAAATATGTAGGTATGTTTAAGCAGATATTGGCTGGTGGCATTGAAGAAGATTGGCCTGCCTGCTTGTAGGACAACAAAGCATTATTCCGGAGACACCAAGTGGTTTTGTTTAAAACCTTTTTCTCCAACAGCTATATTACCTTGAATTAGAAGTGATCTAGCCACTAAACTCAGGTTAGTCACTGTCCAGCAGAGACAAGGACTTTGTCAAAGAAGGATTCACAGAAGGGACTCTTGATTTCACTTCAAGAGTTAAAGGTACAAAACCTGAAACATGAAATCTGATAAAGGAGAAATAATATCAATAAAGCTCACCTTCCAAATCACTGCAGTCTAGTGAAAATTTTTAGTGAGGAAAGATGCAAAATAATTTTATTTTCCTGTATGATAATTCTGATAATTTTTCAGACAGGTAACATAATTGCAGTTCGACAATTTTTAGTGTAGCTTATAGCCACCATGGAGAAATGACACAGCACTTGTCAATTCTGATTTGCAGAGCTGAAATATTTCTCCCTGTATTTAAAGATTCTCCCTTTCTGGACATGATTTTTTAGGCTTAAAAAGAAAAATTAATTCCAAAATGGTCATAGTTCACATAGATACTAAATAACTCTTGATTTTTCTCTTTTCCTATGGAAAAACAGAGAATCCTTTCAGAGATGGAGAATCAACAGCTGTCTGCAATGTCACTTAAGAAAGTTATTTCTTCTGATTTAAGTGGAAATTAATGAATTTTTTTGTTGCAAAACTAATGTATCACCAATTATTTCTCTTTTGCTATCAATGTTTATTGTTTTTTGACAACATTGGATTTCCCTAATGCTTTTGTTTGTAAGTATTTTACTTCCACAATATTCAAATCAATAGTTTCAAAAATTCTTTTACTCTCCACTATCTTTTTGAATTTTGTTGGCCTCAAGACCATATTCTTATCCCATGCACATGCATAGAGATGAAAAGATCAAGAGATACAAGCTCACTTAAATCTCATCATCTGTCTTATATTCAATGTACCATAAATTAATGGAGCGTTAAGGTTTTCGGATTAAATAAAGGTAAAAAATTCCATTATGATGACAAAGGCTGCTGTAATCCAGCAATTTTAACTGCTGCATGAATATATGAGTAGGACATACAATTTGAATAACAATGGGAATATTGACAAATATTGAGTAGCTGTGTGAAAGTGTAACATTTAGTGTGGTAGATGTATCACTGTCAAAAAGCAAAGGGGAACAGACACGTCAACAGGTCAAGGAAAAAGCTCTATTATCAAACTACCTGTATTCTGATCTTTAATTAGTTCTCTTACAAGCAAACTCAGGTGCTAAAGTGTATCACTTTATAAAAGTTTTAAAGACTTTTGATATTGGGCTGTTCTGTTTAAAAAATGCCAATGTAAGGAATAGTCAGTAGGTAAAAAGACCAAAAAGCCTCCGAATGAGAGGAAGCTACCTCTTATCACTCTTAACGTGGCAGCTGCCAAGATGACCTGCATCAAAACTACCAGGTTGATGAGATGCATCTCCAGCATGATATGAGGAGTGTGAGGAGGGAAGTATTACCACACTGTCAAGAGCTCCTAAAGAGAATTTTCCTAAAGAGAAGTCTGGACTTACATTGTCATTGTGGTAACTTTTCTGGAAGGTGTCCTCACAACTAAAAGTCACCATAGGAAATAGGAGTCATATGCTGGCCCCCTAACCTTTTCACTCCCAAGAAGTGGGACCTATTACAGAGTCATGTATTGTGGTTTTGAATTACTTGTTCTAATTATTTACTCTCCAGCACTGCAGGAAACCACAGGAAAAAAAATAGCACCCTTTCTGCTAGGCCAAAAGCATGGAATAAAGTCCAAACCCAACTCAAAATCCAAGCCCGACACAAAGATTTTACAATGTAGGGACAAGTCTCAGGCATCTTATACCTAAGACCTAGAGAGATTAAACAGAAAATCCTCCTCATCACTCTTATCCATGCAAAGCAACATGGAGGCCTAAAGGGGCCCTGAAAACCCTTCACACCGAGTAAGGTTTCTTTAGAAGAGGCAGTATGAAAGAACCCAATAAGCTTTGTTCCTAACATCATCCTCAAGATCCGGTGAAAAGAACATGCTACAGCTTGGAGTGGGGACAAAAGAAACAGTATTATGGATATTCCAGCCATGACATTTCTATTTCATGCAATCCTATTTCACATTCCCATAGGACACTGAAGAGGAGCCACAGTTTGAACTGAACAGATTACACTAGAGCTTTCACCAACCCCCAGGGTAATTCAAGGTTAAAGGAGCTCAGAACTATCTTGAAGCTACTTTTGCCTCTCTTCCTACTGGGTCATGATTTCTGTGCTTCTACTCTAGGGACAGGACACAGAATTTCACTCTGATTTGCTCAAAGTTGTCAGCTCCAGAACTATTTCAGATGTTGTGAATTCTCAGTCTGCCTTTTTTATGCTGCTCTTTAGCACGGAGGCTGCCTAGATTGGAGAGGAGACAGCTCACTGGGATGTTATCACTGTGCATAAATACCTGATAGGAAGCAGTAAAGAAGACCCCTCTCTGTAGTACCCAGTGACAGGGTGAGAGCAAATGGGGCACAAACTGAAACATAAGAAATTGCATTTTTAACACAAGCAAAACTTTTTTTTTAATGATAAAAACTCTTGAACACTGGAATAGAGAGGTTGTGAGGTCTCCATCCTTGGAGATACTCAAAACCCAACTGGACATAGCCTTAGAAACCTGCTCCAGCTGACCCTGCTCTGAGCAGTGACTTGGACAAGACAGAGGCTCCTCACAAACTCAGCCACTCTGAGCAACCCTTCAAGACAATATCTGGGTGGCTACTTCACTGTGAGAAAATGAAAGTTATCAGCATCTGTACTGCTTTCTTTAAAATATTTTCCTTTTCTGAAGAAAGGTGGAACGTACTAACACAGACATGCAAATGCAGAATACAGTGCTGGATGAATTTCTTCCAAGTCAGTATTTCTGCCTGCTCTAGCATGATTCTCAAGGGTCCCTGAGTGGAAGAAATGCTGCAGAAACTTGGAACTAGAGAATTTCCATATGCTCCTCTGTCTTTAGTGATGCCCCAGTTTTATGCTTAGTTACATTCAGACTTTCTCAGGAAATTGGCCTCAAGAGATGCTTTTCACTGAGGTGTGGGTGGGGTGGGCATGACTTGGTGAGGTTTTCAAGGGCATCTGAGGGATTTAGGAAACTTACTTACACTAGAAAGTGAGAATTGGGATGTCCTTTTCTTTGGCTCATGATGGACATACTTCCCACCATTTTTATTCCTTGCTCTGTATGATTCCTTACAATGAGAACTACAACTTCAGTGATGTGACACCACATTAGCCTCACAGGCTACACAGTTCTGTAAAAACAATAATCTGCTGTGGTTCTTGTCACTCCAGATGCTTTAGAGTAGCTCTCCACTTCAGGAGACACAGACATAGAGGCTCACAGCATGTATCAGGTAGCAAACAGAAGTTCTTTGCCAGGAAATAATAATCAACATGGTCAGGTTTTTGGGTTTCCTAAAATGATACACTTCTGCATTGTCAAATAATTAACCTATTGGGATTTTGAACAGCACCAAAAGAGCTGACTTTCTCCTTACCTTTTTTCACGGTATCTATAGCATCAATCAGTACCACTACCATTCCCTCAACTTTGCAAGCTGTCACAGAAAGGTACACAAATAAGGAACTATACGAAGGGCCACATATTTTTCATTTAGAAATATGTTCAAATAATCACATTGGCTTGCCTGAATCCTAACAACAACAACAAAAAAAATCTCACCTTTCACTTTCATCTCAGAGTCCCTGACAGGAAAATACGAATTACCTGTAGTAGCTGCATCACAGACTTCTGAGCCCTAGAAGAGCAGGACATGTGAGACCACTTACGAAGTACCACACTATCCTGACACTGGGATCTAAGAACATCAAACAGAAGATGAGGCAGGAATAAAAACAGAAAAAAACAATGTCTGTCAGGTCTGCCTGTCACAGATAGGAGCTTCTTTGACACTGCTGTAGAGCTACAAACAGAAGGGACATTCATGGCATGCACAGCCTTAGCCTCCCCCCTCCCTCCTTTCCTCTCTTTGAAATGCCAGAGCTCTTTGCATCTCTACTGCATCTCTAGTTTCAATGATGTTCGGTTTCTTTTCTTCCACATTGATATTTCACGGATTCTTAATGACTCCTTAGTAAACCAAAAAGTGCATTTTCATACATGCTAATGAGAAGAGCATAATGTCAGATCAAGGACTGGGAAGTATAGCCCCACAATGAAGCACTTTGCCAAAATACCTCAGTATTCACATGGGCAGGTGAAAAATATACTCGAGGACAGAGTAATAACAGTCATATTCACACGCAAGAACATCAGAGCATACATGGCATATAATGAATTTGTGTTTAAACATCTGAATGGAGTGCCTCTGCATAAAATGCTGTGAAGGGATTAAGCCAAAAGAGTCATGTGGCAGTGACTCAATAAGAAAGATAAAGCACAGTCATTTAGGCCGAAGTTTCCCCCAAACCTTAGCGTCAGCTGCTCAGGCTTCATTAACATTACCACATCTTGTGCTTCAGCTATTAACAGCATACTACATTGTGACTGGCCTTTTGTGGGGACA
This sequence comes from Eopsaltria australis, assembly GCA_034509425.1. NCBI lineage: Eukaryota > Metazoa > Chordata > Aves > Passeriformes > Petroicidae > Eopsaltria > Eopsaltria australis. Next base: position 70,439 of record JAVTVJ010000228.1, on the reverse strand, counting down.
CAAAAAGAATGAGTGGTCACAAGGAAACCTTTGTGCCTCTTCCACAGTCGCATAGGAGAGCCAGTCCTTGCAGTCCACAGCTGTATAGGGAGTTTCAGAGTTAATAATGCCAGCAGCAGAACACTTTTCAAAGGAAAGTGGAGCAGAAGGGAGGGCAGTTAAAGCTCTGCTCTCTTTCTCTCACATTAGCTACCAAACTAAACAGAGGGAGTTTATGCTATACCCCCACAAAGGAGACGTACAAACTACTTGTCATTGAAGAAATCCTTTCCGTGACACTAAGACTTTCTGCCTGCCCTTGAGAGCTGACAGGCGCAACGCTTTCAGGAATTACCAGCGCTGCAGTGCACCTGCAGTTCCCCCATGATTCTGCTGTGCCCTTGGTAGTGTCAGGAGAATAGACATCATACAGTATTTATGCATGTCCTATTGCTGGATTTATTCATGGATTTTTAAGCACTGGCCATATGCATGATGCTTAGTAAAACACTGACTCTGCCTGGAAGAGATTATTTGTTACATATTTCTTCATTACCTGCCTCAAAAAAATCACAGAAGTATTTTAAAAGGTGTATATAAAAAGCCTTATTCACTCTCAAAACACCAAGTCCATCAGCATGCCTAAGTGGCCAATTAGCACCACTGAATTTGTCTTAAATGTCAAACTTTATGAATAAGCAATCTGGGTAGTAAGAATTGGAAGCTTGTTTTTACTAAGGACATGCTAACAGACTGCAATATGAGCTGCAAGCTCCATATAAAAATTATTCACAACCTTCAGAAAGAAAACGATAAAATAAGAAATAGGGGATGATGCTAGAAAACCAAAACTCTCCTAATGCAGAAGGAATTTAAACAGCTATTTTAAATAAAGCTGGACGTGTCTCAAATGCAGAAAATCCATTTGTATCTGAGAGAAAGAAGCCGGCAGGTGTCAGCCTTGCTTTATCCAACCAGCCTCTCCCTGGCCCAGTAGCAAATTCTTGCAAATTTGTTTACTCTGATTTTTTACCATAATTTTCTTCTCAGGAGTAATAGTTACACAAGTTAACTGTGTTATCACAAAAGTCTGTATCGAGCAATATTTATATAGGTTAAAATGTTGAAACAGCTGTTACCATAGCAACTGCTGCATCAGATGGATTACAACCAGGTGAATGAGGAGACTGGAACAACTTCCTGATGAGAAATTCAATTAATATGTCAGTGTTTGTATGCAGAAGCTAAACAGCAATTTGTCTGAGTTGGCAGTCACATTTCACATGTGATGTTTTCCTCCACAAGGGAAATGATGTCCACAATACCTTTATGCTTCCCTGACATTTATATGTATGCCTGCTCTCAAGGCCTGAAACACACTTATTTCCTTTATACAAAATTCTAATTCCTGAAATGATTTGCGGGCTTTCGCTCAGTACACACATCACACAGGCAGTGTTTTGTAATGCCGGTGATCACTCTGCTGTGTAACAACACGCAAACAAAATAGTGTCTCCCTTATTAAAAAGGCATATAATACCACTTTTACCCTAAAATTTTATAAAGACAAAGTGCTGTAACACACTCTGTAGGCTAAAGGCAAAAAAAAGCCCAGTCTCTGTGCAATTCAGATTTTGAAAGGCTTCTTATCTCCTACTACACTGCAATTTCCACAGCACTCTGAATTCCCAGGGATGCTGTCAGTCACTCTGATGGGTGCAGCACCCAATGCTGTTTATTTCTGATGATCTTTTAAACCGACTCCCCCTGCCCAAGTACAGTACCTGCAGGAAGTACCTCTAACCAACAGTGCAAAAATGTTTCTGTGGAAGACTCCTGACTCTTTGTTTTCTTATCTGCTTTAAGTTATGCCATAATTTGATGTAAGGACTTGTAGTCATTTCTTCTGAGATCCCCAAATCATTTCTTTGGTGTATACTCATGTGAAAGTGCCTTTTGGGTCTCATACTTTAAAACACTTTAATCTGCTTCAACCACAAAAACCTTCAAATGTTAGTTGATACCCAAGCCATCTTGTTTCCATTTGAAAAAGAAATGCAACACAGTACTTCGATTATTTCCAAAGTCCATACTTTTTTATAAAAAACTCATACAAATAACACGCACAAATTTCTCAGAATCCAACATGAAGGTTTTCCCACTCGTAAATTTAAAGTCTGGATTTCCACCTGATCATATGCTCAAAATAAGCTTCCCTCTCTCTCATAGGACTTCCACCCAGGATTACATTCACAGTTGCCCTTGTTCTCTAGTTATTTTTACTTTCCAATTCCTATTTTTCTTTAGGCAGACACCAAACTGATGCATCAGTCCCTGAATTTGTGGTCAATTTTGAGGCAAGTCCTTTCGGCTGCCCAGATAAAAATCTACTTGGGCCTTGTCCAGCTTAACACTAGCTTCTACTGCTATGTCTATTATTAGAAATGAGGGAAATTCCATGGCTTCCTCATTTAGAATAAAGCAGAGCTAATGTAGTAATATATACCAAACAATACTTCTGAGATCAGCCAAACAGAACCACCATCAAGCAGAGCAAAACCCTGTGTCTCACAGGATACGGCTGAAGTGGAAGTTCATAGTAAGAATATGCTCAACATGAAGTTTGACACTTTCAGGAGTAAATCAGTGTCAGTGTATGACTTCTGAAAAATGTGGTTTTCTTTGAGGGTTTGTATTAGTGCCTCCTTATTGCTGCAGTTCTGTGACTTTGGAAGGCTTTCTGTGCAACCACAAGTATAACAAATAGCCTTTAAAAGTGATCTGTGAAATTCCAGTTGGTGGCTATTGCAGTTATGTGAGATCCAAAGGTATGTGAGAGACAGATTAGTCTAACATGCAAGCCACTGGATGAAAAGTTAGCTGTGTGAGGCTCAGAAGACTTGCCTTCTGTTTTCAGCCTTGTCACTTCTGTATGATGTGTGTAAAAAGGCACTTCCTCTCACTACAACTTTTTTTTTCTGCTATCCTTTTTCTGTATTCCCCATTAGGATTATTTAGAGACAAAGATTGCTTTCCATTTTATTTACACAGCAGAGGTTACAGTGATTACATAGCAGAGACCACATATTGTCAGGATGTCTGAGTACTCAAGGAATGTAGTTATCCTGCACTAAACAACTTTATTAATAAATCATAGATACCATGGCAAATGTCAGCTCACTGAAAATAGCTTTACAATCCTGGTCACATAAGCAAGGCCATCCATCATATGCTTTAGTGATTTTTAATTTTTTTTTTTACAATGATACATTAACCATTTCCTGAAATCAGACTTTTGTCCAAGCTTCCTTTTCAGTTCCTTTTGGGTACTGAAAGAAATCTGGTATAAAATGTGTTTACTTTGTAAATAAATAATTTCAAAATCTAATCCTAATCGGATTTCATACAGGTAATTCCTATTTGTACATTAGAATGCAATAAAGGAGTTAATTAATTGTCATATTTCAATATGCATATATCAATTTTGTTTCACCACATCTAAAGTTCTGGACACTAAAAGTGAAAGATGTTGAGTTCAATGACAATAAAACATATGTGCATTTTTCATTATGTGGGTTATTACAAACAAATGTAACTTGATTTGGATTTGTACGTGATATAAATACAGAATAAAAGAAAGTTGAATCAAGTAACCATTTTTGGCGAAGATAAGGTATTTTTCTATCATGTCGGCATCCATACTAATGAATTAGAGGACAAATGCATAAATTCTAATTCCTCTTTGGGCATATTTTCACCTGCAGTCTGAAGACTGTGAACACAAAGCAGCAGCATAGCAAAGTTCAAGGGAATCAGAACAGTACCAAGATGCTGCCTCTGTCTTGTCTTCTTTTATTAGTTTGGAAGCAAGGCCATGCCTACAGCATGACAGCAGAGTCAGCAAATGTCTCTCAGCTTGGTGCATGATACAAATATTGCACAGAAGCACAGGTTAGCACAAAACCAGGCATTTCTAGTAAGCTCCGTTCTTTTTGCTAGACATATTAAAAGAAAATGGTTTTGCTGAGCTGATGGAGTATCGGCTTAACCAATGCAAACTGACAATTACTAGCCCTTCCTACTGTTTATCAAAAGCAAAATCAAAGTTGCCATCTCATATTTGTTGGTTCTTATCAGCTGAAAATGTTCAACATAAGCAAACACAGAAGGTTTGGTGAAATTCGGGCACTTGCTGATAGGTCTCTTTACGCAGCTCCTCACGGATTTCTGCTACATCATTTCAGGCCAAAGATGTTTTATAATCTGCTGCCATTTCCTGTCTGTAATTATGAAACATATATCTCAACACAATCTACTGTTCCAGCTCTCCTACCACTCTTCCTTTTTAAGTAGAATTTTTTTGAGATTTAGTTTGCAGAAATATGCCAGTATCTATGGACCATGTTTTTCAGCTTGTGGAAGGCTACACAGGTATAGGACTTTTTTAGTGACTTAGTTGGAGAAAGTCTTAGATCTATCCTGTGAGTTGGTTACCTAACTGTCCTTTGTGCCTTTGAAAATATCCTGTGGGGCCCCATGTTTACTTTTCTAATTATTTAAAACAGTTTGGATCTGAGCCAATAAGGTTCATTAAGAGGCACTCAACCAGGTTCTTCATGTAAATTTCTAACATCTTTATACGTGGCCAGCAAAACAAAGAGTGTTAAGAAACCAGGTTTCTTTTGGATCAGTCACAATCTCCTTTAAATTAAAAAAAAAAATCCAACCAGAAATGGAACAAAGAAAATTAATTTTATAACCTTAATATGTACCTCTTCTCCCAAAAACCAGACAAATTGGCAGGTGGTGTGAGGAAAGGGCTAGGGAAAATCACCAAACATCAGAAGGCTGTTATACAAGTCAGAGAAATAGGCCTCTCTGAATTGGGTGTGCATCCGCTAACACACCGCCTCTCAAGGAGTCCACTGCAAAATTACAGGGGATTCAGAGAAGAATACAAGAAACAAAAGGGAGAAGGAGTTTTACAAAGGGAGAGTTAAAATATTTATATTTCTTTTCTTGGAAAAGAAAATATGTACTGCAAAGGCACTTCAATCCTACCTCTTAGTAATCCTTACCATGCCTATACACTAGTGATATCAGGGTTGTAACGGTCAATATGAGAAACAAACAGGCAGAAGTAAGAAAACTTCATGGTTATGATCTCACATTCAGGGATTAGGCTGAGATCTATACATGACCTGCAACTAGCCCCTGTACAGCTTTTTGCATCTTCCTCTAGTGCTGGCTGTGGTTGGACACAGGACAGCACACAGGTCTCACACAGTAGTGCAATTTCTTTGCGCCTTTAGCCAATGGACACAGTCCATGAAAACATGAAAATGGGCATTTCCCCAAGGCTATAAACTGGAGCCATTAAAATAAGGAAATTGCAGTTGTAACACTGTTCAAGTTTGACTAACTTTCATTCCTGAAAAACAGAACTTAAAAATCATTCATAATGCATCCTGCTTCCCTGTTCAGTTCAGTCATTCCTTCCAGCTCTTTATCTCCAAAATGCCTTGGATAAAACCTGCAGGAACTAAAAATAACAGCATTAGCTCATCGTCACACTCTGGTCAATGAGTTGAGTAATGCAGACCTTATGAAAATGTACGTTCAGAGTCCTTGCAGATGAGCTGTACAACACAAGCCATTAAACACAACTCTATTGATCTAATTTCATTATTTTCAGCAGACTGGAGTTTAGGAATTATGAGCTCCACTAATGAATACCAACCCCAGGGAAAAATGGCTCTAAATGATTAAATCTTAGTTGAAAACACCTAGGATGAGATGTTTGTCATTATAGATAAAGGTTTACTACAATGTAAGTCTGTGTTCATGCAAAATATTCAAAGCCTGGTTTTGTTAAAAAAGACAATATGCAGAAAATTGAATAATTCTTTCACACTGATATATTACTGCTTTCTAGGGATAGGGCTACAGAATGGTATCTTTCTGGAAGAGTATACAAGATAATAAGTTAAAAATGATGATAACAGTAAGCTCATGTTTCTATGCTGAAATGGAAAAGAGCACTTTTATATGTTGCAATTAAATAAGCCATTTCTTTTTTCAGAGAGGTGAAGAGAACTAGACATACAAAATTATTTCCTCACCACAAAACAGCACTATTTCTTCTTGGCAACAAGGCCCTTCCTCAGTCACAGAAGCTAAATTTTAAAAAATTAAAATTCATGTTACAAGGGTATGCTGGTTGTACTGCCACAACAGTGCCTAATCTTGCCTCCCATCCATGCCAAATATCAGGACTTCTTTCAATCAATTCCTACTGAACTTGAGTATAAGTTTTGTAAAAGAAAGACCTACTGCTCTTATTGTGATTTTCCACAAAACAATCATGCTTGCTTGATAGATTAAAGATCAATGAGTGTTTTACAAGTATTTTGGTGTTTGATTATTCTAGCTTCATGGGTCAAATTCTGACTTCTGACCTGAAACAATTAAGTCCATTCATTTCACATTTGTAGTAATGTAATAGAAGAATTTCACATTGATGTGATGAAAGAGGGAGCAAGTAGCAGTGTTTACACACTTGTACAACACTAAAATATATATAATTATATGCTAAATCTTGTTCTGTGCTTTTTCATTTTAGGATGCATTATGTGGTAGGTGTTCTGCTTTGTATCTTGAATGCCAGACAGGGTATACTGTTGTTCAGAGATTTGAACCGTGTCACTGATTAATAGTTCTATTAAGCAGGAATAATGTTCCTATACTTAAAGTACTTCATCATAATTGAGTCATACTGCAGAAGAGATAACAGACCTTTCCTGTATAATAGCTGTCCTGAGGTAAGCCTAGGTATATGCACCTACTACTTGAGACACACATATTATGCAGCACATCAACCTCTTTCTTCAGTTTTTCAAGATACCCCTTTGCAGCAGCTTTGCCCTCAAATGTATCAGCTGTTTTCTCCAATTTAGTGGCAGCCATGAACTTGCTGATGGTGTTTCATCCCATCATCCAGATTATTAATGAAGTAATTAAACAAATTAGCCCATGACCAACTGCAGAAGAGCTACACTAGTGGCTACCTGATCTTCAAACCAGTGACTATTTGAGCCTTGTGATTAAGCCAGTTTCCCAGCCACCTTGTAATTCATCCAGATCTAATTTGGCTTATAAGGATGCTATGACAGACTTTAATATAAGCCTATTAAAGTAAAAGCATACAACATTCATTGTCATATCTCAGTTACCACCAGGGACAGCTATTTAATCACAGAAAACTATCAAATTGCTCAGGGATGACTTGTCCCTGGCAAATCCACACTAGTTGTTCCTAATTATATCATTTGCCTTTAAGAGCATGGAATTGGCCTCCAGAAGTATTTGCTCCACAATCATCCTAGAGACTGAGGCCAGGCAGAGCAGGCTGGTCACCTTTATGGATGGCCCTTCATAAACACATGCATAATGTTTGCCTTTTCCCAGTCATCAGAACTATCACAGCCTCTCCAGGACAGTAGATAGCACCCCTTTCATGACACCAGCCAGCAATGAACTGGTGTATGTTCAGCATGCCTAAATGGTCCTTAACCCAGCTCTTATCTAGCATGGTTACATGATTTTACAGATTCTTCTGCAGCTCACAAAAAAAAAAAAGAAAAAAAGCTTTATAAAAGTATATATAAAACCAATAGGAAAGTAGAAGATTTTTAATTGCTTCTTTGGGTTTTTTTGGGTTTTTTTTTCAATTGGCCATATTTTGTAGTATGTGTTTGCTATGGCTGAATAGCTCAATGTCTTCAGCTTTATTCAAACTAAGTATTTGGTTATGCATAGTTTTTACTGGTTCCAAAGAGACATGTAAATCTGGGAGATGATGCTACGGAAATCATAAATGCATCTTGATTTAGTCAAAGTTAGAATATTACTGTTTGTTTTAGACTATTTATATTGCATTTATTTCAGTTTTAAGCAGCTCATGAAAAAAAATATAGCTCAAGAGCAGAACTGAGCTCAACGGACCTGAAATTCTAGAACTACATAAACAGAAGGAGTACAAGAGCTTGAACCAGCAGTCATTGAAGTCATGGAGACTTTAGATTGAACTGGTAGTTTAAAAGACTCAAATGCTAATTTTTTACTTAGCCACAATGAATATATTCAGTGAAATTTTGCACTGTTATTACTTGTTCATCCCTGTAACACGTATCATCTAACATAAAAAGATAGCTAGCTAGCCAAAAACTTTTAAATTGTATTTTCAAAAAGGAAAGATAACATTGTGTGCCTCTATTAGAGCAGCTAGGTGTGTAAAAGGTTTGCCTTTGTACTAATGAACAAGTTACTTAAACCTTGAATTCTAGTACACAGAAGTAGCAAACACAATACTTTTCACTGCACAGGTTCACCAGGAAGGGGAATATATTGAGTTTTCTCTTCTTTACACAGCATAGGCACCACCTTTTATAAAGAAAGTTAAAATGAGCTGGTGTAGACCAGCGGGAAGCAAGACTGTACTACACCAGAGGAGAGTGTCTCAAAGGCACAATGTCTTCAAGCTGCACAGATTGCACACCATTCATGGATCAAGGCTGTGCTGAAAGGAACAGTCTAGCCCTGAATATTTTATTTTCCAGAATTCAGTTTAATGAATTCTTTGACTGTAGAGGCAACAGATTAGAAATAGAGCTGTGAGAAAACAACACATTTTGCACTTCCAAATGCTAACGCAACAAAAACTACCAATAATACATATTATAAGCCAAATTTTATTCTGGTGAGCATTTAAATGAATGAATTAGGATTCTCTCCAAAAAAAACCCAAATGTTTTAATGGAAAAGCTGACAGATCTTTCACTAAAGCAGCTCAGGACAGAAATCTACTGTGGTACAAATCACTGGCTGATGATGAGAAAACAGCACATTTCAGCAGGCTTTATCTCTAAAAGTATTAAGACGATCTATGTTGTCAGTAACTCAAAATTAAAAAGAATCTATCCACTCTCACAATAAACAAAATATGATTTCTCAAAAATTACATATATTTTAAGCATTCATTCTAACAGTATTTGTGGAGTTTGAGAGCCTTTTTCAAATTCTGCCTTAGAGAGAAGCTGAATCTCAAGACTTTAATTTTAATGTATATTCCAAGTAAATGTTTATCTTTCTTCAGCAGGAGTGAGCTGAGCACATCAACCTTGGGAGCAAACTTGTTTAATTGTCCACAACAGTTTCAGCTTTGCTAAATGTTCTGTAGATATCAGAACACTTCTCATAAAACCAGGCTGAAAACAATCTCATAGCAACATGCAAGAAGTATACGCATCTTTTTAGTTCTGTGGAATCCACATGAGATGGGAAAAAAAGAACAGCAGAAACAGAAAACATTGAATCTCTGTGAAAGTGTAGCTTTTCTCCTAGGACAAAAAATCCATGATGTTCACAAAAGAGGAAGGAAAAAAGTCACTGCTGAATGAGAGGTGCAGCAATATTTGGATGAATACTTTTCCTATTTAAAACAATACTTCTATAATTTTTCTCTGTTCAGCTCAATAATTTAATTTATGATGAGGTGAAGTGTTTTTTTCAAAAGCATAGTATGAAAAGGGTTGGAAAATCAAATTTTCAGTAATAATTGATATTTCCCATCACTTAAAAAAGTGCACTTTAGAAAATTAAGTATCTGGCTTTTCAAATGTAAAGATATACTGAAATTGGACTAAGCCATATTTTCAGAATAGCATCCTTCATGATTCCTGTTGGCACAACTGGAAGAAAAAAAAAGGAAAATGACTGGTAAAGGTATTTTTGTCAGATAAGAGATCTCTGTATATTAGAAGATGAAACGTCACCAGTGTTCTGTTTCTTAAGCAATGCCACACCTTTTTCTATTAGACTGCAAAAATAACATGAAGTCCATGTGCCATAAGGAACTGAAAAGTATCTTCTATCTCAAAATGGTTACCTTGGGACAGTCAGTTCATACTGTCTTGAAGGGCACACAGATTATACAGCACTGGAGGATCTGGTTCAAGCTGTTGAAATCTCAGAGATTATTTAAATCACAATGCCAAATTTTAGATCCCTTTTATCACTAAGAACTCTGGCACGTGTTACAAAGGTTTATTGAGCACAATGGCTTCGTTATAGTTTCTTTTCCAGCAAATGTCAAAAAATTTTACAAACCCAAATAATAACATGTTTCGGAAAAAAATATCAAGTATTTTAAATTATCTGCAGATGGATTGCTCAGAATGTTCAATAGGAACCAGAGATACCAAGCCACAGTATTGCTTGCTAAGTATTAAAAGTTGTATCTTCAGAAAATTCAGAAAGTATACATTTTATGATAAAAATGTTTATATGATACATGAGGGGTTGACAGTAAATCAAACTCTGTAGTTGCTCACGATAACTATTGTGCTGTAAATATATTTTCTGATGTAGTAGAATTCTTCTCACACATTTGAGAATTAGCAATATCTACAGTACACAGGACAACAGCGGTCAGATTTTTTTAGTAGACTTACACTCCTAACATACAAAACATCTCCTGGAGAGCTTTAAAAATTAGGTGACTCATATTCTTAATGGGCTAGAATATTTTAATAACTGTTCCAAAATGTTTGTTTTTATATGGAACAACTGTCATGAATGCATCAAAGAGAACATGGTAATATCTGGGAACTTCAGCCCGTATCTACTCGATCACTGTCTTCTAAAGAAATGAACTTAATAGAAAATGTAGTCATATTGCCACTATGAAAACCTATTCAATGAAGAGCTATTTTATTGATATACCATCCTTCGAAGAAGTTGCATTTATTAAACGCAGTTTCTGCCACTACCCTGCTCCTTTCTCATTCTCAAACCTGGGGAAAAAGCAAGTCCATCTTATGCATCTCTAGCATTTGAAAACACTGGAAGATGGGATGGTTAAAGGTAAATCAATTTAAGAACTCTTGGCCAGTTCCTTGACAAATCATTTTATCTGTTTGTCTGAATTTCTCATTTACAAAGTAAAAACAATGATTCTTGCTGTCTCTCTTCTATTTTGCATTTTCTTTCAGTCTATAAGCCCCTTTGGGAAAGAAGTTTGGGCATTAATAAATAATACTGTTTCAGACTGTAATAAAATAAATTCACAGTTAGCTGCAGGGATCGGATTGCTTAACCAAGTCCACAGTAGATGAAGACAGCCTCAGCTCAAGTATATATGCATTTCAGAATACAATCAATAACTGCATGTTGTGTGTGTACAAATTAGTATTGTCAAGTAAATACTTAAAAAGAAGATTTTAAAATTTTATTTTATTGTTCTCAGATGAAAATCAGTGCAAATTGTCACTATGCCCATTCTCCTCTCCCTACTGTCTACTTGTCTCTATTAAGGATAAACCTGGTTCTTGAATGCCCCACTAATTCTCTGGTGAATTCTGAAAATACCAGCTCCATCTAAACAAGAGATTAACTAACACAGTTCTTTTGATTCAAAATGTCAGGTATGAAAAATAGATAGTCACTCCACATACTCCATCCCTGTCAATCAAAATAAAAGTATTTGACAGGAAAGAGTACTCTGTGTGCTGTTTGCAAGAGTATCCAGGGAGCTGGATAATGACAATAGAGGAGACAAATAATGAAAGATAGTGGAAGAATGTACAACAACGTTCTCAGAGGAAAGAAGAGTATTGCACAGCTCACGGACCAGGAATTGCCAAGAAGAGTATATCAACCTGTACTTGGACAGCAATTATTAAAAGTTTGGACTTCAGACAGTATCTAAAAGTGAACACAAACCTGCATGAAGAAAAATCCAGGAAAGCCCTTGTGCTCACAACTGTTCCACTTTAAGTCTTAAGAACCATAGGAAAGTAATGGTGACTGAACATCAGGAAAGCCACAATTACAGGCTGAGTCCCATTTGGCACTTTTGGTCCTACCTTGATGGTCAGAGATGCTGGCACCACTTCAACCTGGAGTCCTCTAATTCTACACTTGACTGCCATTTTAGGGGCTCCACTATCACAGACTATATCAGCAGCAACGGGCACAAACTGAAACACAGGAAGTTCCATCTGAATATGAGGTAAAACCTCACTTTGAGGCTGACCGAGCATTGGAACAGGCTGCATGAAGGGGTTCTGGAGTCTCCTTCTCCGGAGATACTCAAAATCCACCCAGACACAATCCTGTGCAACATGCTCTAGGTGAGTCAGCTTTAGTAGGGGGGCTGGACCATATGATCTCCGAGATCTCTTCCAATCCCAACCCAAATCATCCCATGATTCTGTATTTTCCAGCTTATGAAAGGAGAAATAAGTGACTAATTGAGTAAATCTCTGAAGCTGACAATAGGCTAAAGGTTTTCAGCAGATCACTAAGCTGGAATAGTCACACAAACAATACAAACTACATGCCTTACAGAGCCAAATTATAGAAAATAAATAAATATAAAAAATTTTATATAAATATTTATACAAAAATAAATGCAAAACAAACACCTTTAAACTGGACAGATAATTTTGCTAAGAAATTTGAAAACAAACAGCAGTGTGGCAGGAAAATTAAAAGAAAAGCAGTTAGACAAGAGAGGACAAAAAAGACTGAAAATATTCATATGAGGGACCAGAGGAAGTTTAAGGGAAGCAACATTTCCCTCATCTCAATTTCTAAATTTTGAGCAGAAACTCAAGCACGCAGTGACTGTGTTCATAAAACAAAACATTAAATGTTTGTACTTCCTAATGTAGATAAGAAACAGAGGGCAAGTGACATTGGAGGATTTAAAAAATCCAAATATGTCAAAGTTTAACTGATAATAATAATAATAGTAATAACGTTACTGTCCAGAGAAGATGAGAAACCTTCCATGTTGTTTCTAGGATACCTAATACTATGCAAGTTTCTGAAGTTACTAATTCCCAGATTCATATAAATGAAGGATAGAATATTAGAACAGAACATTAAGAAACCTTAAGAAAATAATATATACAGATGGGAAAAATACAATTCCTATTGCTTCAACTGAAAAACAGGGCACTGTTACTGGGCTTCCAAAATACCTGAATTTCTAGTTTACTCTCTTGCCCCTGATAGCCTCCCTTTTCTTATTTGAAATTCAATCTTACTCCTTAAAGAAATATAATAAGCTAAAAATCATCACATACATTTTTAGGAGTATTTTATATAGATAGCACAGAACACAGGAGAAAATATCAATTTAAGTGACAGAAGAAAAATCAATTTAAGTGACAAATTAAGTATCAATTTTAGCAGTCATGCGGTATAGTAAACACAACTGGATGGTGAGACTCAATGAGTCAACATGGGATTCCAATCTTTATTTGTCCTTTTAAAAATTAAATGCAGCTGGAGCAAAGTGCAACACAAAGCTCAGATGCAGAAAAGAGCTCAGATGCAGAAATCTGAGGGCTAAGACTAATCACTGGCTCAGTCTTTCAAAAGCTCTAGGTTTGTGTGAGGCTTGGAAAAGGCCTCAAAGATACTGAGGGCTTGGAAAGTAATTTCTCTACCATAAGTGTTGTTTTCAACTGTGGCATGATCAGTAGTTCCACCTCAGAGGACTGTACTTTATCTTTACTTGCATCTTACAGCAATTTTAATGATGTCATCCAAACAATCTCAGTTTGCCAGAGGATGGGGTGTTCTATGGAACAGCAGAAATGAACTTTTTTAAGGTCAGGGAACCAACTGCTTAGTTAATTTAGGTAACTAGATTACTTTGATGCTCAAATGGGAAATTGTTAGTAGCAGAATGTATGTAGCACCACACTTCAAGGTGCTTCATGCATCCAGTCAATCAAAAAACAAAGCTTGCAAAAGGTGGTAAGTACACCTTATTTCAAATATCATTTGCAATAACTCCTTTAGTTACATTTCTGTATTTCTGCTGCCCTAAAAATATCTTCATGGGAGATAAGAGAGGTGCTAGAACAACCAGATGGCACTTGCTTATAAATATAACATTTACGTCTGGTGATAAACTACATGAAACATGATAAGAGAGTATGAAATTCCTGCACTTCAGTGAGGAATAAAGCTTTAAAACTAAATTTTTGAGGTTACATAGTAATCTAGCTAGTGGTTTGAGACATTAAGATGGACAATGCAAAAAGTTGTCTGCAATTTGCAGGATGTAGCCCTAAAGTACATGAGAAATGACCTAGCCTAAGTCCTGATTTCAGGTATATTCACACACATGCATAAATGTTGACATAAAAATAGCTCCATTATTACAAAAGTACAGTGTTTTTCAGAATCAAGGTTTATTCAGGACCATTTCCCCTCCTACCTTACTGTGGAGCAACTAAGAAAAATAATACTGGCAAATTTACCAAAAAAAATCTTCCTTTTTGTCTTCTTTCTGCTCCTGCAATGGGTAAAGTAATTCCTAACGTCCTGTGAGATTTTCTTTTTACGCTGTCTTCTAGGAGATTTGCACATATAAATACCATTAAAAGACACAGCAGATTCTTCCCGTTCACTGAGAAATTAAAAGCTATCAAAACCCAAAGCCAGAAATGGCTGAAGACACCACAGATCTCGTCCACTGCAGAGCAACCTTTTGTCTTAACTTATTAGCACCACTTCCCTTTGGCAAGGTAAGAATTCCATTAACATTTTTTCTCTCAAAACCAGTAATACCTGGAATTCATTGGACTAATGCAGCAATATGTCTAATCCAAGCATTTACAGCCTGTTACTCTTTCACTCATGGGAAACCCTGTCCAGAGAATGATTAATCTCACTGGAAACTAAAATAAACCAGATAACCACACCCTAAAATGCATCTTTTTATATTTGCTCTGAAGAGAGCTCTACAATACCAAGACAGCTTGAGGGTGTTTACAGTATAACATCCAAAAGTAAATGAGATATTTCACACCAGGTTTCCTGTATTCCAAGCTTTCAGTGATTGTGTTACACCTTTTTCTGCAAGACTGAGGACCCCATTAAGAGACTTGTCTCCCATGAAAATATTTTCTCATTGCTACTTTGCTTTAACACAAAAACCATCCTATTAGGGTTTCTGCAGTTCTGGGAAACAATCCTGTATTTCTTGCCATAAAACCATTCTTGTTTGTCAACACACCGTCTGTGCTATGCACACCGTGCCTCAGGGTATGACCTGCTGTTAGTGGTCACACCAATGCCAAATAGGGAAAGTAAACAACCTCCCAAATGATACCTGAAATTCCTCACATTATTATCCCGTGTTAAATTATCCCTGTTGATTTCTTCAGAGCTCAGGGAGTGCATGCCTAGCTCTCTACCGATTAGGATCCCAAGTCTTTTCCAGAGTGACTCACAGCACAGTCCCTGTTGCTGTAAGTATCTTGCATTTTTACTCTTAGGTCTGTGACTTCCAGCAAAGTAGCTCAGCTCTGCCTCACAGACACCTGGAGACACTGACATGAGTGCTTGGTACCTCTGTAAGGTTCAGAAAACGATCCCTCATTACCCCTCTTCTTCTCTCTTCATTTCCTAGTCTCCTCCTGTCCACTCTTCTTCAACCCTTTTTTGGGGCCGTATCAACCCAACCTCTTCTTCTCCATTCCTGCTTTCATGCCCTGCGTTGTGCGTACACCTCTACTCTCTTCACATCGGTAAGTTAACACTGCCCCATTTAAGTGGGATCATTTTTCAGCCTATCTTGCTGCTCTCCGTTTCTCCTTTTACTTAATTTCCAAAACCACCTGTGAACCCCTTTCCTCATTTCAAGCTCTGAAATCAGCTTCAAATCCACCTCCTTTCCTCAAAAAGCTCTCACAAAACCCCAGTGACCCAATTCCGACATGAGCTCAAAACCAGCGCTCTCCTGACCCCCCCGCCTCTTCCACCTGCCTGCTACGTTAAAGGGCCTTTTCCTCCAAGTTTCAACTACCCCGATGGCAACTATTTATGACAGCCAAAATTTCAGTATTTCCTTGCTGCTCCTCGCGGGACACCTGCGGTCCCCAGCCGGCTGAGGCTGAGGCACGGGGCTTGGGGCTTTGGCCGAGGCGGTGATCAGAGCCCCCGAAGGGCCCCAGGCCGGGTGACTTTCCCGCCGCTTCCCTCGCAGCCCTGCCGGGAAAGCAGGAGGAAACGTGCCCTGGCCCTAACCAGGACCGGGCAGCGTCCGGCCCGACTGCCGCGGACCTACCGGCCGCACCCTCCCGGCTCTGGGGCCG
This sequence comes from Eopsaltria australis, assembly GCA_034509425.1. Lineage (NCBI taxonomy): Eukaryota > Metazoa > Chordata > Aves > Passeriformes > Petroicidae > Eopsaltria > Eopsaltria australis. The sequence continues at coordinate 54,282 of JAVTVJ010000228.1, read as the reverse complement.
GGCTGGGCCGGGCCGGGCGGCGGCTCCGCCCCGCTGCGGGGGCGCCCGCGCCGGCACAGGCGGGTCCGCTCGCCGCGCTGACGCCGGCGGCGCTGGAACACCTGGAGGGGTGGCGGCGCCTGCGGCTCGGCCCTTCCCTCCGCAAGGTGAGTGTGGGAAGGGGGGACTCGCTGGCCTCCGTGCCGGGGCTGGGCGGGGAGAGCTGGTACCGCGGGTGCCGGGCAGCCCCGGGTGGGCGCCGCCTCCCCCGCGAGCAGCCCTCTCGGGGCGAGGGAGGCGGCGCGGCCGCCGGGCCTGCGGAGCTGGTGCCCGTCAGCGCGGTAGCCACGGCCGGACCTGTTCAGGGCGAAATGTCCAAGGCACAAGATGGCATCTGTCCCTCCTTTTGCCTTGTGTTCCCCCTCCCGCCGTGAGGTTGTCTCGCCATGATTATTGCATTTATCCGTTTGTGCCTCCCGTACATCCTCCCTGGCGCTCTGCCCGCTGGAAGCGGTGAGGGAAACGGCCGGTTCTCCTCGGCGGTTTCCGGCTTGGCTGCCGGGCTGAGGCGCAGGTTGCCCGGCTGCGCTCCGAACCCTCCTGGGGCCAGCCGGCTGGAGAGGGATGGCAGGGCATCCTCTGGTCGGGTAATGTCAGATCTCGAACCAGCACCGAGGCAGTAACAGCTGGTGAAATGGCAATTCAAGAACCCCACATTTACGATTTAAAGCTAATAGTTTGTGAAAGGTTTAGCTTGATAATCAGATTTATTTTACATCCATCCACCTGACCCGTGAAAGCTGCTCAGTTCCTTTAGAAAAAAAAAGGAAAATCGGATATTACTTGAAACATCAGATCAGTTTTTAGTAGCAGAAGGGGGTGAAGGGCACTGTGCTCTTTTATTTGTTGATATCATTATGTATATGTTCACTGCCATATGTAAAGAAGTCTCCTGTGCCACACTGTTCTGCATAAAGCTGATAGCCTCAAGGATCTGCATGACCCCTCTTAAAGCAGTAATTCAGGCTTGCCTTAGTTCAAAGGTGTAAATGTGAAACTGAATCTGGGAATTTCAGGGCTATATCCTTTAAGCCCCTACTACCAGCTTACATTGTGGTAGTTGGAAGCTTGGCATTGGAGTTGTTCTTCTGTTCGGTTGTTTGTGGTATTTTTTTCCCTGCCTACAAGCCTGGCTTTAAACCAAGATGACGTTTTATTTCCATGAAGCACCTGTTTATTGGCTTTTGTTCTCCCCATGTTTAATTGTGTTATCCTCTTTCTTTCAGTTTCTGGATAGATTTTATTTAATTTGGCTCTCAGAAAGCAGCTGTGACTCTTGTTTCAGAGTAGACTTCTTGAAAATGAACTGTTCTTGTGCTTTGCTCTAGCAAGGCTCTTGTAAGGACAGAACTGTTTGATCACTTTTCCACAGGGTTGGGCAGAGAAAATGGTGGGCTAGATTTTGGTGTCTGCAGTGCAGGCAGCATTTGGTTATGGTATTTTATCTGATTTTTCTGCTAATCCACTCTTTTTCCATGTTGTCTATCCAGCGTTCTCAAAGAGGGAGTGGAAGAACCCCTTGTCAGTGCTAACTGTCTGGCACAGATCTAGGAGTTGCAGTTCTTACTGGTACATAGCATGAAGACCAGCAACACCTCATTTAGACTTTAGCAATCTTTTAAAATGCTGTTTGAACAGCCTATTGGTTTAAAGTGAGTAATGTAATGGTTTAAGATTTATGTTAATACCACTGAAGGAGGAATTTAGTGTCAAGCCGCAGAGATCTCTGGAATAGTGAACTGCCATAACTGGTATAACCAGTCACGTTTTGCACATGACAAACTCTACTGGAAGATAATGTGACAGTTAAATGCTGCCAAAACTCAGTCTAAATGAGTTTCTAAAGTTTCTCTGCTGTCAGAATTTCATGATTGAAACGTCATTGTTTCCAGCACTTTTCTCAAGAATTTAGATGCTGGTCAGTGGAATTTGCTTTCTTTTCAGTTGAGAAAAAAAAATTAAATGCTATTTAGATAATGGTGCTTTCTTCTATTGTGTTTGTTGGAGTTGAGATTCAAATCTAAATGTTAGTGCAGATTTGCAGATTCAAGAAGACCAGTTATGACTTTCTGGAAGGTGAAGGTTTTTTTAACATTTTTCTTTTAGAAGTTTATATTATTGGAGGGGATCACATAGTGCAAAGTAAAATTCCTATTGAACCTTGCTACAGGGTTAGGGGTTTTTGGCCTAGTTTAGTAGAGTTTCAAGCCCAACCATCTTGCCAATTCTCTGTTATCTGTACTTTAGACAGTTGTTAAATTGTTTTGATGATTTCTCACATCACCTTTTCTTGAAGAAATGAATAACAGCTCTTTTCAGTCTTCAATTAGTGTTGAAAGGTGTTGGTACAAGTTGGCAGAAGAAAAAATGTGCTAGTAGCTCATCTAAACTAGAAGACAAAAAATGGTCTCGAAGACTTTTTAATACTTTTTTTCAAAATCACCTCCCAGAGTATTGCTCTGTAGTTTATTCTTCAAGATGTTTTGCTGCTTCTCAACCATAAAATCACTCTAGAGACAAAATTACGCCATGTGATGCAGAAGCATTAAAAATACAAAAGCCCAGAGAGTGAAGTTTGTTAGAGAAAGAACCAAGCGGTCAAGAACAGTAGAAACATTTGACCTTTTAAGTGTTGCTAGTAATAACATTCTCACAGTAGTTTTTCCTGTGGCTATTGTTAGCCACAACAAACTGAGGGGCATTTTGACCGGTTATGCAATTGCTTACGTCAGCCTTGAGAACTGTCTGTACCAAGTCACTGTGAAACAGTACTTGGGTCCATGTTGCAAGTGGCTTCGTAGGGATCACCACTGCTCTAGGAACAGTCAGCTGGTGTGCCAGGATATTACTGAGAGCAGTAATATGAAAGTTGAGTGGACTATGCGTCTGTTGAGAATACATAGCCTGTATTGATGGTGTTTACTCAAAGGGCGGTGCAAGGAGATCACCCTGTATTGCTGTTGCTGTGCATGCTAAGGCTGCTTTGTTAATCAAATCTCTTATCCACAGATGTGAAATAGTCTCCAAGGGAATCTGGAGAAAATAATTTTCTCATCTTCCGTCCTCCAGCATTGTTTCCTCTTGGGTATAAATGGCATTTTGCCTTCTGGCTTCTGAATGGATGAAAAGGCAAGAGGGAGGCAGAAACGTGAGAGGGTTGACTCTGCCAGCAAATAGGGTATCTAAATTGGAGAGCCCTTAGTTTGAGTTCTAAAGCCTTACATGTTTTTATGCAATGTACTATACATGCAAAAAGAGTTTCAGGATTTTTTTTTGTTTATTCAATACTTTTCCCATAGTTTCACAGAAGGAAAGTTTCCCAATATTAAGACTCTAGACTGATTACAGGTACAGTGCATCAGAAAAACGATTTTGTCTCTTATAATCTATGTATGGTGCATGTTCCATATGGTATTTTCTTTAATAATGTTCAGCTATTAAATTTACAAATACTGGTTCTTAAACTAAGAGAACAAATGTGTATTACAAAACAATTTGATGGTCATTTTGAAGAAACAAAGCAAGTCTGCATTTAGAAAAAGATTAAATACTGCATAGTACATATGCCCAGTTTTGCTCATTTGCAGTGTGCTTAGACCTGCCACTCAATGACTTATACTCAAATTATTCTTCCATAAAATGTTCATGGTACTTGCAATGCTTACCTGGTTGTCTCACTGTTTTCCACAAGTATAAGTGGAATACTTTACTATTGAAGTGAAAGATGTTACCTGAGGGCAAACTGATAATATGTATGGTCCCTACATTATCTCACAATAAGCAGATGAAAAATCTGTATAATCTGAAAAAGGAATTCAGAATTAATTTTTAATTAATGATTAATTGATTTTAATTAAATCTGATTAAATATCTCTGTGCAAATGATAAAGTTCTGCGTGCAAATGAGCTTGCCTAGAAAGTGCTGTTGTTTGCTCATCAATCTTGCTACTGTGAGTCTACCAGCATTTATTTGAAATATTTTGTTCTGAGACTACATGTACTATGTTGTGACTTCATGTGCCATTCTTATCAGGGTTTTTGAGATAATCCACTGGGTTTAGGAATTTTTCATTCAACTGTTCAAAAAACAACCAAAACCACCCCCAACCCAGCTCCAAGTATCATTTCAATGAATTTTATACCCTAGAGAGATCACTTATACCTATAAGTTTGACCTGATAGTTTTTAGAATAATATGACAGATATATAGTACCAAATAGACACAAAATTATTTTTTAGAGAGTAATGCTAACTGTTGAGTTGGTCCTTGCACTTTGTGGAGGCAAAAACAGGTTTTAAAAAATATGGTGGCAGTCTCAAATTTCTGCTTTTTCATGTTGGCTAAAACTTACCTGTAACCACTCATGTACTGAAAACCAGAGTGGTTCAGATGGTTTCATACTCTAGTTCTTGGTATAAGTGAGCAGTAAGCTCTCAAAGTGTAAATTCACAGTTTGTCCACCACTTCTATTAACTTGTATACTTCAGAGTTGGGAATAGAAAAATAAAGACTCAATGATACCATCCTTTTCCTAGACTACACCAGAAAATTAAGTAGGATAATTTCCCACATTAATTGTGTATTCTGAAATGAGAAGTATGACAATTGTGTTTTGAAAGAAAGTAACTCTTGACAGTACTGTCTGAAATAGATGTGACCCATATATGCCCTACAGAGTACTAAATAGAGTCCGTGTAAAATTGAGTGTAAGACAGGTGTCAATAGTACTGCTGCTCATTTGGTTAGATGTACTGTTTGCAGACAGGTGCCTAGGTAGTGCTACAAAATGACAGAAAGAGGACCTAAAACATTCAGATTTCTTCATGCCTTGTACATGGTTTCTTATGGTTCAGGTCTCTAATTATGCAATCGTAGTCATTTAAGATATCTGCTGGTATAACTGTGGTTTGTTCTCTACACAGTTTACTATCTTGAAAAAGAAAGGTGCAGTGTATTGGGTCAAACTACCTTCTTGGAGACTAGACTCCAATTTCTTCGATATTTCTGTTGTTTTGGGTACATGCTTGGGATTTTTCTGCACGTCAAATTTGGTGGAGGGAGGGGATGTGGTAGAATAGGTTAACTCTTTGGAGTTTTTTTAAATTCTTTGAAGGATCAAGACAAGTGAATAAATGGAATGGAATAAATGAGTAGTTTGCTGTGATGTCTCATAGGCCTTGCTAGAGAGAAGGAAATGGCAAAAATTGTGTATAGAAATGTTAGTTCCAGAAGTGTTTGTGGTGAAAGAGAAAATTGGTTTAGGGGACTAACGGGATGTGGCCATGTCCCAAGGACAGTGTTACTCAGTATGCCACTGACATTTTTTTTTTCCCCAGTAATTCAACAGACTACCATGAAATCCTAGTTCTGAAAGAAGGGGAATAGAGCAGTGCTCTCACAGCACTATTTAGCCGTGTAGTTCAGGTGCTTAATGCAAAAAGCATGATTTCTGTGTGCACAGAGCACAGTGGTGGGGCTCTGGTTGAGGTGCTCAGCATTGCTCTTTGGAGATTCTATTCACTATCTGTACAGGGACTTAGTCTTGAGAGGCTTGTATTGTGGTTTGGGCACTACAGTTAGATAATTGCAGTCAAACAGGATGATTTTTCCCCCCTCAGCACCTCCCAGGTGTATGAATATAGCAGAAGCCTTTGCTGTGCAGCAGATGCCATTTATGCTGTGCTTCTTTTAAGAATGTATGAAATTTCTTCCTAGGTGTCTGCTCCTGGAATAGATTTAAAGAGTCATTCTGTTGATACTGCAGTCTTCTATTTCTTCTCCGGAGAACTTGTGGGTAATCTCCAAGATAGACACTTTTCAGGATAAGTAGCAAAGCTGTGGGTCAGTCTGAGACAAAGGATTAGACAAAAAGTTGTAATGGATAGGAGGAGCTGGTAATGCAGCACTTACTGACCAATTTGCAAACTTTTTGAATTAATAAACAAGTGCATCAGTGAGTAGTCTAACAGAATGAAAAGACTCCTGGATTTAAAGCTAAGCATGGATGATTCTGTAGGATTAGAGCATCAATATTGAGGATGAAGAGCTTTAGAGGAAAAATTAAATCTTCTTGTTTGTCATAGATATAGCTTAGACTCTAGATTTATTTTAGCTGAATTAGAGCAGTAGCTATTCTTTAGTTAAGAGTAGGAATACATCTAAGTCTGTGTATAATCTTGATGTGAAAGACCCAAACTTCAGCTTTCACTCTTTTCCTGCATTGACAACCTGGGTAATTCAGATCTACAGGCCATTACATTCCCTTTTGCTTGGGAAAGGCAAAGTCTAGCACCATTTGAAGCTCCTGGTCTGTGTGTTTGTAGACACATGAGAAAAGATAAAACTGTACCTTGTCTAGTCTTCATCTTGCAGTGAGACTGCTTCTTGTTTTGCAGACCCATTTACTTGGTTCAGTTTGATCACAGCTTCCAGGGAGCAGAGTGGAGGAGATAGGTTTTCAGCCAAGAGCTGTTGGAGGCACAGATGGCCTTGATTCCCTCACCTAGGCACATTTTCTTCCCTTCAAAGTATTTTGCATAAATGAAACTAGCACTCTTAACTTTTATATATAGAATTCCTTAATTTTTGTTTTTGTTACTTAGCACCACTGTACTATTGCTGTATTAAAATTTTCTTGGAAGATAATACATTTTAATGAAACTGCTGATGTAAGTAAGTCAACAGCAATGCATGATTCTGCCATATTTGAAGTTATAAGTTGCAAGGTTTTTAGGATATGGGGAGTGTTGGGATTTGAGGAGCCACAGAACATATTACCAGCTTTGAAAGAACAGTAGACTCAGAGGACAGTTCTGTCAGTGAAAGTGCAGGCTCTTCTATGTGTTTTGATGAACATACTGCCTTTATTTAAGGGTTGCTGAATTCTGCTATGCTGCTTGTTCAGTTCCCTTCATTGTTTCTGGATGTATCTCAAAAGAATGTGTTGTTGTTCAATCTACTGCCTTCCTACAAAACTGCTAGGTCATCTTTGGATGTTAGATTTGTTCTGTACATCAGCATTTGTAGTGTTTTTGCAAGGATTTGAGCTCATCTCTTTGTTCTGAGAAGTTGTGATTAGATCAACAGGGTTTTTTTATGTACAGTCTTCAGAGTTGAAAATATTCCTGTTTGATGTCTCTGGCTGCATCCTGATTTCTTTTCTACTTTTTTCTGTTGTCTGAGCTAAGAGCACAGTAAGAGCCATGTAACCAATGCTCAGACAAGAAGAGATACTTGAATTAGGGGTAAAGCTTTTGTTCATTGGGTTGAGTTTTAAACTGATTTCTTCATAACGTAGGAGAGTATTAAAATCTGAACTTTACCATGCCATGTGACACTTCTTATATTTAGGCTCACTGAAAAAGAGAAGTAATCCAAGTGACACTGATATACGGACTTATTTATTATCAATCTAGCTGGTGGAGAGGGAAGGCACTCATACCATCTTTTCCTTATACAAGTAGAATATAAAGATTATTCATAAGGTTGTTCAGCTCTTTGGAAACAAGACAACTTATGCTGCAATAAAACATAGTAAAGCCAAAAAAGAGAAGCAAGCTTGTACAAATATTGTACAGAGCATGAGCTGGAGGGTAAGCCTAGGGTGTACTGCGGTTCAAATCACATAAAACACCATGAAAACGTTTTCCTATTTGCACAGAAAAATTTGCATGTTTATTCAAGTGGTCTTAGAGAATATAGAGAATCAGAGGATTTTCCATAGGAATAGAAATGCCACTTGCGTCTTCCATCAAGTTTCGTTCCAGTGTCATAGCAAATAAAATTTTCCAGTAGGATGATGACTATGGCAGAAATAACATGACGTTCTGTGTGCGTTCCAGCTGTTTTGGCTTCCTGTGGAAATAATTTGTGTGTAATTAGTCTACCACCCAGAGAAACTCTGCCATAGTTGGCTGTTTGTAGGACCATCTTGGTTTCAGCATTTCTCTTTATCTGTAGCAGGGCACTGCCTGAATTCAGCTGTATTACTCCTGAAGCCAGGCTGAGCCTAGAAACAGTTCCAGTGCATTTCAGTGTCCAGGCTGTGCCTGTCTTCTCTGGCATCAGTGTGCAAACAGGATGGTTTGTGGAGAGTGATGCTGAGGCTTCTTGGTGGCTCCTCAGAAAAACCTGTTGATGATTTTCAAGGTTTTGCCAGGGCTTGTGACCCCAGCTGGTTCTATATAGGAATGGGTCTTTCAGAGCTGTGATCCCTTGTGTTCCAAGCAGACTTGTTATGAATAGGACCAACTCAGGTTTAAAGTGTAAACTGAGGTAGCATTAATCTCTCTCAAAACTCTGAGAAGCACTTGCAAAATTACTGGAGCCATGAGTGGACGTCTTCAGGATGCCTCAGATCTATCACTGTGCAGTATTAAACGTGGGTTTGTGTGCAGACATCTGTAATGTGACACTGCTTTCTCTGGCATGAATAAAGCAGCTATGCTTGCTTCTTACATCCACCTGTCATCTAGAGTATCCCTTCCTTTTGTTTGCCAAGATTTTTGTCACGGAGATCACATGTATATATCACATGTTGTATAATTCTTAATTGTTAAAGATCATGGAAACTTCCCAATGCACATGCTTTCCTAGAAGGTGGTGATTTTTTTTTCTTTTGTTAATCATTATCAGTATAATACTATTTATTGAAACTTTTCTTTTTTTATTTGTTTTAATATACTGGGAAGAAAAACAAAAAAAGTCCCTTATATCAACTCCTTGTGGCAAATTAAGCTTGCTTTTTATTTAAAGCTGGATGAGAGCATGGGTTAATTTTAAATTTGACTGCAACTTTTGGGGTGAGTATTGTGGACTGAAGTTAGCGTCGTGTGTTTCTATTGTAGTCAGCTTTGGCAAAGACCAACTGGCTTGTTACTGCTGTTCGGGGCATTTGTCTTGTTCTTCAAAAGCATCTGAGTTCAAAACCTAAATTAGTGAGAGGATATGTGCTCATTCTTGATCTCTCTTTGCAGCCTTAGGGCCAGCATTTTCTGACTGTAGGGATTCTTTGTTATGTGGCTGTGAAATGTTCCTTTTAATTCTTGGATACTTCCCTGGGCTGTTTCCAGTCCCCTCTTATTAGTGTCTCTCACATTTTGAGACCAGACTTAGATTTTGGTATTACTTTTAAAAAATCTCACTGTTTTCAGCTAAGCCATATACTTTTAATAATGTCCTTTGTTAGAGCTGAACCAGTATCTTAACCCTCTTTGGTTCCTGGACTTGGAACAGACAGTAGCAACACATGAAATTAGAGATTATATAAATAAATTAGGACTGTGTTAAATTACTGCAGAGACAGTTTACACTGCTCATTGTTTTTTAGCAACTACATTTCTGTTTTTTCAATGCTAGAACTTACTAAGCTGTCTTTGCAAACTGAATTCTCATTTAGGACCAAAAGTTAGCTCCATACTGGAAATAAAATGGACCCAGGGATTGAGTTTGTGTCCAGGGCTTCTGCTTGTTCCAGCTGCTTAATTACAGCAATCTCCCTGGCATGGTTTCTTTCTATACTACCTAGAACTCTCTGGGACCTTTTTCCCTCCTGGCATGTTTTGGGTGGTATCACAAGCCAGGAGCCATTTCCAGCAGGCAGTGTAGGTAAGGCTCCACTTCTGTTTCCTGTCACCCTGACTGGCCATAGAACACCATCCCAGCAGGTCTTGTAGCCTCAAACACCTCAAATACCATCCCATCACACAGCAGAGAATACATGCCCTCATTTTTCGTACCATGAGAGTATTGTCCACTTTGCATGTAAAAATTCCCAAAAAGAACATCTTAAGGGCATAAGGGTGCTATGTACTACCTGGAAGAGTATAACTAAGATTTCAGAGCCAAAAGGTAAGGTCAGATGTTTAGGAAGAAAGAGCATGAGCTGTACTCGCAAATGACAACTGTTTCACCATGACCCTATTTATTTTTTTGTAGGGACATTAGTTTCCAGGAGAAGCAAGTGGATGTGTACAGTGAATAAGGTCGGTGCCTTACACCTTTTCCCCATATTGGTTCTTACACTTCGTTCCAAGTAATATACATATTATTCCACCTAGATAGGCTGTTCTTTGCTTCCTGTCAAACCAAGTGTGCTGCTGAATAACTGAGTCATGGATGTGTATACAAGCTAAATCCTGTGGTCTTATCTCACTCACACACCCCCACAGTTGACTTAGGGAGGACCAGTGTGAAAACAGTGATGTCAAGAATATAAAGGCGTTAGAAAATGAGTTAATATCAACCTCTGTCTGTGGCTCTGGAAACAACAGCAAAGCAGTCCATTCTGTATCTTGTCTGACTCAATGGTTCTGTAACACAAACAACAATCTGAAAAGATTCTTTCTTCCTCTTTTTTTAGCTGTTGATCCTTACATGTAAACTCTGGTCTGAAGACAGTTACAAATTTTCTCATGGTCTCTCCTGCAGTGCTTAAGAGCATTTTACAAAAAATTCCAATTCAGGCAAAATTCCTGCTCTGATATAATCATGCAGTATCTCATGGAACTTTGCCAGGAAGTTTCACAGGTACTGACAGCAGAGAGGTTAGACTCAGAAATCTGGGCTTCGGCTCCACTCAGCTCCAAATGGAAGTGCATGTGCTTCATGCTTGCAGGAAGCATTCAGGTTGTTTGCATTCTCTTGTTTGGGTTCCTGCAATCTGTTCCAGTCCCTTTGCCTCTCCAGTGTTAACCACACTGTCTGTATTCAGTACTGTGCTAGATACGTTTCCAACATTGTGGGTCCGCTTTGTAGCCCCTTTACTTTCTTACTTGGCTTAGTGCCAAAGTTCAGTTTCAGCACCATTACCTCCCTAGCTGCTTTGTCCATTACTGTTTTCCTAGTCAGTCAGCTTCATACCTTAGTGGAGCATGTTGGTGTGTTTATTCTGTGCCTCTTCTTGCTGAAGGCCATTCCCCAGCTTCATTTTGGTCTCATCCAGCTCCTGCTGCAGTGCCTTCATTCCCATGTTGGCCATAAGATGAAGAATAGTCCTCTCTGAAAGCAGCAGAGGAGAAGCTGGGTGCTTGTTGTTTGAGAGTATCTGGCTTGGCTGTTAAATTTGGCGTGGAAGGAGTGTGCTCAGGTACGGGTGGGAAGTGATGTCCATGCCATTTGGCGAGCTCAAAGTATAGTGGGAAGCTTGAGTATCCAAGCTGGAGATAGTAACTTATAAAATCTAGAGTCCTAATGCATGCAAATCATATTCTATCCTCAGGAACTGTGATGTCCCTCATAGAACGATCTGGTCATTAAATTTCACATCTCTGGCTCAAGACATAATGTAACTACTGTTTTAAAAAAAATATATCAGTGAGATATAGGCCAAAAAAAAAAGGAAAAAAAAAATTTTATTTTGTTGTGGCTAAAACTTGAAGGAGAAAACTTGACTGAGGGTGGTGCCTAGCATGGACAATTTTGGCATGCCTCATCAAAAGGCTATGAATTTGTGGCTGGTAAATTTGCTTTTGCTTGAAAAACTTGCTAATGTAGAGGGATTGGCATCACTTGTGCAGTGATGGCAGCGCTTAAATCCATTTGTAATGGATTTTCATGAGAATTGTGTGTTACACAAGGAAGGCATTTGGCTCACAGATTGAAAAGTTTTCTTTTGTAATAGGGTAAACAAGATGCTGCAGTATGGTAATTTTCTGAGGGAAAAGATGTAGGATTTCTAGTGTTTAACTTAAAAATTACAGATATTTGTATTAACTGATAATGTCTTATTTAGGTGTCTGAAGAAAACAAGAATCATGGAAGGTCATAAGTAGTAAGTATCTTGATAATTGTTTTTTATTCTAAAGAGCTAACAGTGTTTATTATGTTGATTTGTTCAGTTGGTTTATCATTCTCATAATTCAGGAATCTGTATCAACCTCAACACTTTTTCTAATAATCTTGTGACCTTACATTAGTAGCTCATTTTCATTCCTTGCACCATGCCCCCAGAATTTCTGGTGACCTCAGCTGAGGTAGCTCTCAAGGCTGGTTAACATCAGATGAATTATGGTGTTTGCTTCACTTGACTACTGAAATGAGGTATCAGTTATTTTCAGAGCTGTAGCAGAAGTCAAAGCACACAACTAGCCAGGTAGCTAGGGCCTTTATAATACCTTGTGAGAAGTTTGATGAGTTTTTTAAATTATTGTTAAAGTAATGCTGTTTTTATTAAACTCTCAAATTCTGTTTTCTCATAATGCAGGAGGATTTTTTTTATTCATTAAAGGCTGTAAATTTTGTATTTTAAAGGTGCAGCATGTCAATATAGTCTTCAAACAACTTGATAGGCTATCTGTTGTCAGTGTGTGTAATGGCTTGTTTGTATAGAATTCCAAATAAAACGTGGTATGTTTTGTACATGTTTTTTATTTTCCGCTGTAGGATCAAAAGACCTTTATTTTCATTTTAATTCATAAATTAAACTCTTGGAACTAATGTTTCTGTAGAACTAAATGGGTAAGTATCTTTGCTTTTCAAGTTTGATGAAGAGGCCATGAAGTGCAGTGTTTAAGTGCTTTTTTAAAATTGTGTCCCTGCTCACATCCAGTTTAATTTCTTTCCATCTCTTTGGTGATTAAAGCACTGTTGCCTGACTTACTGATTAAAACTAACTAAAGCAAGTTATATACCCCTGTGAAAAAAATTTCCTTTTCAGGTTAAACTGTGTCACTAGTAACTGTGTAGGGTAGATGTGCTACCCTTTTGGGGAACATGTGTACCAATGGCTTGTTTTTTTCAGAATGGCTGTATTACTTCACAGCAGATATATAGATATAGATATATATAATCAGGAGGTCATAGAATGATTGAATGACCTGGGTTGGAAAGGACTTTACAGATGATCAGGTTCTAACCCCCTGCGGGGACATGTGTCTCAGTACATGACTTGATGTGTATGTTGGGTCTGAAGACCTCTTGGGGTGGCATCTATGAGCAGTCTGTGTGCTGTGAACAGAACTAGGGGTCAATATCTTACTAATGAACCATAGTTTGTCACTCCATGGATGGAAGGTATCTTTTCAAAATGAACTCAGCCTATTTAATTTTTATGGAGTATTCCATTTTTAGCAGTCATGTACTTCTAAAAAGCTGAGAGAGTACTGCAGCTTTTTATAAATGCACTTAGGGGAAAATGTATGTACTTTTGCACAAATTAGTAATGGAATAACACTTCCTGAAAGACACCAGGATTTCATTGTAAGGCTGTATTTTCTATTAAGTCGTCTGGGTATGGTTTAAATATTGTGGAATATGGAATTTATATATTGCACTTTTTATTAGGTCTGCTACAGGAATGCAGAATTATTTGTCAGTGAAAACTAATCCTTGAAAGAGAAGGTTACCTGTTGCACACCCACAGCTGTTATGTAGTCAGTTGTATAAAGAGAGATGTGAGATATCGGTCTTTCACACAACATGTTCAAAAGAGATGAGTGTTCTCCTAATTTCTTTTTTATTCAGTTACAAAAAAAGAGGGCGAGAAGTAGTCTAATTTCATTCATAAAATGAGCTGTGTCAAATCCCAACAGTGCTGAAATGACATGAAAATTGCTACCTGCTTAAGCAACTCTGATAGTTCACTTGAAACTCTCCTATTAATTATACAAAAAAAAAAGTTAATTCCATGGGCTATAAATAATTTCATAATGCATAGGGAAGAATTCTTTGAAGCTGTTTATTAGGCAGTACTGTATGGCTAAGATGTCAGGTTGAAATCAGTGTATTTTGAGAATAAGATGGTAAATATAGTAATTTAATTGCTTTATTATTAATGCATAATGAGGAACTGCATGTTAGAATATATATGTTGGCATGCAAGTGCAGTATTCTTAATGCAAATGTATTAATTGAGTGTGTTAGACTTATTTTTAAAACATCCATTTTGTTTTGTTTGTTAATATTCTAGCAACTATCCAAGAGAATTTTATGATCAATATGCTCAAAGCCAAGAAAAATCTGTGGTCAATAAAATGCAACAGAAATACTGGAAAACAAAACAAACCCTTATAAAAGTTACAGGAAAAAAGGAAGATGAACATGTTGTGGCTTCAGATGCAGATCTGGATGCAAAACTAGAGGTTTGTAATGTTAACATAATGTGTGTTCTCTGGCCTTTAGTGTGTGTGCACAAAGTATATAATAACATACATATGTTTTTATAATTTTCATGTATTATCTCTTCCAAATTCTGCCAAAAGTATCAATGTAAATTCAGGGAATATAGTGAAATTTTGTAACAGAAAAACCCATGTCTCTCTAACTTTATTTGGAGCTTAATATATCTCAGATTTGTTTTCATGTTTTAGGGACAGATTTTCTCCTTTTGTTACTGGAGTGGAGGGGGGGAGTCAAGAGATCATACTTATCCTTTGCCTATGTCACTTTAGGGTGGTTTATTGTTTTTTTTTTTAATAGCATTTTATAGAGTGTACAAATGGCATTCTTTATACAAGTATAAAATACCACATATACCAGAAAAACATGCAATATGCCCAGGAGCAAGGTGCAGAGTGCACTCTGCTCTGGAGCTTTCAAGCAGATTAGTGGGTTATGAAATGGCAAAAGAAGTTTCTAATAGTCTGTAAAATAAAACCAATAGAAGGAATCCTGCTGTGTGTCAAATACATACCTACTCTCAGTATCCTTCACCCCACTGAGGAAAAAAATAGGTTAAGGTTCTACAAATTAAAGAGCTTGAATGTCTTTGAGACAAAGGGAAAAATTGAGGATGTACTGCAGAAGTGTAATAACCCAATTAATGTTCATGTAAGTTTTTTTTATGTTATTTTCTTATGTAAAGGTAAATGTTTTGCCTTACTGGCTTTCTGCAGTTTCTTTAAAAAAATATTGACAGGATTCTCAGTTTATTTAAGTTTTAGCTGAAATATAGGAGGCTACATTGCAACAAACACAAGAATAGTGATAACTTATCACCTGGTGGTTCTACCTCTGGAGTCTTCACAGTGCATTATAAATCAAGACTATTGATCTAAAACAAGCTGGAAGTATGGACCAATATTTTATAAATACATAACTGAGTTTTTACCATGTCTACTGTGTTGCAGACTCATCAGGAAGGATGCTTTGTTAGCTCAGGTGGGATTGGAAATAGGGAAACCTCTGTTCACACAGGTGAAATAAGCATGTTTTGGACAACTTCTCACCTGCAAGTCATACTCCCAATTTAAAAGAAAAGACCTGTGTAAATTTGCAGTCAAGCAGCATTGAAAGAAGGCACTTACTGTGCCAGTGGTCCATTTTACTTCTAGCTGTGTAATGGCTGATGTGGTAGAGTTTAGGTTTAAGTTGCGGGCTGGAGGTTTTAGATGGACAGACAGAAAGAGTAGTAATCTTTCTATTTCCTAGAAAATGTCCAAATATAGTCATGACTGACTTTTTTTTACCTCTACTTCCTTGGAAGCTGCTACTTTAGAAATTTGCTTATACCAATAAAACTTCCAGTTTATGTCAACAGCTTTGTGTGTTGGCCATACCTATGCATATCTTGTTCTGCTAGACTTCATAGTGTCTATGAAAAATTCAGTAGGCATATTCCCACATATGAGAATGATGGATTGATATATATTTTGTTAACTCTACTCTACCATGAGGTTTTTAGAAACAGATTCGTACATCTTCATATCTACACAAAGATACCACCTAAAAAAAAAAACAACACAAGTAGTTTGGTTAACTATCAACTGTTTATTATAGATCTGTTTCCAAAGTTATTTTTTCTTTATTTTCCTTCTGTAAGGTTATGATTGGTCAGTCTGTAGTTTCAGTGAATAACTTACTTGAAAGAAGAGCACAATTGATAAGGAAAATACCAGAAATATTGCTAATTGTTCAAGAAGAAAATAATGATCCCTAGTAATTTCTAAAAAAAAATTAAGTTCTTTTTTGTATTTTATTCTTCAGTGTTTTTTGCATACACTTGACAAATTTTTGTGTATTTTGTTTCAATCTCAGCTGTTCCATTCTATTCAGAGAACGTGTATGGAGTTGCTGAAAGCAATTGAACTGTATCAAAAAAGGATTTGTTGTAAGTATGATCAAACACAGTAGTTAAAATGATAAGAAGGTGTGCATTATGGAATCATTGAACAAGTGAAAAGGTAAAAATGAAAGTGGGGAACTACTAGTTTCATCCTATTCAAAAGTAATGTCCCTTGCAGACAGCTGAATGCAGTTTTGCTTATTTGTTTGAAGATTTCCCAGTTCTGGTTTTACATATTGCTATAATGCAGTAATAGCAATAATTACTGGAGAAAGCTTTCTTTAATTTTGTTTCCCATTACTTGGTTGCCTTCTTTAAAAGCAGAAGTATCTTGTCTAGAAATCATAACTCCTTTCTAAACTGTTTTAGTGTTTTTGGTTTTTTTTGTCAGGATTGCTGACGAAGAATTTTTGACTTATTACTAGTTTTATAATTAAGTAATCTGTGCTATTATGATGAATTTGATAATGCTGATTTGATTGTAACAACTGTACAGTAATTAGTGACAGTCATTAGTGAGAGCTAGGGACCTAATTTGGGAAGTTTCAAATAGCAAGTTGTGTTAAGTGTCCTCTAAAGGTTCTCTGCAGTCAATATTGTTTGATTTCTGGCCTGAAGAAGAGACTCTAGCTTTGAAGTCATCTTCCTGACTTTTGTGGACTGACTTTTGTTGAACGTTACCATATTTTCTCAAGCCTTTCATTTTTCTTTGTCCAAAGAAAGTCAGAGATAATGTTTCAGAATCAGGAGGTAAAATTGAAATGCAGAATAGTAGTGTATCAAGTTCAAGAAGTGGTAGGTAAAATCTGATGGAAAGATTTGCATCAGATGCAGATGTGAATCTTTTACCAAAGTGTGCTGGGTCTGCACTGGAGTTGGCTGTCAACATTTTGAAAAATGGCAAGAGGACTTCAAGAGATCTTCTTTCATTGTTTTAGACCATTGACCCTCTTGATAGTGGGTTGAAATTGGTACTATAGGAGATAACCATTTTAGAAGACAAAGAGATGAGGGCATCATGAAATGATTTTGTAAGGTTCCCTAAGATCAATAGTCCCAGTTTAGAAGTAGTCAACAATTCAGTGTAAAACCACTTCATCTTCCTGTTTAAAAAATGATCAGCTACTTTGAGGTAGATGTATTTCAGATACTTGAAATAAAGTGTTTGAATTGTATTGTGTTAAAGTTGTCAAGTTATCTTGTCAAGTAATTTGAAAGTAAATGTTCTTTAAAATGGCGTACTAGATTTTTCATGTGAAATTTTATGTAGTCAACCATGGAAAATGGTGAGCAAGAAAAAAGCAAGTGAATGAGTTTTGGTTAGTACAACTTGGAATTAGCTTCAATTAAAGTATGCTATCAGCTGAAGTAGTCCAAGTGGTAAAAAAGAATTAAAAACCAACCTACCAAACCAGACAGAACCTAAAAAACCCAGCACTGAAAGATATTGCAATCAAGATGGCCCTTTTTGTAATACAACCAACCTAATTTTTCTTTTTAAGAAAGAAATACGATGTTTTTCCTGTTGTCTTTTGGTGCTGATGGAATTTTGTGATTCTTGTTAAGTATATCAGCAAATGTCTCAAATGAATCAGGTCTTCTGTTTATTAAATACAGGAATTCTGTGAAATTATTTCTTTTGACTTTGATGCTTAGATTTAAAGTGATTTAAACTGATGTTAGGCCAGTTTTAAAGCTGTTAGGAGCCAGTTAAATAACATATTTGACAACTCATTTATTTTTTGTTAGTTCTGTCTCAGGAAGAAAATGAATTGGGGAAATTTCTTCGATCACAGGGTTCTCAGGATAAAACAAGAGCAGGAAAAATGATGCAAGCTACAGGAAAGGCCCTCTGCTTTTCTTCTCAGCAAAGGTATATGAGTCAACACTGCTGTCTGACTTACAAAGTACTTGTGATAATGTTAGTTGTTTTACCAATGGCATCATTCATTTGGCCATTTGAAGTGTTTGAGGAGCCAATTGATAGGAAAACTGTAGACAAAATCTGCTGTAGTATTGGCAATATTAGTGGCTTCTTGAATTGTGCTTGATGCTGCTTTTTGTCTTATGGATCTTCTGTGTCTGTATCTCTGGATCCCCTGACTGTGCCTGTTCAGCTCAGTGGTTCTAAAGCTGTACTGGAGCATCTCCGGCCTCTCCAGCAGTAGAATGTAAAGGAGCTGATGTCAGGTTCCTCTCCTGCTTGGTGGCAGTTCTCACCCTGCAGGGAAGTTCCACAGCAGGCTCACTGTGGAGGTGTCTGTGAGGGAGGAAATGAGTGTGGGAATATGTTTCTCTGGGCCGTTGAGTTTCATGCCTCAGCTAGACAGAGGAGAAAGGACAAGTCTGAATGCCATCTTCTGGCTTGAACTTACACTAAAATCCCCCTGAGAGAAGATCCTAGATCCCTACAGAGCTTATGCATGTTGTGTAGGAGCAAGTAAAAGTAAGGAATCCAGAGGGACATACAAGTACAGTAACATCTGCTGTTAACCAGAGCCCTTGATGTCTCACTGACCCAGTGTTTGCTCCTGAAGTTTAAAAGTAACGGTACCTGATGGCATTATAAGTATTGTGATGCTCTTTTTCACAGCATTAGGGTTATGAAAGTATGAAATTCACCATCAGTCACGAAGGAAAATTCTATTCCATTATGTTTTACAGGATTCTGGAGGAGCTTTTAACTACTGTGATACTTTCTGGCTTTAGCTTAACAGTGCAGTTGTTTGGTTCAAAGTCAGGCATAGTGTACTGAGCACTGAGAATTTCATATGTTTACCTTGTGCTAGAGTTTGGTTATTAGCACCTCCAGTAACAGCCATTACTGGGATCTTTAAGACCCATGTAAGGCACCTTTGGGCAAAAGCGCTGATGACTTGCTTCTTTATGAAGCTTAACTGTTAATAGAAACCTCAGTGCATATCTACCTAAACTGAACTTTCTTTTGGGTATCTGGGTAAGTATTTGTGGAATGAGAAAAAATTTAATGGAAAAAAGTCAAAATAAATTCACGTATTATTATAGCTCTTGTTCAGTACACTTTTAAGGCATCATTTAAAATAAATTCACATTAAAATAAAACAATTTGTCTTTCTTCTCTTGAGCTATCCTCAAACTCTTGTTGAAGTTGGGACTGCTTTTATTTATGTTTCATGGCCATAGCTAGCTCAGAGATCTAGAAGAGAAAGCTAGCTGGAGATCAAGAAGACATTTCTTGGGCTACTGGAGCCAAAATTAGAAATTCTATTATGCCAACGGACTTGCTAGCACATTAAAGGAACTCTCTACTGATGTGGGACTGGTTGAACCCATTCCAGTGGGATGCTGCTGAAAACCAAGAGGAAAGCAGAAGCAGCAGGAGGAAGTAAAGCAAAAGGAGTAATCCCATCTAGTGTTGAGATCCCATTAGGAGCTGAAGTGATGGCATAGAGAGGACAACAGTGTCCCCTACTGCCTTTCCAAAATGTGGTTGCCAGAAGAAACATTTAGGAAAATGTCTAAATCCTTCCAAAAGTTAAATGTCTTTCAAAGGAATTGTTCCAGTTCCTAAAAAAAACCCAGGAAAAAACTCAGCTAGTTATCTACCTGGCAGCTGACTTATTTGTGTACATGTATATTTGAAGACTGAAAGGCTAATGTAAGTGCTTTTTGTGATGTTTAGCATGACAGTGCTGATACATCTGTGATATTTTTCCAGTAATAAATGACCTTGGGTATATTTTTATAGTTGTTAAATGAAACTTGTGAAGAGGAACGGTAATAACATACAAGTGGCTTGTCAAACTAAAATACATAGGCACAGTAGAAGATATTTCTTTTCCACTCACCGGCATAATTGAAAAGTTGGTATTTGAACAGAAAGGTTGCAAACACTATATTCATGCAGAATTACTGTGTTTCATGTGTACCTCCAACCAAATGGTAGAATCATCTGAACACACACTAGCACTTAAGTGAACTGTGTTGGCTGTGTATGGTTTTTTTTTTGAGTGCCAGTAAACTGTCAGGAGTTGTATTAGTCCTTTGTGGAGCAACATGTTTAACATGTTCCTCTCCTTCCTCTCTTTCCTTTATGCCTTCCCCCAGATTAGCGCTCCGTGCTCCTCTCAGTAGATTGTATCAAGAAGTGGAGACTTTCAGATACAGGGCCATCTCAGACACGTGGCTGACAGTGAACAGAATGGAGCAGTATCGGACTGAATACAGAGGAGCTCTACTCTGGATGAAAGATGTGTCTCAGGAGCTGGATCCAGATCTTTATAAGCAGATGGAAAAATTCAGGAAGGTATGAAGTTTCCTAAAAGTTGCCTGATGAATGACAATGAAGCATGGTTTTTGATTCTTCCAAGGAGGGCATAATTGAGAAGCAATAAAGATACCATTTATCCTAACTAATCTCTTCTTTGTGGGCTGTAAGGAAAGGCATTTGTAGTAGTTTATTCAACTTCAGCATACACCTTTATAATTTAAATAACGTATATTTTTGAAAAAGGTTATCTAATTGTGAATACTTAGCAGTGATGCTTGAATGACTAATAGAAGAAATGCTGTCTGCTGTCAGAGGCATGTCATGACGTCTGCTGTCAGAGGGGGAAGGGAATATTGATTTTTGCAACTAAAAAAAAGAATAACAGAAGTGCTCTACTATCTGCTGCGAAATTTTGAGGGCAGTTAAAGACAGATGTTTTCAAAATTCACTATTGTTGGATTTTGGGGAGGAGTTGCAAATCTAGAATTTATTTTTAGGTTCCTTATGCAGTTCAGCGTGACTCTTTGGCAACTGCTAAACACTGAAAATGCTAAGGAGGCACTCTCCATAAATAGTCTTCATTCAGTGTCACTCAAGTTTGCTAAACTCCTCCCCTCCCAAAAGACTTGCAAAAATCACAAGTCCTAGGTGGTAGTCTGCAATTTCGCTACCAGGGGAGAGTGTAGAATTGATTTAGGCTGATCCTGTCAGAGTTCAGGAATGTTCATGAGACCTTCACATTTTGTAGTGAGGCCCTAGAGCTGAGTTTGTTAAAAGTCTATAATGTTCACAGTTGGCTGTTTATAGATGCTAACTCTCAGGAAGACTTAGGATCATAGGTATAACCAAGTGGCTCATACTTTTAGTAAAGGTAGTAAAAAAATTCACAGAAATTGTGTCATAATTGAAAGCAGAGGTCTAATAACAGGTATTGTATTAAAATGTACATGTATATATATATGTGCCTTAGAGATGGAAAATGAAAACCCAGTTAATGGATGGCTTAAGCAGTCTGTAACTGAAAGTGTTTGAACATGAAAGATATATAATTGGGGATTTTGAAAGCTTGAATAAACCATTCTAACAGGAAGGGACTGGTATGCATCTAACTGTGCTATTTTTTGTAAACCAAAGTGGTGACAATAGCAATTAAGAAAGGGCTGGAACAAATAGTACCCCAGTTAGTCATCTAATCTTTATTTAATGCTTCAGTACAGGGTATTCCTGTAAGTCCTGTGGCACCAGACATATATTTTATTATGCCCTATGGGAAATGTTTGTAATGGCAAGTTCTTACAGGTAAAATAATTGGTATGGTCTTGGCCTCAGCTGATTGCTTATGTGTAATGTTTGATTTATTAGGAAAACACTTAAAATGGAATGTTAGAATGAATAAAGCAATACTGGTAATGGTCATAGAAAACTGATTTATAGCTTTATTGCAAAACAAATGCAGTGGAAAGCATAAATTATATAAATGGCAAAGTGGTTAAAATAACATGTTTTGTACAGTGAGCTGCTGTAGATAAAACTGAGATGTGAAGTTTCAGACATCTTGGATTGCTGTGCTTCAAGGTCAGCAAAAAACATTTTTTTTTAAGTTCTTACAAAACTTAGTAGCAGAAGTGTGGAAATACTAAATATTTTTAAATATTTCTAGGTCTGAAATAAGTTACATTCTGACATAAAAAAACAAAAGTAGATTCTAAAATTAGCATGACCTTAAATAGTTAAAAACCAAACTCAAAAGTCTTTTGAACATTTCTCTTCTCCAACTGGCTGTCAACTGAAAACCTTTCAGTTTTGTAATTCAGTAATTGTAATGCAGAGAACAAAAAGCTCTGCATTTTGTAGCCAACAAAGTAAAGAACTCCCCTGGTATCCACTTCCCCACATATCCCATCTGTGCAACAGGCATATCAAACTAGTCTTTGAAGATTTAATACTTGCAGAAAGTAAACTTTTTTAATCTGGGAAAAAAATGCTGAAATAAAATCCTCAAGCATAATGTTCCTTGGTAGCTGTTACTGAAAAAGTCTTAAGTTTGTTTTTTTTTTACTTTACAAAAATTAATGGTGGATATTGTAGTCCTAAATAATTAAAGTAGAGGAGTTTTCTTTGTCTTTTTTTTTCCATTTTTGCTTGCAGATCTTAATTGTGCCATAGTGTGGCAGTGTAATGCTGAGGTTTTAGGGCTTGTTTTGGATCTGTAATGATTTAAGAAGTCGTGCTAGTTTTGTGTTGAGAAAGATGTTATAATTACTTGTTTAAGGTCTTTGGTTCTTAAATATACGATTGCCAGAGGGAAGTGTTTTGAGTGTGTGATACACCACCAAGTAGTTATTGAAACTGATCCTGTCAGAGCTGTTGAAAGAAAGTTTCCTTCAGACTTCTGATTGTACAAGTCCAAAGAATTCCTTTAGTAAACGTTTTTTTTTATTTCTAGTAAACAGTGCTGGTTTAATGATCTTTAATGCACCTAGTACATCAGCAGTATTTATATCATTTAGTTAAAGGACTGTTTTTCAAGTATGTAGCCTTTTATAATGTAATCCTTAATGTATCATTATGTATACAGATATGGTACTTGTTTTTGGAGACCAAAGCTAAATCAATCCAGATGGATTTTTCATACCTTCCCTCAATAGCTCAGGCTATAAGATCAATAGTTGACTCAGTATTTTCAGAGCTGATAACATCTGAGTTAAAACATTGGCATTTTTGTAGCTCTCTTTTAAAACAATGAGGTACTTGAAAGAATTTTCTAATGCTGTTCTTAAGGCGTCAGTCTAAGTATGCAAGAGCCAGCAACACTACCCCTTTCAGAGTGTCTCAGAACACTGCAGAGCAGCCTTTTTACATTGTTGTTTGAAGATATCTATGTAACTGTAGCTAC
The DNA here is from genome assembly GCA_034509425.1 of Eopsaltria australis. Lineage (NCBI taxonomy): Eukaryota > Metazoa > Chordata > Aves > Passeriformes > Petroicidae > Eopsaltria > Eopsaltria australis. The sequence goes on along the minus strand of JAVTVJ010000228.1, from coordinate 31,097 downwards.
TTGAGTCAAACTAAGGAAATAGGTATTTACTTTTCCCTGTGGAGTTCTATAAATGCTATGTAACTTCTTTTTTTTTCTATTAGCGGTTTTTGTGAACAGTCCAGTGCTGTTCTGGTTATGGAGGTCTTCCATCCCAAGTTCAGAGTTCAAAGTGTTCCTTGAGAGCATCTAAACAGTGCTGTGATATTTAGAAGAATTTCAATGAGCTTATATCCTTTTACCAAATTCTCCACACTGATCAGGTTTTTAAAGTCCTTAAATTTGGTCTCTTTCATCTGTCTGGAGACTGTACATTAGAACATGAACTGTGCTGTGATGTTGTAAAAATACAGACCAAATGGCCCAGGTGCTGGTGTCCTTCTTCCAGCTCTGAAAAGGTTAAGCTGTTCCATGCATTTTCTGAGCAGGTATGTGACAGTGTTTAGTGATAAACTATGATATCAGGCCACAGCCTTCCACATGCAGCCTTCAGGGGCACAGGAGGGACTGCTGTTCAGTTTTACTCAGCTGTGCTATCTCAGGTGCATGTACAATTCAATATAGACTTTCTCATCAAACCTGTACATTTCAGTGCCATCCCTAACAAGTAAAAAGTGAGAGCTGAAAAAAATTGTCATGCTGACCTTTAGGCTAACTATGAGAAAATTACATCTGTGGCACGATAAGTTGTTTATCATGCTGCATTGATAAAGCAGATTAATCCTTTCTCTGTTTTTCACTTTCATTGTTCTCGCACTCCTCTGCTTCCCCTTAATTCTGAGGCTTGAACCAAAGCTGAAGTATCTTTGTAAATACCCAGTGGCTCTGCTGGGCTCCCTGAGACAGGCTGCACAGCACCTTAGTGCCCAGCTTTTGGTTTGCATGCAGCTGTTGAGAAACTTGCAAGCTTGCAGCTGAATTGTTTGGATATAGTTTATCTCCAATTCTTTCTGGAGAATGAATGAATGAGTGAGTGCCCTTAAATGGCATTTTAAAGGTAAATCTGTCAAGAGAAATGGAAAGTGAGAAGAAGGAAGGTTCAACAAGAAGAACTCATAATGTCATAACAATAACTTAAATTGTTGTTACAAATGTACCAATATAGGGAGCGGCTGATCTGTGCAAGTTTTCCTTAAGATGTTTTATTTCTTAGAAGTTAAAGCTTGTGTGGACAGCTGGGAAATAATGAAGATATTAATATATCTATTGATTAAAAGGTCGGAAGGGAAACCCTCAAGTACATGTATTCATTGTAAAGGTTTCAGCAAGAATGGTTAAGATACATCTGCTGCAGCCTGTCAGGAAGGCTCAGGACCTACAGCTCTGTTCCCCAGCTGTTCCCTTGCCTGTTATCACTGCTGGGCACAAGGGCCTTCTGGCCTGTGTGATGATGAAGGTGTTGTACCACGTTACAGCATTGTCTGCTACTCCCCTATCATTAACATCACCTGCAAGCAGCCCAGCAAACCTAAAGGCACTGTGGAAATGTGCTGGAGTATTGTTTTAATTTTTCTAAAATTGTCTGTTACTTTTGTAAACTCTGGGAGAGCTGAGAAAATGCAAAAATCCTAGGAAAGGAGAAAAACCAAATATGATGCTGATCTTTGAAGTAAGAACAGACTTGGCAGTTGCCATCCTTGCAAGCTAAATTTTGTAGTAAAAGTAAAGTGAAAAGGAAATCTGTAGGCATTTAGAAGCTAGCAAACTGAAGAGCAAGTAAAAACACAAGTTTATAAATAACATTACTTGTTGGGGTTTTTTATATTTTTGCATTTTTAGTCAAATTGTTCATTTAGTGGAAAACAAATTGCAAATCTGTATTGTTGCAGTTCCTTATGAGTGATTACTGGAAAAGTGAATTTACTAGAAAAATAAGAGCTCTCAGGAGCAGAGAGTTGAGAATATTGGCACTAAACAAAGTTTCACAGGATCACAGAATTTAAAGACGGAAAAGAACTTCCTGCCAGGACAAAATCATGTATCTGTAATATATTTTTCCAAGTGTTTTTCTGTATCTAATAAATACAATTCATTTGAGGGTGACCCTCTTAGAAGTTTTGTGATGCTGTTTTTTGGTCATGTTCTAGTTCAATTATTAAAAGCCAACCAAGAGAAAATGTGCTAATGCTATTTGTGTCTGCAGATGATATTGAGCTGGAAAGCCTTTTGGTTTGCAAACAGCAAAGTACACCAGCATCTTAAAGAAAGATGTCTTTGGCTATGGCAGTCACAATGGTGTAAATAAAAGACTCTAAGTTGTCATAGTTACAAATAGCAGTATAATTGATGGGTGTTTAGAGCCAGCTAGGGTGGTCACTGTTGACCAACCTTGGGTTTTAAAAATTAACTAAAATAGTTCTAAAAATAGTTTTAGACAGTAGTCGTTCGTCTCTGTTTCGTTTTAGGTGATACTTCCTCATTGAATTTCAACTTCATCTGAAAAACTTAAAGCACATTTATCTTGAGGTGACAATAATGTAGGCCCCTACACGTGAGAGAGCGCATGTTGGTGTTTGTGCTCTGGAGGTGTCAGAAAGATCTGAGTTGCTTTGGTAGACCATACACACTGGATACGAGATGTGTGGCACTGTAATGTGAAAAAAGAATGGTGGCTCTCACAATACCTGTTAGGAATCTGGGATGATAAAATCTATCACATTGATAGATAGGACTTATCACTCTTGGCTCAAAACCTTCCTTTAAAAAAAAGCCCCTACCTGTTCTCTTCGGTGACTTGGATTGCTGCTGCTGCTGCTTGCTAGAAGAATAGGTGAGCTTCCAGGAGATGCAGTAATACTCTCTGCAAAGTAGCTGTGTCTCTTCCAAAATCAGTAAGATGGTGTCGAACTGCACTCTGAAATCCACATCTTAGTGTAGCAATGTGATAGCAGAGAGGGAGGTAACAGCCCGCTTTTACGATATGATGAGAAGCAGCACCTTCGCATACCACTTCTTGTGACTTGCCTGTGCCGTCAAGAGAAGGTTTGGTTTCATTCTTGTAGGGAGTAGCAGTTAGACTATGGGTTTTGAACTCATTTTTTTAATATGAAAGTATATGGTGTTGAAATGCTAAATTTAATTTCACTACCCTAGAAATTAGGGTAGTGAAAAACAAAGCACATTAAAAAGTGTTCTTCAATCAAAATTGTAGTTGTTGCTTTGTCATTATTACCTCTCCCTGTAAAAGCAGATGGAGTGCCAGTGCTGAGCATGTTTTCTTTGAGGAGTTTCTGCTGTAATGTTCTTTCCAGCTTCTCCAATATCATACTTAGTAACATTAAGTGGAGAAACCAAAACATTGCAAGATATCTCACATACAGACTGCTCGAGCATTTTAAGGCATTTAGGGAAGATGTATCTCTTTTAAAAACATAACCTTTAGCAGAAATGTTCTTCACAGTAAAAGCATTTTGTAGTCTTACAACTTTAAATTACCGTTTCAACTACCATTTGTAAGACTCAGAGTACATAATGATACAAAATCAATTATTTTCTGAAGCCATTTCATGTATATTAAATATCACTGATGATTGTTAATGGGTTAAAAGCAAGGTAACAATGTGTGATGGAGATGCCCTTTTAAAAGCATAATAGGAGTATGCCACTTAAAAATAGAAACAGACTTCTTGGAACAGATTACATCATCTTTAGAAGTACCGCCTGTAGAATATGGTTGCTTCCAGAGATTAGTGCTTACCCTTGAAAAATGGTTCATCATCTCTTCGGTTATTTTTAAGAAAGAAGTGTTTGAGGTGAAACTCTGAAAAATGGCTTTAAAGTAAAATAAAATTAAGTGCTAGACTACAGATGCAATATAGTTTTTTAACAACTTCGTTTCATATGACCTTGCTGAAATCAAAAAAGGTAGATTTGGGTTATTTGTACATTTTCAGACTTGTATTTATTTTGAGAAAAGGTAGGCAGACATATCAGACACATGCTAAAAATTTCTATTCACCTAAATAGCAGAATATAAAATACTTCAACAGAGTTCAACAAATATTCTAAAAAAAAAATAATCAGTGATTTAAATCATTAGTCTTACCTTTCATGTAACATTTGGTTTTGGTCCCAGTATTAAAAAGACTCCCTCAAACATGTAATAAAAATAAAGCTCCAGTAATTTCCTCATATCTAATAATTATAGAAATATATAAATATTAAATTTAATATTGGACTTCTTTTAAAAAGATCGGAACAACTGAACACTATTTTCTGAAATATTTTTCTGAAAGTGGGGAAGAAGAAAAGATGATTGCCTGGACAATTTCTGTTGCTCACATGAAAACTCAAACCCTGCAAGCTGGTCTATGTGGGCAAAGCCTGTTACCCATGTGGATCATTTTGTGAATTCAGAACCTAAATGAAGTGTAAAAAATATGACCAGAGTAGGTTGTGAAAAGAGAAATGAGATTTGGAAAATTCCCTCAGCCTTAATAATCTGAAAAGGCTAGGAGGATAGCTAAAGAAATATTTTTTAAAAATAAATGAAATACAGATGTGACTGGACTGAGAGAGTTCTGCAGAAGTGAAGAATAAACAGGAAGGGGAATACAGCTGTTGGGGAAAACATTGTTTACACAAGAGAACCAAGTTATTCTATGGTCGCCGCTGCCCAGGAATTCTTCTTACACTTTCCTAAAATGCTTGGGCACATGCATAATGTAGTCCATCTGCTTTTACTTCATAAGGCCTTTGCTGTTCAGTTGTGTGTTGCATAGGCTCTGAATGATTAAAAATATGCTATGTTTGATTTTTCTCCTTCACATAATGAAACCCAATTAGATTGGATTAAAAAAACCCTAACAAACAGAAGGTACTGTTCTAACTAAAAAAAATGGCAAATATACCACCTTCTCTGATTCAGGGTTCTGCCTGAACCCTGCTTACATTCCAAATGTTGTTTCATCTGTAATAGCACACTGTGAAGTCTGAAGAGCACCACAAAATGATTTAGGTCTTTTTTATAAATGTGTAATCTTTCAGAGTTTGTATCTTGACAAAATATGATTAAATTGTTTTGATGGAAAGAAGCCGTGCTTATTGACATATTAAATGCCAGCTGGGAATAGCAGTAACAATGAATGGGATTATGTACAACAGAACTTTGTGTTACAAATGAACCATGATTATTAGTGGGTGCCATTTTATATTCTGTGCTGAAAGGTTAAATAGAAAATGGAGCACAAAACCTCAACTTACAGGACTTCTACTCCTGCATTAGCACCGTAAACAGAATGGCTTTGCACTCAGGACAGTGAGAGCATCTGGGGACTGAATATTAAAGGAACTTGGTAATCATGTTGATTTTGTTAAAAGCGTCTTTCTTAAAGTGTTGGTGTCATTTCTAGCTAGGATTTGAAATTGTCAGTTTCGTTCCCTGGCAGTTTGTATGTCTGTTCATCCCACTGCCCTTTGCAATGGCTCATGTAGGCCAGCTCACTGTTTTACAGTGCTCTCAATGGGGATATTGTTACTGCACCTGAATTTGAGCTTTTCATGTCCCTTTACCCAATTCCAGCTTATTCACTCTTTGCATCTGCCTGCACAGAGGGGACCCAGATTCAAGTAACAATCTTCCTCATGCCTTGAAGAGTTTAATTTGGATTCAAAAAATTAAAAATATGAATTATATTTTTTCACTATGAGGATACTGTACCTAAAGGGGTCAAGAAGACCTCCAAGTTATCTGCGTTATCTGAGATAAAATGGACTGTATAATTACTAGATGAATACAGTCATGGGCATAGTAGACATGTTAGTTTTATGCTATATTATGATTTTCTTTACATCACCTCTGGTCTTTCCGTGTTCAAAAGCAGTAATTACCTGTCTCAGTTTCCTGCAGGGGCTGACTGTTTAATTGCTCTCCACTTGCCAGCATTCCCCCCTGTACCATGTGTGGCAACCATCCTTTGCTCTAAGGTTATCTGATGTGATTAACACAATTGAGTTATGATAAGCTCAGCAATTCTCAGCAGTTGTAACACTAAGTCCAGGTTAGGCTTGCTTTAGAGCTGTATGTGATCTTTCAAACCTGAAAGATCATATTATTTCTTCATTTTTGCCATTTATCTTGGTTGGCCTGCATCTTGCTACAAATCTTTGCAATAATTTTTAGCAACTCATAGACTTTGATCATACTAATGAAATGTGTCTCTTTGTTTTCAGACTACATATAGTTATTTGCATGTATGCAAAGAACTGTTGGATTTTTATAAATTCCCTTATAGTCCTTTCAGGAGAGGAGAGTTCAGGAGTTCTGTTTTCAGGACCATATTCTTCCCTAAAGAGGATGTGTGTCCATGCATGAAAATATGCACCTGTTTGCAGATTGGAAGGGTGCATCCAAGCATGCTGTGGCGGTAATGACTCATGTCTGCAGACTGACAGATGTATGTTCCCTACTGGAACTACATTTGTGGCTCATAATGTAAAAGTCTATCCCCAAACTGAAATAATGCTGTTTAGTTGAATGTTGTTCCGTATTCAATTTAAGAGCCTGCTGATCATGAATATTTTCCTTGCATGTCCTTACTTCATGGTCCCTGTTAGTGTCAACAAGTGTTTTTTGTTCTTTTTTTCCTTTCAGCCTAGTAAATCACGCATTCTGGGTTGGGCTAGTACTGAAACTTTATACCAGCAGAAAACTGAGGCATGTATTTAAAAGGCTTCTTAAAGTAGAAAAAAACCATATGTTTTAACAAAGCTAGAAGCTATATATTTATTGCCTTCCTTTCATTTAAATTGTCATTTCATGTTTGTTCCCTTTTTAAAATAATTTGCATATTGATTCAAGCTGTAAAAATGAATGCAATGGCTATGAGGAAGCCATCCATATTAATAGTTTCAGGAGCATGATGTGTTCTCTGCTCACTGGTAATCTGAGAGTACCCAGGAGGTATAAACTGAGAGGTGGAGCTGCTCTCATACACTGTTTATGCCTGTAGTGACCCTGTGTGAATGAGTTGGGAGGAGAGGCTGTGTGCGCTCCAGCTCTCAGCTGTCACATACCTCACTGCATTAAAACTCCCTCCTTTGATACAATTTGAAGTTAAACACATTGACTATAAGCAGTTTGTCTTTATACTGGATAAAATAGGAGGAGAGGCCTCATGCAGCCAGCAGTAGTATCAGCTGGGATGCTACTGCTGGCTGTGTCCCTTTATTTCCCCATGAACCTTTCTTGGGAAGATGAGCTGCAGCTTTTTGGATCAAAGCTGCTGAGGCCAGGTTCTATCCTGCATGAAGTGTGGACACATTCATTTGCAGTTGACTTATTTCTGCACAGGCAGGAGATAGAGAAGTTGCTTGGCAACATGTAAGGAGTATGGGGCTACATGTTTGAAGAATAGGGAAAGATTTTTGGAAGGGCAAAGACAGGAGTATGTGTGATCTGTTTTATGGGGAAGATCTATGTCTATGCAGAGATGCTGCTTTTCTGAAAGGTGATGCCTAGATGAAGCTGGACTGGTGCAGAACTCTGTGTGAATATTGACTATGTTCTAAGCATAGCATCTATCTACTTAGCTTAAAAATGTGTTTTCCCAAACTTAAATTCAAGTAAATCGCTCTTAATTTGAAATAAATCTTGTGTAAACATGCTTAGCATCTGCTTAATTCAAAATTTTTGTTAGAACAGCTTAGTTAACCCGCAGAAAAGTAACACATCTTCTCCATTTCTTGCGCTGTGAGCTCGAAAACTCTTGAATGTTTTAAAACGGGGTGACTCAGTAACAGTTTTTTGCATTGCCTGAATTTTTATGTTGTGATGTGATCATAATTTTGAATAATGACTGTGAGTGCAGTTCTGAAAAATTGAAGACTGTTGTTGCTTTCATCTTCTTAAATTTAACAGGCTTTCCTTCATTTTACAGTAAATAGTGGTTGGAAGTACAGAAGTGGTCCACATCATGTATTTGAGAGCCACTTGCATACTGTATTCGATAAAATTTTTTTGAGCTGATGTTGATATATTTTCTGTGAATATTTCTTTGTATATTTTTGTTGTAATTGTTTTATTTTAAGCAATTGGATTCACATTCTGGGTCTGCACTGTGTGTTCTCTTTGTGAAAGCTGTTGTGAGGCTTTAAGCTAAAGACTTTGGGTTTTGGCTGGATGAACTTGCTGGATTGTGGATGTAATTTTGATCAGGGCTGTGTCCAGCTGCTGGATAAGTGGAAAGGATTCTGCAGAGGCGTTGCTCTCCCCGAATGACGCACTGTGTTTGCCTCCACTCAGCCATGCTAGAGGGGTGAAAAATCAGGAAGGAGGAGGAAAATACCACCTTAATTCCTGGTAATTCCTTAGAGAAAAACTTCAGAGGTTTTCTGTTGCTGTTGGGCTGTACCTTTCAACCTGTGGTGGATAGGGTTTTTTTCCTATGAAGGGACTAAATTATTTTTTAATAATGGAGGAGGAAGTATATTTCTGTTGCTTCAGGGCAGCTGTTCAGAATGTTGTTATTTAGTACAGAGCACTGTATTACTTGCCACAAATAATTTTCATGTCTCAGAGAAATTTAATTTGGAGGTAACAAAACTTTGCTGCTGCTAAGAGGTGTTTGAATTTGCACTACTATAGTATTGACAGTAGGGAAGAAAATACATCAAATTTGCATCAAAAAAGGTTAAATCAGGCAAAGAAAAAACAGCATTGTCTTGAGACATCTAAAATTAGAACATCTTGTTGATTGAATAGCAGACCAACCTTTTTCATATGAATTTAGAATACATGTAGTTGATGAGCCTGTTCTGATGAAATGCCTAAACCAGAAGCAGGGCTGTTTCAACAATATTTATTTTTAGCAAACTACCTCTAAAAATTAGAGGGAAGAAATAAGTTAGATATACATTTTCCCACAGGTTTCATGTAGACAATAGCACTGTTTAGTATTCCAGCCTCCACCTAAATACCGTGAGTAAACATTTCACTTGGCAGACAATCCTCTGAGACTTGAATGAAGAGAGGAGGTTTGTGGTAGATGCTGAAAGATAAGCTAGGCCTGTCCATGTAAATCCTGTAGGTTTTGGCAATCGATTTCCAAAATTCAAAGCTTGAATCTTAATGTATATGTAGATTATATGTAGACTTTTTACAAGGGGATACAAAATTTTTTGCAAGGACTGAGATCTGGTCTTTTCTCCGTACTGCAGTTGTAATTGTAGAAATGTTGGAGCATCTCAAAATTGCCCCCACCCCTCCTCCAGGTGAATATGTGTGATTGTAAAGCTTCCATTCTGTCATACAGTTAAAATATGTGAAGCATTTCCATTTGATTTCTGTTATTTAAGCGTGTTTGGGCATAGGCAGTGCTTGAATGCACTCTGGCACCTCTAACAGTTACAAAATATGTAACTCATGATTTTGAATTTTTGTAGAGAAAAATCTGTGGTTACCCAGGTGTTATGTTGGAAAAGCTCATTTGAAGTATTTGCTACCTTAGACCACGGAACAGAGAGTTCTGGAAAAGAAGGTGCAAAGCTGGTCTGAATCCAGCAGTGCCAACTCTCAAACTCTCCTTAACCTGCGAACGTGCCTCAGGGTTACTTTATTCTTCAGACAAAAATCCACTGTCTGTGCATCTTCTTCCTTCATTGGTGTCCAATGGTAACAACTAGGGAGCTGCATAGAGCAGACACACAGTGGTGTTTTTGTTTAGTACTGTGACCAGTGGACACATCACAGGATAAAGGGTTTGTTTTCCTGTAGAATTGTCCAGTTGCCTTTTGAACCAATATAAATTCTGACCATCTCAAATGCATAGCTGTGATCAAAGACCTGCCCTGCAGACACAGATACTGTGTAAAGATCCCCTTGCCTCATATTCTGTTCAAATGGCTTGTTCAGTATAATGCCCTCTGGTTCCTGTGTTGGCTGAAGTCTCATCTTTTACAAGTTTTGTGTGTGTGGTATGATGGCCTTCCATCATACTCCTCCTTACTCTTTTTTTCTGGCCTGGCAAACCCTAATCATTCTTTTGACAGAAACTAATTTACATATTTGGTCAGGTATTTTGTTGTTGCCTGCCTTTTTTCCCCCCATTGTTAAGCGTGAACTGATCTGTGTTTGCAGATCCAACTTGGCTTTGGGTTGAAGAAAAATACAGAGTGAAAAGTCATGTCCCTGTATAATATTTATGGAATCACATGCATAAAGTGTGAGGAGGTTCTCATTTTTCCCCATCCTTAAAGAGACACAAGAGAGAATAAACACAAGACTGGGAAGGAAGTGAGGCAGTAGGAAAAAAAAGAGAAAAAGGAGTAAGATAAATGTCTGTGTTTGCATAAAGGAGGGAGGGAGAGCTGTTCACTTTCTGTGATAGCCATCATTGAATATATCAGAAGATGGTACAACCAACCTTTGTTTTTTGGAGGGGAAAAAAGGAAGAATATTCAAGCCAGCCATAACCTTATATCCTCACAGGGTTCAGAGAATTGCTCACATCTGTTGACTGTCAGTGGTTGTGCAGTAAGCAGTTCTGGCCATGGTTTACTCATTACTGCCAGGCTGGAATTGTGTGGTGTGTGAGCCAACAGGCTGAAGGCAGTAAAATTTTTACAGGCCAAATACTGAAAAACTGAAGAGGGAAATGTGGCATGAATGTGACACAAAGACCAAACTATATGTACTACTGAAAAAAAAATCCACTGACAAGTCCTGGTGCATATCCATGGCCTGGTGCTTTGGTAGATATTTGTATATATTTTAGAAAAAATCCTTTATTGGGATTTAAAAATAATAGTAGTTGGTTCAGTGTAGCTAACAACATATTTTCTTACCTTAGGTTTTTCTATTGCTGTTAAAGTAAAAATGACAGCAAAGCTCATTAAGCACATTGCTCTTTAACATGGCATTCTCCTTGACTCAGACCGTATACCTGGATTTCAAACACAAAAAAAACTCATGCTTCTGACCCAAAGTAATGAGAGGCTAATAACAGAGCTAGAAATCAGAGCAAAGTTACTAGGCAGGAGAAAATATAAGCATGAGGCTCTATAGTAAAAGAAGAGAACAGAGGATGGTAGTTGTATTTCATCTGTGATGTATTTGTATTCTGAGCGCAATGGCCTCACCTTCAGTGACTGGAGATACACTGTTTTGTTGTTTGTATGTTTGAAGTTCTAGATTAAAGAGTTCTTTCATGTATTTAGTCACAATTTCATCTCTTTTGTATATTTAATTAATTTCTCCCAGTAGCAAACTGCTAATTGCAGCTTGATAACTACAGTTGAAAGCCTTTTGCGAGAGTTTTTGTGAAGATCTTACGTAAATATGTAGCTTAGCTGTAAGCCAGTGGTGTCTCTTGGTGCAGTTTGAGCAAGCACAGATCACAGTCCACATTTCTGGATTGAAAACCTGGAGAGGAGAGTATCAAAAAGTGTAAGATGTAATACAGGGATTCTGGGAAGCTACTTAAGATGAGGTGTTTAGTCAATCTGTCTCATTTAACAAAGACAGGATGAAAAGTTGGTTAGACCACAGTACATACATAAGCTGCTGAGACGACTCAGTCTATTCATTAGGAGTTTATCCAGAAGCATGGCTTGGAAGCTTATACTGGATGAATTAAAAGAGTAAAGAAGGCATGCATTCAAACACTTATGGTTATTATTAGCCATAAAGGAAATTTTTTCCTGGATGTCATTTAGGTTAGGATTTATCAAACGTAACTTCAGACATGTGCTCTGTAGATGTCTACACCTAAATTGTTCAACAAGAATTCCCTTTATAGTCCAGTGGAGAGAAACAGGGTAATCTGAAGTGAACTCTCATGTCAGTTGTTTGTGTTTGCTAGATCTCCATCCACTAACACAGGCCACAAGGTAACAAGGTGGTTGTCAAGGCCTGAGCTAGGCACACCTAGCATACCTTTGTGGGTGGAAGGCATGCCTGAGGGTAAGTGCAGGAGTAGTATTTTGTTATGTTCTTTGCTGATATGTACTGCCTTTAACCTCTCTGATGAAATATATAGCAACTGTCTAGCAAGGGTTTTCTAGAAAACCTGTGGAGCTTCCCAAAGCTGGATTAGGGGAGCTCCAAGGGTGTGTGCACAGGGACAAATTCTGATAAAAACCAAGCCAAAATAGTGATGACAATTTTGAAAAGCCATAATGGCTGTCCTCAAGAACTACCATGGGCCATGTCCTAATAGGACATTTGAAAAATCACAAAATTGGAGAAAATATGATACACTTCTTGGTGCTTCCTGGAGTTTAAAACTTTGTCATCCACAGATACCAGATTTTTTTAATAAAATGTTTTTAACATACTGAAAAAATGTAAGTTAAGTGTGGCCGTTGGCGTGGGCCGGCCAATGCCCACCAGGGTCTCGGACGGCAGCCCTACAGTGTTTACAGTCAGCATCCCCGCGGGTTCCATGCTGTCAGGGTCCTTGCCCTTTACTGCAGGCTGTGTCCACCCCTTTTGGTGGTCACTGTAACCGAAGAGCCGGAGTATCGTGGGAGGGTTCTTTCCCCCGAGATAATAGAGACACCGTGTTGCCAGCTCTCTGGGCACCCAGGTGAAAGACCTGGGGTACCTTCTGCATCAGACTTTTATTGAGGGATTACAAACCAATCACTGATGGGCTCGGGGAGGAACCAGGGAGGGGTCGGGGGACAGGAGCCAACGGGGAAAGGAAGGGGGAGGAGAAGGGGAGACTGGCAGGGGATAATACAATCAAGTACTGAGTTCTGGAGCCTAAAGGTGATAAGACAGGAGAGTGGCAGCTGGGGACAGGGTAGCCAGCCCCTGGGAAGCCTGGCCCATCCACAGGACAAACCACCCCAGGCTCTGCCCCAGGGGAGTCCCCAGCCCCGGGCTTCCTAGTTGGGGGAAAAGGGTTTTCTAGGGACTTGGAACCACCACAACAATTCCCCCATCTTTACTACAAAAAAGGTGGGTTGTATAAGTGGAAATAAAACTCGTTGGTTTCTCTTGAAGTACCTGGGGGATGGGGATATAGGATAAGGGAAAATCTATAGGGAAAGAATAGGGGTTGCATACACAATTATAAGGATAACTAAAGGAACACAAAATGTAAAAATATGGGGAAACTCAATGTCCAGAATTTTCTGGAGGCCACCTCTTGTGGCCTATAGATCAGACTGTCTTTAGCTTCGGTGACTTCCTTGCCGTGCAGGATGAAGCTAGAGTAGATGCAGGCGGTCGCAGTCGTGGTGGCTGTTGCTGAGTAATTCAACTTTGGCTTCATAGGAAGACCTTGACACTTTGGGCAGTGTGATTTGGTTATTTTGCAGTGTAGGAATCGGTTGGCTTTTGATTTTTATTTTCTTTATTTTCGTTGCTCTTTTTCTTTTTTCTCCGTTTCCAAGCCACTTCTCTTTGGTGCGAGCCAGTGTCATGGGCTGCTGGGATGGTACCTGAAACACAGGCTCCCCGTTCCCCTTTCACAGCATAAGCCACCGTGGTCGGGGTTCCAGGTTCTATATGGCTAGGCTCTCGGCAGTTTTTGGCCTCGGGCGGGGCCCCCTCTGCCACGTCACAAGCGGCGCGGGAGCCCCGACCGGGCCGGGCCCTCCCCACCTCAGCACCAGCAGCGCGGGGGCTCTGGCCCCGACCTGCCTAGGCAGAGGCGGCGTGGGAGCTTGGGTGTGGGCGGTCGCCGGTGGACTGGGCGGAAGCACCTGTGAGAGGGGCGGAGGCCACGCGCAAGGGGGCGGTAACCGCTGTCAGGGCTGGGGGGGAATTCCTGGTGACAAGGCAGGGACGCGGTGCAGTTTGGGAGAGACCCGACGCGAGGCGACACAATAGGGGGGTGGAGTCGGGGGAGGCAGGGGTACCCGCGCACACGCTCTCTGGGGCGGTGCTCTCTGCTATGTGGTCAGCGCCATTTTGGGCCGCGCGTGCAGTGCCGGATGCCACGTGGTCGTTGCCATCTTGGCTATTGTGTAACCTGAACGTGCTGCAGCCTGTCTCGCAGCTGGCATTTTTCAAACTCACGCCACTGTTTTGCAAGCTGATACTGTAACTTTTGGGGATTGTAGGGGGTATGATGGGGAATGGGGGATGACCGGGAAAGAGGGTGAAGGAAAAGTCCGAAACGGGTTGGCTATTCCCGAAACGGTTGGGGTGCAGGGGAAATCGAAGGGTATCAGGGGGGCAGCAGCGCAGCTGCTTGTTAGGGGAACCCCCCCGCACTAACAAGTGGGGTATCTGCTGCGATCCCTCCCGCTGTGGGGTGGAGGGGGGAGAGGAACAAGGGTTTAGGGTGAGGGGAATGGGATTAACTGGGGTCCCTAAACTTTTTTCCTTTTCTGTTAAAGCATCACGAATTAAAGTAAGTAACGAAAAGAACTTAGTAACTTTCTGGTCCCCTGAACGTACACCTATAATCAACTTTTCCCTAACTTCATCCCAGAAACTTAAGGTAGTTACTAACTTTACAGAAACAACTTGAATGTTACTAAAAATCCACTCAATAAACTTTTTTAGAATCCCTTTTCTGTACTTTCCCGCCCCCGAACCCAGGGTAATCTTAACTTGGATATAAACCTCCCGTTGTGAGCGACTAAGTTTGATTCCCATTTCGCATCACAAATTAATCTCAGGATCCAGGAAAAAGGGAAGGGGGTTTTTGGTGCAAGGGAGCTCTGCACATCTACCTTTGTGGATTCATATGATCCCTGTGCAGCGCCTCTGGCTTCTGGTCCCGGACCCCGAAGCCGCTCCCAGCCGGCACCAACTGAAAACTCCTGGACTCCTGGCTCCGGCTCGACCAAGGCTCCTCCGTCTTCGTCTTCGGGGGGAGTTACTTGGTCCCTCTCAGGAACGAGCCCCGTAAAACCGGGGACGGGTTCCTCAGGGCGTCAGCTGCTCCGAATGTGCGTTCGGCCACCATGTGGCCGAGGTCACTCCGCAGTGACCACCAGTGGTCAGCTAGTGGTCCCTGTTCGGGCGCCACTTGTAGCGTTCCCTGCTTCAATCCCACCCTGGTACCGGCGGCGGAGTCCTAGCGCTACCCTAGGAAGTCGTTCGCGATCTGGAAGACTTCCTCGGAGTGCCTACTGTGGGCACAGCTAGCCCGCTTTCGGTCCTAGGAGATGTTGCCCTAGGAGCGTAGTGAAACAGCAAAGAACTACCAGAGAAGGAAGTCTCTTGGTATGTGATTTCGGTAGGTTTATTGCCTCCAAAGGGAGCACATGGTCCAAGAGCCCAGAACAGCTTATTACATCGGTATTTAAGGGAGGAACAACATCCAATAAGCTGAGGGCAGGGGAGCAATACATGGGAGGGGCTGGGGTACATGATCAAATGGGGTTTAGGGAGGGGAGGGGAACAGAGAGAACAACGAATGAACTATGGAGTGACAGGGAATTTCCCAGAGGGGGGAAACATAACAGACAAATCAAGGGACCGATAACAGAAGCTTGGGGTTCGTTGGTCCAAACCACTGCCTTTGGGAGCTTCGGGGGGAAACTCTCTGCCCGTGGAACATGCCACCAGAAGTCCTCTTCCTTCCTGGTTCCAAACCACCTCAACAGTTAAGAGAATTGTAGCAGATTTGAATGACAAAGTTTGCATGAGAGCTGCTGAGTGTGGGAGAATAACATTTTGGTTATAATGTGACTTTTTTGCTATTTTTTTTCTCTAGGCTTTTTCATAATAGCATAAGGAGAGCAAAATACATGTTTAAGTCATGGAGATTTGATGGTTCTGACTAAAATCAATAGTGTCCGTATTAAATGAAAAAAACCTTTTGATCAACTTATACTGACTTTATGGTCATTCTGTTTGTAGACAGTTGATGTTTCATATTGAGTTGTCAGGCAGAGAAACATGATGTGGTCCCAGTAAATACAGTGAAATGCAGCTACTGTTATACTAATCCATGTTAAGATGCATTTGTCTGTATACTGTTAAGGAGCAATACAGCACTGCTTCTGCCTTTTTTCTTAATTTTCTTTTGTGTACTTTAGCACTCTTCTTCTATTACTTACATTGAGTTCCAGGACTGTCATGAACAATTAAATATAAAATCTGGGTAATTTATGGCAGGTATATTCTAGTAGGTATTTGCAGTTATTTCAGTTGGCACTTATTTAATTGGATTATGTTGGAAATCACTGTGTTTTAGTGGAATATGTTATTTGTTTCTCACCATCAATGTTTCAGCCATTAGAAAAATGGTCTTTGGTGGCTTAGAAGTTTTTGTGTTGTCTTTTATGTTGTGATAGACTTGCCTTGTTCAAGTCTGTATATAATGGGAGATTTCTACCACTTCAGTACATCAGAAAGCTGTATCATCTTCCTTTCCAGAATCTTTCTCTCCTGCAATGCAACTGACCTAATACATCTTTAATTCAGCTTTCACTTACCTGCTGTCTCTCCACATGAATTTGCCAGTATATTTAAGGTACCTCAAAGTGCAAACATAAGTGCTTTTTCAAAGCTGACATACCAGTTGTTCTTTTGGGGCAGAAGGGTAGACAGTACTTTCATAGAATCATAGAATGGTTTGGTTGGGAAGGACCTTAAAGATCATCTCGTTCCAACCCCCCTGTCATGGGCAGGGACACCTTCCACAGGAGGTGTTTGGTTGATTTCCAGGATGAGACTGGTAGACATACAATGGTAATTAGGTCCTTTATATGAATTGCAACATGACTGCAAATTGGCTTAATCAAGCTTAAGAGAGTGAGTGCATAGAGCTTCTGCACAAGCACAATCATCATTAAGTCCAAAATGGCAAATTTAAGAAATGTATTATTGGAACTTGTTCTGCACGGAAATTACCTTAATTCAAATTTCAAGAATAGTTTAATATCTTGCACAAATGTGATGTACATCTGCTCAGCTTCAGACTTAAAGATATCATTTGGATCTTTTTATATTGTCCAAGTAGTTTTCCTTTTTAGCTGGATATGGCTCACTTAAAAAATTTCATCTCCTAAAATTAGTTTTTACCAACATTTCTAATCAGATCATAAATGAAGATTTTAATAATCAGAGTTAAAGGAGATGAGCAGAAGTATGCCCGCTCTACTTTAACCATTGTTTTTATGTGTTATTCCTAAAAATGATGGAGTAGAGATTAATGAATGCAATAAATACTACTCCAACCCAAGGGAACAGTTGAGTCAAAGTTTAGTCTGCAAAACGTAGAATATACCAAAGCACATGGAAATCAGGTTTCATACTGTGGAAGGTTTTGGAAGTCCTTACACTGTACATGGAAAAGTTTAGTTACAGGCATTATTTTG
This sequence comes from Eopsaltria australis, assembly GCA_034509425.1. Lineage (NCBI taxonomy): Eukaryota > Metazoa > Chordata > Aves > Passeriformes > Petroicidae > Eopsaltria > Eopsaltria australis. Next base: position 13,892 of record JAVTVJ010000228.1, on the reverse strand, counting down.
TATAAAACATTACCTTTTCTGGTCTCTGATGGCGCATCATCAATCTGGAATTAAAAAGAAAGAAAAATAAACCAGTAAGTACTTAGTTATGCTCATGCAAAAGTGTGATGGGTGCTCCTTATCAAAACACCACTCAAGCTATGAAATTACTAGAGTTTGTGAGAACTGAGAATCTAATTCCGTATGTTTTCTGTGCCATATGCAGAAATGCTGCAAGTTGTGCTCTGTGGTAAATACTTGGTCCTCAAACTACAGTTTGATTTCATTTTCATGTAGTCTTTACAACAATCAGGTATGCCAGAAGGTGGTATACTTATTTAATGCGAAGATTTGTACTGATTCCGTCTGCTGGTAGAGTTACCAGGAGTCCCAAACAGGAAGGTTTGCTATATTCCGGGCGTTTTTCCCTTGATTTACTTATCCCTCTCCTTCCAGCCTGTACACACGCTGTGCATGCTTTTCAGATCGAGTAAGTGAGAGGCTGGGTGACAAATTAGACTAAAAGCATCTGTTTCTCCTTCTATGCTGGCAGTGCTGAGACAAAAATATACTGTATGTAAAGTGAGTTAGTGCATTTATCCGACATTATTTTGGAGATGATGCTTCAATAGCTGAATTGTCCCTGAAATTAGGCTACTACTGAAAATACATTTGCATTTTATAGGAGACTAAAAGAAAGTAGTAACACAGATGTACTGTAGACAACATAAAGACTCCTTGAAAGTACATAGCAAATCTGTATTTTAGTAACTGAACATATTGAATAGAGTTTTTTAACTAGGTCTGAGCTTTTTTTTTTTTTTTTTTTTTTGTAATGTTAGCATACTTGAAGATTTTTCTGTTCGAATAAAGATTTCAAGCATACCTGCTGGAAAGCAGCTGTGTGGAGAAGGACCTGGTGGTACTGGTGGATAACAAGCTGTCCATGAGCTAGCAGTGCCCTTGTGGCCAAGAAGGCCAATGGAATCCCGGTGTTCGCTAGGAAAAGCATTGCCAGCAGGTTGAGGGAGATGATCCTGCCCTTCTGCTCTGCCCTAGTGCAGCCACACCTGGAGTGCTGTGTCCAATTCTGGGCTCCTCAGTGAAAAAGAGACATAGAGCTCCTGGACTGGATCCAGTGGAGGATGACAAAAGTGATTTAGGGACTGGAGCATCTCTCTTACGAGGAAAGGCTGAGGGAGCTTAGCCTGTTCAGACTCTGGAAGAGATGACTGAGAAAGGACCTTGTCAATGTCTCCGAGTATCTAAAGGGAGGGTGCCAAAAGGATGGACCAGGCTCTTCTCAGTGGTGCCAAGCAACAGGACAAAAGGCAATGGGCAGAAACTGATGAACAGGAAGTTCCACCCGCACATGAGGAAGAGCTACTTTGCCATGCGGGTGACCACACACTGGAAGAGATTGCACAGAGAGGCTCTGGAGTCTCCCTTACTGGGGATATTCAAGAACCATCTGGATGCAATCCTGTGCCATGTGCTCTGGAATAGCCCTGCTTGAGCAGGGACGTTGAACCAGAGGACCCGGTGTGATCCCTTCCAACTTGATCCATTTTGTCATACTGTTTAGGAAACTGTGTTAGCAAATATTTGCCCTTCCAGTCAGGCATTCTAGAATCTGACTTTTGAGCCCCCAGGACTTAGGATTGTAGCATTTCTTTATTTACTTATGTATTTCAGTTCTTTGAAATTATTTCATGTTTTCTGGCATCTTATAGTTTGTCAAGCTGTTGATTGAATAAAATACAGCTTTCCAAATTTATGTTTTCTTGTGTGCTCTCTATGAATATTGTACTTAGGTGTTTACATTGGGAAATCAAAAGCAGGTTGCTCCAGGTTGCTGTTTAGAAAAAGACAAAGAGTAATAATCTTTTTTATATCAAGAGTCCTGTAAGATTTTCTTGTATAGTACAAATCTCACATCTAGCACCTGTAGTTTCAGATGCTTAGAAGCTCGTTCATCATAAAATGTTCAGGTTGTGTTTGGATCAAGGCACTTCTCCTAGCATCAGTAAAATCCTGGCAGTTTTCAGATCAGGATTTTCAAGGACTTTTGTATGTTCAGCTTTAATAAACTTAAATACATGAATAAAAATTTTCAGGACTCTGACCACAATGAGGTCCTGTTTCTCATGTCTTAGGGAGTAATTGCAGAGAAAGGAGAAGATTAGTATGTATTATATCAGCTTTCCCTTGAGTAGAAAACCAAAGGTTCATTCTGATAATTTGTGTGGTATTAAGTAGATTATGCTTTGTAAGCACTAAGGTTTTATACCTAATTCCTGACGCCAACAAGTAATCTTAAAAGATGTCTAATAATAATTTCAATTGAAAATGCATTTATTGGCACAGGTAAAAAGCAAAAGGTCATGCTAATGTAGTGTGTGGTGTTCTTTCTTGGTTGTCCTCCACTGCTGCTGACAAAAGGAGAATAGTTCTGCTCCATAAACTTTCAATATATCAAAAACCTAAAAGCATCCTTAATTTAATAGTTTTCATAGTATCACATCTTTCCTGGTTGGCAAAAGAAATGTGTACCATTTGGTAATTCAGCATTAAGTATTGTGAATCATCTGTACGAGTGTGACAAACGTAAGGGTTTGTATTCCACATTGTGTTGTGGATCACCTCTTTCTCTTTTTGAATACTTTAGTTTTTAAAAGAGACACTAATTACATGTTCAGTTAAGATAAATGCCGACCTTGTTCTTTGCTAATTGTCCCTGAAGAATGTATGCAGGAAGACTGCAACTCAAACTTTACAGGTGCTTTTGTTTTATGGATTTTTTTCTCCTTTCTTAAGGAGTTGGAGTAGGAATTCATAATTACATTTAGTAATACTTTTTTTTTTAACTTGTGGCTCACCATCTCTGACAGAGTATTTATAGTCCCCAGAACTAACATTCTTTGCTTACTTGGACTTTCAGTCTACAAAGCCACAGCTGTTCTTACAGTGCTTTCACTGGTGCTGTGATATACCAAATAGGAAAGGGATTCTGATCTCAGCTGGATCATTATAAAATAAAGTTATCTATGTGACACGTTTCCATTTACATCAGTTGAATTTCTCTGGATTTTCATGGCTGTAACCGAGGTTAGTTTTTCAGTTTCTCTTACTTAAATCCCTACCTGTTGCAGCAATTCTTTATGGCAAAAGATGCACGTAATCCCATGTTTGGATTTGCACAGGCCCATGATTTTTTTCACAACTCTCCTTTTCACATTGAAGTTGTAACTGTGCTCTCAGGCACTTGCAGCTAAAGCAAATAAAGGATTTGAGGACCTAACACAGGACAAATGTCTTTATCCAGCACTGGATAAAGCTTCTCTTATCCTCCTCCCATTGCTGCTCAGTTTTGGAGGTCTATAAGCTCTTTACCCACATGCTGTTTTGACTAGACAGCTGTGCCTGGGATGGCACTTCTGGCATGGACAGCATGGTGCCTTGCTTGGGCTTCCATAAGGCACAAGCTAGAAGAAATGTAGCAATCCTTGGGGATCCCAAACTAAGAGGCAGCCTCAGCTGATACCAGTGTAACCCAGTCTCTGTGCACCTGTATATTATGTAGCAAACTTTTAGCTCCAAATTTGTTGGTTGGGCTTTGAAGTTATCTTTCTTGAAAGAGATATCAATATCAGTATCTTTTCCAATTGTTCTCAGTAGATGTTTTATACTAATATCCATCATACAGCAGGGTTAAAAACCAAAAATTCTTCACTGAATATATTACAAAAAGCAGTAACAGAGAAGATAGTAAGAGTACCATATATCAGCCTGATTTATCTTAATTTCAGAGGGATTGATGAAAAAAAAATTGTCATTGAGTCTATTCACTTGTCTGATTTCTCTAGAGGTTGTATTAGTTTGCTCTTTCATTAAAAATGGAGAAAAAAAATTACTACATAAACAATTGTCCCTTTGTTCGAAGGTTCAAGCACAAGTGCGACACGCTAAACTCAACTTTGACAAACTGAAGACTGATGTCTGTCAAAAAGTGGATCTTTTGGGAGCAAGCAGATGCAACCTCCTTTCTCATGTGTTAACAACATATCAGGTATCCAAGGAAAATGTTGACCTCTGAAAGAATGTTTTGCTGTTAATGTGGCTTTTTAAGAGGTTACCATGGCAATTGTCTACCATAAGAATATATAACTAGCATTGGAGGTAAGATGTGAAATTTGCACTGAAAACAGATTTGTGTTAACATTGGCACTGAAATTTTACCCTGCCTTACAGACAACACTGCTTCATTTTTGGGAAAAAACTTCACACACGATGGCAGCCATCCATGAAAGTTTCAAAGGTTATCAGCCATATGAATTCACTATGTTAAAGGTAAGGAATATATAGATATATATATGTTTGCTCAGTGATAACCAGTAAGTGATTGTATAAGGATGTAAAAAGCACATGTTGATATTTTTTCCATATATTTCTTGACATTTTTATCCATGTTTTGTCTTTTCATTTAAGTACAGATTTTCTGTTTAATATCCTGACCAGCCGTGCTGGTGGGCTCTTCTCTTACCTTCCTGTCGTTAAAAGGTTTATGAGGATGTTTTTATCTTTGCTTTGATCCAAAACAATTTCAGTCTAATTTGTGTGGGTAGCCTGTATTGTTGTTGGGTATTTCTTCTTCATGCTCTTTTGTATCTAAAAATTCTATTATTTGAACAGCACATAGGATGTTTCAAGATGTATAGTAACATTTGGACACCTTGGAGAGAAACTTGGGAAGAAAATGCACCTGTTTTGGTGTACCTTTGTGATGGAGGATGAGAGACATCTGGGGATGCTTTGTGCCTTTTGAACTTCCTCCTCTGAAACATTTCACTATTATTTTAATTTGAAATTAGACTGGGAATCTATGATAAAGAAATATCATCTATATTGAAACCACACATGCAACAAGCACTCCCTTGAAGCAAAAAGTAACTGTAAAAATGGTTGTGAATATTGTAGTATGTTTAGGTTGCAGCCTTTGTTACAAGAATCTTAACCAATTATATTGCTCACTTCCTACACTGAAAAGATGTGATTTCCTGTTCTTGCACTGATATGTGTGCTGATAAGTGCTAATCAGGAGATAGTTTAAATCCCTAAGATTTCATGTAGTTCTGTGCTTTCAGAAAACAGCTGGTTGGGAGTAAGGCTGTGTTACTGGCTTTTAGTATCAGGGTTTTTTCCTTTTGATCCCTAGAGTGTGGGGTTATTTTCTTTACCAAAGTCTTCTCCATGATCTCTTCTCCCCAGCTGTTAGTTTCTGTTTGTTTGCATTAAATGATTGCTGAGGTGATTGCATAAAAATCTGGTGATTACATCAGGTGAGATTGTGTTGCCTAAGAGAATAGATATCTGCTGCTACTTCAGATGCATTACTGGGGTAAGCGAGCTCTGCTTGTCACTTCTGAAGAGTGTGGTGAGTCCCATCTCACCTCTGCTACACCTGGGTGTGGAATCACAACAGGTGATTATGCTTAGGGAACTGATCCCTACCAGTCATATCATATGTTTATGCCAGAGTAACTATATATGAAAAAGAAGCTGCAAACTAATTTTACATTGAGATTATGTGGTATTATTTTTTGATGAAGTATGGTAGATAGCTATAGATGATCTAAGGTAGTGTAGTTTCTGATGGAGAAGCTTTTGGTCTAAAAATGTACCCAATGGAGATGCCATGTCTGTTGTTGACTTTATGCATTAAAATATACAATCAGAATATATACTGGCTTAAAATATACATAAAATATTTCAATGTGCCCATTTCTACATTTAATTGGAAGTTATTCTTTTAGACTACTTTTCCCTGCCTCATACCATAAAAATGGTGTTTCTTAAGTGAAAATTTTGTATTTGATGCTTTCAAATAATTTTTGTCTTTTATGATCCCATAAAAGACAAAATCTTGCTCATACAAATTATATTGAATTAAACTAAACATATTTGAATGTAGGATTAGTGTTCTACTTTAAAACAAGAAATTAATACAAGAAATTTACTTTAAAACAAGAAATTAATACAAGTTAATATTTGACTTAGATGTAGATTGTCTTATTGAAAAATTAAGAGGTGCTAGGTACTAGAAAATTGCTATTTGTATTCTGTAGTATAAATATATATTTGTGTACCAGGTTTACCTCAGGAAAGATACTCTGAAACGCCTCTTGGGATTGTTTCTGGAAAGAAAATACTGTCTTTAGAGATGTTTGCCAAACTCCCTTAATGAAAAGCAGCCCGTTTGTTTTCTTTGCTTCAGGGTATGTGCAGGGAGCAGTATAATTGTGCTATTGCAGCTGTATTTCCTAACTCTGAGTTTTATGCTTGATGAAAGATGATTATTAATGTGCTAACAACTGTATGTATAGTGATATAAAAGTATCTGTTACTGTATCCCTCGCTTCAATATTACGGGTGATGGGCTGCTGTTTTGGTAAAGCTGTTAAGGTTTCATTGTCTTGAAATTAACATATATCAAATGAATTCAAGTTTATTTCAGGGGCTACTTTTCCTGAATAATACCTCTTTCTAGTTTCTGTTACCATTTATTTGCCTTAGTTATTTAAAGAATATTTAGTTGCATTTTTTATATTTAAGTTCTGGAATACCAAGCTTCGTGAGGAGTTCGTACTAGCTTAGAAATAATGATAGCCCTAGTAAGGGAGTCAAAAGGCATAAATCTCAGTGCATCTATTTATTTCTGTGTAAAGTGGAATACTGCTGCCTGAGCTCCTTACACGGAGTACTCCCTTGGAATACTTTGTCCAAACACATACTACAACACTGTTGCCTTCTGCTGACCTCTGCCGCAGTCTGGTACCCTCTCTTGTTTCTGTTTGTCACACCATGACTTTACTCATATATAAGATTGCCTATGATTTTGTATCTCTGAGGGTTTTGGGGAGGTGTGGTGTTTCTTTTCTCGATGAATGTCTGGGAGGAAATTCTGAGACAACCTGCTTTTCCTCTTCTTCTTCAGTTCTCCCCCCAAATGAAATATACTCGAGTTTTTGCCTCCTCAGTACTGTTGCACTTTTTCATAAATGTTGTGACATCTTGGGATGTATGCCTGGCTCCTGAAACTGCCCTGCTGTGTTGCTTTGATTCTTTCTCAGTCAAGAAGTTCATTAGTTGTCCAAGGCACTTGGGAGGAGCTGTGGGTGAGCTGAGTGCAATGTCAACACTGGTGATTTAACTGTGGAGGGCAGGTATTCTGTGCAGTCCAGATGATCTTGGCTTGACTTGAAAGCAGCCCAGATGCAGGTGAAGGAATTTAGTGAGTGAGTAGCAGTCAAAAATGGAGCCTGAGCTGTAACCAGAGTTAACTCTACAGTGAAAGAATCCCTTGTCAGCTTGGATACTTAGTCTGAGTACTGGGAGCAGGTGAAATATCACTGGGTGACTTTTGGTGTTAGAAATGGACACATCAGGCAGAATTAATGACTGTGAACTTGCTCTGCTAGTCTGTATGGTCTTACTCTGATTTTTGTAGTAAAAGACAGATTAAAGATGCTTGGAACATAGGTTTCTAAATATGCAAGGATCCTACTTTAAGTAACGTATGTGGTGTAGCTCACAACAAAATCAGTTCTAGTCCATGTGAACAGCCAGAAGAGTGCTGTGAAGTTACACATCTGTGCTCTAAACAGCCAAGTCAGGGGTACATCCAGCTGAAATGTGCTTGCTTTGGTCTGAACTCAGTCTGTGTTGTCATAACTCTGTTTAATCACTACACTTTCTACATGGTGCAGCTTCTTCCCTTTCTTCTAATGTAACCTGAAACAATTAGGAGAATATCATGGTTTCATTTCTATGCCTGCTGACAGTAGTGATCACATTACTGTGGGTTCATGTTTAGAAAATGGTTGACTGTGGCTTTTTAACATTCAGTTTCATTTCATACTCATTCTCTAGTTTTTGAAAATCTTTTTGAAAGATACCTCAGTTTTTAGTGAACCTCAGAATGCAGAATAGAGGGAGGCAGGGGTGAGGAAAATAATTTCATTGTTTGCTATCTGATTTTGAGTCTGAATAAAGTTATTACATGAAATTATTGCATCAAAATAGAGTTGCTGATTTTTAAGATTTTATCATAATCACCATTGAAACCAAAGCTGTATTTCAGAGCTGTGTTTATTTTTCTAATACAGGAAATAGTAACTGCCGTTATTATCATGCTGTTTCCTTCCCAAGGTACTTCTGAACTCCATTTCTATATGCTGTTTCCGTAGTTTGATCACAGTCCTTTAAATATGGATTTCCTGAACTACTGATGAAGGAAACTTCTTAAAATATAGGTCCTTAAAGAAGGGTGCTGATTTCCCTGTATTTTTTTGGTGAATATGCGGAAGACTTTACTTCTAATAATTGTCTTTAACTTGTATAGCTAGGCAGTGGTTAAAGTAGCTCTGGTTTTTGTCCAAAACCTTAAAACCCTTTTGGAGCAGGCTTTGAGGTGCTATGCTGGTGGCAGGCAGGCACCACAACTGTTTCACCATCACCTCCTGCTTCACTGGACTGTGTCCTGTTGTGAAGATGTCCAGGGTGGTTCAAGTGCCCAAAGCAGCACAGTCCCCATAATGCAGAGCTGCTTTCTTTCTCTGCACTGCACTTTTGTGCAAGTATAGTGGATATTTGTATGTTCTTGAACTCTAGTCCAAGTCTTCTTGGAGTCAATGGAATTCCCATCAAGTTTAATAGCACAAGAGGTGCAGTCCAACCAAGACCCAGTACAAATGCAGGTAAAGGGACCTTCATCTTTTGACCACGTCTGTAGCGCTGAGGCTGCTTATCACGAGTTTATCAGCAGTTCTAGGTAGAATTAACTTACTGAAAGGAAGAAAAATAGCAGTACATAACAAATCTATAAGTTTAGTTTCTAAAATACTGAAGTGTAGATTCCTCATACAGACAAGCACTGAACCAAGCAGAAACTGGAATGCTCCTTCTAGGGACTCCTCTGTTCTGGTTAACAGGGCACTGCAAACAAGACCTGCAACATGTCTGGGAATGTTGGCATTAGGGCTGGGCACCCTAACTTTTATTCAGTCAGTTAGGCCATGGATTTTTGTTTTACTTTTCTCATTAAACACATTGATGTTTTGTTCAAATTCCAGACACAAAGCCACTACATTTTTGTGGTTTGTAAGTTTTGTGCAGAAGGTGACTTCTCTGTTTTTACCCTTATCTTTTTGGAGGGGCCTGGGGAGAAGTTGGGGTGAGATGCACTACTATGACAATCAGGGCAACATTAATAAATTTAACTACAAGGTGTCAAGACTATCCACATGTAACATGGTTTAAATTTTCAGAAACTGAGTTGGACTTTAGGAAGAGGAAATTTTTTTCACCTTCACAGCAAAACCATTTTATAAAAATAGAAATATTTCCATTGCTAACATCTGCTTTACTTAATTACCATGTTCCTTTATTTAATTTTTTAGACAGAATTTCTAATTGATGCATAAGAGTGACAACCAATAATATATTTATCAGTTCAGAGTTAGTCCATAATGCTTGTGTTGACTTGTTCACATCTTCAAATTTTGGTTATAGAAATGCTGACCATGAAACTGCACATCATTATCTTGTATCTCAGCCTTTCAGACTGCAAAGGGATAGTAGGGTTTCATAGTACCACACCTGGCCTTTATCAAACTATCATCCAAGATTTTAACCCTTGTTTTCAGATTTAGGATACAAGCAGTATCTTCCCACTACCACTGCAGTTGCCAGGTTTGTGAGAATAATTGTGGAGGGGGAAATAGAGAATAAGTAAGAAAAGAAGCAGTATATGATGAACAAACAGATGTAAAGAATTCATTTTTCTCATCTTAAAAAAAGGGAAAGAAGGAGAAAAAAAATAAGCAAATCGCCAAAATAGTAAAGAAACATGCCATCTGTGCCTACTTTGCACATGGTATAGATAGATTTACTTGGAAATATTGGAAATATTTACCTAGAAATAATAATTTAGAAATACTGGAAACAGAACATGAGGTTAGAAGCTGCCATGTGTCATCTTCTTACATAAAGTGTGTTCGCAAACTCAATTTGAATGAGTATCTTCTAACACTTCTAGTTCTGCTAGTTTTGAGTCAGATACAGTTTTGATCCAGCGCAAAACCATTCTTGCTTGATTTCTGTTGGTTCTAAAATCCGGTTTGGTCTCAAATAACACACTTTAGCTTCCCTGATTCTAACTGGTTTTCTTCTTTACATTTATATTATGGTTATGATCTAGAGCTTGCAAGATCCTGTGAATAAACTAACAGAAAAAGCAGAAAAGGAGGACCAGCAGATTGAGAGCACCAGTTCAGTGGAAGATCAGCAGAGTCAGTAAGTCACTTGTCCTATATATCAAAATAATAAGTATTTTTGTCTATAATCTGCTTCCTGTTTGCTAAAGTCACCAAACATAAGTAGAGATATAGACACAGCTAGTTAAATTCTTCTGGTTACCTCAGTGCAAAAATTCCTGAAATGTTTTAATGTGTACATGAAAACTACTAAACTTCATGGTGAAATTAAGAGCTTTTAAAATGCCCATAAAACTCTTATGTGTTTATCTTCTTTCCTAGACTTCTTTTTATTTTGTTTTCAGCTTTTTCTTAATTTTTTCTTTATTAAAAGAAATGGTAAACAACTATACATGAGAGAAGATATATGAGCGTTGTATTTCTCCTTTCATCAGCATCTCTTTTCACCTGGGAATAGGATATAGATTACTGATTGTTCCGAGCAGCGATTAGTTTTTGTAATGTATACAGCATCACTTAGTAATCCAATGAAGCAGCAGGTACTTAGTATAAAGTACATCTAAGTGAGCTGATGCTGTCAAGTTTTGAGTTACCTGTGGCTCTGAGCTGAGAGAGACTTATGAATGGACTGCTGTGGGGAGAGGAGAACAGGAGAGAGATGCGATCCCTACCCTACCTGACCGTCAGGATTCGGTTGCCAGGAGATGCAATGTTGATATAATCCTGCTGCCACCTGTTGTTTTGACTATCCCTGCTTAAATGAAGCACCCAGCGAAGGATCAGTTGTCAAAAAGCAGAGAACAGCTTGACTGATTAGTGGATTTTGCTTGGCTATTTATAATAATGGATTTTTAAAGAGTTCAGGTTTTCAGTCATTTTTCTGGCTTGGATTCAGAACCACTGACCAATGCCACTTTATAAATTGGTCAGATTTGGTGCTGTTGACATTGGAAAGGACTTGACCAAGAACCATTTGGCAGGTGGTTGTCTCCACAGAACTTACTTCCATCTGTTGCAGCTCATGTGACAGTAATAAGGAGTTTAATAAATAGCTCTTTTCCTCAGTGTTGAATATAAATTTCTAGAATGAATGTATGATTTATGCAAGATGTGTGCGTTGGCATGTACCAGGAAATGCATCAGATGCCATGTCATGGCTGTACTTGTGTTTATTTATGGATTATCTTTGTCCTCGTCTGGCATAAAACTGAGGGAAAAATATGTCACCCTTTTGCTGTCTAAAACCATAAACAAACATCTAAGATTCGAGAAGAATTACACAAAACAAAGCTTTTTAAATCCTCATGAACTTTCCATTCACAGTAAGCATTCATTATACTAGGATTTGGCCTGAATCTAATTTTCCTCTACCACAGGCCTACCCCCAAGAGCAGGGGAGGTGTCTCTTTCTATCCTGTCACTAGAGGATAGAAGGAATGTGCCCACACAGTCCTTTTCACCACCACATCAGCCTTGTGGTTGTCTCATTCCCTACTCCTTGAATGGCTTTACACAAAGTAATAGTTCAAAAGTATGTATTCATCATTGAAGAGATCACCTTTGTATAAGAATTGCATGTAAACTACACCTTTTTTTTCCCCTGTTGAGAGCTTTTTTCATCAACACTGCTGATCTGTTATTTTAGAAATCTGCTGACGTGGGGCAAACCTCTCCTGACTGTTGATTTTTAATTAGTTGCTGTTAAAAAGAGAAGTGCAAAGTGGTTGGTTGCCATTTTTGGGGAGAAGGATGGAGAGGGGGCTATGGAACAGTTGTAGCTCCTTCATGATAGCTATGAAAGACCAAATGTGGAAAAGCAGAATACAGGATACTTTTTATTAGAGATTGGGTCAGAGTAAAAATGGAAGCTGGTAGGTTTTGCTACTTCAATCTAATTTTCATTTTCAACAGACATACGAATGAAACAATAAAAGGTAACAACAGACCAGCAAATGCAAGATACCATCTGTTATTACTGTTTATTTGTTACTGATATGAACCTGTAATGATGTAGCCAAAAAGACGAAAATTTATTGTTATTTTAGTGCCTTAAAATTATTTTTCCAATTTTTTTCTTATTCTTTCAAATTAAGGTTGATTTCATTAGATGAGGAGAGCCATACCAAGGAATCGAACTATTCAGGTATTTTATTTCATCATAACTCCTTAAGTGCTGTAACATTTGGGGTGTTTGGTTTGATTTGGTTTATTTCCTATATCAGCTTCACTACTCTCAAATCTTTATTTCAATGGGTTAATCATATTGATGTCTTGAAGTCATCACCTTGTCTTTATTTTTGAAATTTTTGTTTCCATTCCACTTTACAACATCCCTTTTCAAAGATGAAATACATAACTGGACAAGAGATTTCTGATGTTGTTCTCACCTGTCATGTTTCTAGAAGGTAAAATCACATTCTTGTTTCTCTGTCCAAGAAGGACATCCCATTTTGCTGCAACATCAAGTTTGAAGCTCGTAACTGAATGCATTATTTACCAAGACTCAGTTCCTTTTAGTCACAACTTTCCAGGATTCATTTGTCCTTTCTGCAGCATGACTTACATTCCTTATTCCTGGAGGTGTAACTTACGACTTATTAAATTCTCCCAGCTCTGACTATAGAAACTGAATGACTGGACTGACTGACCACCTCTAATAGTCTGTTAGTTGTTTGCACTTTTTTTTCAATAGCGATTTTGTGTTTACTTCCAGATGACTGCTAAAGCCATTGACTAGCAATGGATAAAACAGTAAGCCTTGCAGATCTAAACTAGAAACACTTCTGCTTTGCAATTATTTCTTCTAACAATGTGTTTTTGACATCTGTTAGTTGTCACGTTCCTAATCCATTCAATATGTTTGTTATAGATGTTACGCAGTGCTGACTTTTTAGCTAGAAGGCTGCAGAGTGCAAAGTCAAGTTGTTTCTAAACAAATATCTTTACTGAAAAAAGCTCATAATTTTATCAAAGAATTAAATTAGCTGGTTTTTTTCAACTAGGTCTGCTTTCCATAAAACAGACAGTAAATTATTATAGGAGCATATATTATGCTTGCCTTCTTTTGCTGGATGCCATACTGAACAGCATTCTATTAATGTTTTTATCTGGGAGTAATGGTGATCTACAGCCCATAGTAACTTCAGAGTTACTTGAGTCACTCTGTTTAATTATGATTGTTGTTTGGGTGGTTTTTTGTAATGAAGACACAATATTAGGACTTCTCCAGTGTTTTGAAGTTTCACCCATTTTGTAATTAATTAGGTCAGAAATGTCTTTGACAAGGTATTTTAATATATTTGGGTACAGAATCTGACTTACATTTTCTTAGCAGATGTTTTCTAGAATCTCAGTTACTTATGGTCTGTAAAATATTTCACCATAATATAAATACCTTGTTCTGTCTCTTTCTTCGTCACCCCTAAAAGGAACTGAAGTGTTCTGAAATATTTCTGATGCGTCTTCTAAATTTTTCCATCTTCCAGGTCTGTGCCATTGCTAAGATTTTTTTTCTGAAATTACCCTGTATATTCTAAAGTCACACAGATACACTGCTTCTAGTGAGGGAGCTATGTTGCTTCTTAGTTTTCCTCAACAGCTACTTCTTCTTCGTAACTTCCATTTTTTTATCTTTCGCTC